>OY728127.1:977803265-980303265 GCA_963277665.1 Viscum album | reverse complement strand
CAACAATTTTATAGGTCATTTGGAGCCTTATGTTTAAGTTTCAGTCATTTGTTAAGCTAATTTTTTTTGTTAATCGATGTAATTAATTTTAGTCACATTCACTAATATTTTAGGTAAAAAATTAGTTTGACCTTATTAAACATTATAAATTATGTTTATTATAAATATTTAATTTATTTTTCAAAATTATAAACATAGAACATGAATAAATTAATATCGAATTAATCGTACTGATGTGTCTCACAAGTAGGGTTTAAAATCCAAAATGTTTAAATGATTGAAATGTTTTTATATAATATTTTATTGTGAAATTTAGTTAAATAAAGAATATTAGACTAAATGAATTTTAATTTATATAATTAATCATTAAAACAAAATTAAAATATAATTTTTCATTTCAAATAAATTATATTGGAAGTAGTTTTGAATTAAAATTCGGTATTGTTTTAATATACATAAAAAAATGATGTTTTGCAAGAAATAAATAAAATTAAACCAATGATAATTTTGAAATTATAGTGTCGAAAATGAATTTTAATTTATAAATTTAAATTTCTTATAGTGTCAGAAATAACTATATTGTTGTTCAGAGAAGTGAAAAAATCATTTCATTTGGGATAATAATATTTTCAAACACATATAGCTTTTTCCAATAAATAAATGTTTTATTTTCATTGTGTTTAATTTATATAAAAACATTATAAATAATATTTAAAAACTATTTTATACTATTCATATTATTAAATTTAATTTCTAGGTTATAACTTTCTTGTTTAAGTAATTATAATAAAATTTTGTTTCATATAATCCTAGAGTTTCATATAACAATTGCTGAGTTAGTTTTGTGTTTAGTGAAATATTATCTTGGTGTAGCATATAAATGATTTTTAACATGGTTTAGAATAAAAAAAATAATTAATTAGTTGTTTGATTAAACAGAAACTATATTTACTGTTGCATGAAATGATAAATATTAAAAAGTGGAAATTAATTAGATAGAAATTTCACAAAATATCATAGTGTTACAACATCACTATCTTGATATGTCCTTAGAAATAGTATCCTTAAATCCATCTCAACATAATCCCATTTCAACTTGAGAATATGTAACTACTATAAAATTCATGTTTGACACTAATGTCCTACCTTCAATTACTAACAGCTGGAACAACTCCTGAAAATCCCATCTACCTCATGTTTCATCCTCTTCCACCAATACTGATGTTGTAAGTCATCATAAATCTTGTTAACATTGGGATGCATTCCCAAAAATGAGGCATGAAACTCCCACATCATCTACTAAAATATTTCTTCTAGAACCCATACATGACCATGATTATGAAGAATTTCATCCTCATCCATAGTCTAAATGTGAGATGAGTCATCTCTTACAACACTCATACATTGGACTAGGCACTCAAAATATGATAATCGTCGCTGCCTCACTCGATCTAGAAGAATATAGGCCACCACTAATTAATAAACAAAGGTATGATAGTGGTAATCTTGCACCCGCATGTGAATCTTTGAGAAGAAGGCCATAAGATTCCACTAACTACTGGCCTGTTGAACTACATATATTTAAGTCATCCCACTCAGTACATCAACAATAAATTACCATTATCAGGAAAATAGGACATATCGATGTAAAAATATTGCAAGTACTCCACCCACCTAAACATCCTCGCAATCATGTTGTGCTATTTATATATATAATTGAGGCATTTGTGGTCCATGTACAACAAATAATGACCCCTTAATAAATAGTGCTTCCTACTACTAAAGGCTTGTACAACATCGGGTAAATCATGATCATGTGGGAGGCAATTCTTCTCATGTGGCCATAACTGACCAGACCAATATGCCACGTGTCAATCCTATTTCATCAAATCTTCTTCTAGACCAATACTTGATGCATCTTGATATTCTTTTTTTCTCATGTTAGACTCTAGTAGAATTCGGACTGGTGCTGGTTTTAGTCTCCCTTTTATTCTTAAAACACTATCTCGTAGGTATATAACCATACAAAATTCACACCCCTCATAGTCAATCCCATTAATGGTTCTTCTAATCATGAGAATTCATATATAAAATTCTTATAATACAAAACTATCCTCAGGAAAATATATATGTTAAAGATGTTTTTCGGATTCTCCTAGGAAACTATTGTACTCACCATCTCTAGGTCAATAGATACCCATATATCTAATATAATATGACCCAAGAAGTTAATCATGTCTTTCAAGAAGTGTAACTTTGTGATATTATCATATAAATGATGATCCCTATATGTATCCCAAATGATATAAAGTTGTTTGGCCTGGTCATGATGATTGTTATAATACACCATGATATTTTCCAAGAATAATACGAAAAATGAAGTTATATATTGGTGGAAAACTACGTTCATAAGAACCATGAATACTATTGGTACATTTGTGAGACCAAATGACATAACTAGATTCCCAAATAGACCATAACTGCTATGAAAATTTGTATGATGTATGTCTGAAGATCGAACACATAATTGGTGATAACCTGAACTCAAATAAATCATCGATAAAATCTGATCTCTTTCAATATGATTTAAGAGGAAATATATCCGAGGAAATGGATATTGTTTCTTTATATTCAAATTGTATAATTTTTTATAATCCGCACATATCCAGTGGGTAATATCCACCATTTTTGTAAAATGAATAATTAATGCCCACAGAGATGTATTGGTTCGTATAAACACCTTTTCCTCTATGTCCTCCAGCTATCTCTTGAGCTCCTAAAACTTATTATTAACCATCCTATAAGGAGAAAAGGATGCTAGTGAATCTCTCAAAATAATATTTATTGATAACTGCACCTCTCTCTTAGGATGTAAACCATAAAATTCATCTGGAATAATGAAACTGAAATAATAAACCATTAGAGTAAAGCCTTTCTAACACACTCCGGGATCATCTAGATATAAACATCCAATATTGGTTGACATCCCACCAATATACCAATACTGAGGTATAGCTATACCTACTTGTATATCCCATTCACATTTTGGAATAAAAACTCCACTCTATAATGATGCGAGGTTCACTCTTCAATGATAATAATCAGAATTTTCTTGACAAGAAACTATCCAGTCAATCATGATTATGATTTCAAACCCAAAAATTTTGAGGACCAAAAGATCCCATACGAAGTAACACCCACCAAATTCAAGGGGGAACTCGATGCACTTAAATAAATCCTCCATTCTCATTCCCAATGGAGTATTAGGCATTCTAATACCATCAAAAAACTATACAATGACCCCAAATATCTATATAACATGTATAGATATGAAACTATGTGATTTACCTATATATTAAATAGAAGATAATAGAGTTGACCCTACTATGATTGTATACGTCACCATAGAAGGCCCAATACTCTTCTCCTCATGTGTAAGATGTACGGAATATATCTGGCATGAATTGCGGCCCTATGAAACATCCTCACTACCAAAAGTAGAACCAAATTACTATCTAGGTACAACTAGTTTCATACAACCATGGAAATAACCATTTCCTTAGATTGAACGATTGGTACTCCTCTAGCTACTAACCTGACATGGAGCTGCGAGTCCCACTCATGAACCTAGTGTCGGAGTCAATACCCATCCAATGTCTACTAGAGGTAAGTTCATACAAAAAATTTGGTACAAGGCCCATTCATCCACTATCATAGAACTCTATTGGGTCATGTTCAATGTAATTTTTCACATTTCCATGTCTACCATGATAATGAAAAAAAATCTACCAGCACTAATTGCCTAGATGGTACTACCCTAATTAGAAGCCTCAAAATGAAACTTCCTTCCAATGGAAGCTGAACCACTAGGTCGATAAGCCACACTACCATACTATGTGTCATCATCATCCCTGATATTTTTCTCTGTAATTAGAAAATAATAAACTATTACAGTAATAGTATCCATCCTGAACATGTTGACATGTGATTGATTTCCATGCATGATACCTTCATTGATGTGTCTCTCCCTCAATAGCTCCTCAGCAAGATAAAATACAACAAAATTATGGAGCTCTTTAAAGTGGTCCGAGTATTCCATAATGGACCATGCACCCAATAGAACACACAAAAACTCACTATCCCTCTTTTTTCTTAGTGTCACGAGGAAAAATTATTCCTTAAAACTAGATTGTAAATTCCTCTAAACCATATCTCGACATGTAGTACCCTAGTTCAAAAGATTCAAAAAACACAGAGATACTCCCTAAAGCATATATATGTTATGATATTCACTATCCTCATTGGAGGTGTCTACATATTCTCAAAAATTGAAAACATTGTCTCAAGACACATATGGGTATCCTATGGACCTCCATCCCCCAAAATATGGAAGGATGTCGCTTCTGAAACACACAAATTAACTCTTACATAGATTAGGTAGGTTGAGGTTCTCCTAAAAAATTCTGCATGAAGAACATGAAAACATCAAAAATCTATTCCTTAACACCCATATCTAGTACAAACACTAGGTCCTTAACTTTAACTATAGGTTGATCTAATGGTATCCCATGGCCCACCAACACTATTGTATGCTTGTTGAAAAACTCTGGGAATATGAGTAGAGTTATTCATGGGGGAATGTTTCTACAGTTAAAAACACACACCCCTAGAAGTATTGATAATGAGATAATCATTATTATAAATGTAGGAGAGGAAAAAGTATTCTTATAAATGGGTAACAACCATCTTCCTACACTTAAATCCTTAACATGGTAAAAGGAAACAATTATAAACATCACTAGAGACACAACCTACAATACACTCAAAAAAAGGGTCTAGGTCAAGTTCTCTATTTGAAAAAATTCAATTTCATTTAATTTAATATTCTCAATTAATTTAAATTTAAATGGTTGAACGAAATAACTCCCCTTATCAAATCTATATGGTCTTATAAAACTAATAAACCAATGTATGGTGTCCACCAAATCGAAACCATAACAAATTCTAGACCATGCCACCAATACATCATGACTCAAAGTTCCATAGTTGACCACAAACTATATGTATTATAGCCTAAGTAGGAAAACACTATTTTGATTAGGAAAAAAACTCTAAATACTAACCATGTTTATCAATCCCCAATATGAATCATCTTTAAATCTATAGGTATATAACACAAAACACAAAGAATCAAAGTCATGCATTCATGAAATGCATCCTATATGACCTAATAATATGCATGGCATGTGAATAATAACAGGTTCCTAAAATAATCCATTGATTCATACCCTTATCTCATTTGGGAATGGAAAAAATACATCATCAATAGTAATATCAAAATGAAAGTGCATCACCCATGGGTGGAATCAAATCACCTTTAATATGGAAAATCCATAAAAAAAATTGGTTCCAAAAAATTTGGATTTTCAACTATATGGGTTACCTAATCCCATGGATATCTCGTTACTAAAATACTATTCCTTCTTAATCTCTTTATATAGTCTCAAAATAGTAAATATCAAAATGGAAATTCTCTTATACGACTATCTAACATTCCAAACTGGGTTCCACTATACAATTACCCATGCCGGTGGGTAATGTGGTCTCAAGCACACCTCCCCGTATGCCAGAGGATTATGAATTTTTTCTAGGGCCTAGTGTGTGTCTATGTGGATACAATTCCATGATGTCATAATGTTATGTAGTGGTATAAAAATACCAATCAATAAAGAAATAATATAACATAACTAAAAGAAGAATGAATATAAACATCCAGATGACTAAATAAATAAACAATGGAAACAGTTATATCATATAAAAAATGATGTTTCATGTAATGTCTCTACAAAATAGGAATGTAGGTACTGATTAATCTATTAGAATACTTGAATCAAACAAAAAAACAAATAATTAACTATCTAAGGAAGAATCAAGATCATAGCTTGGTCATGTGCTCCCCTACTCCTAAAAATGATAAAATCAATCGTCTTACAATGGTTGCATTCCCTAGTCCATACCTACATCCACGAAATCTATCTGGGTACCAAATGGTGCCCTAAACATGGTTTGAGATAACACTCATTAGGCCACCACCAACAGTGTCTATAGTATGTCATGTTTATGTAATAACATGCTAAAGCAGTGTGCAATGTATAAAACGAATGTATGTATAGAATGAAATGTGTCTAATGCATATGTAACAAAAAATTGATACTGTATATCCAAAAAAGGATCCCTACAAACAAGTTTCAAGCTCTTATAATGGGGGTAGATTTATAGAAAATTATAAACATATACCGTGGAAACTCTATATAACCATGTATAAATAATCCATCCCTTCTACACTGTATAACCTAGTATAAGTCATCCATCATGGCCACACAATATAATATAAATTTTCAAACCAGAAAGGGTTATATCCAAGGTATAGAAGACCAATTCATCCTCATTGAGTCCTAGTATCATCATATGTGAACTCAGAAAATACATGGGAGGAATCCTAGGATCATGTCCAAAAATCATGTCATACATGAGTCCACGGATCCCAAATGAATGGGGTTGCAAGGCCCAATTTATTTTATTTAATCGGGATTCTTGGTGTATATAGGTCCAAGGAATCCTCTATATAAATCATGTCCCATGGTGTATAAATATACAAGGACTCTTAGGGAATTAGGATCCATGTATCATATGGGTCCATGGAGTCCACTACCATAACAATTCATCAATCAATTAACTCAAAAATTCATAAACAATGTCATTCCATGAGTTCTTACAACTCATATAACAATTCCCAATTGAAAAATTAAACTAATACACCTTCTATAATCACATATCCAAGGAGGAAAAGCCATATATTAAATACTAAATTCAATTAAACAAAATTTATAAAGTCTTATCCTAACTAGAAAAGCATTCACACACCCACTAGGGTGTTATAAATCATAGAAGATACCAATTGACACCCCATGGGTAGCATGGGTTGGTGAAATAAGCTCCAAAAAACTCAAAGGTACAAGTGGGAAACTTAAACAGGTTCCAAATAATTTGAGCAAGAAACTAAATTCATTTTATGGGAAACACTGGTATTCCTTGTGTGCATCACAACTACAATAGGGCACATAAAACTCCAAACCTTGAGGGAAAGGTATATGAATCCTACCGTAAGTCCATAGTAGAGAACTCATCGAGTATCGATCTATTATTTAATCTAGATCGAGATAAAAACAAATAATGGATGAAAATTGTTGAAATATGGTGTATTATCATTCACCTAAATAACTATGTCGATACCCAAACACACAAATAACAACACAAGATGCTCGAATAACATACCAGTACATATCTAATGGAAAAAATGCAGCACAGATCATATGTTTGATGAAAAAATAGGACCATGCCTATAACATGCCTTTAAAGATGATCTACCACGGTGAGATACTATCCAATATATGAAAAAATTGGGTTTAGTTTTAATATGTTTTAAGGGTGAAATGTTTATTTCCTCTCTTTTAACTGTTTATCATGATTTAGATGAATGGTTGGACAAACGACATAACAACCATGAAACCATCACTATTTTAAGGGGATCCCTACATGGATTCATGAATATAATTCTAATAACCATCCAAAATATAAATCCCTAGCCTCTGTCCAGGTCTGCAGCAAGTCTCACAGGTGTGCACCTGGGGAGGCACGGTTTGCCTCAAACTGTGCGACCCTCTTACACCCCACTGTTAAGTCATGCATGATTAGGGGTAACTGTGTGGCCTATACCACATGTTTTTTATTAAATGTTCCACCTACCTTATTTTCCCAAAAAATTCGAGGCTTTGAGATCTGAACAAGCTTCAGACCCCCCTAAAACTCCTATAATTCTTTTACACACTCACATTCCTTAAAAACCAACGATTTAAGCCCGAATATATATACATAACACATCAAAAAACCTAGTATCTTATAATTTTCAAGATTAATGTATTTCATACATGACTTTCCCTCCCATGGTTGGTCAAGATTCATCTAATAATAACTTCGACCACTAAGCACATACATCAAGATCCGTCTCATATGACTTGTCCTATAAACATACATACTACTATAGCACCCATACTAGAGAAAATGAACAACCTCAGAGAACCTTTGTGAGCATTCCAATGATATGAATATGATGATACCCAAGTATGAATATACTTGTAGCTCAAACTCATTCAACTAAAAATTGTGAGCTGATTCTGAGTGATAATGGCGTAGGTAAGATATGTGGAAGACGTAATTCATGGGCTGGTACCTATTTGGTAATTGCAACAGATAGGCTACCATCCTGACTCTCCCCAGTATATCAAATGGTCAGGCATATCGTGATGAAATAATACCCTTTATCCATATTTTTCTATGTGACACACTTCATGAGATATGTAAAAAACACTCATTCCTTGACCTCAAATTCTATAGATCATTGATGGAGATTAATATAAGTTTTATGTCAAGACTGTGTAGTGGCCTTCCATTGTATGGTTAACTAAACCAAATCTAAATTATCATTAATTAGACATGGTCTAATAAACACTGCCTCTCCTACATCTAACTAGTAAAGAGGTGATCATCATGGCCTATCGTACAAATATTTATATAGTTCAATCAATATTGTTTTCTAATATCTATTATTGTAGAAAAACTAAATCCAGGGTTGGTATCTCTCTGAATATCCCCCAAAATACCAAACACATGATCTCAATATGTATTTAAGCACATGAATCATGTACTATCAATATCCATCAATCTGAGGGTGGTATGATATGCTTAGAATCAGTTGTTTCCCAAATTACATCAGCAAAATCAACAATAAATGATATATAAATCATGCATCCATATATGATACCATGATATAAGGAACCCGTAAAGTTGTAATATATCACTGTTATGAATCCTCCCAAACACATCCACTAATAAGGTCTTCCTAATTAGTAGGAAATGATAAACCAATATTACTCTATCAACAAAAACCCACATACCATCACTAACTTGGGGATACCATGGAATACCAGTCATGAAATCCATTACAACAGCATCTAACTTCCACATAGGAATAAGTACTATTGTAAAACGCTAGTAGTTCGATGATGTTCTATCATCACCTTCTGATAAGTGGAACGCCTCATCATAAAACTATCTACCACACATTTCATCCCCAACTACTAGTTCTGATATCACAAGTCATGGTACATCTTGGTACCACCAGGATGCACTGTCCAATGTGAGTCATGAAACTCACACATATGTATCTGGTGTAAGACTATTAGAACCCAAATGTGACAATGAATATGTATAATTTCATCCTCATCCACAATATATCCAATTGGTGGGTCATCTCCTTAAACACTCTCATATAGTACTAGTCCATATACATCTAATAACTCTCACATACTCACTCTGTGTAGAATAGTAAACATCACAGCTAAATAACAAATAATGGTTTCACCACGGTCATCTTGCACCTCAAAGTGAATCTTTTAGAATAAGGCCATAAACTACCACTCGCTACTAGCCTATTCAACTACATATATCTGATTCCTCTAGCTCATTGTATATAAAACTTCATTGGCATTACCAGGCATATAGGTAATCTCAATGTAAAAATATTTTAATTACTCCATCCACCTTAACTAACTCAAAATCAAGTCACACTATGTAAATATATACTTTTGGATTTTATAATCCATGTTCACCACAAATTATATACGAGTAAATAGTTATTCCCATAACATAGGGAATCTAATGTAGTTTCTAGCTTCAGATCATGTGGTGGGTAACTCCACTCATTTGGCCTTAGTTGATGAGATCCATATATTGTGACTCACGCCTCTTATATAAGAACTAATCCTCTCTCAATACCAAATGAATCATATGAAACTATGTTTCTATTACATGGATCTAGAAGAATCAAGACCGACACTAAAGTCAATATCCCTTTTAGCCCCTAATGTTATCTAGCCAAAAAAACTTCACACCCTTCTTTGTCACACATTTCAACAGTGTTTCTTAGAACGAGAAATCCTATATGAATTTCCTATAAAATCTAACATTCCCCAATAAACATTTCATGTCCAAGAAATTAATGGGATGCTCCTAGGAAACTACAACAATCACCTTATATGGATCAACAGATAATCCTATCTTAGAGATAATATAACATGGGAAGTGACTCTTTTCTATCCACAAGTGGCGCTTTGTGAGCATAGAATATAAATGATTCTCAATCAATATATACTCAATGATATAAAGATGTATGCTATGGGAATGTATATTCTGATAATACACCAATATATCATCCCTAAATACCACAAAAAATTAGTCAAGATAAGAATGGAAAATATAGTTCATCAGCACCACGAAAACAGCTAGCATGTTCGTAATACCAAATGAAATAACTAGATACTCATATTGACCATACCTATTTTGAAAAGTTATATGAGGTATGTCGGAAGGTCAAACATGTACCTAGTGTTAAGCTATCCTCAAGTCAATCTTCATGAAAACCCAAGCTCCACATATCTAGTGGGTTAGATCATCTATCTGAGGAAAGGGATATGGGTTCTTAACCATTAACTATCTATTTCTGATAATCTACAAATAAATTTAGGATACCACCATCCTTTTTATAAAAAAGGGCAAGGAAACCTCATGGATAAGTGTTGGGTCCAATAATCCCATTTTCCTTCAAGTCCCCTTCTTTTCTCTTCAACTCTTGAAACTATGTAGTAGACATCCAATAAAGATGAATGGAAGGAGGTACAACTTCTAGAACCATCTATATTTATAACTCCACCACTATCTTAGGATCTAAAAAAAATTAATTTTAGAAATCATCCTTTAAACAGTCAACCATGGGAGGAATGTGTGACTAACATGCTCCCTTGTCATCTAGATATAAACATGAATTCATGGCTATCATCCTTCCCATCCCATGATGCTTGAGTTCATATCTACCTGCCTATATTTCTAATTATATTTTGTGAATAAAAACATCACCAAATGTTGATGTGATGGTCAACCTTTGGAGATAATAATCAATGTATGATTGATAAGAAAATATCCAGGCAGTCCCATGTATAATGTCAAAACCTATCATCTCGGGAAATAAATGATCTCATATGAAGTCACACCCTTCAATATCTAAGGGGTACTCCATTAACTAGATTATATCCTCCATTAGCATCCCCAATGGAGTATGAAGTGTCATAACACAATAAAAATATTTACAATGATCCCCAGTTTCTCCAACATAGGTACACATATGATACTATATGATCCACCTATATCAGAATGAGTAGATAATAGTGTAGTGGAAATTATGATTGTACCTCCCCACATAGATGGACTAAAACTCTACTACTCATATGTAGGTTGTACAAAATATGTATATCTTAATATACATGGTTATAAAACAACCTCACTACCTAAAGTAGGCCCACTCTATCTTATAGGTACAACTAGTGTCACAATTCCTCAGCCACAACCACCACCTCATTCTGAACGAATGATACTATCGCATGTCCAAGCCTAATGTGTAGCCATGAATTAGACTCTGGAATATAGAGTTAGATTCCATCCCCTTCCACTGATTTCTAGAGGGAAGTTCCTACAAAATACGAGAACATGGACCATTCAGATGTAATATTAGCACCCAACTGGGTTTCATTCAGGATAATTTTTCATATATCCCCATCAACCACACTGATGAATGGAAACATAACTACTAGAACAGAAAAAATGGCTGGTACTCCCCACATGACAATCCTTAGAGTGAATATCCTTCAATTAGAAGCTAAAAAAATTGGTCAACATGCTACAATTCCATACTATGGACCCTAATATCCACTCAAGTAATGATCTATATTCTGTGTCTAATTCAATATTTTAGTACAATTTTCCAACCTAAACACATTGACATGTGATTAAACAATATCCCTAAGACCTTCCTCGAATAATATCTCCCACAATATATCATCATTAATATACACTATTTCAAATCATCATATCACTATAATGTGTGTTGAGTACTCCATAACAGACATCACACCCTAATCTAGTTTCATAAACTAACTATAACTATCATCTCTCATATTATCATGGGATAATTAGTCCTAAACCCGTTATTGAATATTCTTACAAACCATATCGTGGATCATATCAACCTGGTTAAAAAAATATACACTAGCGATTAACCTCTCCCTAAAGAATATATGTCTTAATCTTCCATATCTTCTTAGATAATTATTCATATGTTCAAATATAAACAACATATTCTCATGAAATATCTCTATAGCCTATGGACCATCATCCCATGAAAACTTGGGAGGATGTTGTTTCTAGAATGCATGTGTAAATTATTCTATAGATAAGGAAGGTTGTGTCGATCCATAAAACGTCTGCATGATGTGAATGAAACCATCAAAGGATTGTATCTAAGAACCCATATCTAGTAATCACTAGTTCCCCAACTAGTATTATAAGAGGATATTCTAGTATCCCATGGCCCACCACCTCTATAGCATGATCATCTCCACCATCCTGGAAAATGGATATAGTTAGTCATAGTGGAATACCTATATAATTACAAACACAAACCTTAAAAAATATTGATAATGATATTATCATAGTTATAAATGTGGGGTATGTCAAAGCCTTCTAATAAATAGGTCACACCGCTATAATTTCTCTTAAATATTGGAATGGGTAAATAGAACTAGCCATAAAGATCAATATGGATACCTCCTTCTACCCACACAAAAGTGGGGTCTAGGTCAATTTATCTATTTTTAAATAATTAAATTTAATTTATGTTCACTATATCAATTCATTTCACTATAAAGGGTCAAACTAAATATTCTACAACATCCAATCTGTAAGGGATAATAATCCTCACGAACCGAAGTGTTGCATCCACCGAATCCATACCAAAACACATTCCAATCCATGTGACCAATGGTCCATAACTCAATGTGGCATAGTTGACTATATATGGTTTCTATTGTGGCCAAAGTATTAAAACATATTTAGGTTATGGAAATAACTCTATTTACCAACCATGATTCTCAATTCCCTACATGAATCATATATAATGAAATAATTATGTCACACAAGGCAGACACAATCAAATTTATGCAGTCAAGAAATTTATCCTATATGGAATGTCATAATTCATAGCATGTGAATTATGGCATGTTCCTAGAATGATTCATGAGATGCATTCCCACATCTCATCAGGAAATGTAATGAATCTGTATTCACAAGGAACATTAAACAACGAGTGTATCACCCAATGGTGGAATCAAATAAATTATAATAAGAAAAATCTATAAAATAGAAATTTTTATTCCAGGAAATATGTATTTTACCATATGTGGAATAGATACTCTCAAGAATTTCTCATTAACAAATACCAATTCATTCCATGTCCATTTCCATTATATCCAAATATTAAACCTAGAAAATGAACTGCTCCGATACTATTTTGTAACATCCCTACTAGGGTACCATTATAGGATGCTCTAAGATTGTTGGTCCACTAGCCTCAAGTGAGACTCCCTATATTCTATTTTTTCCCCACTAGAAAAAAGGTAATGCGGTGTGTTTTTGGGGATACTATTACCTCATATCAGAGTGAAACACAAAGGTATATCAATATCAATCAATAAAGGAAGTATATATTATATATGAATGAATACATAAGATAAACATTCAGAAGAATGAATAAATAAACAATCGAAATGATTATCTCATACACAAAAAATATTTTTCATTTCATGTCTCTAAAAATAGGAAAATATGTATACATGCATCCCGTAAAATACATGAATCAAAATACTAAAAATCCCAAAAAATGTACAATATTTGCTAGCATCCAGAGCATAGATCAATCTTGTGCTTCTCTGCTTGTGAGAAATGATCAAATAATGCATCATAAAGTGGGTACATATCCTAGTCCCTACCTTCATTCTTGAAATATGTCCATGTACTAAACAATTTCCCAAATAGGGTGTGGTATAACAATAATTAGACAACCCCCAATGGTTTCTGTAACAATTTCTATATGTTAAATGAAAAGATAAAGTAATGTGTAATATATAACATCTATTGAAGTACATAAAGTAAATATCCTAATTTATATGTAAAAAAAGGTGATACTTTATAGACATAAATGTCACCCTATAAATAATGGTCAATCTCTCATAATAAGGGCAGTTGAAAAGAAAAATCGAAACATCTACCATGGCCATTCCATACAACCATGTATAAATTATCCAACACAGCAATACTGTATAACCAAGTATAAATTATCCAATATGAACACACCATATAATCAAATGTTTTCAAAAATGATGTATCAAATTCATATTATAGAATACAAATGAATCTTTATCGAGTCCAATGAGCATGTCGAAGGAAAATCGTTAATGTCTTGGGTGGATTCCTTGGAGTATGTCAATAGATCATCTCCAACGCGAGTAAAAGAAAGATGGATCAAAGGTGTATCAAGGATCAAGGCATCCTACTGAATCAATATACAAGGATCTTAGAGGTCTAAGGAATTAACTGTAATAATCAGGAACCATGGTGTAGAAACATCCATAGAGTCCTATGAAATATTTTTCTAAGGATCTTATTGGTCCATGAAATCCACTCAAAAATCCGTTCATCATTCAGTTAATTAAAAATTCATAAATAATCACATTCCATGAGTTTAACCTTCTCATTTACCAATTTCCATTTAAAAAATTAAACTAATATACCGCATGTGATCACATAGAAAAGGAGGAACAACCATCTCCTAATAGTTCATGTCAATTCAATTAAATTTATAAAGGCTTCCATTAATTAGGAAATTACTTCAACACTTATGGGGGTTTCATAAATCACTTAGAATACAACTTCACCCTCCATGGGTGTCTTATGTTTGGGAAACAACCTATAAAAATATCAAAGGTACTAGTGGGAAATCAAAAACGTTATAATTCATTTAATCAAGACATTCAATTCATTTTAGGGGAAATATTGGTATGTAAATTGTGCAACACAACTACAATAAGATATATAATACACCGAACCATAAGGTAAAGATATAATCTATCTACCAAAGGTCTATAATAGAGCAATCTTCCTGTATAAATCTCTGATTCAGTCCATATAAAGAGAAAAATGAAGAACAAATGAAGAACTATGAAATATGGAATATTATATTATACATAAATAAATCTTTCGATACCATGAAAAATGATAAATGACCCAAGATGATAAAATAACACAATATCAAGGATTTAAGAAGAAAAATGGTGCCAGAATCAGATGTTAGATGACGAAATGGGGGCCAAGACTAAATTTAGTTTCAAATAGGATCTCCCAAGGCATGATACTATCCAAATGAGGAAAAATAATATGAGTGTTGAGTTTTAATAATTTTTTAGTGCTAAATGGTCATTTCCACTATTTTAACTAGGTCACATGGTTTGGATACATAGTTAGACAATCCATGAAAAAACTATGTGGAAACTATTCACAAGACTCTGTTAAGGTTGGATGTATGTCACACACACATGTGACTGAGGTGGAATATTTTTCCATAATCCATGAGACCTTATTGCACTCCACTGTTAGTACCCAAATGGTATGGGGTAACTATGCGACATGTCCCTCACAGTTTCTCTTAACTGTAAGGCTAACTTTATTTTAAAAAAAATATGGGCTCCTGGCCCCAAACAATTCCTACAAGAAAACAGAAACACCCTTTATCCCTTTCGAAGGTCACATTAGGTCAAAATTACGGAGTTAATCAAGAAAGAAATAATATCTAACATCATATAATAACCCAATATCTTAAATAATTACATTGAGAAACAGGCCTACAGAGCCACTCACTAAGTGTATCCAGAACCTCAATTAAATAATAATTTTATTTACTATTTAAAAATATTATTAAATATTATTCCCATATGTTATTTAATATTGAGTCATGTCTTCTAGATTATATATATTTCATCACCAGTAAAATGAGTGAATATTTTTTGAGAATAATATCTAATATGTATTTTTTTCTATTTAGTAAGTAGAATATTTCCTTATTTGTTTGAAAATAATGAAATGATATTTATTTACTAAATAAATATTCCTTATTTATGGTCTAATAAATATTATATAGGAATTCAAGACAAATATTATTGTTATGATGGTAAATAATAGAAGATAAATATTGAATATTTTTAGAATAAATAAAGTATAACATAATTTGAGAGTTTAGAGAATATGGGAATGGGGTTCCATGGGAATTATGAAAAAATAATGGTTCATGCACAATTGTTAGTTTATAACCTTATTTTTATATAAAACCAATTATATTATTTTCTTCATGGGTATCCAATATCATTTTGTATGTAAAATTACATACAGAGTGAAGTCTTCTTGAAGCCATAGAGAACACCTACAACAAGTACTCTCTCAAGAGTGGAAGAGATCGTCCTCCACCACCAAAGAAAAGTCTAGATATATTGAAGTAAAATATTCCATGAATATGTTCTCATGGTGATCAAATATGAATGATGAAATTATTGGATTTTATTATTCTATAACCCGAATGTTCCTATGATGTTCAGAGGATTGTAGAGCATGTGTGGATGACCTATAAAGGTAATGTATTATTCATTCCTACAACACAATGATGGTATAACATTGAGAAATTGTAATATACATCAATGAAGAAATAATTTACTACAAAGTAATTCATTATTTGTTAAAATAAATAAAAATAAAATGTGATTATCTTGCACTTTGGTCCAGGCATTCTCAAACATAAATTAATCATTGATTCATTTCTATTGATCACAACATTTATTATCTTGAAAATAATTATTTAATAATATATTAATGCAAAATATGAGTTTCCAATTGCCCATATGGTTCTTCTGATACACTCAAAACCTTTATAAGACCATCCTAATATGGCTTAAGGTTTGAGACAAATGAGGCCTCTCCACGTATAGATAATCATCTTTGCTAACTCTTTGAAAAGAAATAATATTCTACTTCCTATAAATATTTTATACACATCATAACATAATGAATCCATTATAATCAAAATAATTTTATTTTATTATTATTATGGGACAACCATATCCACATCTATTCCATCATAAGGAAAATTATAACATCACTCAAGTGTAAATACAGTCTACCATCTTCTTAGAGCAATGTAATTAGTTATTCATAAGAAATTTAATTGTATGTTTATAAAGATGAAACTACTTAATATATATTATATTTTTTTAACATAATCAGTATTTTTTAAATATAATATCACTTTTAACTTCTTATCCATCCACCTATAAAAAAATAATAATGTCCCTCATGTGTATGTGTGGTCTAGAAACTGCAGGAAGTGATGGGATTAATTTTTCAGATTTGACATTCAAGGATGATTCTAAATTATGTATATATTGAATATATATTTTATATTTTTATCATTATTATCATTTTGGTACAATTATCAATATGAAATGGTTATAACTTCCAAATCCAAACATATATGAATAATGAGGAAGTTAACTCCTAAAATGATAATGAGAATGAAATATTGTTATTGAATTGTGGTAATATGATAAAATAAAACCATGTATGGTAATACAAGTATTAATATTATTCTAGTATAGAAATATAATAATTTTAAATTTATTCTACATGAGGTAAAAATAACAGATGAATTAAGTCAGGCATGAGGTTAAGGGTTTCTAAACTCGATTTATTTTCATTAGGTAATATTACTTATTCAATTTCTACGTCAAGAAAATATTATTTATGTAATGACCTATGATTATTTTATTTTATATTTCCACTTATTTTTTGTGGATTTAATTTTTTTTACCAAAATTCACTTTATTGATTAATTAGCACTTCAATGATATTTTCATTGTAAAGGATTCTTATCTCACTTTTGATTATATGAGAAATGTTCCATATTCACCACTAGCTTCCATAAAGTGGTGTATATAGTAACCATTTTATAATATATATCATGAATCACTTTTATTCATGGTATATAGAGATTAATTTAAAGGTATTTATTTCATGGGGGTTATGATACTAATGTAAAGAAAGTGGTAAGTGTTTATTTTAAAGGCACATATTTTTTTGAGAGAGTATGTCTTTATGTTTTAATGGGGATAATTGTAACACCAAGAGATTTTTAAAAATAAAACTATGTTTTAAAGTATATAGTACAAATAATATTGATCCTAAACAAACCGTAAATTATTATTATTTAAATATTATCATTATAGAATTATTGTTATATTAGAAACTATAAATTAGATTAAATACTTTATGAAATATATATATAAATGGTATTCTCAATATAATTCTATTGATAAATTCATAATAAGTAATCACTAATTTTTTAGTAAAGTCATTTTATTCATTAATAATGCGTTTTCTTCCTAACAAAGGTTTTTATATCTTTTTATTTAGGAAGTATTATAATTCATTAAAGGTAATTATAGAAATTTTATTAAAAAAAGGATATAATTTTTGATACAATCATATAAGAAATGTTTTTTAAAAACGTTATATATATTGTGAAATTTTTTTTCAATGAATAGTGAGAAATATTTATTTTTATTGATATCTAGATTTTCATTCAAATTATTTATATTTTAAATATATTTTTTGAATTAAATTTAAAATTTGATTAATCCAGTTTGATTAAAAATATACCATTATAGTATTTTTAGTTATTTTTATAATTCATTTTGGTATAAAAATATTTTTATACTTAAAGTGTCATTTTTCTAAAAATCTATTTTTTATTGGGTTTTTCATATTAATATTAAATAATTTTTTTTCAAAATATTGATATTTATTCATGAAAAATGGATTCCATATATTAAATCATATGGTCTAGATTAGGTAAATAGTTCCATTTTATTTTTCATCAATATAAATAATAACCATAGTAAATAATTGTTACCACTATAAGGGTAAGTAGGGTAATTAAGGCTTAAATTAATATTATGAGTAATAAAAATTACTATAACACATGATTTTATATTATTATTATATGAGTTGTTTTTTTCAATTTCTATCCATGTTTCTTATATATAAAAACATACTAGCATATTTCTTTTATTTTTAGCTTATATTTTTTTATGTAAAGAAATGTCAAAAAAATTCATTATATTTGTTTAAATATAAGTATTTTTTTACATAGGGATAAAGAGTGTATATGATCATTTATGAATGTTTTATTTGAAATATAATTTTTTTTATTTTAATTTATTTCTAATTTATTAGTGATGACATAAGGACCTTAAATTCTTACAAAATGCTGACACAGTATTTATTCAATCAATAGATAAATAAAATTAATGAATTTAAAAATATATAATGTAAACTAAATTGAATTAATTATTTTTATTCACAATTTTTTTTATAAAAATAACATTTAATATAGGTTTTAAATGTTTATATTGAAATATAATCATTTTTTTGATGTCTTTAATGTAAAATTACATGAATAATTCTAAAATGACCTTAATGATATTTTAATTTAAATAATATTTCATTAAATGATTTAAAATTACAAAAATTAATATAGTCTGATAATTTATTTGGATATGGTTTAAAATAACTTCTATGGTCCATTAATGTACCAATTTTTCATTTATAGTAACTATATTGACCCTTAAAGAGTAAACACGTTATTATCCTGGTAATTGTCAAGAAGGGTTAATGCCAGTTAATACAAAGATATAATGTTAAAATTGTATAATAAAATTATTAAAATTTTATTATATTATATTATTCCAACAAATACTCACCATATATTCATGTTATATTTGTTTTATCAGTTTTTATATGAAGAATGAGTTATAATAATATTTAATGTAATTCTAAGAGTGTCCCTCCCCTCATTTATAAAAGGGAACCGCCCCTCCCCTTTTCCCCACAGTAAAAATAATTTTAGTTAGGAAAATGACTAGTTTTGTTATTAATATCCCAAATAACATTATCAAGGTCAATTTTTTCGTATTATGCCATCCTTATATGGTTGATGGTGTAAAAGATGATGTTGGCCAATGTAGTTGTATAATATTTAATTGGGTGTTTTAGTAATGTTTCATTTTCTACTTATTATAAATATTATTAATAAATGATGGAATAATAAAACCAATATATTCTGTATAATCTGAATTTTCATGTTAATGGAATAACATATATCCATCTCGTCTTCCATCAAATGGGAAATGAACTTGTTGTTTGTTTGTTTGTCGATGTACAACCTCACAAATCAATGTAAATCATTTTGCATCCCCACCTCTCACAAATTATTATATGATAGATTTAATGTATATATATGATATTAAAATGGTAATTAAAATTATTTAATATTTTATAATATCTAATTTTTTACCATTCCAAAATCATATCATCGTTCGTTCGTATTTGTGAGATTCCACCTCACAGAAGTGATGTGATCCATTTTTCACCACCACATCATAATGGTGATATATATAAATTAATTTAAATATATAATATTATATTTATGATATAATTATCATTATATAAATAAAAAATAATACTTAACTTCTATCAATCATGGTTTTTGAATAATTGATATGATATTCATGCATACATACAACCTACAGTCATCATAATTATAACATGGTTTATTTCCGAAAACCATATTTAATGGTTTGTTTTATAATTATAATTGATATATATATATATGTTAATTATTTCTTGATTGTTATTCTATATATTATGTAATATTTACCTCTTTGAACATATTTTACCTATAAAAAGCATTCTGAAAAAATGAGTCAAAAATCATCCAAACGTCTGATGTGAACATAATTGGTTGTATAATTGATCATAATTTGGTAAAGTGGTTTATAATATTGAAAACGTTTTTTAATAAATTAAATATTTAAAATAATTTTATGATTTATTATGTTATGGAATGTATGTGATGAGTCATACTTGAGGTAATGGACACTTTAATTTGAAAACCTCAATTTAAATGTTTTCAAAATCTATTTTATAAAAATTTTTATTCCAGGTCTATATTATTAAAACTATTTAATGGATGAATATATATCAAAATTAATGAATTATAAAGTAAATTTTATGTCTCTTTGGAATTTAAATAAAAACAATCAAATGTAATATTTTTTCATATCATATATAGAATGTTTTGACATTCTTTATAAAATACAAAAATGTGTTCTATTTTAACATATTAATTTTCAATGGTCCCCCACCCCCACTATAACAATTATTTAATGTTTTTATTCCTTATAAAAATATATGATTTAATGAAATAAAAAAACCCCTTCCCTACAATTTAATTATTTTTAAAACTGTTTCTAATGGAATGGATAATTCAATATCTGGAATTTCTTCTTTATGAGGGAATTGAATATTTTTTAAATTATAAATAATTTCATAATTTTTTATTATGTAATGGTTAATTAGAATTTTTTAGGATAATGTGTGGTTCCATTATAAACCATGAATGGGTGGTTCCATTATAATCCTAAGGTGAGTGGTTTTGTTATAAACCAATTATGGTTAGTTCCATTATAAACTGAGGACATGTCGTTGCATTATAAACCATAAATGGGTGGGTCTGTTATAGAACACCATTGAATTGGGAAATAATCATGATAAAAGTTTTCCATGTGGTTATTCTTTTTTTATGAGTGGCATGAAAATGATTTCCCAATTTTCCTACATGATATATTAATCCCTTCAATGGTTTTTATTGAAATATCATGATTTCACAAGGTATGTTAGTGGGATTATGTTTAAAGAACATAATTCTCTACTTATTAAGGGTGAAAATTATAAATTTGTGAAAAAATGATTATTGATCATGATTAAAAAGAAACCTTTGTGTATTATATTTTTTCTTTTATTTTTATTATGAAATGTTTTTTGAAAATATTTGGAAAAAAGATTATTTCTAGTGTACGAATAATTTCATTTTATACCCAAAGATTATTTTTGAAATAAGGAATTTTTTTATATGTATTCATGAACTAACATGTTTCATTATTTCTTTATCTTTGCATTTCTTTTTATTATCTGATAAGAACTGTTAAAAAAAAATAACCAGTTTATAAAGATTAATAGGGACATGGATGAGGTTAATATGAAACATTTTAAGATATATTGGGAAAATAAAATTTTTTATATCATAAAAATTTTGTTTTATAGAAAAAATGAATACTGAGTGTAAGTTTCTATATTATAATTTAATATTTATTTATGTAATTGTGATGGACTCATTATTTAAAACTCTAAACATGAAAAGATCTGTGAAATAAAAGAATTTAAATTATCTTATAGATATTAAATTGATGAAGTGATTATGGTTGGGTCCTTATAGTTATTCTTAGAGGAAATGTTTTGTTAACTTTTTATATTATGATATTTTCATGGGATGGTAAGATAAGTGTTAGAGATACCATCATGTAATTGTAAGTTTAATTTCAATTGATATTTTAATCTCTTAGAAGCCCCTTTTGAGGTTTTAAGTGATGTATGTAAAAATTATTGAGAGTATTTTTGGATAAATATAAGTTAAAATAATAGTAGGGTATAGAATGTGTTTTAGTGAAAAAATTATTTTACGAACAATGCCATTACATTTTTTGCTCTTGGGATTAAAGGTATTGAAAAACATTTGGGTTTATATGATCTTTAATATTGAGGTAGTTTTGGGTAATTGAAATTTTGTGATATATTTATTATTATATAGATAACAATGGGATTTAAAATAGTTTTGTTTATTATGATATTAATGATATTTCATAATAAGTTCACTATAATTTTGGGGAAGATTTTATGATTAAGCTAAGAAGAATATTCTGGGACTTTATTTGTGGAATAAAGATGGAAATATATTTTAGGAATTATATATGATTATAATGTGTTATTATATTGATTTATGTTATTGATTTTATTGATTATGATAACATGGAGATAATATAATTATGGAACATAAATTTTTGGAATGATACATTAACAGTGAGTGATGTTTTTTGAAGATAAATATTAAACTTATCTAAGATGAATATTTAACAAAATCATTCTAATATTTGGGTTTTGAACATGGTTGGGAATGTTTTTAATAAGTTTTAGGTTAGTTATTTACCAATTGATCTATATCGAACTTGCAGTGTTATTTTAAGGCTATGGATATTAATTTTGAATTTCATCGTATGAAGGTTTATTATTTTGGTGAATTATCTTAACTTTTTCTAAACATTTTAGTTCTTTTTGATGTATATATTCCTTAGGAAGATCTTTTTATCCATTTTTGAAATATGTGATCCATTATATGATTATTTTAGTGATCCAGAAATTAAAAAATCATCATGAATACCCATTATTTAGAGAAAAAGATAAGAATGTGGTGAAAATTGATTAAAGTATGATTTGATACTTATCAAGTAAGTATATATCCGTAATCTCTCATTCTATATGGTATTTTAATTTCTCAACAAAAGAAAAATTATCTAGATAAAATTCATCATATTACCTTCATTTATGGCGAATTAATGGTATTTTCTCCACCTTATTAATAAATAGTCATTAACATTCTCTTGATCATTCACTTTATTAAGATTGATAATATCTATCAATAAATATCATTATTTTGTAATTACATTTCTCTAATTTGGCCATATTTTCACTCCCCACTAATGTACTTATATTTGGAATCCTACTTATATTTTATTATACATGACCATAGTACTAAATTTTCCCTCTTTTCAAGAGGATGTTTTATCAACCCTTTTAACAATATGGGATTTAGACAAAGGTATTATCAGATGAAAACCCATTAATTACCAATAACATGTTCCAATTTATATGATTAAATTTATTAAATGTGGGTATAATATAGAAAACTATTATTTGTAAAAATAAATTTATGTATCATATCATATATAACATGGAATGTCGAGCCTAAATGAACAATAAAATATTATTACTTAAATATATTTGTTAAAACCAAGCCATTAATTCATACATTATAAATAAGAATATGTAATTTATTAAATATATATATAAAGGTCTTATTAAATATAAATTTATTGACAAATTCTTATTGAATAGTCAATGAATTCTTAGCGATGTTATATTATTCTTAAAAAATATTGTTTTCTTCAAAAAAGATTTCTATTACTTTTTGGTGTGAAAGTATTATAATTACTTTTTAGAAATTTATGAAATTTTAGTTGATAAAAAGGTTTTCATTTTTTAAATCAACATATCAAAATTAACTTATTTTTAAATTTTGACATGTTTCAAAAAGAAAATTTATTTTATAATCAATAGTGAAAAATACTCATATTTATAGAAAAATGTATTTCCTTTTAATTTATTTAAAAAAATTGTGTTAATTACATAATTTAATTAGTTCTTTTATATTAAACATACTCTAATAATAATTTTTTAATGAATTCTATACTTTAATTTGGTATAAAAATAATTTTATACATAAAAAGTGAATTTTCTAAGAAAAACTTGTTTTTGTTGAATTGTGAATTTTAATATTAAATTAATTTCTTCAACCTATATAAATTAAATCATGAAAATTGTATTCCTTATTTTAATAAGGTGGTCCAAATATATTAAATATGTCCCTTTTATTTATTATCATTATGAATAGAAACCATAGAAAATAATTGTCACTTAAGGGTAAATTGGGATGTTATGGTTAAAAATAATATGACAGGGACTAAAAATGAATATAAAACATGAATATATCCTATTTAATGAGTTTATTTCAATGTTTTACATTATATGCTGGAAAATATCAAAACTGGGTTCCATATTTCATTCATTTTTTACATTTGAATTATTTTATCTAAAGAAAAGTAAAAAATGTCATTCATTTAGTTTTATAATATATAGTTTTTTTAGAAAAGGATAAAAAAGGATATGTGATATTGTAGGAGGTTTTTTCTAAAATATCAATTATTTTTTTATCCTGATATTTTATTTATATAGTTTTTGTGATGAAATAATTACCTAAAATGATTATGTAACGTAAACACATTATTTATTCATTTAATAGAAAAATAACGAAATTATTCTTAAAAATGATAAAAGTAAAATAATTTTCATGATTAATTGTGTTAAATAAAAATTTTAGATAAAAATTATATATTATAAAGGGTTAAAATGTTAATATTAAAAATCAATATTTGTCTTGATGTATTTAAAGTCAAATTAAATAAATAGTTCCCAAAATAACAACAATGATATTTTATAATATATAATATTTTATTAAAATATTTAAAATTACTATGAATCCAATAATTTGATAATTTATTGGAAAATGGTTTAAATATTCAAAAATAGTCCATTGATATTCCAATTTTCCTTTTATAGTAAATATATTAACCCCTAATGAGTATAAACATTGTTGTCGTGGTAATTGGAAAAAAGGGATAACATGTGTTCAAACAAAGGTTTAATGGTAAAATCCAAATCTAAACATGTTAAATAAATGGATGATATTATTTTAATCCATACTCATAAAATATTATAATTACCTCTATTTGGATCCCTTTATATATATATAATTAATTTATATTAATGTTTAGTATAATTCAAAGAGTGTCCCTCCCCTCACTTATAAAATGGCATGTCCCCACCATTTTTATTCACAGTTAAAATCCTTTTAGTTCAGCCAATACCTACCAAAATACCTTTATAATATTCATAATAATGTTTAAGAGGTATTTTTTTGGGATAATTACCCCTTATAGGATTTAAGATGTAAATAATAGGATGTTGTCTAGAGAATAGGTATAGCCTTTAACAGAATGTTTTATTATTATTTCTTCATACAACTACATCAGATATAATTAAAATATTATTAAATGATAAAGATGGTATCAACCAAATATTTATATTTTATTATGTTAATTAAATAATCTATATACATCTCCACTTTTACCAAATGTCAAAAGAAATCAGCGTTCTTGTCTATGGGAGACTACCTCTTCATGAACTGGTATAATTCGCCTTCTAAAACCGCCTCTCAGAAATGGTTATAATGATGGATTTACTATATATATATATTATATTTATAACATAATTACAATTATTTAATGATATTATAACAACACCTTTATTACATTTCCATTCATTAAAAAATGATAACGTTGTTTGTTTGTACGTGGGGACCACCACCACCACAAAGCGATAAGGTTCAATTTTCATATAAACATCATATAGATGATATATATAAATTTATTTAATGATATAATATGATATTTATGAAATAATTATCATTATATAAATAAAAATATTGATTAACTTCATTCCATCATTTACTTTTTAATGTTGAAACGTTACTCATGCACGCATATGGCCTACTGTCTCCATGGTTTTTACATAGTTCATTTTTCATAACCAAACAACATGGTTAGTTTTGAAAATTAAATTTTGTATAAAGATTATAAATATGTTATGGTTATTTTTTTATATATTATGGAATAATTAACTATTTGACCATAATAATTCTACGGATGTCCGTTTGGAAAATTGTTCCCATTATCACCAAAATTTCTGACATGAACATAATCGATATAGAAATGATTATAACATGGTGAAATAAATAATAAACATGAAAATGGTTCTTAAGAAATTAAATAATTAACAAAATTTTATTTTTCAAGAATATATGTATTGTATGTGACGATTCTGGCTCGAGGTTAGGGACACATTACTTTAAAAACCGTGTTTTAAATGATTCAAAGATTTATTTTTTTAACGTTTGTCTTCAATTTCCATATTATTAAACTTATTTTATGGATGAGTTTATAAGAACATGAATGAATTATAAATTACATTTTAAAACTCTTTTTACTTTCATTAAAATATTTTCAAAAGGAATATTATTATTATTTCATACTAAACATCATTAATTTCATTATAAAATAAAAAAAAGAATTATATATTTTAACATATACGACAATTTTTTTTTCAGAACACTGTAATCATTATTTAATGTCTGCATTCCTTATAATATTAAATATTTTAATCAATGAAAGAGATACACATAATACATTTTTATTATTATCAAAAAAGTTATAAATTTAGTAGATATTTCAATATCCTAATTTTTTTGTTATGTCAACAATGAGTGTTTCTATAATTATTAAAGAATTATTATGATATGATTATGTTATAGTTGTTGTGACTTATTTTTAATGATATTTGGATCATATATAAACCATGTATGGGTCATTCTGTTATAAACCAAGGATGTTTGGTTCCATTATAAACCTGGTATTGGTGGTTCCATTATAATAAAAAAATAGTTGTTACTATATAAACCAAGGATGGGTGGGTCCCTTATAAACCTCCAATGAATTGGGTTATTATAATGATGATAGTTGAAACTATAAGTTATTAAAATTGTAAGAGTGATATGAAAAATTTGTCCCATTTAATCTAAATGATTTATTTATCAGTGATATGGTTTTTACATATATATAATGAATCAGCAGGGTATAAAAATGATATTACGTTTAAATAAAAGTATTATATATTTATTAATGGTAAAAATAATATTTTTGTTGAAAAAAATTTCTATGTTTTCTATGAATAAAAAATACACCTTTATGAGTTTTATTTTCACTTTAATATTTCATATGAATTTTTCAATGAATTTTTTTTTGAGATAAGTTGATTTCTTTTGTATGAAAATGTTTGTTTGAACCCAATGTTTTTTTAAATCCAAGAAGAACTTATAAGTATTAATGAAATAATTGGTTTATTTATTTATATTAATGTCCTTTATTAGTTTTTTTATCATTCTACATTTTAATTTTTTTTCACTAGGTTTTAAGGATGAGTAGGGACAGGGATGAAAAAAATATGAAAATTTCGAAGATATTTCATTAAAATAAAATATGTTATATCTTAAAAGTTTTGTTTTATGGAAAACATTGATACTTAGTAGAAGTTTCCACTATTTTATATAATATTTATTTTTGTAATGGCGATGTTCTAGTTCTCTAAAACAGTAAAGCTCAAAATTCCTTGAAATAAAAAAATGTGATTTCTATGTAAAATATTAAATTTATGAAATAATTAAGGAATGGTATTTAAATTAATTATATGATATTAATATCCTAAAACCCTTATATTTTATTATTATATGTTAATCTCTATAAATTACACGTTTTCCTTTAATCTTACTCTCTCAATATACTAAATATTTTGAAGTAATTTGTTAATGAAATATGACATTATTTTTTATTCATCTGGGAATATTTTTCTTCAATATCCATATTTTCAATAAAATATTTTCAATATTGTTTTTATTATTCTAAAATGGATCATTAAAGTAATTTTGACCCATGATTAACTATTTTTAAAATTGTTTAAAAGGTATATAATAGTTATTTTCCGAATGAGTAATTTTTTACTGAAGGTTAAAATTGAATATTTTTAAATTATTACCTCAAAAAATAATTTTTCCACTATCTTGATGATTTTTTTACTGGAATATTCCTTTATAAGTTCCCATGGTTATTTTGGAAAAATTACTTTACTAAATATTCTATAATGTTTATGATATTAAATAAGTTATTTCAAAATGAAAAGGTTATTTTACTTAAGAAATGATCTCATGATCTTTTAAATGTATATTAATATATGTTAATATCCTCTGATTAATTTTATATTTTATTATTGATTTGATCTAATGATACCATCCATCCTATTGATTTTGAGGGATTACAATCGTGTTGTTTTAATTTTTTTTACTACGGAAAATATTAATATTTTTCATACTAGTTTTTCAATATTAATTTTTATGTTGAATATGTATTGAATTCATTTATTTAATAGGATGAATGATTTAAACTTAGTATGTGATGGATGAGGCCCACTACAACCCATTTATGCATTATTATGTCTCATGAGAAAAACTAGCTTGGTAATTTTGTGTATGTCATACCTATTTATGTATTGTGTGTGGGAATGAATCCTTGATGGTAATAAAATGATGTACGACATATGAATTATATCATTATGAAGTTGGTTATTATTATTCATGTAATTATTTATATTCTTAAGTCATCAATCGATATATTCACCTTTCTTTAGATTAGTTATGTGGAATATTTGATTATTGGTTATCGCTTTCATATTATTAATTCTATGTTTATTATACAATATATTATTTTGTAATATTTACCTTATTTATAATCTTATCTTGTAATGAAAAGATTCCCCTTATTTGATTAAGAATAAAACAAGTCATTACTTGTTCTTAAGCGACATCCCCAAGACGCCAAAGGCTGGCAATAAATGCCGAAGGGTTTCAAATACAATTGGGGGACGATTTACCCTTTATGAAAACAAACACATACATTAACCATTAACTATATGATGCATGAAAAAAAGAAATACCAATCAATAAATTCATGTATGTTTAACCACATCAGAGTACACAATAGCGGAAGACCAAACCATACATCAAAATACACAGCGGAAGAACAACTCAAGACTCTCAAAAGACACCACAACTTCGTGGTGCACAAGCTCCAAGCTCCACAGAATCTCCCAAAAATCACCACGAGCTATTAGTAATGATATGCATTACCTTTACCTGTGTCTAAAATTACAACATCTGCAAAATCACCAAAGTACCAAAGTAGGGGTGAGTATAAAACTCAATAGGTTTTCCCCAATGACTTCCCTACTCACACCTCTAGGATAGAAGAGTTTGCATCATTTATATAAAAAATGTTTATATAAAACAATTTCACCAAATTAGTTTATAACTAAATATAAACATGTTTTCCAAAACCTTCCATTATCAAGAGCATCCAAGTGAATGTTTAACCAACTTTTCCCACAGGTTATTTTCCAGAAAAATAACCAAACAAACTTCTGAACCATTTCTCAAACATCCCGTTTTGTTATTCCCCACCATTTAACAAACCTGTGAAGTCAACAATGCATGCTTCATTATGATAGTTCCATACTCATGAGCGGTCTCTCCTTGATCTACCAAGTTGTCATAAGGTAATTATTTCCCATGTTCCATTACACATTTGGCACTGAGAACAAGGTCATATTTCAACAAATCCTCATACTTAAACATCCCATGTGATATTAAACGTTTGGCATCGAGCACAAGGTCCTATTTCATCCAAGCCTTGTATATACAACATGAAAAAACACAATACACTCCTAAAAATCATTCCAAAACCATCCTTTTAATAAAAAACCTTTTATTGAAAACCGTTTTCCATTAAAACCAAGTGTTTTCAACCAATTCAAACCATTTCAATAAAACCCCCTTTTTATTGAAAACAAAATCCATCAAAGCCATTTCAATCTCAAACCATTTCAATAAAACATCCTTTTTATTGAAATCCAATTTCTCATCAATACATTTACTATTTCAGAAATTTCATAATTTTAAATCAACATTTTAAATTCAAATAGCCAAAACACTTTGCACAACAATTCACCAAGATTTCTCAGTTTCATCAAAACTATAAATCATCAAAAAAGAATATTTATTCCATACTTTTCACAATAAATACCTTTAAAATAACTAATTTGAAACTAATCCAACCAATTATTACAAGAGGAGTCGAGAGTGAAGCCACCTACCTCAATGGTTTTGATGAAAATCCTAACAAACAGAGAACACATAAGAAAATTGGGCCGATTCACCAAGGAGCCTCCTTAGATCTCTTCTCCTAACACAATAAAGACCAAATCTCATCATATTTGGAATCCAAACACTTAGATCTTCCCATTATGGGCATAGATCTAAAACCCAGTATAAGAGGAGAATTTGATCTAAGTAGATCAAAGAAACCAACCATGAATGATCACATACCTCAAGAATCGGGCTTCGATTCGCCAAGGGATGGCTTCGAATCACCTCTGGAATGCTTGGGAGAAGATTTAAATCCATCAAGGGAGATTAATCTCGGGTTATGGCCGCATTGGAGCTTTAATGAAGCAATTAGAGGAAAAAACGCGTTTTATCCAAAATTTAAGGATCTAATTTATGTTCCCGCACGATTAGTCTGCATGGTTTGACAAACAGTGCGCTAACAGTGCGTTAGCTAATGACTCAGCCACCCTTCTCGCATGGCCTCATCACATGGTTTCCCCTAACTGTGGGTTGACCGTGTGGAAGCCACTGCCTCCTCAGTCAGCCATGCACGGTTTGGCAACATGGTTTAGACAAACTGTGTGCAGCTCGTGCGCCTTCCCATTTGCTTCAAACATCAGTCCAGGATCTCCTGACTCTCCCATACGTAACCCTTAACATTTAAAACAAAGAAAAGAATCATGTAATGGTTAAATAACAGAAACCAGGGGTACTATATTATCCCCACCATTAGCCTTTCCATCCCCAGAAAGTAGAAAACCATATCTTGTCTGAAAGAGTTCTGGAAACTTCTCTTTCATTTCATTCTCACATTCCCAACTATGTTCCTGAATCTAATCATGTTTCCACAAAACCCGTATGAGACTGATGATTCTTCCATGAAAGAATTTACCTTGCCTATCCACAATTAGCACCGGGATATATACCAATGAATTATCCAAATCTAGGTCAATGTGATCCCATCTGATCACATGGTCATGATCGGGTTGATACTTCTTCAACTGAGATACATGAAACACATTGTGCACTGCACTAAACCATGGTGGTAATGCCAACCGATATGCCTCCTCTAAAACACTGTTCCAGTATCTAAAAAGGGACTATATAACGAGGAGATAATTTTCACTGCTTCCAAAAATGACGATGTCCAAGCCTTGGAGAGATTCTAAAAAAGACATGATCACCCACTATGAACGACAACGGTCTTCGACGGTGATTTTCATAAGATTTCGGACGGATCTGAGCCATCTCCATCGTCTTTCTAATCAAATGAATCTTCTCTGTTATATCTTGGACAATGCTCAGCCCTACTAGTGAAGTTTCACTAGTTTCCACCCAGTATAGTGGAGAATGACAAGGACGCCCATAAAATGCTTCAAATGGAGACATGTGTCTCAAGGCATGATAGCTGTTATTGTGTGAGAACTCTACTAAGGGTATATTCTCCTCCCATGAGCCACCAAAATCCATTACAGAGGCCCGTAAAATTTCTTCCAATGTCTGTATCATCCTTTTGGATTGTCCATCCATCTGGGGATGATACGTCGTGCTCATATTCAACTGAGTTCCCAGGTCTTTCTGTAAGGATCGCCAGAAACGAGATGTGAACCTCGGATCTATGTCTAAAATGATTGAAATGGGTATTCCATGTCTCTTTACCAATTCTCGGATATAGATTTTTGAAATATATTCCACCGTATGAGTTTCACGAATAGGGATTAAATGGGCCGACTTGGTTAGAAGATCCACTATCACCTAAATGGCATCGTGTTTTCAGACCGTTCATGGAAGACCTGTAACAAAATCAATTGCCATATGATGCCACTTCCAAACAGGGATAGCTAAATATTATAATATACCGACTGGTCTCTGATTCTCTGCTTTAACCTTCTAACAAGTTAAACATCGCGAGACGAACTCGGCCACCTTCATTTTCATGCCGCTCCACCAAAACTACTCCTTCAATGCCTTATACATCTTCGGTGTACCAGGATGTACTTCCCATATCGAATATTGGTAATCATAAAGGAGTTTTTCCTGATAAACCATGGGTACAACCATCCGATCTCTGAAACACAAGACTGAACTCCCATCTAGCTTCAATCCCTCAATGTTCTCCCCACCATTGATTTTTAAACTCAAAGAAACATAGTCTACATCGGATGCATGTGGATCCTTTTCTATCTACACCAAATCAAGAACAAGTGTAGCTAAAAAGAAAACAGTAACATCACCCTGGTCTTCACATTCTACATGCATGTTGGCTAAGACCGACATCAACTGCCATTCGTGTGAAGCCTCTTTCTCCAACTGAGCATATGAATTTCTACTCAATGAAACTGCCACCGAATTTTCATTTCCTGGTGTGTACATCAATTTAATGTCAAACATTTGAAGACAATCCATCCGTCTCCTCTGCCTCATATTCAAATATCAATGTGAGAAAATGTGTTTCAAGCTTTTTTGATCCGTAAACACAGTAAATTTCTCACCAAAGAGATAGCGTCTCCATGTTTTCAAATCATGGACGACTACATCTAACTCCAAAGAATGTGTTGGGTAATTCATCTCATGCACCCTCAACTGCCTTGAACCATAAGAAACAACATGGTCTCCATGCATGAGAACACAATCCATCCCTAATCCTGAAGCATCACAATACACCATGTATCCTTGCCATGATTTTGGCAAGATAAAGATAGGTGTCGATGTACTCTGAACTTTCAACTCTTGAAAAGATCTCTAACATTCTCCTGTTTTTTGGAATGGAGAATTACTCTTTATCAGAGCTTTCATAGGTGACACTAGTCATGGGTTGTCACGCACAAATCATCGGTAATAACCAGCTAGACCAAGAAAACATCATATTTCAAAGGCATTATTTGGCAGTTTCCACAAAGGAACGGATTCTATCTTTTCTGGATCCACTGAAACATCTTTCTCGGAAATAACATGGCCTAAAACGTGTACCTCTTGTATCTAAAAATTTCACTTTGATAATTTGGCATACAACTAATGGTCTCTCATGATTTCCAACACTATCATCAAGTGTTTCTCATGCTCATCCCTTGTTCTTGAATACAGCAATATTTCATCCAGAAACACCACAACAAAAGAATCCAGATATCGCTGAGATATCCGATTCACTAATGCCATAAATACTGCTTGTGCATTCATAAGACCAAAAGGCATGAATACATATTCGTAGTGGCCATATATGGTTCTGAAGGCAATCTTCAGGATATCCTCCTTCCGAACATGCAACTAGTGATATCCTGACCGCAAGTCAATCATGGAGAACCACTGAGCTCCCCTCAATTGAAAAAATTGGTCATCAATGTGTGGAAGTGGATATCTATATTTATTGTAACATGGTTATGTTTACAATAATCCACACATAGCCTCAAAGTTCCATCTTATTTCTTTACAATCAAAACTGGTGATGCCCATGGAGGCATGCTTGGAGGAATAAAACACTTTCTTTCTAGCTCCTCTAACTACACTTTCAATTCCCATAACTCTATTGGTGCCATCATATATGTTTTAAGTGAGATAGGACTGGTCCCTGAAAGAAGATCAATCCTAAACTCCACTTCCCTTACAGGTGGTAACCCTGAGAAGTTTTTAGGAAAAACACCAGAAAATTTCTCCACCATAGCTGGAAAAATATTTTCTTCAATTACTTACAATGATGCCAAGGTCAACACTACCAATTGGTATGAAATCGTTTCCACCATTGGTTCCAACAAGCTCTTTGTACCTTTCTTTACCATCCTCTCTCCTTTGAAGAGATGCTCAAAGTCGTCCTGAGTCGTGAAACTAACTGTTCTCCCATAACAGTCGATGTGAGGCTTAAACCTTTCCAAAAAATCCATACCCATGATTACATCATAGACATCCATATCCAACATGGAGAAGTCCCATTCCAGCTTAGCTCCATCAACAGTTATAGCACATGCTCGACACACTAAGGCTTGACATTCTCTTTCACCGAGAAGAGTTTGAAGTTTTATCACACAAGGCATCATTTCAGGTTTTATGTTTAGAAAATTAGAAATATGAGAAGCAAGAAAAGAATTTGATGCACCAGTATCGAACAAAACTTGCATAAGGGTAGAATTCAAAAGAATCGTACCTCTCACCATAGATGGTCCAGCCCGATCATTGACCATCATCTGCTTGGCTCCATACAATTTCTTTATTGCTGCACTTTTCTCCTTATTTCCCTATTGAGATTGCCCTGCCTTGGGAGTCATGGTATTCCTGGAATCACCATATCCAGCTCTATTCTTCTGGTGATACTGATTTTGATGTCCTCGCCCTGTCGAAGCATACGATGCTTGTAATGCCTGAGAAGTGTCCCGAACACCAGATCGTGGAGCACTGTGACAATATCACTGAAGATGCCCCATCTGTTTGAAATCGTGGCATGCTCTTGGTGGTGAGGTAAATTCTCGTTTCATGTGATCAGTTGAAACACATTGAAAGCAACCTGCTCTGCTCTGGGGTCGTGGAGGAAGGTTGACTGATCCCGCTGTCTGGTTCTGATTCTCACTCCCACCTTGGAAGTAGGTGTCCCTATTCCACTTGCTTCCATCATTAATGTTCCCACTCATTCCCATGGGTATCATCATGACTCCTCCTATCAATCTTGAAATATCACGTTCAGCAATCGTTTATCTGTTCACCATCTTTGAATAATCTATAATACAGATCACTACAATCTTCGATCGAATATCCTCCCTTAGTCCTGATTCGAAGATGCGTGCCTTCAAAGAAGCACTTGCCGCAACCTCTGGTGAAAAATGGACTAAATTCATGAACTTATCCACATACTCTGTGACAGAGAGTCTCTCTTATTTCAAGCCAATGAAGTCCGCCATTTTATGGATCTTGAACATGTGAGGATAGAATTGTTTGTTAAACAATTATTCAAAATACTCCCATGTAAGGCCTTCATCCAATTTAGCTTGTACCGCTAAATCCCACCACTGACGTGCAAGATCTTCAAGAATATATGTCTCCAACTTTACTTGGAGCTGTACTGGTGTGCCGATGACATCGAATATAAAGTTCATCCTACTTAGCCATACCTCTGCCTTCTCGGGTTCCACATCACCCCGAAAGTTCAATGGATTCTGCTTCATGAACTAGATTGTATAATCGACATGTCATGGCTCATTCCTCCAGTTCCCCATATCCACAGCTTGAAAATCTTGGACAATACTCTGAACCAACTCTTGGTTCACACGTGGTTCAGGTGCAGCCACATTCTCCACAGCTTCTTCGGGTAGGTTTCAACGACGACTACCGAGTGCTATTTTCTATACCAACAACAAACTCTATCAATCTTAGTCTCTAGAAAATATTGGCTAAGAATTTCAAATTATATCACATAAACTATCATGACATTGTTCTAAAACAACCTTATTCCATGTTCAACTATTTTTGAAAACATTCAACATACTTTTTGAAAATCAATCCATTTTCAAAATACTCCAAATACCCTATTTTCAAAATCTTTTACTTGAAAAAAGCTTATGCATTTTTCAAAAAATATCAACTTGCCCGAAATCACTATTCATTCTTCAAAATAAGATATGAAATCCTAGTGGGATGTCATTCATCTAGTGCATGTCATGCTCATCTGATTGGATAAACCCATGATAATGAGATTTGTTGTCCTATAAGTGTCTCCAAAACACTTATGTACCCAACTCCCTGGTAAAATGAAGTTCAGCATAAATGGGTTAGTTATATCCTTTTATGCTATACATTTCATGTTCTGACAATCCTACTCTTGTATATGATTTCAACCCAAGGAATAGACAAGAATGAGTTCAACGCCAAGACCAACCAAAACCGATGACAACTTATTCCACAAGGAAAGGAACATATTGCATTTATACCACAAGGATCGAACAAAATGATACCATTTTTAATGACCCGCTTATCCTTATTGGCTTAAGAATACAACAAGTCATTTCTTGTCCTTAAGAGTCATCTCCAAGACGCCAAAGGCTGGCAATAACTACTTAAGGGTTTCAAATATAATTGTGGGATGATTTACCCCTTAAGAAAACAAACCCATCCATTAACCATTCACTATATGATGCTTGAACAAAATAATGACCAATAAACAACATAATTTATGTTTAACCACATTGAAATACACAAAAGTGGAAGAATAAACCAAAAAATACATAGCGGAAGAACAAATCAAGACTCTCAAAAGACAACATCACTCCTTGGTCCACAATCTTCAAGCTCCACATCATCTCCCAAACATCACCACGAGCCTTTAGGGATGAGATGCTTTACCTTGACCTGTTTCTTGGAATAAAACATCTGCAAAAGCACCAAAATGCCAAATCAAGGGTGAATATAAAACTCAGTACGTTTTCCCCAATGACTTCCCTACTCACTCCACTAGGATAGAAGAGTTAGAAAAATTTATATAAAAACAATTTATTTAAAACAATTTCACCAAAAAAGTTTATATCTAAATATAAACAAGTTTTCCAAAACCATCCATACTCAAAAGCATCCAAGTGCATGTTAAAACAATTTTTTCTAACACATTATTTTTCTAGAAAAATAACCAATCAAACTTACTAACTATTTGACAAACATCCTATTTTGTTATACTTCACCATTTCAAAAACCCGTTAAATCAACCATGCATGCTTCGTTATGACAGTTCCATACTCATGAGCGGTCTCTCGTCAATCTACCAAGTTGTCACAAGGTAATTATTTTCCATGTGCCATTACACCTTTGGCACTAAGAATAAGGTCATATTTCAACCGTTCCTTGCACATAAAAGTCGCATGTTCCATTAAACGTTTAGCATCGAGCACAAGGTCCTATTTCAACCATGACTCATATATGCAACATGAACACACACCACAAACTCCTAAAAATCATGCCCAAACCATCATTTCAATAAAACACCTATTATTGAAAACCATTTTTCATCAACACCAATTGTGTTCAAACAATTCAAACCATTTCAATAATACTCCCTTCTTATTGAAAACCAAATTAATCAAAGTCATTTCAATCTCAAACCAATTAAATAAAACACCCTTTTTATTGAAATCCCATTTTTCATCAAAACATATAAAATTTCAGAAATTTCATAATTTAATATCAACATTTTATATTCAAATAGCCAAAAAACTTTGCACAATAATTCACCAAGATTTCACAATTTCATCACAACTATAAATCATCAATAAAGAAGATTTATTCCATGATTTTCACAATCAATATCATCCAAATAAAAAATTAAAAACTAAGTCAACCAATTATAACATGAGGAGTCGAGAGTGAATCCATATACCTAAAAGGATTGGATGAAAACCCTAATAAACGATGAAGGCACAAGAAAACTAGGTTTATCCACCAAGGAGCCTCCTTAGATCTCTTCTCATAACCCAAACAAGACCAAATCTCATCATATTTCTCATCCATGCACATAGATCTACCCATAACAGGCGTAGATCTAAGAAACCAAGAGAAGAGGAGAAGTAGATCTATATAGATCTAAGAAACCAAACAATAACGATCACATACCTCAAGAATATGGCTTCGATTTGCCAAGGGAAGCCTTTGGATCACCTATGAAATGATTGGGAGAAGTTTTCCCACTATCAAGGGAGAGTAATCCAGAGTTATGGCGACTTAGGAACTTTAATGATGCAATTAGAATAAAATCGAGTTAGATCCACAATTTAAGGATCTAATTTAAGTGCCTGCATGTCTAGTCTGCATGGTTTGAAAAACAATGCGCTAAACTTGCGTTAGTTACTGCCTCAGACACCCTTCTCGCATGACCTCATTGCACAGTTTCCCCTTACTGTGTGTTAACCGTGCAGAAGCCACTTCCTCCTCATTTATTCATGCATGGTTTGGCCGCACGGTTTAGACAAACCGTGCACAGCCCGTGCGCCTTCCCCTTTGCTTCAAACTTCAGTCCTGGATCTCCCGACTCTCCCATACATCACCCATAACTTTTAAAACCATGAAAAGGATCATGTAAGGGTTACATACCAGAATCTTGGGGGTACTACATATCTCACCTTTTATTATGTTTTAATTTCTCTTGGATACAATGAAGGATTCATTGAATGATTCGAGGGATATGCTAGATGATATAATAATTCTTTCACTATAATTTTATGTTTTATTTCATTTTTTCAAATGTTAGGAGATAATAATTTTTCTATCACATCTCATAATATTTGTAAGCAATTCAATAATTTAGGAATCAATGAATTTTATTTTGTGCCAATATAGCAAGATAACCATCGACTATTGGTTAATAGAGTTAGGTTGTTATATTTGGTATCAAATGATATTTTGTATGACCCATAGGAACTAGATATAGGAAATTATATATTATATAACATAACCTTTTGATATATTCAATGGATATGCCTATGTATTCCATAATATCATGAAGGTATGGAGAATTAATTATTATGAAATTTTCCTAGAAAATAAAACTCTTTCTGGATATTAGAATGTGGATATGGTTGTGGCACAGATTCACCAAGTGATAACAACTCTAAATGTGGTGGATTGGGTAATAACTCGATCTTCATCAATGAAAAATGAATGGAATTAAGACTGCACATATATCTAGACACTCACAGGGGATATACTAGGATTAATTAAAATTTTCCATGTAAACCATTATGATGAATTGGAAAATAGAACCTATAGAATCCAACGATAATCAACAGTGACATATGATAAACCTTAAGCTTAATTGGTTGATAATTCTATATTCTATCACAAGTTTAAATGATTTGATACCATTTTTTTTGTTTTATGTGATGGGTGTTTATGATGATTAATGATATTTTGGGAGATATTTTTGGGTATAAAAGCCTTTGGATTAGTATGTTTTTATATTAAAGTATATTTGATGAAGAATGATTTTATACATTGTGGATATAATTTAAACTTTATTGATAACCATTAGAAAAAATATGATCATATCTTTTAATTTCCTTAATTTTGATAAATGGGTTAGTACATTTTGGGAATATATGTTCTATCAAATAGATAACAACGACAATAAAAAAGGGTTTTGAAACTAAGTGACTGAAACTATTTTTTATGAATTTAATTGTATTGGAAACATTATATGATTATGTTAAATGGAAGTAATTTTTTATATGATGTGTTTTTATTTAATTGATAATGGTACCATTATATTTTTGGAGAATTAATGATTTTATTGTGTATTTATGATTTTTAAGTTTATTTGTGGGAAAGATTGTCAGTTTTATAGATTATATGATAGTGTAAGGACCCATATCTTAATCAACCCCAAATTACATTATTTATAACAAGTTATTCACTTTTTTACATTCATATTATCTTTTAATTTTATAGTTTTATATAATTAGATCATTAAAAATAAAAAATTAATTCTTATATTAAATGTAGACTCTTCCACTGAGTATCCATTTTTCCTAAAATATAATCATTTTTAAATGAAACATTATTAATTTTCATTTCAAATAATCATGAATTTTATCTTAATTTCTTGTTTCTTCCTACTTTCTTAAATCTAGTAAAAGTATTGTAAATGTGGGAGGAAAAATCTCAATACAGGATATAAAGGAAATAAAACCATAATTCTCATAAAATTGGGAAAACTCATTTAATGATTACTTTTTTTCACATTAATCATTGAGAGAATAAAATATATCATATCCATGTGGAAAAAAATTACAAACTCTGTGAATGACCTTTAGAAACCCATAAATAGTAATAAAAAACAATCGTATTAATATTAGAGAATCATAGTAATAATGTGTGTTCACCTATGTCAAAAATAAATGGAGTATATTTAAATCTATAAGATAATCCTCCATGGTTTTATCCCCACACAATTCTTTTAAAAACTAGGAAAATTACCCATGCATTGGAGAGCTATATTGGGATCACCAAATATATAACGTATCTTAGCCTCTACTACCATATATGTTGTATCAAAATCACCCATCATAATATATAATTCATAAGTACCATATCATGGATTTTTTTTTTGTATTTAGCATTTTTATCTCAATGAAATTTAGAACAGAGTAGACAACATATGAAAAATAATTTCTAGACAATGAAATATACTTCTTCTAAAAATTATTTTTGAAAAACTGATGTTCCCAAAAAAGGGAAGAAATATTTTTGTATAGATAAAATGGAATCTTGTAAATAATGTAAATCAATGGTTTTTCTAGTGGGAAAATATTTTTACACCATATAAATAAAAAAATACCATTCCTTTTTTCTTTTTTAATGAAAGTAAAACCGTTCTATATAAAATACATAAAAAGATTACATTTAGATAACCTTTTAAATAAAGTCAAAATATACAAAACAAATCTTTAATAATTTATTTACTTCAATTTATATACATCCATTTATTGTTTTTAAAAATATGGATGCGTTGGAAGAATATTTAGAAAATAAATCATTTAAAACAAGGTTTTGAGGTAAAGTATTCATTACCACGAGTTTTAATTATGATGAATGTTCATTAACATTTAGAATAATAAAAATAAGTTAATTATTTAATTTCCTATGAATAATTTTTATGTTTATTATTAATTATAATTAATGTATTACATTTTCATACTTGATGAATTGATTTATTAGGTTTACATCATATGTTTTGAGTACATTCTCCTTTTGCATCCAAAATGTCTTTGGTGGGTTGACAATTGTTCAGTAGATCCTGATTGCACCATATTAAAAAATATTTATTAGGATATAATAATTATTTTTAAACATTAATATAACTTTTATAACCAAACATATATGGTGGTTATGAAAAATTAATTATGTTACATCATGAAGACAATATTCTGTAGTTACCCATGAGTAATATTTCCATTTTTCAGTGAATATGTGGGAAAGAAGGTAAGTATTAATTTAACATTAAAAAATTATATTTATATAATATATAAAATATACTTTTTTTCACATCACACATATATATCATCCATGTGAGGGGATGATGAAAAATAAAACACATTTTCTCACATGGGGAAAGTCCACACATACACACATGAGATGTTTTTACATTTCAGTGTATGGTAAATTAATAAGTATTATTATATATTTATCATTTAATAATGAAATTTATATCATATATATCATATTCTTTCATTTAAAACAACCATTATGACCATCCCTAATGGGAGGTGATGGGAAATTAATTACATCGCTTTGTGAGGTGGTAATTTTTCGTACACATGAATGTTGTTTTCATTTTCCATTAGGTGGTTATGAAAGATGAAAAAGGGTTATACCATAGACATAATAATATTTCATTTTATTTATTATACTGAGGTTACTATATCTAAATTTCTGGGAGAGGTTTGAATGATGTAGATAAATAAATAAATAAAGAGTTCTCAATTGAGACATTTTTCATTTCTTTGGACAAATACTCTTGGTTTACACCTTCATCCTTCTAATATGGAAATTTTGATCAATAAAATTATATGTTGTGTAGATTAAGTATAGTATGTGATATGTGATGTTCATGGGTGAGATAATAGTGTCATTAATTGTTTAAACCTTAGGACAGGGGTGTCATTTTATATATCCGGGATAGGAATCACATGGAATTTTTAAAATGATTTAATTATTATTATTAATTAAGAAGAAATTTGGTGGCCTTGTCACATATTTTTATCCTATGTCAACCAGATTTAACCTTTTACCATGAAAACATAGTTTTTAATGAATTAATATTCCATAATGACCAAAAATGAAAATAACCTTGTTAATAAATTTGGAACTATTGATTCAAAAAATTGAATCAATTTTTCAAGATTCAATCTCATTAAATGGATGAAAAAAATTTAATATGAAATTAAAAATTACATGGAAATTGTTTTTCAGAAAACTATTTTTTAAACTATAAAAGTGATTATAAACAATGATCAATTATAATGTTGAACCAAAGAGAATAAATTTAATTAATCAAAAAAATAAAATATTTAAATTTAATGCTAATATTAATCAAAATTAGTCTTTGAAAGTATTATAAAATAAAATACACTTATATTTAAAAATATGAATTTTTCACTATTCAGAAAAAAATAAAAATTATCAATAAATACCCAAAAATTCACCCTAAAATAATTTTTACCTGATGAATTAGAAAAATAATATCATTTTATGTAATTAAATTTTCTAAAATTTAGAAATTAATATTTTAAAATAAACCATATAATACATGAAAAAACATCATGGAAAGAATATAGTTATTTATTTAATATTGAAAAAATAAGTAATATTCTTTTAATGATTATGAATCTATAAAATAAAATTTATGAATATGAATAAGGTCTAAAAATTAATTGTTATTAACATTAAAGTGGTTTTCAGATTATTCCCCCTTTTATAAATTGTATCCTTTCAATTTTATTCATTACTAAAACAAGTGTGGATATTTTTCATTCATAACATTTTCTAGTTCACATGTTTCTTCTTCAATAATATGGGGTTTCCACAAAAACATATCATGATTAATAACTTTATTCAACAAACCCTTCTCTATATGGTAATAAATTTGAAATGGTTATTACTTATAGTAAATTTTCTATTTCAACTATACTATTTTAGGGTTCAAGGAACGATATTTTTATGCCACATATTTCCCCGTCAATGAAACCTGAAAAACATCTTATACATAAGATTAACTCATATGAAATTCCGCATGGTATGTAATTGATCCCAATTTATTCTATATTTCATATGGTCCATGTAACACCACAATAATTTAAAAATATATTTAATCTAGAATGAAAGAAACAATGAGTTTATACAAAAAAACACTTTATTATAGTATAACCAATGAACATAATTTTTACTCTTCTGTAATTTGAATTTTGAAAAACTGACATACACGGTAGCGTTCAGTACAATATTTAGTGTTTGATAAGACATACATAATTTTTTGATAAATATTAACATACACATAGGAATATTAACATACCATTATGAATAGTACCATTACCTTATGAATACTAATGAATATTAATGAATACTAAATCCCTCATAAAAATAGAAACATTACCCATGAATGAAAAAATACAACTTAAAAATATTATAAGTAATAAAATGATCATAGTAAAAGTATTGATATTTTGAAATGTCATAAATATTTTAATTAAAATTTTACAATTAATTTAATAATATAAAATGGAAATGTATTTTTATAAAATTTAATCACAAATTGTTACTTTATTGTCTTATGGTTATAGGATAATTTAATGTGACCTTGATTAATTTCTCAGGTTGTTATAAAACGAGTTATAGTTTTAATGATTTATTTGGAATAAATTATGATTTTATTTAAAAATTAAATTAAAATATTTAGAACATTATTTTCCAAAAATGGATTTCATTTTTAAATTCTACACATTGAAAATTGGTTTGGTTTTATTTTAGGGATTTTTCTAGAATACATGAATTTTTTTTTGAATAATAAAAATACACTTTTGAGTTTTTAGTATGTTAAATTATAGCATAATGATGTGATAATTAACATAAAATTCTGATAGAATTTTGTACTGTAAAATAAGAAATGAGGTGTCCCAATTTTATAATACTATGGGGAATTACTGTGGGAAAGCCCATGGTTTTCCGAACACCACTAATGTGGTGTCCCTTTAAAAAAAAATAAAAAATAACCCTCTCATTCAATATAAATACTCACTCATTTATTCTTTTTTATCCATCCCAGACTCATAATCCTCAAATTTATACTATTTTTACCTCCCTAAAATTCCTCATAAGGTGTCCTCAAGCCACCAAGGACCCAACCATCATGTTTCAGGAGTTACTCTATAAGGTAAGGGAATCTACCACCCTTCTCTTTTCAAGATTTCATTTTTTGTTATTATTTTTTATTAATTTTAGATTATGATGGGATATTTAATTAAATATGAACACTTAATGTCAATATGATGTACTAATAATGAGATATTACTTTTTATCTCCTCAAAATATTTTATGAATATTAAGAGACGTTGTTAGGCTGCTAAATATTTTGTATGGGATTTCCCACCATTACATTTATTTTGAGTTTTTTATTTTTCAATCCTTAACTCCTTGCATCCAAATTTTGTGATGAATCCAGTATCTTACATGTTCTGGAATTTTTTTCCGGATAACGGAATAATTCTTCATCATATACACATTCTTATTCTTTTAAACTAAAAAATGAAAACAATATCTGAGATGTTCTAATTTACGAGATTCAAGGACTATGGGTTTTCAATTTCTATTAGCATATTAAATTATGGTAATGAAACCATTATTATGGTTTATACAGTCAATAATATATGTATTAGGTCTCATCTTTGGTTTTGTGATATTTGTTTCCACATAGTTTTGGTTTTAAAAGAAAAATGAGTTTGTGGTGTCCAAAATCTGCCAATTAACCCAAACAGTTGTCATTAAATAATTTATATAATGATTCACAATCACTCAAAAGTAACCATATGAAATTTACAACAAATTAACCTTTATTATGATCAGTGATAACATATAACTTCAATTCTGGAATTCAATCCTCATTTTACATGATTCTATATTCATGTATATCAGTTTATCGATCATTATACCAACAGACCAAAACATAGAAATTGAACCTCTTAACCCATCAAATAAGCCATTAATGAACATAATAATTTTATAATATATCAATTATATTTAGAATAAGTACTGTAAATATTAATTAATGAATTTAATTTGGTTATCAAGGAAACTAAGACCAAGTGGAGACCATCAAAAGACGTAATGTGAGGGTTTCTTCATCTCACTTCCATTTTTGTGAGATATTCTATATTCACCACTTCTACTTGTGTATGGTGTAGTTATTCTAAAATTAAATTTTCATATCATGAATATCTTTATTTTCATGATATTAAATGTATCATTTAATGATTATTAATTTTGTGTTATACAATTATAATGATTCTAATGTTTTAAGTACTCTATACTGGGACCTCTATTTTCATTCGAGTTTCTCTTATTGTCTTCTCACCTCAATTATATTCTTATTTATTTAAATATAATATTAATTTGTTTTAATGTTATATATGTGTGTACCAACCGTATTCCTTTTTCAATTTATTGGGAGTTATATGTTTTAAAAGGAATATTTAATAATTATCCCTAAAATCAATCTTAATTCAAGGAACTTCACGTATTCTTATCTACTTTTATGTTCACTCTATAATATGTTTTAATCTATATTTACCTTTATAAAATCAAAAAATATATTAAATTGAAAAAGTTATTTTTGGTCATTTATTGTTTTATGAAAGAAAATATTCCTTTTCTCTTTAAAATCTCTTTAAATAATTCTTTAAACCGCAGTAAAATGTTTTATTTCTAAAGATTCATTAGAAAATATTTTTAAATGATTTAACCCCAATTATACATTAATTAATCCTAAAATATATTTTCAATGAAATTATCTTTTATTTTATGGTATATACATTTTTAAAAATATGAATTCATGTCAAATAAAAATGATTTTGCAAAAGAACTCTTATTTCCAAAGGAAAAGGGTTTTTATCATATCACATTATCTTTTATGAGATATATTCCTTGTTAACCACTTACTTATTACTTATGGTGTATATACTGAAATTTGGTATATCATATCAATAGTATCCTTATTCTCATGATATTCTATGGGATTATGATTTGAATGTTTCACAGTGGTATGGAAAACATTGGAATGTTTAAGGATTATTTATTAAATAATTTTTAAATGGTCTCATTTAAAAGTAAATTTATTTATGTCAACATCCCTTGATGAATAATTAATTTCAAAGATATTTATCTCCTATTAAAGTTTCAAAAAAATATTTTTTTGAAGGGTTTCATATTAGTTCGAATGTCAATGTTCATTCTTGATACCATTCACCATATTACATGGAATGGTGAGTGTTTATATTTAATGATTGGAGAAATTTTTTTTACACATAATATGTTATTTTCAATATGAATTAATATGTTTAATATATTTATCCCCATTCATAATAGGAATTCATTGTAATTATTATGTGTTGGGCGAGGCCTACTATTACCCCTCGATGAATCTGTCGGTCTTAGGGGACAGACTAGGTCATGACATGAGGCCTTGACAAAATGGTTATTTTCTGTCTTCAAAAAAGGCCATGATGGTATGATTAGGTTGTTCGACATATTAATTTACCTCATTATGAATATAGTATTGATAGTTTATGTTTTTATTCTCAGTGTATAATACCAATCATTTTTTTTCAAAAAATGGAATTATTTATTCTTTTCTTATTCCGGACATAATGTGTTCACGCTATTTTTTAAAGACATGTGGTTTTTGTTATTCACCACACCTAATGATTATTTTTATGATATCTTCTGATTTATTACTTACCCTTACTAAGCATTTGAGCTTACCCCTTTATTATTTTTCATTTTTCTCATGACATGAATTGGTTTTTTTATGAATGACCTGTAGGGATAAACATAGAGTTGTGAATGTTCGTAATAAAACATATATGTTGTATTTATTATCAAATTTTAATGTTGAAAATTTTTATGTACATGGTTTTACAATACCTCTAAACTATTGGGTACTTCAGAATTTTAGCCACTGTAATCATGATAATGTATTTAAATAATGCACTGGCACCAGGCTTCTGGGGTCGAGGAGTTATAGTTGGTATCAATGGAGGCTTTGTTGACAACCTAGAAACTAGAAATACAAAATGTAGATCAGGGTACCAAAAATGAATTTAGAATTTGAGGATAAACATACAAGAACATCCTAGAATTTTGGTAATGAATTAATTATTTGGATCATTCTAGGAAATGAATGTTTGTCGGGATAATATAAGTGGACGTTGTTCTAGAACAAACATTCCTAGGAGTAACAACACGGACAAGCATTTTCTGGAATGACACAGTTTATCATGGTACATGACCACTATCCTTACTACACTCTTGGTTTGACACTCCTAGGGGATATTCTTGGGATTATTTACAAATTATTTTCAAATCATAATGAAAAAATTAATTTAATTTTTTCCTCAAAGAAACCATGTTTACGATTATGAGATTAGTTATTGATAAAATTTAAATTATTCTATTTATTGTTATATGTTGAGATTATACATCACAATTCAATGTCAAATATACCGTATTCTATTGTTTGTAAATGGAACCAAGCTGAAGGAATGAGATCATCACCAATTCACATGATGAAAATAGTACCAAGTATAACATCTCTCATTATATTAAACCATCATTTCAATGGGAGATAGTCTCCAATGTATCCTCATCATATGAGGAAACAATATCATGTGAAAAAAAGGAATCTAAAGAGTTATCTGGGTCCTATTTCATTGGAGGGAACAAAAAGTAGAAGAGAATGTTAGAGAAAATTTGGATAAAGGGAAGAAGGGAAATACGGGTTTTCTGGAAAGTGATAACTATAGAAAGAATCACTCAGATAAATGCTTGATGAGAATGGGTGTTTATTATAAGTGTGGAGAAAACATTAACCAATATTATTATTATAAGGGATTGAAAAGGTTGCATATGTATAGTTATTCAACTACAATAAAATAAGACACTATCTGACTCAATTTGCCAAGCATCAAAGGAATATACACCAAATGATGAGTCTGGATAATGAATAAGATATGACGCTACAAAAAAATGAAGTATAATGATTAATATAACTTTTCAAGAATCATGTAATTTTAATATTTTGTTAGTAATGTATTGGTTATAAAAATTATGTAATTTATGAGGATTGTACTGCAACACATTTTAATAAGGGATTTTAAATCATATGATTAATGGTACCAAGAAAAGATATTCAGTGGAAGTTATGTTTCTTTGAAAATTCATGATTGAGGGAAATAAAACCATTAATATATATATATATATATTATGATGAGATAATGATGAAGAAATTATTGTTTTATATAACTACTAACTACCTTGGAAATAATTATTGACTTGTACAGAAGTTTCCTATTCTATCATCGAGGGAGTTTACAACAGATTTTTATTTAAAGAATGTATCCAATAACTTGTATCATACATGAGGAATAAGGATGGAAGAATTTTTCCCAATATGGTTTTTATATTAATTCATGTTATTACTATATTTCAAAAGGATACAAGATTATGTTATTCACATGTTTAGAGTGTAAAAAATTAGAGTTGTTTCATGTTGATAAAAAGATAATGATAAGTTCATCTTGTAAATTCATAGACCATCATTATAATTTTTTAAACAATTATATTTTGAAAATTTTTACCATTTAGGAAACAAATTAAGTTGATATTTTTAAAGTATTTTATAGATTAATGTATTAATTCACCATATGGCGTAACATGTGCTATGTGATGAAGGATAGATAGTTGATGGGGAAACCAAATGATGAGATTGTTATTTGAAACGTATATTTATACTCTTATAGAGTGGAATAATTCCTAAACATAGGGAAAAGTGTCTTAAATAAAATTTTGTCCTATTATCATAATCATTGATAATATCTATGAATTTTTTTATAGTATTTTATTATTTTTAATTAATCCACATTCATCTAAATATGTTATCCACCATATTCGATAAGAACTTCATAGTTAGATTCTTCTTCGATATCTAGGTTTTTTCGTCCAACAAATGTCACCCCATTGGAAAGCATAATTTTTTTGTGACCACCTCATTTACCATAACCTCTTTTTATGAAGATATTTTATTAACCCTATTTTCAATGTGGGTTTCCCACTGGGTAATTCTCAAGCATCAACCATTAACTTTTGAATTAATATTTTGAATAAAAAGGATGAAATTCATTTGAGGGGGGAATAATGTAATACCCCAAGAATATAAAAATATATTTAATATAGAATGCATGAAACACTATGTCTCTAAAAAATAACACTTTATTATAACCAAATTAATAAACCTAATTTTCCACTTCTGTAATTTGAATTACGATAAAATGAAATTCATAGCTGCGTTTAGTAAGATATTTAGAGTCTGATAAGAAAAACAAAATTTTTGTTGAATATTAATATATCCTTATGAATAGTTACATACCCTTATTAATATTAATGAAAAGTAATGGATAGTAAATTGGACCTAAAAATAGAAAATTCTCCCATGAATGTATAAATCGAATTTTGACATCTTATAAGTGAAAACGATGATAGTATATATAATGGTATTTTGTATGTCATAAAAATTTTAATTAAAATTTTATGATTAATTCAATAATTTAATATGGAATTTTATTTTCATATAATGTAATCATAAATTGTTCATTATTGTTTTATGGTTTTATGATAATTTTATGGGACCTTGATCAATTTATCATGGTGTTATAAAATGAGTTATAGTTTTAAAGTTGTTTTTTGGAATAAATTATGATTTTAATTAAAAATTAAATTAAAAATAATCATAAAATTATTTTTATAAAATTAATTTTAGTTTTTAATTCTTCAGGTTGAAAAATGGTTGGGGTAAATTTTTGATATTTTTATAAAATGCATGAGTTTTTCATTAATTATAAAAATACAGTTTTGAGTGCTCATTATGTTTAATGACTACATAATGATGTAATAAATAATATAAAATGATGTTTGACTTGTGTATAGTTAAATATAATATGACGTGCCCCATGTGGATAATACCATGGGCAAGCCCATGGGTTTTGAAAAACCACTAATGTGGTGTCCCTTGAAATCAATAGAAAACTCTATATCATTTACTATAAATACCCACTCATTCCTTAATTTTATTTCATAAAAAACTCATCATCTTGAATATATGGTAGTTTTATCTCCCTAGTAGTCCTCCAAAGGTATTCTCAAGCCTCCAAGGTCCCAAACTTCAATTTTTAGAAGTTACACAACAAGGTAAGGGAATCTACCACAATTTACTTTTTCAAGCTTTCATTTTATGATATTCGTTTTAATTTTTTATTGATTATAATGGGATATGTCATTAAATATCCCCAAATACTATACATATTATGTAATAATAATTAAATAACCATTTTCTATCATAAACATATTTTATGAATTTTATGTCACGCTGTTAGGCTGCAAATTTGTTTATAAGGAATTTCTATACTTTTCTATTATTTTGAGTTCCTTCCTTTTTCGTTCCTCACCTCATTTCATCTAGATGTTGTAATTAATCTTTTATCTTACATGTAATGTAATTTTTTCATGATAAAGGAATAATTATTCATCATCTCTCTCTTCCCATTCTTTTATTCTAAAAATGAAAATGCCATCCGAGATGTGCTAATTTATCAGATTCAAGGATGATGAGTTTTCAATTTCTATTACCATATTCAATTATGGTCATGAAAAATTTATTAGGTTCAAACAAGAATAAATTATATTTATTATATCTCTTATATGGTTCTTGAATCTTTTTTTACATATGGTTTCGATTTAAAAATAAAAATTAGTTCGTGGTGTTCAAAAACTGCTAATTAACCCAAACAGTTATCATTATATAATTTATAGAATGAGTCATCTCCAATCTAAGTAAAAAAAATTAAATTTACAACCATGTAACCTTAAGGATGTTAACTAATAACATATAAGTTCAATTATTCACAAAAATCATCATTTTACATGATTCTTTTTTTGTGTATATAAGTATACTGATCCTGAAACAAATGGACCCGAACAATGAAATTGCACCTCTTAACCCATCAAAAACGATATGAATGAAAATAATAAGGTGATAATAATTAAATTACATTTAGAAATGGTTATGAAAATATTAATTAATTATATTAATTTTGTTATTCAGGATGGTAAAACTATGTGAATAACACCATCATATTTAAGGTACGGGTTTCTTCATCTCACATCCAGTTTTGTCAGATATTCTGTTTTTAGAAATACTACTTATGTATGGTGTATGTATACTTATATTTATGTTTCATATCATGAATATATTTATTTTCATTATATTCCATATATAATGTAATGATTATTAATTTTGGGAAATATGATTCCATTTATTACAAAGTCGTAAGTACTTTCTTCCAGAATCTCTATTTTCATTCGGGTTACACTTATTCTATACTCACCTGAATGATATTATTATTTATTATTATGTACTCCTTATAATTTTTTTTTCAATGTTATATATATGTTTACCAGAGATAATACTACATTAATTAATTGGTAATTATATGTTTTAGAAGGATCTTTCTGAAAAATTTCATGAATTACAAGCTCAATTCTAGAAACTTCCCCGATTGTTACCTATTTTGAATCTCACTCTATAATATGATTTAAGCCATATTAATCTTTCTAAAATCAACAATTTTAAATTGAAAAATATATTTTGGTTCATTTATTGTCTTATTAAAGAAAACATACCTTTTCTATATAAAATCTCTTTAAATAATTCCTTAAACCCCGTTAAAATTATTTATTTCTAAAGAATCCTTTAAATCTATTTTTAAATGATTTCACCTCAATAAGACTATATTTAAGACTCAAATATAATATTAATGGAATTACCTATTTTTAATTTTATATACATGTTTAAAAAATTATTTAATGACAAATAAAAATGATTTTCTAAAAGAATTATTCTTTTTAATGTAAGAAAGACTTTTCTCATCTCACATTAACATTGAGTAGATATATTCCTTGTTAAAAATAAACTTATTAATTGTGGTGGGAGAACATCCATTTGGAATATCATATCAAGAGTCTCCTAATTCTTATGATATTATAATGGTTTATTATTTGAATGATTTAAGGTGGTATTGGGAACTTTGGAATGATTAATGATTATTTCCGCAATAATAATTCAATGGTCTCACATAAAAGTATCATTATATATGTAAAAATAATTTGATGAATATTGTATTTCATAGAGAGTTATCTCTAATGATATCATCTAAAAAATATATTGTTGAAGTGTTTCTAATATGTTTGAATATGGATATTCTATCTTGATACCATTCACCATATTACACTGAATGGTTACTGTTTACATTTAATAACTAGGGAAGGTTATTTAAATTTCATATGTTAGTTTCAATATAAATTAATATATTGTTTTTATTTATCCCCATTCATATGAGAAATGAATTGAACATATTATATTATGTTTGGGTCCCACTATATCCTCTCGATGCATCAGTAGGTCTAATGAGATGATCTAAGTCATGTCACTAGGAATTCAAAAAATGGTTGTTTATAGTCTTGGAACAAGGACCTGATAGAATGGTTATGATGTACCACATATGAATTTCCCACAGTATGAAAATATTATTGATAGTTCATGTTGTTATTAAACTTTTTGAATACCCATTATTATTTTTTAATAGGGAATTATTTATTTATCTATTACTCCTACCATAATGTATTCCATTTTATTTTTAATGGCACATTTTTCTAGTAATTTTTCATGCCTAATGTTTATGTTTATGTTATATTCCATTTTATTTATAACCCTTACTAAGTGTATGAGCTCACCCCTTTCATATGTTTCATTTTTTGGACATGAAGTGGTTTTTTATAAATTAACTTGAGGGATAAAATTAATGTTGTGGATGTTCCCAATAAAACATATATTTTATATTTATTTTCAATTTGTAATTTTGATCCTTTGCATGTATCTGGTTTTCCAAAACTACTAAAAAACTCGGTCCATTAGAATTTTATTCCTTGTAATAATTCCAATGTATTAAAATAATACTCTGGTTCTAGGATTCTGGGGTTGGGGTATTACAGTCCAATAATCCATGGACTAAACATTCACCTTTTTACAAAAAATTACATTATTCTAATGAGATATATTAAGAAAACCATGATCTCCTACATCAAATGAAATCTATTTACTCCAGTTATCTACATAACTTTTCTGTTTTCTTTATGTTTCTCTCATTTGATGATAAATCAACTTCACATTTTCATTTTTCTCTATGACTAACTCTGGTATCAATTCCTATCTTTTAAAAACTTTTTAAAAAATTAGGAGTTCAGATTCCCTTTCAATATAATCTTACAAAATGTGTCATATGAATGCTTTTATAAAAACATTTTTTATAAAAAAAATAAATATATTGATCCCAAATTCCTTAGTAGTCAAGTGAATATGATCAAAGAATATCATTCAATGTCTAAATCATCCACATTGAATATAAATCAGATAGAGGATAGAAATAAGTACTTATATTTAATTTAGTAGCTATCATCTTCTAAAGATATTTCCAAAAATTTGAGGTAAATATGGGATTACAGTTAGATATAATGGATATAGTGGCTCAATATAATATGGTTATCTATTTATGATAATGTCATAAATATTTTCCAAATATATACGTTTTGGAAAAAAATGAAAACTTATGAATTTATTCAATCAAATTTTTTCCCAAATATCAATATTACCTCGAAATTTATTTGTTAATTCAACCATGATATCCATGTATATAATCTCTCATTTCCACTCCAATTCTCAAAAAGGTAGAAGAATCACCATCAATAATTGTTTTTCTAATTTATCTTATTAAAATTTTAATCATTTTATGGTTAATTCATTAATATATATTATCATTCCATCCCACCAAAAATGATATTAATGTTATCTATACATCATTTTACTATTAGGACGAACAGAAAAAAAGGAGAGTCTTGAGGTTCTATCAAAAATTACTTTTTTCAACAAGAAGATAGTTGACACAAAAAACATTTTTCCAAATATGAAAACACATTTTTTCAATGATAAAATCTGAAATCTTCCCATATTAATTTTTTTAACATTTTTATAAAAAACAGGGTCTTCCATATGAGATTTACTAATCTATTATATTAATTATGAATGCATTGACACAAAAAACAATAATAGATGGAATTCATCCATACATTATTTCTAGGCCTACATTCAAAAAATCACAAACCATAGGACAATGTTATAAACATAGAATATTTTATGATGAATTATCTTTACAAATCAAAGTATTCAATACACTACATTCTATTACTAGAAGGTTGTGAATAGTTAAATTATAACCATTTGTGAGATAAATCCATATTCTTTGCCTCATGTTCATCTCATTTTCAGTGAATATATAAATTAAACTACAATGATTAGTATGTTTTTTCACATTTTACTCCATATAAATGATGTATCCATATTTTTTAAATTCAAAACCACAACATACCATTCAGGATCATGTGTTGGATAATTCATCTCTTGTGGATTCAACTGTTTTGAAGAATAATAAATTGAAATATCATTTTGCATTAGAACATAACCAGGTCCATTAAGATAAGCATTTTTTATATAACTATGTTACCATTTCAAGATATATGGTCCAAAACTAGTTTATTCACCAATATTATTTTCAATGCATGGAAAAACACTTCACACTCTATCATCTCAGGGAATTTTACTTCTTTTTTAGTTGACATTGTTAGTTTCATGTATAATCATGAAAACATTTCAATTGAGTGTCGGTACTATTCTAATAATCCAGGAAAACTATGAGCCTCTATGAAATGTGTAGTTCTTTACATTAATTGACCACTTTAGTTTTAATAGGGTTTAAAGTGATGTTATATTTAGAAACAATTTTCCCACGGAAAGAAATATATAAAAATAGAATTCCAATTTACAAAATTTTCCTTATATCGTGTTTCCATTCAATTCTTATTTTACAAAACATAGGCTTCATCCATGACCCTCAGGATTTTTAGAATATTCCAAAATTTCATCATTATAAAAAACATAACCCAGTAGTCATGAGAAAAATTATTCACAGTATCCATTAATATATTGGTGTATTAGATAACCCAAAGGGAATGAACACAAAATCATAATATCAATATCTAGTCTAAAATATCATCTTTATAATATCTTCCTCATTCACCGTTATTGTATAGTACCCTATCCTAAGATCAATCTTCAAGAAATTTCACACTCCTTGGTTTTGATCAATAAAATCATCAGTATGAGTCAAAGGATACTTGTTATTAATAGTGATGTTAATCAAGCCTATAAAATTAATAAAAAAAGCATCATTATACCATCTTTCATTTAATAAAATTAAAGGTTACACATGGGTAAATTTTATGATGAATTAAAACTTTGTCAAGAAACTCCTATTAGTATATTTTCTATTACAAATGTTCTACCTAATCCATTCAATAAGGATGTTTTTAAATTGGGATTACATTAGGAACTATGTCAATATTAAGTTCTACATCTTGATCAGGAATGATACTAGGTAAATCATCAAAAAATACATCCTTATATTCATTTACATTTGGACAATCTATAATATGAACATTACAATTCTTTTAATAACATGATTTATGTAAATTTATCTTTCACCTTTTATCACCTTCTCAACTTCATGAAAAGCTATCAAAGGCATGAATTCATGTTTTTTCCCAAAATAGAACTCAATTTGAAGAAAAAAACTTATTTTTCTCTATAATAAATCTTATCATTACAAACTAAAATCCAATACATGCCCAGAATATCATTACATTTTACAAGAGGTATTTAAAAAATATTTTAAATAATTTTTTTTCCATGAATGTTAATAGGAATATTCATATAGATTTCTATCAAAATAATTCTAGAACCATATCTTTTTCGAAAAATTAATGACCCCATTTATTGAGGTGAAAATTATAATTTAAAATAGAATTTCTTTGATATGAAATAATTTGTCGAACCCGAATTAGACAAGACATTTTAATAATATTAATAGGCATGTAATGTAACTAACACCAATTCATTCAATGGACCAACATTCACTAAGGTTGTCATAAAATATTTTATGCACTCTTCATCCTTTGATCCTTTTGATTTCCACCTTGGTTAACTAACTTCAGAGATACATTATTATAATTTCCCAATTCATTACAACAAAAATATCACGCCATTTTTGGATATCTATATTTCCAATCATGGTAAGATCAAAAATATTTTCCATGAAGTTACAATCCATATAACCAAACTAAACTCACTAGTAATGATTACCATATCCAATTAAATGTTACTTAAAATATCTCTTTCCACCCTTGGAAGAGTTTGGGGGATTAACATTGGATTTATTAACTAATTCGATTTAAATGGATAGTAATATTGGTCCCCCCATCCCATTAATTTCATATGGTGGATAATCTTCAAAAAACTATATTTTTAATTACTCGTCCTAATGAATAAGTTATTGTAACATTAATTTTTTTGATAATCCAATGGTATTAGAGATATTGGAATCAACACTATGTAAAATTGATTAATTTTACCATCAAGATCCAATATATAATTTTGTTTCTACCTAGAAAGTATAGTATAATTTACTTCATGTGGGGAAACTAACTCCTTCAACTTCAATACCAATAATATTCTATTCCTTATGATAAAGTAGTCGTATGAAAATATTTCACTAGAAAATAATTATTAAATTAAATTTATTCCCTTGCCTCGATCGTTCTATTTCCTTGGTTTTCTTAAACATAGGAAATCATCAATCACATTCTCCTTAAACTGATTAATGATACTATTTTCCTTTTTTGTCATGAATACCCTACAAATTCATATATATTTTTCTAAACCTTGATCTTTTCTCCAGCAACCACTAGATAGGAGGTTCTATTGAAAGATAGAGGGTATTGTTTTTTAAAATTCCCTACACGGGACATGTTCCTCTATAGTAAATTAGTTTCTCTCAAACATAGATTAGAAAACCATTTTTATCCATCATCAACTTATCCATCACTGCAAAAAGCTATTCAGTTCTAATTTCAACCACTCTAGGCTACTGATTTAGAAGGATTTTTCTCTCAAGAAACCTTCTTATATAAGCATCCTTGTTGACTTTGTAAAAAATATTTATGAATTGATATAGATTAGATTAAACCACATGGTAATCATTAAATGGTATATCATGTCAACATAACCATAAATTGTAACATTTTAAGTTTTGTATTTTTTTATCTAACCTCTAAAACTATCAGAACCATGCATTTATACAAACAGTATGGATGATTATCTTAATAAATCCCAAGTTACATGATTTATAATAAGGTTTTCACTTTCATACATTTTCATTATCTTTTAGGTTTATCAATTCATATAATTAAATTATATTTATTATATTAAAATATCATTTATTATAGGTGGATACTTCTACTCAGTTTCAATGTTTACTATGCTATATAAATTTTAAAATGAAACATGTCTTATTTTCAAAACCAATCATCATAACTTTCCACATTTTTTATTTTCTGTTCCTACTTATCCTTATACCATATGAAAGATATTTAAAAAAGCCTAGTAAGGGAAAAGATAAACTAGTGATATAAAGGAATGAAAAATATTATTCAAGTGAAAAACATGGAATCGCAGGAATTTTTTACCTTTTTCACAATATTCATTCAAAAAGTAAAATAAATTATATCCATGTGGAAAAAATACAACTCAAAGAAAAACCTTTAGAAAAGAAAAAAAAAATGAAAACCCATTTAGGGATCATAGAGTATCATATTCATAACTCATATTCAGTCATATGAAAAATAAATGGAGCCAATTTAAATCCATAGGAGAAACCTCCATAGATAGTTCCCTCCTTCCTTCCCTATTAGATAAGGAACATTACCCAATTAATTAGAGGGATATATTAGGCTCACCCAATATATAATATGTATTAGGATCACCAGTCATATAATTTTTATTGATCTCCATCATCATTATCTACTATTCTAAAGTTTCATTTCATTTATATTATTATGAAGCCCAGTCTCGAATTCCACTAAAAGGTTCCTCAATCCTAGTGGGACACATGGCCTCAAAAACATCTACATATACTAAATATTCCAGAAACTAGAAGTGAGGGCTTGGGGTGTGACTATGGGGGATACTATGCCCTCATTACTAGATTTTATCATAGTGGATCAGTAATAAAAAAGGTAGATAGTGGAAGCGATATAAATAATCAGATGGAACAACAAATGCATCCTGATATAAATATATAAAAAGTTGATGATATCATGTGGTCATGTATCTGTAAATCTAGAAAACATGGATACATAGTACTAGGGAATTTAAAATATATATAAGTACAAAAAACATAATCTAGAAACAATCCCCCAACATCTCCAGCTCCAGCTCGGTAATCTACCTCCAGCTCCATCCTAAGAAATCAAGTGTCCAAATACATATGTTTCCCTTTATCATCGAATGCATAAATTTATTCTACCTAGTTTCCAATGGTGGAAAGAATAGGGTGTGAGAAAAACATAATTATGCTACCACCAATAGTATCTATGACTTATAATCCAGGTTTTATAAACTGAAATAGTGTACAAGAATTCATATATAAAAGTAAATAACTACAGTAACGTAAATACAAAATTATGTGCTTCAGCTCATGGATGGTGAATAAAAATTTAACTTTTTTATTAATTAAATTTTTTCTAGTATATATATATATATATCGTGTGATATATAGACATCAATGACATGATACTATTTATGTATTTAAGATATAACCTGGAGTCATAATATTTTTTATAATGAAAAGGTTCCAAGGTGATAACATAGGTTACCTAGACCTCAAGGGTCACAAAATTAGTTGTAAATGTTGCCAGGATATTGGTGTAAGAGTGTAATACAAGGAGAATCATTCAATTAATTCCAAAAATATTGAATCTAACTGAGTCCAAGGAATATATATAAGATAAAATGTGATAAGTGATGGATAAACCCGAGGATGTATCAAAGGAACATAATGTTCATAGAATCCTTGATGGATTCATGGATTTTACCCAAGGCATTCAATAATCATAAAGGATAGATCCTATGGTTTCTTACTAGTCATCCACTGGTAGAAAAGGATTGGGTTCTAAGGTGGGTATCACCCTTGGTAACTGGCACCTCTGAATCATAATGGCTTCCACGAGCACTTAATTTATTCCCTCATGAATCCAAAATACTACTCACATCTTACCACTCATATAATGATTTCAATGTCCATATACAAGTAGTAACCTTATAATTGATTCTTTCCACAATTAATCCAGTTAATGGTCATACAATTTAAAGAGTTCGTTTGGTTCAAGCCTTTCCATTCATTAGTGTGAAAAAGATAAGGGGGGAATGTAACCAATTTAATTCATATAAATCGTAATCATTTCATAAGGTTCATTCTTTTAAATTCCATCATAAGTGGAAAGGGGTTCTTTGGACATGAAATAAACATTTCCTTGACATTTAATAAGTCTTAGTAATATACTTAGTATAATTTCCGATTACATTTAAGGGTGGTTAATCAAATTGATGCACATACATAGATGGGTCATGTTGAAAAAAATATTGCCCATGACATTCATAAATTAGCATTTAAATCTTCATTTAATGAGGGAGGATTACCAGTAGTTTGTTAAATCCAAGGCACACCTGAACAGTCACGGAGACACAAACATCAACCAATAAAAGCCCATTATAGAAAGTCACCCTACATGAAGTGGTCGACGTTGTATAAATAACCACAAATTAAGATTAAAATATATGGAATGGGTCGTAAAAGATGGTTATAATATCTAAAACTAAGGAATATTAATAACAACAACGACTCCAGATGAAATAAAAACTAACACGTGACAATTTATAAAACAATGTAACCTGAGGAAAGATTTATAGCCCACCTACCAAGTACTCTTATGACTCTCCTCATCCAATATCAGACTCTAAAATGATATATATTATATGATATATAAATTATGTATCAATACCCAGATCATAGGGAATATGATCCTTAATATAAATAGAATCATTGATAGGAAGAAAGAATGATAAAATATTACAATGGAATTAAGAAAATACTAGTGTGGATCCAATGTGCTAAATGGAAATTGTAGGGGTTTTACACTAGGTAAAAAAAAGAAAACGTGGCGAGTTTTAAAACATAATTTAATGTCAAAAGGTAAAATCACCTAAAAATTGACTCAGCATGGTTTCACCACACTGTTATCCAAACCATTCACCAATGGTGAGTGATCAGATATATGAAGGGGGGACCAACATTATTGGACCACGTGGTTAGGGAAACCATGCACCAACTATGTGAATCATCCCTACAATTTTTCTATAGTTTAATGGATAGTCGTGCAGCCGAAATATCATGGTGAGGTAAAACTGTGAGCCCTATATCATCACACTATCCATCCTCTCACTGTTAAAACTAACTATGTAGACTAACTCTCATGGTTTCTTCTTACCATGAAATAGTCCATATCCTCAAGTAATATGGGTTTTGGTCTCTAAAAAAACCCTAGACACCCCTGAGACCTTCACAAACTCACTAAGAATCAATATTATTTCCATAAAATTGAATTAGAACAAATTTTATAGGATCCATACGTGATTAAATAATTGGGTTCTTGCTGTATTCCCCCATTAATGTAACTCATCCTCATGTCTAACTTACAAGGGTATTGTATCACTATCTGAGAACAGCCATGGACATTGGGCACGTACGATGGCCTCCCTATCCCATGATACATCATTTACACAGTTCCACTACCATTTCACTTGTTATAGAGGTACATATAGGCCCCAAATTTCCTTCATGTTCCCATTGAGGATGTGTGTAGGATAATCCTTAATGGTATAATTTTAATCTAACTCAAATTCTATTGATTTAAAAGTATGACATATGTTGGGTTGATAATGGAGGTGATGTGAAAAGTGGAAGATATTTTTTCATGGAATAGTACCTATGAGATAGTAATGACCAATAGTAAATCATTAAAACACTCTCTAGTATATCCAATAGTCCAGAAAGTGTGGTTAAATATTCACTTTCCTCTGTTTTTGTTTATTTCCTAGACTAGATGATACCCCAAGTGTAAATGGCCCCCGACCTCAAACTCTAGTGATCGTCTAAGACTATCACCATAAGATTTCTATATAGAATGAGTAGTATTAAAATTCTTCCTGATCAGCTAAACCTATTCCAAAGTATCCAACCTGATATGAGGACCTAGTAGGTCATCTTATTTTTCCTCTAGCTAGCATAGGGGTGAACGACATGACTAGAAATAATGGGTCTCTAATGTTTCCATCTGAAATGTCACCTGAAAGATATTATTTTTGGATAACTCAATGATAGGGATATACTTCTTTTAAGAACCATCAAGATCAAGGAAACAGTTCTAGATCTTGTCTTCTAGAACCTCTATTGTCTATTCTAATTGTCCATCGGTCTGAGGGTGTAATGATGAGCTTAGAAGTACATGTGAACCCATAAACTTATGTAACCCATTCCATAACCATGAAGTGATTCCATCATCCCTATCTGAAGCAATTTTATGTTGGACATTATGTAATAATATGATCTCATGGCCATACAGTCTTCTTAACTCATCAAATAATAATTTCTCTTGGATAGGAAGGAATTGGGATTCATTTTTAACCAGTCAATCACTACCAATACAGCATGCCTACCTCTAGGTGACATCTGTAATCCAACCACAAAATCTAAAAAAATTGTTCCCCTTTAAATTATAGAATTTTAAGTGCCTGTAAAAATCATACAGGTCTCTGTTGTTCCTCCTTCAACTACTGATAGTCTGAACACATATTGATAAAGTCTACTGTCTAAAATTTCATCTCAGACCACCAATTCCAACGTCACAAATCTCGAACCATCAAGGATATTATGGGATAAAATAAAAACAGATAAATATGGGAAAAATGAATCAATTCCTCTATCATATATGTAGGAACCTAGAAACATGCATGTATACATAAGATGATGCATCTTTCCATAGAACATTCCATATGTGGGTAATGTCCTATAATACTCTCAAAGAGAACCAAGCACTCATGATCTTCAAATTTTCCCCTCTTAACCTTTATAGGAGGAAATAGGTAACTATCAAGGTTGAGAGATAATAATTTTCAATACTATCCTGATACTATAGATAAAAACTAAAAAGAGGGCCATCAATTTCAATTAATAACTAGCTTCATATACGACATGTGCTTGAGTTTTCATAATCAGCACCTCTGCTACCACATTTCCTTTTTCAGACATATTGGATAGCTCAAAATTTAAGGATTGATGATATTTGACCCATATCAGATGTATATGGTTCATGTCACATTATGTAAATATATATTTTAGGCTCTTATAGTCAATAGAGGGTCACATCCTTCAACATTACATAACATATAACCTTCACCAGTCTAGGTTCTAGAGAGTTAGATATAAACATACAATTTATCAGATACGAAATAAAATTTAAACAATGAAAATTCAAAATTTTCTTCCATGAGTGAAAAAAACGATGATGTCAAACTTTTGACTTCTAGAAGACATGTGAGAAAAAAATAATTTTAAATAATGGTTGATATTTGGAAATTCCCAGTAAGTGGTTCTAAAAGAAGACCATAATTTATTAATTTTCCTTTTAAAACATTTCTTTATAACACATTATTTAAATAATGAAATTAACATTTCGCATAAAATGTATTTTCTATTTTCTTGAATGAATTTGAAACAACATTAAGAGTAATCCCAAGAACAAAATTGCTAAACATTTGTAAGAGTTTTAAATAAAATGCATTATAACAATTTGAACATACTTGAACAAAATCATGAAATTCCACTTATAAGTTAAATAATTAACTTACATAATTATGTATGACATGTCAGGTGTCCAGATATAGTTTTTCACATGAAATGTTACTTGATTGGATTTATGCAGAACATGACATCAAAAAACCTGTATACAAACTATGAAATGAAAGATAAATGCCTAAACATTGATTGGGAATTGTAAATAAACAATTAAAACTTCTTAATAAATGATATACATAAGTACAAAACATTATTCCATGTGAACATGAAAATGTATAAGTGATTAATGCATGTTTATAATGGAATGATTGTTAACAACAGTTATTCTACAAGTCAAATAATCACATGATCTCTTATTTACAAGATTCATAACGAGGGAATTCATAACACAGGACATCATAATAATTATGGCAAGGCCTTCTACTAAGAACATATATAACAATTTTTTAAAGGCCCTCTGCCAAGACCATACATAACCATTTTATCAAGGCCTATCACCAAGACATAGTTTGTCTCATGAGACCTACTAATGCATCGAGAGACTATTACGGGCCAAAACCATCACATAATATGTCATATGCATTACACATAATTATAATGAATATTTGCATTTAAATAGACGTGTCCCAAACGACATTGATTTATTTATATCATATTCATATATGAAATAAATTCATTAAATGATCCTAATTGCCCCATACCACCTTGAAATACTTATTTTTTAACCCATATATTATCAGAAAAAGATTCATCTCAAACATAATTTTATTGTCTATTTTATAATGGAATCAATAAAATGAATAATGAAATAAATTCATATTAAATCAAAAATGTATATATAGATGCATCTTCTAAAAATTATCTTTTACAATAAATAAATATGTTATTCACATAAATTTATAAATAAGACATTTCGGTTCCTGATGAAATCCATGAGCTTGATAATCTTGGAAATTTTATTTGAAACCAGGAGTTTATTATGATCGAAAGATATTTCATTGTTACGCTCGATGCATGACCATGAATGTATGCAGATGTGACATCCTTCAGATTAAAATTACATGACGACCTGTTATGCACAATTTTTTTAAAAAAAACATGACACCAAGTATTATATCATTTAAAAAAAACATAATATCCTTTACATATATATTTACAAATATATATATATATATGTATACCATTTGTTTAATTTTTTAATATAAAATAATTTAATGCATCCCATATATATGCACATATACGTTTATATACATAGATTTTGAATTCATAAAATTCATCAACATGGAATGAATTTATGTTTTAGTAAAAACAATGATAAATTACAATATCCTTGGTCGAAGTTAATATGAAATCAAATTTAAAACCTAAAATTTGTTATATATATATACATGTGTATTGGAGTTGAATTTACCACACTCATCATCGTGGATTAAGGTCATTATTGAGACAAATTTTATAAAATGAAAATATTCATTGGAAGAATAAATATGACATAATATTAAAAACATTGATAATAATGAATGATATGGTAGATTTATTATGACACATTTTTAATGTTGAATATAAAATGATAATTGAATTATTAAACTCACTACACCATCAAGAATCAAAACATGAGTTAAAAATTTAAATGAGTTTATTGGGATTATAACCTGATTAACATAAATATATAATATTTCATTCTTTTATATGTTTTGAAAATTGTTATATCGGATTATATAGACACACATATATATGGATATATATCGGCATATTTCTTATAAATAAATAAAGTTTGATGAAATTAAAATTTACCATAATAAAAATATAACATATAATAAATAAATATAAAAATAAAATCATCATGTTGAAAGACATAAATAAATAAAAACCATTCATCAAAATCGAAAATATGAGCAAAATATTCAGTTTCAATGCATAACAAAAACCAAATTAAGAATGAAAGAGTAATTAGACTACACAAATATGAGCATAAAGGTGTGTAGATATAGCTCATAACTCAAACTAGCGAATAATTTTATCACACTCATTGTAATAAAATTTTGCAGGAAAAGAAATATACTACCAAAATTAATTTCAAATAAACAAACATTGAAAATAAATAATTTCCCATGCCATATAATTTTCTAAAAAATTAAATAGGTATGAAATCATGTATAAATATATATAAAATATGTTCAACAACATAATTTGGAAAATATAATTTAAACATTACAATTCAATTTGAAAATCGTGTATAAATCCTTTATAGAAAACATAAAACAAATAGAGAGAATTATCCCTTAAACATATTTATAAATTAATAATTTTAACTTAGAAAAGAGTTTCTCTCCTACCGATTTTAGAAATGATACTCACAAATATTATGCAATACATATTTTATTTTAATTTAAATAAATAAATAAATAATACTTGGAATAAATAAATTTTTTTGAAAATACATAGTTCCCCCTTGATTTGTTGGAACAAAACATGAGGTGATGTGAACTCCTATTCTTCGGACTCAATGCAAGGAGTTTTGCAATGTTCACATTTTAACCTATGATTAAGGATTTTTTTGAACAGAAACACCACTGTGTAAATAGTGTATCAACATAAGCTTGTTGTGCATTCTCAAATTCACAGCCCACCAATATAGTATAATATATTTAGAAGAGTTAAAGAACCATATAAAAGTATTAATAAAATAAAATAAATAATATATAATCACAGTAGAATAGTTTTTTGGGTTAAGATAAAATCATAGTCATAGTATAGTCACAAATTCAATAAGAATTCAAGGATTTCATTTAACTTGAATAAAAAAAAAATGAATGACAGAACAAATGAGACTTTTAATGCAGACCTAAATCTAGACAAAACATGTATTTGAAAAAATGTCCACATAAATGACAGATGTAATTGACATCCGAGAGAAAGAGATTAAAATAGATGAAAGGAAATGATATCAAAAACCGAATAGTAGATAAGATTCAGATATAAAAATGAAATAAACTAATACTACCCGCAAAACAAAAAATCCTTGATAGACCATCCTACAAGATCGGATAAACTCGAACCACAAGGTTTGAACACTAACATGTAGCTGACCCTGCTCAAAGTCCCCAGTGTAGTCCTCGATTCGGTTTTGGCCTCTCCTGGCCTACGCGATACCTCGAACCTCAGTCTGACCCGACTTTATAGTGCGACACTCCCCAGACACAGACATGTGACTAAGACACTCCCCGGTTCTTGATCTCCATAAATGCTGAAACTCTTGGTGGCTTGACCCTATTGCAAGTGACCTCGGGACCTATATCGTGGTTTCTCTACTCGCGAACACTTGGTCCCCCTCCCTAGGCTCGATTTTTATTCTCCCAAAACAACATACCCCACCCTATACACTATTCTTCTTCTTTTTATTTTTTTGTTATTATTATAATAGTTATTATAAAATAAATAATTCATTTAATATATAATAAAAGATGGTTATATTATTATTTTTATATTATATATTCATCCTTAAAATAGATATACCATATAAATATAATGTTGTTAATCAAAATTCATAATATTAATAATTTTATAAAAATAAATCTAATTTAAAAATTATAAATTAAAACTAATAATTATTACTTTATATATAAATATATATCTATTTGGAAGATATACATAACCCAATTAATTTTAATATTATTATTCATATGATATGTTAAATACACGTTTTCATAAAATAAAATAGTTCAAATTATTACAAAATAATGTCCTTAAAATATTTGATATTACATAATTTTGAATGAAATGTATAATCTCAAAATAAAAATAAAATAAAATTATCATTTTATAATAGTATTAGTTTTATATTATATTCACAACTAATATATGTAACGCCCCGACCCCAGCTACCCAGAGTCGATGCATTACTTCGTAACATTGGCATGATCACAAGAAAGATCAAATCTCGAAAGACCGATTGGTTTAGTAGCCTTGGAAACACTAGATATATTCATAAGTTTTACATTACATCATAAAATGAAAAACTAATACAACAACATAATGTTTCCACAATCCACACTGTTAACCCCTCATAAAATCCCTGCAGGTCATTCATAACTTACTTCTTCACATCCTGGGAAAAATAAAACATAAAAAAAAGGGGTGAGCTCAAATGCCCAGTAAGGATAACAATAACGTGGAAACTTTCATAAATAAGAATAAACATTTAAGGCAATGTATAACTAAAACAAAATCCTTTTAAATACGAACTTTCAACATGGTATGGCATAAATTAAATGAAATAATGCCATTTACTTATTCACATGGATATTCTACTAAATGAATAATCACATGCAAAAATCAATAACCACTTTCATAATGTTGGAATGCATAATGCCAGACTATCATAACCACATAGCCAAGGCCTCGTGCCAAGACTACAAATAAGATTTTGTCAAGGCCTTGTGCCAAGACACTAGTTTGTCTCATGAGACCTACCGATGCATCGAGGAACTATAGCGGGCTCCACCCGTCACTTATTAAGTCCAATGCATTCCCATATGAAAAGGTTTAAACATAACATAAACATTCGTATTAAAACTAGCATACGAAATGTCAATACTTTCACAATAAACTATGAATGGTATAAAAATAGCACATCCACAGTCAAACATATCACAAAACCTTCAATACAATATAGAAGTTTTGTATCATAATAAATCAACTTCAAATAATCTTAAAATCCATCAAAGGATGTTGACATAGATGAAATCAAAATTCTTTTTAAAGAAATATCTCCTTTTATTTTGAAATCATTTAAGATCCATATAAAATAAAACATTTTCTTTGAAAATATTCTTATAAGCTTGTAAGGAAATCTTTGAAGATTTTATAACGGCGTAAAATAACCGCACCCGCCGTATAAGTTAAAAAAAACATTCTTACCTCAATTCTGTCGAAAAGGTTAAAAATGACCTTGTTTTGAAAACGACGGAAAGATTCCTTTATAAACCTCTTATAAAAAGTCAAAAAAGGGTATAAATGACTTTAACCCATATTCTTGTAAATAGTAAAAATGTTTTGAAATACATTTTTAAGAAACATGGATGTGGATGATAAAGAGATCCCAGTAGATTATTACATATAAACAACCTCGGATAATGAAGAGATTGTGAAATAACCCTTACCTTGTACTTTTCCTTGGTTGGGGTAGTTTAACATCCTGTATAATGGTGAAATAATTGTTATTAAATTATACAAGAATCATATATATTAATATGATATCATATATGATCTTTTAACATTGATTTATTAATAATATCTTAGAATTATCATCGTTTCGGGTGTTAACTTACTCATTTTCTTTTATATGTTTTGTTACATAAGCCATGTTTGTTGTATCTTATTCATATCCATAATGATATCAAGTCCTTAAACATCATTTTTAAATCATAAAATGATAATTATACTTGAATGGATACGATGGAGAATGAATCTCATCGCGTTCATGGAGACGGTAGTCCGTACGTATGCACGAGCGACAATATCATTCTTTTGATATTAAAATAATATATAAATGAATGGTATATCATATATACAGAATCATTAACATGTTATATTTATTATTTACATGAGTTACACATCATTATTATACCCATCCAAATAATATTATATTGAATAACAATTACACCACGACGTGGAGACGGTAAGCCGTACGTACGCACGTATGGTTACATGTTATTCAAAGGGTGGATAGAATACTGAATATGGTTGTACCATACTTATAATAACATCACAGTATATGTGAGATACTGGAGTTATTATTTTAGAATGGTAAGAACAAAGGAAGAAGAAGTGGAAGAAGAAATGAACTTAGAAAAGGGTGGTGAAATCATTACCTCTTCTTCGGGTTCTTCCTTTTGATTTGATCAAAAGGGATCCTTAGGTTGGCTTTCTGATCAAACTAAGGCCTCTAGGTTGTAGTGAGGGATGTTGGCAGAGTATTGGGGCAGAGTTTGGCCGAACCAAAAGGCTTTGAAGGTGTGAAGAAATGAGAAGGAGGAGTGCCCTTTTTATAAGAGGGGTGAGGGGCACCTTTGGAAAAGCTAGAAATATTAATTTATAATAAATTCATATTCGGTTTCTAATGGCTCCAAAGCTTATTATTAAAAGGTTAAGGTGGGGATAGGTCGAAAACCACTCAACCAATAGAATTTAGACAGGTTTGGGTACTTATATTAACCTTATCTTTAAGTATTAACTCTAAGTTAATTAGTTTCACTTTTACAATGTCTCTTTGTATTTTTATATAATATGGTTAATAAACTTACTATATACATCCAAGCGACCCCCAAGTGGTCCATTAATGATTAGCCTATCATAATATAAGTCTCTTGGCCGATCCTTAGATTTTTAGGAATTTAATATCAATTAATAATATAATATTTGTTTTAAGAACTCTTTTATGTCAATTTTGACACTATTCAATAGTTGATTTTTGTGAAACTCATAACAGATTGATTACTTCGAAAAAAGTCCATTAAATAAATCCTAATATATCATATTAGCCTAGAAAATTAGTTTAATTCATTAAAAGTTTCATATTATATTTATTTGGGTATTTATAATATCAATTATTTTAATTTTTCACTATTATAGTAATTACTGCATCATCATTGTGTCATAAATAAAATAAATTATTTAATGTCTAAAAATTATAAATAAAATATCATTATGTAGGAAATCTTTTTATCTTTCTAATGAATATTTATAATCTAAAATCCAACATATATAACCCTATGTAAAAATTGTTGTTCTAAAAGATATATGCTTGTGTCATTTTTGTATTCATTTTAACTAAATTAAAATAAAGTGTCATTATCACTTACAAGTGGATCCATAGGGTCCCAAAATTGACACAAAGATGCCCATGGTCGACCATCTATCAACCAATAGGGTTAAGACACGTTTTTAGGGTAATTTAGTATTATTATAATATTATTTTTTTAACCCTTATTTACCGGATTTACCATTAACCATGGTAAATAAAATATTTACCGCAGTAATTATTCAAAATGTCTAAAAATAAAAGTTACCTATTTACACAATTTGAACATCCTGATTCCAAATATGGAATCCATTTTTCTAAATTCAAAACACAGAAGTGGAAGAAATTAATTTAAAATTAATTCCCGCTGTCAAAACAAAAAGCGTGTTTTTAAGAGATAATAACTATCAAAAGATTGACACTTGTTTATGTTCGGTTTAATTGTAAAATTATGTCCAATGACCAACATTATATTAAATGGTAAAAATATATTCTAAATATACTTTAAAACCACTCAAATTCATAATTTATCACTATTAATTATTTTTATTAAAAAAGTTGTTTTTAATTAAAATTTAGTAATTTTCACTATTCATCAAAATATAAAAGTTATCCGAAAAGTACCAAAATTTCACCCTAGGATAATTTCGATATTCCGAATCCAAAAATGAAGTCCATTTTGAAATATAAAATATATATGATTTCAAAAAGTAGGTATAACTATTCACAACGGCTAGTTTAATTAGTTGTGGTGTGTGTTAGAACTCGAGGTTGCGTACAACACACGCTATCGCATTATTCGAAGGAAAACGTACCGTTGAAGCTTGGGGTGTTACATTCTCCCCTCCTTCAAATAATTGCATCCTCGCAATTTCTAGGGTATTACTGTATAAAAAGACTCGGGTGGTTCTTCATCATAAGTTCCTCGGGTTCCCACGTTGCCTCTTCCATCTTATGATTTCTCCACAAAACATTTACCAGACACGTCGTCCGGTTTCTCAGCACTTGTTCTCTCGTATCAAGAATCTTGATGGGCTCTTCGCAATAAGACAGATCGGGTTCCAGTTCTAAATCTTCATAGGTGAGTACATGCGTTGGGTCAGGCATGTATTTCCTCAACAGAGATACGTGGAACACATCGTGAACTTTGGAGAGACTTGGCGGCATTGCCAATCGGTAAGCTACAGCCCCAATTCGTTCTAGAATTTCGAAAGGTCCGATGTACCTGGGACTCAATTTACCTTTCTTACCAAAACGTATGACTCCCTTCCACGGAGATACCTTCAGGAAAACATGATCACCGACTTGAAATTCCAAATCCTTCCTTCGATTATCGGCATAGCTCTTCTGCCTACTTTGAGATGCTTTAATGTGATTTTGGATTACCTTCACCTTTTCCACCGTTTCCTCCACCAGTTCTGGGCCTACAAGTTTTCTTTCACCAACGTCATCCCAACAGGTTGGTGTACGACATCTCTTTCCATATAACGCTTCATATGGTGCCATCTGAATACTCGAATGGAAGCTATTGTTATAGGAAAATTCTACTAGTGGTAAATATTGATCCCACATACCCTGAAAATCAAGTGAGCAAGATCTCAACATGTCTTCTAAGGTCTGAATAGTCCGTTCTGATTGTCCGTCTGTCTGAGGGTGGTAAGCAGTGCTCAAATGAAGTTCAGTATCCAGGGATTTCTGAAGACTTTTCCAAAATCTTGAAGTAAAACGGGGATCACGATCAGAAACAATCGATAGGGGTACTCCATGAAGTCTCACAACTTCATTAATATATAGTCTTGCTAGACGTTCCAGGGGTAGATCTTCTCTTATAGCAAGAAAATGTGCTGACTTGGTAAGACGATCAATAATAACCCATATTGCATCGTTCCTTCTAGGAGTCTTTGGTAGCCCCATGACAAAGTCCATTGTAATATTGTCCCATTTCCACTCCGGTATGGGAAGAGGTTGCATGACTCCTCCAGGCTGTTGCCTTCCAGCTTTCACTTGTTGACAAACCATACATCTTGACACAAAATCAGCAATCTCCCTCTTCATGTTGTCCCACCAAAAATGTTCCTTCAAATCTCTATACATTTTGGTGCTCCCAGGGTGTATAGAGAAATTGGAACTATGAGCATCATCCAACAATTCCCTTTTTAGATCAGGTATATTGGGAACACAAAGTCTCTTCCCGAATTTCAAAATTCCACCTTCATACGCAAAGTCTCTCAATCTCCCATCATTCACAGCTTTAATCTTCTTTTGGAATTCTTCATCATCAGTCTGAGAACTCTTAATCCTTTCTAGTAAAGATGGTTTGGAAATCATTTGAAAAAGCATTGATGTTTCACCTTCCCTGGTTATTCCCATGTCCATCTTCACTAGCTCCATGAAAATTGGATCCCTTTCAATTCTCATATTGTTCAAAACTCCATGGTCTTTTCTACTCAAAGCATCTGCCACCTTGTTTGCCTTCCCTGGGTGGTAGTGTATTGTGAAATCATAATCCTTGAGTAATTCAAACCATCTCTTTTGCCTCATGTTGAGTTCTTTTTGTGAGAAAATATACTTCAAACTCTTGTGATCAGTATAAATCTCACATTTTTCACCATAGAGGTAGTGCCTCCATATTTTCAAAGCAAAGATCACTGCTGCTAACTCGAGATCATGAGTAGGATAGTTTTGTTCATGAATTTTCAACTGTCGTGATGCATAGGCAATAACTCTATCATTCTGCATAAGGACACAGCCAAGTCCTTTCTTTGATGCATCACTATAAATAACGAACCCATCATTCCCCGATGGTAGAGTCAATATAGGAGCATTGACTAATCTTCTCTTCAGTTCTTCGAAACATTCTTCACATTCTTTTGTCCAAACAAATTTAACCCCTTTACGTGTGAGCTTCGTTAATGGGTTAGCCAATCGGGCAAAATTCTGGACGAAACGTCGATAATAACCTGCCAAACCAATAAAACTACGTACCTCAGTTATACTCGTAGGTGCTGGCCATTCTTGGATTGCCTTGGTCTTAGAAGGATCAACAGAGATTCCATCTTTAGAGACAATATGGCCAAGAAAAGAAATCTCCTGAAGCCAGAATTCACACTTGCTAAACTTTCCATATAATTCATGCCTCCTCAGAGTCTTCAAGATAATGCGCAAGTGATTTTCATGATCTTTGTAGGTTTTGGAGTATACCAAGATATCATCAATAAATACCACCACAAATTCATCGAGATACTCCTTGAAAACTCTATTCATCAGATCCATGAATACAGAGGGTGCATTAGTCAATCCAAACGGCATTACAGTAAACTCGTAATGCCCGTACCTGGTTCGAAATGCTCTTTTCGGAATGTCTTCCTTCTTTACACACAACTGATGGTATCCAGATCGAAGGTCAATCTTTGAAAAGTATTGAGCTCCATGCATTTGGTCAAATAAATCATCAATACGAGGTAGGGGATACTTGTTCTTTATCATTATAGCATTGATCTCCCTGTAATCGATACATAACCTCATAGATCCATCTTTCTTTTTAACAAAAAGAACAGGGGCTCCCCATGGAGAAACACTAGGGCGAATAAATCCCTTATTACTCAATTCCTCTAGTTGTTTCTTTAGTTCGACTAGCTCTACAGTGGCCATTCTATAAGGGGTCTTCAATATAGGCCTTGATCCAGGAATCAAATCAATAGAAAACTCAACTTCTCGTTCTGGAGGATGTCCAGGTAAATCTTCCGGAAATACATCTACAAATTCTTTCACAATAGGTACATCCTCTATTTGAACATTCATTTCCTCACCGACAGTTATTTCATTCTCTTCCTCCCCGATAATTGAATTAAGTTGAGCTACAGGGGGTGGATCTAAATAAGAATTAGGTGGTGACGATTCTGCTCTAAAAATAAGGTGCTCCTTATCATTATCATCAAGAATCGTAACCTCTTTCTTCTTACAATAAATCTTCGCATCATAGTCCGAAAGTCAGTCCATACCGAGGATTATATCAAACTCAATCATAGGTATGACGATGAAATCAGCAGATAAAGAGAATTTATGTGCTCTAATGGGGACTGATTCACAAAACTTTGTTGCAACGATACTTCCCTTAGGAGTTTTAACTGACAACTCCCTTATTAAATCAAATTGGAAATATCTAATTTTCTTAGCAAACTGGGAAGATATGAAACAATGTGATGATCCAGAATCAAATAATGCATTTGCTAAACTTGAGGAAACCATTAAATTACCTGCCACCACGTCTTTCGGAGCTTCTACCTCAGCAGTAGTGATAGCATAAGCCTGGCCTTGATCCCTTGGCCTTTTCTGAGGTAAGTTCTCCTGACGCTTAGGACATGCATTTGCATAATGCCCCATCTCCCTACAATTGTAGCACTGAACGTTGGTAGCTTCCTTCCTCCCCTTGCAATCGTGAGCTTGGTGGCCTTTTTCACCACACTTGTAACAGACTCCCATTCCCTTCAGGCAAGCACCGGGGTGTTTCTTCCCGCACTTACCACAAGATGGATATTCAACCTTTCCCTTCTTCCCCTTATTTCCATTCCCAGATTGATCAGCAGGTCTCTTCTTCTCTTGCTTTGCTTTAAAGTCATAAGACTTAGAGAATTCCTTTTCGGTCTTGATAGCACATGAGACAATGTCTTCGTACGATGAAAAGGATTGTGAGACTAATGCTCAACGGAGAAATGGTTTTAACCCATCAAATAAATGATCAATCTTACTTCTTGGGTTGCGAATATAATCACCAGCGTACCTCACTAACCTTGTAAAGTTAGCCTCATACTTTGTGACATTCTCATCCTCCTTTTGTCTCAGACTCAGAAATTGTCTTTCCATATTTTCTCGATGGTCGCGAGGAAAGTATTTTTCTAAAAACAGATCTTTGAACTCCCTCCATTCCATGTTTGATACTTCATCATCTTCCTTCATGTTTTGAATCAATGACCACCATTGATCAACATCTCCAGTGAGGCGGTAAACTGCCATGGTAACTTTTTCCCTTTCACTACTCCCCAAAGCCTGAAATATTTTCTCTAGGGAAAATATCCATTGCTCAGCTACTAAGGGATTTGTACTCCCATTGAACGTTGGTGGTTGTTGTCTCATGAATCGATCTAACATTGATCCTCCACGCTGCGGATCAGGGTGCTCCATACGGGTAAGGTTATTATTCATAACCTGAGTAAGTTGTCCCAGTACGGTGATTAGCTGATCAGCACCAGTTGCATCACCAGCCCCACTATAATTATCTTGAGCAGGAGGGAAATCCCTACATGGAGTGCGTGCATTGATATGGTTTCCATTTCTTCCACTAGGCGCCATTTCTAAAAAATGGCATAAACTAGATCAGTTTATGCATCAAAATACATAATCCCATACTTATAAAACACTTAACATAAATTGAACTATCTATGGATATAATCCATAATCATAAATATGTTTTCTTTGAGGAAGTATATACTCATAAACCCTTCATAATGATTTGTAAAGAAAGTGAGAGTTATCCTAAGCATATCCCCCGGGAGTGTCGTAACCAAGAGTGCAGCAAGGCCCGTTGTCGTGCACCAGTTCCCATTCGAGTCTAGCTCAAAGCGGTGTTTTCGGGTTTTACCCCTAGGTACATCTATGCCAGAGCCGCCTCTACCTGCTCGTATCCAGACAGGGATGTATTGCTCGGAAAACTCACAAAGTCTCTACAATACCAAAATTCTAGGAAGTTCTTCTATACTAATCCTCAAAGTTCATCTTAGGTCTATGTGCTCTAATCAGAGTTTATCTAAATCTAGCTTCCAAGGTTTGTACTAAACTTCCTCTGATACCAACTGTAACGCCCCGACCCCAGCTACCCAGAGTCGGTGCATTACTTCGTAACATTGGCATGATCACACGAAAGATCAAATCTCGAAAGACCGATTGGTTTAGTAGCCTTGGAAACACTAGATATATTCATAAGTTTTACATTACATCATAAAATGAAAAACTAATACAACAACATAATGTTTCCACAATCCACACTATTAACCCCTCATAAAATCCCTGCAGGTCATTCATAACTTACTTCTTCACATCCTGGGAAAAATAAAACATAAAAAAAAGGGGTGAGCTCAAATGCCCAGTAAGGATAACAATAAAGTGGAAACTTTCATAAATAAGAATAAACATTTAAGGCAATGTATAACTAAAACAAAAGCCTTTTAAATACGAACTTTCAACATGGTATGGCATAAATAAAATGAAATAATGCCATTTACTTATTCACATGGATATTCTACTAAATGAATAATCACATGCAAAAATCAATAACCACTTTCATAATGTTGGAATGCATAATGCTAGACTATCATAACCACATAGCCAAGGCCTCGTGCCAAGACTACAAATAAGATTTTGTCAAGGCCTTGTTACAAGACACTAGTTTGTCTCATGAGACCTACCGATGCATCGAGGAGCTATAGCGGGCTCCACCCGTCACTTATTAAGTCCAATGCATTCCCAGATGAAAAGGTTTAAACATAACATAAACATTCGTATTAAAACTAGCATACGAAATGTCAATACTTTCACAATAAACTATGAATGGTATAAAAATAGCACATCCACAGTCAAACATATCACAAAACCTTCAATACAATATAGAAGTTTTGTATCATAATAAATCAACTTCAAATAATCTTAAAATCCATCAAAGGATGTTGACATAGATGAAATCAAAATTCTTTTTAAAGAAATATCTCCTTTTATTTTGAAATCATTTAAGATCCATATAAAATAAAACATTTTCTTTGAAAATATTCTTATAAGATTGTAAGGAAAGCTTTGAAGATTTTATAACGGCGTAAAATAACCGCACCCGCCGTATAAGTTAAAAAAAACATTCTTACCTCAATTCTGTCGAAAAGGTTAAAAAGGACCTTGTTTTGAAAACGACGAAAAGATTCCTTTATAAACCGCTTATAAAAAGTCAAAAAAGGGTATAAATGACTTTAACCCATATTCTTGTAAATAGTAAAAATGTTTTGAAATACATTTTTAAGAAACATGGATGTGGATGATAAAGAGATCCCAGTAGATTATTACATATAAACAACCTCGGATAATGAAGAGATTGTGAAATAACCCTTACCTTGTACTTTTCCTTGGTTGGGGTAGGTTAACCTCCTGTATAATGGTGAAATAATTGTTATTAAATTATACAAGAATCATATATATTAATATGATATCATATATGATCTTTTAACATTGATTTATTAATAATATCTTAGAATTATCATCGTTTCGGGTGTTAACTTACTCATTTTCTTTTATATGTTTTGTTACATAAGCCATGTTTGTTGTATCTTATTCATATCCAGAATGATATCAAGTCCTTAAACATCATTTTTAAATCATAAAATGATAATTATACTTGAATGGATACGATGGAGAATGAATCTCATCGCGTTCGTGGAGACGGTAGTCCGTACGTTCGCACGAGCGACAATATCATTCTTTTGATATTAAAATAATATATAAATGAATGGTATATCATATATACAGAATCATTAACATGTTATATTTATTATTTACATGAGTTACACATCATTATTATACCCATCCAAATAATATTATATTGAATAACAATTACACCACGACGTGGAGACGGTAAGCCGTACGTACGCACGTATGGTGACATGTTATTCAAAGGGTGGATAGAATACTGAATATGGTTGTACCATACTTATAATAACATCACAGTATATGTGAGATACTGGAGTTATTATTTTAGAATGGTAAGAACAAAGGAAGAAGAAGTGGAAGAAGAAATGAACTTAGAAAAGGGTGGTGAAATCATTACCTCTTCTTCGGGTTCTTCCTTTTGATTTGATCAAAAGGGCTCCTTAGGTTGGCTTTCTGATCCAACTAAGGCCTCTAGGTTGTAGTGAGGGATGTTGGGAGAGTATTTGGGCAGAGTTTGGCCGAACAAAAAGGCTTTGAAGGTGTGAAGAAATGAGAAGGAGGAGTGCCCTTTTTATAAGAGGGGTGAGGGGCACCTTTGGAAAAGCTAGAAATATTAATTTATAATAAATTCATATTCGGTTTCTAATGGCTCCAAAGCTTATTATTCAAAGGTTAAAGTGGGGATAGGTCGAAAACCACTCAACCAATAGAATTTAGACAGGTTTGGGTACTTATATTAACATTATCTTTAAGTATTAACTCTAAGTTAATTAGTTTCACTTTTACAATGTCTCTTTGTATTTTTATATAATATGGTTAATAAACTTACTATATACATCCAAGCGACCCCCAAGTGGTCCATTAATGATTAAACTATCATAATATAAGTCTCTTGGCCGAACCTTAGATTTTTAGGAATTTAATATCAATTAATAATATATTATTTGTTTTAAGAACTCTTTTATGTCAATTTTGACACTATTCAATAGTTGATTTTTGTGAAACTCATAAAAGATTGATTACTTCGAAAAAAGTCCATTAAATCAATCCTAATATATCATATTAGCCTAGAAAATTAGTTTAATTCATTAAAAGTTTCATATTATATTTATTTGGGTATTTATAATATCAATTATTTTAATTTTTCACTATTATAGTAATTACTGCATCATCATTGTGTCATAAATAAAATAAATTATTTAATGTCTAAAAATTATAAATAAAATAGCATTATGTAGGAAATCTTTTTAGATTTCTAATTAATATTTATAATCTAAAATCCAACATATATAACCCTATGTAAAAATTGTTGTTCTAAAAGATATATGCTTGTGTCATTTTTGTATTCATTTTAACTAAATTAAAATAAAGTGTCATTATCACTTACAAGTGGATCCATAGGGTCCCAAAATTGACACAAAGATGCCCATGGTCGACCATCTATCAACCAATAGGGTTAAGACACGTTTTTAGGGTAATTTAGTATTATTATAATATTATTTTTTTAACCCTTATTTACCGGATTTACCCTTAACCATGGTAAATAAAATATTTACCGCAGTAATTATTCAAAATGTCTAAAAATAAAAGTTACCTATTTACACAATTTGAACATACTGATTCCAAATATGGAATCCATTTTTCTAAATTCAAAACACAGAAGTGGCAGAAATTAATTTAAAATTAATTCCCGCTGTCAAAACAAAAAGCGTGTTTTTAAGAGATAATAACTATCAAAAGATTGACACTTGTTTATGTTCGGTTTAATTGTAAAATTATGTCCAATGACCAAAATTATATTAAATGGTAAAAATATATTCTAAATATACTTTAAAACCACTCAAATTCATAATTTATCACTATTAATTATTTTGATTAAAAAAGTTGTTTTTAATTAAAATTTAGTAATTTTCAGTATTCATCAAAATATAAAAGTTATCCGAAAAGTACCAAAATTTCACCCTAGGATAATTTCGATATTCCGAATCCAAAAATGAAGTCCATTTTGAAATATAAAATATATATGATTTCAAAAAGTAGGTATAACTATTCACAACGGCTAGTTTAATTAGTTGTGGTGTGTGTTAGAACTCGAGGTTGCGTACAACACACGCTATCGCATTATTCGAAGGAAAACGTACCGTGGAAGCTTGGGGTGTTACAATATACAAATAAAAATTTTATTTTTTCTATATTCATATATAATTATCTTTCAAAATATGCCATTAAATAATTTTTAAGATAAAAGTATATTTTATTTAATAAAATTTTTTATTATAAGATATTAAAAAAATAATATAAAATATATATACTATTATAATTACTTTTAAATTGTACTTGTAATAAAATATTTATTTCAATTATTATAAAAAAGACTTAAAATTTTTAAATTATAAATATATTCATTTGAAAAAAAAAATTCCTAAAAAAACTCGGTTTAGAATTTCTAGGCTGTCACATTATCCCCCCTTCAAAAAAATTACATCATTGCAATTTGTTTCATTGGACTAAAACAAATTCTGAATTTCCATCATCAGATTTATGAAAAATAGGACGTCTCGACACCTATACTTTACCACTTCAGATGAAAACATCTAATCCTCAATGTTTCCTAGACCATTCCAATGATACCAAATATAAGGTCCCAACCATAAACATTACATAATAGTGGACTTTTCACCGGTATAGGTTCTAGAGAGTTTAATAAATACTTATAATTTATTATAGTTGCAATAAAAATTTATCAAAGAAAAATCGAACTTCACCACCACGCGTGAAAAAAAACAATGTCGTCCAACATTCGACATCCAAAAAACCTGTGGAAAAAATTAATTTCAAACATGGGTGAAAATTGGGGGAAACACCTCCAGGGCTCAAAATACCTGGGGCACTAGTTTCACTCTCTAACAGGGTGGAGTAGAATATAGAAACACAAAAATTACAGAATATATTATAACTCACAACCACACTATGGGCATAATCATGTCTTAGAATCAGCTCCAGCTGCCATCTCTTGGACTCCCGAATTCAACTTTTAAGATTCAGTATCCTATAAGAACACTACCATTTAAATATCATTATTAAATTCCTTCATCCACTTTTTATCAGTTTCACATGACGTTCATTAATTCTTAAAATTATAATTTAATATTAACAATTTCAACATTATATTTCATTATAATCACACCCAAAGTCCACTGTTCCATTAAATTGGAACCTCATCATTGCATCCCAGCAAGCTCTAACCCCATGGGTTAACATCATTTAGTCCATCATTTATTAACAACATTAATTACATTCCCATTTTCCTAGATATTCTATGAAAAAATTCTATGATACTAAACACAATGGGGCTCAACACGGTGAGTAGATGAACTACCGGTTGAGTTTTTGCAACCTATTGCAAGAGAATAGTTCCATCCCCCCTCAGGAAGATAAACATGGAAAGCACATGGAATACATCATCCGTCATCACCTCATTTGGAAGGAGGGTAAGAAAACTGGATTCCTTGAGTAGTGGGGAAATTAAAGAAGGTAAACTACCAAAAAGAAACATCAAGCATCCAAGTATTCACACACAACTTGTTTCATCATACCCAGTGTCCTCCCTGACACCAACATGCATAAACTGATGTATCTCTCCACTCTAGGCGTCAACTGTTGACTCACCCAATAGGCCTCCCTGTCCATATATATCACAACATCCTTCCACACTCACATCATAACACAAGTAGTGAGAAATCAATCATCATATCAATTAGGCACATGGACCATAAACAAGGAATCCAAACATCAAACACAATGATCTTTGACAACTCCCAGCATAAGGCTCCACCACATTTCTAGAAAGAGGGTAACTCAGAACCCTACAAGACGTTATCTCTTTATCAAAAATCCATTTCATTAATCCATCTATAATTAATTGAATTAATATTTTTAGGTTCCAACTACGGGTAACCTAAATAGTAATGTATTAGAAATTGATTAAACATGCTTAATACATCAATTTGATTATCATCAAATTACCAAAAAAACAACCACATTTGTTTACATGCCTATATATATTTATCCAATCAATTATCAATTAATTCCAGCTTTAATTTCATTACCAATTTCCATCAAGAACTAAAACTAAAAAATGCAATCATAGATATCACAATATATTTCAAAAAAAGTGGCAATAACATATAGTCGATATCAATTTATTTATCTAGTTTAATTATTTAATATGTCAATTCCATTGTGATCCAGTGGGATAAAATATTCTAACTCTATTGTTGAAAATCAAATAAATGATAAGTAACGAATCTCCTATATCAAATGGTTCTTGACATTCTTTATACGAGAACGAGTGATACAACATGTTACGATCTCCTCGCCCTAAAAAAAATGTATCCACCCGAGGATTCAGAGATACCACCAAACTAATAAGAACCCATGAAAAGTCCATTAGGAATTTGGAGATATAATTCCTTAAAAGGGAAATGTGAAATTGAAGGAGATGAACCCAAAAGAATGATGATAGATTAAACCTTATATCAAAGACTGATTAATACTGCTTGGTAGCATAAAAAATAGAGGTGTACTAATCCTAGGAGGATGTCTGATCGCATAACTCCTACAGGAAAGAATGAAAGGATAAATCATCTCATAATAGAGAATGAGGAAGAACTAGGGAAAAATGTATCTCGTCCCATTAGAAGATTTAACGAAGCAACAGTTTATGATTTGCTGGATTTCCCATTAAAAATAGATCGCATTTAACCACACGGTTTTACCAATTAAAATAATACCAAGCCTTATGAAAATTAATATAGTATTTATGCCCTTTGAATCAGCCTTAGAGTCCATAAAACAAGTATTTAAATGTGATTTACTTCAAAGGAAATGTCCAAGGGGAGAAATTGTAGGAAGCTGGAAACAGTCTTCACGAACTCAAAATTTGGAAAAGGAAATAGAGGCTGCAGTTGGAACCTCACCATTCTGGAAACACTATTCACAGAAGGCTACTGTTAGAACTATTCACATAGGCTTACTGATGACACAGTTCACATAAGGCTACAATTGGAACTATTCACATAAGCCTACCAATGAAAATGTTCACATAAGGCTAATATTGGAACTGTTCACATAGGTCTACCGATGACACTGTTCACATAAGGCTACCATTGGAACTATTCACATAAGCATACCGATGACACTATTTAAAGAACTCGAAACACTGTTCACATAACTGAAAATTTGGAAAGGTGTTTGTAATAAGTCACCATGACATCCCAGAGTACCTCAAACACTAGATTTTAGCAATGTAAAGGACTGAAGAGGTCCGAGCCATTACATTAGATACCTCTAAAAACCTTATCATCCCCAAGAATTGAGGACCAAACTAAAAGGAAACAGAAAGGAGGTCTAAACAACCACCCATCGAGATACCTCCCAAAAGAGAGCAAGTTATACGAAGCAACCAAAGATATCCATCTCATAAACATGAAAGGTCTACAACCACAAACCAAATGTCTATACATGAAAATAGTTAAACATCAAACAACATTGGGTAATGACCACGTATCTGTGACTCATGTTCCCAAGTACTCTCCTCGACACCACCATGTCTCCACAAGACACGAACCAAGGGAATATAATTCCCACGCAACACCTTCGCCTTGAATTCTTGGATCTCTACAGGCCGCTCCTCAATGATTACATCATCAACAACATCGATTTATCCCCAATCGATGATTTGAGAGTCATCATGAAGATAACAACGGAGTTATGACACATGAAAAACATTATTTAATCATCTCATCATTGGGGGAAGTGATCCATGATTCTCCACGACTCCAACATGATCTAACACCGCGAAAGACCCAGCAAAACCAGGAGAAAGCTTACTTCCATGACCAATCCTTCAATTCCCTTGATGAGGAGTCACATTCAAAAACCATTGATCCCCAAAATAAAACTCAGAAGGTCTCCTCCATTGATTGGAATAGGAAGTTTAATGATCCTATGCAGTCTTCATACTCTCATGAATCACCGAAAACACCTCTGTTTTATTCTAAACTAGTTCCGGTCCAGGAATTACTGACTCTCTGGCCCTAGTCCAACACAACGTAGAATAGAAAGTTAAATTATAAAAGGATTAAAACGATTCCATACCGATGGTCGAGGAAAAACTATTGTTGTAAGAGAACTCCACCAAGGGTGTGTGACTCATCCATGAACCTACAAAATCCCCAATACAAGATCAAAAAATGACTATAAGAGTCTGGATAGTCTCCTCTATCTGACTCTCCTTTTGCGAATAAAAATTAATGCTTAGGTATAGCTGAGAACTAAAATAATGCTAAAGAACTCACCACACCCTAGATGTAAAATGAGGATCTCGATCAAAATTTATCATCCTCAGCACTCTGTGGAGTCTCATGTCCTCCTCCAGATGCTGCATCGACAAAACATCCACTATGCTTGACTCCTTGAGTTATATGACGTGGATTGACTTCAATAAATGGTACACTACCACCCAAATAGTGTCATGTAATCCCAGAGCTCGAGGTAAACCATTAATAATGTTCATTGAGATGTCCTCCCACTTCCAATGCAGGAAATCTAATGGCTGGAGAAATCCACCAGGAACACGGTGTTCGGCCTTCATCTTCTGTTAGACCAAACATCGAGACACAAACTCTGAGACTGCACACATCAACAAAGGCCACCAAAACTGACTCCTCAAGGATCATTACATCTTTTTCATTCAAGGATGCACAGTTAACGGAGAACTATGGAACTCTCTGAGAACCGTCTCACACATGTCCAAAGGAATAAATAACCTTCAGTGATACAACACTCGATGTTGCGCATACTCAGACCAATCATCATGGTCCTCACTACAAACAACTCAGTCTCTTCAGACCTCAACCTCAAGATCCCCCAGCTGGGACTCTTCCACCTGCTGCACCAGATATGATTTCACCGTCATCTAAAAAAAACAATCATTGCCCCCAAATTCTCCCATATCGAGATGAAATGATAAAAATTCATCCATTACTCTCTAGGAATCACTAGATTCATGAACTACATCACTACATGACTAATGGATCAATGCATCAACCACAAAATATCCATTTCTAGTTGTATACGACATTTCAATGTCATGTTCTTGTAAGAACTCCTTCCACTGACACTGCCACAGTTTTATGTCAGAATGGGAGAAAACACACCTCTAGCTCTTATAATCGGTGAAAACCACAAAGAACGCTCTAATGAGGTAATGTATCCACTACATAAGTGAAAACACCACAGATTCCAATCTAAGATAATGGGTATCATAGTTATGTTCATGGGGGCTAAACATCCGAGACCCATAAGGAATGACCACTCTCTGTTGTATCAAAACACAACCTAACCCTAGAGAGAATCATCGTAGAAAACATCAAACTAAACTCTCTCAGTTGGAAGAAAAAGAACAGGAGCACATACCAACTTCTCTATTAGATACATGAAAGCTTCCTGACACTGATCAATCAAAATGAACACCTGGTCCTTTCTTGACAATGTTGTTAGAGGAGTCTCAACCTATGAGAAATTGGCTACGAACCACCTGTAGTTGCCTGCAATACCAAGGAATATTTGCACCTCTACCATTGTCTTGGTGGATTCCCAAGAAACAAATTCTTCTATATTTGATGGATACATAGCTACTAACTTATAGGACACAACATTCCCCAAGAAACAGACTTCTCGATCCCAAAACTCACACATCGAAAACATCCCAAACAACAGATGTTGATGAAGAAATCCAAAAAACAACCTATAGATTCTCTGCATGATCCTCCTCAGATGTGCAGTACACAAGGATTTCATTGAAGAAAACCACCATGAAATTATCCAAGAACTCATGGAACACCACGTTCATAAATCCCATGAACACATCTGGAGTATTCATCACACCAAACGACATTACAATGAACTCGTAATGTCCATGATGATAACAGAAAGAAATATTCAGGATATCCTAATCATTCACACACATCTGATGGAAACCAGACTGAAATTTGATCTTTGAGAACCAAATTTCACCAATCATTTGATCGAAAAAATCATCGATCTGTGGAAGAGGAGAGTGATTCTTCATGGTCAATTTGTTTACGCGACGATAATTGATATACAGCTGTAAACTACCATTAGGATTCTTTACAAACAAAATCGGTGCAGCCCACAGTGACACCCATGGTAAAAAAAATGCAATGTAACATGCAACAAATATATATATATGCAGATCTGATATCTCAGATGGGTCATCCTATATGGATACAAAGAGATATTAGACGCACCTCGTTGTGGCTCGATCCCAAACTTGATCTCTCATCGAGGGGGTAATGCTACTACCTCTTCTGAAAAGAAATCATGGTATTATTCTACGACCATAGGAAACACCAACTACTGAACCTATGAAGAACTCAACATCAGGTCAGCCATCATGGATGATAAGGACGGAACACGCCTATGACCCATCTGAGGGTCTCTCTTGCCAACAAACACCATTGGATCTCCATTTTCATCTAAGAAGACAACCTACCTTATGATGAAATCCACTATATCCTACAATCAATACAACAAGTCCATGCCGAAGATGAAATCATATGGGTGTATACAAAAACATAGGAAATCTCCCCAAGAGAGGTGATTCCCAAGAACTAGCTCACAGTCTCTATGTACATCAAACAAGTCAGATCGACCTCCAACTGGTGTAGTCAACTCCAAGGGCCCTTGAATCCTCTATAACTCATGTCCCAAATCATGGAAAAGGGTAGGTGATATGAAGGAGTGTGTCGCTCCTGAATCAAAAAAGGAATACACCAATTTATAGAAAAAGAAAAGGGTACCTCAAAGGACACATGGCTCACTTGGAGATGGAAACACTAAATCATGAAGCTGACCACACATCCTCCACAGCATCTCTAGCCATGATGAAGACCACCACCATGACCATGCTCTATTTTTAGAGGATGAGACTATCCTTTTCCAACCTCATCTACCCTCAGCGGATCCAATGCTGGTCCAACTTGCTGCTGCTGCCTCGGTTGGAACTGCCTCAATGGAGGAACTTGGAGTGGAACAACTGGTGCATAATGACTTCTATGAAGGTTAGAAACTCTCATTTCTTATTACCTTTACCTACACAATAAAAACAAGCATGTAATCTATTGGAATAGGCCTGAGATATTCTTCCCTCATAGAATTGAGATTTTAGGGGCTTGGACCGACCCCCGGCTGAACAGAAACTCTTCTGCACAGAAAACTGTGAACCCCGAACCACAACTATGCCTCATGAATAATCATGAAGATGCCCCTATCATGTCGATCCAGTTCTTTCCAATGTCCTATTGATGACCACTTCTCTCACCAGCACCCTCAAATATGTATTCAACATAAATGGGGTGACAACATGCTGGATTTTGGCATCTAAAAACTCCTTGAAATACATCCCCATGGACTCCTCCTCTGGAAACAGGTCCAAATCATATCAAAAAAGGTTATTAAAATAGATTCCAAAAACACTTAGAATAGATCCCCCAGTCGATGGGTAAGAAGAACATTGCAACTATACACATTTGCAGTTGAATAAAGAAACTTGACTCTAAACTTGTCTCAGATCACCTCCCATGAGATCGCCGACCCCTTGTGATCCCCAAGGAACCATAACCACCACCGCATTGATGCTACATGAAGCATCATCACATCTATGGACACCCTGATCACTTTATGAGCACGGATCGACCTGAAGCCTATCTGGACCACCTCCAACTAGTCTTATATTAGTGAATATGAAACAGATCTCGCATACTTCTTTGGACTCTGGAATCAAAACCCTCAAAGTTTACTCCTCCAAATGTCTTCATCGTTGAATCTACCATGTGACAATCTGCTGGCATAGCCTGTTAGACATTTACTATGTGATCATGATGTGGACATCGACTTGGATCCATACCGGTAAAATAAAAAATAGTTAGATCTCCTAAACATGGAATGTGGATGACTCAACATTAATTAAATAATTTTTTCTTTTATTCATTTTAGGATAACATATCCCAAGGACTACCCATTCAAAAAATAGGCAGAAAGAAGAATGATGCACGATCCTTTCATAGGTCTCTACCCTATAACTAGTATCACCTCATATATTAGCCATTTTAATCTTAATGTTTTGTGCATGAGATCACAGGGGTTCCTAAACGCCTATGTCTCAGGCATTATATAGTGTGTACGTCACCTGCTAAATATGACTAACACCATATCTCTACCAACCCATGAAACCTCTCCTATGCCTAAAACCAAAATCCATCATATCCCTTAACCAGCCCTCTGATACCAGTATTTAATAACCCCCTCTCTCAAAGGTTTACCCCTCCTAGGCTAGTAATGTGAGAAGAGAGATAATGACCCCCTGAGTCCGGCCTCTAGTAGGCCTCAGGTTGGAGACTATCACTAAGGGAATAAGAAACACACAAATGGGAGGCATTACCATCTAAGAGAACACATGTGAAAGAGAGAGATAAGAAGTACACCAACCAACTCTAACTCATAGAGAAATATAAATGAAAAGCCATGTACACATATTTAATGTCATGAAAAACCACTACAACTTAAAGGGGAAATACTAAAATTACTAAAAAGAATGTAAAAATAGCATAAACCACAAAGCTCAAACATCTACTGTAACCTCAATTCAGTAAAAACCAAACTGATATCCAACCTGATGCTAGTGGCCTGAAAAAAAATTTATATAGGTATAGGGTGAGTATAATATTATATTGAGTAGGATCCTCCCCAGACCCTCTCATGAAAAAGTAAACAAAGTATTCTAAAGCACATTGAAAAATAAGTGAAACTAACTCGTCACCTATATAGGTATATGATGTTCACAGCCTCACCATGTATACTCTTACTAAGTGTCGCATAAAAGAGTATATAATATATTAATGAATATCAAGGGTACCCCACTACTACTTCCCCACCAGTTTTCCACTTCTCTCCAACATTTCATGTCTTAATCCATCTCTCTCCAAAAAGGATTGCCTGCAGACAACTGGGTGAAGCACCACAACATGCACCTCATGCAAAAAAACCATCATGTGCACATAAGAAAAGTAAATAGCCAGATTTTAGGATCCACCACATCTCTCATAACATTTATCATATGTCAGAAATTATACATAATTCCATTAAATATCACACTTCGAGTTAGGATCCTCAATCCATCACAGCCTATAAAAGTTACACCTATAGTAGTCCACACGAATCTATATCCAAAATATATGTGTGTGAATAACCACAAGACATTAAATCCATTAACACACATATTTGGGGAAAAATATCCATTTTTCCAAACATAACATGTAACTTCCTAGAGAAGAGAGCGATACCAAAGGGGGTAGTCATCCATCCATCCTCCCATCGGATTGTTCAGGAAAAGAACCCCAAGGCTTAGAATCCCAAGTTTGTCAGTTTCCCAAACTGACGGGGTGGAGTAGCATATAGAAACAAAAAAATTATAGAATATACTATATCACACAACCATACTATGGGCATAACATAGTCTTAGACTCAACTACATCTAATGTATGTCGGACTCCCGTCTACCACTTCTAATACCAGGTATCCTATAAGCACCCAACCATTTAGAGAGAATTATTGCATTCATTATTCCCTTTTTATTAGGTCTACTTTACATTAATTAATTATTTAAAAATTAATTATTATTAACAATTTCCACATTATATTTCATTAGAATCACAACCAAAGTCCACTGTTCCATTAAATTGTGACCTCATCATTTCATCCCAGCAAGATCCAATCTCATGGGTTAACATCATTTATTAAATAATTTATGAATAAAATTTATTACCTTCCGATATTCCTAGGTATTCTAGAAAAACATTTTATGGTACTAAAAACAGGGGGGCTCAACACGGTTTGTAGATGAACAACCTTTCAAGTCTTTACTTCCTATAGAATGATCATAGAACCATCTTACTTATGGAATCTAAACATGAAAAGCAAGTGGAATACCCTGAGCTTTATCACCCCTTTTAGAATGAGGGTAAGAAAACCAGTTGTCTTATGAAGTGGAGAATGTAATGAAAATAAAAAACCAACATGATATAGGAAGAATCCAAGCATTCACACCCAACTCGTTTCATCATACCCAGTGTCATCCCCAACACCCCATCCATAAACAGATGCATCTCAACACTCTTGGCGTCAAATTATGCAACCCCAAATAGGCCTCATTCCCCCACATATCAGAACAAACTTCTAGGCATACATCACAACACAAGTATCTAAAAAAGAAACATCATATCAATTAGGAACTTGGCCTTTAAACAAGGAATCCAACCGTCAAACCCAATGATCTCTCACAGCTCTAATCATAAGGCTCATGGCCTTTACAAGAAATAGGGTAACTCAAGAACCCTAAGAGGCATTACCTTTTATCAAAAAACATGTTCATTAGACGATATAGAATTAACCAATTTATAATTTTTAGGTTCCAACTATCGGTAACCTAAACTGTAAGATATCAGAAATTGATTAAACATGCTTGCTACATCGTTTTGATTAACATAAAATTACAACAACAACAACCAAATTCATTTACATTCCTCTTTATCTATAGAAAAAAAATTACCAATTAATTCAAGCTTTATTTTCGTTACCAATTTCCATCAATAATGAAAAGATAGACATTGAAAGCATTGATATCAAACTATCTATAAAAACAAGAGGAAAAAACATATTATCAAAATCAATTTATTTATCCTTTTTAAATATATAATATGTAAATTCCATTGTGATATAATGGGATAAAACATGATAACTCTATTATTTCACATAAAATAAAATAGAAGAAATGAATCCCTAACCTCAAATAGTTCTTGACTTTCATTATTCGAGAACATGCCATACAACGGGTTATGATCTCCTCCCCCCGTGACAACTATATCCACCCGAGGATGAAGATACACCACCACACAGGTCAACACACAAGAAAAGTCCATTAAAACATTAATATAAAATTCCATAAAAGGGACAGGTGAAACATAAGGAGGTGAACCCAAAAGAATGATTATATACCATACATTATATCAATGATTGATCGATACTACATTGTTGCATAAAAAATTGAGGGGTACCAATCCAAAAAGGAATGTTTGATCAGATAACTCATATGGGAAGGAATGAATGGTTTGAACGACTTACACCAGAGAATAAGGAGGAAGAACTAGGGAGGATTATATATCATCCCTTTAGAAGATTTAACGATGAAATGGTTTAAGAAACACTAGATTTTCCATTGAAAATAGATCATATTAAACCACACAGTTTGCAAAAGTTCAAGAATCTTGATCCTTAGGAAAATTAATATAGGATTTACAGTCTTTGAATCAACATTAGATTCCATAAAACTAGGTTTTAAATTCATTTTATGTCAAAGGTAAAGTCAAAGGGACGAAACTGTAGGATGTTGGAAACACTGTCCACAAACATAAAATTTGGAAAAAGAAATAGAGGCTACAGTTGGAACCTCACCATTCTGGAAACATTGTTCACATAAGGCTACCATTAGAACTATTCAGATAATCCAACTAATGAAACTGTTCACATAAGGCTACCATTGGAACTATTCACATAAGTCTAATGATTACACTGTTCACATAAGGCTACCATTGGAACTATTCACAAAAGCTTACCGATGACACAGTTCACTTAAGGATACTGTAGGAACTATTCACATAAGCTTACCGATGACACTGTTCGCATAATGCTGCAATTGGAACTGTTCATTTAAGCCTACCGATGACACTGTTCACAAAAGGATATGATTGGAACTATTCACATAAGCCTACCAAGGACACTATTCACATTAGGCCACTGTATGAATGGTTCACATAAGCATACTGATGACACTATTCCTAGAACTAGAAAAACTGTTCATAGAACTAGAAATTTGGAAACATGTTGGGAAGAAGATACCATGACTTCCCAGAACGCCTCAAACACCATATTTTAGTAATGTAATTCACCAATGTTGTTTGAGCCATTACACATCAGGTTATATGAGTGTTCAATCACAACATAATTTTTGATGAAATTGATGCTTTGGCCAAATGGCCAATTAACAATTTATTAAATCAAAAGGATAGCATACGTTATTCAAAAATAAAGTATCATATGAATTGAAAGTAGATCATCTTGTATAACCTCCAACCAAGTAATTTCTAGACTCATGCATTTATTTCCACGTCCATCCTCAACCATATTCTCTCCATGATATATTTGAGTTTTAATATGATTGAATTCTTTGAGTGAACACCGAAAATTCATGCCACAAGTGGTAATAAACCGGGATAGATGAATCACACCATTCCAAATCAACTGAACTATGGTGGAGAATCTCAACATAATCAAAAAGTTATTTATTTCCTTAATAAAAAGGAGTTCACAACATGTTTTTATTATTTATAATTTTTGATAATAATTTTCAAAAGGGAAAAAATATCTTATTTTATATATGGTATATTTAATTATTTTTCATTATGAAAATAATATCTATGATAGAATAGAAAAACGAAAATTTACACATTTATAATAACACGAGTCATACTATTGTGATTCCTCTCCATCTCCTACACACTCGTATTGATTTGTACTCCCCACCTACTCCCCACATTGATCTATAGTGCTCCCAATTTCTCTACATGGTTAACACAAAGTCATTCACACACGAGTTCCTTCTATCTCACTCCTCATCCTCTTTAGCTACTCCACAAATATCATCATCTCCTATATTTTTTGTCTATCATGATATTTAATCACCATTTAATGACCTTCCAATACCATATGACTACTGTAGGTGACATACTTCCCATATTCTTATCCCATAGCCTTTTTCTATAAGCTGTCAATGACTTTTCATGTTCAACAATAACATTATTATTTTTATGTTGTTTTAATACTATTATAAACCAATCCAACATTTATAAGGGTATCAAAACATGTTTCTATTATTTAGAATTATTTATCATAGTTTTGAGAAGATGAAAAAAAGTATCATATTTTCATTCAGGTTGTTTTATTTCTTTTTATCCCTAAAAAATTAAAATGATTCAGAGTTAAAAAAATGTAAGAATAAATATTAACACTATTAAATATCTCTTGTTTCCTCCCAACCATCGCACAGTATCCCCGCCATTTACTATCCTCCTTCTCCATACAACAATTTTCATTACTCTCCATGTCTCTATATTGTCAACCCACAATGATACATGTCATATTTCATTTTATCAAGTTCATCATCCACATTACTTATTTTTAACACCCCTCTACTCATATACCATTCATTCAATATGTCCAATTTTTCCCATTCATCACCATTTAATTTTCATGCAATTCACAGAGATGAAGGACCACACATGTGCCCCCCCAACCGCCCTAAAATGTGTCATGGGGTGGTGGTGTGTCATGTCTTTTGTTGTGACTAGATGAATTCTGATAAGTTGTTCCTATATGGTCATCTCTTCTAGAAATTGACCCATATTCATTTGGGATTTTAGATCATCATCCTTAGAGCCTTTGGTATATGAAATTCTTGAAGAATTTGGGTTATATAAGCGTTCCAACTGAAAAAAGTTGGTTCCTTTATTAAAAAATGTGATCAAAAAATGTATAAATTATTTATAATTATTTATCATCTGATTTAATATGTTAAAAATATAAAACAATTGTATTCATTTTGGTTTTTTTAATTATTTTGTATCATGAAACAAAAAAGTTTACACTGAATAATAAAAAATGAAAACATAAATAATAACTTGAATCACTCTCTTTGGTTTCCTCCCCAAACGTCACTATGTGATGTCAATTTTAATTCCCAACAACCACCACACATCTATCTTCATTACAAAAAATTTATCAATATTTTTTACCCATTTTTGTGAACATTTTAGATATTTATATCATGATCCTCATCCACATGAGTTACTATATAAATATCATATCCTTTTATAAACTTTATTATTCATGTGTGTATCTCATCATTAAAAGCACTTCCATTGTAACATTATTATTAGAGGTAGAAGAACTATTGTGTTCCCATCCTCCATAATTTTTAGTAGTTTTGTATGCCTTTTATATACTCAAAAATAATAATATTATTTCAATGTTGTTTTAATATTATTATAAAAAAATAAAAATTCTATAAGGGGATCACAACTTTAGTCAGTATAAAAATATTAAATAATGACCATGTTATCTATCTCATGTTTCCTCCCCATACAACACTCAATGGTTCCACATTTTACATCCCACCTCTTATCCACATTAAAATACACTACTCCCCATTTCTATACATGGTTGATCAGTTATCATAAATGTTGTAGATTTTTCTTTAATGATCCTAATCCACTATACCTACTCTGTAACTCTCTTATCATCCAATCACATTCATTATTAATGTTGGTTTCTCCTCATTTGACACCATTATATTATCAATCTTCTACAATATGAGATGGACCACAATATTCGTCAGAGTAGATTATATGAGGGGTAAATTTAAATTAAAAAATAATATGATTAAATCAAATAAAACAATTAAAATAAAACAATTTTAATATAGTAAAATAACATAAAAATTAATTAAACCCATATTTATGATAATATAAAATTTAATTATGTGTTTAAGGATAATGGAAAAAATATATATGCAATTTATGCGGATTATTCATATCAATATTTGGATGATGCGGTGTAGAAATATAAATAGAGAAAAAACACAAATGATAAGAATTTCAACAATATCACACAAGCTGCCCAAATGAATCGACCCCTTAATTGTAGAGATATGACTTATTAAGACATAACCTTTGTTTTAATGAAAATACAAGAACCATTTTACTTGGTTTTAATATTTATCTGAGAAACACATCCCTTGGTTTTAACAGATAAAAAATAACAAATATTTCCTTCGTTTTAACAGAAACCCATGAACCATGAATCACACTTTGTGGTTATGAGAACCTTGCGATGAAGAGATACGAAGAGATTATTTTCATGTTGAAAATACATTAAAATTATGTTTTTAAATCTCTATTTAAGGATGGATAAAATTTGAGAGAGAGATATAGATAATAATTTGATATCCCTAGATATAGAAAAAAATAATGATGAAACCTTGGGATAAGGTCTTGGGGAATTAGAGCGAGGCATCAATTTCATAGAATAGTTTTTTAACATGTTAGTTAATTTGATCCAAGAATCATTGTTCCACTATTTATATCATTCAAAAGATTTCATGACATTTATGAATACTTTCGGAGAGTTGAAGCACATGTGGATTGCTTTAATTACCACTTTGACCACAGTAAATGCATCCTCAAAGAGTTTCTCCTGATTCCAAGGGTTTTCTAGTTGAATCCACCAAGTAACTGATGAACTAAGTAGTAGTAAAAACATACAGCACACTCCCATCCATTTCTTAACACACCACCATCATCTGGCCAACAGAATCCTTCTGTCTAATAGAATTTTTCCATGCTACTAGTAATCCGATGGCACTATATCATCTAACCGGTATTACCTTCTACAACATGTACATTACCATGTCTCCCCAACAACATTGAATATCCTTAAATGGTTCTTCTAATATCAAAACTTGAATTTAATATGTCTAGTGAGACATTAAAAATATATTCAATGAAAATTAAAAGACAATAATGATATTTCCATGTTCTTTATGATTCTATGGTTTGATAATTAATATTAACACAAAATGTCACATTAATGAATATTTTGGATATATATGTATGTTTTTTAATCATAAAAATACAATTATAGAGATAAAGGTATAAAAATATCCCTATTTTTTATGATCACATAAACTTAAAATAAAAAGATAAATTGAATTTAAATAAATAATGAAAAATAATTCAAAGTAAATTATTATTTAAGAGATCATGATATTAAACATGGTCAAGGGATTAACATAATGATATATAATATTAAACTCCCCTTTTTGATAAATTTTTTTTACCCTTATGAACCAATAAAAAATTTTAGAAAAAACTTCTCAAACATTTAAATGAATAACATGTAAAAACTTCTCCCCCAATAGTCTATCCCTAATTGTGATTATAAAAATGAAAATAAAGACGAAATAACAAGATTTAATGAAAATGGATAATTTCACAAAAGGAAAAACAATTAATGCATGAAAAACGATATCCCCCTTAATGATTAACATAAACTAAACAGGTAATTTTAGATAATATGGATGAAATATAAAGAAAATCATAAGATAGTAAATCATATGATATGTGTCAATTTTAAATAACCCAATATCCCATACAATAAATTAAAAGTAAAAGATATGAGTAGATCACAATATTTCAAAAATTATTTTGGAAAATAATTTTAAAAAATAAAAATAAAAAAAGAAATAAAAATTATTAGAAAATAATTTATCTCTATTAAGGATTTAAAAAATACATGACAAATGGAGAATATAAATTTGAAGAAAACACCCGATAGAAATTATATTTCAATAAAAAAAATATTTTCCCATATAGAATTATCCAAACATTACCAAAATATAAAAAGTTGTTCTCCAAATACAATGGAGCATTAATCAGATATCTAATGATGGAAAATTATTGATCAATGTATTCAGGGGTTGAAACACCATGTTTATTTAGAAGACACCAAATGATAGATCGATGAATCTAAAAAAATACATACCAAATCTCAAAAGATAGGACCTTTTGGTATATAAACACCTTTTCATTAGTATCCCAGAGATGATGGTTAATTTATTTAATTAGAATTAGTTTAAAGAGTTCACATATGAAATGCATGAAGAGTTTAGATGTTTTGGTAAACTAGATACATTCCTGGTTATTAAATTACATTTGAAAAAATATAATAGAACATAGTATTTTCTTTTCGAACACCATTATTACATTCAGAATATCCTTGAATATCTATCATAATACATTTCTTGTTATCCTGGGGGAATTAAATATAAGAAAGGGGTTATTTTAAATTATCATCAAGGGAATACATAAAATAGAAGCTAAAATGGAATGAATAAAATAGAGGGAATAATTAATAATAAAATAATAGATTATAAATAGCCAAATGAGCATCAAACGTAACTATGGTTTTCATAAATATTCAAATAATCACCTGGAAATTAATAATTCATTTTATAATTATATAATACATAATATAAGACTTCTTAAACTTTCCACTGAGGCCTCATTTCAATTCATATACATAAATTGGTAAGGCCTTGGCTATATAACCAACACATTTTGTGTTATGAGACATATTGATGCATCAAAGGGATTTGTAATTTTAGGCCTCACCTGTTACATAACAAGTCCAATGAATTAATTATATAAATAAAAAATAAAACATAATAAACATGCCTTAAAATAAATAACTGCCCATATTGGAAGAACTAACACATAGAATGACAGTACCTTCCTCAATCAAACTAATCATAAACCATCTGATGAAATTTGGTGGATGGTATCACTTATATAGACCTATCCATATAACATTACATATTATAGTTACATGAGACTAGAATTCAATTTATTTTTCCAATTATATTTTAGTATTAGTGTTTTACATAATTAGGAAAAATTATTAACATATTTTATTCATAGAAAAATGAATCCTAATGATCTATATATTCTAACACTATAATCAACTTTTCATATTCAATAATAAGACTTCCATATCTTCCATAAAATTATTTTTGTGTTTCAACTTGAATTATTCATTTCCCTTACCCATACATAAACATGTGATATTAAAAAATTTGGGATGATAATAAATAGAAATGTATGGTACATAAAAATAAAGAAAAAACCATTAGTCCATTAATGAAAACATTTTCACAAAGAAATAACTATTACCCATAAAAATAATTTTTTATCACACCGAATGAAATCATAAGTTTCCTGTAAAACCCCTAGAAAGAATAAATAATAAAATTAACATATAGAATTATTTTAATATAAATATTAAATATACTCTATATCTCATGGATACATAGGTATAATCATTTTTAGTATCATTTGGAATAATCACTATAATATATTCACTTAATCTCTTAGGAGAAACCTAATCGTTTTACTCCATGTATTTATCTAATGAATTGGAGAGTTATATGCAGATAACCCACCCTTAGTTTATCACAAAACCACCCATACTCATAAAAAATTACCAAGAACCATTACATAATCATAACACATGATTCTTACATTAAAGAAAAAGTCTTGTGTAAAAATAACATTCCATTCTGAATCACTTTTGATTTTTACAAAGCTGCACACTCATAAAAAAATATTTTATTTGAAAATAAAATTCAATAATTATAAAGAAAAATTGAAAAAATTACGGCTTCATCAAATCCAAAAAACCCATTAATTACTTATATTTCAAAAACATTTTTTTAAAATTTATAAAAATAAACATTAAAAGAGGATTTGAAAATAAATTCCCTTCCACAGATCCTATCATTGAAATGGGAATTAATAAAATGAATAGATTATTTGTATTCAATAAAAAACCATATAAAAAAGTGGAAATATTAAATAGGATAATAAAAATTCATTTAAGAACAAAATCATATCCTGAAATAATTAAATAAAGAGATGTTTAACCAAATGAAAATAGATTGGGTTAAGAATTTCCTTACCATTAGTCAGAATCATCACGTACATTATTTATCTTTCATAATAATAAAATTATTTTTGTAATTTAAATTTTTAATAAACTTGTTCATCATTAATATTCTATTTATATAACTTATTATTATGTTATAACAAATAATGATTTATTTATTTTCACATCAAACATTTTGATGATATTTGACAGTTAATTCCAAAATGAATTTTGTTTGACAACTATAGTCAAAGTGTTCATTAGTATATCATCTAAACAATAATATTCATAAAAAAATTATCTCTTTAATACATAAATTATAATTTTAAATCAGTTAATTAAAGATGTTTATGTAAAACTAACTACGTTACAACCATGGAGACAGTAGCCTATTCGTACGCATGAGTAAAGTTTCCATTTATCAATGATCATTACAAAAAATCCGGTAAGTATAAATTTATATTTAAATAATCATAATAATATAATTAATTTTATATTAATCATTTAAATATAATTATATATATCATTAATGTTATATAGTGATGAAAAAAGATTCACATCACTTTACGGATTTGATAATTCACACGTTTTCACGAACGACATTAGAATTTTTATGTCCACAGAATGGTAATAAAATATATGATATATTATATGTTAATAATGATAAATATTTCATGAATATATTATTTTATAATTAATTGAATAATTATGACTTCTCTTGAGAGACATAAACGAAAAATTAATTTCATCGATTCGTTAGGCAGTAGTACTCCGTACACATAAACTATAATGTATTTTCCCATTTAATTAATGTAAAGATATATTTAAGTTGTTATATGAAAAATATTAACATATATTTATATATAGTATAATATATTTATTATTTCATCATGGTTTTATATGATTTGAAGTATGTGGAAGAAGAAACAAAATAGAAACACTTAATTAAAAATGATACAAATTCTTGGAAATCTAGCATTGTCAAACATTTTAATACCTCTAATGTTTGTATTATTCCTAAAAAATAACTCTATAAATCGATTAGGGATTATAGTATTTTTTGTTTGAAGGTATTTAATGAATTAACATTGTATTTATGAAGGCTTTATTTAGAATAATAGCTTCCCTTTTATAAAAGTAAGGAGGGGTACTCTTGGAATTTCTAAAAAAATTAATTTAATATAATTAATTCCTTAATATAATGTGATCCAAATGATTAATTATAATATAGGATGATTATGGATCTATATAAATTCAAAATATTAAAATTATTCTATTTTTTATTACTTATTTTTTGTTTTAACCCTTATCTAAACCCTTAAACTATTACTGTGAAAACATGTATTTTTACAATTTGAGGGTTTATATAATTACAATAAAATTCAAAAAATCAAAAAAATGATTAATAAATGAATTTTTTATCCTTATAGAAATAATGTGTAAAAATTTAATAATTTTAGAAATTTTATATCATTTAATAAAATATTATTTATTTTACAATATTATTAATATCAATTTTGACACGATTCATTACAATGAATTTAATGAATATATAAAAATAAGAAAAATTAGAAAAAAATATTTTAATACGTCCCTAAAATAAAAAGGTCCAATAAAAAATACATTTATGATAATAATTATCTCAAATTTTATTTATTTAATAATTTTTATTATAATTTATTTTATTTTTATATTAATTGAATAATTAATGCATTAAATTTTTGTCAAAATGTATCTTAATTATCTCATAAAAAAATTAATTAATTAATTAATTTGATGTATAAAAATCTTGTATCATTAAAATTAATATCTATAGCTGAATATATCGTCCGAAAAACCCTATATTAGAAATGTTATATTTGTTAAAAATCATGAGTTGACATCATTCAATTTTCTTTGAGTAAAATATTATCAACCTCATAATCACATAAAAATAAAAAATCCCATATATTAGATAATTAAATTTTTATGGAAGAAAATTAATAATAAAATGAAATTTGGGAAAGTGTTAGGGAAATTTTCAGTGCTTATAATTTTATTTTTACCCTTAATTACAAGATTTTCCAAATACTGTAGAAATAAAAATAACTAATGTTACTATTCCTATGTAAAAAAATAAAAGGATACCATGTGATAAATTTTCAACTCATGATTAGAAATATGGAATCCATTTTTAGAAATTCAAAATAAAGAAGTTTTAGAATTTAATTTGAAATTAAATTTACATAACCTAATGATGAACCGTTTTTAAAAAAATGCTTTTTTTATTCAAAAAATGTTTTTATATTAAATTAAAGTATAAAAAACATTTAAAAAATAATGTTATTATTTTATATCAAGATTAACTAAATAAGATATAGAACTAATCTAAAGAATAATTTTAACGATTAAATACTTTGGAAAATATACTTTTTTTTGATTGGTATTTTTAAATATTCATTAAAAAATAAAACATTTCATAAAATTATAAAAATTTCACCATAAGAAATTTTTAATAAGATTTTTTCAAATATAAAGATAATTTTAACAAATAAATTTTATAAAAATGCAAAAAAAATTAATTATTCTATTTTTACATAAAACGAAATAAAAAATATTTTTGAAGAAAATGTATATTTGAATAATAAGATGACTTTTCTGAAAATCTATATTTATTTAAAAATAATTATTTAATAAATTAAAAATCATTAATACGATAAAATATTTCATTATTCCATTAATATAATTCATTCCATCCAATTTAAAAGCTACGTTATAATGACCACATTAAAATAGTAATATTTATTTATTAGTTTAATCATGATGTGGCGTATCATGTACACTATCAAACAGTGTGTTTCATTTAAAAAAAAATATGATGATGTAACATTATCCAGCTTTTTCTAATTTCGTATTCACAATTTTGAACTTGGGCTTGGTAAAAATTGTTTGAATTTTGAAAATAACATTATTAAAATGACACATGAGAACAAGGGATGATACAACTTCTATTTGAATAGAGTGAAAGGAATGTATGAAGGTCACATGAGATAACACATACTAGGATTCTATAAAAGAAAACATGGAAATGGAAGATAAAATAAACTATCAGGTTTTAATGGAGAGTTATAGATAACATAGTCATTATAATGCTAACCATCACAAAACATTAAATTTGTAATGGGTTAAAAGGCTACGGATTTCACTATAAGAAAATTAAATGAATAATATTTTTTCTTCAAAACACATTTCCCAAATTTTAGGAATTCCATTTCCATATATACTATAAGGAAAAGGAAAAATAATTATGTAAATAGTAGTGTTTTAACCCGTATTAAATTTCCACTACAAACACATCTTTTTCTCTAAATGATGATTTTGAATTTTTCATGCCCGTACCACTAGAATAATCTTCTACGGATCATAAAAACCAGAAATATATTATAATACACATATATTTAGTGATTAAGCAATACTAAAATAATTAATAAACGAAATGGTAGTAATCCAAAATTAAAAAACTATATAAGAAGAAAAACTACATTAATTAACAAAATTCAACAATAACACCGACAGTTCATCTTATATCATTAAATATTAAACTATATATAAAATTCCTCTAAAATATTATTGATTAATATTAAGACCCAAATATATGAAGGATTTTATCACATAGTCTTCAAAGATAAATTTTGAAATTTTTATCTAAATAACATCAATCACTCGTGATGTCTCATACCAAAAAGTATATTCCCAAATAACATAATCCCCAATATATGCTAATAATACATGTAAATTACATAATTCATAATAATTATATGATAAAATACTATATAATTCTAAAATATATTTCATCCTTTATTTCTCAAATAAAATCCCATAGTTTTATACTTACCATATATATATAGGGTTACCAAAACACAAAACTTCTTATGAAAACAAATTGACCACTTAATCACCACTTCATTTTCCAATCAAATGTTTATTATTTTCTGAAATAACATAGGCCAGTGGAGTACATTTCACCTTTTCCACCCTTCGGATGTTGGTTAAATTCATGTGGCCTTTTCAGGTGTGATGGATTCTCACACTGTCTATCAGTTGTATTTTTCCTAAAACTATATTAATATAATCCTTTTAAAATTCCAGAAACATGAGAAAATTTCCAAAAATAATCATAATATGTTTTCTCCTTAATGGTTATCTCATACCTTTTAGTTTGAATCCTAAAATCTATTATCCCATTAACACCTCAAAATCCGAGATCATATAAACCCTCAAGGTTATTAATATGTTTAAAAATTATCTCAATATAATGAAATGATAATTCTTACTGAAATAATTTTTTATACATTAAATACTGAATAATTTCATATAACTGAAACACAATAAAATTCCCCCTAAGTAGTCACATTCTCAAAAGAGTATTAGAACATTTAAAAATTTCATTATCCGTAAATCTACCTTAACACTTAAATCCCTACTATTTAGACTTATTAATCATTTAGTTCTATTCATAATCCCATGACCATGATTTTATATTTTTTTCCTTAACAATTATCTCCAGAAAAAATCGGAACAATGTCCTAAGATTCAGAAATGTTAACACATTATCTAATAAATAAACTATTCCTTGAACAATGTGAGTTATTTTCTTCATTTATATAGAAGTTACCAACTTTGAACCAATGCCTGAGAGATTCTTCAAAGTCACCATCTTCCTTTTTCCAATTTCACTTTGTAAAAATTATGTTGTATGGATGTTGATAGATAAATTTTATTAAAGAATATTTTTGTATGAAATATAATTTCAAGGCATATTAAAATAAATTATTTTTATAAAACCTTAAGACTGATTTTATTTTGAAAAATTCAATCAAGGTTCATCTAAAAAAAGATAAGTTTGTAATGATATAATATAGGTTAAATCCATATATAAATAGGATACAAAGGGGTATCCTTCTTCAGAAGATATATTAAAATCACAATATAAATCAAAATATTGTGATAAGGTAAAATATTTGAAAATCCATTGATGATATTTAATAGTATTTGAAATATGTGAAAATTGGTAAATTAGGATTTGATTAAAAATAACCCATGAACCATGACGGTATCGAGGTATTGGGGAAGTTTTTTAATATTTCATAAAACTTTTTGAATGATTATTCTATGTTAGAAAACATTTCTAAATCATAAGGACATGAATTTTCACGACATATCCCAGTGGGGCCTTTGTCGAACTCCACAAGCCCCCCTCCAATAGGCCAGGGGCTGGTGACCTGCACCCTGTAGGCATATCAACATATTCATAGGCATTTCTTATGTACTTTTACACACACACACACACACATCTCTATGAAAACAAAATATAAATGTAAAATCCACTAAGGAACAAAAATCATGCATAAAACTAATCCCAACTGACATATTAAAATGGACGTAATGTGTAGAAAGTAAAACTGGGCTAGAATACTACCCCACCAAAAATAGGAGTCTGGAAAATACAAAGTCTAATATGTAAGCACAAAGAGGTTTTGGGACTAATTCTCACTGTCATAGGAACACTTCAGCCTCTGGGGAACTCATAAAGGTTGGTCTGGTCCTAGTCAGCACTGGACTCCATCAAAAGGAAGATCGCCTTCAAAAAACACAACATGTGCATGCAATGACCGTGCATCAGTGAGTATAAAAATACTTAGTAGAGGACACCTAAAACCGCAAATAAATACACAAAATTAATTAAAAATAATCACTACACAATATAATTCTACTGAACATAGAGAAAGAGAGACACAATCAATATATAATCAAAACCCAAACCCGTAGTCTTCAGAGTAGTCACACAACCGCAAACTGCTGCTAGGGATTCAGTTGGAAGGTTCCATAATAAAATCATCCGGGAGAACTCACTTGGCGAGTCTGATAGCCCTGATAATGTAAATCTGAGAAGTAATGTTTGTCTGTAAAATCCATGAGCAATAGATACTCTAAACTTGGGAGAACACACTCTTGAGTGGATAAAGATCACGATACACAGATGTGGATCACTGCTAGGGCCCTGGTAGATACCGCAACTTATCCAGATTCATCTGCTAAGGGGAAGATTGATGTCCTATAGGATTAGTCACATAAATACCTGACTCTACTTGGGGACAAGAATGGATAGAGTATCTCACTCCGGGCCTCTTGGAAGGAAACCTAACCCTATCTCAGAATGTCCAACTGAAGGGATCATACACCTATGTATGAAAACCATACCCGACCTTTAGGGGAATGATTAAGGGGGCACTAACCCAAACTATAGCTATCCATGATTTGGGTGTAAATATACTCAATTCGTGTTCCAGGGTATACATTGTTTGTATATGGGTCACACACCATGTCTCTCAACTCTGGGTACTACCTGTGTAAAACGGACTGAGTCAGATGAACATACATTGTTGAAAAGTAATTGCATAGTGTGTCGTATAGACCTCATGCCGTGTCAAAGTATCTGGATTCCCTCTATGTATGAGGTTGTGTGCCTGTACATGGTTTCAAACCATGTGTATCATCCCGTGGAATCGGTACATGGGGTATCTCTTGTAGCTGGCCTGGTCTGGCTGTGTGCTGGAGTACACGACAGTGTACTATCCCCGTGTTTTTATATCCTCTATGATACACACCAATTTCGGGTAAGGACCCACATGCCATGTGACAATGGTCACTTAACCTGTTAGTGCATCCCATCACCCAATATTGTATCCCCTGTTGGGTGGGGCCCACACATAGTGTCTCCCTAGATGCATATCATTTTCTTCATCATTTGCAGCATGAAATCCCTAGTATCCCCTGCTAACCCTACTTGGTGTGTTCTTAGAGATACACACAGTGTCTTCCATAATTTTCTAGAATTTCAAAACTACTTTTTCGTACATTGGTGATCCTCTCATATTTGTTCTGATGACCTATTTTTTTGGAAACTCTAATTTCTTGGTAACCATAATGCTGCAAAGCTATTTCTGTTGTGTCTAGGCTACTGATCATCCCTGAGACGGGGTTTTGATCAACCTGTACAATGAATTCTCGAAGAAAACTCCTCCATGATCCGTGATAATTAATTATCGCCCATCATTGTCGCACCTCTTCTGGGTCATCACGATGTTATATCTCCACTTTGGGATCGTTGCATTGTGAAACAGGCTCACAATGATCTGTTGTTCGTCTCCCAATGGAGTACGTGAAGAACTCAATGAAAGGAGGAAGAAATAAAATAAACCCAATTGGGGAAATAACACCCACAATCATTTTTCATGATGTTTATCCACTCCAATTAGAATAATTATACAGGTAAAATCGAATTATAATCCAACAATTATCACAAACAAATTTTTGGAATCAAAACCTGGAAAATAATAACCCTCCCACAGGAACGCGCAATCTGCAGATCAACCTGCTTGTGAGTTTATCTATGTTCTTCATTTAATTGAATATGTGGTGGAAATAAATCCAAATAACCATCCCATACCTTGATTCGTATTAAGAATGATCACTACATCATGTTAGTTGGCGAGGTTAATCGAATACGAGATGCTTCGATCGATCACATCGTCATTGTCCACCAATGGGTTCTCCTCCAAATCTCCAATGGAAAATCGTCAATTTGCATGGATATGAGGCTAACCCTACAATCAATCCCTAAGAAGGTATTAATTGGATATGATTGGGTTGATTTGTTTATGAAATTTTTTTATATAAAATAAATTATTAATTTTTTCATTTCCAATGAAATTTCCAAAATCTAACTTTGGTAGCTGACCCATGTCGGTCGATGATAGGCCCCACCTATGGTAAATTCACTACTCCTAACAAAATGGTTCCCTCAGATTCCTAATTTAAAAACCCTTTTTAATGTCTTTACACTTTTTTAGGAAAACCTATCACGCATGCTGTTTAACATTTTAATTTATTTCAAACATTTATTCTGGGAACTCCGAGCCTTGGAATTAAACTCCATCGAAAATACTGGTCTCATAATAATTCCATATAATATTTAAAAAAAATGAAAATCTGATACATTAAATTCTCCCAACCATTGGGTTTTTCATCCCCTAAAATCCCAAACAATGGAAAATAAAAAAAATGTGGTTACTAGGCATGGATTGGAGCATCCGGCTCCCACGACCTCTCTTAAAGGTTCACGTGCTTCCACCTAACAGACACCAAGAAAATCTATTTCCCACAAAAGAACCTCTCTTACTAATCCTTGATCTCTACCGGGTACTCAACAAAGGTCACTCTATCCTTGATGTCTTGCTCTCCACAATCGATGACGTGTGATGGGTCATGGACAAATCTCTTCTACTATGAAAGGTGGAAGAAATCATGTACTTGATTCATATGTAGTGGTGGAGATAAGTGGTATGAAACCTCTCCAACTCTGTGAAGTACCTAGAAAGGTACAATGAACCCCGAAGATAGCTTGCCTCTACAGCCAAATCTATGTAATCATTATCAAGGTGAGACGTGAAGGAAGACATGGTCTCCCTCCTCAAACTCCAAAGGCCTTTGTCGCCTTTCTGCGTAATACTTCTTACAGTTCTATGTAGTATTCTTTCTCTCCCAGATGATCTGGACCTTCTCGGTGGTAGCTCGCACTAACTCTGGTCCCATAAGTGCATACACTCCAGGGTAGGTCCATCAAAGCAGTGACCAGTATGGTCTCCCATATGAAGCCTCGAACGATGTCATACCAATCATATAGTGGTAGATATTATTGTATGAAAGCTCTACTAGTGGTAGGTGGTCCTCCCAAATAAGACCATAGTCAATGATACAGGCCCACCAAATATCCTCCAAAACCTGAATGGTCTTCTTCATCTGAACATCTATCTGGGGATGGAACAATGTGATCAGTTGAAGTTGAGTCTCAAATGCCTTATGCAGTATATTCCACATATGGGATGTGAAAAAATCATCAAGATATGAGACTATCATATAAGGAAATACATGAAACCGAAATATCTTCTATATATAGAGGAATCCTAGGCTCTCTACTAAACTCTTCTCCCTGATTGCTAGGACGTTGTCTGACTTGGTTAGTCGATCAACAATTACCTATATGGAATCGCGCCCCTTTGAAATTCTTGGTAAGCATGACAAAAAGTCCAGTGATATCCCATACCACTTCCACTCAGGTACCTCTAAGGTGTGAGCTAAACTTTATGGAACCTAGTGCTCATCCTTCATTTGTTGGCATGTAAGGCAGCAAGAATCAACCTCTACTACTACCTTTTTCATGCCCAACCACCAGAACTACCATAATAGATCATGGTACATCCTCACCATGATAGGGTGTACCATTATGGGGGGTGAATAAAACTCCCTCAAGAACTACTCCCTCAATTCAAATAGTACAACAGTGCGCCCCTAAAAAGAACAATGTTCTCCCAACCTTGAGAATAACCTTCTAAAGCATTTCTTTTGGATGACTGAGGATGTATAGTTTCATAGTTGACATACCCAAGATATGCCTCCATAACTCGATTTATGTTTGGATGGGTGACAACCATCGACAGAAGGTAAGATAGTTACTATATGTACACAAAGGATAACTGCAACAAGGCCAACTACTCTGTCGCCTCACAGATAGTTGCGATCTCGAACTTCTACTAAGAGCATCTTCCACCTTTTTCTGCATCCCAGAAGTATAGATTAATTCTAATTCATTGTCCAAGGGGATCTCTAGCCAACTAATCTATCGCATATGCGTATAATTCTTTGAGAAAATGTACTGGAGGATCTTGTGGTCAGAGTAGATGATAAACCGCTCTTTCATAAGGTAGTTTCTCCACATCTTCTGCAAAATGACTACCACTACCAACTCGAGATAATGGTTCTTGTAGTTCTTCTCATGTGGTCTATGTTTGATAAAACCATAAACAATCACTACTTGAATCTGCATCTGGACCCAACCATGTCCGGTCCCTGATGCGTCACAAAAAACAATGTACTTCACACCTTCCTCTGCAAATCTCACAATCAGGGAGCTCGTAAAACTCTATCTCAACTACTCAAAAGACTATTGGCACATCTCCCTCCATAGTAAGGGATTCCACTTCAATTTCAAGTATGTAATCAATGATGATATCAAGTTGAAATAAGGAATGAATCTTCGGTAATATCCTACCAATCCATTGAGGCACCACACCTCTGTCACGCTCTGAGGTGACTACCATGATAACACTGGATCAATTTTTCTTGGGTACACAGCTACTCCATCTGCTGAGATGACATGTCCAAGAATGTGGACCTATTGAATCCAGAACTGGAAGTTTGAGAGCTTCCCCTAAAGACGGTTCTATCACGGTACATCTAGAACCAACCCCAGGTCTCGAGTGATCCTCCTCTAACACCAAATACACAAGGATGTCAATGATGAAGACCAATATCAACCGATCTAAATATAGCTGGAAGATATGGTTCATAAGTCCCACAAACACTATGGGGGCATTCATTATGCCAAAAGTCATCACCATGTACTCGTACTAACCATAATAACATTTTAAATCCATCTTCATTATATCTTTGTCGTATACTCGTAACTGGTGGTAACATGATCAATGGTCAACCTTTAAGAACCCATGTCCACCTCTTATCTGATCGAAGATGTTGTTGGTCTTTGATAGTGGATACATGTTTTTTACTATCTCCTGGTTTAGGCTCCGATAATCCATGAACAACCTCAAACTTCTATTTCCTTCTTGGAAAACAGAACTGTGGCTACCGAGCATGAGACACTGGGTCTCATGAACCGCTTCCTTTAGAAATACTCTTACTTCACCCTCATCTCGTGAAACTCTATGGGCGCCATCCGATATACTGGTGAGGATATCGGGGTCATCCCAAGGTGTAAGTTTATGGTTTGGATAGTCTCTAGAAATATGTCCTCTACAATCGCATGAGTAGTATCGCCTCTCCCTAGGATGATTGGATCCATCCTGGGAGCACTGGATTATCGAACCCTTGCCCTGGGTCCTCTTGTGGCATCTCCCACATCCCAAAACCTATTCCTAACATCATCTCCCTATTTTTGAGGTCCCCACACATATCTTCTTACTGATGACTAGCCTCGGCTGTCTCTACTCTTCCAAGAAGCTCTCGATCACCAAGGACTGCTCGAGCACTCCATTATATGTAAAAATGCATAGAACTATGACACTATCTCGGATGTCCCATCATAGACCTCTCTCTAAGGTCTAAGATTTGATGTCCTTTCCCATGACCAAATCCATCGAGTACATCGAGACGTTGGTGAATCGTGATGAATAGTAAATTACCGTCATACTTCCCTGCTGACGTAGAATAAGCTCCTGGATACGCACTACTTTTAGTATAACAGGAGATAACTCCTCCAAAAAGATTCGCTCAATCTCTGTCCATAAATGAGTCTCCTCATCACGAGCCTACGCGGTCAGACTCCTCCATCTTCTCATGGAACCCTGAAGAATGCTCGATCCTAGGATCACCATCCTGTCCACTGGTGTCTCCTCTAGACGAAAAACTCTGGTCACCGCCACGAGCTAGTCCTTAGCCGCCTGATGGTTAGGCTCACCTCAAAACTATAGGGGTATCTGTCTCTGGAACTCTTGCAGCGTGATCAGCCTACACCCATCGTCTTTCTGTACTATAGGTACTACAAGCTGCTCTATTGGTGGTGTATAGTAGGTGCCCCACCTGGAGGTTACGCCTACGGATCATGTCCCTATATCGATGCCTCTTCATTGAGGGGGTCATCCTTATGATCGAGCTGCTAAATCCTAGTGGGTATATGTTCCAGAGGCATCCTGTAAATAAACAACTTGCACCATGGTCAATGAGTATGTAACACCCCAAGCTTCCATGGTACGCTTCCCATTGTATAATACAGTAGCATGTGTTGTACGCAACTTCGAGGTCTAACACACACCACAACCAATCAAACTAGCCATTATGAATAGTAATACCAACTTTTTGAAATTTTATAAGTTTTATCTCTCAAAATTGGCTTCATTTTTGGATTTTTAATATCGAAATCAGCTTAGGGTAAAATTTATGAACTTTTCGGATAACATTTATATTTTGATGAATAGTGAAAATTACTAAATTATAATTAAAAACAACTTTTTTAATCACAATAATTAATCGTTATAAATTATTAATTTGAGTGGTTTTAAAGTATATTTAGAATATATTTTTACCATTTAATAAAATTTTGGTCATTGGACATAATTTTACAATTAAAACGGTCATGAACAAGTGTCAATCTTTTGATAGTTATTATCTCTTAAAAACACGTTTTTTGTTGTTACAACGGGAATTAATTTTAAATTAATTTTTGCCACTTTTGTGTTTTGAATTTGGAAAAATGGATTCAATATTTGGAATCAGGATTTCCAAATTGTGTCAATATGTAACTTTTATTTTTATACATTTTGAATAATTACCTCGGTAAATATTTCATTTACCATGGTTAAAGGGTAAATCCGGTAAATAAGGGTAACAAAATAATATTATAATAATAATAAATTACCCTAAAACGTGTCCTAACATTATTGGTTGATACATGTCCGACCATGGGTATCTTTGGGTCTATTTTGGGACCCCATAGAGCCACTTGTAAGTGACAATGACACTTTATATTAATTAAGTTAAAATAAATACAAAAATGACAAAAGCAATTATCTGTTAGAAAAACAATTTTTACATAGGGTTATATATGTTGGATTTTAGACTATAAATATTCATTAGTAATATAAAAAGATTTTATATATAATGGTATTTTATTTATAATTTTGAGACATTTAATAATTAATATTATATATGACACGATAATGATGCAGTATTTTCCTTATTAATGAATGAATCAAATAATTGGTATTATAAATGTTAAAATTAATCTAATTTGAATGGTTTGATTACATCCATGATTATTATTGCTTAATATGACATTATATTATTTCTTAAATGAATTTGGTTAGAATTAATAAATTTGTTATGACTTTATCAAAAATCAATTGTTGAATAGTGTCAAAATTCACATAAAAGAGTTTTAAAAAAACATATTATATTATTAATTGATATTTAATTTATAAAAACCTATGTTTCCGCCAAGAGACTTATATCATGATAGGTGTATCATTAATGGACCAATTGGGTGTCTCTTTGATGTATATAGTAAGTTTATTAACTATATAATATAAAAATACAAAGTGACATGGTAAATGTCAAACTAATTAACTAAGAGTTAAAACTAAAAAATAAGGTTACTTTAGTGACCAAAACCTATATAAAATCTCTTTTTTGAGTGGTTTGCGACCTATCCCCACATTAAACTTTAAATTATCCACTTTGAGTCCATTAGAAACCGAATATGTATTTATTATAAAATAATATTTCTAGCTTTTCCAAAGGTTCCCCTCACCCATCTTATAGAAGGGCACTCCCCCTTATCACTAATTCACACATTAAAAGCCTTTTGGCTCGGCCAACCCCTGCCCAAATATTCTATCAACTTCCCTAACTTCATCCTTGAGGCCTTATTTTGATCATAAAGACACCCTAAGGATCCCTTTTGATCAAATCAAAAGGAAGACCCCAAAGAAGAGTAGTGTTTTCACCACCATTTTTCAAGTTCATTTCTTCTTAAACTTCTTCTTTATTTGTTATTACCATTATAAAATAATAAATCCAGTATCTCCTATATACTTTGATATTGTAATAAATATGGTACAACCATATTCAGTATTCTATCCATCATTTGAATGACATGTCACCATACGTGCGTACGTACGGCTTACCGTCTCCACATCGTGGTGTAATTGTTATTCAATATATTGTTATTTGGATGGGTATAATAATGATGTGTAATTCATTTAAATAATAAATATAACATGAAAATGATTCTGTATATATAATATACCATCCAATTATATATTATTTTAATATCAAAATAATGATATTGTCTCTCATGTGTACGTACAGACTACTGTCTCCACGAACGCGATGAGATTCATTCCCCATCGTATCCATTCAAGACTAATTATCATTTGATGAATAAAAGTAATTTAAAAAAATTTATATCATTCTGGATATGAAAATGGTACAACCTATCCATAACAAACACGACTTATGTAAGAAAACATATAAAAGAAAACGAGTTAGTTTACACCCGAAACAATGATAATACTAAGATATTATTAACAAGTCAATGTTAAAAGATCATATATGATATCATAATTATGTATATTGTTTTTGAATAATTTAATAACAATGTTTTAACTATTATACCGGAGGTTAACATACCATTGACTAAGTAAAATTACAAGGTAAGGGTTTATTTCACAATCTCTTTATTATCTGTGGTTGTTTATATGTGATTATCTACTGGGACCTCTTTATCATCCACATCCATGTTTCTTAAAAATGTATTTCAAATAATTCTTACTATTTTAATGTATATGGGATAAATTCATTTATACCCTTGTTGACTTTTTATAATATGTTTATAAAGTAATCTTTCTGTCATTTTCCAAACAAGGTCCTTTTTTACATTTTCGACAGAATTAAGGTAAGAATGTCTTTTTTTAACTTATAGGGCGGGTGTGGCTATTTTTTGCCATTATAAAATCATTTAAGCTTACCTTACAATCTTGTATGAATATTGTCAAAGTAAATGTTTTCTTTTGTAATTATGTGACTTTTAAATGATTTCAAACAAAAAATATTTCTCTCAAGTAGTTTTGATTTCATCTATGTCAACATGCTTTGATGGATTTTATGCTTATTTGAAGTTGATTTATTATGAAATAAAACATCCATATTGTATTGAAGGTTTTGTGATATGTTTGACTGTGGATGTGTTATTTTTATACCAGTCATGGTTTATGGTGAAATTATTGACAGTTCGTATGCTGGTTTTAATACGAATGTTTATGTTATGTTTAAACATGTTCATATGAGGAATTCATTGGACTTAATAAGTGACGGGTGGAGACCGCTATAGCTCCTCGATGCATCAGTAGGTCTCATGAGACAAACTAGTGTCTTGGCACAAGGCCTTGACAGAATCTTATTTGTAGTCTCTGGCACGAGGCCTTGGCTATGTGGTTATGATAGTATGGCTTTATGCATTCCATCATTATGAAAGTGGTTATTGATAATGAATGTGATTATTAGACTAGTAGAATATCCATGTGAATAAGTAAATGGAATTATTTCATTTTATCTTTGCCATATTATGCTGACGTTCATGTTTAAGAGGCTTTTGTTTTAGTTATACATTGCCTTAAATGTTTATTCTCATTTATAAAAGTTTCCGCTATATTGTTACCCTTACTGGGCATTTGAGCTCACCCCTTTCTATGTTTTATTTTTCCCAAGATGTGAAGAAGTATTTTATGAATTACCTGTAGGGATAGTATAAGGGGTTATGAGTGTGGAGACAAGATGTTGTTGTAGTTTTCAATTTATGATGTAATGTAAACTTTATGAATGTATGTAGTGTTTCCAAGGCTACTAAACTAATCGGTCTTCCGAGACTAGATCTTTCTTCTGATCAGGCCAATGATATGTAATAATGCACCGACTCTAGGTAACTATGGTCGAGGCGTTATATTTGGTATCAGAGGAAGTTTAGTAAAAACCTTGGAAGCTAGATTTTGATAAAATCTGATTAGAGCACATAGATTTAAGATGGACTTTGAGGATTTGTATAGAAGAACTTCCTAGAATTCTGGTATTGTAGAGATTTTGTGAGTTTTTCGAGCAATACATCCCTGGCTGGATAAGAGTTGGTAGAGGCGGATCTGGCACAGATGTACCTAGGGGTAAAACCCGAAAACACAGCTTTGAGCTAGACTCGAACGAGAACTGGTGCACGACAACAGGCCTTGCTGCACTCTTGGTTATGACACTCCTTGGGGATATGCTTAGGATAACTCAAATTTTATTTAAATATCATTATGAAGGGTTTATAAGTATATTCGTTCTCAATGAAAACATTTTTATGATTATGGGTTATATCCATAAATAGTTCAATTTATGTTAAGTGTTTTACAAGTATGGAATTATGTATTTTGATTCATAAACTGATCTAGTTTATGCCATTGTTTAGAAATGACGCCTATTAGATGAAATGGAAACCATATCAATGTATGAACTCCATGTAGGTATTTCCCTCCTGTTCAAGATAATTATAGTGGAGCTAGTGATGCAACTGGTGCTGATCAACTAATCACCATACTGGGACAACTCGCTCAGGTTATGAATAATAACCTTACCCATATGGAGCACCATGATCCGAAGTGTGGATGATCATTGTTAGATCGCATAATGAGGCAGAAACCACCAATATTCAATGGGAGTACAAATCCCTTAGTATCTGAGCAATGGATAAATTCCCTAGAGAAAATATTTCAGGATTTGGGGAGTAGTGAAAGGGAAAAAGTTATCATGGCAGTTTACCGCCACACTGGAGATGCTGATCAATGGTGGTCATTCATTCAAAACACGAAGGAAGATGATGAAGTATCAAATATGGAATGTAGGGAGTTCAATGATCTATTTTTAGAAAAATACATTTCTCGTGACCATCGAGCAGATATGGAAAGGAAATTTCCGAGTCTGAGACAAAAGGGTGATGAGAATGTCGCAAGGTTTGAGGCTAACTTTTTGAGGTTATCAAGGTATGCTAGAGATTATATACGTAACCCAAGAAGTATGATTGATCGTTTATTTGATGGGTTAAAACCATTTCTCTGTCGAGCATTAGTCTCACAATCCTTCTCGTCGTACAAAGACATTGTTTCATGTGCTATCAGAATAGAAAATGAATTCTCTATGTCTTATGCCTTTAAAGAAAAGCAAGAGAAGAAGAGATATGCTGATCAATCTTGGAATGGAAATATGGGGAAGAAGTGAAAAGTTGAATATACATCCTGAAGTAAATGTGGGAAGAAACACCCCGGTACTTGCTTAAAAGGAATGAGAGTCTGTTACAAGTGTGGTGAAAAAGGCCACCAATCTTGTTATTGAAAGGGGAAGAAGGAAGCTACCAATGTTCAGTGCTACAATTGTAGGGAGATGAGACATTATGCAAATTAATGTCCTAAGGAAAAGGGGAACTTACCTCAGAAAATTCCAACAGATCAAGGCCAACCATATGCTATCTCTACTATAGAGGTAGAAGCTCTGAAAGACGTGGTGGCAGGTAATTTAATGGTTTCATCAAGTTTAGAAAATGATTTATTTGATTCTGGATCATCGCATTGTTTCATATCTTCCCAGCTTGCTAAGAAAAATAGATATTTCCAATTTTATTTAAAAAATGAGTTGTCAGTTAAAACTCTAAAGGGAAGTATCATTGCAAAAATGTTTTGTGAATCAATCCCCATTAGAGCACATAAATGTTCTTTATCTGCTGATCTCATTTTCATACCTATGATTGAGTTTGATACAATCCTCGATATGGATTGGCTTTAAGACTATGATGCGAATATTTATTGTAAGAAGAAGGAGGTTACGATTTTTGATGATGATGATAAGGAACAACTTATCTTTAGAGCAGAATCGTCACCACCTAATTCTTATCTAGATCCACCCCCAGTAGCTCAACTAAATTCAATTATCAGAGAGGAAGAGAATGAAAAAACTGTGGGTGAGGAATGGAATGTTCAAATATAGGATGTACCTATTATGAAAGAATATGTAGATGTGTTTCCGGAAGATTTACCTGGACATCCTCCGGAATGAGAAGTTGAGTTTTCCATTGATTTAATTCTTGGATCAAGGCCTATATCGAAGACCCCTTATAGAATGGCCAATGTAGAATTATTTTAACTAAAGAAACAACTAGAGGAATTGAGTAATAAAGGATTTATTCGCCCTAGTGTTTCTCCATGGGGAGCCCCTGTTCTTTTTGTTAAAATGAATGATGGATCTATGAGGTTATGTATCGACTACAGGGATATCAATGCTATAACAATAATGAACAAGTATCCCCTACCTACCATTGATGATTTATTTGACCAACTGCATGGAGCTTAATACTTTTCAAAGATTGAACTTCGATCTGGATACCATCAGTTGTGTTTGAAGAAGAAAGACATTTCGAAGAGAGCATTTCGAATAAGGTACGAGCATTGCGATTTTATGGTAATGCCTTTTGGGCTGACTAATGCACCCTCTGTATTCATGGATCTAATGAATAGGGTTTTCAAGGAATATCTCGATGATTTTGTGGTGGTATTTATTGATGATGTCTTTGTATACTCTAAAAGATACGAAGATCATGAAAATCACTTCCGCATTATCCTGAAGACTCTGAGAAGACATGAATTATATGAGATATTTCGCATGTGTGAATTCTGGCTTCATGAGATTTATTTTATGGGAAATATTGTCTCTAAATATGATATCTCTGTTGATCCTTCTAAGACCAAGGCAATCCAAGAATGACCAGCACCTACGATTATAACTGAGGTACGCAGTTTTATTGGTTTAGCAGGTTATTATCGACATTTCGTCCATAATTTTGACCGGTTGGCTAACCCATTAACAAAGATAAAACGTTAGGGGGTTAAATTTGTCTAGAAAAAAGAGTGTGAAGAATGTTTTGAAGAACTGAAGATAAGATTAGTCAATGCTCCTATATTGACTCTACCATCGGGGAATGATGTGTTCGTTATTTATAGTGATGCATCGATGAAAGGACTCAGTTGTGTCCTTATGCAGAATGATAGGGTTTTTGCCTATGCATCACGACAGTTGAAAATTAATTATAAAAACTATCCTACTCATGATCTTGAGTTAGCAGCTGTGATATATTCTTTGAATATATGGAGGTACTACCTCTATGGTGAAATATGTGACATTTATACTGATCACATGATTTTGAAGTATATTTTCCCACAAAAAGAACTCAACATGAGGCAAAGGAGATGTCTTTAACTACTCAATGATTATGATTGCACGATACAATACCGCCCGGGGACGGAAAATAAGGTGGCAGATGCTTTGAGAAGAAAAGATCATGGAGTTCTGAATATGATGAGAATTTAAAGGGATCCTATTTTCATGGATCTTGTGAAGATGGATATTGGAATTACCATGGAAGTTGAAACAAAAATACTTTTTCAAATGGTTTCCAAACCATCTTTACTAGAAAGGATAAAGAGTTCTCAGACCAGTGGTGAAGAGTTTCAAAAGAATATTAAAGCTGTGAATGATGGGAGATTGAATGAATTTGTGTATGAGGATGGAATTTTGAAATTAGGGAAGATAATTTGTGTTCCTGATAAACCTGATCTAAAAATATAATTGTCGGACGATACTCATAGTTCCAAATTCTCTATACACCATGGGAGCACCAACATGTATAGAGAATTGAAGGAACAATTTTTGTGGGACAACATGAAGAGAGAGATTGCTGATTTTGTGTCAAGATGTATGGTTTGTCGACAAGTGAAAGCTAGAAGGAAACAGCCTGGAAGAGTCATGAAACCTCTTCCCATACTGGAATGGAAATGGGACAATATTACGATGGAATTTTTCATGGGGCTACCAAAGACTCCTAGAAGGAATGATGCAATATGGGTTATTGTTGATCGTCTTACCAAGTCATCACATTTTCTTTATATAAGAGAAGATCAACCACTGGAAAGTATAGAAAGACCATATATTAATGTATTTGTGAGACTTCATGGAGTACCCCTATCGATTGTTTCTGATCATGATCCCCGTTTTACATCAAGATTCTGAAAGAGTCTTCAGAAATCCCTGGATACTGAACTTCAATTGAGCACTGCCTACCACCATCAAATAGATGGAAAATCAAAACAGACTATTCAAACCATAGAAGACATGTTGAGATCTTACTCAATTAACATTTAGGGTATGAGGGATCAATATTTACCTCTGGTAGAATTTTCCTATAACAATAGCTTCCATTCAAGAATTCAGATGGTACCATATGAAGCGTTATACGGAAAGAGATGTCGCACACCAACCTGTTGGGATGATGTTAGTGGAAGAAAACTTGTAGTCCCAGAACTGGTGGAGGAAATGATGGAAAAGGTAAAGGTAATCTAAAACTACATCAAAGCAGCTCAAAGTAGGCAGAAGAGCTATGCCGATAACCGAAGGAAGGATTTATAATTTCAGGTGGGAGATCATGTTTTCTTGAAGGTATATCCATGGAAGGGAGTTATATGTTTTGGAAAGAAAGGTAAATTGAGTCCCAGGTACATCGGTCCATTCGAAATTCTAGAACGAATTGGGGCTGTAGATTACCGTTTAGGAATACCGCAAAATCTCTCCAAATTTCATGATGTGTTCCATGTGTCACTGTTGAGAAAATACATGCCTGACCTAATGCATGTACTCACCTATGAGGAATTAGAAATAGAACCTGATCTGTCTTATTGTGAAGAGCCCATCAGGATTATTGACACAAGAGAACAAGTGTTGAGAAACCAAACGACTCGTCTGATAAAAGTTCTATGGAGAAACCATAAGATCGAAGAGCAACGTGGGAACCCGAGGAACTTATGATGAAGAACCACCAGAGTCCTTTCATTCGGTAGTATTTAAGAAATTTTTAGGATGAAATTATTTTAAGGAGGGGAGAATGTAACACCCCAGGCTTCCACGGTACGCTTCCCTTTGAATAGTATAGTAGCTTGTGTTGTACGCAACTTCGAGTTCTAACACACACCACAACAAATCAAACTAGCCATTATGAATAGTAATACCCACTTTTTGAAATTTTATAAATTTTTTCTCTCAAAATTGAATTCATTTATGGATTCGGAATATCGAAATTAGCCTTGGGTAAAATTTTGGAACTTTTCGGATAACATTTATATTTTGATGAATACTGAAAATTACTAAATTTTAACTAAAAACAATTTTTTCAATCGAAATAATTAATAGTGATAAATTATGAATTTGAGTGGGTTTTAAGTATATTTTGAATATATTTTTACCATTTAACACAATGTTATTCATTGGACATAATTTCACAATTAAACCAGTAATGAACAAGTGTCAATCTTTTGGTAGTTATTATCTCTTAAAAACACGATTTTTGTTTTAACAATGAGAATTAATTTTAAATTAATTTCTGCCACCTCTGTGTTTTAAATTTGGAAAAATTTATTCCATATTTGGAATCAGGATGTCCAAATTTTTTAAATAGGTAACTTTTATTTTTAGACATTTTGAATAATTACTTCGGTAAATATTTTATTAACCATGGTTAAAGGGTAAATCCGGTAAATAAGTGTAAACAAATAATATTATAATAATAATAAATTACCCTAAAACATGTCCTAACCTTATTGGTTGATACATGTCCGACCATGGGAATCTTTGGGTCGATTTTGGGACCCCATGAAGCCACTTGTAAGTGATAATGACAATTTATACTAATTAAGTTAAAATAAATACAAAAATGACATAAGCAATTATCTTTTAGAAATTTTTTTACATAGGGTTATATATGTTGGATTTTCGACTATAAATATTCATTAGTAATCTAATAAGATTTCCCACTTAATGGTATTTTGGTTATAATTTTTATACATTTAATAATTATTATTATTTATGATACAATAATGATGCAGTATTTTCCTTATTAATGAAAGAATCAAATAATTGGTATTATAAATGTTAAAATTAATATAATTTTAATGTTATTATGAAATCCATGAATTTTATTTCTTAATATGACATTATATGATTTCTTAAATTAATTTATTTAGAAATAAAAAAGTTTTTAAGACTTTAACAAAAATCAATTATTGAATAGTGTCAAAATTCACCTAAAAGAGTTTTTAAAACAAATATTATATTATTAATTGATATTAAATTACTAAAAATACAAGGTTCGTCAAAGAGACTTATATCAGGATAGGTGTATCATTAATGGACCAATTGGGGGTCGCCTATATGTATATTGTATGTTTATTAACTATATAATATAAAAATACAAAGTGACATGGTAAATGTCAAACTAATTAACTATGAGTTAAAACTAAAGGATAAAGTTAATTTAGTGACCAAAACCTCTATAAAATCTATTGGTTGGGTGGTTTTCGACATATCCCCACCTTAACCTTTAAATAATCAACTTTTGATCCATTATAAACCGAATATGAATTTATTACAAAATAATATTTCTACCTTTTCCAAAGGTGCCCCTCACCCATCTTATAAAAGGGAACTCCCCTTCTCACTAATTCACACATTCAACGACTTTTGGCTCGGCCATCCTCTGCCCAAATACTCTCTAAAATTCCCTAACTTCAACCTAGAGACCTTAGTTTGATCATAAAGCCTAACTAAGGAGCCCTTTTGATCAAATCAAAAGGAAGACCTCGAAGAAGAGGTAATATTTTCACCACCCTTTTTCAAGTTCATTGCTTCGTCAACTTCTTCTTTCATTGTTATTACCATTCTAAAATAATAAATTTAGTATCTCTTATATACTATGATATTATTATTAATATTGTACAACCATATTCAGTATTCTATCCATCCTTTGAATGAAATGTCAGCATACATGCGTACGTACGGCTTACCGTCTCCACGTCGTGGTGTAATTGTTATTCAATATATTATTATTTGGATGGGCATAATAATGATGTGTAGTTAATGTAAATAATAAATAAAAAAAGATAACTATTCTATATATATGATATACCATCAAATTATATATTATTTTAATATCAAAAGAATGATATTGTCGCTCGTGCGTACGTACGGACTACCATCTCCACGAACGCGATTAGATTCATTCCCCATCGTATCCATTCAAGAAAAATTCTTATTTGATGATTAAAAGTAATTTTTAAGAACTTTATATCATTCTGGATATGAATATGGTACAACCTATCCATAACAAACATGACTTATGTAACAAAACATATAAAATAAAACGAGTAAGTTAACACCCGAAACAATGATAATACTAAGATATTATTAACAAATCAATGTTAAAAGATCATATATGATATCATAGTTATGTATATGGTTCTTGTATAATTTAATAAAAATGATATAACTATTATAAATTAGTTTAACATACCATAGACTAAGTAAAAGTAAAAGGTAATGGTTTATTTCACAATCTCTTCATTATCTGAGGTTGTTTATTCGTGATTATCTACTGGGACCTCTTTATCATCCACATCCATGTTTCTTAAAAATGTATTTCAAATCCTTATTACTATATTAAAGACTATGGGATAAAGTAATTTATACCATTGTGGTCTTTTTATAAGAATTTTATAAATAAATCTTTCTGTTGTTTTCCAAACAAGGACCTTTTCAACCTTCTTGACAGAATTAAGGTAATAATGTCTTTTTTAACTTATATGATGGGTGTGGCTATTTTTGGTCGTTATAAAATCATTGAAACTTACCTTACAAGATTATAAGAATATTTTCAAATTAAATGTTTTCGTTTGAAATTTTTTGATTTTTAAATGATTAAAAAAACAGATATTTCTCTCAAATAATTTTGATTTCATCTTTTTCGACATCCTTTGATGGATTTTAAGCTTATTTGAAGTTAATTTATTATGAAACAAAACTTTCATATTGTATTGAAGATTTTGTGATATGTTTGATTATGGATGTTTTATTTTTATACCATTCATGGTTTATGGTGAAAGTATTGACATTTCATATGCTAGTTTTAATATTAATGTTTATGTTATGTTTAAACCTGTTCATATGAGGAATGCATTGGATGTAATAAGTGACGGGTGGAGCCCGCTATAGCTCCTCGATGCATCGGTAGGTCTCATGAGAAAAAACTAGTGTCGTATCACAAGGCCTTGACAAAATATTATTTGTAGTCTTGGCATGAGGCCTTGGCTATGTAGTTATGATAGTTTCTCATTATTCATTCCATCATTATGAAAGTGGTTATTAATATTTCATGTGATTATTCTACTAGTAGAATATCCATGTGAATACATAAATGACACAATTTCATTTTATATTTTCCTTATTATGCTGAAGTTCAAGTTTAAAAGTCTTTTTGTTTTAGTTATACATTTCCTTAAATGTTTATTCTTATTTATAAAAGTTTCCTCTATATTTTTATCCTTACTAGGCATTTGAGCTCACCCCTTTCTATGTTTTATTTTTTCCAGGATGTGAAGAAGTATTTTATGAATGACCTGCAGAGATAGTATAAGGGGTTATGAGTGTGGAGACAATATGTTTTTGTTGTTTTCAATTTATGATGTAATGTAAACTTTATGAATGTATCGAGTGTTTCCAAGGCTACTAAACTAATTGGTCTTTCGAGACTTGATCATTCTTGTGATCATGCCAATGATATGTAATAATGCACCGACTCAAGGTAACTGGGGTCGGGGCATTACAGAGTCTATCTAGATAGATAACATAAAATACATGGAAAACACAACCCCTTACTATACAATGAATGTACCATTATTTTACTTCCCTGTAACTAGTGTTTTCATTTACCGAGTCGAAAATTAGGTTATCAAAGTCATAGTGTACGGATACATCAGCAGCCCCCACCAAAAATGGAGTCTCTGTCCTGAAATCCATGCTCGGCACACTTATCACTCTTTCCTTAAACAAAATTCATAGACACTTAGTCCTATATTAGAAACTGACCACCACTGATACCACTATATCATGACACGTCCCAGTTGGGCATGTGATGCTACTCCCCAAGCCCGCCTCAAATATGCTAGGGGAGGTGACTTTCCCTAAGTAGGAATATCAATATCATGGGAGTAATTGCATGTGTACATGTACACACACACACACATCTCCAATCCCACAAAATCTGAAATGTAAATTCATCTATGGAACAAAATTCAGGTATAAAACTAAACCCAACTAATAGAGTACAATGGATGTAATGTGTGGAATGAAAATCATGGCAAGAATAAAAGCCCACCAAAAAAAGAGTCTATAAACTACAAAGTCCAATATATAAACACAAAGAGGAACTGTCACACCTACTCGTGGCTGTAGAAACACCACTGACTATAGGGAACTCGGTAATCTCGATCTAGTCTTGGCCCACCATGGAGTATGTCAAAAGGCCCCTCATTTGCAAACACCATGACACATGCGGGCAAAGCCTGTGCAGGCGTGGGTAAAACAATACCCTGTAGAAGACCCAAAAACCAAAAATAAATAAAAAAAGTATTGGTATAGTCAGTACTACACTATTTATGTCTTCTAAAAATATAGAAACCGAGACACAATCTAGATATACTCAATACCAAGACCCGTAGTCTTGATACAAGTCACACAACCACATACTGCCGTTAGGGATTCATTTAGAAGGTTCTGCAAAGCACTCGTCCAAGAGAACTCACTTCAAGAGTCTCTTATCCTTGAGGACGTACGTCTGAGAAGTACTATTAATCATTAAATTTCATAAGAGATAGAGGCACTCATTTCAGGAGAACACACTCTTGGGTGGGGAAAGATCATGATACAAAGATGAGGATCACTGTCATGGGATTTGCAGATATCATGATTCGTCTGAATTCACCTGATAAGTAAAGGATTGATGTCCTATATGATTTGTAACATTGATACCTGACTCTATATAGGGTCACTAATGGATAGAGGATCTCACTCCAAGCCTCTCATAGGGATACCTAACTCTATCTTAGAATGTCCTGCTGAAGGAATCATTCTCATATAGATGGAAACAATACCTGACCCTTAGGGAAACGAAAAAGGGGGAACTAACCCAAATGAAAACTATATAAACTACGGTGTAGAAGAGGTTCAATCTAGGTTCTAGGTCAAACACAGTGTTTAGAAGGGCCACATGCCATGTATGTCGACTCTTGGTACTACCTGTATAAAAAAGCCAGAGTCAGAAGAACATGCCATGTAGAAATGTAAGTACACTTTGGGCAGTACAGACCACACGTCGTGTCCGAGTAACCAAGGTTCCCTCCATGTATGTGGTCTTGTGCATGTACATGGTTTCAACCCATGTGTGCCATCATGTGCAACCGGTAAAAAGGTTAGCTTGTGCAGCCAGCCTGGTCTGGCCATGTGGTGGAGTATAAAACTGTGTACTCACCCCATGTTCGTGTATCTTTTAATATACATGTTGAGTCTATGTAAGGACCCTCATTCTATGTGACAATTGTAACACACCGTGTTCTTAATTCCCTTCACCCAGAACTCCAGCTGCCACTGGGTGGGGCCCACACACCGTGTCTCTCTAGAGGCATGTCGTGTTCTTTATCGCGTGTAGTGTGAAAACCCTACCTGACGCTACCGGTCCAACATGGCATGTTCTTTAGGATACACATCGTGTGTTCTGGAATTTTATAGAATCAGAAAATTGTATCTCTGCACCTGTGTGATGATCCAATCTTCGTTAAGAAGATCTGTTTTCCTCTAAACTCCAGATTCTAGGTCACATCAACGATGCACAGCTGTTTCTGTTGTTTTTGGGCTTCCAATCATCCCTAAAAACATGTTTTAATCCATTCATACAAAGACTTCTCGAAGAAATATCCCCCATGATCTGAGACGATTCATCATTTTCCATCTCTGTCATAGCTACCAAAGATCATCACAATGTTCGATCTCTGATTTGGGATTGTTGCATTGTGGAAATTGCTCGCAATGATCTTTTTGTCATCGCCTAACGAAGAACGCGGAGAACAAGATGAAAAGAGGAAGAAATAATTTAATCAAAATTGATGAATGAACCTCCTCTGTCATTCATCAAAACGTTGATCCACTCCCATTAATATTATTAAATACGAAAAATCAAATGAAAATCCAAAAATTCTCAGAAAAAATTTTCCCAAATCACACCCTAGAAAATAATATCCCTCCCACAAGAACGCGCGATCCATGGATAAACTTGTTCTTAGGTTGATCCACCTTCGTTGTTTAATTGAAGAACGAGGATGGAGTAAATCAAAATATCAAACACCTAACACAATTCAGTTGAAGAATGATTATCGTGTCACGTTTGTTGGAGAGGTTCATCAAATATAGGATACATCCATCGACCACATTGTTGTCGTCATCCAATGGGTTTTCCTCCAAAGCTCTAGTGGAAAATCCTCAATTCGCTGGGTTATGCTGCTAACCCTACGAACATGCCATAAGTAGGTATTAATTATGTGGATTAGGTCGATGCATTTAAGGGGAACATTCAAAATAAAATAAACTATTAATTTGTTTTATTTCTAATGAAACATCCAAAAGATAACTTTTTTTTGACAAGTTCCGGTCAATGTTAGGACTTGCTTAAGGTAATGTCTCTATTTTGAATGAAATTGTTCCCTCATATTTCTAACATGGGAAACTGTTTAAATGTTATTCCACGTTTTTAGAAAAACTGATTGTGCTCTCTATTTAAAAGTTTAATTTATTTAACACATTTATTATAGGATCTCCGGGCCTCAGAATCTCATTCCATCGAACAACATGGTCTTGTAATTATTCTATATAATATTTAAAAAATAAAAGACATAAAAATCGAGAAATTACATGAATTTTAATTAATTATGAAGAAATAAAGTTATTAATAATCGATAGAAATGTAGAATGAGTTCCTCCACAGTCCATTTTTAACTGACTTTCCTTGACATGAAAAGTTCAAAAATAATTATTTTATTAAAATAGTATTCACAAAATGTTAAAAAATGTTTAAAAAATTTATAATCTCTATAATTGTATAAACCTTATTTTCATACCAACGATAAGGTCCCATCCTTAAAATATTACATATTTTAGTGAGACTAGAATTCAATTTTTTTCCAAATTAATTTTACGTTAATAATTTTTATGGAATTAAGAAAAATAATAACAACTTGGATTCATACAAAATTAGTTCATAAAGATCAACATCTTTTCACACTATACCCATCTTTTCATATTCTATATTTTGTCTTCAATATATTCTATCAAATTCTTCTTGAGATTCAACATGAATTATTCATTTCCCTTACCAATACATAAACCTATGAAAATCATTTTAAAAACATTTAATAATAAAAATAATAATAGTAAGGTACATGAAATGAACTAAGTAAATTATTAGTCTTTGAATACATTCATTTTCACAAAGTTATATCCTTTACCAATAAATAATAATCTCTTTAGCTTACCATATAAAATAAAAATATTCTTTCAAAACCCATAGACAAAATAAATAGTAAATTATCTTTTAAAATCATTTTCATATCACAATTACATATACTTTATCTCTTATGGCTACAGATGGAGTAACCATCACTGTTACATTTGAAATAACCACTACAGTATATTCCCTTAATGTCATAGAAAAAACCTAATCAGTTAACTCTGTCCCTTTACAAACTGAATTAGAGTGATATAACAGGATCACCCAACCTAGGTTTTCAAAAAAAATCACCCATACACTTAATAAATTAAAAATAACAATAACATAATCATAACACATAAAGCATACATAAAAAACATTCTTGATAATAATAACTTTTCCATTTTTAAGGCACTTTACATTTTTATGAAGACGCACACACATAAATCAAAATATTTTTTTTCCAAATAAAATTAAAAACATGTAAATGAATGTTAAAAACATCAATGGTTCATGAAATAAGGAAAATATATTAATTTTATATATGTTTGAAAAAAATGCCTTTTGCATTTTATAAAAATAAACATTAAAAGATGATTTGGAAATAATGTCCCTTAAAAATATCATATCAATGTAGTGTGAATATATAAAATTAATTAATTATGTGTATTGATTGTAAATACATATAAGAAAGTGTAAATAAAAAATAAAATAATCAAATTTCATTTCACAACATAATCATATCATGAAATAATCAATGAAATGGATTTTAAACACAATGAATTGAAATTCTGTAAAAAATTCCCTTACATGAAGTCTAAATCATTCATTATATTTAGGAATAAAAAATGTGTTAATTATATACGTTATTGAGAATATTTTTCAATTTTATTAATCATTTTATATCAATTATTACCATGTTATAATAATTACTTTATTGTTTACATTCACCTCGTATGTTTGGATGATATTCTGTAGTTGAGTCTAAAATGAAATTGGTATGATGTATAAAGTCAAATTGGTCATTAGTATATCATATAACTAATAAAATTAACGAAATAATTATGAATTTCATAAAATAAGTATAATTTTAAATCCTTCCATTAAATTTTGTTATGAAAAATCAACATTGTAACAATCACAGAGATGGTAGACTGTACACACACATGAGTAATATTTTCTTTTTCCACGATCATTATGGAAAAAAGTAAATATTTATTTATATTTATATAATTATTATAAAATAATTAATAGAATATTAATATTTTTAATATAATTATATATATATATCAGTCAGTGATGTGTTGATCAAAAACAAATCGCATTGCTTCGTGGAGGGGATAATTCACATGTATGCATGAACGCCATTATCATTTTTATGTGCATGGAATGGTAAGATAATAAATGATAAGTGAACTTATAATAATTTTAAAAATTCAATAAATATCTTATATAATCATTAATTACATCATTATTACATGTATTTTGATGTGTTGATGGAAAATTATTTTCATCGATTCGCATGGCGGCAGTCCGCCATACACACGAATGATTACATCCTTTCCCAATGGATGGACCTAATAATTGATTTAGGTGATGATATTAACATAATAAAATCTAATTATATTTATAATACTTTAGTTATTATTTAATAATGTTTTATTATTATTATAAAGAGGTGGATGATGAAATAAAACAAAAACACTTAATTAAAAACGATACCTCTCTGATAGTAATACACCCTTGTTTAGCACGTTAAGACCTGAATGTTTTGTGTCATTAATAAAAAAATACCACTATAATTTTATAAGGTATTATAGAAATGTAATTTCATAGGTATTGAATCAAATAAAATCATTTTTAAATTGTGACATATTGAAATGAAGTGGCACCCTTTTATAAGAAAGAGGGGGGAACTCACAGAATTTCTCAAAATATTAAATTAATATAAATATGATTCTTATAAAAATGGTTCTAAAAGGATTTATTTAGAATATATGATAATTAAGGGTCTAAATAACTTCATATGATGAAAATTATTAATGTTTGGACTATTTATTAATCCGTAACTTTTTGTTTTAACCCCTATTTAGTTCCTTTAACACTTATAGTGACAACATGTATTTTTACACGTAGAGGGATAATATAGTAACCATAAAATTCTAAAACGGCCCATAAATGATTCACATATTGAATTTTCATCTTCATAAAAATAATTATCCGTAATGTATGAAATTATAGATTATTATTTCAATTAATTAAATATTATTTATATTAAAATATTAATAATGTCAATTTTGACACAATTCATTAAATTGACTTTTAAAAATATAAAAAAAAATATAAATTCAAAAGAAAATATCTCTATCATAAATAATTATTATATAAAATTAATTTATGACAATAATTTTCAAAATTTAAATTAATTTTAAATATTTTAATATATTTTATTTGAATTTTCCATTGATTGAATAATTAATTCCTAGCGTGGAGTCGACATTAGGGGTAATAATTACATTAGTAGAAATTATAAATAAGTTACCATTATGTATAAAAATACATTATATTTCAAATGAATATTTATTTAAAATGATATATTTTGAATAACACAATATTATAAATGTTATAGTTATTAAAAACATGTGTATAACACCATTGAATTTTCATTAAATAAAATATTATAAACATTATTATCACTTATAAATGGAAAAAAATAAAATATTTTAGAACCATAAAATCTTATAGAAAATAATTATTCATAAAAAAACATTGGGACAACAATTAGGGTAATTTTATAGTCATTATATTTATATTTTACCTTTATTTAAATGATTTACCCTTTACCATGGTAATAAAAAGTGCCAAAATTACTATTCATATAATCCATCAAATAAAGGAAAATATTTAATATATTTGGAATTATAGTTTAAAAATATATAATAAATTTTTCATTATTCAAAACACATAATTGGAAGAATTTAAGTAAATTTTAATCCCATAAAATTCAATGAAAAACATTTTGTGCGAAAAATTCCTTTTTTAAATACTAAATGTTTTCATTCTAAATAAAAGTAAGAAATTCTTTGAAAGATTCCTAATTGGATTATTTTATATTAAAATGATCTACTGAAAATTTAAAACTTATCCAAAACGAAATTTTATGTTATAAATACTTGGAAAAAAATTTGATTTTCAATGAAAATAAGAATTTTCAATGTTCATTGAAAATCAAACATTTTAGAAAATTATCAAAATTTTATGATATGAATAATTTTATAAGATTATTTTAAAAACTGTTTTAAATTCATCAAATAAATTTTCTAAAATCCCCAGAAATTTATTTTATTATTTTTACATAAAAAACATTTTTGATGAAATTTTTTTTATGAAGAAAAGGACTTTTTCTAAAAAACCTATTAACTATTTAAAAAGCCTTATTTATTAAATTATAAATGAGTAAAACCATTAAATATTCCATAATTAAAATAATACTATTCATTACTTCCAATTAAATGTCTTGTTTATAATGACTATGTTTAAATAACAATATTTAGTTGTTCGTTTAAGATTGATCTAGTGTATCTTGTACACTATTGAACATAGTGTTTCATTTTAAAAAAAATATCAGGATGATACATAATTAGATTATATATTAATTGATAAAAATACTCAACAAAGGTTGGAGACATAGATTAATATAAATTAAAAAGATAACTAGAAAATTAATTGAGGAAAATACCCTTTTCACTTTGAAATCGCTTATTGAGAAATTCAATATTTACAAAATATTAATGAAAAAAATTAATTTGAAAATAAATTTTCAAAATATTAATATAATTTTAAAATAATTGAATCTTCATGATGGTGTGAAATTATATCCTTTCTATGTATGTTAAAACATCTATTCAAATCACATTTTTGATAAAAATTAAAAAGTACTTTGTTCGTAGAATGATAAGAAGTTCGATTTTAAACCATATTTTCAATAGTAGAACATGGGTTAAAATGAAACTAATAAATTATTTTATAATATTAGAAACATTATCTAAAATATTATATGGAAATTACGGACACATGATAAAAAGTTTCCCAATAAAGTTGAAACACAAAGGTAAGTTTTTCATTAAAAACGTTGTTTCAGTGTCTTGAGTACTTAAAGAGATGAAAGTTAAAGAAAATATATATTCTCAAAAAATTACTTTATTAGGATAAAATAAATTTCATTTAACATAGAAATATCAAATAAATCTCCTAGTAGAGACATAAATATAATCAATCTTGAATAACGATGAGGTTGGGAAATAAACTCTTACAAAAGTAATTACATTTCAATAAAAAGATGTTTAAATTTCAATATTGAATGGTAAATAAAAACACTATAAATAAATAGGTATAGATAAAATAATATTTAAAATGGAATGTTTATACACCCCATAAACATAAATATGTTCATAACAATAAACATGTCTCAACGAAACAATATTATGACGAAGAACCCTTACCACTTGTCCAAATTACTTCTTATGTGTTTGAAAATATTATATTATATGTATATATTTATTATAAATCTATTAAAAACATAATAACATATATAACACTGTAAATTATTTACTTATAACATTTATCACCCATTTATTTACATTTATTTATTAAAATCATTGTACTAGGTGATAACTACTTCATTTGTCTTGTATATTTTTGTGTGGTAGTTAGGTATTTATAATTTCATTTGGGTTCCATCATCTAAAGGACAGTAATAATGATATAAATATAATATTTATTCATTATATTTATATTTTTAGTTTCATCAATAAAAATTTTAGATAGAATAATGTAATAAACTATTCATCGACATGGTATGTTGTACATATGCATGATCACTATTCTCACTTATTAATGGAAGAAAATATAATGTAAAATAATAATTCACTTTTTTAGAATAAATATAATATAATATATATATATATTATATTCAATAAATAAATCCTTATTACCATCCTGTAAAGTTGAAATCGAAAACGAATTATATCACTTCATGGAGGTGGTAGTCCACACATACACATAAGCGTCATTATAATTTTATAATTGGAGGAAAGGTAAGAAGGTATATATGATATTAGAATTAGAAAATATTAATAATAAAATAATATAATATTCACTATTTAGATATTTTTTTGAATCATTCTTGAAATTTGTATATGGAAGGAATCACATCACATCACGGAGATGGTACGTCGTATGTATGCACGAGTAACTGTTTTGATTAATATTTGATGGTGATGGATAGAGATAAATAATATTTAATCAATATAATTACATTTTAGTATATGTTAAATATTTTCATTGTTATATTATAATGGTTCGGACTTGATTTATGGTGGTAAAGGAAGATGAAAAAAACAAATAGCTCAGTGAGGATGATTACCCTATCTTAGAAAAGCAACCTTTGGATATCTTCAAATAGACCATAGGGTTGGCCATTTGGGAAGAACCGAAGCTAGATATAGTTTTTAATGATTTCATGGAGATAATTTGGTAGGATTTGGTTGAGAAAATTGGCTCAAAATGTGTGAATAAGTGAGGGGAGGAGGTTCCCTTTTATAATTGAGACGAGAGATACAAACATAATTTGTCAATGTTTTAAAATATCATTATGTCACTTTCGAGAAAAAATGTCTCCAAAATTAATCATATTCGAAGGTTTTAATTTTTCAGACAATATGAAACCAACCAATTAATTTTATTAAAGTTTCTAGGTTATATTAACCCTAATCTTTTTAGTTTAACCCCTGATAAACATGTTTTAAGCTCATGGTAACAACTACTTAATATTAAAAGTTTATAATTTTATTTATAAGGTAAAAATTGGATAATAAATTCAAAATGCATGAAATTTGTTGATCATATATAATTTTAATTTTCCGCTTAAATATTTTTAACATTTTGAAATTATTTAATAAAATATTATTTTTCATAAAATATCATTAATTCAATTTTGGACAGTATTAGTTTTATTTAAATTTAAAGTCATCAATATAGTAATTTAATTATAATATGAACCATTAAAAAATATATAATATATTATATTCATATATCAAATTAATGGGGGTACTTTAACTCACCCAAAAATTTATACTTTTAGATTTTTAAAAATCATTTAGATGATTTTTTTTCTTCTTGTACAAGAAATGGGTTGGCATTGTTTAACAATTTATGGTAATTATTTAATCAGTAAAAAATAAAAAAATTATTATATTGAAAAAAAATTAATTATTGTTTTAGAAAGAAATGTAAACTAAATTATCTTCATTTTATCCTTATTTAAAATTTTAAAATATATTAAAGAAAAGAGAGTTCCATTTTAGGATTTTCAATAAATAAATTAATATAAGATTCATTATTAATAGAACATTGAACCAAAATTCTATATTTTAGAATTTATTATGAATAATATTTAATGTTTTCAATAAAATTAAATTCTTCAATGTTTTGGAATGATTATTAGATTTTATTTTATACTTTTAACAGTAGTTTACCTAATTTACCCCCACTAAGGGGATTAATATTCACCACTGTTGGAATTCATAATGGAAAAAATAAAAGGGGGACATTAAATTTTTTTAAATATCATGATTCCAAATATGGAATTGATTTTACAAAATTAAATTTCTATATGTGGCATACATTTATTTTATAAGAATCCTATTAAGGGGGATGTAATGAAATTTTCTGGAAAGTACATTTTAAGTGTAAAACTATTTTTATACCAATAAAAAGTATAATTTTGATTAAAAATGTATAAATTGATTAATTTGTTTTAGAAAATAATCTAATGTAATTTTCAAAACCAATAGAAATCAAACGTAATCAATAAAAATAATACAAAATAAAAGAAAATGAGGATTTCATTAAAAAAATAAATATTTTCAATATTGAACCAAAAAATAAATTTATCATAAAATTAATAAAAATCCAACCTAAGATAATATTAATATAATTTTTTTTAAATTATTTAAATTTAATAAAATATATTTATAAAAATATAAAAAATTAAAAATATTTTTTCGAGTAAAATAATATAAAACACATTTTTGAAGATAACAAGTTTTTGATGTTAAAAATGAAATTACTGAAAAATTTATTACTTATTTATAATTAATAAATTCTTTATCTAAAAACGTCATACATTTCATATATGTTAGTTAACCATTTTTATACCAAATAAATCTATTGTTAGAAAATAATTATTATATTAAATAATAAAATTTTCAAAAATATATCATAATTTACTTAAATCTTAGTTTTTCTTATTAGGAATGCTATCAAGATTTGTATTCTAAATTTTTGGTGTATTATATTCTATACCCATTAAATAAAATATTCCTTGAAAATAGAAAATTTTCACCAAATATTAAATATTTGAATATAACTTATTTTAAATCCACAACATATTAATGGTTAAAAAATAATTATTTCAAAAAAATGAATATGGGAAACATAAAATTTACTAAAATATAACATAATAGGGTACCATATAGGGACAACATTGGTGGGAAGTTAAAATATATATAGAGAGAGAATAAAACTAGAACCCAAGGACTAATAGAGAGTGAACAAGAACATGGTCTTGTGAAATTTAATGACAAAAAAACCATGAATCTGTAAGGGGTGATAAAAACATTGATTCACGAGAAATAAAGGAAAAAAGTATAAATGTTTTACTTCATGTTACTTTTCTTAATGGTGAATTATTATTTTACCGTCAAGATAGAAAAAAAATATAAAATATAATTAATTTATTACCATTTCATAAGCATAATTTCATCCTTTAACCTATTTCTACCACAGTCTCATATTTTTATCCAAATGAGGGGTATTCAAGATGACTATTTCATGCATAATGAACTAAAATCAACTTCCTGCAGATCATATAATCCTAGAAAGGATAACAATATAATCATATTATATTTAGATACTCAATAAACCCAAATTATTAGCACTTGTTATATAATATTGATAAATATTCTTTATATGTAATAATATATTAATCCTTAAAACCATAACAATAACAACCAAATTTTGACATATCCATACGTATCCTCTAAAATATTTTTTACAAAATTGAAATCAGAAATATCTAAAATATTTTATCATATATTTTTTTCAATATAAACCTAACTATAATATCATAAAAATAAAAAATTCTCATAAGTTAATATTCCAAAAATGTTTATACCCTAATCATATACTACCAAAAAAGTAAATGTTGTCCAAAAATTTATTAAATCACTAAAAATCAATTATATTAGAATATATACATCCATAAAATAACCCAATATTCATTACTCAAATTATTTTTACTTTTATAATATAATATTCCCAGGAAAATATATTTATCATTAATCATATAGTCACTAAATAAATTTTCAATACTATATCAAATAGATTGTAACTGAGTGGTAGAGTCTCATTTTTGGTATACTAAATACCTAGGATCAAATCCATGTGTGTGTGAATTTCAAGGTTACTGTAGAAGTATTGTAGAATTAACTATTGTTGGTATTGCGTGATATAGTATTAGTTAGAAATATTCATATGATTAGGATCTTTGGGACCTTGGTTTGGGCCATTGTATCTCAGGGCCATCAGAACACCAAATAGCTTTGGACCATAGGGCCTTCATGCCACCAAAAGACCCTCAGGCCATAGGGCCTTTGGGCCATTGTAAGGCCTTCAAGACACCGGGTCTCTAAGACATAAATGGAAAAAATAACCCTATGAAGATTAAACTAGATAATTATACTGATGAGAATTCTATGAAAATATCATCTACCAGAGCAGAGGTAACCAGAATGGACAGATGAGAGGTTTTGACAATTGATATCAGTACCAGGAACTGTGAAGCTTTTCATGGGGCAATGCAAGAGGATTAGCCTTGTGAGGTTGGGATGTAGACTCATTAAATGATTTAGATGCTGTGGAGGGTAATTTCATGTGTTTTTGGGACATGGACATTCAGGTCATGTATAGGCATTGTGAATTAGACCTTAGGGTCATTTAATAGGCCTTGTACCACTAGTCATTTGGGTCATGTTAGGGATCCCCTCAACCCATAAAAGGGGGATTATCCAAAAAATAAACAAAAATATAAAAAACCTTCGGGTAGGGTTTACCACCATAAATATTCAATCCCATGGTTATCTATATGATATATTAAAAAATTTATTAACTCATTTATCTCAATCAACTGTAATTCAACTAAAAATAAATGATCATATAAACTCTAAAGGTCATTAATACTTTTAATATCATTTACATAAAATATAAAATAATTTTACCCCAATAAAATTTCCACTTAAATATATAATAAACCAAATAGGTATATTCCATTAAATGTCTACCAAAATATCCATAATCATGTTAAACACCCATCACATAAAACTACATAAGGGGTATACTTGAATTTAAACTTATGATCAACCTTAGATGTATCATACCAAGAAACATTAGGTTTATCCCATATCAATATTACATATTATATATTTCCATAGGTTCTATCCTCTCATTAATCATAATTAATCATAAACAAAATGTGAATCATGCCAACTATATCCCTAGGGAGTCTCAAACCTGGTTCACATTAAGGTAACATTCCCTAAGTTCCCAAATTATGGTTGAAATATACTCGACCGACTATTTTAGAGGTTATAACCCCTATATGAAAATATACTAAAACACTGTCTAGTTATAGTATCCAAATAGGTATTTCTTTCTAGTAAAACCACATAATCACAACTTTACCAAAACATTATGATTTTATCATATTCTTATATTTATCCTCAAATTCAATTATAGGATAATTTTCCCTAATATAAGTTTCGTTTATAAATCTATTTCTCATGGTTACTACTAGACGTACTCCAATACCATGTGTAGAATCATTAAAAAAAATTCTAGATCTAGTGGTCACATTATTACTTTGTAATTAGATACAAGTGATTACCTATAAAAGGATTGAATAGTTTAGTACAATTGGTAAACGAGATAAATGCTTGATTATCACCTTACATTTGTTAACATAAATTAAAAGATAATATTTTATAGGATAAAACATTATTTGATCTAGTAAATACATTCATATCAATAATAATATACTTATATCCAACATTGGGATGTAAAACATAAGAATTAGGTGATATCAAATGGTTAGTAAGGGAATTCATACAACATAAGCTAAATGTGGCATGAATAATATTGTAAAAATAAATAATAATCAAATAGTGATAAATATAAAGTAAAAGAAGCTTGAAAGATATCCATGTATATCATAAATATACAAATAGTCATGTAGACATCAATAATTGATTTTATAATAATGGAATTCATAATTCCAGACATTGTAAACATTGCATCGAGGCCTCATGAAAAGACATATAATGAAATGGGTTAGGCCAAGGAAAAATACCCAACATTTTTTGTCTCATGAGGCCTATAGATACATCGGGGGGATTTTTAATACCATGCCCCACCAATCCCTTAATAAGTCTAATGGATTTATTAAATTAATAAAAAATACAACTTAATTATCATTCCTTAAAAATAAATAATAGTGTTTATTATAGTAATTAACATAATGAATGAATATACTTCCCCTATGTAAAATGATCATAAAAAAACCAAAGAAATATAGTGGATGGACTAATTAGAGTATATATTCATTAAATTAAATGATTCAATAAAATATTTTTATGTAAATGAATATACTTTTAAATGTAAAATGGGTTTTTAATATATAATTTCACTTTGAAATCACTAACTTAAAAAAATTTCATAAATATTAAGGAAAAAATATATTAGAAAATGACCATTAAATAATTTAATGTAATTATCAATTAATTTATCAATCATGACATTGATATATTCAATTCATGTTGTGTACATTAAAACAATGATTCTGTTCATATTTTCATTAAAAACTCCAAAGAAACTGATTCAGAAAGAATAGATAGACTACTTTTAAATCATTTTCAAAAAAATTGAAATATGGGAAAAAAGTTATTTAATAAATCAATAAAGAATATTAATAACATTATTTATTGTCTTTTAAGGAAATTATAGGTATGGAAGAAAAATATGCCTGAATGAGTAGAAAAAATGTCACTTTTTCCTTAAAAAATAATTGCGGTATCTTGGGAACTCAAATAGCGGAAAATGAAAGGAAAATATTTATTCTCTAAAAATAAATATTTTATAATAAAATATACTTGTATTAGTATATAAATTTTAAATAATTTCCTCAATGGAGACTTAAATAAAAAATTCAGAATAATAATGAGATTATTAAATTAACCCTCAGGACAATGATAAAATTTTAAATAAAAAATCTCACAAAATAAACAATGAATAGAAAATAAAAATACATTAAATAAATTGGAATTCATAATATAATATGTAAATTGGGTATTATATACACTTTATAAAAATATATTGGTTCATAACCTCAAACATGTCTTAATGAAACAATATCGAGATGAAGAAACCTTACCTTTGGTCCGACTTCAATAATATCTGTTCAAGACCCATGTATAATTAATATTTAATTATTATAAATAATTTATAGACCCATTATAATATATATCATACCATATATGATTTACATAAAATAATTTATCCCATATTTAATAAAAATTATTTATTAAAATCTTTATTTTAGGAGATAACTACTTAGTTTATTCTATATGTTTCAGTTCGGTAGTTGTGGTCATTGTACATTGATCATAGTTATAACATATAAAAATATTAATAATATATATATATATATATCATATATATTAATTATATATATATATATTCATATCCATCTATAAATTTTTTATATATAAAAATTAATTACAATATTCAGTTAGACGAGAAGCCGTACATATGCATGAACGCTGTTTTAACTTTTCAGTAGCCAAAAACAATTATGTTAAATAATAATTCAACTTTAAATAATCATTATAACATAATATATATAATATATATTCTTTTAATCTATCATTATTAGTATCCATGTAATGTAGAAATGAAAAAAGAATCATATCACTTCGTGGAAGTGGTACTATATACGAATACACAAGTGACTTCATCATTTCCCAACAGGTGGTAAGGTAAGAAGCTATGTATGATATTATAATTATATAATAATAGTTAAATCATTAATATTATATTTACTAATTATATATATATTCATTATTATTATACAATGGTGGATATGGAAAATGAATCACATCACTTAGTGGAGAGAGTGGGTCATTTATACATAGAAGTGGTGGTTTTGTATCACATTTGACAGAGAAGGTGATTGATTAATATTATGTAATCAATATAATTACATATAAACATATAATATATACTATTGTAATTATATTTGAATAAATAGAATATATCTAATTCTGGTAAAATAATAAGTAAAAAAGAACGAACTTGTTGAAGACGATTACCTTCCCTTAGAGAAATCTCTTTTTGATATGTTATTAAGGACCTTAGGGTTAGTATTCTTGGATTAAAAACCCTCTCAAACATGTATATATATGTGTTAGATATTGTTTCTAGTTTTTTTAGATATAATTTTATCCTAAGATGTGAATAACCGAGTTGTGTTTGTTCCCTTTTATAATTGATGTGAGTAGTGAACTTATAAAATTTCAATGATTTAAAATATTATTAAGTCAATTTCATTAAAAATTTTATAAAAAATGACTCAAAATATAATTTGACATGTTAATGGTCAAAATAAAACTATAAAATGTGGTTTAATCTTGTATTCATTTCCTTTTAATCCCTATACTTTTATATCAACCCCCGAGTAAACATATTTTGACCTTAACCGAGACAACAACTTTTTCAATATTAAAGGGATACAATTTTAATTATAACTTAATATTTGGATCATAAATAGAGAAGGGATGAAATTTTTTAACATATATCATCAAACCTTCCAATTAAAATATTTTTATATTTTTTAAATAATTTAATGAAATATTAATTTTCATAAAATACCATTAATGTAAATTTTTAAACTATTCATATAATTCGACTTTAAAGGTATAAATATAATAATTAAATTAGAATATAATCCTTTTAGAAATTCATTATATGTTATATTAGTCTATAAAATGTTTCCAAAACCCAAAATATCCAAAGAAAATTACTTTCATTATTTTTAAAACTAATTGCATGATTCGTCCACTACAGTAAATGAACTGTGTCAGAAATGTGTAAGCATTTAAAGTTATCATTAAATCAAAAAAAAAAAATTAAAAATAAATTAATATAATAAAAAATAATTAAAATTTAAAATAAAAATTTATAACTTAACTTATCTTCTATTTATCCATATGTAAAATTCTTAGAGATATTAGCATCAGTAGAGTTTATTTTTAGAACTTTCTTTAGTTAAATTATTATATATGTGCCAAAAGGGTGCGGGTAAAGTGGTGACCAAAAAAATCCTATGAAATCATTTACATAGGGGATCTTTGGTTGACCCCTAATGGACCCCTTTATGGTGACTTCTCGCCAGTGTTCCATTACTCTATGGATATTGGTCGGTGTTACATATGGGCCACAATGGGGGATGGTAGGCATGATTCTTTGACAGTGGTTTGATTGCTAGAAATCGGCGTGAGGAACAATTGTGTTGGTGGAATTATGCATACCAATGGTCAAGATGTTCAGATTCTATGAAAACAAGCAATAGCGAGGGTAGGCTTGCATTAATGACAATAAGCGGACAACCTACACAATGGTAAGGGCTTAGTTTGAAAGAATATATATATATATATATATCTGGGGTCCTTTGGGCCACAAAATAGACCTATGTGTGAGGTCCTCAAGGGATATATAATTGGTTCCCCGCACCCAGTAGAAGAGATCTGTATATTTGGTTAAATAAAATAGAGGGTTCACCCCAACCTTTTGAAAATAATAATATAAATGTCATTATCAAGTGTAATGACTCAAAATTTCCATATATTAGAATTTATGATTGATATGGTTGATTTTTTTATAATAAAATGAATTATGGTTTTGTTTTGGGTTGATTTTGAGACCTTAATTAATGGTTGTAACCATGTTTTACCCATTCTACCCATACAGAGGAGATAAATACTTATCACGGTTAATATACATAAGAAAAAAATAAAAGGGGCCAATTTACCAAATATGAAGCTACTGAATTGAAATATATTTTATTTTTTACCAAATTCAACCTCTATAATTAGCATAAATTCATTTCATAATAATCCCACAAACCATGGGAAAAAGTTTTTTATAAAAATTGCCTTTTTAAATGTAGAAGTATTTTTATAACATGAAAAAATTTAATGTTCATCCCAAATTCATAAATTGAATTATTTATAAAAAAACAAACTATTGGAATTTTATAATTAATCGAAATCAAACTAAATATTTCAAAATAAAATAAAATAAAATAAAATAAAATAATGTTTTCTTTATAAAATCAATAATTTCACTATTCACCCAAAAATTAACCTTTTTTTATAAAATTCCCAAAAATTAACCCAAAAATTAATTTTGATTTAATTATTTAGTAAATGATATTAATTTACTAAAATATTTTCACTAAAATGGTAGAAATTAATTATAATATTCGTGGATAAAAGGTAATAAAAAAAATTTCTAAAGAGAACATATTTTTGAGGTCTAAACTATCATTATCAACACATTTATTCCACATTTATTATTATTAATTAAATAATTGAAGACATTTATTCATTTTCTATAATTAGGTTAACCCTATTGATACCCTCCGATACAACATTTAGTTGATAACTGTTATATTAATTAATATTAATTTTAATAATATACCACTGTTCGCTTAAAGATCAATGTTGTGTGAAAATAAAACTTTCAAGAATTGTATTCTAAATTTATTGGGGTTTACATGGTACCCTTGGGGATAAAAAATTGTATAATAATAAACATTGATAAAATGAAGTAATTTTTGTTCTATATTGACTAAATAATAAATATTTAAGAATCCAACCTTGTTTGGAATGAGATTTTAAAGAAGATAAAATTTTAGAAGAAATATGTTTAGACTTAGGTATTATATATCTGGTGTTTTTATAATAATAATCATAAACTAAATGGGTTAATATTAAAAAATAATTAGAATTTATTGATAAATACCTTTTATAAAAGATATATTTTTCAAAGATCTTATTTCATTTAAAAAAACCAAAGTAATAATTATTCTTTTTTACAAATTGGGAACTAATGTACATGTTCATATTATGTTCACCTTGTAATAATTATTAAAGAGAGATTTTTTTGATCCTTGATTTTATAATTGAAAACATCAATATTTGATTGATTTTTTTTAATTTCAAAACAATATCATATTTTTCTTTTAAAAGAATATTATTTTCATTGAGAAGTTAATTTTTTTCATTAATTGCATCATTTTTTTTCATTGAGATATTTTTAAAAATAAAAAAATTCAAGAAAACCATTTTCATGTTGATAAAAAGTATATTCATGGTCTTAAAAGCTTAGGGTACATGAAGAAGTTGATGATTAATAATAAGAGGATTAAGAAGAAGAATAAGTGGAATTTGAAGGGTTTGGGAACTAACAACTTTACCTTCCTCAATATAGGACATGGGGGATTTAGTATTTTATTGGATAAAATCATTTTTTGAAAAATAATCCATTTTATATTTCAAATTTAATACATCAATTTACTTCTTACCTCACTTAATCATTTTTTTGAATTTGTAATCCGATTGGATATGACCCTTATTTTTAAAACAAAATCACTTTACATCCAGTACATCAATTTGGTTTTTATTTTTGGAATTTCTAGATAATTTCTTGTACTTTAAAAGATTAAACGCTTTTTGGAAAAAAATTCAATTTGAAATTCATCATTGGGGTCACATTCAAAAGAATAATCATCTTATATTTCATTATAATTAAAATTATTTTGGATTTACTTGGATTCAATTTATTCCTTTAATGTTTGTGGTTTTATGCTGATCTCACATGGTATGAGAAATATAATGAGTTCATTGACTACAATTATGTTTATTTCCTTGGATTAATATATTTCCATCACTTTGGGAGCCCATAAGCTTGGTAAAACCAATAGTATTTTCTTATTGAGAATTTCAATTGAAAACTCATAACTGATATATTTTCTACCATTGAAAATGTCAGTAATCCTTGTAAATACATTAGTAATAGATTCTTTTGGATGGATGGATAAACAATAAAAATAATGACGTTAAATATCCAATATAATTTCTTTAACATTGTTTGTTCTATGATGTATTATTTCTAAAATATTCCATATTTTATAACCCACATTGAAATCATATACATGGTGAAATTAATTTAACTCAGGACCAGAATGGAGAGTATTCATATCATATGAATTAAATTCAGAAGAATCATTATATTTAAGATTCTATTTAACCTCTAATTCATTAGTAGGAATATTTCTATACATTATCATTTTTCAGAAATGATAACTTATGCTACTAAGAAAGGAATACATGTGATTTTTTAGATAATAATAATAAAGGTTATCAAAGAAATTAGAAAGAGTATAAAAGGTTGAAATTATCATAAAATCATAAATTTAAATAAATAAATATCTTGAAATTCATTTTTTTACAAACTTGGATTTTTGAAATTTATATAACGATTTCCTTTGATACAAAATGCTTCCCTGAGTTGATTTAAAGGTAAGGTGTTAATTTAATTTAAAAACATATCATTTAATGAAAAGTAAAATTAAAAAAAAATTATTTCAATTTGATGAAATAATAAAGTGATACATTCTATCTTTGTTAAATAGAAAATCAATGTTAATTAATCATTAATGAACAATGTAAAATATACAAATAAAATTTATGAACATTAGGCATCTTAATATTTGGTAAAAAAAATAAGTAAATATAAAAAGGAAACAATCACAATTGATAAGGACATCAAAATATATAACATAAATATCCCCTATGTCTCCAATAGATTGATTATAGGGATATGTATTAGTAATTAATTCTCTTGGTTTTAACAAAAATCCATGCACCACATCCCAATGTTTAATGGAAATACAAGAACTAAATCCCTTGGTTTTAATGGATACCCATGTGCAACATACCAGGTAAATAAAGAATAAGAAATTTTTATATTTATTAATATTTATGAATTAAATATTAATTTTACTTTAAAGGGGATTACATGTTAGATGGAGTACCCGATACACAATAATGAGTTTATTTAAAATCTAACTTTGCACACAACATTGGGGCATACTGAAAAATAGAAATATAATATTATTTTAAATTATAGTTAATTCCTAGATATTATAATGGAGGGAATGAGTATAAATAACTATAATATTATAATACATGTTGTTTAAATGTTTTTACATTTATAAAATAAAATTTATAGGCTTAAAATGTGAATGAATCTAATTTTAAGCATAAACACTATATTATTCTTTAAAAGGTCGATTTACCACCTTTTGATGGAGAACCCTATTTAAATAAAGTATTGGTCACTTTTAAATTTCTATTTTAAAAAATAAAAATATTCTTTAGAATCAAGAAATAAATATTTACATCGGGTAAATTTTTGGTATTTTTCTGATAAAATTCATTTTTAATGAATAGGGAAAAATAATGGAATTTTAATTCAAAACTGACTTTTAATATAATATATTTATACGGTCAAATTACCTTTTTAATTTGATTTAATGTGTAACTAAAATATATTTTTACCATTTAATCCAATTTTTGTCATTGGAAGTATTTTCACTTTGAAATTGGACATAAACTAATGTCAATCTTTTGATAGTTATTCTTTCATAAAAACATGTTTTTTTTTTGTTTTGACAACGGGAATTAATTTTAAATTAATTAATGAAACATCTATATTTTTAATTTGGTAAAATAGAAATCATTTTTGAATTTTTAATAACAAATATAGCTTAGGCATAATTTTTGGTATGTTTCTGAAAACCATCAATTTTTGATTAACAGTGAAAACACTAAGTGATAGTTAAAAAACCGACTTTTCCATTTAAATGAAATTTTACCACTTCTGTGAATTGAATTTCGAAGATACGACATACATTTTCGTTATCAGTATGTAAAATGTGGTTCAATAAGATGAAAATAGTTTTTGATGAATAGTAAATTTGGCCTTTTATTTACCACAGTTAAAGTTAAATAGGGCAATTCAAGGAAAAAATAAAATTATAATAATATAAAATTAACATATCCTGGGTCCTTATCCTATTAGTCGATATGTATCCAACCGTGGGAAAATTTTTGTTGATTATGGGTCCCAATAGATCCACTTAATAGTGATAATGAAACTTTATATTCATTAATTTAAAGTGATGACAAAAATGACTTAAACATATATATTATAGTAAATTAGTTTTTACATGGTGTTATATAATTTATCTCTTAGACTAAAAATATTAATTATAAGGATAAAAATATTTTCTACATGATGGTTTTTTTTATACTTTTATACAACAAACATATCAAATTATTTATGACACAATAATGATGGAGTGTTTATCTCACTAATGAGTGATTTAAATAAATATGATTATAAATATTAAAAAAATATCCAAAACCTATATATTTATTTTTGGATTATTTTATTTAGAAAATCATCCATCTTACATTCTACTTTAATGAGTTTTTGACATTTATAAACTGAATATATGTTTATAAAAAAATTATTTGCAAACTTTCCAAAAGTGCCCCTCTTCCCCCTTATAAAAATCTCTCACTTCTACCCAATTACTCACACCTCTCAATCCCATTGGATAGTCCAAAATCTGCACAATTAAGATACTGACATCCCTCTATTCCTCTTAGAATCCTTAAGGTAGTCAAAAGGCACTTCAAGTAAACCTTTTGGTTCGATCCAAAGGGAGTTACTTAATTTAATGGTAACATCTTCTCTTATGTTATTTTATTTTATTTTATTTCTCCAACCCCCTTTATTTTTTCATTACATTCTTCTATAATGACACCAGTATAATCAGTATAATAGGTTGATTTTATGAGAAGAATTATAACTACACATACAAACACCTCCATCTAATTGATAAAGAACATACTGTTTCTGTGGATGGCGAACTTCGGCCTCACGAAACGATGATTCTTAAAATATCTCCAACCTCCACTCATGGTGGAAATTATGATGGAACTATATTTATATATGATATATATTATGTTTATTTTTTCTTTAGGTTTCTGTATTTTTCATTTATAGCTTACCATTATAGTTTCCATTATGGGTAAACACGATAATTTCATTTGAGGAAGTGCGGACTACCGCCCCCTCAAAGTGATATGACTCATTTATACCATATGTGGGATGCATAAAGGATTGAATTAATTTGATTTTATATATTATATTATACTATAAGTATAATATAAATATGTATTATTATTTTTTTATTCCATTATAATACAAAATAGAAATGAAAGTAGTGTTTATTTGTACGTACGACTAACCGTCTCCATTAACGTTGCATTTCATTTCGTATTTTCAAATGTTATGTAATATTATAACTACATATACATACTGGATATATATGATATATATGATATCTAAATCATCAATATCATTCAGGAGATAATGTAATTTTGACCATATGAACAACTAGTTATTATAAGAAGCACATTTTTAACTCAAGTTCCGAACATCGACAAAATGTCCGATATGAACTCAAATAATTAAATAATTTATATATCAAGGTAATAGGTAATATAAAAGGAAAAATAAACATGAAATAGGTTCTCAATAAATTTTAAATTTACTTAAGATTATTATTAAGGATGAAAAAAGAACAAACAAGTCAAGTCGGACACGAGGTACGAGGTTTCTTAACTCACTTTTAATATCATAAGATTTCCATTGTTCACCACTTATTTATTGGATGTGGTGTATTGGGTACTACCATTTGATATATATTATCATTATTATATTTATATTCATGTTATTCTATGATTCATTTGGTGGTTATTAGATTTTGGTCATATGACTCGATTGATTACATGGTACTAAGGGGTTTTCATCTCACTTTTTATTCCCGTGAGATTCATTCTATATTTCCCACTGCTAACTTTTGTTTCATTTATTTACTACCAATGATTGAATTCATTGTATACTATAATTTAATTTATGGTTATTTACATCTTCATTGTATGATCCTTCTTTCATGGGTTTTATGTTTCATAGGATACTAAATCGGTAAGGGATCCTTTCATCCTCCTCTTTTTAAAAGACTACTTTTTGTTATATCTTTTAATTTACATATTCTTATGTTGAAATACATTATTCTATATCATTATTTCTATAAATTTTATGTCCAAGTGATGATATACCGCATTTCCTCTAATCATCTCATTTTCCGAAATTTAAACTCATGCAGTTAGGCTGTCTAATTTTTGTAAGGGAACTTGTTAACCCAATTTCCATTATTTGGGTTAAACTTATACTTTTTCATTATTCCATACTTTGATTATGTAATATGTAACTTTTTATATCTTATCTTGTATATATACATTAATTATGTGCACTTTTAGTGAATACACATAATTGATCTGTATTATTTACAAAATGATCTTTGTAAGAAACTTCGTCTCAATCTCTATTCATTGAGGCATACTTTCATTTATACACGAAATTCATTTATACGGTATTTACTAAACCCCATTGACTTTTAATTTCATTCAAAGGGAATGTTTTTTTTCAAAACATTTTACTAAACCACAAACGCAATGTTTTCATGTTTGCGGAGACGATGACCTCTCTACCGCCGTAAATATTATTTGGATTCCTTTATAAGCCATAATGTTTTCTAAAATGAAAAAATATATTATTCTATTTTTGGGTGTTTTGGTATTTAAAAGGTATTTTTAAATGGATTGATTATTTTAATTTCATGAAATGATTTCTCGTGATTTCACATAAAATGTTATTAGTGAAATTTTTATATTTGGAATATTTTATATGTTATGTTGGTACTTGGACATTTGATAGGTGGTTATGTGGTGATACAAATGAAGGTTGGTATCGCGATAAACCTAGAAGGGTGGTTAGATTATAACCTCCAATGTATTGGGTATGGTTGTCGGCTGTATGGTTATTCCATTTAGTGATATGTGTGGAAGTCGACAGTTTTGTTATTCCATTTAAGTATGCTAATGTCCCAAGATACCTATATTTGTTATTTGTTCTTTTTATGGGTTTTATGTTAATTTTTTTGTTACAAAATGGTTTAAAATGATCTTTTATTTAGTGAAGAGTATTTACTACTTCATAAAGGTGAAAACTATTACTTATGATAAAGTATTCATGGTTTACTTGTTTTAAGAAACTAAGATTTTTTCTTCATTGTGTAACCCTTATTGAGATTTTTATGCTCCTTCCATATTTTTGAAATGATTTTCACAGGACATAAAGTGGAATAGTGTCAAAAATGGGAACAAGGAAATGGCATGCAATATAAAACATGGAACTAGACATGAAATTTTTTCAATGTTTATTTATTTTATAAAAAAAATTATACTGAGTATAAGTGTCTAAATAAAATATTTGAGATGTAATATAGTACTTTTTGGACTAATTTTCTAATGATATAAACCTGAAAAGATCCTCAATGTGAATTATTAACTTAATTCAAGATTATGTAATGTTTAAGGTCAGGTCCTTATTATTGGTATCACAGGACAGTTTAGAAAACATTATGAGTTAGAATATTGTTAAATTAATTTATGGTAAGAAGGAAATGATATAGCATTTAAAAATTACCATGATGATTTGCCTAAGATATTTCCATGTTCATAATGGTTTTTCATAAAGGAAACAACACTACTCTACTAGGATGGCTTACAGTGGGAAATGACCTTCCAAATCAGTATCCTAAGATAGTCAGAATCTGAATTGAATAGTTTGTTGCAATGATGACTCAGTTGAATGAGGTGAAAAATTGTGGTTGCTTTTATAGATAATATTTTGGTTTATTCCAAAAGTTTATAGGAACATGAAATTAATTTAAGGTTTTCCTTTCAATCCTAAAAAGAAATGAAACTCTATGTAAAATTCATCATGTGTGAGTCTTGGATACAACAAATTTCATTTCTTGGTCACATTGTTTAAAAAAATGGCATAACTAGTTATCCTATTCGAACAAAAGTTGTTGAATAATGGTAATGACCCACAAATATTACCGAGATCTATAGTTTTCGTGGTTTAGGAGGTTATTATCGGAGGTTTGTGGAAAATTTTCACTATTATCTAGCCCAATGACTATGATAACTATAAATGTTTTTACGTTCATTTGGACAACAGAATGTGATGATTTTTTTCTGGAATTGAATAGATGATCGGTGAATGCTTTTGTTTTGGCATTACCATCCATGAATTGTGAGTTTTTATCTATAGTGATGCTTCATTGAAAAGACATGGTGGTGTCGTAATGTAGATTGATCATGTAATTACTTATGCTTCACGTTAGTTAAAACCTAATGAGATAAATTACCCTACACATGATTTGGAATTATCTACTGTTGTTTTGGCTTTATAAAATATGATTAATCAGTTTTATTGTTTAAAAATTGAAATATATACTAACAACAAATGTTTTAAGTATATATATTCACTGAGAAAGAATTGAACATCAGACAGAGGAGATGGTTATTATTAATCATGGACTCTGATTTCACAATCCATTACTATCTGGGAAAAGAAAATAAAGTGGATGATGCTTTGAGTTGAAAAAGTAATACTATATTAACCATGTTATTTTTGGAATAAGATCCTTTGATTAATGATTTGATGAAAATTGGCGTTGATATTTTTAGTTCATGAAATTATTCTGTTTGGTTTCAAGTGTCAGTGGGATAATACCTATCAGAAATAATTAAGAATGCGTAGAAGGAAGACAGTGAGTTGCAGAAAAAGGTAAATATGGTTCACCAGGGTATGTTTCCTGATTTTAACATTGACAATGATTGTGTTTTGAGGTTTGGAAAGATATTATGTGTGCCTTGTAATTCCGAATTGAAGAATGAGTTGTTATGTGAAACTCATAGTTACCTGTTTATATTTCATCCTGGAAGTAATATGATTTACAGAGATCTTTGAGATTATTACTAGAGGGATGGAATGAAAAGAGATATTCATGACATTACAGTGAAGTGTTTGACATTTCCATAGGTTAAAGAATAGAGGCAGTTACCAAAAGCGATTATTCATCCTTTACCGGTGACAAAGATGAAATGAGAAATTATATCCATGGACTTCATTGTGAAATTACCAAAGACATCTCGAGGTAAAAATGAAATCTGGGTTATTGTTGATCGATTGACTAAATATACTTATTTGCTTCATATTCGAGAATCATTGTCTCTAGATCTATATTCTCGGTTGTATGTTAAGGAAAAAATCAGTTTTTATGGAGGTCCCCTGTCCATTGTATCAGATCATGATCCCAACTATACTTTTAACTTCTTTAAAGGCATTCAAAAGACATTTGGTACTGAATTAAATTTTAGTACATCTTTTCATCCTCAATGATATGGGAAGTCAGAAAAAACAATTAAGACCTTGGAGGAGATGTTACATGATTTCTCGATTGATTTCCAGTGAATTTGGGACGAACAACATTCTTTGGTGGAATTATCTTATAAAAATAGTTTTCATTCTAGTATACAAATGGATCCATTTGCGGCATTATATGAGTAGTGGTGTAGAACTCAAACTTTTTGGGATGAAGTAGGTGAATGGATGTTGATGGGACCATAATTGGTTGAAGGGATGGAAGAAATAGTTCAGTTGACTCAGAAGTAGATGAGAACAGCTCAGAGCAGGAAAAACTGTTATACGGATTACTAGAGAAAGAATATTTATTTTGATGCAGGTGATCATGTCTTTCTCGATGTTTCTCCATGGAAAATTGTAATGCGTTTTGGTAAGAAGGGAAAGACGCGTCTGTGGTTCATTGGACCTTATGAAATCCTAGAGAAAGTTGGATTATCTCCCTACAGAGTGGCATTACTTATAAGTTTATCCCATGTACACAATGTGTTTCATGTTTCAATGTTGAGAAAGTATATACCAGATTCATCTCATGTTTTGAGCCTAGAGGTAGTTCAGTTGGAAGAGAATCTCTCTTATGAGGAACAACCAGTCTATATTCTCGACCAAAGAGAGAATGTGTTGCGGAATAAGGTAATTCATTCGTCATTGGTTTTGTGGAAAATACATATGGATAAAGATGAAACGTGGAAATCTAGGAATGCAATGAGGGATAAATACCCCCATTTACGTGATAAGTGAATAAAATTGCAAGAACGAAATTTCTAAAAGGGGGGAATGACGTAACATCCTGGGTAAATAAAGAATAAGATATTTTCATATTTATTAATATTTATGAATTAAATATTAATTTTACTTTAATTGGGATGCAATGTTCGATGGCATACCCGATATGGAACAACAGGTTTCTTTGAAATCTTATGTTGCACACAATGTTGGGTCATACTGAAAAAAATTAATATAATATTATTCTATTTGGTAGTTAACACCTTGAAATTGTAATGGAATGAATGAATAGAACATACTACAATATTATTATACATGTTTCTTAATGGTTTTTAAAATTATCAGATAAAATTCATAGGCTTAAAATGTGAATGAATATAATTTTATGCATAAATACTCTAATATCCTTTAAAAGGTCAATTTAACACTTTTGCATTGGTAACCCTCATTAAATCTAGATTTGGTCAATGGTATATTTTTTATTTGAAAAAATAAAATTATTATTTAGATTCATGACATCGAAATTTACATTGGGTAAATTTTTAGTATTTTTCTGATAAAATTCATTTTTAATGAATAGTGAAAATAATTGTATTTTAATTCAAAACTGCCTTTTAATCTATTTTAATTATATAGTTAGATTATATTTTTTGTTGGTTTTAAAATTTTATTAGAGTATATTTTTACAATTTAGTCCAACATTGGTAATATTAAGTAATTTCTCTTTGAAATTGGACATAAACAAGTGTTAATCTTTTGATAGTTATTATTTCATAAAAACACGATTTTTGTTTTGACAATAGAAATTAATTTTAAATTAAATAATGAAACATCTATGTTTTTATTTTGAAAAAATAGATATAATTTTATAATTTGGAATATCAAATATAGCATAGGCAGAATATTTGTAATTTTTCTGAAAACCTTAAATTTTTAATGAATAGTGAAAACACTTAGTGGTAGTTAAAAAATAGACTTTTCCTTTTAAATGAAAATTTACCTCCTCTATTAATTTAATTTCAAAAATCAAACATACATGGTTGTTATCAGTATGTAAAATTTTGTTTAATAAGATGAAAAGAATTTTTGTTGAATATTAACTTTTTACTTTTATTTACCGCAATTAAAGGTAAATAAGGTAATTCATGGTAAAAATAATATTATAATAATATAAAATTAATCAAACATGTGTCCTAATCATATTGGTTGATAAATTGTCAACCATGGGTATCCTTGGATCACATTTGGGACCCCATGGAGCCACATAAGAGTGATAATGACACTTTATATTAATTAATATAAAGTAAATACAAAAATGACTTAAACATATATCTTTTTGTAAATAAATTCTTACACGGGGTTATATAATTTATCATTTAAACTATAAATATTCATTAGAAATCTAAAAATACTTTCTACAACATTGTATTTTTTTTTTATAATTTTTAGACATCAAATAAAAAAGATTATTTATGACACAATAATGATGCAATGTTTACCCCATTAATGAATGATTTAAATAATTAAGATTATAAATATTAAAACAATATCCAAAACCTATCCAATTCTTATTGGATGATTTTATTTTGAACATGATTTTTATTATCTTCAACTTTAATGTGTTTTTGAACTTTTGAAATAGAAGATAAGTTTATAATAAAATAATATTTGTAAACATTCCTAAAGTGCCCCTCCCCCTTTATAAAAACCCTCACTTTTTACCAATTCCTCACACCTCTCAATCCACTTGGATCATCCAAAAATTGTCCAATTAATCTCCCTAAATCCATATATTTCTCCTATAAGCCTTACCTTTGGGAGAAGGCACTTCAAGTAAAACATTTGGTTCAAACCAAAGGGCGTTACCCGATTTAAAGGTAACGTCTTCTCTTAAGTTATTTTCATTTATTATACTTCCCCAACACCATGAACTCTTTTTATTACCTTATTTTATAACAACATCAGTATCCTCAATATAGTAGGTTGTTTTTAGGGGATGTATTTGAAATATACTTACAAAAACCTCCAACTAATGGGTAGATAACATACTGTTTCTATAGATTTCGAACTACTACCTCACGAAATGATGATTGTTCAAATATCTCCAACCGCCTCTCATGGTGACCATTATGAAGGAACTATATTTATATATGATATATGTTATATTTATGATTTCTTTATTATTCTATATTTATTATTTATATAATACCTTTATGGTTTCCATTATAGGTAAATGTGAGGAAGTACGGACTACCACCCCCTCAAAGTGATATGACTCGTTCATACCATACATGGGATGTATAAAGAATGGGGTTAATTAAATTATATATGATACTATACTGGAATTATAATATACCTATTTATCATTATTTTTTAATTCCATTATAATACAAAATAGAAATGAAAGTAGGGTTCCTGAGTACGTACGGATTACCGTCTCTATGAACAATGCATTTCATTTCCTATCTCCAAATGTTATGTAATATTATAAATAAATATATATACTGGAAATGTATGATATATATTATATCTAAATCATGAATATAATTCTAGTGAAAATGGAAATTTTACCACATGAAGAACTTGCAATTATAAGAAGTTCATTTTTAACTCAACTTTCGAACATCAACAAAATGCCCGTTATGAACTAAAATAAATACCTAATTTTTATAGAAACATAATAAGTGATATAAAAGGAATAATAAACATAAAAATTGTTCTCAATGAATTATAAATTAAATTATTTTTATTATTTAGGAAAACATGGAATAAACACGTCATGTCGGACACGAGGTAAGGGGTTTCTTATCTCCCTTTTAATTCCGTGAGATTTCCATTTTTCACCACTTATCTATTACATGTGGTGTATTTTATACTACCATTTGATATATATTATCATTATAATATTTATATTCATGTTATTATGTGATTCAATTGGTGGTTATTAACTTTTGGTCATATGACTCGATTGATTACAACATGGAAAGCGGTTTTCATCTAACATTTTATTCCCATGAAATTCCTGATATATTTGTCACATTTTCCATTTTTGTGGTGTATGTACTACCCATGATTGTATTAATTGTGTAATATTATTTAATTTATGTGTATTTATGTCTTTATTTTCTAATCCTTCTTTCATGGGTCGTATGATTTGTATGTTACCAACTCGGTAAGGGAACCTTTCACCATACTATTTTAAAAAGACTTCTTTTTTTATGTTTTTTCATTGAAATATTCTTTTGTTGGGATATGTTCTACTATATCCTCATTTCTATAAATTTTATGTCCAAGTTATGAGATACCCATTTTTCTCTATTCAACTGTTTTTCAAAAATTTAACGTGACGTTGTTTAGCTGTCGAATTTTTATAAGGGAACTTCTTAACCTAATTTCCATTTTTGGGGTTAAACGCATACTTTTTTAATTATTTCATACTATGATTATGTAAGATATAACATTTGATGTATCATACATTATTTATAAATTACTTATGTGTACTTACAGTGAATACAGACAATCAAATGGTATTATTTACAAAATGATCTTTTTAATGGACTCCGTCTGAATCGCATTTCACTGAGGCATATTTATATTTATACACCACTTTATTTTATACGGTATATAATAAACCCCATTGACTATTAATTTCATTCAAAGGGAATATTATTTTACAAATCATTTTACTAAAGGGAAAAATGAATTTTATTAATATTTTCGGTGACAATGACCTATCCGCTGCCGTAATCATTATTTTGATTTCTCTATAAGTCTTAATGTTTTCTAAAATGAAAAAAATCCGTTATTTTGTTTTGGGGTGTTTTGGTATTGAAAATGGTTTTTGAAATGGATTGATTATTTCAATATCTTGAAATGATTTCCTGTGATTTCAAATAAAATTTTATCAGGGAAATGTTTATATTTGAAATATTTTATGTGTGATGATTGTACATGGAAATTTGACGGGTGGTTACGTGTTAAACCAAATGATGGCTGGTGCCGTGATAAACCAAAATGGGAGGATACCTTATAACCTTCAATCCATTGGGTATGGAAGTCGGCCATATGGCTATTCCATTTAGTGATATGTTTGGAAGTCGACCATATGGTAATTCCATTTAAGTATGCTTATATCCAAAGTTAACTATATATGTTATGTGATATTTATATGGGTTTTATGGTATAATTTTGGTTACAAAATGGTAAGAAATGATCTTTTAATCACTGAAGATAGTTTACTACTTTATAAAGGTTAAAAGTATTACTTATGATATGGTATTCAGGGTTTATTTTTTGATTTGAAAAGATAACAGTTTTCTTTATTTTTGTATCCATTAATGAGATTTTTATGCTCATCCCATGTTTTTGAAATGTTTTTCACAGGACTTAAAGTGGATATGGTCAAAGATGGGAATAATGAAAAGTCACGATGTCTAAAATGTAGAACTATACATGGAACCTTTTTTTGAAAAAGTTTCTATTTTATGAAGAAATATATACTGAGTAGAAGTGTCTAAATGTTTTATTCGAGATGCAATGTAATAAGTTATGACCTAATTCTATAAATCACAAAAACTGAAAATATCCTCAAAGTGAATTATTAACTTAATTCAAGATTATGTAATTTTTAATTTCGGTTCCTTATACCAAGAACAAATATTCCCTTGGTTTTAAATAAATCCTATGGACTATTTCCCTCATAAAGAAGTTTTGAGCACCTTGAGAAGATGAGATAAAAAGGGACAATTTTCATGTAAAAAATATTTAAATAAATAATATTATATCTCTCTTGAAGGACAGTTACATTTTGAGAGAGATAGAGACTAATGTGACAACCTTTGATATGGATAAAAGAATTTTATCTCATTGAGAAGAGGTATTGGAGAATTGTAAAAATTCCATGACATTTTGATTATAGATTTATTGAAAAAAATTATTAATTAGATCCAAGCCTTACAAATCCTCTATTTATTGTCTCCAAAAGATTTTGGAACATTATTTAATCAATTAAGGGAATTAAATCTGAATAGAATTGCTTTAATGATCACATTAACCACATTAAATTCTTCTAATAGGAGTCTATTTTTACACCAATGGATTCCTAGTAGCATTTATAAGGTATCTATAGGCTTACATGTTGGTCAAGACATCATGAAATCTCTCACCAAGCTATCGGATAACCTCTATCGGCATGTTGGTGGACTCCTACTGGTTGAAATCATCTTTTCCATGATATCAGTCATATGGTGATACTACACCAGCTTAGTAGTGACACCTACTACCACAAGAACACAACCAAGTATTTCAATCCTCTTTAAATGATTTTCAAATGTTCTTCTAACATCTTTCCATGACTTAAAAAAGTTCATTAAGACATAACAGATAAATTCAATGCATGATTCAAGACATTAAAGAGATATATAATATCCTCAAGATCCCATAATTTATTATTAAATATAAAAAATAAAAATCACTTGAAATAATAAAATAAATTAATAGGTGAGTGATTATTATAATTAAAAAACTATGAGATATAGAGTTACAACATGATTGTGTTCTTATCCCCCAGACTTTTTTGAATGGAGTTTTTGCCATTTCTATGATTAATAATAAACTTATTGTACTAATATTTGTTTAATGTTTTTCTAAACCAATCAAAAAACATTATGGGGATAGTTTAATGTTTCAATTATTTAAAATTATATATCATTATTTTCAAAATGGATAAAATAAAGTTTATCAAATTTTTATTCTGGTTATTTTTATTATTTTTCATCCAGAAACAAAAATATTGGGTCTTTTAAATATTTTTTTTTTTAAAAATGATAATTAATCAAGGATTAACTTTTTGTTCAAAATTATTCTATAAAATATTTGATACCCATAACGCCTTTGAAATCTATTGTCAGTGGAAAAATACATTAGGGGATTTAACACCTTTGGCCTTGGGTAAGATCCAAGGCCATTGAATCCCCACACACCTTTGGACTCATCTAAAAAACAATTTTTTTATATTTAAATTTTTTATTTTTATTTTGTTTTTTTTATATTTATTTTTCTTAACGAGGTTTAAGCCTTGGAAAAAATGTATAATACTCATTTTTTGAAGAAATAAAATGTTAAAAGTGTATGAAATAACGAATTTTATTATAGTAATTCTCTATAATAAAAATAAATCAAATGGATGATCATCCAACCAAATGAGGTCCTTGTAAAATCCATTGTTGTAAATCCCATATACCACTAAGTTAACCTTTGAGAAAACATGGTTAATGATTTATTTTCAATCATAATGTAAGATACATACTTTAATCCATTTATCTTAGAGATTTAATTAGAGATGAATCTTGCCATTATGAATTGATTGAACAGTAGTGGTGGAGTCACTTTTAATAAAAATATTATTCAATTATTTATCAATGAAAATGATATCACTTTGTGATGCTAATAATTGTTTCATCCAGATATTATGTTATGACACATATTTCATACAATCATATGAGAAATTTTTCTTTATGACCACAATAGACAACACCACAATCCAAATGAATTAGGATACCTTTTGAAGCATCATCAACATTAACTTCAATTTTCCACAGAAGAGGATCCCAAAAGAAGAATTCAATGGTTACCAACATCAGCTTTAAATTTCCAACAATTACCATCCAAATAAAGATAGTGAAGTCATGAATAGAGTTATTCTAATGGCCACACCATAATGGGATGACCTATTTGATCAACACAATGTTTATTACCAATAATAAATGCAGGATGAAATGGTTTTTCTTATGAAGAAAAGGGTTTCTTCTATACCATATGATGTTTAGGAGTTTGGATACTGCATTAGTGAAGACATTTTTTAGTTGGGGTGATAATGGCATGAATGAACAATACCAGAGTTGGGATCATGGAGAGAAATACATCAGCAGATTGACATCAACGAGATCAAAAATTCCCCTCAATAAAAAAAAAATCATGGAGAAATAGAGGAAGTGGTTATCTAAATCCACTCTATGTTTATGAAAAAGGTGGAACTTGAATAAAATTAGAATATAAAAAAATATAAACAATCATTGGTAGGAATTATGTTATTGGAATTCGTCCAAACAAGGGTCAAGTGTGATGGTATAATACAAGTCCTATCAAATCCTCTAATATATGGTAAATCATGGCTAAAATCCGCTAATGTTTGATGATACATAATTTTAAAATAAAAAAACAACATTTTGGGATGGTTCTCAAACCAATATATCTTCATTAGGAGAAAATTAATTATTATTCATTACATTTGAAATATTATCCAAACTTTCTTGGTTAGGAACGTTCAAAAAATAATAATAGAGATTTTAGAATCATTAATATGACGGTAAGGGTTTGTAAGTGAAAATAATAGAGTTCCATTACTGTTGTCAAGAAAAAAGTTTTGAGAGGAATCTATGTTCGCAATCAATTCGGAACGAGACATGATGTTGGAGAAGAAGAATACATCATGTCTGACCAAATAATCAAGTCAGGATAATTTAGAAAATACCTTTTCACATTACAAAGTAATATATCCCTAATAAAGGTATGATAAATTGAACCAACGTTCACAAAGATCCATGTCAACCTCTCCTATAGATAATTTTCAAAGAGCAAGACTTTTTTGGCACTCATACCTCTAATAAAAAAAGGCATACCACATTTAATCTTAGGAACAATTAATTATTTTATTTCAATAATTCTACTTCTTCAAAAAAATATTTTGATTCATGAATTAATGTTTTTTTATGATTAAGAGGTATTTTTAGACTATAAAATTATTAAAAAATTGATAAATGATGGTATATTTTGATAAGGAAAAACATACGACCCAATAATATGGACTTCCCTTTCAAATATGAGAGGTGGTTCTTAATTTTTTTGCAATATTGGAGAAATTAATTACTTTAGGTATCCCATAAACTAATGGGACAAAAGGTAGGTAGTGGGAATAAAACCATATTTTTTTCCTAGGTCATCCATGATGTGTGTTTTTATTGCAATGAGTAGCATTTTCCAAACAGACATGAAATATATATTCTAATTGAGAGACTAACATAAAACTTCTTCAAAATAGGAATGATCCACCTTGAGATTTTGAATATTTCATTTAATTACTTGAAAAAATAGAATGATATCATTCACATAAAGGAGACAGGAATGGGAAATAAAGTTCCTAGAAGCAATTATGGTCTTGATCTTACCTTGGTCCACCATATGAGTGATGAGACTACCAAAATAATCTTCAGAAAAAGATAAAAGGACTTATTATAGAGGATCTCCATGTATATCCCCTTTTTAGAACTTAAAATATCACTTATGAGAGACATTTATGAGCACTGATATATGAGAATATCCAAGAGGGACCTAACAAATTTAACAAAAATATCGTCAAATGAAATGTTTTGAAGTAACTTTTAAATGAAGTTTCAATATATAATATGAAAGGCCTTTCTGATATCAATATTTATAGTAATGATACAACCTGTATATGATTTACATAGGATATTTATTCACTCATATATTGTAATAATGTAGTCTTGAATGGTTCTACATTTTATAAAACCATATTGGTTATAAGAGACAATTTTGTTGGAAATTATGGAAAGTCTATTAGAATGAAATTTTGTAATAACGGGTTAGATGGTGTTGATAAGGTTTTTAGGTATAAAAATATTATATGCAAGTCATTTTAAAATTTGGGAATCAAGGTGATAAATTGGAAATTAATATTATTTGGAATATTTCCATTGGAAAAGAAAACAATTACCAATATACACATATCTAGTTAGAAATGATCAAAATAATTCAAAAAAATGGTGTTGGTAAAACCATTAGGGATCACAAAACTATCAGGATTCAGAATAGAACTGCTTCTTTTATAACAATTTTAATATAAATAATAGTATTTTTCTTATTATGATAATTTATAAAAATGAAATTAATGATACTAGGAGCAAAATATTTTTTTTTTAATATTAAGTCCATTAAAGATGTTAGTTGTAACACCATGAGATTTTATGAAAAATATTCTTTTTAATTTCATTAATGTCTTGTGTTATACGCTACACCTAAAGGAGCTTTCACAACACACATCTCTGACCTGGCTTGAATTACACGCAATCGCAACCTTCCACGATAGCGTGTGTTGTACGCAACACCAAGTTTCGCTAAACAACGATATGCTATTAAAATATTATTAAAACTAGCCGTTATGAATAGTAATAACCACTTTTTGAAATTTTGTAAATTTTATTTTTCAAAATGGACTTCATTTTTGGATTCGGAATATCGAAATTAGCTTAGGGTGAAATTTTGGTAATTTTCGGATAACTTTCATATTTTGATGAATAGTGGAAATTACTAAATTTTAAATTAAAAACAACATTTTCAATCGAAATAATTAATAGTGATAAATTATTAATTTGAGTGGTTTTAAAGTATATTTAGAATATATTTTTACAATTTAATACAATTTTGGTCATTGGATGTAATTTCACATTTAAACCAGTTATAAACAAGTGTCAATCTTTTGATAGTTATTATCTCTTAAAAACACGCCTTTTGTTTTGACGACGGGAATTAATTTTTAAATTAATTAATGCAACTGATATGTTTTGAATTTGGTAAAATAGAAATCATTTTTGAGTTCATAATATCAAATATAGCTTAGGCCTAATTTTTGGTATTTTTCTGAAAACTTTCAATTTTTGATGAATAGTGAAACCACTAAGTGGTAGTTAAAAAAACTGAATTTTTCATAAAACATAATTTTTCCACTTCTGTGAGTGGATTTCAAAAATCCGAGAGACACGGTTGATGTCAGTAAGTAAAATTTGGTTCAATGAGATGAAAATAATTATTGGTGAATAGTAACTTTTTACTTTTTTTTACCATGGTTAAAAGTAAATAGGGTAATTAAGGGTAGAAATGATATTATTATTACCCTAACACATGTCCTAATTCAATTGGACAAGTGTAATTCGACAAATAACAAACTTATAAATAAAATATGACCATTTAGGCCCACTTGGATTAGATTAGGACATTTATTATTAATTTATTTAAAGAAGGGTTAAAAGAGTTAAAATCAAAGTTTATTTACTAAAACATTTTTAATATGGGGTTATACAAAAGATAAATTCGACTATGAATATTAATTAGAAATCTATATAGATTTCCTACATAATGGAATTTTATTTGTAATTTTTAGACATTAAATAGTTTAATTTATTTAAGACACAATGATGATGTAGTAATTATCTTATTAATGAAATATTGACATAATTGATGTTATAAATACCCAAATAAATATAATTGGAAACTTTTTATGAATTAAACTAATTTTCTAGGTTAATATGACATGTTAGTATTGATTTAATTAACTTTTTTAGAACTTATCATTCTGTTATGATTTTAAAAAAATCAATTACTAAATAGTGCCAAAATTGACATAAAATAGTTTTTAAAACACATATTATATTATTAATTGCTATTTTATTCCTAAAAATATAAGGTTAGGCCAAATGACTTAGATAAGGTTATATATATTAATAAAAAAATTGGGGCACGTTTGTCTTCTTATAGTATGTTTATTAACCTTATAGTGTAAGAACACAAGAAGACACGGTAAAAGTAAAATTATTTAACTTAATGTTAAATCTAAATGATAAGGTTAAAATAGGAACCTAAACTTGTCTAAATTCTATTGGATGATAGGATTTCGACCCATCCCCACCTTAGCCGTGAAATAAATCAATTTGGAGCTATTTAAAACTGAACTCGACTTTATAATAAAATAATATTTTTAGTTATTCCAAAGGTGCCCCTCTCCTCCCTTATAAAAGGGCACCTCCTCCCTCTCCTCCTCACACCAATTTGAGCATTAAAGCTCGGCCAAACCCTGCCAAAATCTCTTATACACTTCCCTAGAAACATCTTAGAGGTTCTGGTCTTCCTCAAAGACCAATTATAGTGCCCTAAGAGGAGGTCTCAAAGAGGCGCTTCAAAGAAGAGGTAATTTCCGTTACCGATTCTTTCACCTTTATTTCTTCTTCTACTTATTCTTATTAGGTTGTTTCATTATGAAGTAATAAAATCAGTATCAATCATATACTGATATGTTATTATATGTATGAAACAATCCTATTTCACCATCTATCCATCCTACGGAAAATGAAATCACCGCGCGTGCGTATGTACGGAATACCGGCTCCACGCCGTGGTGTAATCTATTTTCTGCCACCACATTAATTGGATGGGTTTAATGGTGTAATGAGTAACTATATATTATTATTATAAATTTATATTGATACTGGAATAGTATAAATACACTTCAACACAACTTCACGATCATGAGAACGATATCATCGCTCGTGCGTACGTACGGAATACCGTCTCCACAACACGATGAGATTCATTCTCCACTTTAACCATTCATGAATGATTATAAAGTATATATAATAAGTAATCATGAAATATATGAAATAATAATGATACTGTATTTATGTGTATATATATGAATTTTGTCTACTTAATTCCGTTCAACTCAATAAGGAAACGAAAACAGCGTTCATGCGTACGTACAGACTACCGTCTCCATGAACGGTGTGTTTCATTTCATTTATCTATCTATTATATATATATATATATATACTGAATATATATGATATATAAATCATGTTTTATATTCTGGAAGTAAGTAAATCATGATGTAAGTAGTAATAATGTCATGAACAACAAGTCCAAACACCTATGACAAATGAATCGATTTTACCCAAAACACTCTTTAACATGGAATTTAGAAAAGAACGGTTAAAATAAAGTCATAAGTGAACCATATATGATATAATAACAATGATTATGATTCTGGAATAAGTCAATGACATTATTTAAATCATTATACAGGAGGTTCAGACACTTACGAAGCAAATCAGACCTAAGGTAAGGGAAATATCACAATCTCATTTTTATCCGAGATTGTTTATACTTTAGTATTTACTGGGGTGTATTTTATCATCCACATCCATGTATCATCATTATGTAATGTTATTTCCATCCACCTACAATTTTTTAAATCCAATTTTACCCTTTGGTGAGTTTTTAGTAAAAGATATGAAAGGAATCTTTTGTCGTTTTTCGTACGAGGTGCTTTTTGACTTTTCCGACAAAAGTACGAGAAGAATGTTTTTTTAACTTATACGACATGAATGGATTTTTAAAACATTATTTCCAAGAAGCATAATTTACAAGTTTTCAAGTTTATTTTTAATCAACTTCTTTTAGTTTTGAATTGTACCACATGTTAAGAAAGGAAAAGTGTTTTTGAAGCAGAAAGGATATTTTTCTCCAGAATGAAGTTCAAGTGTTTTATCAAAATTATTTTCCATCTAAGATAATAAATGGTTCTGTTTCTATCCATATAATTACATTGATTTGATTATGTTGTGATGGATTTATTTTTATGAATTCCTTTAACTTTTATGAATTATTTTATAATGTCATGTTCTTTAAGAATCCCATTTTTATTAAATGGGTTATGCAATGGTGTATGATTTATGATTTTGTGGCACACATAAGAATGGTATCATTATGAAATGGGTGGGAAATATATCTCCCTCCAATGCATTGGGTAAAGATTTTATATCTCATGAGATAGACATGGCTGGAATGGTAGGTTATACCGGTTCAGTGAAACAGGACTGAAACGAGGGTGACTCGGTTAAGAAAGGGACTTTTTCCACTAAGATAGTCTTGGCAATGAGTCTTGACTAACAAAAAATGATTCTCTATGATTATGTGTGAATTCCAAAAAGTTTCATGTTTTAGGTTATGATTATTTTGATTACATTTCACTGCCATGATTTACCCCATGTTATGAAATTATGATCTCTTTTGCAGGTTAAGATTTCCAAAAGTTATGTGCTTATGTATACGATGTGATTGATATTTCTTTTGTTTACCCTTACTGAGCATTTGATCTCACCCTTTTTTGTTTTCTTTTCACCAAGATATAAAGAAAGGTTTTAGGTAATAAAAGGAAGATCTTAATGGGAGATGTTGAAGATCTTTCACCACGATTAGAAGATTATATTATGAGTTTCCAAAGACACTAAACTATTACGATCTTTGTGTGTGTGTTTTTGTTATGTACTAATTATTCTGCAAAAGTAATGTAATGTCCATGTACGTCAAGCTTCGGTTCTCTATAGTTGGTATCAGAGGATAGGTTTAGTCAACCTTTGGAAACTAGGATGTGAGAACGTTAGTGAGACCCCTAGAGATATTTCTGAGGTATGTCTAGGAATGCCCCTAAGGATAAGTGTACGTATAGGATAATCCTAGAACTATGGTAACGATCTTAGAATTTAACCTAAGATGTTAGATATTGAAGTTAATCCCCCTTTATTATGATTTTTTCCTCTCACACTATTCTTTTTGGGTTTTAGAAAATGGCTGGAAACAAGATGATTCACTATAATGGAGGATATGATGGACAATGGAATGATATTATTCATGAGCAACCAAATGAAATGGGATTTGGAAGTCCAAGAATCATTATTATGCCGAACCATAAATCTCATAATATGATCAATAAAGTAAAATTTGGTAAGTTTCCTGACTCGGCTAATAAGAGAAAGATGGAGTTTCATGATGATCATAGAGGAAAGAAAGTTCAATTTCCCCTATGTAAATCATGTGGGAAGAGGCATCGAGGATAATGTTTCAAAGGAACTGGAAGATGCTTTGGGTGTGGAAAAGAAGGACACAAAGCCAGTAAGTGAAAAGGAAAAGGTTCAGTTAACACCAGGGATGAGGATAATGGTATTGCTACGACATCAGCAATGGTTAAATGTTTTAAATGTGGAATGTACGGGCATTATGCAAACTAATTCCCTAAGGGAAAGTCTCATGAAGAGAATCAGTATGGTCGTATGGGTAGTATTTATGTGGATGATGTTGAAGAGACTACAAATGATATGTGAGATAAAAGAATTGTTGAATCTCGGTCAATGGTTTAAGAATGTAGTGGAATTATTACATGTTTATCATGTGTAATGTTGTATAAGTAATCTCATGCTACTATGGAATAAAGAGACATCTATGGATTGTTACACTGTTGTCTTTCCTTGAATTTTGAAAGTGTATGATTAATGTTACCAGTATCCATGAAAGGTTATTCAGATATTTTTGGAATGTAGATGATATGCGCATAATGAAGGGATAAAGAGAAAATTAAATGTTTGACAGTATTCATGAGCTAATGACTGATATAAGGAGAAGGTTATATCATGGTTTGAGTATATAGAATTTTTGGATTTTGGTATGTGGAAAGAGTTAACTTTTGACAGCATTCATGTTTTCACTAAGGTTTAATGGGTATTCATTTTTCAAGAGAATACATCATTAAGGTATTAACATGATTGGAATGTGACCAACAAGATATTTGGGGGATAAATGATGGCATTCACATGCTTGGTTGACGACATTTAAAGTTATCGTTTTCTTTATACTATGAGCTTGGACCGGAGTATTTTAGATAAGCCTAAAGATTGGAATAGATTATATTAACCATAAGTTAGTATTGTTTAAGGATAGAAGTTTTTTTTTGATATTATTGATGGGATGTTATAGTAATGTAGTTTTAGAAAAAGGACAACCTGTAGGACGGGCAACAACAAATTGCGTCGGATAAGGCTGTGGGAATCAAACCCACAACCGAAGTGCGACTGGCCTTTATCGCCTACCACTGGCCTACAGGAAGTCCCTGTTTAGTAGAAACTAGTTTTATTATATTAAGCAATATGATATATGAAGTATAAGTCCATTTTACGAACCATATATGATTAATCTCACTATATAATGACTTATGTATATTTAATAACTTTTACTAACCTTTTGTTTGAGACAGATGGAATGACCCGTCATTCTATCACATGATCTGCTAACACTTAACGAATAACAAATTCAAATTCATTTATTTAAGAGATGAAGTGGAAATTGTTCAAGGCACGAACAACAGTGAGATTGTACCAAAATAAAGTAAGTATTTATTCTAATTCAAATTCTTCAACTTTAGGGAAACGATCTTGAAAACCAAAAATGTGGTCCTAGTGCTCTTATATCTGATTAATCATATGGTACCTTAGATCATCACAAATTTATGGATTTGTGATTGCTGGATTTTCTATAGCCATGTTCTCTACCACTCTCCATCAGAACATGTTGGTTAGATTTCTCTTCCATATCCATATTTTCACCTATGTGGAAATCCAGTGATTAGTTTATTTGGGTAATCGTTACATTTCATACTTTAGTTTTTAAAGCCAAGTTTTGGTATTCCTTTTTACGATGTGGGTTTCTATTAAAGAAAATTTTGAGTAGTAAACCATTTATAACCCTGATGAATTTCGAGGGCGAAATTCATTTTAAGGGGGGTAGAATGTAAAACCCCGAGATTTTATGGAAAAAATTCTTTTTAATTTCATTAATGTCTTGTGTTATACGCTACACCAAAAGGAGCTTTCACAACACACATCTCTGACCTGGCTTGAATTACACTCAATCGCAACCTTCGAGGATAGCGTGTGTTGTACGCAACACCATGTTTCGCTAAACAACGATATGCTATTAAAATATTATTAAAACTAGCCGTTATGAATAGTAATAACCACTTTTTGACATTTTTTAAATTTTATTTTTCAAAATGGACTTCATTTTTGGATTCGGAATATCGAAATTAGCTTAGGGTGAAATTTTGGTAATTTTCGGATAACTTTCATATTTTGGTGAATAGTGGAAATTACTACATTTTTAATTAAAAACAACTTTTTCAATCGAAATAATTAATAGTGATAAATTATGAATTTTAGTGTTTTTAAAGTATATTTAGAATATATTTTTACAATTTAATACAATGTTGGTCATTGGATGTAATTTCACATTTAAACCAGTTATAAACAAGTGTCAATCTTTTGATAGTTATTATCCCTTAAAAACACGCCTTTTGTTTTGACGACGGGAATTAATTTTTAAATTAATAAATGCAACTGATATGTTTTTAATTTGGTAAAATAGAAATCATTTTTGAGTTCATAATATCAAATATATCTTAGGCATACTTTTTTTTATTTTTCTGAAAGCTTTCAATTTTTTATGAATAGTGAAACCACTAAGTGGTAGTTAAAAAAACTGATTTTTTCATAAAACTTAATTTTACCGCTTCTGTGAGTGGAATTTCAAAAATCCGAGAGACACGGTTGATGTCAGTATGTAAAATGTGGTTCAATGAGATGAAAATAAATTTTGGTGAATAGTAACTTTTTACTTTTTTTCCCACTGTTAAAAGTAAATAGGGTAATTAAGGGTAGAAATGATATTATTATTACCCTAAAACATGTCCTAATTCTATTGGACAAGTGTAATTCGACCAAAAACAAACTTAGGAATACAATATGACCATTTAGGCCCACTTGGATTAGATTAGGACATTTATTATTAATTTATTTAAAGAAGGGTTAAAAGAGTAAAAATCAAAGTTTATTTACTAAAACATTTTTAATATGGGGTTATACAAAAGATAAATTCGACTATAAATATTCCGTAGAAAGCTAAGAAGATTTCCTACATAATGGTATTTTATTTGTAATTTTTAGACATTAAATTGTTTAATTTATTTGTGACACAACGATGATGCAGTAATTATCATATTAATGAAATATTGACATAATTGATGTTATAAATACCCAAATAAATATAATTGGGACTTTTTATTAATTACACTAATTTTCTAGGTTAATATGTCATGTTAGTATTGATTTAATTAACTTTTTTCGAACTTATCAATCTGTTATGAGTTTCAAAAAAATCAATTACTAAATAGTGTCAAAATTGACATAAAACAGTTTTTTAAAAATATATTATATTATTAATTGTTATTTTATTCCTAAAAATATAAGGTTCAGAGAAATGACATAGATATGGTTATATATATTAATAATAAACAAATTGGGGTTCGATTGGATTCTTATAGTAAGTTTATTAACCTTATAGTGTAAGAACACAAGAAGACACGGTAAAAGTAAAATTATTTAACTTAATGTTAAATCTAAATGATAAGGTTAAAATAGGAACCTAAATTTGTATAAATTATATTGGATGATAGGATTTCGACCCATACCCACCTTATCTTCGAAATAAATCAATTTGGAGCTATTTAAAACCGAACATGACTTTATAATAAAATAATATTTTTAGTTATTCCAAAGGTGCCCTTCTCCTCCCTTATAAAAGGGAACCTCCTCCCTCTCCTCACACCAATTTGAGCATTCAATATCGTCCAAACCCTAAAAAAATCTCTTCTACACTTCCCTAGAAACATCCTAGAGGTTCTGGTCTTCCTCAAAGACTAATTTTAGTGCCCTAAGAGGAGGTCTCAAAGAGGCGCTTCAAAGAAGAGGTAATTTCTGTTACCGATTCTTTCACCTTTATCTCTTCTTCCACTTCTTCTTATTAGGCTGTTTCATTATTAAGTAATAACATCAGTGTCAATCATATACTTATATGTTATTATAAGTATGAAACAATCCTATTTCACCATCTATCCATCCTACGGAAAACGAAATCACCGCGCGTGCGTACGTACGGAATACCGTCTCCACGCCGTGGTGTAATCTATTTTCCGCCACCACCTTAATTGGATGGGTTTAATGGTGTAATGAGTAACTATATATTATTATTATAAATTTATATTGATACTAGAATATTATACATACACTTCAACACAAGTTCACGATCATGAGAACGATATCATCGCTCGTGCGTACGTACGGAATACCGTCTCCACGATGCGATGAGATTCATTCTCCACTTTAACCATTCATGAATGATTATAAAGTATATATAATAAGTAATAATGAAATATATGACATAATAATGATACTGGATTTATGTATATATATATGAATTTCATCTACTTAATTCCGTTCAACTCAATAAGGAAATGAAAACAGCATTCATGCGTAAGTACGGACTACCGTCTCCATGAACGGTGTGTTTCATTTCATTTATCTATCTATTATATATATATACTGAATATATATGATATATAAATCATGTTTTATATTCTGGAAGTATGTAAATCTTGATATAAGTAATAATAATGTCAAGAACAACAAGTCCAAACACCTACGACAAATGAATCGATTTTACCCAAAACACTCTTTAACATGGAATTTACAAAATAACGGTTAAAATAAAGTCATAAGTGAACCATATATGATAAAATAACAATGAGTATGATTTTGGAATAAGTCAATGACATTATTTAAATCATTATACAGGAGGTTTGGACACTTACGAAGAAAATCAGACCTAAGGTAAGGGAAATATCACAATCTCATTTTTATCCGAGATTGTTTATACATTAGTATTTACTGGGGTTTATTTTATCATCCACATCCATGTATCATCAATATGTAATGTTATTTCCATCCACCTACAATTTTTTAAATCCAATTTTACCCTTTGGTGAGTTTTTAGTAAAAGATATGAAAGGAATCTGTTGTCGTTTTTCGTACGAGGTACTTTTTGACTTTTCCGACAAAAGTACGAGAAGAATGTTTTTTTAACTTATACGGCATGAATGGATTTTTAAAACATTATTTCCAAGAAGAATCATTTAAAAGTTTTCAAGTTTATTTTTAATCAAATTCTTTTAGTTTTTAATTGTACGACATGTTAAGAAAGGAAAAGTGTTTTTGAAGCAGAAATGATATTTTCCTTATGAATGAAGTTCAAGTGTTTTATCAAAATTATTTTACATATAAGATTATAAAGGGTTCTGTTTCTATCCCTATTATTACATTGATTTGATTATGTTGTGATGGAATTATTTTTATTAATTCCTTTAACTTTTATGAATTATTTTATGATGTCATGTTGTTTAAGAATCCCATTTTTATTACATGGGTTATGCAATGGTGTATGATTTATGATTTTGTGGCACAAATAAGAATGGTATCATTATGAAATGGGTGGGACCTATATCTCCCTAGAATGCATTGGGTAAAGATTTTATATCTCATGAGATAGACATGGCTGGAATGGTAGGTTATACCGGTTCAGTGAAATAGGACTGAAACGAGGGTGACTCGGTTCAGAAAGGGACTTTTTCCACTAAGATAGTCTTGGCAATGAGTCTTTACTAACAAGAAATGATTCTCTATGATTATGTGTGAATGCCACAAAGTTTCATGTTTTATGTTATGATTATTGTGATTACATTGCACTGCCATGATTTACCCCATGTTATGAAATTATGATCTCTTTTGCAGGTTAAGATTTCCAAAAGTTATGTGCTTATGTATACGATGTGATTGATATTTCTTTTGTTTACCCTTACTGAGCATTTGAGCTCACCCTTTTATGTTTTCTTTTCCCCAGGATATAAATAAAGGTTTTAGGTAAAAAAAGGAAGATCTTTATGGGAGATGTTGAAGATCTTTCACCACGATTAGAAGATTATATTCCGAGTTTCCAAAGACACTAAACTATTACGATCCTTGTGTGTGTGTTTTTGTTATGTACTAAGTATTCCACAAAACTAATGTAATGTCCATGTACGTCAAGCTTCAGGTCTCTACATTAGTAATGTAAAATACAATTTGATCTAGAAGACATTCCCCATTAAAAATGGCATAGTCTCCAACAATGAGGAAGTTGATGGGTATACATGATTTTATAAATCAATAAAGTGAGTAGTAATATTTTGAATTTATATCTCCGTCCTTGATCCACTTGAAATTTAATATCTCCATTTTATGTTTATCCTTTATGGAGGGGAGGGATTTAAACATGTTAGAGAGACCAATTTCTTGATGAATATCAAAAATAAAATCATAATTCATAGAATCAACCTTCACAAGATTGAGATTTGATTCAAGATGGGAAATATCATTTTCCATCCTGTTGGAGGTATATTTTTACCAACAATTTATTTTATTATTCTTTATCTCTAACATTATTACACATTAAAAAGAATAATTTCAACAGTGAGAAAAATTCCAGGGCAGATGAACATGTTTTCAACAATCAGTATGGGTTGTACTAGAATTATTGAATATAAAAGGTAGAGCATGATTAATGTTTCTTGTGATAATGATTTCAAAAAAAATATATGATGATCAAAATTGATCTTTATAAGAGTGAAGTTTGAAATAGTTTCGCACATGATTAGGGATTCCTCATTGGAGAAAGATCAATCAATATTTCTTGAAATAATTCAATACATTGGATTTCTGTACAGAGTATATTTGGTCGCAACTAAATTGATCTCAATTAAATTTCAACCTTAAATGGAGGATTTAAACTCCCTTGAAGATATGGGAGAGTTTAAAGAACCAATCATTTTAGTGGAACATAATATAGCATTGAAATATCCAATTATAATCAAAGTGTATTAGATTATGTTACTGATGTTTTCAAGGTTATTCTAGAGTGTTATTATTTCTTTTTATTTGTTTTTAGAATAAATGATTGAGTAGTACATGTCTAAAATATGGAAACCAACCTCGCACGTAATCAGACACTCTTTAATTATGAAGGAAGTGGAACTATTAATTAAGGTTTGTGAAAAATCCAAAAGTGATTCCATAGTGGAAGCATTCCTATTTCTACCAATGTAGAAATAAAATAATTTCTCAAGACCAAGAAATATAATAGAATAATATTTTTGGGTTCAGAAATACTAAGGATTTTGGGATTGTTAATTTGATGAAATCTGCATATGGAGATGTATGTGTTATTTTTTCCAATCCTTGATAGATTTAGATGAATATAATCATTCGATCATATCTTCGAGTTTGGAACCCCCTTTTTACAAAACTCTAGTGTTATTTTTTCTTTTTGGTTTATTTTTTTGTTGGGATAATCTTTTTAATATAACATTAAGAGTTTCAACATTTTTAGGGAAAATAAGTTGTTATAGAATCATTATTATTAAGTTAAAAAACCTTTTGAGTTGAAATGATCTCAATATGAACACAAGTTTCATTCATAAGAACGAATTCATGGGACTATCATGAGGTTCTAGATTATTTAACTACTAACAACATTATACATTTTAGTCATAAAATCCAAAAAATAATCATTTTTAGTGATTAAGCAATTTATGATGAATAAAATATCCTTATTAATAACAATCATTGAGTTCATTACTAAGATATGGGATGTGTTGAAATTTTCTAGTATCATCCATGATGGCTTGGTCCAATTTCAAATGTCATATGAAGTGTTGTAATAGTCAAAAACATAACTTTGTTCAATTGGACATTTAATTTCTTTAGAGATTCCAATATACACCTTTTTTTTCTTTAGTATCATGTACTAATGGACTAGATTTTAGTTTTTACATCAATGAATTAAAATTGGATTCAGTAATATTCAAAGGTCATTAAAGCACTAAGGTGTCATCTTCCACACTATCCTTATAAGGATTAAAAGTGACATCAGTTTACCCAAATGGTAAGATACAAACTCCCTGTTGTGATCAGAGTTTTCAAGACTAAATTATGATTAATTCTAATCTAAAAGCATCAAAATATCTTAAGTAATTTCAAATGATATGTTTTCATATTCATTATCATTCCCTTCTTCATTAATAAAATGAGCCCAATTTTTTAGAAGAATATTCTAGGTAGTAATGATATCTTTATTTTCTCACCCATTTTGCAACATCATTTTTCATTAATCGATCACCCTCGTCTATGAATATGGATGTTCCTTTCTTAGTCATGTAAACATATTTCCATGAATTAATATTAGGAGGTGGATTCAACTAATTCAATATTATCATTCAGTTAGTAACAGACATCCCAATAATTCAACACACATTACATAAAAGAGGAATGTATGCATAATCTTTTTTGATTTTGTCCATGTAATCATTTTCAATGAAATTTATAACATTTGGTGGATTTTCATCCAATTTTTAATCAACTCTAATCATACCACAATGGCCCAACAACCCATTTAGAGTACTATAAAACAGTTTTAGTGGAATTTATATTTATTAATAAAATTCATTTAGAATTTTCAGGTACTAGAAAACCATGTTTAATTAATGAAATATATCCTAAATATTAACCATGAAATTTCATTGATTAATATGATTAAATAAGATATCCTATTATGATATCCATTTAACTCCATTCTTTATGTGAAAGTTTCTAGATTTCCATGATAAATTCAAATCATATTGGATTATTAGAATAATGTGGAAGAATAATCTTCTAATCAGAATCAATTTCTAATTTTTATTTCCAAATAAATGAGAATTTAATGATTTAAGATCTTCAAGAGAACATAGTTTACCTCCATTTGAATACGTGATGCATCTAAGGATTGAGAATTTACTCATATTAATCATGTAATGATGGTATTTAGGACCCATGACCATCAACAATCTACCATAATCAATTTTCTAGAACCTAAACAACTTCAGAATAGAATCATTAGGAGGATAGAATAATTGGGAGGATCGGGTATTTTAAACCCCTCTATGAATAACATTCCTTTAGTTTTTGGAAGAAGATCATTTTAGAACCCCACCATGATTTAGGTTATTCACCAAATGATTCTTTCCATCATGTGATTCACTTACCACCTTCTTAGAGGAACACTCCAATTATGGATTAAAAGAATCCCTGATGCAAACAAGGGCCAAGAGAATTGCGGAGAAACCATCACATGGATTCACATAAATAAAGTGTTTTTCTTCAAAAAAAGTCTCCCACAATTAAACCATCATCATTCTTCTCACTCAATATATATATATATAACAAAATCTTTTAGAAAAATTTAACTACTAATAACGAAAGTATTACTAAAATTAATGTAATACAAAATTATGATAAAAACTCACATTAGGGATCCCTTTTATACATGGGATTCCCTAAGATAGATTATGAATTTCTAATGTGTCATGTCACTTCCCTCTTTCCTACATAGAACTAATATATAATTATAATTAATTATTAATTAAATAATAATAGATATTAATAAATAATTTATAATAATTAACTATTAATATTTACTATTAAATATTAATAATTGACTAATAATTTTTAAAAATATTAAAATAAATATTAATAAATATCAAATAATTAAAAATTAATTATTTATAGTTCATATTTATTTATTTATTAGAGAGTAAATAATAACTAATTTCTTATATATAATATTTATTACCAACAAACTAATTAATTATTAATAAATTTATAAATTTTATAAATTTATATAAAAAAATTACTAATTAATATTTAAATGTATTATTATTATTATTATTATTATTATTATTATTATTTTATATAGGTAGTGAGAAACACCTAAATTTTTTGTTATCGTAATGGAGCCCTTTTTATTTTGGTTTAGGAAAACCCATTACATAGACCATAAGCTCTAGGGAACCAAGGCCGAATGGACTTACCCTAAGTCCGATGACCCATAGGTCTAGATACACGACTACAACGACCCATGATTCATAAGCCCAAACAACAGCTCATAAACCACATAACTTGTAATTAATTAATTAATAATAAATATTAATTTCCAATTAATTACTAATAAATAAGAATAATAACTAACTAATAATTAAATATCAATATTTACTATTAAATTTAAATAATTGAATAATTAATTTTAATAATATTAAATGAAATAATAATAAATAACAAATTAATTAATAATTAATTATTAGAAGATAAAATTTATTTATAAATTAGTAAATAAATAATATTTAATTAAATTTTAATAATATTTATAACCAAGAAAATAATAAATTATTCATTAATAAATAAATATTGATAATTTTTATTTAACAATTTCTAATAAATTTGTAGAATTATTATTATTATAATTTGAAAAATGGAGGGGGGAAACACCTATTTTAAATCAAGGAAATAAAGCCCACGTTTTATGTTGGTAGAGGGGAACCTATTACAAATCTTGTAGTCTAAGGTCCATCAATGACAAATGAACTGACTCTAAGTCTCATAACCTATAGGTTTAAATACATTGTCACAAGGACCCGTGATATGTCAGGCTAAAAACCAACCCATCACCTACATGCACACCTCAATCAATACATCATCTAATGTACTTCACCCACTATAGGTCCATCTGAAATCCATTATGTCTTTTTTCCTAAAAAAGCTATTGATAATCCCATAATCCACCTTCCATTATGACTATGCCCAAACAGACAACATTGACAGCTATCAGTCCTCCTATGCTCGCTCGATCCCTAACCTCTCCTTACATCCCACCAAAACCTATCAGTGTGTCACCGCAAGCCCCCATCTACCGACCCTCCACCACTCACTCGAGCTTGTCCCATCTATGTGATCTACCAATTTTCTTCATCATGACAGAGCTAGCTTCCCTCCACTGTTCATCACAGCCTTACCATGACATTGAAACCAACCCATCTACAATCTCCACATAAATTAACTTCAACTAGTAATTGATCCCTAGTTAGCTGATGTAGGGGTACATCTATATCTATTTTATAGAGTTGTAATTTCAACTTATAATGTGGAATTTTATCTCATAATAATGTATGAAAATGTTATCTTCCAAAAATTGACTAACATGGACATTACATCATTTTTTGTTGAATACTTAATACATGAAACAAACAGACACCCAAAGACTATATTAGTTTAGTGCCTTTGGAAACTAGGAACACATATTTATAATTAGTGAAATATCTTCATCATCTCCAATAAATATCTTCCCGTTTAGTTTTACAATCAAAAACCGTTCATTATATCCTAGGGAAAAGAAAATGTATGAAAAGGGTCTGGTCAGATTCACACTAAGGGTAAACAAGAAAAATATCAAATAAAAAATAATTTAATAATATAAAAACAAGAAAATAACTTTTTAAAATAAAACCATGTATAACATATATCAAAATCACGAGTTTTGAAATAATTCTAGATATTTCATAAGACATAAATCATTATAGAACATCAGAATTGAGAAAATAGAATTGGAATAAAACATAAAATTATGGAAAACACATAACAATATAAAATAATTTCCATATTAGCCAAGGGTAATTTCTTGAACCATCATTATGGAAAAATTCCCTTACTAAACCATGTTCACTCTCCATTTATGCCCTATATTACTGAACCAGATTTAAATATTGTTCTAGCCCTGTATTATTGAACTGGGTTTACTTTCCATTTCATCCCTATCTATCTCAAGAGATATAAATCATTACCTAATTACTTTGAGAGAGATATCAAACCCACCTATCTCATGATGAAATAATTCTTATATGTGCAAAAAAATATGAATCCTTCATTATAGAATAACCTAATGATTAAAATAGATTTCTTAATCATCATTACATCATAAAATAATCCATGTAAAAAAAGTTGATTTCAAAAATTATATTCCCTAAAAAACATAATAAAATAATATAAATAGTATGGATAGTATACCTGAAACATATCCTTATTAAATAAATTATCATATATTGAAAATAATTTTGATAAAACAGATGAAATAGATTATCGAGGAAAATATCATTTCTTCTTCAAAAATATTTTATTTTCATAGAATGCCTCACAAGTTTAAAAAAAATTATTATATTATGAAAATGAAACATTTTAAGGTAAAAATCATGGAAGTATGGTGTTATGAATGTGTTAAAATCTATTCATTCCATATATGTAAAAAAAATTATTCTAAAACCATTATTGAAAAAGTAATAAACTCCCTCATTTGGAAAATTAATGAATGATTCCTTTCAAAAAGTGTAATAAAATCCAAAATGGGTACAAATGACTTTAAACATCCAGAGAATTAATATAGAATATTTTATGAATGAATATTTAGAAATCATTTACCTGAATGATAAATTAACCCTAGTAAATACGTACATATAAACAATCTCAGAAAATAATGACACTATGAAATTATCCCTTACCTTTTGTCTGATTTCCATCGAATGTATTTGAACCTCCTATATAATGATTTAAATAATTTCATTGAATAATTCCAGAATAATATCCTTTTTTATGATATCATATATGATCATATTATCAATCTTTTTTAATAACATTTTATTGTTACTCGTTATTCAGGTATTAATGGCTTCTTTTTCTTACTCATGTTTTATCGAATAAATATACGTAATCCTTTATAGGTTATAGTTATATCATTAAAAAATGATTCTAATATATCATATACAATATTTCATCATTCTATACATTTATATAATCATTATTTAATATATATCATGTAGAATGAATCATATTTCATCATGAATCTAGTAGATCGTACGTACACACGAGCGATGATATCATTCCCTTAATAAAAATGGTATAAAAGATGATTTTATAAATATTGTAATAGAATCAATATCATGTTTTAATAATCATATATAGTTATTATATAGATAATTATACCCATCCATGAATGATAGTGGTGAAAAATAGATTACACCAAGGCGTGGAGACAGTAAGCCGTAGGTATGCTCACGTGATGATTTCGTTTTTCATAGGATGGATAGAAGGTGAAATATGTTGGTCAAATAACCAAAATAACATATTAGTTTATAATTTATACTATATTTATTCCATTATAGTGGAATCAAATCTGGAAGCAGAAGTAGAAGAATAATTAATTTGAAAAAATCTGTATAATAGATTATCTCTTCTTCGGTGTACCTACTCTAAATCTCATCTTAAAAGGAACTAGAGTTGATATTTTGAGAGGACTAGAACCTCTAGTATTTGACTAGAGATTTTTATAGAGGAAATTGGTAGGGGATGGCGGATATTTATGGCCAAAAGTGTAGCCAATAGGTGGGGGAGGAGGTGACCTTTTATAATTGAGGTGAGGGGGTCTTTAGAAATCTAAAAAAAATATTAATTTATAATAAAATCAAACCACATCCAATAACCTCCAAAATATATTAATTTATAATATTATATTATATAATATTTTAATCCCATCTACCAATAAATTTCAGAAATGTTTTCCGATCCATTTAAACCGTATCATTTTAATTTATCACTTTACCATTCTATTTCATTTAAAATTGGGTAAATTATATTTCAATATTAAAGGGTGAAATAATAAAATATTTGATGTAAATTAAATCATAAATAAATATTTTATTAAAATTTTGACTATATATTATTAATTATATATTTTTAAAAATGGTCTATAATTTTTAAATAATTTAATAAATCAATATTTTGACAAAAATACAATACTGTCCATTTTGATAATATTAAATTCGGGGATTATTAAATATATAATTATTTGATGTTATCCTAGAAACAAATATTTTATTATATCACTATGTGGTCATGTTATTAAATAAAATTAAATGGATATAATATTTGTCCAAATTTATTTTTATTTTTATATTTTTAATAACATTAATATGATATTTCTATTTATATAATAATTTCAACATCATTTTTCTGTAATTATATAATACATTTATTTGTTGAATAAATTTAAAAAAAATACTATGATAAAGATAAATTTACCATATTTCAGAAGAATACTTGTATTAGAATAAATCTTATAGGAAATCTATCGTTTTAAATGTTATAATTATTAGAACATGAACTTGACAAGTTTAATATCATGTTAAATAAAATAATATAGCAGTAAAAATATCTTATAAAAGGATCCAAATGTTCAATAACTCAATCCTTGGGTGACAATTGTCAATATATACACTAGAAATATAATTTTTTTCAAGTGTCTGTTTCTTTTAATGGTTATTATCATTTAATGAAAAATTAAATTTTTACTTTATCAATAATTAAATAATTTCTACATCATCAATATATAACCCTTTAAGGTAATTATTTATTTTCAATAAATTGAAAATAAAGTACAATAATAAATAAATAAAAATTATCTTTCAAATGAGTATTCATAATAGAATTTATCATCTGTATAACCTTAAATTAAAAATGATTTAGTTATTAAAATTTGATCAATACATATTTATCTTTTCTTAAATAAAATATATTAAATGTCATAATCTCATCTAATTGACTAAATAGGTTATACTTTAAAAAAAATTATTGTTTAGGTAGAAATTAAATCATACAATAATAAAATGAAATATATCAAAGCAATATTATAATATAATATTTACCCTTAATTACCAAATTTACCATTTTACCATATTAATAAAAATTATTTATGTTATTATTCATAATGCCCAAAAATAAATGAAATATATTTACAAAATTTGGACTTAATGATTCCAAATATGGAATACATGATTATAAATTGAAAACATAATGGCTTCGGTAATTAATTTAAAATAAACATCCTTTTCATATTGAGAAAACAAGTTTTAAAAGTTAGAACACTACAAAAGATTGAAATGATTTTATATCCGAAATAAATATAAAATTAATCCCTTTTAATTAAATTATATTAATGGATAATAATATATCGTATTTAATTTTTAAAACCACACAATATTGTAATTTAACCATATAAATTATTTCAATGAAAATGTTGTTTCCAATTAAAATTAAGTATATTTTTACAATTTATCAAAACATAAAAGTTATCTGAAAAATATAGAAAATTCATCCAGAGTAAATTTTTATATCCCAATTCCAAATAAGAACATTATTTTTAAAATAATATAGTTAAATTTAAAAAAAAAATAGATTTAAAATCGGTGCTCCATCAAAATGAGGCAAAAATGCAGTAATTTTGAAAAATACTTCTTTTATCAGAAAAATTAAATTTTTTCTTATATCATGTATAAAAAACATATAAAACTTATTTTTATAATTTTATGGAATATATTAAAAATAAATTTAATCAATAAAATCCAAAAATAGATATTTTATTATTTTATAAACTCACTTGTATTCACCTAAATTGAAAAAATTTTCCTTTTATTTTAATGTGGTTTTATTTTCATTTATAATTAATTTCTCACGAAATAATAAATTTTATATACATATGTAATGAATATATTTATATTTAATTTAATAATATTCATACCAACTATAGTAATAGTTATGTTATAAGGTAACATAATAATATTTAGCTGTTCTCTTATAATCAGTCTTGTGTAAAATGATGTCTATCAAAAGTACTTGAAATTGTTTATAACAGAAGAAAAGAATTGTGGTTACTATACTGAAATCTAATATTGTGTTATGAATTGATCAATATTATATTGGTATATAGTAATAAACTCTCCATAAATGAAATTTTAACAAAAATATATCTTTTAAAAATTCATGGTGTTAAATTCGACCCCCATTAAAATGAATTTTTCCCTTAAAATTCATCGGTAATATAAAAGGGTAGAAAACCACGTCATAAAAGCAAAAACTAAAACATCCTTTTAAAATTTAATAGATGGAAAATAAAATTTTCCAATAGTTAATCCTAACTGGTTCTCTATGTAGGAGAAAATAGGTAATGATTAGGAATGGATGAAAAGCATAAATAATCATAGAGATTGATATAGATCACTGATCACAAGAAAGTCCATGATTCAGTGTTATATATCAATAAAAAACCATAAACTAAAGAGTAATGAAAGGATCCATTGATATCATAAAAAATGAAGATAATAAGACACTCTTTTACATCAAGACCCCTTTTCCTAATATTGAAGAATTTTCACGAGAAGATATACTTCCATTTTTTCGATACAATCTCACCATTGGTCGTGCCATAAAACATTTACCCTTTAAATCTAATTCCAAGAAAATATGTTGAATTTTTCATTCCCGAAATGTTATTAGATCATAGGATCTATAAATATAATTATAGTTTGTTCCATATGTCTTTATTAGAACAAAATATTAGCACAAGTTATCAAATATGCTTAAGTCCACCTATAGTGAGATAACACATTAATCTTACAAACATCATCTAGAGTTTATCTTTTAATATCTATAAATTTATAACCTTATAATACTTATGAATGATTAAATCCAAAATATTTTAATGTGGTACACTAACAAGGGTTTACATTTATTCCCCATATATCCTAAGGTATCTCTTGTTGCTAATATTCCAATCCTGTGATCACATTCATCTTGTATTCTCTTGATTCACAATAACAACATAAATTACCATATATCGTCCTTATTGAAAACATTCTTGTTTCTATATTCTAAATAATATTGGATATATTATATAAATATCTAAAACGTTTATACATCATGAATTATAACATTATAATCTTGAAAACAAATCAACAATTATTTCCCAATAAACTAGTATCCGATAATTTACATATTCATATTTAACATATATGTATCCAAACATCACTTTCTAAACACAAGGAACATATTAGGGGTTAAATTTTTCATAATATTGTTTTTTTAAAGTACATCACCTTACCATTAGATCAATTTTCTAGGTCTTTAGAAATTTTCAATATAAACATTCCAATCATTAATGAAAATAATATACTTAAAACTATTACATATATCATGATTTATATAACATAACCATTGAATTCTGAAACATATACACCTTAATCATCCAAATTTATTCTTAAAACATTACTGAAGATCAATAATATTAGTCTTTCCTAAAATATGAATCATATCTTAAGGTTCCTCAACATTAATATAATAAAGATTCATAGGTTTAATGTATACTAAAATGATATAACATCCTATACCATTCAAATTTCATTTACAATCTCATTATCCTCAAAAGTAAAAAAATATACTCATACAACCTTCATGATTATATTTATGAGATTTCCAATTAAGAAATGGTTTTTGTTAACTCTCATAATTTCCACATCTGAAACCATCAAGCTTAAATATTTTCTAACTAGTTATGGATATTTAAAAATACCAGGAAGCAATGTGTGAGAACTAAATATAAAAAATTAAAAACAAATAAGTAAGTGAAATTAATTATAATATTTAAAGCAATGATATATTATGTTCAATCATAGGTTATTCATTATTATAACAAAAACTATTCGATTATAACTAATACCTATAATTATCCTTAGTAAATCCCTATAAATATCCTTAGTAAAACCCAATAAATATCCTTATAAATATATATAGGGATCTCACTAATGATTTTGCATCTGAATTTGAAAAAGCTGACTAATCCTTCACTCTGATACAAATAGTTACTACCTAAGCATGATGTGCATGGAAATTAGATCATTTTTTTGTATAATACTTAATACAAGACACAAGAAGACTCATAAAGACCATATAAGCATACTGGATTTGGAAACATAGAACTCATTATTCTAATTGTTGAAATATCTTCAATATCTCATTTAATGAACTTCCCGTTTAGTTTCCCTACATAAAACTATTCTTTGTATCCTATGGAAAGGAAAAAATATGAAATGGGTGAGCTCAGATGATCCTTAAGGATGAATTATATAAATATAAAATAAAACATTAACATGAAAATGTAAAAAAATGTTCATAACTTTTGAAAATCTTATCAGGTGTAACATATATGATAATCTTGATCCATGAAATAATTATTGGCTATTTATAAGACATTAATCATAAAAGAACATAAGAAATCAAAAAATAGTATTCGAATAGAAAATAATTTTTTTGAACACACATAAGCATAGAAAATCATTTCCATATTTACCAAGTCTCACTTCCAAGATCATTGTAGTAAAAAAATACCATTATTAAACTGATTTCACTCTTAGTTTTATCCCAGTATTACAGATCCAGATTTACATTCCGTTCCAGACCTATATTACTTGTCTGAGTTTACATTCCATTCCATCCCTATCTATATTGTGAGATATTAATTCACAACTAATGCATTGAAGAGAGATAAAGGTCCCGACCATCTCATTATGAAATAATTATTACATGTTCCACAAAAGCACAAATCTTTCATGATAGCATAATCCAAAGAATAAAATGGGGTTCTTAAACATCATTCCATCAAAACATAATCAATGAAAAAAAATATCTTTCATGAATACCATTCCATAAAAAACATAATCAAACCATTGGAATAGAAGGGTTTTTATAATTGAAACATAGCATTATTAATTAATTTCACCATATATTAAAAATAATTTTGATAAAACACATGACATTGAATTTTGAGGAAAATATCATTTCTTCTACAAATAAATATTATTTTCTTAAATAAAAAAAATTACGAAATTGAATTTCTTTCAATATAACCGTGAAAAAATTTAAGGTAATATTTATTTATATAATTAGTTATTAATGCAAAAAAAAATAAATATATTCTGTATATGTAAGAAAGCATTATTCTCATACATTTGCCAAAAATGTCAAAAAGTACCTCGTTTGGAAAAAAAAGAAAGAATAATTTTAAATTATGTAGTAAAATGTCAAAAATTTGTAAAAATGTCTTTGAAATTACATATAATAATGTTAATAAAAATTATGAATTTATTTTTTGAAAACATATTCATGGATTATAAATATACCATAATAAATACTTATGTATAAGTAATCTTAAAAATAGTGTGATTGTGAAATTATCTATTACCTTAGGTCTGATATCCATTGTATGTATCAAAAATTATTATATAGTGAATTAAATAATTTCATTGAATTATTATATAATCATATTCATTTTTATGATATCATATATGATCATATTAACAACTCTTTATTAATACCATTTTATTATTACTCATTACTCGGGTATTAATTGCATCATTTTCTTGTGCATATTTTATCAAATATGTTCCGATTCTCCTTATTAAGTAATTTCTATATCCTTAAAAATTATATTGACATAATATATTCCATATTTATTCATTATATACATTTATATAATCATTATTTAATGCATATCATGTAGAATGAATGACATCTCATCGTTGAGATGGCAGGCTGTATGTACGCACGGCTGATGATATAATTTCTTTAATTATTAAATGGTTAGGAAGTGGATGGTATATATATTGTTATAGAACCTATATCATGTATTAATATTCAGATAAAATTATCATTTCCATCATTATATCCATCCAAGTACAATGGTGGTGAAAAACATATTATATCATGGCATGGAGATGGTAAGTCGTACGTACACATTTGTGGTGATTTCATTTTTTATAAGATTTATTGAAGGTAGAATATGGTTTCTTTGTAACTGTAGTAACATCTGAAAATATAATAAATATAGGATTTATTACTTTATAATGGAAGGAACTCATGAATATGATCTATAATAAGAAATAATTTGAAATAATCAGTATAGAAGATTACCTCTTCTTCGACGTGCTCCCTCTAAATATCATCTTAATAGAATTAGAGTTTCTATTATGAGAATAAAAAAACCTCCATAATGATATTGGTGAAATTTTATAATTGAAATTAAAAGGAGATATATTTATATATATTACATCAATTAAATAATAAATAAATAATATAGATATTTTTTTACCATATAGTATTTATTATATATATTTTTAAATGTTTTATGCTTTTTATATAATTTAATAAAACATTATTTTGAAAAAATGACAATTGTGTCAATTTTGACATTATTCAATTCCCAGATTATTAAAAATAACATAATAAGATGTTATCCTAGAACCAAATATTTTATTATATCTCTATTTTGTAAAGGTAATATATAAAATTCATTTCATATATTTATTAACCGAAATTATATTTATTTTAATATTTTGATAACAATAATTTTATATTTCAATTAATGAAATAATTGCAACATCATTTTATTGTAATTAGTTAATAAACATATTTTTGAATGATAATTTAAAATAAAATACAATAATGAATATATATCTATTATCATACATAAGAATAATTTTATTCAAATATACCTTCTATTAAATCCATCATTAAAAATTTTATACATATTAAAACATTAATGTGACATTTCTAACATCACATTAAATAAAAATATAAAAGTGTCATAATCTATTATATAAGGCCCAAAATAGTCTATAAATTGACCCTTGGATGATAATGGTTGATATATACTTGAAAAATATAATTCTGCCAAGTGTTTTTGTCTTTTAATGGTTATTATCAATTTAAGAAAAATTAGTTAATTGATTTTTCATCAATTAAAAAATTTCAACATCATCCATTTTTAAAACATTAAGGTAAATATTTATTTCAAAAAAATTAAAAATAAAATACCATGATAGATATAAAAAATTCAAATTTGTATTCATAATCGAATCTATATTTTGTATATCCATATATTAAAAATTATTTAGATATTAAAATTTGTCCAAGGAATATTTATCTTTTTTTAATAAATTATATTAAATGTCCTAATCAAATACAACTGGCTTCCAAAGGGTATCATTTATACCCATGGATGGTTCATGTGTAAAACCACTCATCCAATCATATTATGACATTTTTAAGGAAATTTTATAACATTATATTTACCCTTAATTATCTAATTCACTTTTTTACCATATTAATAAAAATTTTCGAAGATAATATTCATATTAAAAAAATAAAATAAATTATTTTACATAATTTGGAAGAAATAGTTAAAATAATGGATTAAATTTTCATAAATTCATAAGATAAAATTTTAAATAATTAATTTAAAATAAATCTCGTTGATGGAATGAGAAAACAAGTTTGAAATTTAAAAACAAGGAAAAAGATTGATTTTTTTAATCTATCTTAAATGAAAATTTTAATCCAATAAATTAAATTATATTAACTGATTAAAATATTTTATATTAATACTTTTAAATAATTCAATAATATAACTTAATGACATAAATTATTTCGATGAAAAAATTTTTTAATTAAAATTTAGTATATTTTAAATTTTTATCAACATTTGAAACTTATCAGAAAAATATCAAAAATTCATCTAATGTAAATTTATATATCCTTATTCAAATAAAAGTTGTTTATTTTTAAAAATTTAATATTTATAATTTTCAAAAACTAGATTTAAAATGGGTGCACTCTCAAAAAGTGGAAAAACTATATTTTTTAGAAAAAAACTTCTTTTATCAAAAAAATGATTTTTTCTTATATCATTTTTCGAGAAGATATAAAAGTAATTTCAAAGATAAAAATTAATATATTCTATATATATTTTTTAAATAAAATACATCAATAGTGGTTATATTATTTTATAAACTCACTTATTTTCATTAAAATAGTGAAACTTTTCCTTTTATTTTAAAACAGTTTTATTATCATTAAAAATTAATTTCTTATCGAAGAATTAATTATATATACATGTGAAGTGAATATATTTATAATTCAATTAATATTTTTCAATCCAAAACTGATAATGGTTTGGTTATGAGGTAACATAATAATTTTAAATTGTTATCTTAAACTCAATCTTGCGTAAAATGAATTCTTTCAAAAGTACATGAAATTGTATGTAACACAATCAAAGAATTGTTTTGCATAAACCATATGCTAAGAAAATGTTGTTAATAGTGAATTATTATCTTGGTATAGTTTACAACATAAGACATCAAAATAATTTTAAAAAAATATATCTCACAAAAATCTCAGGGTTTTAGAAAAATGTCCCTTATTTCTATTTGAATTGATAGGGCGGGATACATTTTCTACTTAACTACAAGATTTATTATATTTGTGTGGTTTTCTCTTCTTGAGGAAATGATGAAAAATCATGTTTCCAAAATATGATGTTGTTGAGATCCATTGATCAAAATGGAATAAAAAATGTTGGATAGGTACAATCCATGGAAGGAGGTTTGGAACATTGTGACCCCTATACGAATCCCATTGATAAGGATGGATCAGAATGTTCTTTACAAGAAAAAGGATGATGTTTGGGAAACTGGATATGATCTGGGTTCTCATGGATTTCATTCGATTGTGAAAAATGGCTTTTGTTGATAGGTTTTACTGGTTTTGATGATACCTTGCGTTTTTATGTACCGCTGCAGTTGAAAAATACCACTCATCAGGAGGATACTTCTCTTTCTCCAACTGATCTATTGATAAATATTTGGATTTCTTCTATTAGAGAGATAGAAACGGAATTGAGTATACATTAGGTGACAAATTCATGGATAGTGATAGTGGAATATGGGATAGATGATGAGGCTAAATCAACAGATTACGAAGTGGTATAAGAGAATGCTAACCAGCAAATCCTACATGAGAAGTTGATCAAATATAGATATAGGAAATGTTAGGAAAATTAAGATAATGATGCTCATTCCTTATCTATGTTTATAATAGTATCGAAATAATTGAATTTCGATTACACAGTATTATAGAATTGTCTAAAAGAATAGTTTGTGTCTAAGGGGACATGATTGGAAGGTCCTAAAAGCAAGGGATGCATGGAAATTGAAGGTTATCCTCTTTTTGACTCGGTTTACGATTTAAAATTAGTGAAACTGAAAGGCATTAGATCAACTACTACTTCCATTAGTTATTTATAGGTACATAGGTCTTGTGATCTTGAAGTTAAGAAAAATACTTCATCTATGGTTGTTTCAATAGTTGAAGAAGGCTTCAAAGTGGGTTTATTTTAGGAAGTCCAGACATCATTTTTCTAATCATGGGCATGTCTTTTGTTTTGAAACTACAAGTGACATTGTCTTGTACCCTATTATAATTCCTATCCAGATGGTGCCTCATTCTTGCATCCACACACTTAGGAGGGTTTATTATATCATTCCATATGCCTCATATGACCCTAATATTAATTATTATTATGGATTGGGTAAACAAGAATGGTGTAAGTGAAAATTTCTAGCCTATTTTGAGTGATTGATATACATACTAAAGTTAATGATCATTATCAGGAAGTAGTGGTCCACTCTAGAGCCTTGTAGAAAGGATATGTGTGGGTGGATTATACTAATGATGTGAAATAACGTAGAGATATAATAATAATGGTTAATGATTCAACAACAGTGATCAGTGAAGATAAACTACTCCATGACCCATCAAAATTTGTGGTGGTTTATTCATATTCTAGGAGAACTGATTCGGCCGACAACCACATTGGTGGTTTCTTGTAACAAGTGAATTCATGGAGGAGATTCCAGAATTTGATAATTCAAGACTGTGGGTGAAAATAGTTTTACTGGAATGCTATGCAGGATGAAGGGTGAAGGATTGGATATAATTTCAGAGAAAAGGTAGGTATTTGAATTTTTTCTAGTTTCTCTTTATGGGTTATGTTGCCAAATCTGAACCTTTCTATTTCTTTCTCTCATTTTTTATCTTATAATAATGGGGAGTTTTCCGTAAATTTTATTATAAGTAAAAAATATTATTTAATCATTATTAATTAAATAAATAATTGTTTCTAATTTTTAATTACAAATTATTATTATTTGGATAAATTTTTTCCTTATTAATGGTTCTATATAACTACAAAAATGGTTGACTATCCCATAAATGGACCATTGTTTATATTTTCAACTATAAACAATAACTTGGACAAACATAGTATTATTAACAATTGTGTGTCATTTAATAAAATTTTATTCATTATAAAATATCATTAATGTCATGTTTGGAACAATTCATTTAATTTTCCATTAAGAAAACCATAAAAATGATTTAATTTGATTATAATCATTTAAAATATCATTAATAATTTATTATTATCTAATAAAATCAAGGAACACAATAATTATTTCATATTATATTAAATATAATATTTTTTCAATAATTTAATTTATTTTTCTATTAACTAAATAAATATTATTTCAGTATTGTGCAAGCATTAAGGGTAATTATTTCATAACTACAAATTATAAAAAACCCTTGATAAAAACAATTAATTTATATTTCTAATTTCTAATTTTAACTCAAAATTCATTCTTATTATTCCAAATTCAAATATTTATAGATAATAAAACAAATAGAATGACTTTTTTTATTTTTCATTACACAATTTAGTATAATGACCGAAATCATGGCCAAATGGATATAAAAGGTTATATATTTGAACATTTAATAATTATTTGTGATATATAATCATCCAAACAAAAATAATACTAATATTATAGTTATTTTTTAGTTCTCATCACAATATTTTTACAATTAATTAACAAATTTTACCTCTATCATGGTGAAAATTATTTATTTGGGTTACTATTCATACTGATTATAAATAAATGGGAATTATTTATTAAAGATGTACCTAATGATTCCAAATATGGAATCCATTTTTTAATGTTCAATTCAAAAAATTGTAAGAATGTAATTTAGATTTGAAACTGAAAAATGTTATGAAAAAATTATTTTCAGGGAAATTCATTTTTAAGTATTATATTTTTAATACTAAATTCATGAATATAATTATTTATAAGGACTATAATTAGATTATACTTAAAAATAACTAATTAAAATTTTAAAATAATATAAAATGGAACATTAATTTGTTAATCATTTAAAGAAAAATACAGTTGAAAAATAAATATAAGTATTTTCACTATTCATTGAAAAAATCAATATTTTTTTTAAAATAAAAAAATATAACTATAAGATAATTTTTACATGCTAATTTAAAGAAATATAATATTTTTTATAAAATTAAATTTTCAAAAGGCCAAAAATTTAATTTCCTCGTAAAAAATAAAAAGAATTATTTTTATGAAAACATATTTTTTGAACAATAAAATTACATTTCTAAATATTGAGTGATAATTTTATTGGAATTTAACAATAAATTTATATTGAGTATTACCGTTAAGTAATTTTATAAATGTAGTTAATACTATTAAAACCCTCCAATTTAATTTCTAGGTTAGTCCAACCATATTTGAATAACAAAAATATTTCATTGTTTTTTTAGACTGGGTGTTGCATATCATATATTCTATAAAACATAGATTTTTTTTAAATCATGGTGGTGATATATTCTTCCCCTTCTATGTTCAAAATTGAACATGGTCATCAAAGAGAGAATGTGAAGTATGAAGGACATCTTGAATTATAGCTAATTTATTTAAAAATAGAATAACATTAGTGGGAATTGAAAATATAGTTTCGGAATAAGATTAATGAACAAAGTTAAATGAACAGAAGAAAGTGAATGATCACTAGAATGTTGATGACCAAAAAACTAAAAACCAAAGTTGGGAGAAAAATCACATCAATTCATCTGAAATAATGGTAATAGATAATTTTTTTTGGTTTCAGGATCCTTTTCATAGTGTTGATAAATTAATTTTCCATCTACAGTAAAAAAAATAACATACCTAAAAATTATAATTTCATCCTTTAATCAATTTACACTACAAACTCATCCCTTTTCAAAACTATGAGTATTTAAGATGATTTTTTTCATTCCCATGGAACTAATCTCATTTATTAATTGATTAAAAATTTGAAAAAAACGTTAATAATATATACGTACCATCTTAAAAAATTAACCAAAATGGTTATCTGAAGGTAAGTTAATATCCAAATTGAATAATATATTTTACTTCATGATCTCCAATATAACATTAATGGTTAAAATTAGGCTATTCCATAAATATACAACCAAAATTAAATAAATAAACTCAATATTAATGATTTTTAGACTCAATTTTGATCTTATTACTTTATAGTTACATCCCAAAAAATTAATTTTGTTATTCCCAAATACTCATTATACTAAAAATAATGTTTATATATACCTGAAACTCATAAAATATGTCCCAATATATCATTAATAATTGAGAAATACCAATAATGAAAATGATTTGATCCTATAACATGATTCCCAAAATCAACATAAATTTCAACTTAAATTTTTTTTATGTAAAAACTCATATTAACTAGGACATCACGTAGGCTAGTGGTAGGCGATGCACCCTTCCCACCCTTTAGTAGTGGGTTAAAACCCCATGGAATTGGGAGATGTGACAAATTTTCAACTGTCCTATGAGTTTCCCTTTTATAAAACTATATTCATTGAAACCCATAATGTTCACAAACATATGGCAAACATCTTAAAAATAAAAATAATCTATAAATCAATTTATAACCATTGTGGTTTTCTATATATTTTTTTATAAAATCAAATAATCTTAATGGACTATTATTACCTTAACATCATATATATGATTATATTTAATGGTTACCAATACTATAAAAAATAATTTCCAAAAAGCTCATTTTAATTCTTCCTCAAAAAACTATTTTTTTCTAAAACTCATAAAAACCAAACGGTTATATTAAAATAATTTCTTCCCAAAATAATCATAATCATCTTATACATCCAAAACAAATATCCTTAAAATGGGTACCTATTTCTTTAATCTTATGATCAATAATAGAATTTTCAAACCAAGAAACTTTAGGTTTATCCAATATCACCAAATAATATCATAAGTTTCCATAGGTTTTATTCTATCACTCATCATATAATAATTATTAATTTACCCATATATATACTGGAGTGTTAAAATAAGTGTGCAGTAAGGGAACACTCACTGTGCATCCGAATTATGGATGATAAATACTAAAACAACTATTTTAGTGTTATTACCCATGAATGCAGATATGCCGAAAACCATTCCCCATATATAGTATACATATAGGGATTTATTGACTGTAAAAACACATAATCTATTCAATACTAATACATTAGGATGTAGCCATATACTTAGATTTATCCACTAGGTATTTACCAAAACTTTTCTAAAAAAATCTATAAATATTAAATAAAACTTATGGTGATACCCAATAATTTAACAATGACTTTTTATACATAGATATTACATCCCATTAGATACATATTCATTCAAGAACATTATTATCTATTCTGTGATGATAAAGTTTTAGTGTCTATGGAAAATTAGATCCATAAACAACTGGTTTCTAAAAAAATATTTTGTATACCACTAGGTTATTCATAACCACCACCCTTCTTAGAAACATCTAACATAAAACATTCTTTCATATCACATGAATAGGAAAACCTAATAAAGGGTGAGCTTAGGTTCTCAGTAAGGGAAAAAACATGACAGGAAGACATAACATGTGATTCAATGGTATAACAAGATATAATAAAAGATAAGGCCCATGAAGAATTGCATGGGGTCATACCATAAAAAACACAGTATCAAAAGATTTTGGATAGGTAGGAAATGTGGAAGAAATACAAAATACATGATAAGAATAAGTCAAGGAAAACTGCCAAGATATCATCACGTATTAGCCACAGTCCCATAGTTGATTATTATTACTCCCTAATCTAATACATAATGCTTCATAAGACTAAAACATTATCCAATGCATCAGAGCACTATATGTGCACACCCATCATAACATGTTTTTGATTAGGTGTTCCACAAAAGGAAATAAATCATAATGAAAAAACCTATGAATTAATCACATAAATAAATGTGTTTCATAATCTTACACCATAAAAAACAACGAATTTTTAATAAAGAAGAAATTTGAGAAAGGAACATAAACCATGTGTAACACCAATCAGAGAAATGGTAGAGTAATTTGGGTATATATGTGAGAGAGATATATAAATATTTTAGAAATAATATAAAACATAAAATCTTGTTATCTGTGATGAATAGAACTACTATAAAAATATTAAATACAATATTAATTAAAATACCATTTATTTTAGAAAATACTTATTTGAAATATAAAAATGTACAAAATATTCTGAAATTTTTTTTCTCCAAGAAATAATTTTCAAATTTATAAATTACGCATTAATGCAATGACTGTTCATGTTGGTGGGAAATTCCATTCATAACGTATACATTAAAACAAATATTCATTCCACATTTTCGGTAAAATTTAAAAAATACCAAATTCATAAAATGATAATAAGATTCATTTTAAACCATTTTTTAATATGTGAAACATTGGTAACAATGGATTTAAATAATCTTGGGAGAATATTAGAAACATTCTAGAAAAAATTTCTCGTAATCTATGTTATGAAAGAAAATGAATTTTCAAAATAATACATAAATAATGTAATGTCCCCCCCATCCAGTTACACTCTCAAATGGGAGAACCTAGTTGGTTATGTGACCTCAAGTGTGCATCCCCATATCCAAGAGGTTACTAAATTAATGTGGGGGTTTGGTGAATATAATGGGGAGACTATACACCATAGTTTTGAGTCATAATACAACAAAAAAATATATAAATATCAGAGTGTGGAAATAAAAGACACCAAAAAAAATAATGGATAAAACAAACAATAAATGACAACTGAATAATATAATAAATAAAAATGAATAACTTAATTAACAGATGAATGAACATAAATGAAATTCTTAAGGTCATACAAATAATAGAATAATATACCCAAATAAAGACTCTGATAACCTTGATGTCAAACCCCATGTTGTTATCATCTCAAAGATCCAATCCATTTAGAAAGAAATAATCAATGACAAGGAAATTTTACATTGTAGAATCCCACATCCATGTAAGACACTAATTTACTAAATTCAATTCTTTGTAAGATATGAGTAAAACCTAGCTGGTCAATACCACTATGTCTAAATAAACAAATATCCAAAAAATTTCATTGAATAAAATGTGATAAAATGGTGTATAAAATAAATAAATAATTAATATAATACATCAATAAACCTTATTCATCACCCTATAGGAATGTCTCTGAGCATGTAGCACAACCATGCCAATAACAAACAAGAAACAAAACAATCTTTATTGGACCATGCTAGAATGTGTCTGATCATGAAGTACAACCATGAAAACTAAAACCATATATGCATTTTATAACAAATCAATGGTCCAAACCAACAAGATTATAATCATAGTATGTGTGAGGTCCTATCCCAATATATAATCAATGAAACTTGTGCTAGGGTCTATCCCGGTATATAAGAATCATATCATTTTTTAGGTTATAACCCAAAATATAATAATTGTAACATGTGTCAGGGCCTAGCCCAGTATATAAGAATCACAACATGTGTTAGGGCATAGCTTAGTATATAATTATTGAAACATGTTACAGAGCCTAGACCAATTAATAATAATATCAACATTTTTTAGATGTTCATATCATAATAACAAGCGTATAACAAAATAAAAACATAATACCAAAAGGATAATAATTAAAATTAACATTTTTCTTTTAAATTACCTATTTGTTAAATTAATCAAATAATCCATTTTCCAATGTTAATCTATAACAAAAAATCACATGAAACACATGTCACTATAAAATCATATGTAATCAATTTCCAATTCATTTTTTTCAAATGAATCTATAAGTTGAGATTCCTATCAACAGACCCATAAGGATATAAGGAATGATTCAGTTACAAGATCATCAATTCCAGTTAATCCATTAACTAATGTGCATGTTGAATTAGTTAAATTTTGTATATTTTTTAACTTTATTAATTGAAACTAGACCTTAGGGTTAGGTTTTAGATGCTTAAACATTATAAGATGATCTACACAACACTTACAAGGGAAAATTCTAATAAGGATGAAGGTGTAGAAGATCTCAAGAAGAAACTAGATCTACCCAGGTGAAGGTTAAACCCCCAAATTAAACATGTCGTTTAATATTTCACCTAAAAAATGGTGAACAATGAAATAGAGGGTGAAACCTAATCAAAACATATCACCACGAGTCAGATGTGGGAGCATAACATCTAAAATGGTGGAAGGGACCCAAAATAACCTAGAGAACCTTAGGGTTTGAGAGGAGGAAGGGATTCATGGAAGAATGAGGAGGTTCAAATGCATGAAAACCTAAAAACTGTTGTTCCTGGGGAATACATGATGTGGAACCCATTCGCATCATATATTTCTCAATTAATGTGATACATTGAAAATCCAATCATCTTGGGTAAATATATATCTTGATCGAACATTACATGGTATTTAATATGGATTCGTGACATGTATTATTTTCACATCATGAACCACTTCACTATTTGAAACTATTCATGGACCGTGTCTGGAAATGATTACATTTTGTGTAATAAATTTACATGGTGTGTAAAATTTTCTATATTAAATATTCATCCCAAAATCTAAAAAAGGATTGTTACCACCTCCAAATCCTTCAAAACAATGTATTCCCCAAATAAATCCATTCAAAACGTTAATATCCATACTTTATTAATTTAAATGATGATACATATTGTAATATAAGGTCATTTTACCCAATAATGGGTCTCTATCTCTAAACAAGACTCAACCACTACGGTCTAATAAAAACTCGAATATGGATGAATGTAGAAGAATGTATGATCTTACAGCCTCCCCAACAAATAAGAACTCATCCCCATGCCGCTCAAAGCATCACTGTGGGGTCATGGTGAAAAACATCATCCAATGAGCTTTCATATTAGACTCTCTCTCTCTAAGGAATCCTCTGGAATATTCCCATTATAGCACAACACTATAACTACAAGTATAGTCTTACCTAGAGATATCACTCACTACGGTCCACAGTTCATATCAAATGTACTTCAATGCACTCATCATCACAATGATCTATGTTCTTAAAAGCTATCACATGTGAAGGGTCAGAATAATATTTTCTAAGCTATTACACATGAAACACATCGTTCATGTGATTATAGTGCTATTTTAGGGATAATCGATATTCAACTGAACCAACATTTTCCACTATCTCAAATATCGAAAAAAAACTAGGCGCTAACATACCAAATTTTATGATACAAAATTCCACCAACATAAAAGGCACTCGATGGAAAAAATGACAACCAACCTCAATCTCTAGAAGTCATATCCAATGGACATTAAATGTTTTATTCCACCTGTATGCAGTTACCTAATAACACTGGTTCAACTGAACATCCTCAGTTGTGTCAGGCATGAGACTATGTCCAAAAAGTGAAAACACATAATTTTCTAACAAATAAATATGTGACCAACATGGCCTTCTATACAAGGCCTCAAAAGTATCCATTTGAATCGATACATGGATGATGTTGTTGTAGGAGAACTACGTGAGTGAAAAATGTCACTCCCAGGAACCACCGAAATCCAAAACATAGGCTAATAACATATCTTTGAGAATTTTAATAGTCCACCTAGATTTACTATTAGTTTTATGATGATAATCTATTATCACAAGAACCAATACTCCCAATGAATTATTAAGGCTCTTTAAAATTCGAGAAGTGAAATGAGGATCTCGGTTTCAAATGATACTCCTTGAAAAAAAATTGAAATTTATATATTTCATGAAAATACATACTACCCAGATCATGAACATTGATGTTATCCCTGACAGGTAATAAGTGGGATACATTCATTAGATAATCCATGATCACCCATACAACATCATTCGTATGGTTTGTCTTGGATAACCCTATAAAAAATCTATATAGAAATCATCCCAATTCCACTTAGGAATGGGAAGAAAATACATCATCCCAACATACATCTGATCCTCAAAAATTACCCACATAAAATGAAAAATCACACAATGAATCCTACATATCATTATTTATCAATGGCCTCCAATACTATCTACAGAGATCATGATAAATCTTTTTTAATACTGGATGTAGAATCCATCTAAATTCAAGAAACTCTCTCATCATCTCCTCATGAAAACCCAATGGATCCCATACTCTATTATAAACGAGATGAAAATAAATTCCACCAAGAGACAATCATACTAGTAGATGACAACAATATTTGATATCCATTAGATATAAACCCAATATATTAGCTAAATTTTCTACTATGATCTGGTGACTAAACATTGGTTTAACAGATATTTATTCCATAAATACTTATCCTGGAGTCTACTGCACATCTAGATATATTTCTAAAAAAGGTGAAATCATGCACCACTCATCACAAGACTCCCAAACTACCTCTGTAAATGTATTCTGGATCAATTCATTGAAAATGGTGTTTCTGCTGACTAGTGTACAAGAGATCATGATGTTGAATAACTGAAGATACTCAAACCACTTCCACTTATATAGGTTTAGGTATAACTAAGAAAAGATGTAATTGATGATCTCCTGGTCTGTGTACACCCAAAAATTATAACCCAATAGATAGTGTCTCTAGAAAAAAAGGGTATGTTCATCAACTATTACCTCCAGATCATGAGTGGGGAAATTCCTCTCATGCGGTCGCATCTATAGGGATTCATATGAGTCCTCATGGTCATTCTGCAACATAAATTCTTCATGTCAAACTATGGTTGCACCAAAGTACATGCTAGACTCCTAAATATAATCAGGTGAGTTGAGGATCAGTTCAGATGTAACCCTCTTCTTTAGATCTTGGAAAACTCTCTCTCAAGAATCTAACCAAACAGACTTCACCTCTTTCTTGTTCATCTTGGAAATTAGTTTTTATAAATGAGATAAATAACATATTATGCACTACTAATAACCCTATTTTCACAAAAAACACCAAATATTGAATTTATTTTTTGGTCACCACCAAGATACCATGGATGCAACCTTCTCGGGGTCTACTAAAACTCTTCCTTCTAAGATAACATGGCCCCAAAAGTTTATGCTATTAATAAAAAAACAAATTTGGATATGTTGTTGTAAAGATAATGCTCTCTCAATTTACTCAATATGATGATATAATTTTGATAATTATAATCTTTAGACTTTGAGTACACTAAGATATCATCAATGAAAACCACAAAAAAACAGGTTCATATAATGATGAAATATCTTATGAATAAAGTCCATGAATACCACCGTAGCATTCTTCAAACCAAAAAACAACATTATGAACTATTATAATCCATAACCTCTTCTAACTGAATTTTGAAGTTTGTCTAATGGTCTCACCCTCAACTGGTGGTACCCTGAACTCAATTTAATCTTGGATAAAATCATGTATCCTCTTAGATGATCTAAGAAATTATCAATGCATGGAAGGGGATACCGGTTCATTCCCTTTTTTGTAGCTTTTTCATCGATAATCCACACATAAGAACAATGTCCCATCAACCTTCATAGTGAAAATAAATGGAGGACCATAATTGGCCATATGAAACCCTTAGACTCCAAATCTTACAAATGAATGTTCAAATTTTGATGCTCTATTGGATATATCCTATAAGGTGGGATAAAAATTTTATTATCTCTTAGAAATAGCTTGACCATGAACTCAGTTTATCACTCAGGCGGTAAGTTAGAGAACACATTAGGACATTCATCCTGATAATAGTCCAAAAAATGAGAAAATGTCTCATGATACATCTATCCACCATCCAGGACAAGTATTTCTATAAGATCTATGATACAATCCAATATTCACTAAATCGGTTCTTCATGACCATCCTGAAGATCACACCAACCGTAGTGTGTTTAGCTACCTCTATATGAATACTGAAAGGTAACTCTACTATGAAAAAATTCAATATGATCCTGGTACAGAAATAGCTGATCAATACAATGAATGAAATAGAATCCTATCATATCCAACATAAAATGTCCCCAAATGAAATTATAGTCACCAATTTCTAGAGAAAACTCTTTATAGCACCTGATACCCTTTAACGACACTCTCATTGGTGTGTCAATAGTCATGACCTTGTCTATTCTCTCCATATCTATACCCATAACATTTTCAAAAAGATAATATATAATGGAATAAATCCTGCCTTTATCAAAAAAACAAAATCTTTGGTAGATTATACAAGAATAATTAATCTAAGAGTCAAAGTTCATGCATCTAAAATGAATAGAGTATAGTATATAGTATGTTGTTGGATTCACCCTCTTCCATGGGATATAGTTTGAATCCCCTAAGATTCTCCCTTTGATTGGTACATCAGCTCCTCTACTGGGGTACAATTTCCCCTACCTGAGCCTAAATATCTAATGCAACATTAGCTTCCTCTCTATAGATGGGGTAGTTGTTCCCTTTATAGACTCGTGTGTATTTATTAATCCCCGACTTCTACTCCGCTGTTGAAATTTCCCACAAAAAACATAATGATGGCCCAGTCATCCATAATCACAAACTATAAATAAGGGTGTAGGCACTAAGGATGCTTGTGAACAAATATGACCCACTAATACGGTACTATGATTTATTCCCATTTACTTGACTACCATTCCCACCAATCCTTTGTGAAAACTATTATTGTGGATCTTCTATCTACTCAAATAAGAGATCCCGGATTTTCATACTGAAACAACATGGATACTACTTGGTGGCCTCTCTCAGATTCCTATCCATGATGAGCATCTGATTCATCAAATCCTAAAAATTTTACAAAAAAAACATTCACCCATGTTCTAATATCATAGTGATTCCCGTCTAAAAACACGTCACCATGGTGATCTCACCGGCTATTAGAAATGGAGAAAAGAACATCGGGTGAGTGAAACATCTGGCACAATCCAAAACTTACATTCCCTCCCATGTGAGATGCATGAACACATAAGCCTTATTATCCCTAAATGTCTTTGATTATAAATGACTTAGTAAATTTATCATGAAGTACTTCAAAGAAATCTCATCTTGCTATTTGTTTTCCTCTATAATGTCTCACCAATTCTTGGATGGTCCAAGAAGAATGTATGAAACAAGCATCACCCTTATCTATGATGGAGACTCTTGGTGCTTGAAGGTTGTCTAGAATGACTCAATCCATAACTCAACTTACTAGGGACCACCATATCCCGTGTACATTGGTAGATGTTGTATTTGAAACTCTCTCATCAGCTCAGGCATCAAAGTTATAGTGACAACACTCTATCATTCTATGGAATTTATGACCCTTCAGAATCTATCATGAAGTTGAACATCTATATGAACATCAAGATCGACAAGAAGCTACGACTCATTTGTTTTAGGAGCATTCATATTTCTACTCTCCTGGAACTCAATTTAAAGAGGATGAGGATGCATTTTATCTACATGAAAAACTCACTCCTATGAATACTGGGAACAACAGGGTCAACCAAAATAGGTGAACATAATAGAGATACAATGATCATGGTATCTCTTAACATGGGTTGAAATTGTTTTAGTATGATATCAGAATAAATTTATTTCATTAAATAGATATAAAATGTGTGTTGTTTTATATTTCATATAGAAAAAATATCAAATGCACATAATATGTCCCTATCAAGAACAATGAATGTTAGTATATATCTATATGTACCAATCATGATTCAAGAATACTCAAATAATTCCCTACTAGGACACGATTCTAAATCTCTAGAAAAAATAATATCACACAACATTTGAATCAACCAAGGTGAAATAACATCAAATCGTAACAATCTATCATCATGAACAATAATCAAATCCCTAGGAATTTGGATTTACCCTGTACATGTATTAGCTACCCTATGCACAAGGTTATTACCATGTCCCAACAAATCCTATTTTACAATCTACCATTCCCAATTCGTAAACAATGATAAAAGAAAAGGTGACCCTCTAATACTACTTTTCTACATCCAACATCCTAACACTATCTCGTGTGGTCATATTGGGTGGGTAATGTGACCACAAGCACTCCATCCCACACACTAGAGGCATCCGACTAGTAGTCAGGGTGTGGTGAATATAATGTGGAGACTATAACTCCAAGTTTAGAGTCATAATAAATATAAAATCCATAATTATTAGAGTGTAAATATAAGAAACCACACAACAAATTCAATAGGCCTAAAAAAATTTCAATTGAATAATCCAATAAATAATTAAGAAACAATTTACATACAAGATGATTGAAACTAAAGGACATGATGTAGGTCATTAAAATACAAGAATAGAATACAAAAACAAATACTCTAATAACCCAAGTTTCAAACCCCATGAGAGTCCCATTTCAATGATCCCACCCATCCACTAAGAAATAATACACTATATGGTCCATTCCCATTATCCAAACCTGAATCCATGTAATCTATTGGTGTACCAAAAGGAATTATGTGTAGGGAATGAGTATAACTAAGTACGTTGACACCACAATGTCTAAAAAACAATTATGATAATAAGTGAATGAGATATTTTGAAAAACATGTGTATAAACTAATTTAATAATTAACATAATGCAACAATCAATAAACATCAAAACCCTTCTGGAAAGTTCCTGAGCATGTAGCACAACCATTCCAACCATAGACATGAAAACAAACAACATGATTCAACACCAAATTAGAATGTATCTATGAATGTAGCACAACCATTCCAACCACAATATTATACACAAGGTATATCGTATCGCTAGTCTAAACCATCAACTTAAGAATCTCAAAATATCACAGAGCCTAGCCTAAATGAAATGCATTGTATCATTTTTCAGGGAATATAATGATATATAAGCATCAAAAAATGTGTTAGGGACTCACCTAATATATATGAATTTCCACATTTTTCAGGAACAATCCATGTATATAATCCTCGTAGCATGTGTTAGTTCATAGACTAGTATATAATAATTGAAACGTTTTTAGAGCCTATCTAGGTATATATGTTTTGCATAATGAGTCAAATGTTCAAATCAAAACATAAAGTGTATCAAAAAATACATACATAAGACATAATGTTATTTATTATAATTAATATTATTATTTCAATTTACCCATTTATTCATTTAATAAAATTATTCATTTTTCAAGGTGAATGTATAACAAGAAATCACCTGAAACACATTTTATGCTAAAATAATTTGTTGGTCTTGTCCATTTCATTATTTTCTACGGTAATATCAAGGATGATCATATCCCAATAGTCACAAAGGGATCCAAGGAGTGATCAAATTACTTGAATGTCATTTCTAGATTATATATTTACTAATGTGCATGTTATTTCAGTGAAATCACATTTAATTCATGCTATTCAAAAATTTGAATCAGACCATAGGATTGGGTTTTAGACTCCCTACCCTAATTATATTATTAAAATAATGATTCAAGTGGATAACTTCAACAATGATGAAGGTGAAAAAGATTTTAAGAAGAACCTAGATCAACCCAGGTCAAGGTAAAAAACAAAATTAATCCAGTGGTGAAAATATCTCACAACAAAGATGGATAAAAATGGAAGATAAGGAAAAACTAGTTAGAACTACTCATCAGGGATCAGATATAGAAAAAAATTTCTTGAATGGATGGAAGGGACCCAAAATATCTTGGACCACATTAGGTTTAGAGAGGAGGAAGAGATTAACTAAAAGAATGTGGTGGGACAAAGACAAGACAAAAATAAATCCTCTAAGGTGTAGTAATAAAAAAAGTGTAACCCATTCACATCTTGTATTTCTCAATTAATGAGGTAAAGAAATTTTTTTACCTCTCGCTAATATTAAACATCAATAAACATTATATGGTGTGTAATTAAAATTTAAAGTGTGTGTTATTTTCACTTGATGAACTACTTCACGAAATTAAAATATTCACAATTTGTGTCTTCAAATATTTACACATCATATAATACATTTACATGGTGTGTAATGAGATGTAGAAATTTTTTAGTTGTGTTTCTACATAAGGATCTAAAGAACCTATAATTCCTTCCAAACCACGAAAAAACATCATAAAACATTTAAAAAATTTATACCCAAATGAATTTAATTTAAATAAACATAAATCCTTAAACATTAGGTCATTTTCTCCAATAAAGGCTCTCTTTTTTTAACAAGACTCAGCCACTAAGGTCTATTTTTTTGAGGAGTCATATACCAAAAAAATAATGAAACATACAAATATGGTTTATTTTCCATTAAATTTTGTTTTTGTCTCTTATGAAATTAATATGGAGTCCAATTCTTATCATAAATGGATATTATATCATTTATATGAAATTTCATTACATTACACAAACACACACTTGAGGACTATAATAGTTTAGTTCATTTGGAACATTGAACACAGTCTTCATAAATCATGAATGATCATAAATATATCCCATTACGATAATACCCTTTAATACAATTAATTAAAACCTTTATTCATAACTTGCGGAAAAGAAACATAAGAAAGGGTGTGGTTAGATGCTCATTAGGGAGAAAGAGAGATATGTAAGAATAACCTGAGAATGAGGGTATTCGAACATGATCATAAAATATGAAAACCATACCTAGCATATAAAAGATAAAAATAATGAGTCAAAACATAAATTTTGGTAGTTCAAAATACATTAATCTTAAGTAAGTCAATGAATATAAGACATGCGAACATAATATTGTCATAATACATATATTTTTGGAATACACATAATCATATAACAATTTAAAATTGTATAAATAGATAAATGTTCACTTATTTATTTATGGACATGAAATTAGGTCCTGTAAAAAGCTTATGGACATGCAACTATGTCCACGCATAACACTATATAAATGGAAGATTGGTCTAGGCATAGAATTTCGACAATGTAATGAATTCCATGGATAACATTGTGAACATGTAATAAGGTTTACATAATACATCTTTAGTAATGAGCTATCCATATTTACCCAATGAATTAGCAGTACATATAGGTCCCACCAATCACCTACAAAAAATCATACATATGTTTTCTAAAAATTCCTAAAACATTCATCATATCATAATCCCGGAAATGACATGGATGTCAAAAACAATTCATCATATAATAAAATTTGGGAAAAATATTCCCTTTTAAAATCACTTTTTTATATAACAAAATAATAACCTCTAGAAAAATAATTAGGTTTCTTAATATTTCAATATTGGTATAAACCATGGTAGAGATACAAGTTTCATAAAAATTTGCCATAATAAACCATTTAGATAAAGAATAATAATGGTATCCTAGGTTAATATACCCATTAAAGAATAAGTAACATCAATTAATGTCGTCTTAGATGGAATTTTTTGGAATGATTTCATAAGAAATTTCTTCAAGGAAATACCATTTCTTTTTTAAAAAATTTTTAAAAAATAAAACATTTTGATATCATTTTCATTGAAAATAACCATGAAAACATATAAAGGAAGCTTTAAAAATCATTCAAATTGATTATTTGGGAAAATATCCTTTTTGATTTGAATTTTTTTAATACATAAAATATTTTTGAAAATAATTTTGATTGAAAATAAAATTGAAAATTTATAAATGATGCTTAAAATAAAAAATTTTTCAGGATGAGGAGAATTTCTTTTTATTCTGTATACATTTCAACTAATATTCTATTCATATTTGTAGTAAAATTTGAACATGGATTTGAAAAATGATATGAAGATTCCATTAAAAAAATTACTATAACAAATGGGTTAAAATTTATTTCATATATCATTAAGATAATAATAAAACATTTTTGGAAACATTTTTAGAAATCATAGTTTCAGAAGAAAATGTATTTTCGACCAATGAGAGAAATAAAATCAGTAATTATTTAAAACAATAACATATTTAAGGTAAAAAAGAGTATAAAATTGCTAATATTGCATGAAAATACCATGAATGACCAATATATAAGAACATTCATGAGTTTCATGTGATATGAATAATAATAGTTTATCGTTATAAACATAATAAGAAATAATCTCGATTAACGATGAGATTGGTAACATAAAATATTAAATAATTTTGTAAATTTGAATCATAATAACCATAGTTAAATAACATAAAATGGAACAAAAAATGTCATGAGGAAAAATAAATTCATGATATTACAGTATATACACCTTCTAAAAGAATATATGCAAATGACATAAAATAGATTTCAAAGAAGTCAAATTGAGACAAAAATACCCCAGCTATTTAGTAATCATTAGATCATAAATATAAATAAAGAATAAAAACAACAAAAACATTAAATACCATTAACATACTGATATTAATGATATAATGTTTCAAATGAGAAGTATATACCCCCACCTCACAAAAAGTAAACAAGTGGTGGATTTTCATATTTCACCCAGAAATAAAAGAGATACTATGAATCGGTTATTGCAAGTATAATATTCATTAGAACTCATTTGAGCCTCCTATTTAAAAAATATAAGTTTATTATAAATATATTATAAAACAAAAATTACATATATCAAACCATATATTATTTACTTATGTTTTTTAATACTTATTAATTAACGATTCCATGTTAAAGTTATGTTTTTGGGAAGAACTGCTTTGTTTTTCATATGTGTTATGATTTGTTATTTTTGGTCCAATTAATTTGATAATGGTTAAATAATCCTAATATTTCTAAACAAAATATAAATATTATATATCTTTAGTATATAGGTATATATATTAATCCATAAAATTTAGTGATGAAAAATGTAATACACTATTCATGGAGACAACATGCCATATATACGCAAGAACATTGTTTCCATTTTGTTGTTGGATTTAATGAAAAAAGGTAAATGATAAATTACCTTTCCAAAATCATTTATATATCATATATATAATATATTTTCATTGAAAACTTCCTTAATACCTTCCATTTAAAGCATCAATGAATAAAATTGCTTCACAAAGTGGTAGTATGTTGTACACACGAATGATGTTATCATATTCCACTAAATGGAAATAATGAATGTATTTGTGATATAATAATTAAAGAAGCATAATAATAACATAAATACCATATATTGATAATAAATAAATCATTATTTCCAACAATGATAGGAGGTATTGGAAAAATGAATGACATTTATTCGTGTGGTGGTAGTCCCCCGTACACCTGAACACTGATTTCATGACACATGTGATGAAATAAAGAGATGGTTGTAGGAGATGAAATTAATATAAAAACATCTCAATATATTTAAAAAACTGATATTATTGTATTATAATGGTATAATAATAATTCAAGTAGGTGGAGGAATAAATAAAATAAAAATGGTTCTTGATGAACGTTACCTCTTCTTTGGGTATCCTCCATAGGTTTTCACCAAAAGCCTCAAAAGGTTGGATTTATATTTAAAATATGTAATCTAGGATGATATGATGTATTTTTTAGGTGATTTGTGCATATTTGTTCTTGAAAAGGGTATTATGTTGTGAATAGGGTAGGAGAAGGGGTGGCCTTTTATATGATCGGTGAGTGGAAAACATGTAGTTATTTTGAAAGAGATAATTACAACCATGTTTTTTGGTTTTCAAAAGGCTCCAATAATGAAATAATATTACCCATATGAATACTAAGTTACAATAATATATTATTTTTAATATATTCACTATTCATTTTGGTAAAAAAATATGCTGATATTATAAGACATTATATATTATTCTTATTCAAAATATGGAAACAATTTTTTTAAATTAAAATCTAATAATTGAATATTTTAATTTAAATGCAATCACAAAGACATGAGGTGAAATCAGGATTTTTAGGAGAAAATGTTCGATGTTTTATAATGTTTTTATTTGGAAATTAGAAAGAAAATTATTTTAATGAACAAAATTATATTAATTTATATAAAATTGAACTAATTTTACATTAAAACTAATTTAAAATATAACACCCCAATACTTTTATGATATGATTCTCTAAAATACCTTCTATTCATGGCCTATATTTCATAATGCACTATGTTACTTTGAAACAACACTTGGTTATTTAAGATATTGTCATATCCTAGCCCTCAAATATTTATTTTCCACTTCTATGTTTAGAACTTCAAAAAACGAAAATCTAGAGTTGTGACCAGTAAGTCATTTGGAGTCTGATAGAACCAACTTGATTTTCATGATTAATAGTAAAATACATTTATGAAGAGTAATAATAAAAGTAATATGACCCTTATGAATACTAAATAATGATCATTGTTTTCTATAAGGTAATATGATAATGAGATCTTAATTAATTTTTCAATGTGATATAAAACTAATTATACCATTAAAATTGTTATTTTTCCGAATTAACCATGATATTATATAAAAAATAAATTAATAATATTTATAAAATTATTTTCAATAAATTGTGTTCATTTTTGAATTCTACACATCTAAAAATGTTTAGTGTAAATTTAATGGATTTTTCAAAAATACATGAATTTTACTTGAATTGTAAAAATACAGTTTTGAGTTTTTGGTAGTTTAATGACATTATAATAATGTAATAATTAATTATAAAATTCTGGTAGTCTTTTGTATAGTATCACATGACATTAGGTGTCCCAAGTGTTAATGGTCCATCCCATGGTTTTTCAAAAACCACTAATGAGGTGTCTCTTTTAATTAAAAAAATTCCCTCTCATTTACTATAAATACCAACTCACCCCCTTCATTTACATTAATTAAAAACTAATAATCCTCGAATATCTGGAAGTATTATGTCCCTAAGAGTCCTCCCATGTTTTCCTCATTCCCCAAAGGTCCCAACTTTCATGTTAAGGGAATTACTCTTCCAGGTAAGGGAATCTACCACCCTTCTCTTTTCTGAAGGATTTCATTTTATGTTTTCTATTTTATTATCAATTATGTCATGATGAGATATTTCATTCCATATTTCCATTTATTTACATTTTATTTAATGGTGATGAGAGGGACCCTTTTTCTCATCAATCTAATTTATGAAGTTTTAAGTGACGTTGTAAGCCTGCTGAATTTTCATGAGAGATTCCTTAATTTTATTTTATTTTGAGTTCCATTATTATCTATTTATTTTGGAATATTCCCTCATCCAAAGGATAATATTATTCCAGTACATTATATAAACTATAATTTTATTATTCAAATGGAGTATTTCATCATCATCTCTCTATACCCACCCCCCTTTTATACTAAAAAGGAAAACATCGTCCGAGATGCATTAATTTATCACATTCAAGGACGGCGGGTTCTCAATTTCTATTAATATCTTCAAGAAATATAATGAAACAATTTTAATGGTTGAACCAGATCATATAATATGTATTGTAACTTATTTAATGTTCTTTATTCCTTACACACCCATAATATAAAAAATTAAAACAAAACAAGTTCATTATGAAGAAAACTGCCAAGTTAATCCAAACGTTTGTAAATAACTAATTGTTCGTCATCATGGTATATAACCCAAAAATCATTATAAGATAATTTATATCTCTGAAATTGAATTCATAATATATATTAACAATTATGTATGTTTAGCCACACATCAAATGAACTTCTATTTATGAATACACATAAACCGATCATGGAAACCAAGGAAGAAAATTCTTCAAAACAATAATATTAAACCTCTTAAACCCATAAAAAGGTACAAGAATGAACCTAATAAGGTTATAAAAAATAATTTAAATTTATAGTATTTTCTTTAATAATTAATTAATGTAGTTAAATTGTATTATTCAGGCAAATTAAATAAACGAAAACACACTTGAGCATAAGATATGGGGTTTCTCATATCACTTTCATTTCTATTAGATTTCGATTGTTCGCCACTTATTTCATTAATGTGGTGTAAGGTGTCCTACATTTTGATATATATTATCATGATTCTATTTATATTCATGATATTTTTTTAAATTTTTTTGGATATTAGTTTTTTGTCATATGACTCGATTGATTACAATGGGGTGAGAGACATTTTCTCAAATTCTATTTCATTGTCAGTTACTTGTTATTGTGAACCTAATACATCTTATGTGGTGTATCCACTTCCCATTTGAGATAATTTTTAATTTAAAATTGTAAATATATTATATATCTATATTCTGGTTTCATGGATATGAGTATTTTCTTAAGTTGTATACCCTTTAACTTGGGGTGTTTATTTGGAAGGTTGGTTTAACTATGGAAATATTGACAAATCTATATCCTATACTCTATACGGATATTGAGAATGAATATTGGACATGTATTAAATCTGTGTATAAGGAATTATTTGGTCTTTTAGTGGTGGGTTGGGCCTGATATAGCCCCTCAGTACATCGACAGGTCTAATGTGATAAATTAGTAGGTGAAAAACCCTTCATGTTTGATTCCAAAAATCAGACTAGGTTCTACACACAAACATAAACAGTTTTAATGGTATTATGTTATCATGTAGAAAATACATGAAGTCCAATTAATAATAATTCTATTTATTCATTTTCAATTATTACTATCCATGAGGTTTTCACAATGAAAAAATATATGGATGCAGTTTCATTTTCAATTTATTAATAGCGTGAGTTTTTCATTTATTCACCATGACATATTTGATTATGATTAAACTATTATTTATTCATGACTCTTATATTTGTAACCCTTATTGAGCATTTTATCTCACCCTTTCATTTGTTTACCTTCAACAGGTAATGAAGTGGAGATCATTTAATGTGTTCTGTGGATGCAGTTTTTAGTTTTTGTTATGTATTGTAATTGGTAACCTTTCCAATGTAATTTGAGTTACATATATGTATCTAGATTCTTCAAGAATACTAAAATGATTGTTCCTTCAGGATTGTTTTCCTTCTAATGATGCCCATATAACAGGTAATGCACCGGCTCTTACCTAGAGGGGTCGTATTGTTACAGTTGGTAAGAAAGGAAGTTTAGATTCAAACTTGAAAACTAGATTGGAAAATGTACATTGGGGAATAATTTCCTAAGTTAGTATTTGAGGAAAAACATTAAAGAACATCATGTTATTTTTGAAAGGAATTGACTATGTGAATATATCTAACAAATATATCGCTATTTGGATACAAACAGATAGAGGTGGCTCTGGCCCAGATGTACCTTGGATTGAAAACACCAACAAGGTGTTTTGAGATTGACCCAAAGTATCATGGAACACGAAAACAAGCCTTTTTTCAATCTTGGTATTGAAACTCCCATGGGATATGATTTTTATAATTCATATTTTATTTAAAATCCATAATGAAGTATTTTAATGTAAATTTTTCCTCAAGGAATCCATTTTTAAGAGATTAGTTATGCAATGAATTTCAATCTATGTTAAGTCATTTTCTATTTGAGATTCATAACCTATTCTATTGTATTATATTATTTAGAAATGTAGCCTAATGGACGAAGGGGAATCAATACTCATTGGAAATGTAGGGAATTCCTTACTGAGGAAGTCAACATAGTCAATGTTGGAGCGGATCAGATCATGACCATATTTGGAAAACATAATAAGGTTTTAACAAATAACCATGCCACACTGGTGTTGGATCATTTCATGTAGAAATTTCCCACATATTACAGTGGGACTACTAATCAAGTGGTTTTTGAGAAGTGGCTTATGTCCCTTGAAAATATATTCAGTGTATTACGATGAAATGAAAATGAAAGTGTATTATTGGAAGTATATTGTATCAAGGCCAACACCGATAAATTTTGGTCCATGATTCATAGTATCGCTGAGGAGGAAAAAAAGAGGATATGGAATAGAGGTATTTTAAGGAAAAATTCTTCAATAAATATTTCCCTCATCAGACACGAACCAAAATAATAGGAAATTGTTGATTCAATAAGGGTTTCCTTTTTACTTTTCCATTCCTTCTTGTTTTGAACATCACAAACACCTTATACTTAAGCAAATATTATTTTTACCCTCATAAGAAAAATTTACTTCTTTAAGGAAATTTACCTTAACCTAGATTTTCTTATACATAGAAATATTTTTTCTTAAATTTAAAAACCGGATTCATACCCAAAATCCCGGAGCCATATAGTGAAAAGACTTGGAGCATTCTGTTTTTAGGATCCAAATTCGAGATGTGATCTATAATGTAGTTCTAATCTGAATTCTGGACTCTGAACTTTCATGAGTTTGACTCCAAACTCTGAAGAAGTTCGACTCCGAACTCTTAATCAGTTTAACTCCAAACTCTTAAGTAGTTCGACTCCGAACCCTGAAGAAGTTCGACTCCAAACTCTTAAGCAGTTCGACTCCAAACTCTAAAGAAGTTTGACTCCGAACTCTTAAGCAGTTCGACTCCTAACTCTTAAGTAGTTCGACTCCGAACTCGGAAGAAGTTCGACTCCGAACTCTTAAGCAGTTCGACTCCGAACTCTTAAGAAGTTTTACTCTGAAATCTACAAGTTCAGAATCCGATCTCTGGTGAAACCAGACTCCGAATTCCTATAAAACAGATTCCGAATATTTCGTAATCATAGACTCCGAACTTCATTTTTGTTAGACTATAAACATTTAACTTTCTTACACTCCGAAATATTGATTAGCTTTTACTTACATATACTTCATTTCAAAACAATGTCGTACATTCAGTTATACATGGTTTGTTATAAAATGATGTCATCTATTCTGTTTCTAATTAACCGTTGGTTGAGTTACACATGTTCAGGTGCCTCCAGATTTCATGGAAAATATGACCATTGGAAGAGGGAGCCGACTGTTGGAAGTTTTCCTATAAATAGGAGCTCATTTGAAAGAGCTGATGATGGAATTTTGAATGAATGAAGTTGATCGATCTAGAGAACACACGCTGTTAAGGTGATTTCTAGAGAGAGAAGCTTTTCATGCCTTGTGCGTAATGAACTGCTCGTTCATATTTCTTCGTGCGACTCCGAATATTGGTGATTACATTCAAGTACTTCCGGGGATAGGAAGACAGAGGTTCTGACTACCTTGAAGTTCAAGGGCTTCCTTGCTGAGGAAGACTGAGGTTCCAACTACCTTGAAGTTGAGGGCTTGCGGGGATAGCAAGACATAGATTCTGATCTTCGTATCGAGGGCTTACCCTAGTGTGGGTAAGACAGACTTTCTTGAAAGTATAAATCAAGAGACCTTTATCCAAGGTTGTTGGATACCCTTCTCTTTGGGTTAAAATATTCATATCTTGTTACTTGTAGTTTTACTACTTGTTTTTCCACTGCATATTTTATTATAAGGAAAGTATAAACTTCTTGTATTTCCTTACACTTGTACTCTGACTAGTTTAATATTCTATACGCTTTAAGGTAGAATCTTATATTGTAAACCTTGGTTTCAATTCTTCAGTTGGTGAACAGAGGTGTTGTGAATTAGCTTAGTTTAACATTGTTAAAACTATATTTTCCTTGTATAAGGAAAACATAGTTATCCATAACCAACTTTAAAGGATCCAATGTAATTTTTAAAGTGTACAATTCACCCCCTCTTCTATATTGATCATCTACATTGTTATTTCGATCCTACAGAAATTACATATCTTAATGCTAAGGGAAGAAGACAATGTTGTAGAGTATGATAACACCTTAAAAAGGATTTCCATGTATGCCATATATTACATACGTGACTCTAAAACTATATTGATCATTTCTTTGAATGTATTAATCCATGTCTTATATGGGAAATGACTTCTCAAAAATTTTCCTCATATGAGGAAATTGAATCAAGTTCCCTCAAAATAGAGAATTAATTTTCTATATCAAATTTTTTCATGGGAAACCATGAAAAAAAGTTTCACTCAGATAAAAAAGGAAAACATGAAGCATCTAAGAAGAAAAAGGGAGTGAAGAAATTCCCATTCTTTGAGAACTATGGAAAGAATCATGTCAGGAAATGTATGAAATTCATGGGAGTATACTATATGTGTGGAGAAAAGGGTCATAAATCTAATTAATTAAAGGGGAAGAAGCAATTTTATGGTGTTAAATGCTATAATTGTAGATAGATGGGACACAATGAAAGTTATTTTCACAAGAGACAGGGAAACATGCCTCAGAAAAAACCAATAGGGAAAGGCAGAGCTTATGTGATTACAACCACAGAGGTTTACGTTCCTAAGGATGTGGTTTTAGGTACCTTAATTGATTCCTCATATATAGACAATGAATTATTTGATTTTGGATAACCTAATTCAATTAAATCTTCCTAGTTTTCTAAAGAATAGACATTTTCAATTTGATTTAATAAAGGAGTTGTTAGTCAAAACATATAGGGGATGCATCATTGCAACAAAAGCATGTGGATTTATCCTCCTCATGACACATAAACATAATTGAGTTGCTAACATTATCATCATACCAAAGACAATCATTGATAAAATTATCAGTATGAATTGGCTGCCAAATTATTATTGAAAGAATTATTTCAAGAAGATGGAAGTTACAATCTTTGAAAATTGTGCTGAATCCCTAATTTTTAGAGAAGAAACACCACAAAATAATTCTTATCTAGATCCACCCCAGGAAACTATATTAAACGCAATTTTTGGAGAGGAAGATAACCCAATGCCTGTTGGTGAGGAATGAAATATTCAAATTGAAAATATACATATAGTATAAGAATACATTGATGTATTTCTAAAGTATTTACCTGGACATCCTCCAGAGTAAGAAGTTTAGTTCTCTATTGATTTAATTCCTAGTGCAAGACCTATATCAAAGACCTTATATATAATGGTCACTATAGAGTTAGTGGATCTAAAGAAAAAACAAAAGGAGTTGAGTGACATATGATTTATTCGACCTAGTGTTTCTCCTTGGGGATCCCTGGTCCTATTCGTTATGAAGAAAGATGGATCGATGAGGATATTCATTGATTGCAGGGAAATAAATGTTATTATAATAATGAATATGTATCCTCTACCACGAATTGATGATTTATTTGATCAACTTCATAGATAACAATACTTTCTAAACATTGAAATTCGATCTGGATTTCATTAGATGCATTTGAAGAAGAAGGATATTCCGAAGACAACATTTTGAACTAGCTATGGGTATTACAAGTTTACACTGATGCATTTTGGACAGACTAATTCACCCTCTATTTTCATATATTTAATGAATACAGTTTTCATGGAATATCTTGATATGTTTTTTTATTCATTGATGATATCCTGGAATACTCCAAAATCAATGAAGACCATGAGAATCACTTGAGGATTATTCTGAAAACTTAGAGAATAATTGAATTATTTGGTATATTTAGAAATTAAGAAATAAATATTCAATCATTTTTTTCAAGGATATATTTTCTCCAAGGATGGAATACTAGTTGATCATGTCATAAAAAAGGCAATCCAAGAATGGACCAATCCAAAGAACACATTTGAGGTATTTAGTTTTTTTGGCTTAGCAAGTTACTATCGGTGTTTCTTTCAAAAGTTTACCCTACCGGATAACCCGATAAAAAAGCTCACACATAAAGGAGTTATGTTTTTTTAGATGAAATAATTTACAGAATGCTTTGGAGAATTGAAAATAAGATTGTTCGATGCTCTAATTTATACTCTTCCATCTGGAAGTGATGGATTTGTAATATACAGTGACGTATCAAAGAATGCGATGGGTTGCGTCCCTATGAAAGATGATAATGTTATTTCTTATGAATCAAGGCAACTGAATACTCTACGAAAAATTGTCCAACTCATGATCTTGAGTTAGTATCTATAATATTTTCTCTGAAAATATGGTGATATTATCATTATAGTGAAAATTTTTAGATATACACAAATCACAAGCTTTTGAAATACATTTAAACACAAAAAAACTCAATGTGAGGCAAAGAAAATTGCTCGAGTTAATGAATAATTATGATTTTTAAATAAACTACCACCCATGAATGGAAAATAAGATGGAATATGCATTAAGTAGGAAGGATCATGGACTTCTGACTCAAATGGGGATTTACAGTTATCCTATATTAATGGATCTACTAAAGATGGATATAGGGATTGTTAAGGAAGGTGAAACGTCATTCCTCATTCAAATGATGCCTAAACAAACTTTAGTTGAGAAGATAAAAATCTCTCAATATGATGATGAAAATCTACATAAGAAAATCATTGCTGTTAAGGATGGGAGATTTGAAGACATAGTTTATGAGGAAGGAGTTATGACGATTGGGAAGATGTTATGTGTTCCATCAATACTTGAGCTAAAAAAGGAACTATTAGATGATTCTCATTGCATAAATTTTTCTATACACACAGGTAGAACAATGATGTATAGAGATATGAATGAATATTTTTGGTGGGATAATATGATGTGTGAAATTTATGACTACGTGTCACGTTGTCTAGTTTTTCTACAAGTGAATGGATAGATAAAACATCCTATAGGAGTGATGCAACCTCTACCTAATCTATGTGGAAGTGGGATAACATTACGATGTATTTTGTCCCTAGAATACCAAGGACACCTCGAAAGAATAATTCTATATGGGTAATTGTTGATCGCCTCAAAAAATCAGCACATTTCAGTCTTGTAAGAGACTATTTACCACTTGAACTCCTGGAAAGACTTGATATTAATGAAGTTGTAAGACTTAATGGAGCACCTTTATCGATTGTGTTCGATAGAGATCCCCGGTTTACATAAAAATTCTGGAAAAGTCTCCAGAAGGATTTAAATTATAAAATTCACATGAGTATTTCTTATTACCCCCAAACCAATGGATAGTATTAATGGAAAATTACATCTTTTTAAGACATGCTGAGATCATCCTTTGTTGACTTCTATGGTATATAGGATCAATAATTGGATTTGGAGGAATTTTCTTACAACAATAGTTTCAATTCTAGTATTCAAATGGCTCCATATAAAGAATTATATGGAAAGTGATGTTGAAAACCAACTTGCTGGGACATATATGGTTACGGAAAACTTATAGGAACAAAACGTATTGAAGAGACCACGACTAACGTGAAGACAATCCAAGCCCATATTAAAGCTGCCCAAAGTAGGCATAAGTGTTATACTGACCCCCAGATAATGATTTGGTATTTCATGTGGGATATCTTGTCTTTAAGAATGTATGTCCATGGAAGGGTTTCTTGAGTTTCATTGTGAAAGGAAATCTGAGCCCTAGTTACATCAGACCAATTGAAATTATGGAAAGAATCATAGTTGTAGCTTATCGTTTAGCAATGCTACCAAGTCTGTCCAAAGTTCATGATGTTTTCAATGTGTCATTGTTAAAGAAATACATGCTAGATCCAATGCATGTACTTAGTTATAAATACTTATAATTGGAACATTATTTTTCATACTTTGAAGATCCATTCGGGATTCTTGACACAAGAGAGTAGGTATTGAGAAATTGGAAAACTCGTCTAGTAAAGGATAATTAGAGAATCTAGAATATATAGGAAGCAGCAGGGGAAGCTGAGGATGTTATGAAGAAGAACCACCCACATCCTTTTTGTAAGATTTATACATAAAATTATGATGATGAAATTTCAGAAGGACGGAATAATATAATTCTGCAAACATTTTATGGTATGTTTCTTTGAAATAAATTAAATTCCTAGCCCATATTTTAGAAATCACTATGTTACTTTGAAAAACATGTGGTTATTCAGGAGATAGTCATAACCTAGCCAATAAACATAAATTTTCAACTTCTATGTTTTGAATATCAAAAAACATTTATCTAGAGATGTGACCTGTAAGTCATTTGGAGTCTGATAGAACCAACTTGATTTTATTGGTGAATAGTAGCGCACCCTTATGAATAGTAATATAACCCATATGAATATTTTAGAATTATAATATTATATTATATTAAGGTAATAAGGTAATGAGATCTTAATTAATTTTTCAATGTGATATAAAAAAATGATACCTATAAATTTTCTATTTTTCAAATTAAATATGATTTTATTTAAAAATTAAATTTCTAATATGTTGAAAATTATTTTCAAAAAATAAATTTCATTTTTGAATTCTACACATCATTAAATGGTTAGGGAAAATTTATGGGATTTTTCTAAAATATTTGAATTTTCATTAATATTAAAAATACAGTTTTGAGTTTTCAGTAGTGTAATGACCTCATAATGATTTAATAATTAAATATAAATGGTTGGTTGACTTTTTAACAGTGAAATTTGACATGAGGTGTCCCAAGTGGCTACAACCATGTGCTACCTTTGGAAATACCATGGTTTGTCAAAACACTCTAAGGAGGTGTCACTTTTAATTAATAAAGAAACTCTCTCTCATTTACTATAAATACCCAGTCACCCCTTCGTTTTATTTCATTCCAAAAACATTATCCTAGAAAATATGGAATTATTACCTCCCTAAGAGTCCTCCCAAGGTGTTTTCAAGCTCCCAATGTCCCAACCATCTTGTTTTTGGAATTACTCTTCAAGGTAAGGGAATCTACCACCCTTCTCTTTTCTTAATGCTTTCATTTTAAGGTTTCTCTTTTATTTTAAATTTGATTATGTTTGGATATGTCGTTAATTATTCTCAATTCATTACATATTATGTATGAGTGATTAGATACCCACTTTCTCTCATTAAACTATTTTATAATATTTAAATTGATGTAGTTTGGATGTTGAATTTTCGTGAGAGGTTTCTCAATATTCTTCTATTTTGAGTTCCTTTATTTTCAACTTCATTCCTCATCTCCCCTCATCCAAATTCTATGATAATTACAGTACCTTACATAAACTATAATTTCATTATGGTAATGTAATGTTTCATCATCATCTCTATTTCCCCCTCTTTTTATACTAAATTTCAAAACAACATCTGAGATGTGTTAATTTATTATATTCAAGGGCGGCGGGTTCTCAATTTCTATTAATATCTTCAACACTAGTCATGAATCCTTTTTAATGGTTGAAACATATCATAATATATGTATTTTACCGTTTTCAATGTTCTTGAATCATTAAACACTCATAATATAAAATAATAATAGAAAACAATTTCATTATGAACAAAACCGCCAAGTTAATCCAAACGTTTGTAGTTAACTAATGCTTCATCATCATAGTGTATAAACCAAAATAATTATATGATAATTTATATATATGATGATTCATTCATAAGATATATTTACAATTCTGGATGTTTATCCACACATAGAATTAACTTCCATTTATTAATACATGTAAACCGATCATGGAAAATAAGGAAGAAAATACTTCCAAAACAATAAAATTGAACCTCTTAAACCAATAAAAGTACCATAAATAAACCTAATAAGGATATAATAAATCTATTATATGTATAGAAGGTTCTGAAATTATTAATTAATGACAATAGAATTTATTATTCTTGTAATTAACAAAACAATGAACACAATTGAGCATAAGGTAAGGGGTTTCTCATCTCACTTTCATTTCCGTGATATTTCCATTATTCACCAATTATTTCTTACATGTGGTGTACATTGTACAACCATTTGATATATATTATCATGAATCACTTTATATTCATGGTTGTTTTTGATTCATTTTGTGGATATTAGTTTTTGGTCATACTAATCAATTGATTACAATGGAGTAAGGGTTTTTTCACAAATTCCATTTCATGGGAAGTTTCTTGGTATTGTTCACCTAATTTAATGTCACACCCCGACCTCGGATACTCCTTCATTATATTTATTTCTCGATGTTGGATTTTTGGTTGATGTTTGGGTTGGGTGTACAATAAATATCCTTCTGTTTTTGTGGTATTTTTTTTCTTCTATACCTATTATTGATTATTGTAAATGTTGTGGGAAGAGAGCGGCATGTTGGGGAGTTTTTGATCTCATTTGTGTCTCCATACTATGTTTAAAATGTTCAAGGATCTATGGGTGGGTCTTCCCCAGTTTTGGGGTGTAATTTGGGGGGTTTTGACCAAATTTTGGGGTTGCATGGTTTGAGCATGGCCTGGCCAAACTGTGCAGCCTAGCCATGCGAAGTTGCAGAAGTGTCCAGTAGCCCTCGCACGTTATGCGCACTGTTTGACAAACCGTGCAACCACTTGCGAGCATTATAACGTTTGATGTGGAGTTCTGATTTGGGTGATTTGACCTCCAAAATGAATCCCTCTATATTTTTCATTGATCACAGGAGCCTCCCCCTCCTTCATGCTTCTATTTAGGGCGATTTTAGGTCGATTGATCAAGAAAGGTTGGTGATTCTTCATGTTTCATTCATCAAATCTTCCCTCCTTCTCTTACCCTCGTTGTTCTAGTGTTTTTCTGGGGTATGTACATCCATGGATGAACCCTAATGTCTTGGGTTTATGTTTGGTTCATTTTTCTTTGGATATAGGGTCTGCGAATGGTTTGTGGGGCTTATATTGCTCCTCCCTTGATGTTTCACCGCATCCGCACATGGTTGAGGTAGGTGTTTCCATGATTTTCCTTTCCATTGAAAACCCTTAATGCTTCAATGCTTTGGATTAATTTCTAAACATAATTCTCACCATCATATGTATTATATTTAATTATTGTGCGGTTTTTACATTGGTTACAATTGTTAAAAATAGCTTTTGAACGGATTCCTTGAATATGTCTATGTGTTGGTGCCTTAGAAGTGTTTCATAAAATGTCTTTTTTATAAAAAGGAAATTGATCCCTTGTTGTATTGTTTGGACTTGGTTTTATATATTTTATTATTTGAAACAAGAATTAGAGCATTGAATGTGATTTGGTTTCCTATTTATGCCTTGATTGTTTACAGAAAAATGTTTTGGAAAAGTTATTTGTGTTTTTGAAATGTTTGTGAGAGATGTTACAATTGTGTTTGTTTAAATAGAAGTGGTATTTTCATATACATGTTATTGGGTATTATTATGGATTTTCAAATGGTTTCATTGGATGTTTTCACATCCAAGTGTTCACTAGGTGCACAATTGGAAGGGAATTCAAGTGAAAATGACACTTAAAAAAAGGGTGTTACACATGAACCTTGATTTCTCAAATTTTTTCTCTTCTCTCTCTCCAACTATCTTGATTCTAAATTGGATCTTTGATTTACAAAAAGTATTTTTGTATTTGATGTGACTTTAAATTGATTTTTTTTTCATTAAAATTTGAAATGTGGGGCATTTTGGGACACAGTTTCACTACTGGAAAAACTGCCTATACCCACGGTTCAAAACCGTGGGTATAGCCCCCAAAACCGTGGGTATAGCCTATACCCACGGTTTTGGGAACCGTGGGCTGGAACGCTGTCGGTATAGGTCCCCAGCCTATACCCACGGTTTTGGAAAACCGTGGGTATAGGTGTCCTGCCACCGTGTCACCGAAACATAGACAATTTCCACGGTGTCAACGGCTTTTACCCACGGTTTCAAAACCGTGGGTATAGGTCCTAAAAAAATGCAGGCGCCGAGTTTCGATCCTGCAACCTCTTCGCTGCAAACACCGCGTCTAACCACTACCCTAACTTCACATATATGTATATATATATATATTTAGTTAAATATAGTTATAAAAACCGTGGGTATAGAGGGAAGAACCGTGGGTATAGAGGGAAGAACCGTGGGTATAGGGTTCCCGCCAAAAAAAAAATCCTTCCCGCAGAAATTTTTTTTCCCGCGCACACAAAATTGACCTATACCCACGGTTTTTCATAACCGTGGGTATAGGTATTTTATCCCAGACCTATCCCCACAGTTTTCCCCCAAACCGTGGGGATAAAACCCCCCTATACCCACGGTTTTGGGAAACCGTGGGTATAGGTGACTTTTGAGGACCTATCCCCACGGTTTTCCAAAACCGTGGGGATAGAGCCCCCTATACCCACGGTTTTGGCAAACCGTGGGTATAGGTCATGAAAATTCACCTATACCCACGGTTTTCCAAAACCGTGGGTATAGGGGGGGTCTATCCCCACGGTTTTGGTGAAAACTGTGGGGATAGGTACATTTTCCAGTAGTGTTTGTTTCAAATGGTATAATGGATCATTTGGCTTTGTATACTTGGAAATGGTTTTAGAAATGATTTGGAACTGCTTTGGTAAATTTATTTGGGTGTGTAAAATTGAAGGCCCGTTTGGCATTGTAATTTTAAATGTGATTTTTCTATTTATTTTAGAAAAGAATGTGATTCAAAAAAAATGTGAATGCTCAGTGGGAAACTTTGAAAATTTTATGAAATCGTATGAATGTTAATTGGTGTGATGGCCCGATGTGAACTTTGTTTATATGAAATGATTAGATGCGTATTTTGGGTCACTTTGTAATGTTTGTGTTGATTATTTTAAATGAAGACGTTTTGATTACTGTATTCCCACTTAAAAAATTAAGTATTTTGAAACGGGTATCAAATGGTTTTAATGATTTGCATGGCATGATGGCCCGGTTGGCACATTGTTAATGGGAGAGGATTAGATGTTCATATAAGGTACTCCTGTATAGTGTAACCCTTTATGGGTGAACTTATAGGAAGCGTCTGTGTTTGGGGAAGCCAAGTTTGGTGAGATGAGTCACGCGTGCAAGGGACTTTCTACTAACATTGTATTATGATATCCACCATGGGTTCTTGGGAATCTTTTAGAAGATCGTGTGACGATTGCTGATCAACCCCGATTAGACAGGTTGGTACCCCCTTGATTTTGTTAGGACAGGTGGGCTTTTCCATTGGATTGGTCAGTTATGGTGGCAAGTTGGTTATAGACATTGGAACTTCACCATATGCCGGTAGGTGGTTCTAAAACCGAGTACATCCTTGGGTCTTCTAGGGATGTTTAGGAACACCCATGGTTAATAGATTATTTACATTTCTTGTTTACATTATTCTGAATTGAATGTTAATTTGTTCAGTTTATTTATTTTTAGAATATCCTTGGTGTTATTGATTTGGGGTTTTATCTAAAATGAAGTATATTTTTAAAATAGAAACATGGTGTGCGTAGTTTGGAAAAAGGGAATGAAATGTGTTTATTTTTAATAAGGAAGATATCCTCTTTTTATATCCTTATTTTCAAAATAGTGTCAATGGATTGTTTTGGGAAAGAAAACACATAGAATCTATGTTGATTTCCTACTGATCTGTCAAGATCACACCCTATATGTACCATTCGGTGTTGGTAGACCCGAACTGTTGTAGCTTCTCATTCATTCAATTTATGTTTTTTAGTATTTTTCATATTGGACCATATTTTTCTTTTATTGAAAATTCCGTTCTTGTTAGCTCTGCTGCATTTTCGATGTTGTATATTTTTGTCCTATTATTATTGGGATAAATTGGTCCCTCTTGTTTTATTTTGATGCCCGGAACTTGTTTTCAACCCTTGGGGATCAGGAACACCCTTCGGGCCATATCTCGGACCAGGTTAGGTGTTGGGTCCGATGGCATCCCAACTTGGTTCGTGAGAAAATGGTATTAGAGGGGGTTCTTGTTATTTTGGGTGTCTGGTAGATGGATATTATGACTCTTGGGACTCGGGAGGTAGGTGTAGGAAGGGAATCATGAACCCTTTCTCATTCTAAACCCCGAGTCACCAGGGGTAGTCCGAGATTGAGTCTTGAGTCATGTGTTGTTTTGTAAATGAGGGATGAAAATGGAGGCGAGTTTGGTTATGTTGTGGCCTTACTTGTACTGGTGACCCATGTGAAGTCCATGTTCCCGGTTTAAGGCCCTCCTAGTGTTATGACTTACTTGGGGAATGGCTCACCACAATGTTGCTGGGATGGGAATAGACACTAGTTCCTCTTTCAGGTAGTTTGTTGTTGGCTGTGTTTTGATTTGTTATTGGATTGTGTGAGTATGTTAAAAATGAGTGTGTATTTTCAAATGGAAAATAATTTAAATGAACTTACATTCTATCAAGTGGGTTTATATTAGTAAAGTGGGTTTTGAAACATTGAAGGTGTTTTGGTTTTGAGAATGTGAATGGAATGTGGGTCTTGGTATTTTTTATGGACATTAACATGTGTGCGGGTATATGTGGGTGTGCATATTGGCATAAGGTGTTGGAGATGGATTGACACACATGTAATGGTTCATAAGGTACCATGGGTTGGGTGTTAGAGTTAAAAGTTTGGTAGGATTTTTCAAAAGTGAATTTCAATGAGAAAATGATTTCAGAAATTAGTTATTTTTTCTTGAAAAATAGGTTTTTGGTTTTTGGAAATTAGCCTTGGAAGAAGTCAATTTTGAGTTTTAAAAGGAAAAATATGGTTTTTGAAAAAGAATATTCGGTTTGTTTTTGTTTTTACTTTTCTTCTAATCCATTTTGTTTTGGTTTGAGGTATTCTTCTTTGTTTGTGCCTCAGTTTGATATTGGATTTGGTATGTGATTTTCATGTTGTTCAAAAACAATTATGCCCAAAAAGGTCCCAAAAGTTCATAATGAGTCATTCCTGGTTCCTTTCCTCCATAAGTTTTTCCTGTTTTCTATGATGATTGATATTTTCTTGAGGTTGTACCATTAGTTGAGGAAGTCGAGCATGTTTTTAAGTCATTGGGAACTTCCGATAATATTAGAGTCCATGCAGTTCAAAGATTGTTTGAGGGTCTAGACTTGGACTAGTTGGGTGTGGTTTCCCCATCATCGACGGAAGGTGACATGTCAGGGGAGGTGTTTAAGGACACTTTCATCCAACAGCTCATACTAGAGGAGGTGAAGCACAGGAAGGTGGAAAAGTTGTAGGATGTTTAGTAGGGCCATCGATCAATAAATTCTTATGGTGACCATTTTAGAGAGCTGGTTCCATTCTCTTTGGAAGTAGCATCAGAGGACCAGATGAAGGCCCCTCTCTTTGTATGGGGCATTTTTCCTGAAATTGCATAGAAAGTGCTCTCATCTGGTGAAACCTGTTTCGAGAAGTTGGTGGATGAGGAATTCATGGATGAATTGACTTTTGGGGTGCAGACGGTGGAAGTGGGTTCTTATGAAGGTTCCCCATCTGGTGAGTGGGGTATACTAGAGGAGCATGTTTTTGGAAAATATCCTTCATCGGTTTCAGTTTCCGGTTTTTTGAGTCCTTCCCTTGTATGATTCTAGTGATTTCGGTTTGGTCACTCAAAGTCATCTTGTCGTATTCCTCCGATGAGTTGCTGACACTGTAGCATTTTTGGTCATTTGAAGAAGTTATATAATAGGATCTATCAGAAAAAGGGAGTCCTGATCGGAGGATGTGTTGCTTGACTGTGAGGAAGGAGATGCTTCAACAATCATAGACCCAACCACAGGCCTCAGGGTGAAGTTCGTGCATAGTCAAGAGTGACAAGGGTGTGAAACTCTAGCCTAGTTTTGTTTTCTATGTTGGGATGGAAATGTTTAACATCTTTTTGTTCTTATTTACTTGATGTTGTAAGTTGACTTTTTTTTGTAAATGGTGTGATGAACTAGATCTATTGTAAACCAAATAGTTGAGTATATCTGAATGTGTCCCTTGAAAATTTTAATTATTCTTTGAGTGTGTCATGCCTTTGTGTATTCTGTTCGTGGTTTTATCTTTCGGTTGTCCTCATACAGAGATGCTTGAGTTTTTTATAATTGTTTTATTGTGGGTGTGGTTTTTTTGGGAGGTTCCCTAATTTAGTGGTGGTAGTGTACAAATTATATGTGGAAGTTCATGTTTGACCCTAGTCGAGGTTTTTGGTTTATGGAGTTTTTGGGATATTTTTCACATGTGAAGCACAGTTACCGCATGGAGAATCTAAATCGTGTTGCTCTAGCTAGGAAGACAGAAACAACTACATGGCCATCACATGACAATGTGGTAGGTCTTATAACCGCGTGGCTTTGTGTAATTTTTTTGGGAAGAGGTGTTGTCACGGTTGGCACACGGTTTTAAAACCGTGTGGCCGAGCCGTGCGGGGTGCCACATTCTTCCAGTTGCTCGCACATGATTGTCGCACAATTTAGAAAATCATGCTGCCAAACCATGCAAGCTGTCCAAAAATTTAAAATATTGGAGCCTTTCATCTGGGTTGTAGTGTGAGTATTCTTTGGGTTTTAAATTTAGTTTGTATTAGTTGAGTTCTTGTGGTGGGGAAACACTCTTATATTCTCCCCAATTCTCATTCATGCGTAGTGGTTTCTTCTTGATCAGTTGGGTGTGAATTGTTGAGTGAATAGTCATTCCACGGTTCCATGGCTTCCCCTGGGATTTTTTTTTCAGGCATGGACATGAGTTTTGGTTGTATTTTGGCTGGGTGACTTTCTGGGGGCAGAAAGTGTCTGTGGTGGGGAGAATGGTCACACCCCGACCACGGATACTACTCCATTTTATTTATTTATCGATGTTGGATTTTTGGTTAAATTTTTGTTAGGTGTCCTATAAATTTCCTTGTGTTTTTGTGGTATTTGTTTTCTTCTATACATATTCTTGGTTATTGTAAATGTTGTGGTAAGAGAGCGTCATGTTGGAGAGTTTGTGATGTCATCGGTATCTCCATACTATGTTTAAAATGTTCAAGGATATTTGGGAGGGGCTACCACTATGGTTGGAGGGTAATTTGGGGGTTTTGAACAATTTTTGGGGTTGAACGGTTTGAGCACGGCATGGCCAAACCGTGCAGCCTTAGCATGCGATGTTGCAGAAGTTTCCAGTAGCCCTCGCACGGTTTGAAAAACCGTGCAACAAAACCGTGCAGCCACTTGCAAGATTTATAAATTTTGTCATGGAGATCCTATTTGGGTGATTCCACCAACCAAATTAAGCCCTATCTATTGGGAATCAACCAGAGGAGCCTCCCCCTCACTCTTTCTTCAATTTTGGGCAATTTTGGGTCGATTTATCAAGAAAGGTTGGCGATTATTCTTGTTTCCTTCATAAAAAATTCTCTCCTTCTCTTCCCCTCTTTTTTCTAGGGTCTTCCTTGTGGATTTCAATCCATGTCCGAACCCTAATGTATAGGGTTTATTTTTGGTACATTTTGCTTAGGATCTAGGGTGTGCAAATGGCCCGTGGGGCATAGATCTCTCCTCCCTTGATGTTTCATCGCATCCCCTCATGGTTGAGGTAGGTGTTTCCATGATTTTCCTTTCCATTGCAAACCCTTAATGATTGAATGATTTGGATTAATTTCTAAAGATGATTATCACCTTCATATTTATTATATTTAACTTATTTTGTAGTTTTTACGTTTCTTACAATTGTTAAAAATTTCTTCTAAACGGATTCCTTGATTATGTATATGTGTTGGTGCCATGGAAGTGTTTCATAAAATGCCTTTTGTTTTATAAAAAGGAAATTGACCCCTTGTTGTATTTTTTGGACTTGGTTTTATATATTTTATTATTTGAAACATGAATTAGAGCATTGAATGTGATTTGGGTCCCTATTTATGAATTAATTTTCTATAGAGAAATGTTTTGGAAAAGTTCTTCGGGTTTTTGAAATGTTTTTGAGAGATGTTACAATTGTGTTTGTTTAAATGGAAGTGATATTTCCATATACATTTTATTGGGTATTATTATGGATCTTCAAATGGTGTAATTGGATGTTTTCACATACATGTGTGCACTAGGTGCACACATGGAAGAGAACTCAAGAGAAAATGACACTTAAAAAAAGGTTGTTACACATGAACCTTGATTTCTCAAATGATTTATCATTTCTCTCTCCAACTATCAATCTTCTAAAATGGATCTCTGATTTTTAAAAAGTGTTTCGGTATTTTATGTGCTTTAAATAGATTTTTTTTCTTTAAAAGCTGAAATTTGGGGAATTTTGGGACACAGTTGGTTTCAAATGGTATAATGGATCGTTCGGCTTTGTATACATGGAAATGGTTTTAGAAATTATTTGGAACTGCTTTGTTAAATGTATTTGGGTGCTTAATATTTAAGGCCCATTGTGAATTGTACATTTAATGGTGATATTTTGTGTTGATTTTAGAAAATAATGTGATTCAAAAAAAAAGTAAATGCTCAGTGGGAAACATTGAACAATTTATGAAATGGTTTGAATGTTAATTAGTGAGATGTCATAGTTGGCACATTGTTGATCTAAAATGATCAGATGCATATTTGGGGGAAATTTGTAATTTTTGTGTTGATTATTTGAAATGAAGAAGTTTTGATTAATATATGCTCACATAAAAACTTATGTATTTTGGAAAGGGTTTAAAATGGTTTTAATGATTTGCAAGGCATGACAGCCCGGTTGGAAATTTGTTACTGTGAGATGATTAGATGTTCATATGAGGAACTCTTGTCTAGTGTAACCCTTTATTGGTGAATGTATAGGAAGCTTCAGTGTTTGGTGAAGGAAAGTTCGGTGAGATGAGTCACACATGCGAGAGCCTTCCTACTTACACGGTATTATTATAACCACCATGGGTTCCTGGGCGTCTTTTAGATGATCAGGTGACGGTTTCTGATCAACCCCGATTAGACGGGTTGGTACCCCCTAGATTTTGTTAGGCCAGGTGGGCTTGGACACTGGATTGGTCAGTTGGGGTGGCCAGTTGGTTATAGACATGGGAGCCTTACTACACACCGGAAGGCGGTTCCGAAACCGAGTACGTCCCGGGGTTTCTAGGGATGTTTACGATCACCCATGGTTACTGGATTATTTACAATTATTGTTATCTTTATTCTTTATTGAATGTTCATTTGTTCTGTTTATTTATTTTCATAATAGCCCGGATGTTATGGATTTTGGTTTTTATCTAAAATGAAGTCTATTTTGAATGTGGAAACATGATGTGCGTAGTTTAGAAAATGGAAATGAAATGTGATTATTTTTTAAAAGGAAGAAATCCTATTTTTATATCATTATTTTCAAACTAGTTTTAATGGATTATTTTGGGAAAGGAAACACATGGAATCTTTGGTGATTTTCTACTGAGCTGTCTAGCTCACATCCTACTTGTACCATTCGGTGTTAGTAGACCCACACTATTTCATATGTTCAGATTTTTTTGAGGTTTTTATGGTTTGAGTATATCTTGGAGCAAGGTGGTCTTATATTTGGTGGTGATCAAGAGGTCACATGGGGAATGTGATAGTGGATGGTTTTTTTTGTTGTATCTTCTGGTTCGTTCAGTGTAAGTTTTGTTTAGTATTATTCATATTGTACTATATTTTTCTTTTATTGAAAATTCAGTTGTGGTTGCCTCTGCTGAATTTTCAATGTTGTATATTATTACCTATAATTATTGTGCTAAATCATTCCCTCTTGTTTTATTTTGATGCTTGGAACTTGTTTCCAACCTGTGGGGATCAGGAACACCCTTCGGGCCATGTTGCGGACCGGTTTAGGTGTCAGGTTAGATGGCATCCCAACATGGTTCATGACTTGTAACATCCCTAGTAAATAAATAATAATACATATTTCATATTTATTAATATTTGTGAATTAAATATTAATTTTACTTTAATGGTGTTTCTATGTTTTATAGTGTACCTAATACGGAACAATGTGTTTCTTTGAAATCTTATGTCGCACAATAATAATATAATATTCTTATTTTAAATGGTATTTAACACCTAGTCATTGTATTAGTGGTAATGAACAAAAATAACAAAAATATGATTATACATGTTTGTTAAATGTATTTACATTTATCTTATAAAAGTTAGAGGCTTAAAATGTGAATGAATCTAAATTTAAGCATAATTTAGGTTAAAAGGTCGATTTACCACCTTTGAATAGAGAACCCTCTTTAAATATAGTTTCAGTAACTATAATATATTCTATTTGACCAAATAAAATCCATATTTTTAATGGGGGCATCAAAATTTACATTGTGTAAATTTTTGGATTTTTTTTGATAATGTTCATTTTTTAATGAATAGTGAAAGATATTGTATTTTAATTCAAAACTGCGTTATAATCTTATTTATTTATATGGATAGATTATATTTTTATTTGTTTTTAATGTGTAATTAGAATATATTATTACCATTTAATCCATTTTCGGTAATTGGAATTAACTTCACATTGAAATTGGACATAAACAAGTGTCAATATATTGATAAATATTATTTCTTAGAAACACGATATTTTTTTAAAAAACTTGAATTAAATATAAATCAATTAATTCAACTTCTATATTTTGAATTTGGAAAAATATACATCATTTTTTAATTTGGAATATCAAATATAGCTTAGGCTGAATGTTTTTTAGTTTTCTGAAAAACTTCAATTTTTGTTGAATAGTGAAACCACTTAGTAGTAGTTAAAAAACTGACTTTTTCATTTAAAATTTTTTTACCACTTTTGTGAATTGAATTTTGAAAATCTTACATACATGTTTGTTATTAGTAATTAAAATTTGGTTCAACACGATTAAAATAATTTTTAGTGAATAGTAACTTTTTACTTTTATTTACCATAGTCAAAGGTAAATAGTGTAATTCAAGGTAAAAAGAATATTATAATAATTCAAAATTACCTTAACACTTGTCATAATCTTATTGGATGAGTAATTGCCGACCATGGTAATACTTGGATCGATTTTGGGACCCCATGGAGCCACTTAGGAATGATAATGACAGTTTATTTTAATTATCTTAAAAAAAATGCTAAAATGACATAAACAAATATCTTTTCTAAATTAATTTTTACATGGTGATATATAATGTATCTTTTCGACTATAAATATTCATTGGAAAGATAAAATTATTTCCCAAATCATGGTATTTGTTTTATAATATTTATACATCGAATAAATTAAATTATTTGTGACACACTAATGATGTTGTGTTTACCTCATTTATAAATGATTTAAATAAATAAAATTATAAATATTAATATAACATCTAAAACCTATCCAATTATTATTGGATGAATTTATATTGACTAGGAGTAATATTATCTTCTACCTTAATGAGTTTTTGAGCTTTAGAAATCTAACATCATTATTTAATAAAATAATATTATCACACTTTCCTACAGTGCCCCTCCCCCACCCTTATAAAAAGCTCTCACATAGAACCATTTCCCCACACCTAAAAAGCCTTTTGTATCATCCAACCTCAGCCCAATTAATCTCCCTATATACCTTTCTTTCTCCTAGAAGCCTTGCCTTAGGCAGAAGATAATTCAAGAATCCCTTTTGGTTCATACCAAAGTGAGTTACCCAAATTAAAGGTATCTGTTTCTCTTAACATCTTTTATTTTATTTTACATTTCTGACCCCTAAACGTTTTTATTACTTTATTTTATAACAACAACAATATCATCAAAATACTAGGAAGTTTTTATGAGAAGGATTCGAACTACACTTACACAAATCTCCATCCAATGGATGATGAACATACTGTTTCAGTGGATGGAAAACGAATGTCTCACGAGACGATGATTATTCGACTATCTCCTAATGTCTTTCATGGTAGCCATTAAAATGAAAATAAATTTATATATGATATATATTATTTTTATGTTTTCTTTATTCTTCCGTATTTTTATTTTATATCATACCTTTATGGTTTCCTTTATGGGTAAACGTGATAATTTCATTTGGGGAAATGTCGACTACCACCCCCTCCAAGTGATATGACTCGTTAATGCCATATGTGGGATGTATAAAAGATTGAGTTAATGATATTATATATGTTATTATATAGGAGTTATAATATCCCTATGTATCATTATTTTTTTAATCCATTAAAATAAGAAATAGAAATTAATGTAGCGTTCATGCGTATGTACGGCTTATTGTTTCCATGAACGGTGCATTTCATTTATTACCTCAGAGTGTAATGTACTGTTATATATATATACATTATATATATGATATATATGATATATAAATAATGAATATAATTCTGGATATAATTGACTATTGAACACATGGAAAAATTGTAAATATAAGGTGTTCATTTTTGACTCAAGTACCAAATATTGAAAAAACGAACGTTATTAAATTTAATGATTAAATAATGTTTTTAACATGGTAATAAGTGTTATAAAAGGAATAATAAAATTGAAAAAGGTTCTTATGAAAGTAGAAATTAACATTATTTTATTATTTAGGAGATTAATGAAAAATAGAGTCAAGTCATATATGAGCTAAGGGACTTCATATCAATCTACTTTCATTGAGGTATATTTTGTTTAAATACATGATTTTCTTTTTTACGATGTATAAACACCTTTGAATTTTCATTTCGTTCAATGGAAATGTTTTTCTATGAAGCGTTTTACTAAATGAAAAAAAATAATGTTAATTTTTAACGTAATCGGTCACAATGATCTTTCTGTCACCGCGAGTATTATTTAATCCTTGGCTTTCATGAAAAGATATAACGTTATTAAAAGGAAAATAAATACCATATACTATTTTAAGTAATTTTGGTATTGAAAATGGTTTTTATACATTAATATCTTGAAACGTTACATTGTTATTGCAATGGGGAAATATTTTCTTTTATTTATTCTTATGTTATGTGTTATGATCATGTTATCACTCTTTGGAATTATTTACGTATATGGGTTGTTCCATGATAAACCTAGGGAAGGTGCTTCTGAGATAGCTCTCTAATGCATTGGGTAACGTGACAGAGGTAAACGTGAATGTTTATCCTAAGAGATTTAGGGAATATACTATGATGGTTATTCCAAATTAACTCCCTATGTAGTTATGATAACTACAATGTAAGTATGTTATGGATTCCACAGGTTACCTTTATCATTTATGATTTCTATGTGTCATTCATAAATTTTATGATTTATGAGATAAGTAAAAGGATTTATGATTTGTATGTATTTATGAATTAATGTTTTCATTCTTTGTTTTATAATGCTTACTGTGCTTTTTATGCTCATCCCAAGTATTGAAATGTTTTCACAGGACATAAAGATGAATAGGGTTAAGGATGGGATCATGGAAAAGTCATGATGTCTAAAACATGGAACTAGACATTACTCTTTTTTTCAAGATTGTTGATTTTATAAAAAAAATTGAAACTGAGTAGAAGTGTCTAATTTTTAATGTTTTGAGATGTAATAGTTATGTCCTAATTGTCTATAAATATATACTTCAAAAGGTCCTCTATGTGAATTATTCATTTAATTCAATATTATGTAATGTTTTATAGAAGGGTCCTTATAGTTGGAATCTAAGGTCACTTTAGATAAAGTTAGGAGTTAGGGTATTGTTAAATTAATATCCATAAAGTAACTTATATTAATATTGAAATTAGATAGCACTTATAGATTGCCATGTTGCATCACCTAAGATATTTCTATGTTCAGAAAAATTTCCCGCCGAGAAAATAAGGCGGCTATGTCAGGACGACATCAGGAGGAAGACAGCCTTCCAAATCAGCAACCTGAGATGGTCGGAATCAGAACGGAATAGTTTGTTGTAGTGATGACATAGTTGACTCAGGCTATAAATGGTGGTGGTATCAATGCACAAGATCATCCAGAAAACCCACAAAGGAACATGTCAGTAGTAAAGAATATAATGAGGCAACATCCTCCATCATTTAGGGGATCATCTAACCCTGTGCTAGAAAAAGGGTGGATTTAAGCACTTGGGAAAAAATTTTATGTCATAGAGTGTTAAGAACATCAAAATGATAGTCTTTTTGTTTAACATTTTGAAGGTAAATCTGATCAGTGGTGGTAGATGGTGAAAAATATCAGGGATAGTGAGGAGATTGATGCTTTTGATTGCGATGAATTTAAAGGTATGTTTCTTGAGTAATATTTCCCTAATGCGGTTTATCGTAGGATGGAAAACAATTCCTAGAATTGAGGTAGGAGTATGACTTAGTGGCTATTTATGAAGCAATATTCACTCGACTGGAAAGGTATGCTCCACATTTCATATATGATCTAGATAGTAAAATCAACTATTTTTACTCGTGATTAATGCCAAATTATCAAAGGGAATTAGATTCTCATGAGTTCAAAAGTTATGAAAAACTTGTTTGTGGTGCGGAGAAGGTGGAAATGGATTTTGTCGATGATCAGGTGTTCTTTGACAAACAACATAATAAGAGGTTGTGGTGGTAGAGAAAAGGGAAGAACTTTTCAAAAAAGACATATTGTAAGAAACATAAGTTTTTAGTTTGTGAAAATTGTGTTAAAAAACTTGTTGGGGAATTATTTTGAATTATGGTAAGTGCTACTGATGTGGTAACTTATGTCATAATGCTTGTAATTGCACTAAAAAGGATGATTTTAATGTTAAGACAAAATTTTATTTACATTCAGTAAAATGTTTTAAGTGCAATGAAATCAGTAATTATGCAAATGAGTGTCCAACAAAGAACCCAACAGAGGGAAAGCTTCCATACTATAAGCATAAAGTGGTGGTGAAATCCTTCGCAACTACTTTCCTAGATGTTGGGATATAAAATGAAGTAGTATCAGGTACATTATTTTTTTGTTCAGATTATGCCAATGTGTTGTTTGATTCATGGTCTACACACTCTTTCATTTGTGAGAAGTTTTCTAGTAAATTGGGAATTCCATATCAAGATATGAATAGTGAACATACGGTAAAAACATATGGAGGAAAATTTGAGAGAAAATGAAAACATAAGAACAATCCCATCCTTCTGTGTGGAAAGAATCTACCTTCAAACCTTATTATTTTTCCTCTAGTAGAGTTTGATGTTATTTGGGGCATGGATTGGATTTCTGTTTATCATGCTAAGATTGACCACAAAGCTAAAGAGGTTTTTTTAGAATTATTTTTAGTTTGTATACAAGTATGAACCATTACTTTTGATAACATATTAGGAAGCAGAGAAACTAGTAAAAGATGGAAATGATTGTTAACTTCCACATATTGTTGAAAATAAAGGAACTGTCAGATTAATGATGTTACAGTGGTAAATTAGTACCTTGATATTTTTCCTAATTATTTTCTGAGTATTATACCTGATCTAGAAGTTTAATTTACTCTTGACTTAGTTCCTAATGCTAAGAAAATTTCAAAACCCCCTTATCGATTGGCACAAATTGAACTTTTATTGTTAAAGAAGCATTTTTAGGATTTATTAGATAAAAGTTTCCTTCAACCTAGAACATCACCATGGGGTGATCCTGTCTTGTTTATTAAAAATAAATATGGTTCAATGAGACTTTACATTTATTATAGAGCATTGAATAACAACACTGTTAAGAACAATAATCCATTGCCTCATATCGATGATTTTTTTTATCAGCTCCGAGGAGCTCAGTATTTTTCGAAGATTGACTTGAGATTGGGGTACCATCAGTTGAAATTGAAAGAAGCAGACATTTTGAAGACCACATTTTGTACTAGATATGGCCATTAGGAATTTTTAGTTATGCCTTTTGTTTTAACTAATGCACCTGTTGTATTCATGGATCCTATGATAAGAATTTTCTGTGAGTTCTTGGATAAGTTTTTGGTTGCGTTCATTGATGATATTTTGGTTTATTCCAAAAGTAAATAGGAACATAAAGGACATTTAAGGATTGTAATGAAAATTTTAAAAGAAAAGAAACTATTTGGGAAATATAGCAAATGTGAGTTTTGGTTGTAAAAAAATTATCTCCTTGGTATCATTGTTTCAAAAAATTGCATAACTATTGATCCTGCTAAATAAAAGTTGTTGAATAATGGCCAAGACCCACAAATATAACTGAGATTCGCAGTTTTCTTGGTTTGGAAGGTTATAACCAGACGTTTGTTGAAACTTTTGCATGGTTATCTAGTCTAATGTCTAAGTTAAATCGAGAAAATGTTATGTTCATCTGGACAAAATAATGTGATGATTGTTTTCAGGAATTGAAATGAAGATAGGTGAATGCTCCAGTTTTGGAACTTCCATCCAGAAATGGTGAGTTTTTTATCTACATTGATGCTTCGTTGAAAGGACATAGTTTTGTACTACTGAAAAATTATCAGGTAATTGCTTATGCTTCTCATCAGTTGAAACCACATGAGTTAAATTACCCTAAAAATGATTTGGAATTAGTTTTTGATGTTTTTTCCTTTAAAAATTTGGAGGCATCATTTATATGGAGTAAAATGTGAAATATATACCGACCACAAAAGTTTAATTTATAAATTCACTCAGAATGAATTAAACATGAGAGAATGTATATGGCTGGAATTAATAAAGGATTATGATTTCACGATCCATTACTATCTGGTAGAAGAAAATAAAGTGGCTGATTCTTTGAGTCGAAAATGTAATGCATCATTAACCGTGTTACGTTTTGAACAAGATCCTTTTGTTTTTTATTTGATGAACTTTTTCATAGAAGTTATTGGTGCAGGAAATTCTAATGATTTGTTTCAGGTGTCAGTGAAATCCCCTCTATAAGACAGAATTCAGCAAGTGCAAAAGGAAGACAATGATTTATAGAAGAAGGTAGAGTTGGTACAGAAGTTTCAGTTGCCTAATTACATTGTTGATAATGATTGTATTTTGTGATTTGGAAAGATATTATGTGTGACTTTTGATTCATAGTGGAAGAATGAGTTGTTATGATAAAATCATAGTTCCCTGTTTTCAGTTCATCCAAGAAGTACTAAGATGTACATAGATCTTCAGGAGTATTACTGCTGGGATGGAATGAAAATAGATATTGATGATTTTATTGCGAAGGGTTTGACTTGTCTATAGGTTAAATAAGAGCGGTAGCTATTGAAATGGATGCTTCAACCTTGACCATTTCTAGAGTGAAAATGAGAAAATATATCCATGGACTTCATTGGGGGATTACCGAAGACATCTCAAGGTAATAATGAAATGTGGGTTATTGTTGATCTATTGACTAAATCTTCTCATTTACTTCATATTAGAGATATACTGTCATTTGATAAACTTCCTTGGTTGTATGTTAAAGAGATAGTCAGGTTGCATGGAGTTCCCTTCTCCATTATATCTAATCATGATCCCTGGTTTACTTATAACTTTTGAAAAGGCCTTCAAAATTCATTGGGTTCTGAAATAAATTTTAGTATAGTTATTCATCCTCAATAATATGGGAAATTAGAGTGAATAATTTAGACCTTGGAGGATATTTTACGTGTTATCTCAATGGATTATCAGGGAAGTCGTGACCAACATCAATCTTTGGTTGAATTTTCTTATAATAACAGTTTTCATTCTAGTATACAGATGCCTCCATTTGAGGCATTATATGGAAAGTGTTGTCAAACTCCAGCTCTTTGCGATGATGTAGGTGAATGGAAGATGTTAGGACCAGATTTGGTAGAAGATATGGAAAAGAAAGTTCCGTAGATTCTGTAGGACATGAGAACAATATAGAGTAGGTAGAAAAGATTTGCGGATAACCGGAGGATGTATCATTCTTTTGAGATAGGTGATCTGTAATTCTCAATGTTTTTCCATGGAAAGTGTGATGAGTTTTGGTAATAAGATAAAGATGACTATGAGGTTAATTGGAACTAAAGAAATCCAATATAAAATTGGATCAGTTGTGTACAGAGTGGATTTACCTACAAGTTTATCTCAGGTACATAATGTTTTTCATGTTTTAATGTTGAGAATGTATATGCCAGATCCATCTCATGTTTTTATCCTAGAGGTAGTTCAGTTGGAAAAAAATATCTCTTATTTGGAACAACCAGTCTAGATTCTTGACTGAAGATTGCAAGTGTCGTGGAATAAGGAAAATCACCAGGTAATGGTTTTTTGAAAAAACCATATGGTTGATGATGGAACATGAGAATTTGAAAATTCTATGATGGATAAATAGCACCACTTATTTTGATAAGTAAAATTGCGAGGATGCAATTCCAAAAAGGGGGGGGGGAGGATGTAACATCCCAGGTAATGAAAGAATAATAGATACTTCATATTTATTAATATTTTTTATTTAAATATTAATTTTATGTTCATGGGGTTGCTATGTTTGATAGCATACCGAATACAGAACAACAAGTTTCTGTGAAATCCTACGACGCACACTAATAATATAATATTATTATTTTTGGTAGTTAACTCCTAGCCGTTGTATTGGTGTGAATGAAAAAAGATAACTACAATATGATTATACATGTTTGGATAATTTATTTACATTTATGCAATATACGTTAGATGCTGAAAATGGGAATGAATCAAATTTTAAGCCTAATTTACATTAAAAGGTAGATTTACCGCCTTTTGATGGAAAAAATTCCTTAAATATAGTTTTGGTCACTTTTATAGATTATATTTGACCAAATAAAACCCTTCATTAGAATGTGGATATCAAAATTTACTTTGTCTAATTATTTTTATTTTTTCCGATAAAGTTCCTTTTTTAATGAATAGTGATTTTTTTTATTTTAATTCAAAACTGCATTTTAATATAATGTATTTATATGGTTATATTATCTTTATAATTGGTCATAATGTGTAATTATAATATATTTTTACCAATTAATCCAATTTTTGTCATTTGAATTAACTTCACATTGAAATTGGACATAAACAAGTGTGAATCTTTTGATAGTTTTTGTTTCTTAAAAACAAGTTATTTGTTTTAACAACGGGAATTAATTTTAAATTAATTAAGAAAAATTCAATGTTTTTAATATGAATAAATAGAAATCATTTTTTAATTTATAATATCAAATATATCATAGGCTGAACTTTTGGTAGTTTTCTGATAAACTTAAATTTTTTATGAATAATGAAACCACTTAGTAGTAGTTAAAAAAACCAGCTTTTTTATTTAAATGAAATTTTACCACATCTGTGAATTTAATTTAAAAAATCCATCATACATGGTTTTTATTAGTAAGTAAAATGTTGTTCAATAAGATGAAAATAATTTTTGGTGAATAGTGATTTTTGACTTTTATTTATCGCGGTTAAAGGTAAATAGTGTATTTCAAGGTAAAAGAGCATTATAATAATTCAAAATTACCTTAAAACTTGTCCTAATCATGTTTTATGAGTAATGGCCGACCATGGGCATCCTTTGGTCGATTCTGGGACCCCATGGAGCCACATATGAATGATAATGACACTTCATTTTAATTAACATAGAGAAAAGGAAAAAATGACATAAACAAATATCACATGGTAAATTAATTTTTACATGGTGTTATATAAGTTCTCTTTTCGACTATATATATTAATTTGAAAGATAAAAAGATTTAATGTATGATGGTTTCTTTTATAATTTTTAGACGTCAAATAAATTAAATTATTTATGACACAATAATGATGCAGTGTTTACCTCATTAATAAATGAAATAAATAAATAAGATTATAAATATTAAAATAACATCCAAAACATGTCCAATTATTTTTGAATGAATTTATTTCGTCCATTAGTCATCTTAGATCTTTATTTAATTAGTTTTTGACTTTTATAAACCGAATATTGTTATATACTAAACTAATATTATCACACATTCCAAAGGAGACCCTCCCCCCTTATAAAAAGCCGTCAGTTATATCCAATTCGTCACACCCCTCAAGCCTTTTGTCTCATCCAAACTCTGCCCAATTAAGCTCCATAAATCCCTATTCTCCTTCTAGAACCCTTAATTTAGGCATAAGGAACTTTAAGAAACCCTTTTGGTTCATACCAATGGGAGTTACCCAAATTAATGGTAACTGTTTCTCTTAACTTATTTTCTTTTATTTTACATCTCCAACACCTAAACTCTATTTATTAATTTATTTTATAACAACACCAGTATCCTCAATATAATAAGATGTTTTTATGAGAATTTTTCAAGCTACATTTACACACACCTCAATCTAATGGGTGAAGAACATACTGTTTCTTTGGTTAGAAAACTAACGTCTCACGAGACGATGATTGTTCAATTATCTCCTACTGCCTATCATGTTGGAAATTAAGATGAAACAATATTTATATATGATATATATTATGTTTATGTTTTTATTATTCTTCTGTATTTTTCTTTTATATCATTTCTTTAATGTTTCCATTATTGGTAAAGGCGATAATTTCATTTGAGGAAGTACAGACTACTTCCCCCTCAATGTGATATGACTCATTAATGCCATATGTGGGACATATAAAAGATGGAAGTAATTATATTATATATTAAGTTATACTAGAATTATAATATACCTGTGTATAATTATGTTTTCATTCCATTAAAATAATAAATAGAAATGAATGTAGCATTCAGGCATACATACGGCTTACCGTCTCCATTAACGGTGCATTCCATTTCGTACATCTAATTGATATATACTGTTATAAATATATATATACTAGATATATATGATATATATGATATCTAAATAATTAATATCATTCTGGATATAATGGACTACCGACCACATGGACAACTTGTAAATATAAGGTGTTCATTTTTTACTCAAGTACCAAATATTGAAAAAACAAACGTTATTAACTTAAAAGATTACATAATGATTATAAAAAGGAAATAAGTGATATAATAGAAATAATAAACATTAAAAAGGTTCTAATATAAGGAGAAATTAGCTTTACTTTATTATTCAGAAGATTATAGAATGATCGAGTCATGTTGGACATGAGGTAAGGGAATTCGTCTGAATCTCCTTTCATTGAGGCATATTTTTTTCTAATACATGACTTTATTTTATACATTGTATAATAACCTTTGAAATTTCATTTCATTCAAAGGGAATATTTTTCTATGAAGCATTTTACTAAATGACAAAAAATAATGTCTATTTTTAACGTAAGCGGTGACAACAAACTTTCCACTACTGCGAGTATTATTTGATCTTTGGATTCCTTAACTAGCTGTGATGTTTTTAAAAGAAAAATATAATCCAAATAATATTCTACATATTTTTTTTAATTGAAAATGGTTTTGATAATGGTTTGGATACGTTAATATATTGAAATGTTATATTATTATTGCAATGTGGAAATTTTATTTTTCCATTATGCGTATGTTATGTGTTATGATCACGTTATGGTTATTGGGAATTACTTACGTATATAGGTGGTTTCGTGATAAAACTAGGGTGGGTGAGCCCAAGATAGCTCTCCAATGCATTGGGTAACGTGATAGAGGTAAACATGAATGTTTCCTTTAAAAGATTTAGGGAATATACTATGATGGGCATTCCAAAGTTACTCCCTGTGTGGCTTTGATAGCTACTATGTATGTATGTTATGGATGCCACAAGTTAACTTTATGATTTATTATTTCTATGTGTTATTCATAAATCATATGATTTAATGAGGTAAGTTAAAGATTTTATGTTTTGTATGTATTTATGAACTAATGTTTTATTTCATTTTTTAATAACCCTTACTGAGATTTTTATGCAAATCCCATGTTTTGAAATGTTTTCACATGACATAAAGATGAATAAGGTCATGGATAGGATCAAGGAAAAGTCATGTTGTCTAAAACATGGAACTAGACATGAATCTATTTCAAGAGTTTTTATTTTATGAAAAAATGGAAATTGAGTAGAAGTGTCTACTTTGTAATATTTTGAGATGTAATAGTTATGCCCTATTTCTCTAAAACTCTAAACCTAAAAAGATCCTCAATGTTAATTATTCATTTAATTCAATATAATGCAATGATTTAAGGTCGGGTCCTTATACCTAATAACTCCAATGTTGCCTATAAACATCCCATTAGAGAATATTTTCAATTTAAAATTTTGAATATATTATATTTTCATATTCTGGTTTCATGTATATGAGTATATTCTTTAGGTGTATACACTTTTACATGTGGTGTTTATTTGGAATGTTATTTTAAATAGGAAAATATTGATGTATCAATATCCTCTACTCTATTCAAATATGGAGAAGGAAGATTAAGATTATATTAAATATATATATACAGAATGCTTTGGACATGAAGAGGAAGGTGGGGCCCGCTATAGCCCCTCGGTGCATCAACATGTCTCATGAGACAAATCTATTTTCGACAAACCCTTCGAGTTTGTTTCCAAAAATCAGACGGGTTTCTACCCACAGACATAAACCATTTTAATGGTTTTATGGTATCATGTGCCAAATACAAGAGGTCCAATTAATAATAATTCTCTTTATTCATTATCATTTATTACTATCAATGAGGTTTTCAATATGAAAATATATATGGATGTAGTTTAATTCTCAATTTATTAATGGTAGGAGTTTTTCAATTATTCAAAATTCCATAATTTATTCTCATTCAGCTAATATTGATTCATGCTTCTGCTATTTCTAATTCTTTCTAAGCATTTGATATCACCCCTTTCATTTTTTTACCTTCAAAAGGTTACACAGGGGAGATCATTTATTGAGTTCCATGAATGCAATTTTTTGTTTTTATTATGTATTGTAAATTGTGTCCTTTTCCAATGTAATTTGAGTTACATATATATATATATATATCTAGTTTTTTCAAGACTACTATACTTATCATTGCATCGATATTTATTTATTTCTAACCATTCCAATATAACATGTAATTTATCTGATCCTGTATATAGGGGTTGGGGTGTTAAAAAATATATTTTAACATTATAAATTATTTAATCGAAAAGGCATTATTAAATTAAAATTTAGTATTTTCACTATTCAACTAAAATTTAATCTTTTTCGAAAAAAATGAAAACCTCACCCTATGATAATTTTAAAATAATTATTCAAAAAATTATGATTATTTTATCAAATTAATTTTCTAAAATTTAAAAAAATTAATTTTAAAATAAGTGCACCAAAGCCGACAAAACAACTTTTTTTAAAAATCTTTTTTAAATATAAAGTTCTATTTATTCTTATCTCTTGTCTGAAAGCATATAATATGATGGTTAATAATTTTACTGAATATATAATACATAAGTTTAAATGAAATCATTTACCAAATGTTTCTTTTATAATTTATTGAGGTAAAATGTGTTTATTTTAATAAAAACAGTTTTCTAATAAAATCATTTCTTTTCAATGAGATTTTATTTTCATTTTTTAATTAATTAGTCACTGAAGATTTAAATTTAAATATAAGTGTAATAAATATATTTTAACAATTTAATAAATCCTCTTCATACTCACCAACTCAATGCATAGGTGATAACTATCATATTAAATAATAATATTTTAATAATATGAAATGTTTCATTAAAATTTAGTATTGTGTGTAATGAAAGATGTGCTTGATTTTTCATTTAACACAGGCTAACAATCCAATGAAGGCATTGATTCATGTAAAATAAGATAAACATGTTATTTAATGTTACAAAAAATATTGAAATGATTAAATTCATTTGAAAAAAATTATCCAAAAACCTCGGGGTGTTATTTTTATAGGGACTAAAATGGAAAAAAAATATAATATCAAAAATTAAACACAGTTGAATAAAATAATAATTATTTATTAGATAAATATTTTATAATTTCCTCAATATATATTTAATGCATAAATAATCCCTATTAAAATAGGATTGAACCATAAATCCATTTCATCTTTGGTAACTGTTTACTCATAAGCCATAGGAATGAAAGAAAAATATATGGATATGTATACCCCATTATTGTCATGATAAAATTATAAAATACATTCATGGTTTGTATGTACATCACTTAAAAAGAATAATTAGTGAATATAACATGTGTCTTAAAGAAATAATAGTGAGACAAAAATTATTTACCTAGAGTTTAGACTTTCTTTGTATGTCCTTTAAAACCTATATAATAAAAATATGTAATTTTTGTTTTCTTAAGAACCATTTATAGAATTAATCTATTTTTTCTAAACAATTTATTTCATTAATTTTAAATTATATAATTATAAAACTAATTAGATATGTCCAAATAGGGTGTTTTGAGGAAGTTCAGTTATTAATTTTGAGATGTCTATGGTATGTTGACAGCTGTCAAAGGATTCAAAATTCAATCACCTCAAGAATAAAAACCTTGAAATATTTATAATGTTTAATACATAAATTATAATTTTATGTTAAATTAGGAAATATGGTATTGAAAAATGAACTACAATATAATAATGAAGATGGTAGGTCGTACATACAAAAGATTAACATTCAATTTTCAATGATCATTATGAAAAGAAGTTATGTATTATTTGATAATTAAATAATGATAATTATATCATAAGTATAATATGTTTTCTTTAAATGAACTTTTATTTGACATCTATTTTGTGTGTTAATGAAAAATGAATCACATCACTTAGTTGTGGTGGTAATCTACATGTACGAACAAACAATATTATAATTTTTTAATAAATAGAAAGGTGATAAGATATAAGATATATTACTACGAAAAAATGAAAAAAATATGTTCTAAAACACACACACAGATATGTATGTATATATATATATATATTAAATCCACCATTATAAATATTCATTCGTGGTGGTGGTGGAAAACGAATCACATCAGTTCATGAGAATGTATTCTTCTATATAAAAAAATGATGGTTTCATTTCCCATTTTATAGAAGATGATATGGATGTAGGTTATTAACAAAATATAATAACAGATAATTATATATTCTATACTCATTTTATTATAACATTGTGGTATAATATGATTTAGAGGATGTGGATGAAAAAATTAAACTAAAACATTCGGTTAAAGACTATAACTCTTCTTTAGATAGCTTCCTTTTCATTTCAACATAAACCATATATGGTTGTTATTCTTCTAAAACTAACTCCTATATAATTTGGGGAGGTAATTTTGGATTATATTTTGTTAGTTATTGGACAAACTAAAATGATTTTTAATTTTGAATCAAAGATGAGAGTCGATTCCCTTTTATTAGAGTATGGAGGAGCATTCTCGGAATTCCTCAATGAATTAAATTAATATAATTTAATTTTCATAGTTAAAAGGACCCAAAATTAAAAAATTTGAATATATGATGGGTATTAGTCGATATAATAACATAAAATATATTTTTTATATGTATAGATTATAATTTTATTAGTATCTCCTTGATTTAATACACTTTTACCCTTTTTGACAATTACTCTAATAACAATGATTTTACTCTTACGATGTCAATACAGTTACGATAAAAAATTTGGCCCATAAATGAAACATTATTGATATGTAAAATCAGATCAAAATCAAATGTCTGAATATATTATTTTTATAAGTCTTAAAGTATTTAAGAAAATTCAATTAATTAGAAAATATTGTTTACGTAAATCATGAAACTATTAATTAAATACGACATAAAAACACTAAAAAAATGATGGAATTAGAATATAATACTGTAAAAATTTATAATAAGTTATTTTATAAAAAAATTGTTTAAAATTATAATTCATTCAACTAATATAACTATTTTTTTAAAATCATATATTATATTTTTATATTTATTGAATCAATACCATGTCTCTGTTGCATAAGAGTTTAGGGTAATTATTTTGTCAATGAAAATTAGAAATAAATTTCCATGATAAATAAAATATAAATTTAATATGACAATTTATAACTAAAAATAACTTATTATGATTCATATTTCATAGATTTGATGATAAAAAAACAAAGATAATGACATTTTTGAATTTTCATTATAAAAAATGTTATCAATGTAAAATTATTGAAAAATTAAAAAATGATTATATATTTTAGATATTATTTATTATTTATGGAATATTACAATAAGATAAAATTATGGAAAGTAATAGAGTTAGTTTTAGTCTTTATCCAATTAATGTTACCCTTAATTAACTCATTTTACCTCTACTCTGGTGAAAATTATTTACTATGGTTACTATTAATGTTGAAAAAACTAAAAAGGAGATATTTAATAAATATGGACCTTATAATTAGAAATATTCAATAGTAGTTTTTAATGTTAAATTCTATGATGTGCTGGAAATTTATTTCATATTAAACTCTAGAAATATTTTGGAAAACATTTTTTTATAAAAATGAACTTCAAATTACAAAAATGTTTTTATACTAAATTCAAAAAAAATTTAATTCCATGGAAAATAATTGGATTATTTTTTATCAATAAAAACAAATTAATGTTTAATAATAATAGAAAATATATTTTTTACTTTGTAATTACATTAAAAGAGAATATATATTTTCAATATAATTGGTATTTTTCCCTACTTATTGAAACAAATTAATCTTCTCAGAAAAACATAAAAACCACTCTATGATAAATTTTACATACGGATTATAAGAAATATATATATATTTATCAAATTAAAATTATAAAGCTCCAAAAATTAGTTAACTCACAAAAAGAAATAAAATCATTTTTTAAAGAAAACATATTTTTTTAAGAATAAAATGACATTACTAAAAATTGGGTGGTTATTTACATGGAATTTATCAATATATTTAAATGGAGTATGAAATTTATATAAATATATTAGGTTTTGGGGGATAAAATTACATTTAAAGACACACACACACCACAGGGTTTGGGTGGATTAAGTTTAACGGCTGAACAATGATATAGTGGAACCATCATTTTATGAAACATGTATGAATCATTGACTCAATGTTTGTTCGAAAACCACCAGAGTAGATCTATTTTGTCATTTGGTGTGATATTTCTATTTGTTTAGGAACGGGTTGACGTCTGGTGGGTACATGGCCACAGATCACCTAGTGTTTGACGTTGGCTGGGGATGTGTAGCAAAAGCTTAGTTCCCATTAGAGGTGCGGACCTAGCCGATGGTAGTGTCGATCAGGGAAAACTATAGGTACTATGCAGAGTTGGATGATTGAGGATCAGTGGGGGGTTTCCTTAACTTTAATTTATTTTGGACTCATGGTTTTTGTTTTGTTTTTTATTCTTAGGGCTTATGGGTCATTTGGGCATATGAACCATCATTCTTTGGGATTACCACCTATATCCCTTCAAGAATTATTTTTTTAGTTCTCAGGCTTTCACGTTGTGATTTTATTAGGTCATTTTCCATGTAATGGGTTCTATCTTAGTATAAAATTTGTTCCCCTTTTTTTCTTATTAATAATGGGGCATGATCCCATAATATTTTAAACACGAAAATATTTTTATTAATTAATTTTTTAAAAATAACAATTATTTTTTATAGATATAGTCCATATAATTATAAATAATTATTAGTAAATTTTTATCAATATTTCATAATAAATTTTAATTAATTAGTAGCAAAATAATTAATTAATAAGAAATGATTATATAATAAATATTATTATTAATTTTTAGAAATTAAATGTTATTAGAAATTAAAATTATTATATACTAAATAATATTATCCAATCAGTAAATAATTATTTATTATTAATTTATAATAGAAATTATTAATAATTAGTCAATATTTAGTTATTATTAATATTATTTATTAGTAATTAAATATTATTTAGGTAAAACATATTAATTAAAAACAATTAATTAGTACTCAATTAGTAAAAATAATTCCTTTATTAAAATTAATAATTAGTATTTAGTATTTAGAGGAAAATAATATTATTAATTATTAATTAGTATTATTAAATTTGTAATTAATTTATAATGATTAATTCTTAATAGCTGATAGTAATAACTCATTATGCCTTGGAAAAACAATTTCCACCATCTTTGTTCATATTTATGTGGCACCATACGTTGTATCTTCCCATGAATGTTCTTGTAAATGGTATTGTTTATTATCAACTTACAACTCATATTGAATTAAATATATATACACTAATTCATATTTGTGGAAGAAGAACTATTATAAGGGTTCACGTGTAAAAAGTTATATAGCTGAAGAACGCGTTGATTTTTTATGTATTAATGTACATTTAATACAAGGTATAATCGATCTATGAGAACCAGAGATATGAAATATGTGACAGTCGAGCCATCATTCCCATAAATTCCACAAAAAGGTTGAATTTTTTCTTCATATCAATTTTCTAGATTGATTCATGAATAGCGAGATATGGAAAATCACATGGCGTTATTCAATTGAGAAGATGAAGAGAAATAGATAATTTATGTAAACTTCATAGTCAATTTTCATTTATTACATATTATCAAAATATGTTTCTTATAAATGTCTCATTTTATAAGAAACATAAGGAAAGTATAAATGGAACACATCATTCATTTCCATATTCATGGTAGGAGAAATTACATAGCAAAGAGTTCTCTGGATGGTTCAAACAACATGATCTCTTTTTAAATATTCACGGTTTATAGTTTATTGAATCATACAATATATTTTGGTATCATATTATTATCATTTGGAGAAAAAATATATTATATGAGTGTAAAGTAATATTCACCAATGATTTTAATTTTATTGTTAATATTTATTCAATAAATAATAAAAGACAACATGATTGTGACATGTCATGTAAACAAATTAACTATTATAAAAGTGAATCTTAAATTAGATCTCAATCTAAAAATGTATATTATTATTGAATTGTGTAAAAAATAATACTATTTAGTTGTTACTATAATGTTCTCATTTTAATAATGAAATTAAAATGATTCAATTCAAAAAAACAATAATGAATGTATGTAGATAGTTGTGGGTTCAAGGTTGTCTACAAATATTTTCTACCCCAAACTAAGGAGCCTTATATTTTGGAATCACAAACAAGGAATTTTCTTTATGTAGAAGATATGTTGACACCTTAACATAGTTTTATAGTTGATTTTATTTCATATAATATATTATAGTTAGGTACAGATATATTTTTATTAGTGTTATCAATTGTTTTATTTTATACATATTAAAGAAACAAATCTTCTCATAGATCATGATGAGTTATAATAATGTAATATTGAATATGATGTGGGAAAATGAGTACAGTATTCGTTCTATATGATTTAATCCCATGATTTATACTATGATTATAATATTTCCATTGATCTAAATTTTATTTTAATAAAGTTTCTATTTTTAAGATTTCAATTATTCTTCATGGATCATCATCTATGATACACTTGTCTTATGTAGATGAAACCCGAGATTGTCGACCTTCACCAGTTATTCCATCTATGGGGGATATAATTCAGTGCAAAAAAGGTCCAATAAAAGTAAAAGATCAAATTGTTTTCCATTATTTGATTCAACATATTTTTTAGTTTCCCCTACTAGTTAATCATCGGGGTAGTATAGACCAATAATGATTTCATTACCCCCGAATATATATTTTTACCAACCTACATTTATTCCTAATAGTTGGAAATATATTCCACCACCCCCATATGATATGATTACTACAATTTTATATAGCTTCCCATCTATGGAATAAAAGACTATTACTATTTCTGTCTTCCTTCCAACATATAGCACGGATGAACATTCTCATCCTTTTCATTATCCTTATTCTGGTACTTTTATAATCTGCAATTACAAATTTGTGGCTAATTTTTTTATTTGGTACATGTGTTGATACTTTTTTACTTTTATTTCTCTAAATATGGATCAATTATATGACATTTCCCTATGTGAATTCATACTATATGGAAAAGGAATTTAATGGTCGAATATAATGATGATCTACAGATGATTAGAAAAAATGAGTTGTATGTAAAAGAATCATGGGAATGATTTTCAAATATAGTGATATTATACAAGGTCAACCATTGATTTGTACATAATTAAATAATTATATCAAATATAATTCAAGTAATGATATTTGGGTAAATATTAATTTACAATGTTAAAATTATTCATTTATTAAGTTTCATAAATATTTTTTTCTAATAGATTCACGATTGATACAAAATTCTGGATGCTGAAAAAGGAAATTATAACTTAGTTAATGTACCGGTCTCATTTTTTTACCTTGAAGTAAAGTCTATTAAGAAAATCAAAAACCAGGAATTATTACTTATTTATTTTTTTAAATAAAAGGTATTATTTATTGTTTTTATTTACATTATTATTGAATTTAAATGATAATTTATTAATTATAAGAAACTTTTATTTATTTTTTATACTTGAAATTTATCATAATTTTCTATCTAAATTCACATTGTTATAAATATTTTCATATATTATCTAACATGGATTCTTTCTACAATCCTCCTAGATAAAAAAATTATGGTTTAATCCCTAATAATTATTTTCACCATTAATTAGTGAATATCACCATGGAATAATTTTATGAAGTCCTCGAAAAAATTGGTGTTGTCAAGTTATTGGTCTTACGAAATAAATTCATGTTCAGGTTGAAACTTAATTTCAGAATTATAGTTATTCCTTGTTATGGATATAGATACTATAATGAAATATAATTCCTATCATTGAATCTATGTTCAGGATATTGAATGTTGAAAAATGAAGCTTCTTAAAAAAATGTTTTTCAATACCATTTCTGTTTTGTGTTCAGTGATTCTATGAGAACTAATGTCACAAATCAGGGATAGACTAAAAGTGATTCATGAAATTGTTGATATACACTCTAGTAATCCCATCCCAATTTTAAGTGATGATAATAATGAAAATTAGGGTAGAATGGCTCCTGAATATGATAATATTAGCAACACAAGTGGTGGTGGATGTTGTGGCATAAATGTTGTTACTAGTCAAAAAATGTAGTGGAAGTCATTTATAGAATAAAATATCTCGACAATGTGGTTTAGGGACTAGTAAAATAGTGGTAGTTAATTCAAAATTTCGATGGTTTAAAAATTATTTTATTTTTATTATATTTAAATATTATTCTCTGTGCGTAGGGACCAAAATATCATAATTATTTTTTGATTTTAAATATCCTTAATGGTTAGGATAATATAAAAGTATGTATGAAATATGAAAAATACGTTTTTTCATTATTAGAGGTTATAAAATTTGTAAAACATTTTTTTAGTTTAATATAAAATACTTTCACTCCTCTGATTGTGTGGTTTAACAAATATTAACCAGGATGCATCATTAAATACAATGATGTATCTTTTTTTATACAATGATATTACATGATTCATATATTGATTCCACAATTTTATAAAGGTATAGGTAATTAATTAGATTCATAATGGAATACATCATCCATTTAACAATCAATAATTAATTTGGAATTGTTTGAGGCAGTTTACCACATACCATATAAATCACCCATGTGTTTGATTAAAGTAGGGTAAACATCATTGATTAGTCCAATTATTGTTTAAAATATAATAGAATGAGTTTAGTTAATTATTAAATTAATATATATACAAATATATATATATATATATATATATTATATTTTTTAGTTATACTTTACATACTGAGTAACTTGAATGAGGGAGTATGATGTAGAATAAAAATTCATTTTATGAAAATAGATAAGAAACCTTCCATTTGATGACTAAGATAAGTTGGGATTAGGTTTCTTTTCTTCATTTATTATTATTTGGAGATTTATTTATTTCAATACCATATATCTAAATGTTATTTTTTACAAAAAAATATATAATATTTGAAAGAATGAATTATTTTTCATTAGTAATATGAAGGATGAGTAATAGACGAATGAATTGTTTTTATAATTGTCCCTTCAGTTTTTTTCCTTGATTTATTAGATTATAAAAAATATTAATTGATCTAATTTTTTTCTTTCATTTAAATATTTATATTTAATTTATGTATTTTATCGTTGTTAGCCCCATACAAGATTTTATTTAGAGATACCCTGAGGTGGTTTTGGGGGGGAATTAGGGTACAAAACATTTTCATTTCTATATTTTTAACTGTCACCTCCTTAAATGATCTTAAACTCATTATTATCAAGGTAAAATTTTAGTTAACCTCTTAAAGATGATGATATGATTGTAATTTCACTTAGCCCCACCTTTACCAAATTTGATTTTTATTACCTATCCCACCTTCAAATGTTTTTTTATTTATGTTATTAAAAAAACAATTCACAAAATAAATAATTATTTTTTAATTTTCTAACCCATATATGTCTAATCAAGTGAGTATATATCCAACAATTTGTTAGTGCATTTAGATCTAAAAAAATGAACTCATTGGTGATGGGTTATGGGTACGGAAACACTAAGATTTTTTCAATATCTTAATAATGTTTTAGGTCTGCCCACATACATCAAAGGGTCCCACTCTTTGCATTTTTTCTTTTTTTCACTATTCTACAAATTATTTATCCATTATTTCTTATTAAAATGAAAATAGTATCATAATGTCAGAGTATCTCCAAATGATTGTTGGTGCATAATGATCCCTCATAGATATTTCTTATATTTTTTATGAACATAAATAAACCTCACCAATTTTCCCTGATTATTAATGGGAAACTACAGCCTTTTAATTATTGGAAACATCTCAAAAAATAAAAAAACATCATTAAATTATTTCTATAAAGGAAATTGAATTCAATCACTTATTCTACTCCAAAATAATATTTTCAATGTTATTCAGTTTTCATAATAAAAATATCCCTTACCATCTCTATGTCATTCCCTTCTCAGGAATATTTTATACATTGAGCTATCTTTTCATAGAAACAATCTCTAGAATTTATCAAGAAAGATATATCCATAATTAACACCTTTGGGTAATCATTTAGTTTATTCAAAGAGAAAATATCCATATTTCCCTCTATGAATATCTATGTAATCATAATAATGATGGGAAAATGCATCTTTCATCATTCCTTAAATACTATTAAAACTCATTATTTGAACTCTCAAATAATCCACATGAAATATAGGAAATTAAAATTAAGGAAACCCATTGACTCATCTTCACCATGGATTAATTACATTCATTTGAGGTATATATATTTTTCAAATTATAATACCTCCCTACATACTTATATATTTAATTAAAATTACTAACATGTCATGAAATAACCCTCCTATAATTTGTAAATGATTTTTATATTGTAGCATGGAAAAAATTAATCATATATTATGTTTAATAAATCATACATTAATTCTACTATAGTTGGATGAACCCTTCAAACCACTAAGGGAAGCACCTTATGAATTTCTCTAATGAATCTTAAGTCATTCCAAAATTACTTTTATATAATGCCTCAAATATTTCCACAATGAAGCTTATTTTCATCCAGGATTACTCATATTGAATCTCTTGATTCACTTAAAATAATCCTCTAGAACCCATGGATTACCCTCATTGTTTTACCATTTTCCATGAAATTACCAGTATTATCACTAGTCCATAGTCTAAAAACTACTACAAATTCTATGTTTTTCATTTTTACATAATCATAACACAATGAATATTGAAAAAATTATTCTTTTGACTTTAATGAAATTTCATTTTAAATTAATATTATACTCACTGGGAACTTCCATAACATTTTCAAACCCACTACATTCTTGTAAATACGAATTTTATTAAATCAAGGATACCTATAAGACTGGTGTTTTATAATATTATTATTCATTAATTACTATTATAAAAATAGTGTGATATTAAAAAACATCAATTCATTACAATAAATTTCCTCAAACAATATTTCAAAAGATTTTATCTATAATATATATAATTAGTTCAAATAAAATCGCATATTTCCAATGTCATTGTAGAATGTCTTGACTTAATGACAACACGTCCCACACAAAAATACTAATTGTGTTGAAAAAAACCTAACACGAATAAATTAACAAATATTAATAATAAATATAAAAACATCTAATATTCAATCCTCTTTTGGATCCCAATAATCTATTCCTTTGGATTTGATGAAAATACCCTTAATAAACCCAACATTCCTTCACATTATTATGATCCTTTCATCTCCGCTGCTTCATAATCTCCTTTGAGAGACCAAAATATTCATGGATTAAATATGATTACTAATCTCCCTTTTATATAAAATCCAAATCATTACTCTTTCTATGAAAATGAAAACTCTTCGTGATCCCCTACCATTAGGATGTCAAACAACACACAATTTTATTAATTTTCCACTTGTATGCTTCTTTGGGGACTGTTCTTTCTTGGATGTTGCACAATAAAATTAATAAAAAATTCCCCATATGTCAATTTAGTAATTTCATTATATTAATAGAAACAATTATAATCCTCATTAAAAACTCATTAACGATCAAATAATATCCATCCATATTTTCAACAATTTATTAACCATAGATATGTCAAATAAAACTTCATATATTGTTTTCAATATCTATAAACTCTACAAGTGGGGATTCATTCTAAAATATTATATTAAGTTGTATTACCACCTAGTGATGGGAAATTTAAATAACCATAATGCCTACGTAGTCAGACCTATTTGTAGGTATTGTGAAATTAAGTTAACAACAACATTGAGGCCCATTTCATACGCTTATTTCAATAAAATACATGTTTTCTCATTTCATAGTTTCTATTAAGGATATAATACTTTTATCTCAAAAAAATTCAAAAAATAATTATTAAATAAATATGATCTAAATAGTAAGTGATTCATATTAGTTTTTTTTAGATCATCTTTAGACACCAAACTTGATACCTATTATGAAAACTGACGTCAAATTATTAAAACAAACTTCTTCTCTCACCCATTAGGTCTCTCTCCTTAGTTGATGGGGATACCAATTTTTTATATATAACTCCAAAACCCTAAATATCTAGTCCATAATTGAATTAATCAATGATTACTAACAAAATATATATCTATCTAGTTGCCTTTGATACCCTGAAAAGACTCAGATTATAGAGAATTTTCTAGGTTCGACCCAACCAATCTCATGATCTGGAAAACCATAAGGCCAGAAGCACATTCACAATCACCACCAGCCAATTACAATCACTTTATAATAAAAAATAACCAATTTTGAATTGTTTCACCGTTGAAAATTCGGTATGAACCATTCTTTAATTGGACGGCTATGCTAACCAATAAACATGATCAACATATAAAACGAATATAAATTTACAACAATGTGAACATAATAATGAAAAAAAATATATCATAGAATTATCACATCACAAGTTATAATAAAACATATACATATTATATATATAGTCAAATATCAAAATAATGAATAAGAACAAAAATGAGAAGTACCTCGAAATCCCAATAATACGAAATCTCAAAACTACACAACATTATCCAACATTCAGAGACCATGTCTCTATTATCCCAATCAACAATCACTATTTGTAATCAAGAAGGTCCACTAAAATGAAAAATTTCTTTTCCCTTACACGTGGCCTAAAAAAAGGTCTGTATAAACCCAAATAGATATACATGGTGTGTGGCTTAAAGCCCATTAGGATACCACCATGAATCTATATAAAAAAATTCTCATTAAAATAGTTAATTATTGTTTGAAAGTTCATTTTTCAAACCAATATCACTTTTAAAATGGAGTTCACTTGAAAATAATATAGTATTAGTATATATTATTTTCTCTAAAAAACAACATATATTTTAAAATATTATTAAAACATGCTCAAATAATGAATCAAATCAAAACATCAGAAAAAAAATTTCAAAACAACCCAAACATGCCATAATCATTGGAATAATAATAAAATAAATATATATAAAAAATTAATGGAAATCACATAAGCATAAAGTATGAAAACCATAAAATAAATAACATCATGTAGAGATCATATAATAACCAACCCCACAGAAGTAGTACCCACAATGGAATCTAACCAACATGGTCTAGTGTGAATTAATCTAAGAAATGGGTTTCCATGTTGAATAAGAAAGATATAACATGTTCGGATGCTCTCTATGTAACACCCTGAGAAATTTCAAATAAATTTAATATTGAATTCATGAAACACTAAGTCTCTATAAAACACAACTTTTTTATATCCAAGCGAGTATAAATATTTTTAACAACTCTATTATTTTGAATTTTGAAAAAACTAACATACATGGTTGTGTTCATTCTAATATTTAGAGTATGATATAAGAAACATAGTTTTGATGAATAGTAAAATACCCTTATGAATAGTAACACACCCTTATGAGTAGTAATGAATCGTAAATCATCCAAAAAATAGAAACATCACCCATCAATGTATAAATACAATTTAGACATCATATAAGTGAAAAAATTAACATAATATAAGTATTGATACTTTTGATTTTCTTAAATATTTTAATTAGAGTTTTGTGTTTAATTTAATCATTTAAAATTGAAATAAATTTTCATAAAACATAATCATAAATTTTTATGCTATTATCTTATGGTTATAAAATAATTTCGTGGGACCATGATTAATTTTTCAAGGTGTTATAAAATGACTTATAGTTTTAATGTTGTTTTTCTGAAGAAAGTACGTTTTTATTTAAAAATAAATTATAAATTATTTTGAAAATTAATTTTAAAAATTGGAGTTCATTTTTTAATTCTACACATAGAAAAATGGATGGGGTTAATCTTTTGGTTTTTTTTGAAATACAAGAATTTTTTTTGAATAGTGAAATTCAACAATTTAAAAAATATGATAAATAAGTGAATTTATACACCATCATTGAGTCATAGAAGATTTAAGTTGCCATTTTTTCGAAATAACCTGAACATATTACTCTTTTCAGTCAAAGGTATCAAAATTATCAGTTGTCTTTGGCTAAATAATAAAATAACGATTAAAATAATGCGAAACCCCTCATATTCTCCACTAAAAAACCCACCTTACTCCATCTAACCTTCACTCCTATCAAGACTTCTTCCTAGTAAAAATTCTAAACAAATATCCTCCCAATCCGCTCCACCATGTCTATATACATTTTGTCTCATAAAAATAAAAAAAACTCTCCCCTATAGAGGCCCTCATGTAAGATCACTTCAAGAGGTAAATTCCCCTTTTCATTTATTTTATTTTGGGATCCTTTCTTTTCTTTTTCATTATTCACCCCCATTCACCCAATTTTTTTGATGAATCCATAACATTTAATATAATGTAATTTTGTTATAATAAATGAATAATTCTTCGTCATGTCTCTTTTTCCTTTCTTTTAAAATAAAAATGAAAACACCATCAGAGATATGTTAATTTATCACATTTAAGGATGATGGATTTTTAATTTATATTGAAATATTCAATTACATTAAAAAAATATTCTTCTAGTTGGAACATACTAAAATTTTAGTATTATGTCTTATTTATGGTTTTTGAATCTTTTTTCACACATTATATTAATTTATAAATCAAAATTATTTCGTTGTGATCAAGAATCGAACATTAACCCAAACATTTGTCATTAATGTTTTAAATAATGAATCATCATTAAACACAATAAACAAAAGAATTTTATAAAAATGTAATCTTATGGTTGTTCAATAATAATATAAAACTTCTATTCTAAAAACCATTCACACTCTATATGTTTATCCATACAAGAAGACAAGTAAACTGATCAAGAAAACCATGGAATTAAACACTCCCAAAAATGATATTGAATCTATTAACCCATAAAAATTATATGAATGAACCTAATAAGGTTATAAAAAATCAATTACATATAGGAAAGATTCCATATTCATTAACTTATTAGAATAATTTTTTTATTCAGGTCATTAATATCAATAGAGGACCATTTTCAGACTTAAGGTAAGGGTTTTCTACCTGAACAACCATTTTTGTTTTGGTTACATTTATTTTCTACATAACTAAATAAAATTATTTTGTATTATTATGTACTCCTCAATTTTATTTTGAATTTTATATATATTGTTACCAACATGAATCCTTCTTTATTTTATTGAATGCTACACATTTTAAAATGAAATAACAAATTTATTTTCTAAATACAGACTCGATTCAAGTGAATTTCTCATATTCATACCAATACTCAACGGAAAACTATAATATATTTTTAGAAAACAGTATATATATAAAATCTCTCTTTTTATTATGTAAATAATTTCTTTCACCATCTCTGAGTTTATACAAAGACTCTTCCAATAGAACTCTTATTTTCAAAGTAAAAGTGTATTTATCTAATGAATTATTCGATGATTTTATAAGAGTATTTTAATCTTTTTCAACACTATTGTTGAATATTATGTACTATAACATCAATCATATTAAATATAATGGTTTATTATTAATTTTACTATGGATGTGTTATGTTAAAACAATTCCCCATTTTACTCTGAATGGTTAGGGTTTATGCATAATGTTCAAGTGATGTTTCTGACATTTCATATACAAGTTTCATTATGAATGTATATTTTGTTTATGTTTATCCCCATTTATATGTGGAATCAATTAAACTTAGTATGTTTCAGTAGCGGGATGTTATATCCCCTCGGTGCATCTGCAGGTCTATTGAGACAAAATAAAATCTTACCACAAGGCCTTGAAAAAATGATTATTTATGGTCTTGGGAGGAGGCCTTGAAGGTATGGTTAGGATGTCCCGCATTATGAATTCCCACATTATGAAAATATAATTGATAGTTCATGTTCTTATTTGACTAGTAGAATTCTAGTGATTATGTTTTATTATGGTCTTATTTATTCATATCTTATTTCTTCCATAATATGTAGAAGTTTATTTTTAAAGGCAAGTGTTTTTAGTTATTCACCATGCCTAATGTTTATGTTTATGATATCTTCTACAATATTTATCACCCTTAATAAGAATTTTAGCTCACCCCTTTCTTTTTTTTATTATATCAGGACATGAAGGAGTTTAGTATGAGTGACCTGCAGGGATAAACTTATAGTCGTGGGTGTTCCCAAAAAAACTTATATGTTGTTTTTGCTTTCATGTTGTAATGTTTAACTTATTTGTGTATATTTTTTTTCCAAAACTAATAATCTATTAATTCCTTCAAGATGCATCTTTTTTGTAATCATGGAATTGTAATAAAATAAGGCACTGAATCTGGGAAACTAGGGTCAGATCCTTACAGTTGGTATTAACCGAAGTTTAGTAGAATCCTTGGAAACATGATTTAGAAAATATAGATTAGGGAACATAACCCTAAGATATTAATTGAGGATAAACATACATGTACATCATGGAATCATGGTAAGGAAAATATTATTTGGATATTTATAGGAAATACATCCATGTCTGGATACAACAAGTGGACGTGGTTCTGGGACAAATGTACCTAAGAGTGAGAATAATGACAAGGAGTTTTGGGCTTGACCCATGGAATCCGGGTACATTACAGTGGGACTTAATATGTCCCTATTTTGACACTCATGTTAGATATTCATAGGATAATTAACATTTACTTTTCAATCCATTATGATGTTTTTAAATTTAAATATTCCCTCAAGGAAACCATGTTGTGATTATGAGATTATCTTTGTATAGAATTTAAATTTATGGTGTGTCTTTTTCAGTTTTGGGATTATACACTATGATTCATAACCTAATTTAGTGTATGCCAATATTTTTAAATGAATCCTAGTGGAATAAATGGAATCTGCATGAATATGTGTACCCTGTGTAGGGATTTCCCCCTAATTCAAGCTAATGATGTTGGATATGGTGTTGCGACTTGTGCTGAGTAGATTATAGATATTTTTGAACAAATAACTTAGGTTATGTATAATAACATTAAAATTATGGAGAATATGGATCCACAATGTGGGAGATCTCAGTAATATCTCTTTATGCGACAACAACCTCCATCATTTAATGGGAAAACAAGCCCATTATTAGTGGAGCAGTGAATAAATTCATTAGAGAATATATTTCTAGATTTCGGATGTAAATTAAGATATATGTTTGTCATGATAGTTTATTGCATATTGGGATATGCATATTAGTAGTGACCTTTAATCCAAAACATGAAGGTGGAAAAAAATAGAAAAAATGGAATGGAGGGATTTAAGGAAATACATTAATAAAAATACATTCATTCTTAACAATTAGAAGATATGGAAAATCATTTTATAATACTAAGTGAAAAATAGGATGACAATGTTACAAAGTATGAATCTAAATTTATAAGGATAGAAATACATGTTGCAGACTACACATGTAATCCAAGGATAAAGATTGATCAATTATTTAATGGTTTAAAACCATTCCATTGAAGGGATCTAATCTCTCAAATATTCTCATCTTATGAAGATACAGTCTCATGTTCTATCATGATGGAAAAGGAATTGTATAATTCTTTTAACATTAAATTAACAAAAGATGAGAATAGGGATGCTTAAAAAATTAAAAATGAAATAAGGAAATGGGGATGAAAGGAAGAGTTCACCTACCACCATCTAATAATTGTTGGAGGAAACACCCTGGAAAATGCTTGAAGGGAATGTGAGTCTGTTACAAGTGTGGAGAAAAAGGCCATCTATCTCAGGATATTTAGGGGAAGAAAGAAGATACCAATGTCCAATGATACAATTTAAGAGATATGTGACATTATGCAAATGAATGTCCTATGAATCCAGGGAATGTTCTCCAAAGAAGGCCAAGGAAGCAAGGCTATGATTATGTGGTCACAAATCCTGAGGTTGAAGTACCTAATGATGTGGTGAAAGGTATATTATTCATTTCCTCAAACATAGATCCTACTTCATTAGAATATAGATTGTCACATTCTTTTATACCTTCCTAGTTTTCTAATAAAATTAGACATGTCCAATTTGATTTATTAAATAATTTTCAGTAAAAACTTCTAGGGGATGTATCATTGCAACAAATATGTGTCAACCAGTCCCCCTCATGAAACATAAAAGGGATTTATTTTCTAACCTGTCATCATACCCTTGGTTGACTTTGATATAATCTTGGTATGAGTTTCCTTTCATGTTATGATTCAATGATATATTGCAAGAAGAGGGAAGTTAATATTTTTTAGAACAACGTTGAATCCTTTATCTTTATAGCAGAAACCATACCCGCTGATTCTTATATAGATCCACCCACAGTTTCTCTACTAAATACAATTATTGGGTTGGAAGAGAATGAAATATCAATAGGTGAGGGGAGGAATTATCAAATAAATTATGTACCATTTGTGCAAGAATATGTGGATGTGTATCAATAGGATTTACCTGGACTTCTTCTAGAGCAAGAATCTGAGTCCTGTATTGATTTAATTTTATGTTCAAGGCCTATAGAAAATACTCCATATAGAATAGCCGCTGTGAAATTTATTGAACTGACAAAACAACAAGAGGAATTGAGTGATAAATGATTTATTCGACCTAGTTTTCACCATGGGGAGACCCTATTATTTTCATTAAGAAGAAATATGGATCAATGAGTTTGTACATTGAGTACATGTAGATCAACCCTATAATAGTAATGAAAAAGTATCCCCTACCTCGCATTAATGATTTATTTGATCAAATTCATGGAGCCCAATTTGCTTCGAAGATTGAACTTCAATATGGATATCATCAATTTCATGTGTGGAAGGAAGAAATTCCAAATACAACATTTCAAACTAGGTATGGGAATTGTGAGTTTACTGTAATTTCTTTTGGACTAACTAATGCACCCTCTATTTTAATGGATATAATGAATATTTCTTTCAAGGAATATCATTATGACGTTGTGGTGGTATTTATTAATGATATCTTAGTATACTTCAAATGATAATAAGATCTAGAAAACCACTTGCACACTATTATAAAGAATCTTAGAAGAAAAGAATTATATTGGATGTTTGAAAAGTATGAAATTTGGATTCAATCAGTTTCCTTTGATGGCCACATTGACTCTAAGAATTGAATATCTATTGATTCTTCGAAGAGAAAGGTTTTTCAATAATGACCACCTCACAGAACATAACCTAGGAACATAGTCAAATTAGATTCGATGGTTATTATCGTAATTTCACTTAGAACTACACCAGGTTATCCTACCCAATGGAGAAGCATACTTTTAAAGGGGATGGGTTAATATGGACAGAATTATGTGAGGACTGTTCTGAGTAATTGAAGAGTAGATTAGTGAATTCTCTGATCCAGACTCTACCATCAGGGAATGATGGGTTTGAGATCTGTGGTGATAAATCAGTGAAATTAATTTGTCGTGTCCTTATGAAAAAATGATAAATTTATTTCCTATGCATCAAAGAAGTTAAAAATTAATTAACAAGGTTGTCCTACTCATTATATTGAGTTAGTTGATATGATATATCCTCTAAAAATATGGAGACACTATCTTTAAGGTGAATTATTTGAGATATATATGGATCAAAAGATTTTAAAGTATATATTCTCATAGAAAAAACCCAACATGAGGCCAAGGGGATGGATCAAACTACTCAAGGATTATGATGGTTCCTCACACTACCACCCAGAAAATGTAAATGAGGTAGCTGATGCATTTAGCAGGAAGGATCATGATGTTTTTAACAAAATGAGAATTGAATGGGATCCTGTATTCATGGATCTAATAATGATGAACATGGGAATTATAAAAGAAGGTGAAACAACATTATGTTTCTATTCATTTCCTAACCATATTTATTATAAGGGATTAAAATATCTCATCCTGATGATGAGAACATTCAAAATAAAATTAATATTGTGAAAGATGGGATGTTGGATGTCTTCAAATGTGAAGATGGAATTATGAAATTTGGCAAGAGGATATATGTTACCTCTTTACTAGAGAATAAAAGTTAGTTATTGGATGATTACCATACCCCAAATTTATCTATACACCCCGGTTGTAGAAAAATGTATAGTGATTTGAAGGAATATTTCGGGTGGGACAACATGAAGCATGAAATTGGTGATTATGTATCAAGATGTTTAGTCTGTCAACAAGTGAAGGCTAAATGAAAACATCATAAAGGATTCGTGCAACATATACTTATTCCTATAATAAAATGTGATGATATCACCATGAATGATTCACTGGATTACCCAAAACACCAAGAATGAATGATGCAATAGGGTTAATTGTTGATCGACATAAAAAATCTACACATTTCCCCACTATAAGGGAGGACTTTCCAATAGATAATCTTGAATGAATATATATCAATTATTTTGTAATACTTCATAGAGAACCTATTTAAATAGGTTCATATAAACATCCATGATTTAAGTTGACATTATGAAAAAGTATTCATAAATCTTTTGATACTGAGATTCGTTTCAGTACTTCTTATCATCCTCAAACTGATGGGAAATCTGAAAGGATGATTCAAAACTCAGAGGACATGTTAAATCATGTTAACATTACATTAAAGTAATGTGGGATCAATATTTAACATTAGTGGATTTTTCCAACACTAATAGTTTCCAATCTAGTATTCAAATAGAACCATATCAAGAATTGTAAGGAAAGAGATTTCATACACCAACTTATTAGGATGAAGTTGGAGAATGGAATCTTGTGGGCCTAGAGCTAGTGTGGGAAACAAAAGACAAGTTAAAGACTATTCAAGGTCAAATAAAATAGTCTCAATTAATACAAACAAGTTATGCTGATAATCCATCGAAGGATTTGGTATTTCATGTGGGAGATCATGTTTTCTTAAAAGTATGTCCACGTAAGGGTGTTATATGATTTGTGAATAAATAGAAAATGATCGCTAGGTACATAGAAAATTTTGAATTTTTGGAGATAATTAGAGCTATTGTATATCATTTGGATATATGCCTAGCCTATATAATGTATACAATGTGTTTTAAGTCTCATTGCCGAGAATGTACATGATTGACCCAATGCATGTCCTCACTTATGATGGTAAAGAATTAGAACTTGAACTATTTTATAGTGAAGGGACTATTGTGATTATGGACACTGAAAAACATGTCTTTAGAAATTGGATGACTCGACAGGAAAATATACTTTGGAAAAATGTTAAAATCAAAGAGGCAACATGGGAGCCTGAGAAGCATATGATGACGAATAACCCAATTATTTTCTAAGGGAACATTTTGTGAATTTCAAGGATAAAATTTTTATAATGAGGGGTTAATTAAACACCCAAGGACCTTGAAATAAATTTAATATTGAATTCAGGAAACACTGAGTCTTTACAAAACAACAATATGTTATAATCTTGCCAGTAAATATAGTTTTACCACCTCTAGGATTGGAATTTGAAAAAACTAACATACAAGCTTGCGTTCAGTATGATATTTAGAGTCTTATATATTCAACATAGTTTTTCATGAAAAGTTACATCCCCTTATGAATAGGAACACACCATTATGAATAGTAATGAATAGTAAATTGGCCAAAAAATAGACACTTCACCCATGAATGTATAAAATCAATTTAGACATTTTTAAGTGAAAAAAATCATAGTATAATTATAGGTATTTTTTTATGTCATAAATATTTTAATTAAAATTTTAGTATTAATTTGATAATATTACATAGAAATTTATTTTTATAACATGAAATCATAAATTGTTATTTTATTTCCATTTGGTTATAAGATAATTTTATTGGACCTCGATTAATTTGTCAAGGTGTTGAAAGACGGGTTATAGCTTTATAACAGGTTTTTCGAATAAATTATGATTTTAATTGAAAATTAAATTAAAAATATTATTAAAATTACTTTCAATAGAGTGATTAAATATTGGAATTATACTTTTCAAAAAGTTGTTATGGTGAATTTTTTGGAATTTTTTAGAAATAATTGAGTTTTTGGTGAATAATGATATTCAAAAATTTACTAAATATGTTAAATAAGTGAATTTATGCATCATTCTTGAGTCATGGATGATGTAAATGACCATTGGTTATAACTCACAAGCTATTATTACTATTTTTTTCAAAAGAATCTACACAACTGGTTGTCTTTGGATATCTAATAAAATAATGATTAAAATAATGGGAAAACCCTCCTCTCCACAATAATACCCCCTCACTCCCTCATCACTTAACATCTATAAATCCATGTGACTAGTTTAAATTATACAAAAATATCCTCCCAATATCCTACCCTAATTCCTGATGCCTTTGGTCTCATAAAAATATCCAAACACCTCCCCTAATGAGTCCCTCAAGGAAAATTACTTCAATTGGTAAATTATGCTTTTCATTTCATTTATTTCAAGTTCATTTCTTTTCTTTTTGTCTCCTCACCACCATTAATCCAAATGTTGTTATGAAAATAATACCATACATGTACTATAATATGGTTATGGAAATGGAATAATTCTTCATAACCTCTATTTTCCCCTTCTTTTATACTAAAAATGAAAACAACATCCAAGATGTGTTAATTTATCCCAATCAAGGATAATGACTTTCCAATATCTATTATAATCATTTATTCTGGTAATGAAACTTTTTTTATTGTCCAAATATACTATAATATATGTATTATAACTTATTTAAGGATTTTTAATCATTTTTCACACATGATATTAATTTAAAAATCAAAATCATTACGTTGTGATAACGTTCTGCCAATTAAGCCAATCATTTGTCAGTAATGTTTTATGTAATGATTCATATTCACTCAAATCTATGAAATGATTTTTCTAACCATGTAATATTATTAATTTTCACTAATAACAGACAAATACTATTTTGGACAACAATTTTCATTCCACATGTTTATCCAACATGAAGATAAGTAAATCGATCATGAAATTCAAGGAGGAAAAAACTCCAAAATAATGAAATTAATTCTCTTCACACATCAAATGGCTATGAATAAACTGAATATGGTTATAATAATTAAATTAAACATAGGGGATGTTCTTTAATAATTAATTTATGAACCTAAATTTGATTATTCAGGTCATTAATAACAAGATAGGAACACTTTCAGACTTAATGTAAGGGTTTTCTACCTGAACATCAATTTTCATTCGGGTTACACTTATTTTCTACATACCTAAATTCAATTCTTATGTATTATTATTTAATACACATAAATTATTTTATAGTGATATATATATATGTTTACCAATAATAATTCTTCTTTATTTTATATGGTGATACACCTTTTAAAGGGATCTTTAATTTTTTATCGAAATACAGGCCCGGTTCAATGGAATTTTTCAAATTATTGCCTATTTTAAAGGGAACTCTATAATATGTTTTTAGAAAATTTTAGATATTTAAAATCAGTTATTTCATTATGAAAATATTAACTTCCTTCATTTTTTATTTTATACAAATGTTTTTCCAAAATAACTCTTGTTTTCTATGTAAAAGAGTATTTATCTCAAGAATCACTCGATGGTTTCATAAGAGTGTATTCTTCTATTTCAACACTCTTGTTGAATATTATGTATGATATCATATATCATATTTAATTGAATTTAATTTATTAGTTCAAATATGGATTTTATATATTAAAATCATTCACCAATTTACTCTTAATTGTTAGTGTGTATTCATAATGTTCTAGGGACATTATTGACATATCTTATGTTAGTTACAATATGAAAATATATTGTTTGTGATTATCCCCATTAATATTATGAATTAATTGAACATAAAATGTGTTGGGTGGGTCCCACTATATCTCCTCGGTGAATCAGTAGGTCTCATGAGACTAACTACAATCTTGGCACAAGGCCTTGACAAAATGATTATTTAATTTCCCAGATTGAGTCGTTGACAATATGGTTAGGATGTCCCGTATTATGTATTCCCCCATAATGGAAATCGTATTGCTAGTTCATGTGGTTTTCAACTAGTATATTTCCCATGTTTATGTTTTATTATGGAAATATTTATTCATATCTTATTCTTGCTATAAAATATTCAGGTTTATTTTTAATGGAATGTCTTTTTAGTTATTCACCTTGCCTAATGCTTATGTTACTGATATCTTCCAATATATTTCATACCCTTACTAGTAATTTGATATCACCCCTTTCATATGTTTCATTTTCTAATACATGAAGTAGTTTATTATGATTGACCAACAGGTATAAACATATTGTTTTAGATATTCCCAATTATACTAATATTTTGATTTTCATTTCATGTTGTAATGTTGAACATATATACATATCTTGGTTTCCAAAACTAATAATACATTTTTGTAGGACCCCGAGACACCCTGAGAGGGGAGGGGTGAATCAGGGTGTCAACTTTTTCTTCTTAAAGTTGTGGATCTTGTTCCCCCATTGGTAGGAACTACTTGAATCTGTATGATGGATATGATCCACAATGAAACATTCACATGCAGAGAGTTGACACAACAATTTTTACTTGGTTCACCACTAAGGGCTACGTCCAAGGAGCATACGCCGACAGGTTTTCGGTCATACCTAAATCCACTATGCTTCATTAGTTGTAGATTACAATGGTTTAGGTACAGTCACTCTGTCCCAGGCTCACTGCCTTTACAAAGGTTCAGGGATAGCTCACTGCTTCCCTCGGGTCACTACCATTGACTCCCCCTGGCTCACTGCCGTTGGTGAAGTCTCACTCAGTTTATAGACGTGAAGGTCTCTTCAATAGATTTGCATTGAAGTCTTTGTATCCTGTACTACATGAGACTTTTCTAGCATCAGAGTCCTGAGTTGATGCTCTATTAAAGTTCAATCCTTCTTGACATGAAGGTCTTTGTCTCCTGTTCACTGGGTGAACAACCTTTGGAAAGGGCCTTCGCAAAGTACCCAACTTCACAAGGCTCCCAATTTTGGAAAGCTCAAACAAGTCTTCACAGAGCCCCTTCCTTTTGGCGCCGCTCAATCGCGAAGCACTCTCGCGATGCTGCAACCTTCGCAATGCTTGGCTATCGTGGAGCTCCTACCTCTTCGCGAAGCTCACTGAACCAAAGCGGGGCACACGACTTTCGCGGAGCTAGAATATCCGCCGCGAAGCTCCTCTTTTGCGAAGCACACTGCCTTCGTGAGAGACCTTTGCGAACCGAGAGCAAAGGATTTTCTCTGAAATTCTCTCTACTTCTCTTGAGGGGGTCGGCCTCTATTTATAGGCGATTCCACCGACCCTCGACCCTTCCGTGCGAAGTCAGCGCCACGTCAGCTCAAATCGCGAAGCTCCGAATTTCCCGCCGAAAATATCTCAAAATCGTGAAGCACTACGACAATTTTCCATTTGCGGAGCTCGTCGTAATCTTGAAGTATCACCGTCATCATTCCTTCACACCTTCACAAAGAATCTCCCTCGCAAAGCCTTTCAACGTCGGGATGCGCTTCAACTCTACCATTCATGAAGCTTTGACGTAATCGCGAAGAATCACCGCCTCCATTCTTCTGGTCTTCGCGATTTCCAAACCATGCATCCTCTCTTCATGAAATTCATGCCTTTGCCTTATTTAATTATTATCTTCATGGAAATACACTTTTCACGATGCTAAAAAACTTCCAGATTTTGGACCCCAAAAATTTGGAAAACACTAGGAAACTATGCCACCTTCAATACTGTTGTCTGCTTGAACGGTATGATCTCTCTACTGGTACACGATCCAAACATCCCTTGATGATTGACAACAAACAAAAACCATACTCCAAATCATGCATAGAAGACCATGGTTCCAACAATATCCCCATTTGGGTTTGTTGGAAATCAAAAGATAAATTCAATAGATCTCTATCTATGTGAAAACCAAAAAAATGCTGGAATCAACTCAGCCAACAATCTAAGTCCACGTGAGAAATGCTCGGTGTAGAAAACAAGAGAGGAGGCTTGAATTGGGTTCCACTATTTTCCTTGTCATTCTTCTCAGCACATAAGTTTCCTGAATTTATTCCTTTCTCCTTTCTCCCCCATTGACAATAAATCCAATGACCAGTAATTTGTTTTCATCGTTCAGCTCAAACCATACTCCCCTGGATAGTATCTACCCCATAAACCTGCATCATAGCCATAAACAGAGAAAAACAGTTATCAAAAATGGGGAGAGGGGAATTCTGTAACCTCCTTATGCACTGGGAGGTGGCCGAACACCGAGGTTCAACTGATGCTTCTCAAACACAGCCGCTGACAGTGGCTTTGTCAGGATATCAGCCACTTACTCATCTGTTCCCACATGATCCATTCTAATCACTCTTTTATCAACTTTCTCTTTGATAAATTGATACCTGATTTCAATGTGTTTTGTACGAGAATGCTGAACATGATTCTTCGAAAGATCAATTGCGCTCTTATTGTCACAGTAAATCACCATTGGTTTCTTCACCTCATCGCCAATATCAGTTAATTGCTGCTTCATCCATAGCAGTTGAGTGCATGCCTTTGTGGTGGAGATATACTCAGATTCAGTAGTATTAAGAGAAGTACTTTCTTCTTTCTTGCTCAACTAGCCAACACATTTATGCCCAATATAGAAAGCTCCAACACTGGTGGACTTTATTTCTACTACATCACCAGCCCAGTCAGCATTAGAAAACGCTGATAATTCACTGTCCCTACCTGCAGGAAAATGTAATACAATGTTTTTTGTACCATGAATATACCGCATGATTCTTTTGACTACTGCCATATGTTGTTCCTTTAGACTACTCTGGAAGCGGGCTGCAAGACATGTTGCAAAGACAATATCTGGCCATGTCGATGTCAGGTACAGTAGGCTCCCAATGATTCTTCTGTACATGGTGGGATCTACAGATGTCCCTTCCTCATGCTTTCCATGTTTGGATCAAACTGCAATCAGAGTTGACATTGGTTTGGAGTCTTGCATATTAAACTTCTTCAGCAGCTCTCTGGCATACTTTTCCTGAGAGATAAAAGTGAATTCTTTTCATTGAGTCACTTTCAGTCCCAAGAAATATGTGAGCTCCCCAATCATTGACATTTCAAATTCTGATTTCATATGATTGGAAAATCCATCCACTGATTTCTGCATGCTTCCACCAAATATAATGTCATCGACGTAAACTAGAACCATGAACTGATCTTTCGAAGAATTCTTCACATAGAGATTATGATCTACTCCTCTTTTGAATTCCAGCTTCTTGAGGTAAGAATCCAGTCTGGAGTACCATACCCGCGGTGCCTATTTTAGGCCATAAACTGCTTTCTTTAGCTTGCAGACCTTTGATTCATCAGCACCAAGAAGAAAATCCATGGGTTGTTCTATGTAGACTTCTTCTTCGAGTACACAATTTAATAATTTTGTCTTAACATCCATTTGATATACTTTATATCCTCTTTGGAGAGACATGGCAAGAAACAGCCTGATTGTCTCTAGTCTAGCCACTGGAGCAAAGGTCTCTTCAACATCAACACCTTCTATCTGAGAATACCCTTTACATACATGTCAAGCCTTGTTTCTGATAACACTTCCATGCTCATCAAACTTGTTCTTGAATATCCATTTTGTTCCAATAACATTGTGACCTTTTGGTCTCTGGTCAAGATCCCATGTCTGATTCTTGTCAATCTGATCTAACTCTTCATTCATGGCTTTCACCCAGGATTCATTCTTTGTAGCTTCTTAAAATGAGGATGGCTCCACAACTGACAGAAATGCAGATGGTGTGTTATTCTTCATCCTCCTTGTCTGTGTAGGTGTATCCCTCTCTCCAATTATGTTAGATGGATCAATTTATGCTCTTCGATTTTTCTTATGAGGTTCAATCACATACTCACCATCCAAGATTTCCACTTCAGATTCTTCGTCTGATTCAACATCATGATGTGACCCCTGAGTGTTTTGTACACATTCCCCTATTTCTGTATTTGTATTTATTCCATGTTCACATTCATTCTCATATTCTATCTCATCAGCATAGGTACTATTTGAAGCATTTGGATTTTTTTCCTTTGATGATCTTAACATAATTGCTTTCCACAATCCTCCCCAAGCGTTTATTGAAACACTTGTAAGATTTTCTGTTCATTGGATACCCAAGAAAAATTCCTTCATCAGCATTGTCAACATACTTTCCTTGGTTTCCTTCTTTATTCCGGATGAAACATTTGCTTCTGAAAACATGAAGGTATTTCAATGAAGGATTCATTCCATGCCACAATTAATATGGTGTCTTCATTTCTCCCATATAAAGCCCTGTTCGATTCAGAATGTGCACTGCAGCCTCATCAGCTTCCGTCCAGTAATGGTGAGAGATATCACTCTCAATCAGCATAGTCCTAGCCATATTTTTGACCTGTCGATTCTGGCGCTCAACAACTCTATTTTGTTGCGGAGTTCTCACAGTAGCTACCTCATGTTGTATTATGTGTTTTTATAAGTAATTTTTCAAACTCTATGGACGTGTATTCCCCTCCATTGTCACATTGCAGGACTTTTATTGTCTGTCCAGTATCATTCTTGGCAATCTGTCAATAAGTTTTCATATAATCAAGTACTTTTCGCTTCCTGTGGATCACCATTACACAATCCATTCTGCTATAATAATTATTGAAAAGGACGAAGTACCTTTCTCCATAGGTTCCAGCAACATTTATTGGGCCACATACGTCTGTATGAATGAGATCAAGATGGTGCGATGCCCTTTTCTTCTTTGGCCGATATGAACTACAAACCAGTCTCCCACGAATACAAGAATCACAAGACTTTTCCCGTTCACGTTTTAGAATGGGAATATCCATGACTATCTTCAGCTTAGATATCTTTTCCATGTCTTTTTGGTTGATGTTCCCTAGACTTCGATGCCATAAATTGTTTTCTACTTCAACAGAAAAATAGCAAGAGCTCACTTTGTTGTCAACCTGATATAAGTTTCCATCTGTTCTACAACCTTTCATAAGAGAATTTCCTATTTTCCCTTTTATAGTGTATCCTTTTTGATTGAAGGTTACTATAGCCCTACATCACAGAGCTGACTTACACTAAGTAGATTGTGGCGTAGACCGTCCACGTAAAGAACTCCAGTCTTCTTCAGCTCCCCATTGGAGAGAGAAGTATTCCCACTGCCTTTAATCTTCAAAGCACCATCATTACCAAACTGTACTGTTCCATCAACCTTCTTTTCAATATTCATCATGAGGTCTGCATTTCCGGTCATATGGGAAGAGCATCCACTATCAAGGATCCAGGTGCTGCTGATCTTTCTAGCTTTGAGTGCTACCTCTGCAATATTGGATTTCTCGATCTTTTTCTTCTCTTTCCATGAGATATTGGATTGAGCATAGGATACTAGTGGAATTTTAATACTTCCTTCCACATAATCTGATTCTTCATACCCATAATCTTATTCCAGAGGGGAAAAACTATTTGTGAGAACAAAACCATCAGGAGGATGAACATTGTCTCGTCTTTGAGTGTTGTATGAATTTCTCTTTTCGTACCTCTACCTGCAATACATAGCTTTATGGCCAAAGTTAGAACAATTAAAATAGTAACCATAGAAGATATTTATTCTATAAGATGGAGGATATGAAATCGGTCCTCTGTGTTGACTTCCCAGATCTTTTGCATTAAAGTAGCTCCTTGCCTCTTTGCAATATGACATGGTATGGCCCAGATAGCCACAGAACTGACACTTCATGAGTGGGAATGTCTTCTCACCTGAATTTCTCCTCATACCTGCATCCTTGGGAGGATAGTTGAACTGCCTATAATTACTGAATGTTTGAGGATAATTGTCATTTCTCCTTCTATATTGGATCGAGGGTTTCTTTTTTAGCACTTCAGGCAATGTTTCAACATGTTTAACCTTCGTTTTGTGTTTCTTTTGGCTCTCTTTATTTCTAGCAGTTGATGTCTCAACTTCAAAGCCAATTCCACTCTTTCCCATGCAAGCGGGTCTTTGAACAGTCAAGATTTTTTCAGCCACATCAGAACCACACTTTCCACTTGCCAGTAATTCTGCATCTGAGAATCTCTTGAATGGTATTTTCTTCCTTGATTCATTTGAAAATGATTCAGTCTCAAGTTTACTCCTAAGAGTAAAAACTTCCTCCTCAAGACCCCCAGTAGTCTTGGACTTTTCTTCCAGTCTTGATGTGAGGTCATTGATGACCTTCCCCTACTCTTCAATTCACAGCTTAAGATCCACTACATCATCATTTCTTTCAAGGATTTTAGACTGAACTCTCACAAATTCTTCCAGACGTTCAATTTCAGCTTCAAGTTCATCAACATATTCTGATGATTCTTCCACCATTTCCTTCCACCTATTAGATCTCTTACATTTACTCTCAAGCTCGGAGAAAGCATCATTAATTTGAATGTTTGGATTACCAATAGCAGTAGTCTGATTATCTCTACCTTTCTTTATTGAGGATTCTGATATTTCAGTGGTAGCCATCATGGAAGCATGGTTTCCGGTTTTAAATTCTGGTTCTTCCTCACAAAATTCAATATCATCTTCTTCTTCTTCACAGAAAAAACTCTTCCTATGAATTTTATTTCCAGATTTGAAGTCACCCTTTTTGAAAAACCTTTTCTGAGGATTCTCAATGTCTTCAACTTCACTCTCATCATCATCTAACTTTCTTTGGCACTGAGTGGCAATGTTCCCAACTCTTCCACAATGGAAACATGCAAGAGGTAGCTTACCTCTAAATTTACCTTTCCCCTTTTTCAACTTCTTGAAGATGAGGGAAAGAATTTATTTTTCTTCGTCATCTTCACCACCACTATCTTCTAAAATTTTCAGTTTGTCCATGGCTTTGAATGCCATTTCCTTGCTCATGGGAGTCGTGGCATCTTCGGGTTTTATTCTCATCTCATATGCCACTAAAGTACTTAACAAATCATCTAGAGAGAGTTTAGAAAGATCTCTTTCTTCAAGGGATGACACCTTTGCATTGTACATGGGAGGACGTCTTCTCAAGATTTTCTTTACGATATCAATGTCTTTGATTTCTTCTCCAAGACCTCGAATTGCTTCCACTACTTCAGTAATTCGATTAAAAAAATAATCTGCATTCTCATTAGGATGCACCTTTAGGTTGTCGAACCTGTTGTGTAAAACATGATGTTTTTCCTCATTTACCATGCTATCTCCTTCATAAATGTTTTCATGTTTATCCCACATAGACTTTGCTGAAGTGCAACTCATCAACATTATATAGATCTGATCAGAAAGAGCTGTGGTGAGTCAATTTTGTGCTTTAGAATCTGCATCAAGAATTTTCCTGTCTGTGTCAGTCATAGCCATGCCTGTTGGATCAGTGACTTGTATTCCTTGCACAATAGAAAAAAACATCCATTCCAAGAGATCTTAGATGAGATTTCATCCTGTTCTTCCATATCTGAAAATTATTTCCATCGAAGAGAGGGACTCCCCTAACATTGAATGCATTCTCCATGGTGAAAAAGAATATATTCAATGCCAACAACCTGCCTATGATACCACTGGTAGGACCCCGGGACACCCTAAGAGGGGAGGGGTGAATTAGGGTGTTAACTTTTTCTTCATAAAGTTTTGGATCTTGTTCCCAGGTTGGTAGGAACTACTTGAATCTGTAAGATGGATATGATCAGAAATGAAACATTCACATGCAGCGAGTTGACACATCAATTGTTACTTGGTTCACCACTAAGGGCTACGTCCAAGGAGCATACGCCGACAGGTTGTCGGTCATACCTAAATTGACTATGCTTCACTAGCTGTAGATTACAAAGGTTCGGGTACAGTCACCCTGTCCCAGGCTCACTGCCTTTACAAAAGTTCAGGGATAGCTCACTGCTTCCCTCGGGTCACTCCCGTTGACTCCCCCTGGCTCACTGCCATTGGTGAAGTCTCACTCAGTTTATAGACGTGAAGGACTCTTCAATAGATTTGAATTGAAATCTTTGTCTCCTATATGGAATGATACTTTGATTACATCAGAGTCCTGAGTTGATGCTCTGTTAAAGCTCAATCCTTCTTGACATGAAGGTTTTGTCTCCAGTTCATGGGGCGAACAACCTTGGGAAAGGGCCTTTACAAAGTACCCTACTTCGCAAGGCTCCAAATTTTGGAAAGCTCAAAAATGTCTTCACAGAGCCCCTACCTTTTCGCAAATCTCAATCGCGAAGCACTCTCACGATGCTCTATCCTTCACAATGCTTGTCTATCGCAGAGCTCCTGCCTCTTCGCGAAGCTCACTAAGCCAACACGGGGCGCACGACTTTTGCGGAGCTAGAACAGCCGCCGTGAAGCTCCTCTTTCGCGAAGCACCCCGCCTTCACGAGAGACCTTTGCGAACCGAGAGCAAAGTATTTTCTCTGAAATTCTCTCTACTTCTCTTGAGGGGTCAGACTCTATTTATAGGCAATTCCACCAACCCTTGACCCTTCCGCGCGATGTCAGCGCCACGTCATCTCAAATCGTGAAGCTCTGAAGTTCCCGCCAAAAATATCTCAAAATCGTGAAACACTACAGAAATTTTCCGTTCGCGGAGCTCGTCGTAATCTCAAAGTATCACAATCATCATTACTTTTCGCCTTCGCAGAGAAGCTCCATTGAAAATCCTTTCACCGCCGCGATGCGCTTCAACTCTGCCATTCGCGAAGCTTTGACGTAATCGCGAAGACTTACCGCCTTCATTCTTCTGGTCTTCGCGATTTCCAAACCATGCATCCTCTCTTCGCGAAATTCATGCCTTTTCAATATTTAATTATTGTCTTCATAGAAATCCACTTTTTGCGATGCTCAGCAACTTCCAGATTTTTGACCCCAAAAATTTGGCAAACAATGGGAAACGACGCCACCTTCAATACTGTTGTCTACTTGAACGGTATGATCTCTTTGCTAGTACACGATCCAAACATCCATTGATGATTGATAACAAACACAAACCATACTCCAAATCATGCATAAAAGACCATGGTTCCATCATTTTTTTCCTACAAAAACTAACTTTCTTGTAATAATGAAAATGTAATAAAATAAGGCACCGACTCTGGGAAACCAGGGTCGGGTCCATACACTCTTGGTCTTCTATTTACCCACCCACAATTTCATGGGCAGGCTCAGCTGGCATGGATATGTTTTGGAAGCTCTCTTAGTAATCCTCCCAAATGATTCCATACTCACTTAGAAAATAGTTACTATATTTTCATACACATAGCCTAAGGTTCCATTTGTCTATGTCATGCATAGACACACCCAAGGTCTCCCATGTGATATAAAATTACAAACACATAAACATTAATAAGTTCAAATTTTATAATCATTTTGAAATTGATTATCCTAAATCATTTAGTCTCATAACAATTCATGCATTCGAAACCATGAATTACCTATTTGAAAACCCTTTCATAATCCCATTTGAATGAATAAAACCTATTTAATCCATTTTAACAAACACTTGTAGTGCATCAAACCAACTCCCTTTGAAAATCCACATTAAAACATTAAATTTCCATCTTATTTCAATAATCACTAAAGGAATGGATAAAAAATCATAATAACAAAAATTTGGGGTAATTAAATTATAAAAAACCAAGGGAAATCATGATTAAATGGAAATTCATGGAAATGAACCCTTACATAGAGGAACCTACATCAGAATCTATCCAAATCATCTTTCTATCAATTAAAACCATACAATTCATGTAATAAAGGCCCTCATACACCAAAAAATTTAAACAAAAAAAACCCCATTAACCACCCAAGGTTCATCCAAATCATGTGATAGCATTTCCACCATCCATTGAAAATGAATGAAAAAAATAAACAAGGGGAAATAAAGGAGAAATTATAATTAAATCATGATTATCTTGAACGGAATCACCAAAGGAAGAAAAACATATTCTAAAATAGAGAGGGTAAAAGATCAAAGGCATGGGGGATAGGCTAAACTTGAGTGGGTAGATAGATGAGCATGATAACCCTTACAAAAAAAATCATAAAATGGTCAAAGTCCATTATATATTGATTTGGACACATTGTATGATTTGGACCCATAATATGAAAACGGTGCACTTACTACGTGAGTGTAATTGTCTCCTTGAAACACAACCCACATTGTTTGTAAAGATCCTTTCATGGTTAGATAAACCATGTTTTAGATGTGTTAAACACTAATATCTACCAAATATCCCTCTCGCTTATTTAACTACACATTTGCACTACCCATTCACCAACCATGCACATAGGTTAATTTCAAAAATAACTAAGACTCTATATATATAAATCCATTAAAATCGAATAATTAATAAAAAATAAACAAAATAATAAAAATTTCAAAAAATTATCCACTAGTGACCTGATATGTGTAACAATTCTCCCCACCATACCACTATCTACCCCCAAAGTAATTGAGGGTCTTCAGAAGAAAAAAAGTGAGTCCACTGCTCTGTCAATTAAAATTCTTACTCCAATGTCTCATGGATGTCAACTACATGCTTCCAAATATCTTAAATCAATGATATCAAATAACCATGATCAAACTTGATTTATAAATCTTAGATATGAACATGCTTCTCTATAACAATGTTTTAGAGCTCTATCTCCAAATATTCCCAATCTATCAAATGAGATGGGTCTGTATGGTACTTATTAAACATGTATATGTTGAAACTATCATGGATCAAGTTCAGTCATGGTGAAATTTCCAAATAATAGGATACCTTCCCAAGGAATTCCCTAATATAAAATAACTGCACACAATAAAAGACCATCATCCCTTGATTTCCAAAGTAGTGATGTACCTTTTCAAATGTTACTCTAGGAAACACCTAATTAGACACGTAAAACACTATCACGAAATGAAGAAAATAAAAATATATGTAGTCTGAAAATCTGATCCTTAATCAAACTATTATGGATTAATTTCACGTTTTCAATCATATCTAAGATTAGACTCAGTTTGAACAAGGAGTGCTCAATCATCCCAATACATCTCAATGGGGACATACACGACCACCCATAAAATGCCTCAAAATGGGACGTCATGATTGATTCCAAGTAATTTTGGTTTTATGAAAAATCTAAAAATGATACATACCATTCACATGAACCCATGAATTCAAGAGCACAAGAATGAAACATATCCTCAAGAATCTAGATGGCATGATCAGTTTGCCAATCCTTCTATAAGTGATAAGTTATTATAAAATTAAACTGGGTTGCCATGTATTCTAAGAAACTAGCCTAAAACTGGGAATTAAAATAGGCATCCTATTTGAAAACAATCATTTAAGGAAAACCATGAAGAAATATGATCACTCAGATATATAGGTGCCCGAGCTCTTCTACCATCATCGACTCCAGAATGGGATGAAAGTGGAATGACATAAACAACCATTATATAATCACCCAAATAGTATCTTTACTACTAAATGTATGATTTATACTGATAAAACATTCCATATAAAACTTCTCCCAATTCAATAATACAATGGGAAGAGTTTGAAGAAACATGAGTAGCATTTAATGCTCTAATTTGATTATATAAAAGTTAAAACACTATGATAAAAATTCAGAATCCTTTATCTCATTTAGGAACACCAATACCAACTCATTTGAGTACAATAAAAATATTGTTATACCTCACATGAATGAACTTACTATAATAATTCCCCTCGTGCATCACCTCATACTTCCTAGTCAAAGGAACTAACAACTCATTTTTAAAGAATATGGTACCATCAAGAGACAGAGACAAATCCCCACAAGTATCCCTGCTTTTGAAAACTATTATCATCCACTGATAGTAAATTTTGAATGTATTCTCACCCCAATATTGATTAACAATAGAAGGAAACCTTCTTTCAGTCCACCAATATCTCCAGACTCATATCAGAAAACTTACCCAACTAACTCCATCCATTCACAAAATCTTTAACATCCTAGATATATAAATTTTTCCTCATGTAATCAACATCCACATTCCCCTTATTATGGGTACAGGAAAAATAAAAATGAATTTTCCAATGATACTCCACCCAACAACTCTAACAGATGTTCGAGTCCCTCAAGGGGAATATATACTTCAAGATCTTATGATCCGAGTAGATCATTGAATAATATCTGGAGAGTAAATGGATCCAAGTCTTCAATGAACACTTCACATTTTTCAACTCTATGTTATGGGTGTGGTAAGTCCAATCACATGGGTGTACCTAATATTATCCATCAGAAACTGTATGAATATCCAGTATCAACACACACCCCAATCTCAGCCCTGATACATTATAGTTAACCACATATTCCAACCTAGGATTAGGATTAATGAAAAATGGTTCTAATATCAAATGAACATGATACTCCTAACAAAAACAATGACAGTTCTCACTCCACTCAAACACTCCCCCTTTCTATGAAAAATCCATCATGGGAAAATATATCATGAAAAATCCATGAAAAAGTTCATACAATATCAAACCAAGACTAAAATTCATTTTATCACAGACATTTTATTGGGATTAACCCAAGAGATAACTGCCCGTATCCTTTAAAGACACACAAAAACACATTTCTCAAAAGTCACATGTTTAAAAAAATTACCCTCAATATCCTGAATTGACATCAAAATTTCTTTTCATTTAGGTGATGCGCCTTTAATATTCCCAAAACAACACTTAGATCGTATCAAAGGTCTTCCTCCATTTTGGAGTACACCAAGATGTCATCAACGAAAAAAATACGAATTGGTCCAAAAAGAAATGAGATATGAGGTTCATCCATTCCATAAGGATTTTACGAGAATTAATAAGGTCAAATGGTATATCTATATACTCAAAATTCCCATAGAAACTCTTGAGGGTTATCTTAGGAATATAATATTCTTGGAACCTCAACTAATGGTACCAAAACCTATGGTAAATTTTTGAAAACCACATGTCTTCCATAAAATAATCTAAAAGGTCAAAAATATGAGGATTTTTTTAATATTCATGAAATCCAAATTATGATAATCTATGTAAACTAGGAGACCCCCCATTTTACTTCTTTTCAAATAGAACTAGAGACACCCCCAATGAATCACTATGATGAATAAACCCCTTTCATGCATGTTCCTCCAAATAACCCATTAACTCCTTGATCCTGATGGGAACTATATCGTATGCATGAAAAGTGAAGGGGCTCATCTCAGGGAATATATTGATAGTGAAATTTACCTCTCTCTAGGGTGGATACTTGGAAAAGTAATCTAGAAAAAACTTATGGTACATGTCGACAACCATAGTTAGAAAACCATACAAACCCTAATCTATAAAATGAATGAAAATTCTAGATATTGGAAATTAAATCAATCCAATATCTGGATTAATGTTTATTGACCTCCCTATCCTTAGATCCCACTATCTATGGAAGATGTGATTTCTCTTTTGGGGAGGTAAAAACATGACCCTAAGGTGATAATTTTCATTCTGATAATTGAAAGTGATCATTTAATTTATATTAATGTTGATACTGAAAACATCCACGTCTAACATGTGGATTTACCAAACTACATCAATGTCAACAATTAAAATACAATACTTTGGTCATATAAAATCATGATCCTTCTTCCTTTCCAATGTTATAAATAGATCCGTCACGAATTAAATCAACTCTACAAGTATTCCAAGAACATTAATAAAATGAAAAATATAAATTATTCAGAACCACTTCAACAAAAAAAGTTTAAATCCATATAAGATGTGATGAACACCACACCTATCGTAGTTGTCGGCACAAATTTGGAGTCCCTAGGTGGCATATTAACTGCATAAATTCATATAGACTATAGTACATATTTAAATTTCATAATTGTACAAAAATATCCACTATACTATGGATTATATCCCACTCACTTAGAAGAATCCAATAATACCTGTAAAATAGTAAAAAAAACTAATAACTATCTCCAATCCCCTGATGGGAGGCCTGTCTGATGTGTTGAAGATGGCCCAGATTCTCACACTGGTGGAACTTCCTCGGATCCTCTAGGAAATTAGATTTAGTGTGGATTGAATTCCCAAAATAATATATAGTCACTAGTATATTTCCAGAATAATACACTAATATTGAACTTCATCACTATTGATAACCCATTCCACTGCTCTAATGATGTTCATCCCGCTCCCTCTTCTAGACAGAGGATGAACTCTGGCTACTACCCAGTACTATATAAAATCCATTGAGGCCTATTTTTTTAACTAAGACTTCAATTTCAATTGATAATTTTTTCACCACATAGGAATGAGACAGTATTAAAAAGAGAATATGAATTACTCTCATCTTGTTTATCAATCACACATAAAAATTTATTTTAAAGAAATAGTTTCTTATGAGGATCTTAGGAAATAAATGGACTAACTCGAAAAATTGAGTAACATACTATATTACTGAATGGAATCCTTTAGACATTATTCTGAACTCATGTGACATCACCTCCTTTAGTTTCTTTGGATAAAATGACCTGTGAAAATCATTTTTGATGGTATTCCGAGTGATATAATCATGCCTATTAGGGGTATTCATAAATTTGAATATTCAATTGGTCCTATTATCTTTTCCTCAGGCTCATGGATACCTTTGTCACTATAAAATACCAATGTAATCTATATTGTGAACTCATGAGTATGATATAATTTCTAGTAATAACCCCTTCTACCTTACTTACCTAAGGACTAAATCATATGGATCGCCAATTCTACCAAAATGGGATCAAAAATAGGGTTAACCTTTAAGAAATTCTCTGCATGTCTTTCTATACACCTAAAAGAGGTGATTCCAAGAAGAATTATATACAATATAAATGGTGTCAATTATTAAATACATAATTAAATCCAAAAAACACAAAATAAACCATATGAAATCCAAAAAATCTGTCTGAAACAAAAAACATTAACATTAACAACACTTTCAAATGAGGGGGTGAATATATTGAAGTTATAAATATTTTTCCACTATACATGGTTTGGATACATGGTTCGACAAACCATGTTCCAACCATCTGAAACATAATTTTATGATCACAGACCTAGTTATTGAGGTTGTGTATGGTTACACAAACTATGTTTCTGTGCTCTTCTACCACATTACACCCTAAAACTAATTATTTCTCCATGTTCCTCATGGGTTGTTCAGGAAACCCATAGAAATGATGAAATCCAAAAAATATCACCAAAAATAAAATAAAAATATGGGTTTTCTTCATAAAACCTATATATATTGATGTCAAACATTATGTATCACTAAAAGCCACAAAATTAGGTTCAAATAATAAACACAACACCTAATGACACATGGAATCTTGATGTTTGAGATGTGGAAGAGATGGACATGAACTCATCAACACCCACATTTGGAGCACTTATAGTCTGATATCTTAACTACCATTGAAAACAAAAATAACCAGAGGCCACTGATACCATTATTTTGTGAACCAGAATAGGTTGGCCTGACTCATCACCTAAAAACACATGATATAAGGCCTAAATTGTGTTCCCAATAACTAAGGGCTATATAAAAGTGTAACACCCCAAGATTTCATAGTGTGTTATTTCTTCAAAATAATTCAATAACTTGCACTACACGCAACACCAAGTTCAAGCACACCATGACTTACCAAACAAGCCGTTCAAAAGAGGTTATGAATATTATTAACTAAATTTTAAACTTTATATAATCCTTATAATTTTAGAATCCATATTATGAGTTTCTTAGTCATAAGGCAAGAACAGATTCATTTTCAGTATTGCACTTTTATCAACTTTTAATAGTGAAACCTTTTTAAATACAATATTTTAAACTTTTTGACTAAATGGGGACATCAAAAATTTAAAATTAAACATCACAAGCTTCCACGGTACGCTTTCTTTGAATAATACAGTAGCGTGTGTTGTATGCAACCTTAAGTTTTAACACACACCACAACCAATCAAACTAGCCGTTATGAATAGTAATACCTAATTTTTGAAATTATATATATTTTATATTTAAAAATGGACTTCATTTTTGGATTCGGAATATCGAAATTAGCCTAGGGTGAAATTTTGGTACTTTTCGGATAACTTTTATATTTTGATGAATAGTGAAAATTACTAAATTTTAATTAAAAACAACTTTTTTAATCAAAATAATTAATATTGATAAATTATGAATTTGAGTGGTTTTAAAGTATATTTAGAATATATTTTTACCATTTAATATAATGTTGGTCATTGGACATAATTTTACAATTAAACCGAACATAAACAAATGTCAATCTTTTGATAGTTATTATCTCTTAAAAACACGCTTTTTTGTTTTGACAGCGGGAATTAATTTTAAATTAATTTCTGCCACTTCTGTGTTTTGAATTTATGAAAATGGATTCCATATTTGTAATCAGGATGTTCAAATTGTGTAAATAGGAAACTTTTATTTTTAGACATTTTGAATAATTACTGCGGTAAATATTTTATTTACCATGGTTAAGGGTAAATCCGGTAAATAAGGGTTAAAAAAATAATATTATAATAATACTAAATTACCCTAAAACGTGTCTCAACCCTATTGGTTGATACATGGTCGACCATGGGCATCTTTGTGTCAATTTTGGGACCCCATGGATCCACTTGTAAGTGATAATGACACTTTATTTTAATTAAGTTAAAATGAATACAAAAATGACACAAGCATATATCTTTTAGCAAAACAATTGTTACATAGGGTTATATATGTTGGATTTTAGATTATAAATATTCATTAGAAAGATAACAAGATTTCCTACATAATGATATTTTATTTATAATTTTTATACATTAAATAATTTATTTTATTTATGACACAATGATGATGCAGTAATTACTATAATAGTGAAAAATTGAAATAATTGATATTATAAATACCCAAATAAATATAATATGAAACTTTTAATGAATTAAAATAATTTTCTAGGATAATATGATATATTAGGAGTGATTTAATTTACTTTTTTTGAAGTAATCAATCTGTTATGAGTTTCACAAAAATCAACTATTGAATAGTGTCAAAATTGACATAAAAGAGTTCTTAAAACAAATATTATATTATTAATTGATATTAAATTCCTAGAAATCTATGGTTCGGCCAAGAGACTTATATCATGATAGTTTCATCATTAATGGACCACTTGGGGGTCGCTTGTATGTATATGGTAAGTTTATTAACCATATAATATAAAAATACAAAGAGACATTGTAAAAGTGAAACTAATTAACTTAGAGTTAATACTTAAAGATAAGGTCAATATAAGCACCCAAACCTGTCTAAATTCTATTGGTTGAGTTGTTTTCGACCCATCCCCACCTTAACCTTTGAATAGTCAACTTTGGAGCCATTATAAACCGAATATGAATTTATTATAAATTAATATTTCTAGCTTTTCCAAAGGTGCCCCTCACCCCTCTTATAGAAGGGCACTCCTACTTCTCATTTATTCACACCTCTAAAGCCTTTTGGTTCGGACAAACTCTTCCCAAATACTCTCCCAACATCCCTAAATACAACCTAGAGGCCTTAGTTTGATCATAAAGACAACCTAAGGATCCCTTTTGATCAAATCAAAAGGAAGAACCCGAAGAAGAGGTAATGATTTCACCACCCTTTTCTAAGTTCATTTCTTCTTCCACTTCTTATTCCTTTGTTCTTACCATTCTAAAATAATAACTCCAGTATCTCACATATACTGAGATGTTATTATAAATATGGTACAACCATATTCAGTATTCTATCCACCCTTTGAATAACATGTCACCATACGTGCGTACGTACGGCTTACCGTCTCCACGTCGTGGTGTAATTGTTATTCAATATAATATTATTTGGATGGGTATAATAATGATGTGTAACTCATGTAAATAATAAATATAACATGTTAATGATTCTGTATATATGATATACCATCCATTTATATATTATTTTAATATCAAAAGAATGATATTGTCGCTCGTGCGTACGTACGGACTACCGTCTCCACGAACGCGATGAGATTCATTCTCCATCGTATCCATTCAAGTATAATTATCATTTGATGATTTAAAAATGATGTTTAAGGACTTGATATCATTATGGATATGAATAATATACAACCTATCCTTTACAAACATTTCTTACGTAACAAAACATACAAAAGAAAACAAGAAAGTTCACACCCGAAACAACGATAATACTAAGATATTATTATCAAATCAATATTAAAAGATCATATATGATATCATATTAATATATATGATTCTTGTATAATTTAATAACAATTATTTCACCATTATACAGGAGGTTAACCTACCCCAACCAAGGAAAAGTACAAGGTAAGGGTTATTTCACAATCTCTTCATTATCCGAGGTTGTATATACGTAATAATCTACTGGGATCTCTTTATCATCCACATCCATGTTTTCTTAAAAATGTATTTCAAAACATTTTTACTATTTACAAGAATATGGGTTAAAGTCATTTATACCCTTGTTTTACTTTTTATAAGAGGTTTATAAAGGAATCTTTCCGTCGTTTTCAAAACAATGTCCTTTTTAACCTTTTCGTCAGAATTGAGGTAAGAATGTTTATTTTAACTTATACGGCGGGTGCGGTTATTTTCCGCCGTTATAAAATCGTCGAAGCTTTCCATACAAGCTTATAAGAATATTTTCAAAGAAAATGTTTTATTTTATATGGATCTTAATTGATTTCAAAATAAAAGGAGATACTTCTTTAAAAATAATTTTGATTTCATCTATGTCAACATCCTTTGATGGATTTTAAGATTATTTGAAGTTGATTTATTATGATACAAAACTTCTATATTGTATTGAAGGTTTTGTGATATGTTTGACTGTGGATGTGCTATTTTTATACCATTCATAGTTTATGGTGAAATTATTGACATTTCGTATGCTATTTTTAATACGAATGTTTATGTTATGTTTAAACCTTTTCATATGGGAATGCATTGGACTTAATAAGTGACGGGTGGAGCTCGCTATAGCTCCTCGATGCATCGGTAGGTCTCATGAGACAAACTAGTGTCTTGGCACAAGGCCTTGACAAAATCTTATTTGTAGTCTTGGCACGAGGCCTTGGCTATGTGGTTATGATAGTCTGGCATTATGCATTCCAACATTATGAAAGTGGTTATTGATTTTTTCATGTGATTATTCGATTAGTAGAATATCCATGTGAACAGGTAAATGGCATTATTTCATTTTACTTTTGCCATACTATGTTGAAGTTCAATTTTAAAAGGCTTTTGTTTTAGTAATTCATTGCCTTAAATGTTTATGCTTATTTTGAATGTTCCGCTATATTGTTATCCTTACTGGGCATTTGAGCTCACCCCTTTTCTATGTTTTATTTTTCCCAGGTAGTGAAGAAGTAAATTATGAATGACTTGCAGGGATATTATGAGGGGTTAATAGTGTGGATATGAAGACTTTGTTGTTGTAGTAGTTTTTCACTTTGAAATGTAATGTAAAACTTTATGATTATATCTAGTGTTTCCAAGGCTACTAAACCAATCGGTCTTTCGAGATTTGATCTTCTTGTGATCATGCCAATGTTATGTAATTAATGCACCGACTCTGTGTAGCTGGGGTCGGGGCGTTACAGTTGGTATCAGAGGAAGTTTAGTACAAACCTTGGAAGCTAGATTTAGATAAACTCTGATTAGAGCACGTAGACCTAAGATGAACTTTGAGGATTAGTATAGAAGAACTTCCTAGAATTTTGGTATTGTAGAGATTTTGTGAGTTTTCCGAGTAATACATCCCTGTCTGGATACGAGCAGGTAGAGGCGGCTCTGGCATAGATGTACCTAGGGGTAAAACCCGAAAACACCGCTTTGAGCTAGACTCGAACGGGAACTGGTGCACGTCAACGGGCCTTGCTGCACTCTTGGTTACGACACTCCCGGGGGATATGCTTAGGATAACTCTCATTTTCTTTACAAATCATTATGAAGGGTTTATGAGTATATACATCCTCAAAGGAGACATTTTTATGATTATGGATTATATCCATAAATAGTTCAATTTATGTTAAGTGTTTTATAAGTATGGGATTATGTATTTTGATTCATAAACTGATCTAGTGTATGCCATTGTTTAGAAATGACGCCCAGTAGAAGGAATGAGAACTCCAGAAATGCACATGATCCAAAGAGAAGGAAGGATCATATCTTTCATGGTCTTAAGCTAGAATTTATAAGAGAAATAGTCTCCCATGTATTATCATCATATGAAGAAATAATATCATGTGTTGATAAGATAAGTAAAGATTTTACTGAGTCCTATGGCTTTGAAGGGAAGCAAGAGAAGAAAAGGATATAAGAGAGAAAGATGGATAAAGGGAAGAGGGAAAAGAAGAATTTTCCCATATGTGGTAACTGTGGAAAGAAACACCCTGGAACTTGCCTGAAAGGAATGGGAGTTTGTTATAAGTGTGAAGGAAAAGGGCACAAAGTACGTGACTGCAAGGGTATGAAAATGGTTTCAAATGTACAATGCTTCATTTGCAAGGAGTTTGGACACTACGCGAACCTATGTCTCAGTCATCAAACTATACCGCAAATGATGCTATTGGATAATAATCAAGTTATGATACTACCACAGATGAAGAGGAATGATTAGAGTTCTTATGTTGATTATGTCAATTGAGTGTTGTATCAACAATGTACTTGTTATAACAATTATGGAGTATATAAGGATTGTACTGCAGTACTATTTCATTAAGGACTTGAGATTATGTGGAACAAATAAAAGTGACTCAATAGCAGGAAAAATTTTTGGAAAATATATGTTTGAGATAATGATAAACCATAATGTAGTTCTGATACCGAAGTAGTGATTTTGGAATAATACATGATTGTTTTGGATAAATTATATTGGATATTATTGACTACCTTGAAGCTGATTAATGATTTGTATATTCCATCATTGTTGGGGTTTAAAACATTTTTGGATTAATGAAGTATATCCAGCATTCTATATGGAATAAGGGAACATGAATGTAATGAATAAGGAATATGGTAGTACATGATGAAGGTATTCATATGCTATTACGGGGTAAAAAGGATCTATATTATGTTTACCTTCCTTATAAATGTTGGACTGTGAGTTTGGATAGAAGTATTTTGGATAGTTCTAGTTTGGATTATTTTGGATTTCCATAAAAGGACAACCCGGAGGTCGGGCGGCAACCCGTCGCGTCCGGCAAGGCTGCGAGACTTGAACCCGCAACCGAAGGGCGACAAGGGTGTATCACCTACCACTGTTCCACGAGATGTCCTGAATTAAATAATGTAGTTTTTTAAAAAGATCTGGTAGATGAATTATAAATTCATTTATTTTGGAACCCTGTACGAATAGTATAAATAGAAAAAAAAAATTACGTTCTATTATCTTTTAGAGTGAAAGATGAGTTTGTGGTAGAAATTTATTAATGGGTAAAATTCTAATTATAAAGTAAGTATATCTCCTTATTATCTTAGCCAATCTCATAAATAAATTTCTCAACATTAATAATAGAAACTTAGAACAAAAATGTTGTCCTAGATGGTACCTTAAATCATCACAAATTTATGGCTTTGGGATTGTTGGCCTTTTCATAGCCATGTTCTCTACCACTCTCCATCAGATAATTGATGGTTAGATTTTTCTTCCATATCCATATTTTCCTACATGGAACCCTAGTATGTGTTATTTTCGGTAATCTTCATACTTTCGACTCTTTATTTTAAATAGAGGCCTCATTAATTCATTTTTCGATGTGGGATTTCAACTAAGATATTTTGAAACTTCAAAAATTTGTTATCCTAATACCCTATGTTTTGTTGAACCGATGGTATTTCAAATCATCATAAATTGATGAATTTAAGGACCTCAATTTTATACTTGTTTGTGATTGATGACCTCAATCACTACCTATAAATATTTATGTTTTTCCTCCAATTATATGTCTCTAATTGCCACCAATGTTCTCCTAATCGAGATCATAATTTGGTGGTGACCCTTTGATTTCTCTTTTCCTCATATTAAGACTAAATTTTAGTAACCCAATTTCCGATGTGGGTTTTTCCACAAATATATTTTCTACATTCAACCTTTTATTTTCAAAGAACAATTTCAAATTGCGAGGACGCAATTTATTGAAGGAGGGGAGAATGTAACACCCCAAGATTTCATAGTGTGTTATTTCTTCAAAATAATTCAATAACTTGCACTACACGCAACACCAAGTTCAAGCACACCATGACTTACCAAACAAGCCGATAAAAAGAGGTTATGAATATTATTAACTAAATTTTAAACTTTATATAATCCTTATAATTTTAGAATCCATATTATGAGTTTCTTAGTCATAATGCAAGAACAGATTCATTTTCAGTATTGCACTTTTATCAACTTTTAATAGTGAAACCTTTTTAAATACAATATTTTAAACTTTTTGACTAAATGGGGACATCAAAAATTTAAAATGAAACATCCCAAGCTTCCACGGTACGCTTTCTTTGAATAATACAGTAGCGTGTGTTGTACGCAACCTTAAGTTTTAACACACACCACAACCAATCAAACTAGCCGTTATGAATAGTAATACCTAATTTTTGAAATTATATATATTTTATATTTAAAAATGGACTTCATTTTTGGATTTGGAATATCAAAATTAGCCTGGGGTGAAATTTTGGTACTTTTCGGATAACTTTTATATTTTGATGAATAGTGAAAATTACTAAATTTTAATTAAAAACAACTTTTTTAATCAAAATAATTAATATTGATAAATTATGAATTTGAGTGGTTTTAAAGTATATTTAGAATATATTTTTACCATTTAATATAATGTTGGTCATTGGACATAATTTTACAATTAAACCGAACATAAACAAGTGTCAATCTTTTGATAGTTATTATCTCTTAAAAACACGCTTTTTGTTTTGACAGCGGGAATTAATTTTAAATTAATTTCTGCCACTTCTGTGTTTTGAATTTAGGAAAATGGATTCCATATTTGGAATTAGGATGTTCAAATTGTGTAAATAGGTAACTTTTATTTTTAGACATTTTGAATAATTACTGCGGTAAATATTTTATTTACCATGGTTAAGGGTAAATCCGGTAAATAAGGGTTAAAAAATAATATTATAATAATACTAAATTACCCTAAAACGTGTCTTAACCCTATTGGTTGATACATGGTCGACCATGGGCATCTTTGTGTCAATTTTGGGACCCCATGGATCCACTTGTAAGTGATAATGACACTTTATTTTAATTAAGTTAAAATGAATACAAAAATGACACAAGCATATATCGTTTAGAAAAACAATTGTTACATAGGGTTATATATGTTGGATTTTAGATTATAAATATTTATTAGAAAGATCAGAAGATTTCCTACATAATTCTATTTTATTTATAATTTTTATACATTAAATAATTTATTTTATTTATGACACAATGATGATGCAGTAATTACTATAATAGTGAAAAATTGAAATAACTGATATTATAAATACCCAAATAAATATAATATGAAACTTTTAATGAATTAAAATAATTTTCTAGGATAATATGATATATTAGGATTGATTTAATTGAATTTTTTAGAAGTAATCAATCTGTTATGAGTTTCAAAAAAATCAACTATTCAATAGTGTCAAAATTGACATAAAAGAGTTCTTAAAACAAATATTATATTATTAATTGATATTAAATTCCTAGAAATCTAAGGTTCGGCCAAAAGACTTATATCATGAAAGGTTCATCATTAATGGACCACTTGGGGGTCTCTTGTATGTATATGGTAAGTTTATTAACCATATAATATAAAAATACAAAGAGACATTGTAAAAGTGAAACTAATTAACTTAGAGTTAATACTTAAAGATAAGGTTAATATAAGCACCCAAACCTGTCTAAATTCTATTGGTTGAGTTGTTTTCGACCCATCCCCACCTTAACCTTTGAATAGTCAACTTTGGAGCCATTATAAACCTAATATGAATTTATTATAAATTAATATTATTAGCTTTTCCAAAGGTGCCCCTCACCCCTCTTATAAAAGGGCACTCCTACTTCTCATTTCTTCACACCTCTAAAGCCTTTTGGTTCGGCCAAACTCTACCCAAATACTCTCCCAACATCCCTAAATACAACCTAGAGGCCTTAGTTTGATCAGAAAGACAACCTAAGGATCCCTTTTGATCAAATCAAAAGGAAGAACCCGAAGAAGAGGTAATGATTTCACCACCCTTTTCTAAGTTCATTTCTTCTTCCACTTCTTATTCCTTTGTTCTTACCATTCTAAAATAATAACTCCAGTATCTCACATATACTGAGATGTTATTATAAATATGGTACAACCATATTCAGTATTCTATCCACCCTTTGAATAACATGTCACCATACGTGCGTACGTACGGCTTACCGTCTCCACGTCGTGGTGTAATTGTTATTCAATATAATATTATTTGGATGGGTATAATAATGATGTGTAACTCATGTAAATAATAAATATAACATGTTAATGATTCTGTATATTTGATATACCATCCATTTATATATTATTTTAATATCAAAAGAATGATATTGTCGCTCGTGCGTACGTACGGACTACCGTCTCCACGAACGCGATGAGATTCATTCTCCATCATATCCATTCAAGTATAATTATCATTTGATGATTTAAAAATGATGTTTAAGGACTTGATATCATTATGGATATGAATAATATACAACATATCCTTTACAAACATGTCTTACGTAACAAAACATACAAAAGAAAACAAGAAAGTTCACACCCGAAACAACGATAATACTAAGATATTATTATCAAATCAATATTAAAAGATCATATATGATATCATATTAATATATATGATTCTTGTATAATTTAATAACAATTATTTCACCATTATACAGGAGGTTAACCAACCCCAACCAAGGAAAAGTACAAGGTAAGGGTTATTTCACAATCTCTTCATTATCCGAGGTTGTATATACGTAATAATCTACTGGGATCTCTTTATCATCCACATCCATGTTTTCTTAAAAATGTATTTCAAAACATTTTTACTATTTACAAGAATATGGGTTAAAGTCATTTATACCCTTGTTTTACTTTTTATAAGAGGTTTATAAAGGAATCTTTCCGTCGTTTTCAAAACAATGTCCTTTTTAACCTTTTCGACAGAATTGAGGTAAGAATGTTTTTTTTAACTTATACGGCGGGTGCGGTTATTTTCCGCCGTTATAAAATCGTCGAAGCTTTCCATACAAGCTTATAAGAATATTTTCAAAGAAAATGTTTTATTTTATATGGATCTTAAATGATTTCAAAATAAAAGGAGATACTTCTTTAAAAATAATTTTGATTTCATCTATGTCAACATCCTTTGATGGATTTTAAGATTATTTGAAGTTGATTTATTATGATACAAAACTTCTATATTGTATTGATGGTTTTGTGATATGTTTGACTGTGGATGTGCTATTTTTATACCATTCATAGTTTATGGTGAAATTATTGACATTTCGTATGCTAGTTTTAATACGAATGTTTATGTTATGTTTAAACCTTTTCATATGGGAATGCATTGGACTTAATAAGTGACGGGTGGAGCCCGCTATAGCTCCTCCATGCATCGGTAGGTCTCATGAGACAAACTAGTGTCTTGGCACAAGGCCTTGACAAAATCTTATTTGTAGTCTTGGCACGAGGCCTTGGCTATGTGGTTATGATAGTCTGGCATTATGGATTCCAACATTATGAAAGTGGTTATTGATTTTTTCATGTGATTATTCGATTAGTAGAATATCCATGTGAACAGGTAAATGGCATTATTTCATTTTACTTTTGCCACACTATGTTGAAGTTCAATTTTAAAAGGCTTTTGTTTTAGTAATTCATTGCCTTCAATGTTTATGCTTATTTTGAATGTTCCGCTATATTGTTATCCTTACTGGGCATTTGAGCTCACCCCTTTTCTATGTTTTATTTTTCCCAGGTAGTGAAGAAGTAAATTATGAATGACTTGCAGGGATATTATGAGGGGTTAATAGTATGGATATGAAGACTTTGTTGTTGTAGTAGTTTTTCACTTTGAAATGTAATGTAAAACTTTATGATTATATCTAGTGTTTCCAAGGCTACTAAACCAATCGGTCTTTCGTGATTTGATCTTCTTGTGATCATGCCAATGTTATGTAATTAATGCACCGACTCTGGGTAGCTGGGGTCGGGGCGTTACAAAAAGAACCATGTAATCATAAATACCCATTTGGTATTGGATTCACCAATGAAAATACATCATGAACCATCCATGAATTCGATGACCACAACAAATAGTAATAATTATTAACTAATCTAATAGATATAAATATACACGAGAGTGAACATAATAATGAAAAAATGAATATATCATTAAATCATCACATAAAAAGTCATAAACAAAAATATATATATGATATACCTATTCAAAACTAAAAATAGGGAACAAGACCCAAAGAGGCCAATATATCTAATCCGAATAATAAATAATCACAAAACTAATCCATATGATACAAATATCTGAGACCACATCTATACCATCCCAACCAATCATGGACATCAGTAATCAAGAATTGCCAATGAACTATAACGTAACCATTCTCTTACCGATGTCCTCCAATATAGGGTGTGCATATTCCAAAAGGAATATAAAAGGTGTCAGGAATAAAGACAAGTATGATACAACCATGATCTATGTATGGAATTTGACCATCAAACCCATTAATTCTAGTTTGAAAACCCATTTTCAAAACAAATTTTACATTTTGAATCAAGTTCAATTGAATAAAAAAAAATTAGAAATCCATTTATATTTTCTCTAAAGAGAAATATATTTTCAAATCATAGTAATGAAGTATCAAATAAATAAACAAATCATGTTAACAGAAACATGGTCAACATAGACCAAACAAGTAATAAACAGACGTATAATAATAAAATCATTATGTAAAACCATATAATCCAAATGGAATAAACATACCATGTGATAACAAAATAAATCACAAACATCATGAAAAAAATTATATAAAAACCAACTAGGAATAAGTAGTATACACCGTGGGCTCTAATCAATTGGGGAATGTGTTAATTAGCATAATATAAGGTTTTTATTTTTGTATAAGAAATATATAACGATTTTTCAAGCTCTCATAGTCTTCTATAGGACCAATGATGATTACATGGGTACTCTGGGTATGCAAGGACACATTTTGGATGCTCTCTCAGTGACGCTCACAATGTCTACCTCATTCCCTTGGATAAGAATCCTTAGCTAGTCTATGATGTAGGGTAATGTATCATTTTTCTAGTTTATTGACACAAACACCCAATATTTCCCAAGTGTTATATGTGACAAACATAGAAACATATACAAGTTACAATTCCATAGTCAATTTAGATATCATTTTTATAATCCATTCATTCCCATAACAAGTGGTACATTTAACACCAAGCAATAAGTATTTGATAACCCTTTTATAATCCCACTTTAAAGTATAAAACATCTTTTATAAATATTAAGAGGCACATGGTATTCTTAAAATCCAACTCCATTTTAAAATCAACTTTAAACCATAAAATATAAAATCGATTTCAATGATTAGAAGCATGGATGAACCATCACTAATAACTCAAATTAAGGTATATTTAATATGATAATACCATGTTAAATCATGAATAAATTTAATACATGGAAATATTAAAATTAAAACAAACACAAACCTGTAACGCCCCGACCCCAGTTACCCAGAGCCGGTGCATTATTTTAATACATTTGCACGATTACATGGAATCAAGTCTCGAAGGACCGATCAGTTTAGTAGTCCTGGAAAATAGATTATATACATTAACTTTACTTTACAATTTGAAGCATAAAACACATCATAGATAGTTCTTTGAGAATTCCATTTTTCCCTTTAGATTAACCTTGCATATCAATCATAATACACTTCATGAAATCCTAGGAAAATAAAACATAATAAAGGGGTGAGCTCAGATGCTTAGTAAGGGTAAATAATTTAGTGGATGCTATAAAATTTTAAGGCAAGATGTGTAATAAAAACAAAAGCCTTTTAAACATAAACATGAACATGATATGGTAAAAATAAATTAAACATTACCATATAAACATGCACATGGATATTATACAAGTTTAATAATCACATGTAATAACTAATTTCACAATGAGGGAATTCTTAATACTGGACATCATTACCACATAGTGAAGGACTCATGCCAAGACTACAAATAACATTTTTTTCAAAGCCTTGTGTCAAGACACAAGTTTTTCTTATGAGACCTACCGATGCATCGAGGAGCTATAGCAAGCTCCACCCGTCACTTACTAAGTCCACTGAATTCCTCATATGAATAGTTGAAACATAACATAAAACATTGTATTAAAACTAGCATATGAAATGTCAATACATTAACCATAAACCATGAAGGGTATAAAAATAGAACATCCACAGTCAAACAAATCATAACACATTCAATAAAATATGAAATATTGTATTATAATAAATCAACCTCAATCATAAATAATATTCAGAAAAGGATGCTGACATAGTTGAAAATGGTGTGTAAAACTTTTTGAGAGAAATATCCTATTTTGTAAATTCATTTAAAAGTAACACATTTATAATGGAAGTAATTTAAACGATATTTTTGAATCAAAGTGTCCCATACCACATTGAAACTTTTGAAAACAATTATAATTTCAAAAAATTCATGACCATAGAACTAAATCTTTAAAATCATTTTGAAACACATGGACATTATTTAAAAAGATGTAGAAAGATAAATAGTTAAAACATTTAAAATTCTGATCTTGATAAAGAGTGTCTTTCACAAATTCGTAAAATATTCATTTTGAAATCATTTAAAAGTCACATAATTATAAAATAAAACATTTACATTGAAAATATTCTTATAATATTTTAACGGAAGATTCAACAATTTTTATAATAGCAGAAAATAGCCGCACCCGCCGTATAAGTTAAAAAAAGACATTCTTACAATAATTTTGTCGAAAAGGTTAAAAATGACCTTTTTTGGAAAACGACGGAAAGATTACATTATAATAATCTTATAAAAAGTCAACAAGGGTATAAATGTCATTAACCCATAATCTATAAAATAGTATGAAAGATTTCAAATACATTTTTAAGAAACATGGAAGTGGATGATAAAGAGGTCCTTGTAGATAATTACATATAAACAACCTCGGATAATGAAGAGATTGTGAAATAAACTCTTTCTAATTTGGTAACTGACAAAACATACACCCCATCATAGATGTATCATATAATGAAGATGTAAATAGACATAAATTAAAGTGTATTACACAAGAAATTCAATTATGGGAAGTACATACACCACACAAAAAGTAATAGTGGAAATATGGCATGAATCTCACGGGAATAAGGAGTGAGATGAAAACCCCTTACCTCGTGTCTGACTTGACCCGTTAGTTCATTAACATCCTGAATAATAAACTAAAGTTAATTTATTCTTTCATTAGAACATTTTTCAAGATTATTATTCCTTTTATATCATTTATTACCATGTTATAAACATTCTGTAATCATTTCAGTTAATAACGTTCGTTTTGTCGATATTTGGCACTGGAGTTAAAATTGAACACATTATAGTTACAAGTTGTTCACATGGTCAAAAGATCATTATATACATAATTATATTCATGATTTATACATCATATATATCATATATATCATATATATATACATGTATTTATAATAGTACATATCATTTTGGGGTAAGAATGAAATGTACCATTCATGGAGGCGGTAAGTCGTACGTACGCATGAACGCTACATTCATTTCTATTTATTATTTTAATGGTCATAAAACATAATTATACATAGGTATATTATAATTCCGGTATAATATCATACATAATATCATTAACTCCATCCTTTATACTTCCCATATATGGTATTAATGAGTCATATCACTTTGAGGGGGCGATAGTCCACACTTCCTCAAATGAAATTATCGCGTTTAATCATAATGGAAACCGTTAAGGTATGCTATAAAATAAAAATACAGAATCATGAATAAAACACAAACATTATATATATCATATATAAATATAGTCCCATCATAATGGTCACCATGAGTGGCGGTAGGAGGTAATTGAACAATCATCATTTCGTGATGCGTTAGTTTTCCATCCATAGAAACATTATGTTCTTCACCCATTAGATGGAGGTGTGTGTAAGTGTAATTCAAATACATATCATAACAACATCCTAGTATATTTTGGACAATTTTTTTGCTATAAAATAAAGTAATAAAAAGAGTTTAGGGGTTGGGGAAGTAAAATAAAAGAAAAGAAATTAAGAGAAACAGTTACCTTTAATTTGGGTAACATCATTTTGTTTGAACCAAAAGGACTCCTTGAAGTGACTTATGCCTAAGGTAAGGCTTTTATTAGGAGGATAGGGATATAGGGAGATTAATTGGGAAGAGTTTGGATGATCCTAATGGCCTGAGAGGTGTGAGTAATTGGTTAGATGTGGTATCCTTTTATAAGGGGGAGGAGGGGATCTTTAGGAAAGTGTGAAAATATTATATTAATATATAATTATATTCAGTTTCTATTGGTACAAAATCATTAGAGTTGAAGATAAGATGACTCAAGGTATAAATAAAATAATCCAATAATAATTGGACATGTTTTGGACATTATTTTAATATTTATAATCTAATTTATTTAAATCATTTATTAAGGTGATAAATACTGCATCATTATATTGTCCTAAATAATTTAATTTATTTGATTTCTATAAATTTTAAAAAAAATACCATGATGTAGAAATTTTTTTATCTTTCCAATGAATATTTATTTCCAAAAATATTAATTATATAACACAATATAATTACTAAATTTTGTTTGTTTATGTCAATTTTGCCTTTACATTAAATTAATTAATCTAAAGTGTCATTATCATTCATAAGTGGCTCAATGGTGTCCTAAAATCGACCCAAATATGAAAATTGTCGTCCATTACTCATCCAATAAGGTTATGACATGTTTTGAGGTAATTTTGAATTTTTACAATGTTCTTTTTACCTTTAGTTACCCTATTTACCTTTAACCACGATAAATAAAAGTAAAAAGTTACTATTCACCAAACATTTTTTTTTCATATTTAACCACATTATACTCCTTGATATTAACCATGTCTCTTGAATTTTCAAAATTCAACTCATAGAAATGGTGTAATAATGTTTTATGTAAATTTTCAAATTCTCCTAGGAGTTGGGTAAAAGACGGTGACATGTTCGATAAAATTTTTATATATCTAAAATTATTATAAATTGACTCAAATAAATTACAATGAAATTATATAAGTTTTATGTATCTCTTTTAACATAAATTAATTTATATAAAAAAAATAAATATTTAAATTAAAATTCGGTTTTAAACTATAACTCAGTGTTTTTCACTATTCATCAAAAATTGGAAGTTTTCAGAAAAATACAGAAACTTCACCCTAAGATAATTTTGATATTATGAATTAAAAAATGAAGTCTATTTTACCAAATTCAAAACATTGAAGTTGCATTTATTATTTTAAAATTAATTTCCTTTGTCAAAACTAAAAGGCGTATTTTTAGGAAATAATAACAATCAAAAGATTGACGCTTGTTTATGTCCAATTCCAAAGTGAAATTACTTACAATGACGATAATTGGATTAAATGGTAAAAATATAATCTATTAGTACTTCCAAACCATTAAATATTTATAATTTAACACTATAAATTATTTTGATTAAAAAAGATGTTTTTAATTAAAATATTGTACTTTTTACTATTCACACAAATATGAAAGTTATCAGAAAAACACCAAATATTTATTGAATCTAAATTCATATGTCCAAATTCTAAAGAAGAAGTTTATTTTGTCAAATTGAATATATAAATGATTCAAATATGGGATATAAAAATGGTTCACCATTAAAAGACACTAAAAGTGAATTTTTTGAAAAATACTTCTTTTATCAGAAAAAAATGATTTCATTCTCACAATATTTCTAAGAAACTCAACATATGGATTCTAAAATTATAAGGATTATATAATATTAAAAATTCAGTTAATACTATTCATAACCACTTTTGAATGGCTAGTTTGGTAATCTTGTGGTGCGCTTGAACTCGGTGTTGCGTGTAGTTCAAGTTATCAAATTACTTTGAAGAAATAACGTACTATGAAATATTGGGGAGTTACATTCTTCCCTCATTCAATAAATTGCATCCTCACAATTTTAAATTGTTCCTTGAAAATAAACGGTTAAAAATTGAAAATACCTTTGTGGGGAAACCCACATCAGAAATTGGGTTAATAAAATTTAGTCTTAATAAGAGGGAAAGGGGAATAAAGATGTCACCACCAAATTATGATCTCGATTAGGAGAACATTGGTGGAAATTAGTAAAACATAATTGGAGAAAAAACCTAAATATTTATAGGGAGTGATTAAGGACATCAATCACAAACAATTGTAGAACTGAGGGCCTCAAAGCCATCAATATATGATGATTTAAAATATCATCGGTTCCACAAAACATAAGGTATTAGGATAACACATTTTTAGTTTTAATATCCCATACATAAAGTGTAAGAATTAATTTCTTCATAGAATAAGAGAAGAAAAAGATATATACTTTACAAGTAGAGTTCCATCCTTTAACTAATTCCTAAAAAAACTCATCTTTCACTCTAAAAGATAATAGAACTTGACAAAATATTCAATATATCCTATTCATATAGGGTTAAAAAATGAATTCATGATTCACCTACCCGACCCTTTAAAAAAATGAATTATTCAATCCAGGAAATCACCTGGGTCAGTGGTAGGTGATACACCCTTGTCGCCCTTCGGTTGCGGTTTCATGTCTCACGGCCTTGCCGGACGTGATGGGTTGCCGCCCGACCTTCGGGTTTTTTTTATAGAAATCCAAAAATAATCTGAAACTAGACTTATCCAAAAAACTTCTGTCCAAACTCACAGTCCAAAATTTATAAGTAAGTTAAACATAATGAGGATCCTTTTTTCCAGGTAATAACATGTGAACACCTTCATCATTTATTATTTTACAACACTGCAACATCCAGAATTTCCAAAACCAACCATCTATTATTCCAAAAACACTACCTCATTATCAGATCCATATTAAGTATTACCTTTCCTTCAAACATGTATTTTCAAAAAAGTTTAGCTTACTGTTAAGTCACTTTTCATAGAACCATAAAATATATAATCCTCAATAAAATAGTACCGCAGTACAATCCTTATGTATCTCCATAATTCATTTAACCAGTATACTATTGATACAACACTAAAATGAAATAACAAAATATGAACACTAGTCATTCCTCTTCATCTGAGGTAGTTTCATAACTTGATTATAATCTAATAACATCATTTGTGGTATACTATTTTGATTGGTTCATATAGTGTCCCAACTCTTTAAAGATGAAACATTTTACATTTGAAACCTTTTTCTTACCCTTTCAGTCATGTACTTGGTGTCCTTTTTCTTCACACTTATAAAAAAACTCCCATTCCCTTTAGAAACATTCCAGGGTGTTTCTTCCCATAGTTATCACATATGGGAAAATTATTCTTTTCCCTCATACCTTTATCAATCATTCTCTCTTCCATAATTTTGTTCTCATGCTTCCCATCAAAGCCATAAAAATCAGATAATTCTTTATTTATCTTATTATCACGTGATATTATTTCTTCACATGTTGAGAATACATGGGAGACTATTTACCTTCTTAATGCAGGCTTAATACCGTAAATATATTATCCTTCTTACTCTTTGGATAATACATATTACTGGAGTTCAAATTCCTTCTTCTGGGTGCCATTTCTATACAATGGCATACACTAGTTCAGTTTTTGAATTGCAATAAATAATTACAAACATGTAAAATACCTAACATAAATTGAACAGTTTATGGATATAATCCATAAACATATTTTCTTTGAGGAGGTATATACTTGTAGATCCTTCATAATTATTTGTAAAGAAAATAAGAATTATCCTAAGAATATCCCTCAGGAGTGTCATAACCAAGAGTACTGCAAGGCCCGTTGTCGTGCACCAGTTCCCGTTCGAGTCTAGCTCATAGCGGTGTTTTCGGGTTTTACCCCTAGGTACATCTATGCCAGAGCCGCCTCTACCTGCTCATTTCCAGACAGGGATATATTTGTTTGGAAAACTGACATCATATCTATAAGGGAATGCCTAATACCATACATCATTACCACATATTCATGGCCTCATGCCAAAAATACAAACTAGTGTCCTGGCACAAGGCCCTGACAAAAAATCTATAATAGTCTTCTAAGTCTATCTTTGGATAATGTGCTCTAATCAGAGTTTATCTAAATCTAGTTTCCAAGGTTATTGCTAAACTTCCTCTGATACTAACTGTAATGCCCTACCCCAGTTACCCATAGCCGGTGAATTATTTTAATACATTGGCATGATTACATGGAATCAAGTCCCGATGGACTGATCAGTTTAGCAGTCTTGAAAAATAGATTACAGACATTAACTTTACATTACAATTTGAAGCATAAAACACAGAATAGATATTTTGTTGAGAATTCCACTTTCCCTTTATCTTAACCATGCATATCAATCATAATAAACTTCTTGTAATCCTGGTAAAATAAAACATAAGAAAGGGGTGAGCTCAAATGCTCAGTAAGGGTAAATAATTTTGCAGAAGCTATAAAATTTTAAGGCATGATGTATAATAAAAACAAAATCTTTTTAAACATAAACATGAACATAATATGGTAAAGATAGATAAAACATTACCATATAAACATGCACATGGATATTCTACAAGTAGAATAATAACATGTAATACCTAATTTCACAATAAGGGAATGCCTAATACCAGACATCATTACCACATATTCATGGCCTCATGCCAAAACTACAAATAAATATTTTGTCAGGGCCTTGTGCTAGGACACTAGTTTGTCTCATGAGACCTACCGATGCATCATGGAGCTATAGCGAGCTCCACCCATCACTTACTAAGTCCACTACATTCCTCATAATAATAGTTAAAACATAACATAAACATTCATATTAAAACTATCATACAAAATGCCAATACATTAACCATAAACCATTAATGGTATAAAAATAGAACATCCACAGTCAAACATATCATAACTCATTCAATAAAATATGGAATATTGTATTATAATAAATCAAACTCAATCAAAAATAATATCCAATAATGGATTCTGACATATTTTAAAATGATGAGTAAAACTTTTTGAGAGAAATATCATTTCTGGAAAAATCATTTAAAAGTCACACATTTATAAAATAAGTAATTTAAAAGAGATTTTTGAATCAATGTTTCCTATACCACATGAAGCTTTTAAAAAGAATTATACTTTCAAAACATACATGTCCATATAAATAAATACTTAAAATCATTTTTAAACATATGGACATTAATTAAAAAGATTTATAGAGATAAATCTTTAAAATATTTAAAATTATGATCTTGATAATTATTATCTTTCACAAATTATTAAAATATTCATTTTGAAATCATTTAAAAGTCACATAACTATAAAATAAAACAATTACATTAAAAATATTCTTATAATCATGTAAGGGAAGCATCTAAATTTTTTATAATGGCCTAAAATAGCTGCACCTACTGTATAAGTTAAAAAATGACATTCTTACCATAATTTTGTCGAAAAGGTTAAAAAGGACCTTATTTGGAAAACGACGAAAATATTTCTTTATAAAAATTCTTTAAAAAGTCAACAAGGGTATAAATGACTTTATCCCATAGTATATAAAATAGTAAAAATGATTTGAAATACATTTTTAAGAAACATGGATGAGGATGATAAAGAGGCCCCAATAGATAATTACGCATAAACAACCTCAGATAATGAAGAGATTGTGAAATAAACCCTTACCAATTTTGTAACTTATGAAACATACTACCCATGAAAGAGGTATCATAAAATAAATATGTAAATACAAATAAATTAAAGTTTATTGAACAAATAATAAAATTATGGGCAGTACATACACAACACAAAATGTAATAGTGGCAATATGGCATGAATCTCACGGGAATAAGGAGTGAGATGAAAACCCCTTACCTCATGTCCGACTTGACCCGTTCATTCTTTAACATCCTTAATAATAAAATAAAGTAAATTTATTCATGATTAAGAACCTTTTATCATGTTTATTATTCCTATTATATCACTTAGTACCATGTTATAAACATTATGTAATCATTTAAGTTAATAACGTTCGGTTTTTCGATCTTTGGCACTTGAGTCTAAAATGAACACCTTATAGTTACAAGTTGTTCACATGGTCAAAATATCATTATATACAGAATAATATTCATGGTTTAGAGATCATATATATCATATATATCATATATATTCATGTATTTATAATAGTACATATCATTTTGGGGTAAGAATGAAATGTACCGTTCATGGAAACGGTAAGCCATATGTACGCATGGACGCTACATTTATTTCTATTTCATATTTTAATGGATGTAAAACATAATGATACATATTCATATTAAAATTCCTGTATAATATCATATATTATATCACTAACTCCATCCTTTATACATTCCACATATGGTATTAATGAGTCATATCACTTTGAGGGGGTCGTAGTCTACACTTCCTCAAATGAAATTATTGCATTTACTCATAATGGAAACCATTAAGGTATGCTATAAACGGAAAATAAAGAAGAATGAATAAAACAAAAAAATAATATATAACATATATAAAACTGTGCCATCATAATGGCCTCCATGAGAGGCGGTAGGAGGTAACTGAACAATCATCATTTCTTGAGGCGTTAGTTTGCCAACAACAGATACATTATGTTCATCAACCATTAGATTGAGGTGTGTGTAAGTGTAATTCAAATACATCTCATAAAAACATCCTAGTATATTGAGGATACTGGTGTTGTTATAAAAGAAAGTTATAAAAAGAGTTTAGGGGTTGGAGGAGTAAAATAAAATAAAAGAAATTAAGAGAAATTGTTACCTTTAGTTTGGTTAACTTCCTTTGGTTTGAACCAAAAGGACTCCTTGAAGTGACTTATGCCTATGTTAAGGCTTCTAGTAGGAGGATAGGGATGTAGGTAGCTTAAATGGGCAGAGTTTTGACAAGCTTAAAGGCTTGAGAGGTGTGAGGAATTGGTTAGAAGTGGTATCCTTTTATAGGGTGGAGGAGGGGCTCTTTATGAAAGTGTGAAAATATCAGTTTATTATATAATGATATTTGGTTTCTAAATGTCCAAAAATAATTATATTCGAAGATAAGATGACTCATAGTCGAAATAAAATTAGAAAATAAGAATTGGACATGATTTGGATATTATTCTAATATTTATAATGTAATTTATTTACATCATTTATTAACGAGTTAAATACTACATCATTATATTGTCCTAAATAATTTAACTTATTCGATGTCTAAAAATTATAAAAAATATACCATGATGTAGGAAATATTTTTAAATTTCAAATGAACATTTAGAGTCAAAAATATTAATTATATAACACCATATAAAAATTAATTACTAAAGGATTTTTGTTTATGTCAATTTTTCCTTTACATTAAATTAATTAATCTAAAGTGTCATTATCATTCATAAGTTTCTTCATGGGGTCCCATAATCGACCCAAAGAGTCCCATGCTCATCCATTACATATCCAGTAATATTAGTACATGTGTTAAGATAATTTTGAAAATATTCTTTTTACCTTGAGATACCCTATTTACCTTTAACCGCGATAAATAAAAGTAAAAAGTTACTATTCACCAAAAATTATTTTTTATCTTATTGAACTACATTTTAGTCCTTGATATTAACCACGTGTCTCAGATTTTCAAAATTCAACTCACAGAAACGGTAAAATTATGTTTTATGTAAATTTGAAAATTCTCCTAGGAGGTGGGTAAAAGACGGTGAAAAGTTCGATAAACTTTTTATATATCTAAAATTATTATAAAATGACTCCAATAAATTAAAATGATCTTATATGAGTATTATGAATCTATTTTTACATAAATTAATTTAAATAAAATAAATATTTATTTAAATAAAAATTCGGTCTTAAACTATAACTAAGTATTTTTCACTATTCATTAAAAATTGAATGTTTTCAGAAAAATACAGAAAATTCACCCTAAGAAAATTTTGACATTCCAAATTAAAAAATGAAGTTTATTTTAAAAAATTCAAAACATATAAGATTCATTTATTATTATAAAATTAATTCCCGTTGTAAAACCAAAAGGCGTATTTTTAAGAAATAATAACTATCAAAAGATTGACACTTGTTTATGTCTAATTTCAAAGTGAAATTACTTACAATGACCAGCATTGGATTAAATGGTAAAAATATAATATATTTATACATTAAAACACTTAAAATTTATAATTTAGCACTATAAATTATTTAGATTAAAAAAGTTGTTTTTAATTAAAATATAGTACTTTTCACTATTCACCCAAATATGAAAGTTATCAGAAAAACACCAAAAATTTATTGAAACTAATTTCTTATGTCCAGATTCTAAAGAAACGTTTATTTTGTCAAATTGAATATATAAATGATTCGAATACTGAATTTAAAAAGGGTTCACCATTAAAAGACGGTAAAAGGGCATTTTTTGAAAAATACTTCTTCTATCTGAAAAAAAACATATTAGTTCTTACATTATGTCTAAGAAACTCATAATATGGATTCTAAAATTATAAGGATTATATAATGTTCAAAATTCAGTTAATACTATTCATAACCGCTTTTGAACAGCTAGTTTGGTAATCATGTGGTGCGCTTGAACTCGGTGTTGCGTGTAGGGAAAGTTATTGAATTACTTTGAAGAAATAACGTACTATGAAATATAGGGGTGATACATACCTCTGAATCAAACCAAATATTTCCACATTTGATAAGAAACACGAGATTCATGTAAAAGAGGTCCTCACACACCTATGCCACTAAAACACAATCCCCCTATCAATAACCTTAGGATTTGATAAATCAAAATCTAAGGATTCAACATTCCTTTAAAATGAATTAACAGGATAAAAATGGGAAATTAAGGATAAATCATGACGAAATAAATATTACTCTGACAGAAATCACCAATGGAAAAATGGAATCCACCAAATTAGAGGTGGAAGTGCCTCAAAGGCATGGGGGAGGCCTCACTCAATTTGGGAGAGAAATGTGGGTGATAAAACATAAAAAAATAAAAAGAATAAAATGATTAAAACCTTTTAAAATTAATTTTACACACCGCAATGTTTGGTCGCACATTTAGAAAAACTATGAACTTACCAAGTTGGTGCCACTGTCCCCATATAACAGAATGAACAAATTTTTTTTGGATATCCAATCATGGATAGAAAAACCTTCAATCCATATGAAAAACAACTTCCCCCAAGTCAAATATTACATATTTCCCCATATTTTTCACTAACAATGCACCACCCAAGAGCCAGAGCCTATTTCCCCAAAAACCATGACTCTCGATTGAAAACTTCTAGTAAATACCATAATAAATAAATAAATGAATAAATAATGATAAAAATATAAGTTACTATTGACCCTGTGGGTGTCACAAAGATTATATCACATGTTATCATAAATAAAATTAATCATAAAAACTATTTTTACACATTTTCATAAAGGTATCTTCCTTAATATTCATGTTGTGATACGGATTGATAAAATTTTATGTTCAAACAAGCACTTAAATTGGCCCTAGATATTGATTAATATACCTACAACCATTACTCCAATGGTTTTAGGTGTATTGTTATTCTTTTAATTTTAGATTTATCTAAATGTCACTTTCACTACTCTAATAATAATATATAAATTCACAAATTATCCCATAAATAATTAAATATTTTGATTCATCCTCCCCATAGATCATATTTTCCCTTAAACCAGATATTATTAAATAAAAATATGGTAATATTAATATTAAGTATCACATGGAAATTACCTAATTATAATTATATTTCTTAATCAACTATCTTCCTTGATTGTCCCTATAAAACCAGTAGGTTTCGTAACATATACAGTTCCGTGGGATTTTTTTCTCATATTAACTTTATCAGATTTATAAATAGGTGAATTTATCTCTATTTTAAAAATATGATAGTATTTAGAAGATATTTTTTTCTCAACAACAGATTTAGAAATCATTTTCAAGATACTTTCAAAATAGATATCCTCAACCATCAACATAAATATTTGTTGTTGTGGTTAGTAACTTCTTTTTTGAAATTATCCATCAAACATCCTCTATTTACTTATAGTAGTGTATGTGAGACCATTTCATCATGATTTATATTTTTCATCTGTGATATCTATGAGTTACAACTAAAAATTTTTATTCTTTGATGGATAATTCTTTACATTCTTGTCTATATTCATCACAGATAGATCAAATTATTCATTTTTACAACAAATTGGATTTGTTTCTCACTATAAGGTTTACTTTGATTAAAACAATTTTGGTTCTATTTTCCCCATTCAATGATATCTTAAATTTTTATCCTCTAATATAGTAAATATATTTTCAATTTAAATATTTTTTTTTCTATGAATGAATTCTTCCAAATCATCATAGGAATAGATGACTTCATGATGACACTTTCAGCACTCCCATTTAAATAATTTTTATCCATGTCGATATGATTATAATGAATAAATAATACCCCATTAAAACATTATATAGTATAATTTGTCTTCGACTGAGTTTTTGTTGCATCAGATTTAATTCCACCATTGATTCATTGGTCTTTTAAATACACAATCTTAGTGTTTCCCAATAAACCATAAATGTATCATTTTATGGAACCCTCTTTTGAGAGTTATCTCATTCATATTTAGAATGAGTATTCTATTTATTACCCTATTTCCATATCATAAACTCTACATACTCCACTTATTAAGGTTTTTATAGTAAAGTTATTCATATTTTAATTATTTTTATTCATACACTCTTTATGTTACTCGATATTCTCATATTCTACTACTAATTGAAAAGATATATCCTCATCCTTTATATACCATCCATCTGATATTTTTATCCACTCATAAAGTTGAATTTTGGGATGGATAATTCCTACTCTTAACTCTTTCTCTATGACCATGTATTTTCACCATAATTTATAATTTCATAAGTAGAAAATGTTGTCACTTCATATTTTGAACTCATTTCAAAATTTCATAATTCAATACCACCACCACTACTATTAGTGTTTTTTCCATAGATAGATCATCTATGAATTCATATCACATTTCGTGGATAATATCCCATTGAAAAAATATCTAATGAAATTATTTGTTATTCTATAGTTTGAAACATGATGAATCTCCAAATGTATGAATTTATGTCCTTGGAAATCTATCCCTCGAATAAACATCCTATACCGGTTCCATGTGTTTTTCTCTATTTACATATTTTCATAGATATTCCAAAACTCTGTTAGATTTATATTTAAAAATAATAATAATTGATCACCTCAATTGGACCATACACCACCCTTGGAGCCTTTCTCTAAACCCAATATTTCTTGACTATTTCTATAACGAAATATTCTGCTGAGGTAGTCATAAAAACCTCTTATATTTCCATTTATTTTCAATAAATCCTTTAAAATATTAATAAACAATAAAAATAAATTGTAAATGTAATAGTTTTCAGGAATACCATATTAGAGATAAATATTTTTATAAATTTTTATGTATTTATGTGCTGATACTATTCACTGAGATTGCTACTATAATTAATCCTTTGGACATATTCTACAATAACTTCACTATATGTCAAAAAAATAGTACATCCTATTTTTCAGTCTATAAAATTTGGTAGTATTGAATTCATGACTCTTCATAGTTGAATTATTGTTATCAAAATATTGATCTGGAAGAAAATAAGTTAACATGAAACACTAATCATATAATTTAACAAAAAAATAAATCCAAAAAAGAACTAATTATACAAAGTCAATTTTTTGGTTTACATGGTACTTCAGTTAGAAGTAACCCAAGAGGTGGGGTGGAGTGGGGTGAATCTGGGTATTCATCTTTTGTAATCATCACAGTTTTTCCTTAAACTCTACAGCCATAAAAGATATTGACACCATTATTTTAGTGGAAAACATATGTTCTAATATCAATGATGATGATATGATTGTAATTCCACATAGAACCACATTTACGAGATTCTATTATTATTTTGTTATCCCAAATTCACGAATAATATCTATAATAATATAAAATTATCATGATCACATACATCAAATATTTTTATGAGGTTCACCCAAATATTCATGACCCAACAAACCATGTCTCTCCAGGTCAGTGGTAAAATATGTTTGGAAATCCCTATCCCCACACCAATAGGCCAGGCGATGGAAACAAGTGTCATGTAGAAAATACATTTATATGGGAGGCCTTAGAATAATTCATCTATACACATGCACACATCTAAAATACCCATAAAATTCTTAAAGGTTAATAAAACAGATACTAATGCATGCAGACATCAAAATCACATAATCCAAGTATTAAAATAACAGTAGATTGAATAAAGGGACAAATCCCGGATTTAAAAAACTATAAATGAATTTCAACCATCTAGAGGGAGGGGACTACAGTCAAATATAACACCTAGTACAAACCATATTTTATCTATCCTAAAAAAGCTTTTTATACTCCTCATCCACTATAGAAAACAATAAACATCCAATCATCTGTAAAAGACATGACATGTGTGGGAAGATACCATGAATGGGTGAGTATAACCATACCATGTATAAAACCCCAAAATCACCAATCATTAAGAATCAAAAGCCAGATCTCATTATAATGGAATGTGATCCAAATTAAGAGTCATAAAATAATAAAACTTATGTATGCTCATGTTATACACAAATTCTCATGGTAAGGTCACAACCACACTACCACCCTTGGATTCATTCTTAAGAGTCCTTCCTGGAGAATTCACTCAATAATTCTGATATAAATAGTGAAATCCTTCCATGATATCATGCTCATAAGGTCTTACCATGAGGAAGTACATTATGGAAAGTATAATATATAGTTAAATATATTTTAGATAAATCCTAGGTATATGGGGGTTATCGAACACTCTAAATCGAATAACTCGATATGTAGGTGATCTAATCTTATGTATGATGGTCAAAAAAATTCCTAGAACCCCACCTAGGGTAGAAAATGACAATGAATCCCACATCAAGACTCTATAATGATTAATAATCTCTACATGAAACTAATACCATAGAGGGGATCACAATCCTATGTTTGGGAAGTAATTCCACATTGTACCCACATAAGGATGGATCTTGGTAATGAATCCCATGGAAAATGGTCCACACTAAAGAAAAAAAGGGACTCAAACATCCCTTGGGAATGATCAATGTGTTTACTAGAAGTAAATGGCATGTCATACCTTCCTTGGGTCTACCTGTGTGATCTAGCCTATGCATGTGTACTACAGGTCGTGCATGTGTACATGGGTCGTGCCAAATTAGCTTGTAATTCTGTAGTACTTGGTTGTGCCATTGAACTCTATCCATGATCATGTACCTGGATGTGTCTATTACAATGTAATCCAACGGTACATATGTAGTCTCCAAGTCAAGTTACATGTTGTGTGAAATGTGACACACAATGCATGATACTTTTCTCTACTCAAAATCCATGGAACTGTAGAGGGGAGGACTACACGACATGTGTTCATCAAAAGCACACACCATGTAGTTGGGTATTTCACAAAAACCATAGGTGTTTAATGTTTCTATTTTATCACCACTACTACCACTGGATATCTCTCCATTGAAAATCAATGAGAAGATCTTACTCTGAGATAGCCCCTGTATCTCTACTGTCAAGATTCTGACTTTCTGAGAAAAAATAGAACTGATCTCGTTGAACCATTCCACCTCCGTAATTCTCTATAAACTCTGATCTTGTCTTGATCTATCATTATCTTCATCTCATCTTGATTCCATCATCAAAATCAATCCCAGATCTATGGTATCAACCTGTTTCACCAAACAAAAGTTGTGCAATGGATTATTACCATCTAATTGTCGAACCACTGGCTATTCCAAATACCATAGATGAATGCATGCATATAGGGGGAATAAATACATAAAAAATGAGGAAAATACCTTGACCAAATTTTTTGTTGTCTTAAATATGTTTTCATTATAACAATGAATGAAGAGAAATAAAATCATCATTAATAATTCCCTCAAATCCCTTAGAAATAAACCCTAACCCAAAATATGATCGATATTAAAAAAATGTATTGGATGATTTAATTTTCATTAATTTTTAGATAAAAACTAGGGTAATAAAAAATAAAAATAAAATTCCCAACCTTGGGAATTGATCAGTCGATGTTGTAGAACAACCATGTATTGTCATCATTGGTGAGACCCATGGGTTTCATTGGACAATGATTTCCAAAGCACATTATGATGATGATCTTCCATGAAATCTTTTCTATTAGATCCTATCTATATCTATAGGGTTATTTGGATAACACTAGGCATTTCTCATAAGAGGTTTTAAATAGGGTAGATTTTGTCCATATGTTTAACCATAACTAAATAAATAAATAAATAATTTTATTTTATTATTTACGATGACGACACAATTTTTAACGAATGTCAAACATCGAAAAAGGTTATTTCACTCGTAGGGTAAATACCACATTCAAGAATCAATGGTGGTCTCATATTTATAATATGTGATACCATTCATAATTTATTCCATTACTTTATAAAAACTATGCACACATGATATAACATATTTAATATTTTTATTATATCAATACCTAGCCTTCCTAGGCCTAGAAATCTCATTCCATATTAGAACCTGGTAAAATCATAACCTGATATCCACTTTACCCATACACTGATCTAGTAGGTAACCTGGCCTCAATTGTGTTTCCCCATATTTTAGAGGCTAACGACTAACAAAGACAGTGTAATGTTTTTACCGTGGGGAGACTATACACTCCTATCAGAGTGGTACACCATATATAAAATCAAAAATAAAACAACATAAGAATAATAAAAAATATGATACAACATAAATAATAAATAAATAGTTGATGCATAAATAACCAAGAACCAAAATAACAAAATCCATATCCACTAGTTAGTTTCATATTCATTGATGGATGGCATGATTATTTAATTAATGGGAATAGTGTACAAGCATACACAACATGCAATATAAGTAATAAAAAATATCAAAATGTGGTTCCACTATCTTCTCGATCATATTCTCATCCCAATTAACATATGATCTAACTGTTGGTAAATCATAATAGATATCTGTATAATGGTTCTTTCCCTTATCCATACTTGTAGACAAGTAATCTAATTGAGTACCAATGGAAGCCCGAGTAGGTTGTGTGATAGAATACCAGTAGACCACCACCAACAGTGTCATGAATTAATACAAGAAGATTACATATGAAAAACATAGTCTGCACATATATAGAATAATCAACAATTATTAATAAATAAATAATAACCTTCTTAGGTTCCCATAGGACACATAGAGGCTCGACCTACATGTACTCTGGATGGAATGAATGTATGATCAATATCTATATATATAGTAATATATATATATATATATTATAGTATAGTTATATATTGAATCCACCCATATGGACCAAGTACATACTGAATTAAGTGTCCATATACCTAGAGTAGTTTGTGCTGGTTCGATCAGGGTGTAACTCAATCATCCTTAAAAAATCTAAACTATCTTATAATCTCTAACTAAGGGTACAATTCATACATCTCATAATTAGTGGTATATTTCATTATTTTCAGCCATGATGGTGGGTATGTAGTAATACCAAAAACTTAAATAGCAGACATCATGCATTATTCCCAATGTTCAAATAGTGTCAATGGTGTGAAACATCATGCTCAAAACCTGACGTAAGGGGCCATGAATTGCCATTCCAAAAAAAACCATACAATCCTAACACATAATATATCATGGAATAATCGTATTTATCATAATGTCTATGAGGCATTACCTCTCATGCCTTATATTTACCAAGTCCATTTTAAACAAGGAATTTCAATTCAATTGAAGAATTTAATAAACTATACAATAATATAGATGGAATTTAAACCATTTAAAATCCATTTCAATTAATCCATATTAATTATTTTAAGGAAGGGAATCCACAATGAAACATGCCATAAAATTTACCAGATGTCTTCAAATATAAAAAAATATGGAAATTCATTTCACAAGGCTCACTGAGGCATTTAAAAATATAACATTATCAATTAAGAAACTACATAAATGGTAAATTCTATTGATAAATAAATCAATGAACCTATGAGGTTCCTCGAGTTCATTTAACACTTATATAATAGAGGAATGTTGATTTATAACAAAACAAGAGTGCTTACATGGAATTCATGGAATATAATCATATAATTATAACGAGGAAATTTATTTTGGAAAATAGAAGGGGTGACCTTGATCATGTTCAACAACCTCTATCTACATAAGAATGACCCTAAAAACTATAACAAGGTGCATATATCAATTTAGAAAGCATTAAAAAATTGAAATGTGATGCATAACAAAGGATGGCGTGTGGAACAATGTCACAGTTATGAAAACACTATAATATTTGGGAACTATGATGGGACCAGCTACTTAGGGTCATTGATGACTCCTCATCTGATGGAAACATCAGATTCTATGTGGGATGAGATAAATCATTGAAGTAGTCAGACTCCATTATAACGGGGAAAAAGAGATTGCACCTGAATAGCACAAATATCCAAAGATAAATATTAATAGGACGAAATTATAATAGTGGTATTATTGAGATAATTACAAAACTTCTAATAAATATTGAATAAAACACCAGATCTAGAATAAATCTGGGGACTTAGATTAGATAAGAAGAAGGGAAATAAGATATGGAGAAGCCGATAATCTTCTAAAAAGATGAGAAATAATATATATATATATATCACATATTCATTAATGGTGAAATAGTAATTTCAAACAAAAATATATGAGTGAATGATTTATCGACATGGTTTTCCCAAACCATGCACAAACCTTCATCAGACCATTGTCCAATGAGATAACCTACACAATTAAAGACAATGGTTTACCTAACCATGTGAAATCATGAAAAATCCCACTATTAAACCAATGAAGTTCTTCACATGGGCATGTGCCTTGGGATGAATGGTTGCAAACAAACCAAGTGTCCCATTCTAGTCCTCTATCATTCCCTACATGGATAGTAAATATCATGTGTTCTAGGTATCATGATTTCTACTAACAGTGAATCCCTATTTGTTTTCCTAAATCATTGGGTTTTAGGATCCGAAAATTCCCCTAACACGCTAACAACCTCCATAAATTGATTAGGAAACATTATAAGTCTCATTTATAGAAACTCAAAAAAGGTTATACCTTTGTGAAAAATATTTTTTAGAACCTTCTGTTTTTAGAGAAACTGGTTCCCATATTGGCAGTCTGAGGGTAATGAGGTATCATTTGAGAATAGCTGTTGCCACTGAGCTTGTATATTAGCTTCCCACTCATAGGTCTCATTTGGTACACATCCATGCTACCATTTCACCTATACTATAGGATTTTACCTACCTCAAATTGTCTTCATGCATTGTTCCCCAATAAAAACCGGATAGTCATCTAAATAATCATCCACATCCAAATCAACCTCATCAGGATGAAAGACATGTGATGGGTATTGATGATATTGTCTATGTTAAGATATGGGTAATACATCATGCATATATCAGTATCTATGAGGAAGTGATAGATTGTAATCCATTGTTCTGCTCTGTTTCATAACCTCATAGGGCCCAAGGATCCTCGATGGGTGCTTACCATACCTATGAATATGTCAAAGACCCAACCTGGGTGATAATTTAAATAAATACCGATCTCCAACATGAAATTAAAAAGTTCATCGGTGTCTGATAGAATTTTACTACTATCCAGACTGATATATCATTATTCACATTCTGTTAAAATGGACATGCTCTATAGTATTATTCAAGATACATGGTCCAGGAAGTGCTTCCTCCACTTCCACTAGCCATCATAGAGGTTAATGGAAATTCCTACCATATAAAGATTCATGAGGATCGATATTAATGGTATCTTTAAACCTATAATTACAATAGAAATAAACAAGGGGAATGTGATTCTCTAAAGAACCTTCGAAATCGTAGACACATACAGATATCATGTCCTCTAGTACATGAATCGTACACTTCAAATTTCTATCAGTCTATGCGTGATAGGTCATGTTCAGGAGAACCTATTTACCTAAGTCCTTATGAAACCCATTCTAGAACCCTGATATAATATGAGTGTATCTGTTAGAAATTATTGAACAAGGAGATCCATGAAGATGTATTACCCATGGATGTATAACCACTTTAGTTCATATACTGAGAAGGTCTCTTGCACTAGTAAGAAGTATTCGAAACACATCAAACAATAAATTATAATCCAAACTACAATGAAACAAGGTCATTTGTGTAAAACAGTCATAAAATCAATAGAAAAATAATCCCATTTCAACTCAAGAATGGTCAACGGCTGTAAAAACTCAGTTGGACTCTAATGGTCTACCTTCACCTATTGATAGGTGGAACACTGAGTGATGAATCCTGAAATATCATGTTTCATACCAGGACACCAATACTGGTGCTATAGATCATGATTCATCTTTTTCAAATAAGGATGAAACACCCATGATGTTGCAAGAAATGTCCTCATCATCTCCTCGCTGATGTTTTTGGGACCCATATAGAGTTCTGGAATGGTAGAATATAATATATATACACAATCCAACCTGAATATGTTTCTTCATATGAGACACATTACATTAGGAAAATACCCTCAAGAGTAGATATTTTCCACATTCTTACATATTCTAGAAGAGTATAGGTCACTGCTAAGGCTAAGAGGATAGTCTCTCCATGATCCTCATGATCCTCAATATGTATCTTCTAGAACATTTCCATGAGAATCCATTATCCACTAGAATTCTAAATTTCATGTAGCTGATTCATATTATTTCAATTATCGACCACTTCATTTCACTTTCCAATCATTTAGGGAAAATTGAAATGCAATTAATGAAGGTAGTCAAACCATCTGTATAATAGTTGATTTGGATATTTTTTTGTGAACATGTCCATTAGAATTTTATTATTAGTGAATACCATAGAATACTCTCTATGTATGTAGTGTCTCTAACAATATTGAAAATAAACTACATCCTCTAGATTAATATTGTGCTTCAGGTAATTCCACTTATGAGGCCACAACTATTGAGACCCGTATGCGATTACTCAATCATACTACATCAGGAAGACTACCATCTAGATACTTGATTATTTATAGTAAATATTATAGATTCTTCTTGCATCTGGAAGAATCAGTATTAGTTCTGAATTCAACCTTCCCTTTAGATCATGAATGGTAGCTTCGGAAGATTATTACCATAAGAATTTCACAAACATTTTTTTCAAGAATGTATGTAGAAAAACAAGGTGTGACAAATCCTGGATGAATCACCTATAATATTCAGAAAGTACTAAGAAACTATGAATTTCATAGAAATTCATGGGATTTAACCAATAAACTACAACCCTCCCAATATATGGGTCTTCTAAAACTCCAATCTATGAGATAATGTGACTTGAGAAGTTAACTATGTCGATCTAAAAGTGGAATTTTCTAGTCATTTAATAATGATGATTCTCTCTCAGTGCATTAAATATGATCTCAATATGGTTGGAATATTCATGTCTGGAGGATGAATACACTATGATATAATCAACAAAGATAACCAAAAACGAATCCAGATCTAGGTGTAAAACCTGGTTCATAAGAGCTATAAAAATTACAGGTGTGTTCGTTAGTCCGAACTACACGACCATGTACTTTTATACACCATACCCCTCATGAAAGATATGTGAGGCATGTTTAATGACCTAACATGCATCTGATGATATAATGACATCAAATATATGTTTGAAAAAACTCTTGATCCTCATAGTTGATCAAAGTGGTCAACTGTTCAAGAAACTATACAATAGTTCTTGACCATAAACTAGTTTAACTCTCTTTAATCCACCCGAAACACATGGGTTCCATCTACTTTATTTGAAAAAAGGATTAGCGAACCCTATTTAAATGTATGGGGCATATAAATTCTTCTTCCTCCAGATCATCCCTCTACCTCTAGATCTTTTGAATCTCTATAGGTTCTATCGTATAATGTGGATTATTAACTACTTCTGGTGATGGAACTAAATTGTTAGTAAAATATACCTCTCATACTGGAGGTTTCCCATAAAAGTAGTTAGAGAATTAATCCCTATAATTCTCCACTACAGGAGGGAAAAAATGGTGCAAAGCCCTTGATCATCTAATAATATAATGTTGATTTGATATATCAAACCACCCAGCCTCAGCATCTCGAGTCCTAATTGCATAGATTTCACATCCCATTCTCCCTTTTGCATGTTCCTATCACCCTATGGTGATTTGAACAACACCCTTTGATGTAGCATTCAATATGGTCTCAATGGGGAACTAACTAGTCTATCCAGATTATTACATCAAATCTCATCATATTGAGTATGAAAATATTCCATATGAAGTGGTATTAACATATATCAAGGAGTAAAGAAATACACTGGTTCATGCTCTCTCATCAGATACCTAACAGTGTATCATGATTCATTAAGCACCAAAAGTGTTATATCTCAAGGAATAGAATATTCATGATTTCAAAAAATATAAATGAATGATACATGAATATTTCAAAAAAATAATAATACAGTAATGTAAAGGTTTCTATAATTGTACAACAATCTATAGAAGGTCTAGTTCTCTGCTCCTCTAAAAGAGGATTAAGTACATGTAAATGGGTTGTTCTATGGCCTTGGGTCCTTGAATGACAATCTTAAGATATATTTCTTAGCTGGGATTCAACATCATGTGTCTAACATCCTCTTCCATGACCACAACCTTGGACTAAATTTCTAGTGGTACTCAAACAGCCTGCCTTTCGTGATATTACTTCGCTACTCTGGAATGTGGAGTGGGTGTACATCTTTTCTCACAAGGCACTGATGGAATGGTCTTGTAGAAGCAATTGATATTACCCATTCTACTATATCATCTACATTCAACTTTATAACATAATAATTGAGGGTTCACATGTCCCAGATTAAAAAACTAGTGATATATTATAAATTTATCATCTCAAAGAGAATGACTACTACTACTCGCATGTGTAACCTCAAAATATAACTTTCTCCTAGAAGATGAAACACTGCTAGATCTAGGTGTCAAACAACCCAGATTCACACCATAATCTTCCCTCAAATCCCATTATATATATTAAGGAATAGGTTTAATATGATAGATATGTTTGAAAACTGTAATACATTGACTTATGAGTGGATAACATCTACTATCCCATCTTCCAATCCCCTAGTAGTCATAATATCATCACCCACTAGAGTAGGTGAGAACCACTATATCTCAATAAAACATGAAACATATTCAATAAAATAAATTTCTCGCTGCTACAAGTTCAGATAATATCTATATTTTTCATCCCTCAATGTTTGAGGAATGAAATTATCAAAGAAGATAGTCTAGAAGACATCCCAAAAAATATCTCTATGTCGACCTTTTGGGGAAATAACATTCCACCACTGCATGATTTAATAAATTAGAACATATATTTGATGCTTTAACAACTACTCTGAAGGCATCCACATATGCTCAAATATAGAAAGACTGTCTTTGCTCCATGTATCCTTAGAATGAGGTCTTTCATCACCTAAAAAGATGGTAGGTTGGCTTTAATGGAACTCGTAAGGAAACTATTCCATACATGGGGAGGGTTGGACAACACCTAGCATATTCTGCAACATTTTTAAAAAGACCACTATGAACTAGGAGTTAATTACCATATCAGGTATAAGAATTGGTGCTGCAGGTGTCACATCCAGAGGGATCACTGGTGGCTTAGGTACTACCAGCTCAGGTGCATGGTCATCACTGCCTTTAGGGGGTATGACTGGAGAAATTTCTAACAGCATGACACTACAATTCCAAATTCATTCCCCTATAGTGATTTTAATTATATAATTCATTATAGATAGAGAACTAGGACTTGTGTATATATTCCATATAAACATATCATACCTCTATACCTTCTTATAAATACAATACTAGGTAATAAAGAAAGACAATAGAAGTCCTTATAATGTAATTTATACCCCACTACCCACTACTAAGGCCGACTTCGGGTCATGTTCTACGTTTCACATGTATAAGATAATTATTTCTCTTCAAAATTCGTATTCATTTTAAATGTTTTTGTGTTCAAATATATGAATCTCAAAAAATGGTTGAACTATATGGATCACCATTTTTGATCCAAAGGGTCCCAAAATCCTTATTAACCAAATTATATAATCCACTTAACCCATACCATAACATGTTCTAGAAAATCAAACTAATGGTCTATGGCTCAAAATTAAATAATTGACTGCCTAATGTGTATTATTTATCAAATTATGGAAAACAATTTAATGTTAAGACATGAACATTAAGTCTCAATTATGTTTTTGAAATTCATGAATGAAATTCGATCACATTTCAAAAAAAATAACCATGTAAAAATAATATTCAATAAGAAAATATATGATGAAAATAAACATGGTATAGAATATATGCATGGAATATTAATCCTATTGTTCATATAATGATGCATGCACTGATTAAACACCGTCATTTAATCATGCCTAAGTGAAATAAATATCATCGCAATCATATAAATAATAATAAAATCACAAGAAATGTGTGTCTCCCAATGGTCAAGTCGTATCAACCATAACATGTGAAATAAAAAAATTCAATTACCCATCCCATGTAATTTGGGTTCCCCTATACATGGATTGGCTACGTCTAGGAACTTGTTCAATTAAAAATTCCTTTAACTCGTAGACTCTTTTCTAGTTCCAAAATCGTAAGACAAAATAGAAAATACTTCTTTGATACCAATTTTAATTATCCCATCTCAGTTTCCACTCAACATGTGTCTCAAGTCGGTGGGTCACAAAGCCTCAATCTCGCCTCCTGGTACGGTAGTGGATACTTACTAGCAGAAAGGGTTTAAAGGTGGAATAGTGGGGAGATAATACCCTTTTATCAGGGATTTAGAATAGTTATAACAATAAAAAAGAAATAGTGGTATCATAATACAAAATAAGATAAAATAGAGATAATAAATATGCCGGGAAAGTGTATATAACTGAGAAACTAAATAATAATATCAAATTACACTATATATTTTCATATACATGGATCGATTAAATGATTATATACAAAAAGGTAACATGGTACTAGCATATAAAACATTCTATAAGAGAAATACTTAAATAAAAAAAGTCTTCCCCTCTGGAAACATGAGAATATGGTTATTCATATTTGTATAAGCATTAACTATAGATAAAGTAAAATATATTTTTTAGCAGGGTTCTTTCCATTATCCATACATATAGAAATGTAATTTACTCAGGTTCCAAAGGTAGACTATGTGGGGTGTGAGAAACATATTAGTAGGACACAAAAAATGGTGTCTAGATATAATCCAAGTAGTTAACATTCCCGAAAAATAGTTTATAGGTATATAAAATAACATTAAATTCTAAATAAATAATTATTAGCTCTCTCAGGTTCTCAAAGGTCACCTAGATGCACTACCTACATTGGATCAGGTCGAAATGAATTTCTATCAGTACCCATATATATTGTAATATATATATATATATTATTGTTATACATCACATCCTCCTATATGGACTATGTACGTGAAGATGTTAGTGTACATATATGTGCAATAATAGGTGTTGACTGGACTCGGTCATAAATCATCCATCCATAACCATTGTAAATGACCCTTTAATCTATAATAGTTGTTAAAATCCATACATCTCATCTTTAGTGGGATACCTCATTCTCGACACTCAAGATGGTGAGTGTGTTTTCATGCCAACACATGAAATAGGGGACTTGGTGCATCATTCCCACCTTCCAAATAGAGTCAATGGATTGATACGTCATGCACAACACCCAATTTAAGGGAGTAAGAATCACCATTCCCAATAGAACACTTACCATCATAGCACTACCTATATAAATGTTTAATAATAATTATAATAATGTCCATGATGCATTACTAGTCATTCATGATATTATTCAATTCCATTATAACTAATGAATTTCAAGTCAATTGAAGTATTTAATAAAACATGAAATAATCAGGGTTTCCTTGCACACATTTTAAAATCCATTTCTATTAAAAAAATTAATTAATTCAAGGATAGAAATCCACCATTAAACAGTCCAACCAATTTATAAAATTCCATTGAATCTTCCCAAAAATCGCAATTCAATTCACTAGGATCAATTAGGAATTTAAAAGGCTTCCATTATCAATTAGGCAATGACCTACATGGGAGATTCCATTTATAAGTTAGTATAAGAACATAGTAGGTTCCTTAGGTTCATTAAAAATTTATATAATAGAGGAAATATGATTTATAAAATATGAAGAATGATTATAAGGAATTCTTGATGTTTAATCATTAAATTATAAAGCTAAAATTCAAGACAGCACACCCATGGGGTGTCTATGATTGAGTTCAATGACCTATAACTACATAAGAATGATCCTCAAGATTATAATGAGGTGCACATATAAATTTTGAATGATGAAAACCATTTTAATGCATTGTGTGGTGATGTATGGAGTGAGAAACAATGAATCATCTTTGAAAATACTATAAATTTAAGAGAAGATGAAGAGACCTCCCACCATTGGGTCATTGATGAATCCTCATATGATATAATGCTCAAATTACAAGTAGGTTGATAGAAATCATATAAATAACCTAACACCCTAAAATATGGAAAAAGATTATGTACATAAATATCCCAAATAGATCCCATGATAAACATAAATATGAAGAAAGTGGAATAGATATCCTACAAAGAGCAATACCATGCTTCTGACGGATCTTGAATTAGACATTATGTCGAGAAGATATCAATGGAATTTTTTTGGAGAAGAAGAATATCTATATGACGAGGGGTAGTTTCTCATCCACTGGAATGAGAAGAAGTAAAAAAAGATAAATAAGGTAAATATATTCTTTAAGTGAGAAAAATCAATTCCACCCTCAAATATTGGGGTTCATGTTTTGGGCACACGGTTTGGAAAAAATATTAACAAACCATGCTCATACCTCATTGAAGGGAGATACCCAACATGGTTATGGAACATGGTTTCCCAATACATTCACAAAAAATGAGAACCCCCCCAATCAAACCTCTGTAGTTTTTGAATGAGTGTGCACGTTGACTCGCATGGTTGTAGAAAAACCATTCCACCCATACTACTCCACTATTTCACTCTGCAGAATTAGTAGACACTATACATTATTTGTGTCATGGTTTATACTAACCTTGTGGCCCCTTTTTTCCAAAATCCAAGGGTTCTAGGCTTTAAATAATCTACATGCATCCTTGTGAAATATGTGACTTAATTAAGTAACATTATAAGGTCCACTTAGAGAAATTTAAACCAAAAAACAAAAGATTAATTCCTTTATTAAAGGATGGGTTTATACAAATATATCCTAGAATATACTTATTTAAATATTCAAAAACCTTACATGGAAAAAATATATTCATTATATGAATATTATGAAAACTCTAGGAGAAACAAACAACAAATGATTTATAGTAGAGTAAAAGGGAAAAACAAAATAACCTGATGAATATCACATGACATAATGATTGACATGATTTGGAAAACAAACCAATGTTAATAAATAGATATAACCACATTAGTAATTAGAGGTCATAATTATAGAGATATAATCATACTTTCATACCCATATACCCTATCTCAAATGATCTAATAAAGAGGATGATTCAATTTCCCACCAAATTCACAATAATTCCACTATGCTACCATGCCACAACCACCCAAGTTGTCACTACTACAGTATGACAACCACACAAGTATAAGATGCTATAATGTTTGTGGAAATAATTCCATGGGGAAACAGTCACATATCAGTGTTTCCTGGTGATCCATACTAAATTTCCTTGAAAATTTCCACATTACTACAGTGCCATGTCGACGCCACTGGATACTACTCATATAATAATTTAAAATTAATATATTTCCCAAAGAAAATTCCATGGTCTTTAAACCCCTGGACCTCTATAGTAGAGATTCCCCACACCCATCAACTTTTAGAAACATCATCATGGTTGTCATACTGCGAGAGTTGCGGTCTAGCGTACAGTATTGGCTGCTATCATTTGACAAAAGTTCATCCAAATTTATTTGGATACAATATTGTAACACTGAATTATAATAAAAAAAGGAGACTTGAATCAAACAATTTCTAATTCACCAGAACCCTATATACATACTATTTGTTGGCGTGTTAATGCCATAGAACTACTAGGAACAAGGTTACTCCTTGAGTTTTTAGGTAAATATCTTCATTCTTCTTCATTGGTTTGATCATAAATGAGATCCAATCCCCCAATTACTACATTTTTTACATGGATCCATAATTCCATTTCATTATTATGTAAACATATATGTTCAATGTTATTAAATTTGATGCTCAAAAACACTTTCCATTATCTGTATATTTTTTATTTTCAAATATCTCTATTTATAGTAGAAAAATATAATATTTATCCAGAAATATATCTATATAATTCTAATCTTCTAGAAATAACTTTATCTTTTCAAAAAACAAATATCCACATTACCCTCCATGAACATATCCAATTCTTCAAAATAATGATAGGAAAATCTATAAAACATCCTTCTTCAAATCCAATTCAAAATGATTCATTAAAATATCATATATTTCGCTTAAAATATAGGAGATATAAATTACGGTAACCTACTAACTTTTGTCCACAAATACTTGATCTCTTTCCTTTATGGAATGAATCATGGTCAAAATTCAAATCCCACTAGATCTACATATATATTGAATTTAAATCATTTGAATATATTCAATTAATACTCTTTTAATTTCACCGTGATTTTTTAAATATTATCTTGTCCAAAAAATTAATTAATATTATAATTAATAAAAGAAACATTATCATCATTATCACTTCAAAATCATTTCAAAAAATTAAAAAAATGACCTTGTGAATTTCCCTAACGACCCTTACATTTTTCCTAGATTACTTATATGAAATGAATGAAGTCATAGAAATAAATCTTAAGAAATCATGGGATAATTCATTCATTTTCACCCTTTCTCATGAAATTTCTCTTATGAACTCATACTCATAATCTGATGAATGTTAAATAATAAACCATTTCAATTTTATAAAATCATATAATAGTTAATCCTACAATTTTTTTTGGTAAAATCTTAGGAAATTTCCAACTAAAACTTATGAATTCTCTATTACTCAAAAACTTACACCTCTTCCCATACGTAACTTCTATACCTTTGTCAAATCTTCCACCTCCATGTAAACATTATGCTTATGAAATTGAGTATACGAATTGTAATTTACTATTTTAATATTTTATTATCTTTTAATTACTCTTTCAAACATATGGTGTTCTTATTTGTATTTTTCACATTATAAACCATATTTTCAACAACAATTTATTTATAAAATCTCTAGAATATATAATTGTACATGAAAATAATTTATATACTTCCTATTTATATTAAAATATCATTTCTTTGGTGTCAAATACTACAACACTAAAAGTAAAATAATATTTCCAAAAAACCAAACACAACTAATTAAACACCTATTAATAACAAATCCAATCTGTCCAATCATTAATCCACATCTGGATATTAATAATCATTCTTTATCACTTTTATATATATATATAGCCAATTCATTAGATTAAAGTGAGCCTTTTAAATTTCATTAGATTATTTATGTACACTTGATGATGTTTTTTATACATAGAATTGTAGTTGGAAGGCTACTTGGAAGAGAATAATGGTTGGGATCTTTAGAAGTGTGGTAGATAGGTTTTTTTTTATTTTTTATATGTAAAAATTTCATGTTTGTAGTATTGATTAATTTTTATTATGATACATTATTTTATTTTCATTTATTTATCAAAATAAAATATTTTTTGTTTTTTATATTTAATATTTAAATTTATTCGTTATTATTTTGGATACGAACATATTTAATTTTTACCATTAATATGTCATAAGTAATTCTATAAAATCTCACTATAGAGTCACAAGTGAAGCTATCTATGTATGGAAAGTCCAAAAAATATATTTTGTACATACTGCCATGTTTGAAAACAATTTCAATATTATAAAAATGTGATGATAGTTTAATGTAATGTGTATATTACCAATTCATAACCATGGTTCTTTAAAAAAATGTCAAGATATCTATTTCCATGTATGTTTTTCCATGGTTTAGAAAAAAATATACATAAGATACGAACATGGTTTTGGGAAATTTTCTTTGATTTATGAACAATGGAAATAACCTCCTTTCGTAGTAGGGTCTTCATTATAATACCCATTTGATTCATCCTCTATTTTTTTTAGTCTATGTAACTATATCTCCATTTTAATACTGTAACACCCTGACCCCTCTTAGATGGAGTAGGTGCATTACTTGTGAAATTGGAATGGTTAGAAGGATTAAAAATTCCAAAGGAAAAATCAGTGTAGTAGTGTTGAAGAAACTAGATTCATAGATGTTACTCAAATTACATTGGAAAAGTGTAAAAAATACAATACATAACAAAAACTAAAAACTGCATCCACAAGAACTCAATAAACGATCTCCTATTTTTCACTTATTGAAATTAAACAATGAAAGGGGAGAGGCCAAATTCTTAGTAAGGGTTAGAAATATCTAAATCATGAATACAATAATAATTAAATCATAATCAATCTGTCATAATCAATATGGCATGGTGAATAGATGAAAAACTCACACCATTAATAAACTGAGATTGAAACTGCATCCATATATTTTTTCATAGTGAAAACCTCATGGATAGTAATAGATGATAAATAATAAAGAAAATTACTATTATTTCGACTTCATGTATCTGGCACATGAATCGATAACACCGTTAAAGCGGTTTTGTTCTATGGGTAGAAACCCATCTGATTTTTGGAAACAAACTCGAATGGTTTGTCGCCAAACTGATTTCTCTCATTTGACCTACCGATGCATCGAGGGGATATAGAGGGCCCCCAAACACCACTAAATATCCAAAGAATTATTTATACATTGATTCAATACAAAATAAATATTCCTTTTCAATATCTTTATAGAGTAGAGTATACTGATTCATCAATATTTCCATAATTAAAATAACTTTCCAAATAAACACCGTATAAAAAATGGTATAGGGTTTAGAAAACCAAAATATCAATGATATTTGACTAGGTATAATTAATATAAATATAATTTTCAAATGAAAAGTGATCTCAAATAGCAGTAGGTACACCATAGAAGGATTATTAGGTGCACAATAAAAAGTTAGTCACAACAAAATAGTAGTTGAGACAAAGTCTCTTACTAAAATGTAATCGGTTGAATCATATGAACAGAACATAATAACCCTAAAATGAATCATTGAATTACATGAATATAAATAGAATCATGTCATTATATAACAAATGGAGGTACAAATATACCACATACAAGAAATAAGTGGCGAAAAATGAAAATCTCACAGAAATGAAAGTGAGATGAGAAACACCTTACAAAAATTTCAGCATGGTAACGAGTGTCATTGCGATGGATTAATGAGAGTTAAAGGGGTATTAAATTATTTATATTCCACAAGGGAAGTATGGGGGAGGAGAGAAAATATACCATACCATTAATAATTAAAAATACAAGAGCACTACTTAGGATACATTCTTGAACAAAATTGAGAGAGAGGATCCCTACCCTTAAGATCGAATGTGTTCTTGATTGTTCTTAAAGACCTGAATAATCAAATTTAGCTTCAGTAGTTAATAATTATAAAACCCCATAAACATATGATTGGTATTTTATGACCCTATTAGGTTTATTAATGGCCTTATTGATGGTTTACGAGATTAAATCTTATTGTTTTTGTAGCATTTTCTTCATTGGTTTTGATGATCTGTTTACTTGTATTGATGAATGGGTGTTTGTTTGAAATATGTTTAAACATTCAGAATTGTTAAAATATATTCTTAGTGAAATTAATGAGATATAAATTTTCATGACCCGAACCTACCGGTCTCGACCCACAACTACCCCAAGCCCGCCTCCATAGGCCAAGGGCTGGTGACAAGCACCGAAGGCGTAACGATCTCGGGGAGGCCTTCACCTAAGTACTTGTACACACACACACACAACCCACTTGATACGGAAGTGTAGAGTAAAAAAGAAAAACAAATGAAGAAAAACTATAACCCAACTACAGTCATGCATCAACTTCTAAATAGAACATGTAAAGTGTTGAAACGTACTGGCAAGATAACTGAACAGAAAAATGGGAAAAACATGCGCCCAACTCAGAAGGTGTCACAATGGAGCAACAGGTCAACAAAAGTACACAACAGGAGAGTCCCACACCAGAAAATTATACTGTGACCCAGGCATGTGGCCCATGCTTTTGTTCCCTCTACTCTCCTCTGTAGTCACGATCGACATGTCTGTCGTCTGCCAGGGCACACCAGGTGCGGGAAGAGCCCAAGGAGGTGTGAGTATAAAGACACTCAGTAGGATTCCCCGAAAGCTCGAGGGAGGAAAAATATAGGCCCTAAATAGGTGAGAAGTAGATAGAACAAAGAATAATGAAAGATTGTAGTAAATAGAGTGCATGTAAACCTGACAAGAGAAAGGAAGCAGACTCGTCCAAACAATAGGAGCTAGACATGGTAAGCATGTGGCATACCCCGCATGTCTTCACTTCTCCTAGAAGGATAGTAACTGAACCCAAGGAGTGGGAACAAATGCAGGGTGTATATATATATATTGTCAATAGGAAACTCGAATGAGTGCGTAGGGGGATCTCTATCTCCATCCTCAGCCCAGGAAAAGTCTCCAACATTTCTAAGGATATCCATCACTACTGCCCAAATGTCCCATACGCCTAAGCTATCTCATCACTGAACCATAAAACCCGGGGTCCCACTCTGGTAATCATGGGGAAAACTCACCGACTAGCCTCATAGAAAGGGCTGAGTCTGAAAGAAGTGATCGGGTAACCCACTTCCCATGCCATCATAGGGTGTCACTAACATCGCTACCATGTGATGGTTCAGAGTTCGTCAAAGGAACCTCCGACCGAAACACTTTCATGTTTCCACATTTAATGAGATCTCGAATGAGGCTCCTCACACCGAAACAGATTACACCGTTGCAATCCTCATTGAAAAACACGCGAGATAGACTATTTACTTGCTTGAAACAGACTCCCGACGAAAAATTTACTCAACACCACTTTATACCCATATGGCATATCATAAGGACCACACCTAGGTCTTGAAAATGGTTGGGCGAACTACGCCATCATGATGTTCTCAAAAAAAACACGCCAAATCAACTATTCATGCACCCCGAATGGACGTCCGGTGAAAAAGTCACAAAACGCTACATCCTGCTTGAATGACGGCCCATGGGCCCACACCTCAACTCTAGTATCAACACTTAAAACCACCCTAGAAAACTTCTTCTCGAAGCTAGGGTCACAATACAACTGACGGTGTGTAAAACAGAATCAGTATGTGCTCACGCGATCCGAAATAAGGATGTCACCGAGGCACTAAATAACACTTAATGGGCGTGTCACACGACCGAGCCCCCGTTTGGGGAATTAAAAATCCCTGAGACCATCTCAAAACCTCCATCTCGATAGAAGGATTGCATTTCCATAGACGACATGGAAATATGATACTCGATTTGTGAGTTAGAGGCGTTTTAACGCCAACGGATGGAGACTGGGTGGCCCGGACCGATTTGGCCAGTCCACCATTTAGACCGGGGGTCCGCGGCTCGGTCACCCAGCCCGCCCAGTCCACTATGGCCTAAGGATCACCCCATGGGCCGCCCCGCTTCACCCGGACCGGCATGAGCCAGTCCGGCTTTTACCTGACAGGACCCGCGTTTCGCGGGTCCCCGTCTGCTCCCAGGGTCGCCCCAACCCCACACTATGGAAAAAAAGGCATTTAGCGGTGGTTTGGTTTTATTTATTTCATTTTATTGATTTTATTGATTTTATTTATTGATTTTATTTATTTATTTTATATATTTCGAATTTGTTTTATTTTATTTATTTCTTATTTTAAATATTTTTTTCGTATTACTTTGTTTATCCATGCATGCACATCCCATGAACATGCACATGCACATGCCCATGCACAGGCCCATGCACATGCCCATGCAACATAATGAAATACTGCGTTTGGTGAGATTTGAACCCCTAACCTCTTGCATATTTTCCAAAGACTTTACCACTCTAGCAAGCTCGTCATGTGTTTAATAAACAGAATTTAATATATTTATATATATTAATTGAGAAAAAAATAATACATAAATAATAGATATAAACACAATAATATATAATATATAATATATAATAATAAATAAAAAATAATTAATAAAAATAAATAAATAATAAATAATAAATAAATAATAAATAAATATAAATAATAAATAATAAATTAAAAATAATAAATAAAAAATAAAAAATAAATATAAATAAAAAATAAAAATAAAAATAAATATTAATAAATAATAAATTATAAACAATAAACAATAAATAATAAATAATAAATAATTAATAATAAATAATAAATAATAAATAATAAATAATAATAATAAATAATAAATAATAAATAATAAATAATAAATAATAAATAATAAATAATAAACAATACATAGTAAATAATTCATCATAATAAATAAGTAATAATAAATAAATAATAGTAAATAATAATAATAAATACATAATAATAAATAAATAATAATAAATAATAAATAATAAATAATAAATAAATAACAATATAATGTTAAACAATAAACAATAAACAATAAATAATAATTAATAAATAATAATAAATAATAAATAATAATAATATATAATAAGAAACAAATAATAAAGAATAAATATTAAATAATAAATAATAAATAATAAATAATAAATAATAATAATTAATAAATAATAAACAATATATAATAATAAACAATATATAATAATAAACAATAAACAATAAACAATAAACAATAATAAATAATAAAAATAAATAATAATAAATAATAATAAAAGCTAAATAATAATAAACAATAAATAATAATAAAAAATAAATACTAAATAATAAATAATAAATAATAAATAATAAATAATAAATAACAAAATAATAAATAATAAACAATAAACAATAAACAATAAACAATAACTAATAAATAATAAATAATAAATAATAAATAATAAATAATAAATAATAAATAATAATAAATAATAATAAATAATACAAAATAATAATAAATAATAATAAATAATAAATAATAAATACGAAATTAAATCATATTTCATAATAAATAGCAAATAATAAAAAAATTATTAATAAATAATGAATAATAAATAATAAATAATAAATAATAAATAAATATAAATAATAAATAATAAATACTAAATAAATATAAATAATAAATAATAAATAATAAATAATAAATAATAAATTATATATAACATATAATAAATAAAAAATAATAAATAAATACAAATAATAACTAATAAATAAATATAAATAATAAACAATAAACAATAAATAAATATAAATAATAAATTATAAATAAATAAAAATAATAAATAAAAATAATAAATAACCAGTAACAAGTAATAGATAATAAAGGAAATAAATTATATTTTAAATAATAATTAATAAATAATAAATGAGACCCATGAAAAAGTATGAAAAGACGTGATAAGGGATGAAAAATCATGAAAACACATGAAAAAAGATGGAGAAGCATGAAGAATGAGGCGTTAGAAACAATTAGAACGCATGAATACTCATGGTTATACGAGCCTATAGATCTCTTCATGAGCTTCGATTTGACTGGTTGTGGTGCTCCAACGGATGTCCGAATCAAAAGTTATGGTCGTTTTAGTGACTTTGGGTTTTCTCGTGTTTTTTGATTTTTTCCTTTCATTTGGGGCGATTTTAACCAAACCGCCGCTAATCCTCAAAAAAATAAAATAAAAATATATATATTTAAGGCATTTCTCAGTAGTTTTTTCGCGGCGGTTTTCAAACCGCCGCGAAATGGCAGGCCAAAACACGTTTGGTGGCGGTTTTTAAAACCACCACAAAAAAACTGCCGCTAAACGGCTGTTTTTCGGTAGTTCCAGTCTCCTGGCGCACACCGACTGGCGAAGCCGTCCAGTCCACCCCCGCGCCACCTGGACCGCCGAGGCACCAGGATGTCGTCTAGCTCACCTGCACCCACAGCCGAGGAGCCCGCGCCACCGCTTGGGGAGCCCGCGCCACCGTCGTTGCCGGCCGGACCACCTAGGATCCACCGAAAAACCTAGAGTTTTGAATGGAAACGTCCTAGGGCCTCCCCGATTGCCCCAGGACATGGAATTTTGACCTGAAGAAATCATTTGAATGCTCGGATTGAGCCTTACACAGATATGGACATTGCTCGATAATCAAACAACATTTCAATGCAATAAAATGAGTTCAAAGAAGTTGCATGATTTTAAACTGAAAACACGACGATCCTAACTCGCAGGGCGTAGCCCGACGCTCCAGGATCGATCTGCCTTCACTGGAAACTAAAACGCATTATAGGTGATGATGAGGAGGTTGACGGAAGGGGAGGGGAGTTCTTGTTGGGAGCTTCTGCCAGAGAATTCCAAGGGGAAGAGGGGGGGGGGGGGGTTGGATGTGTTTATATAGGGAACATAATTAAAATTTAATTATTTTGAAACACCCACCAGTAGGCTCGTACCCTAACTCTCTACTGGGTCGAGGTGAAGATGCTCCTAAGGTGAAATCCCCATTTTAAGCACCACGGTTATCTCAGAATTTTAATCCGAGCCTCCGTTCAAAAGTTATAAATTCAATCTCGAGGCCACTAAATTAAGAAAACTCCCCTGGTGGCGTTTTCCCTAGAAGGGTCACACCTATGAAAGTTACACCTATGCTAGGGTAAAAGGCATGCTTCAGACTCAACGGTGACATCTTTTTTCCCATAAGAGCAATCGTTTCAGAGTTCTTATGATTATTTGGCATATCTAGTGTGAACGCACTTAAAATTTAATTACAGCCACAATGGGGCTCGGAATCACAAGCCGTCTGAACGCCCTACTATGGAATAACATCAAGAAAATATCAAATCATCACAGGACCACAACCCAGGTTCTTACATCATTGCCTCCTTCAAATTTGTTGTCCCCGAAAAACAAAACTACATAATCAACTTAGGATATTGAGCTCGCATCTGGCTCTCCTGTTCCCAAGTTCTCTCTAACAACCTCTCATGCTACCACAACACTCAAACCAAAAGAATGATGCATCCACGTAGATTCCACTCTCGTCGGACCTCAATCGCCACCAGGTACTCCGCAAAGTTGGCTCCATCCTCAATTTCTATGTCTCCCTTATCGATGATGTGCATGGGGTCCTACACATATTTTCTCAGCTACGGCACATGGAGTACTTTATGCACTCTCTCTAGCTACGGGGGTAGAGCAAGAGATTAGGAAAACTCGCAAACCCTGTGCACGATATCAAAAGGCCAGATGAACCTAAGGAATAACTTGCCTCCCCGAACAATCCTCCGTGTTCTACACTACGTGGAGACTCTCAAAAAGTCATGGTCTCCCAGCTCGAACTCCAAAGGCATGTGATGATGGTCTGTGTAGGACTTCTGTCTGCAATTAGTCATCCACATCCGCTCACGAATGACCTGCACCATCTTCATCGTCTCCCACACCAACTCTAGACCCACGAGGGAGGACTCCCCAACCTCCGTCCAGCACAACGGTGACCTGCCGGGTCTCCCATAGGGGGCCTAATAAGGTTCCATGCTAATACTAGAGAGGTAACTATTGTTATAGGGGAACTCCACCAAGGGTAGCTGATCCTCCCAGCATAGTCCAATGTCTAACATGCACACCCTGAGAATATCCTCCAACACCTAGATAGTGCGATCGGCCTACCCATCTGTCGGGGGGTGAAAAGCTTTACTCAACCACAGCTGAGTCCCAAATGCCTCCTGCAGGACTCACCCCCATCGCGACATAAACAACGTGTCATGGTCAGAGATGATCACCGAGGGTAATCCATGAAGGCGGACGATCTCCCGAACGTACAACTACCCTATAATCTCCACCAATCTCTGCTCCCTGATGGAAAGGAAGTGCGCTGACTTCGTCAGTCAGTCCACTATCACCCAAATGGATTCATGGCCCTTCATTTTGCGCAAAATTCATGTGACGAAGTCCATAGATATGTCATCCCACTTCCACTATGAGATATCAAGGGGCCGCAACAACCCTACCGGAACCTGATGCTTTGCCTTCACCTACTAATAGGTAAGACACCGAGAAATAAACTCAGCTACTATCCACCTCATGCTAGGCCACCAAAACTGCCGCTGAAGGTCTCTATACATCTTCCCCACACTGGGATGTACTTCCAAGGGAGAAGTGTGGAATTCCTGCATCACCTCCTCCCGCATCTCCACGGGTACTACAACGCACCCCTGGAACATGATCTCATGATTCCCTACTTCATATTACCCTTCGGGTGCATATAACACCCCGATCCTAGATACCCAGAGCTGGTACATTATTTTAATACATTGGCATGATTACAAGGAATCATGTCCCGAAGGACCGTTCAGTTTAGCAGTCATGGAAATTAGATTACATACATGAACATTACATTACACAATAGATAATAAAACACAACATAAATGATCCTTTGAGACCGCTATTAATCACCTTTCTTAACCATACTTATCAATCATAAAACCCTTCTTGGAATCTTGGGAAAATAAAACATAGAAAGGGGTGAGATCAAATTTCTTCGTAAGGGTAATAAATACAGTGGAAGATAACATAAATATTAGTCATGGTGAATAATTGAAAACACATTCCTTTAAAATATAATAAATAGGAACACTTTTGTGGTAGGAATATGAGCCGACTAAATAATGACATAATAAAACATAGTCACGGATATTCTACTAGTTGAATAACCACATGAACCATCAATATTATTTTCATAATGAGGGAATGCATAATTCTAGACATTCTGAAACATTTTTTCAAGGCCTCGGCCAAGATGTCTAAAATTTATTAAGGCCTCGGCCAAAACCGTATATCAAATTGGGAAAGGCCTTGGCCAATTCCATGTCTTGTTGTCTCATGATATCTACTGATGCATCGAGGAGCTATAGCGGGCTCCACTAGTCACATAATATGTCCAATACATTCCTAATATGAAAAGGTTGAATCATTACATAAACATTCTTATTAAAACTTGATTACGAAATGTCAATACTTTATCCATAAATCATGAATGGTGTAAAAATATCAAATCCATAGTCAAAAATATCAAAAAATCGTCAATACAGTATGGAATATTTTTATCACACTAAATCATCTTCAAACAAGTTAAAAATCCATCAAAGGATGTTGAAATAGATGAAAATTATTTATAAAACTCTCTGATTGAAATATCCCTTTTCTCGAAATCATTTAAAAGTCACAAAATTTAGAAAGGGAGACATTTAAATACATTTTTGAATCCAAGTGTCCCATACCACATTGAATCTTTTTAAGGGAATTATTATTTTAAAAACATTCATGTCCATATAAATAAATCCTTAAAAACCATTTTGAAAACATGGACATTAATGAGAATGATTTAGAAGAATAAATATATAAAACATTTAAAATGATGTTTTAGTAAAGAATTCTCTTAAAAGAATCTATTTTAAAACTCTTTCAGGAAATATGGACATGGATAATAAATATATCCCTGTAGATACTTACGTAAAAACAATCTCAAATAATAAAGAGATTATAGAATTAACCCTTACCTTGCACTTTACTTTAGTCAAGGGTATGTTTAACGACCTCTATGAAGATCATAGTATGCTCTTAAAATATAAAAGAACCATATTAATATTTATGATATCACACATGATTCATTTATGAATTCGTACTACCCATTTAATGATAATTTCGATGTTAAATTAACATTTTGGGTAATAATAGCTTTCTTTATCGTACGTGTTTTAACTTGTTACTCTTGATTATATCACTTAGATCATGATTTAAATACAAACAGAATATAAAACATGATTTATATATCATATATATTTAGAATTTACTTATGTATAATAGATATATATATAAAATTTAAAACACAATTTATGGAGACGGTAGTCCGTATGTACGCATAAACGATATTTCCGTTTTCATATCGTATTGAATAGAACTAATTGAATAAGGTACATGTATGTATATATATATAGTAGAGTTATTATTTCATATATTACATACATATTAGTAATATATATTTTTATAATCATCGTTGAACGATGAACGTGGAAATGAATCTCATCGCGTCGTGGAGACGGTAATCCGTATGTACGCACGAGCGAAAATATCATTTCCATAAAGGTATGAAATTGGATGGTATATTAATCTTACAGAGATATAATCATGTTATTTTCATTATTTATATACATATTACTTATAATTATATCCATCCAAATAACATAGTGTTTAAAAACAAATTACTCCACGACATGGAGACGGTAAGCCGCACGTACGCATGAATGGAGACATTATCATTCATAAGATGGATAGAATAATTAATATAGTAGTTCCATATTTATAATAACATTACAGTATATATAACATACTAGATTTATAATTTTAGAATTGAAACAACAAAGAAAGATAAAGTAGACGAATAAGAGAACTTGAAAGAGGGTGGGGAAATCATTACCTCATTTTCGGGTTCTTCCTTTTGATTTGATAAAAAGGGAACATTTGGTTGGATTTATGACCAATGGATGGAATATAGGATGAAGATAGGATATTTGGGAGGATATTTGGGCAGGGTCTGGCAGATCCAAATGGCTTTGAATGTGTGAATTTGAGAGAATGGGAAGTTCCCTTTTGTAAGAGGGGTGAGGGGCACCTTAGGAGAAACTTAAAATATTATTTTATAATAAATACATTCTCGGTTTATAATCGCTCAAAAAAGAATTATTTCAATGTTAAGGTAGTTATGGGTGGAAAACCACTCATAACACAGGTTGTAGATAGTTTTATGTCACCATATTAACCTTAACTTTTAGATTTAACTCTTAGTTAAATAGTTTGACATTTACCATGTCTCTTTGTATTTTTATATTATATGGTTAATAATAATAATATAAAATTCCAATAGAACCTCAATTAGATCATTAAATTAATATATATTATTATATAAGTCTTTTGACTGATCCTTAAATTTTTAGGACAATTATATTAATTAATAATATAATATTTTTTTAAAAACTATTTTATGTCAATTTTGACACTATTTGGTATTTGTTTTTTGTTAAAATAATAACAGCATTATTACTTAAATAAATTCGATCTAACCAACCCTAAAATATCATAATAACCTATAATATCAGTGTAATTTATAAAAAGTGTCAAATTCCCTTTATTTGGATATTTATAATGACAATTAGTTTAATCATTCATTAATACAGTAATTACTTGATCATCATTGTGTCATAAATAATTGTAATTATTTAATGTATAAAAATTATAAATAAAATACCATTATTTAGGAAATCTTTTTATATTTATAATGAATATTTATAGTCGAATTTATCTTATTTATATCCCAATATTAAAAATGTTTTAGTTATTAAACATTGATTTTAACTCTTTTAACCCTTCAATGAATTAAATAATAATAAATGTCCTAATCTGATACAAGTGTATCTAAAGGATCATATTTTATTTATAAGGTTGTTTTTGGTCGAATTTCACTTATCAAATAGAATGTGGACATGTGTTAGGGTAATAATAATAACATTTTACCCTTAATTACACTTTTTTACTTTTAACCGTGGAAAATAAAAGTAAAAAGTTACCATTCAACAAAAATTATTTTTATCCTAATGAACCAAATTTTTCATACTAATATCAACCATGACTCTTGAATTTTTTAACTTCCACTCACAGAAGCTATAAAATTACGTTTTATGCAAATTTCCAAAGTCTCCTATGAGGTGGGTAAAAGACGGTGAAAAGTTCAATAAACTTTTATATATCTAATATTCTTAAAAAATTACCTCAATGAATTAAATTTAAAATTTATAGTTATTATGTATCTATTTTTACATAAAATAAATTTAAATAAAATAAATAATTATTTAAATAAAAAGTCAGTTTTAAACAATAACTAAGTGTTTTTCACTATTCATCAAAAATTGAAAGTTCTCATAAAAATACCAAAAATTTACCCTATGATAATTTTGATATTCCAAATTAAAAAATGAAGTCTATTTTACCAAATTCAAAACATAAAAGTTTCATTTATTAATTTAAAATTAATTCCCTTGTTAAAACCAAAGAGCGTGTTTTTAAAAAGTAAAAACTATTAAAAGATTGACATGTGTTTATGTGAAATTTAAATGTGAGATTACTTATAATGACTTAAATTGTATTAAATGATAAAAATATAATCTAATTATTCTTATAAACCATTCAAATTCATAATTTATCACTATAATTCATTTCGATTAAAAAAATTGCTTTTTAATTAAAATTTAGTAATTTTCACTATTCATCAAAATATGAAAGTTATCATTAAATTACCAAACAATTTATCCAAACTAAACTTTTACGTCCCTACTGTAATGATTATTTTATTTTAATTAAATTGAATATATAAAAGTGTCAAATAGTTGATTGAAAAAGGGTTTTCCATTAAAAGGTATAAAACTGTATTTTTTTAAAAATACCTCTTTTATCATAAAAATTGAATTTTACTTATATTATGTCTAAGAAACACTAAAGACTAAAGTTAAAATTATATAAGATATATATATATATATAATATTTCAATTTTAGTTAATGGTATTCATAACTGTTTTGTTGAGCGGCTAGTTTTGTAAGTCGTGGTGCGCTCGAACACAGTGTTGCGTGTATCGCGTGTTTTTGAAATAATTTGAAGAGATAATATACTATGAAATCCTGGGGTTTGACATTCTACCCTCCTTAAATAAATTGTGTCCTCATAATTTCAAATTGTTTTTTGAAAATAAAATGTTTAAATAGAGAAATACCTTTGTGGAAAACAAACCTCAGAAATTGGGATAATAAAATTTAGTCTTAGTTTGAGGGAGACAGAAATGAAAATGTTACCACAGAATTAAGATTTCTTTTAGGAGAAAATTGGTGGAAATTAAAGAGACATAATTGGAGGTAAAATGTAAATATTTATATATAGTGATTGAGTTCATCAATTATAATATATCATTTAAATATATTGACATAACAAATCCATTATCAAAGCCTTTTTAAATAACAAAATACATAAAAAGAGTATATGGTATTTATTAATTTTTAAAAAAACCTTTTGGATTGTTAAGGATGTCAAAGATCAAATAAAACTCACAGCGGCGGAAAGGTAGTTGTCACCACTTATGGTAAAAAACATTCGTTTTTTGTAGTTTAGAAAATGCTTTGTAGAAAAAGATTCCCCTTAAAATGAAAATTCAAAGGGTTTTATACACTATATAAAAGAATGTCGTTTATAAATCAATGGATTCCCCAATGAAATGATATTTAGATGAGGTCTAATAACTAAATTATAAAAATTAATTTAGTCATATAATAAAGGGGAATATATAAATATATATATACTTAACAAGTTGAGTTACATCCTTTAACTAATTTATACCACAAAGTCGTCTTTCACTCCAAAAGATTTTAAAAAATATATTCTATTTATCCTAATCGTATAGGGTTCCAATAATAATAAATTTATAATTCACCTATCAGGCCTTTTAAAAAGGAAACTACATTATAAAATCTAGGACATCACAAATTCTAGTGGTAGATGATGCACCTTTTTCGCTCGTCGGTAGCGGGTTCAAGTATCGCGGACTTTCCAGACGCAACTCGTTGTCGCCCGACCTCTGGGTTGTCCTTTTTATGACAATCAAAAAATAAACTTAATAATTGTATCCAATTTCAAACTTAATCCATTCCAACCATTAGACTTATCTAAAATACCTCTATCCAAACTCTCATTCCTAAATTTATAAGGACGATATACGCAATGAAGATACTTTTTCCCACGTAATAACACGTGAACACCTTCATCATGTTTTCTTTTAAAACATGGTAACAATATGAATTACCATAAAACCTTATTGATTACATACATTCTCCCTTATTATTTATATAATACTGGATATATTCCTTACATCCAAAAATATTTAATATTCCAACAATGATTAAATAAACAAACTATTAATCAATTCCAATGTAGTCAAGATTATCCAATAAAATTTATTCAAACCAACCATCTCTTATTCCAAAATCACTACCTCATTATCAGGACCATATTAAAGATTACCTTTCCTTCAACCATGTATTTTTTAAAATGTGTAGCTTACTATTAAGTCACTTTTCTTAGAACCATAAAATCTCAAATCATCAACAAAATAGTATTGTAGTACAATCCTTATTTGTCTCTATAATTCATATAACCAGTATATTGTTGATACAACACTCAAATAAAAAAATTTAATAATAAGAACATTTTAAATTACTCTTCATCTGAGGTAGTATCATTACTATATTATTAACCTATATCATCATTTGTGGTATACTCTGATAAATGGGACATTTATTCGTGTAGTGACCAAAATTCTTGTAGATGAAGCATTTTACATTTGAAACCTTTTTCTTACCCAAAAAATAACGTACTTGGTGTCCTTTTTGACCACACTTATAACAAACTCTCATTCCGTTCAAGAATTTACCAAGGAGATTCTTTCCAAAATTATCACATTTGGGAAAATCCTTCTTTCCCTTATTCCCTTTATCAATCATTCTCTATACTATCATTTTTTTCTCTGGATTCCCTTCAAAGCCATTGGACTTAGATAATTCTTTACTTATCTTATTAACACTTGATTCTATTTCTTCATATGTTGAGAATACATGGGATAGTATTTACCTTTTAAATGTTGTATTAATACCATAAAAGATACTATCCTTCTTAATCTTTTGATCATATATATTGCTGGAGTTCTCATTCCTTCTTTGGGTGCCATTTCAATACAATGGCATACACTAGGTCTGTTTATGAATTTAAATGGATAATTCAAAATTTATAAAATAACTAACAAAAATCTAAAAGATTATGGATCTAATCCATAATCATAAAAATGTTTTCATTTTAGGAGTTATATACTCATAAACCCTTCATAGTGGTTTGTAAAGAAAAGGAGAATTATCCTAAGAAAATCCCACGGGAGTGTCGTAACCATGAGTGCAGCAAAGCCTGTTGTCGTGCACCGGTTCCCATTCGATTCTAGCTCATAGAGGTATTTTTGGGTTTTACCCCTATGTACATCTATTCTAGAGCCACCTCTACCAACTCGTATCCAAACGTGTATTTATTTCATTGAAAACTCACAGACTCTCTACAGTACCAAAATTCTAGGAAGTTCGTATATTCTAATCCTCAAAATATATCTTAAGGTAATGTGCTCTAATCAGAGTTTATCTAAATATAGTTTCCAGGGTTACTGCTAATCTTCCTCTAATTCCAACTGTAAATCTCTCACCCCAGTAACCCAAATCTGGTGCATTTTTTTAATACATTGGCCTAATTAAAAGGATTCATGTTTCTAAGGACTGATCTGTTTAGCTGTCATGAAATATATATTTCATTCATGAACATTACATTACACATTATAAAATAAAACAAAAAAATAAAAGATCATTTGATACCGCCATTAATCTTCTATATTAACCCTTCTTATCTATCATAAAAAACTTCTTGGAAACCTAGTAAATCTAAAACATAGAATGGGGTGAGCTTAAATGCCTAGTAAGGGTAAGCAATACAGTGGAAGATAATATTAATATTAGGCATGGTAAATAATTAAAAACACATTCCTTTAAAAAATAATAAACATGAACACATTTATGGTAGGAATATGAGATGAGTAAATAATGCTATAATAAACCATAGTCATGTTTATTCTACTAGTCTAATAACCATGTGAACCATCAATATTATTTTCATAATGAGGGAATGCATAATTCCAGACATTTTGAAACATTTTTTCAAGGCCTCGACCAAGATGCCTAAAAATTATTAAGGTCTTGGCCAAAACCGTATGTCAAATTGGAAAAGTCCATGAATAATTTCACTTCTTGTTGTCTAATGAGACCTAACGTCGCATTGAGGAGCTATAACGGGATCCACCCTTCACTTACTATGTCCAATAAATTCCTCATATGAAAAGGTTGGATCATTACATAAACATTTGTTTTAAAACTAGCATATGAAATGTCAACACATTATCCATAAACATTGAATGGTATAAAAATAACTCATCCATAGTCAAACATATCACAAAACCTTCAATACAATATGGAATATTTGTACCATAATAAATCAACTTCAAAGAAGTTTAAAATTCATCAATGGATTTTTGACATTGATTAAAATGATTTTTAAAACTCTTTGATAGAAATATCCATTTTTCTTGAAAACATTTAAAAGTCACACAATTTAGAAAGGAATATATTTAAAGACAATTCTGAATCAAATTTTACCATAAAAATTTGAAACTTTTTAATGGAATTAATATTTTGAAAACATTCATTTCCAAATAAAATAAATCCTCAAAAACCATTTTGAAAACATGGACATTAATGAGATTGATTTAGAAGAATAAATATTTAAAACATTTAAAATGATGATTTAGTAAAAATGATCCTTTAAATAATCCATTTGAAAAATCTATCACAAAACATTGAAATGGATAATAAATATGTCCCATTATATACTTATTTAAAAATAACCTCGGATAATAAAAAGATTGTAGAATTAACTCTTACCTTGCACTTTCCATTAGTCGAGGGTATGTTTAACCTCCTGTATGAAGATTTTAGTATGTTATTAAATTATAAAAGAACCATTTTAATATTTATGATATCATACATTATTTATTTATGACTTCATACTACCCATTTAATAATATTTTTCATGTTAAATTAACATTTCGGGTAATAATTGCTTTCATTATCTTACAATTTTTTTACTTGTTACTCTTGATTGTATCACTTAGATAATGATTTTAATAATTCCAAAATATAAAACATTATTTATATATAATATATATTTAGAATATAAATATGTATAATAGATGTATATATGAAATGAAAAACACCGTTTATGGAGACGGTAGTCTGTACGTACACATAAATGTTGTTTCCGTTTTCATATCATATTGAACAGAACTAATTGAATAAGATATATGTAATTACACACATATATATAAATATATATCTATATATAATAGCATTATTATGTCATATATTACATACTTATTAGTAATATATATTTTTATAATCGTCGATGAATGGTGAACATGGAAATGAATCTCATCGCGTCGTGGAAACGGTAATCCATACGTACACACGAGCGAAAATATCATTTCCTTAATGGTGTGGAATTGGATGGTATATTAATCTTCCAGAGACATTAGCATGTAATTTTCATTATTTATATAAATATTACTCATCATTATATCCATCCAAATAGCATAGTTTTGAATAACAAATTACACCACGTCGTTGAGACGGTAAGCCGTACGTACTCTGTCATGGTGACATTATCATTAATAATATGGATAGAATAATGAATATATTTGTGAAATATTTATAATAACATAAAATTATGTAGAATATACTAGAGTTATTATTTTATAATTGAAACACAAATAAAGATTTAGTTGAAGAATAATAGAAATTGAAAGAGGGTGGTGAAATCATTACATCTTCTTCGGGTTCTTCCTTTTGATTTGATCACAAGGGATACTTAGGATGGATTGATGACTAAACTAAGGACTTTAGGATAAATTTAGGATATTTGGGAGGTTATTTGGGTAGGGGTTGGTGAGCCAAATGGATTTGGAGGTGTTAATTTGAGAGAAGGGGATGTTCCCTTTTATAAGAGGGGTGAGGGGCACCTTAGGAAAAAGTTAAAATATTATTTTATAATAAATTTATTTTCGGTTTTTAATTGGTAAAAGATGATTTATTTAATGGATATGGTGGGGATGGGTCGAAAAAAACTCAACAAATAGGTTTTAGACAGGTTTAGGTTACCATAATAACCTTATCTTTTAGATTTAACTCTTAGTTAAATAGTTTGACATTTACGATGTCTATTTGTATTTTTATATTACATGGTTAATAAACTTACTATAAAATGAAAATAGAACCCCAATTGGTTCATTAATTTCATATATATTATTATATAAGTATTTTGGAAGAACATTTGATATTTAGGACTATTATATAAATTAATAATATAATATTTGTTTTAAAAACTATTTTATGTAAATTTTGGCACTATTTGGTAATTATTTTTTTGTCAAAATAATAATAGAATTATTACATAAAAAACAATTGATCTAACCAACCTTAACATGTCATAATAACCTAGAAAATTATTTTAATTTTTAATAATTCTTAAATTAAATTTATTTGGATATTTTAATATCAATTATTTTAATCTTTCAGTAATACGGTAATTACTCCATCATCATTTTGTCATAAATAAATTTAATTATTTAATTTTTTTAAATTATAAATAAAATACCATTAGGTGGGAAAGTTTTTTATATTTATAATGAATATTTATAGTCTAATTAATCTAATTTATAACCCTATAATAAGATTGTTTTAGTTATTAAACCTTGATTTTTATTCTTTTAACCCTTTTTGAATTAAATAATAATAAATGTCCTAATATAATCCATGTGAACCTAAAGGATAATATTATATTCCAAATGTTTTTTTGGTCTAATTACACTTATCCAATATAAATTGGTCATGTGTTAGGGTAAGAATAATATCATTTTTACCCTTAATTACCCTTTTTACTTTTAACTGTGGTAAATATAAATAAAAAGTTACTATTCACCAAAAAATATTTTTGTCTTATTGAACCACATTCTTCTTACTGATATCAACCGTGTCTCTCGGATTTTTGAAATTCCACACAAATATGTAGTAAAATTATGTTATATGTGAATTTTCTAATTCTCCTTGGAGGTGGGTAAAAGACGGTGAAAAGTTAAATAAAATTATATATATATAATATTATTACAAAATGACTCCAATGAATTACATTGAACATATATAGGTATTATGTATCTATTTTGACAAAAAATAAATTTAAATAAAATAAATAGTTCTTTAAATAAAAATGACAGTTTGAAACAATAACTCAGTGTTTTTAACTATTCATCAAAAATTGAAAGTTTTCAGAAAAATATCAAAAATTTACCCGATGCTAATTTTAATTTTCTGAATTAAAAAATGTAGTATATTTTATTAAATTTAAAACATAGGAGTTGAATTTTTTAATTTAAAATAAATTCCTGTTGTGAAAACCAAAAAGCAGGTTTTTAATAAGTAAAAACTATTAAAAGATTAACATGTGTTTATGTCAAATTTAAATGTGAGATTACTTATAATGACCTAGATTGTATTAAATAATAAAAATATTATCTAATTATACTTCTAAACCATTAAAATGCATAATTTATAACTATAAATCATTTTGATTAATAAACGTTGATTTTAATTAAAATTTAATAATTTTCACTGTTCATCAACATATGCAACTTATCAGAAAAGTACCAAAAATTTATCCAAACAAAATTTTTATATCTTGATTCTAAAGAATTATTTAATTTCATTTAATTGAATATATAAAATTTTAAAATATTGGTTTTAAAAGGGTTTTCCATGAAAAAGTATTAAACAACATTTTTTAAAAAAATACCTCTTTTATCTTAAAAATTGATTTTTTTCTATATTATGTCTAAGAAACACAAAAGATAAATGTGAAAATTATATAAGGTATATATATAAAATTTAAAATTTTGTTAATAGTATTCATAACCATTTATTTTAATGGATTGTTTGGTAAGTTGTGGTGCGCTCGAACAAAGTGTTGCATGGAGCGTATGTTTTTGAAATACTTTGAAAAGATAACATACTATGAAATATTGGGGTGTTACAGTGCATCGTACGTGGATATATGATCATGCCCTACCTCGCTTTCAACATCCCCCAGCTGCGAGTCTCTCAAACGCTCAAGGAGTGAAGGAGTAAACATCATCGACTTTAGAAAAGTTGTACCCTCCTACTCCACCAAGGTCAACTATGGGGAAGCCAACTACTCTGAAGCTTCCTGCACTAGACGAGCCTAAGACTTCCTGCAAAGGGAATCTACTACTATGTTTCCCTTCCCTGGAGTGTCTAATATCTCAAAATCATTGTCCTGCTGAAACTCCAGCCAGCGCCTCTGCCTCATATTCCAATCCCTCCGAGTGAAGATGTACAAGAGGCTCTGGTGGTCTGAGTAGACCACAAAAGGCTCACCCAGAAGGTAGTGTCTCCATAACCTTGAGTCTAAGACCACCACTACCAGCTCCAAATTGTGAGTCACATAATTCTGCTAATTTGGCCTTAACTGCCTTGACCCATATGCAATCATTGCCCACTGGTGCATCAGCATGCACCCGAGCCCATCTCCTAAGTCATCACAGTATTCCACGAACTCAACGCCCTCCTCTGGAAGCATCAACACTGGAGCACTAGTCAGGCTCTGCCTCATCTCCTCGAAGGCCTTCTAGAAATAATTAGTCCCGGTGAGTGGTCTTCCCTTCCGCGTCAATGCAGTCAAAGGGGCAGCAATCTTGGGGAAGTCTTCTATGAACCTTCTATAGTACCCAGCCATACCAAGTAATCTCCACACCTCAGACGCATTATTGGGTGGATCCCAAGCATGCACTGCCTCTATCATTGCGGGATCTACGGCTAATCCCTGTTATTCAATGACATTCCCTTGAAAGTGAACCTCATTAATCCATAACTGACACTTCGAGATCTTCCCAAATAGCTGGTGGTCCCAGAGTAAGTATAGGACTATCCTCAAATGCTCTGTATGCTCCTCCTCCGTCGCAGAGTAGATGCGTATTTCGTCAATAAGGGAAACAAAAAACCGGTCCATGTAAATCTGGAAGATTTGGTTCATCAATTCCATGAAGGCGGTAGGGGCATTCGCTACGCCAAAGGGCATCATCAGAAATTCGTAATTCCGAAAAGGACAACTGAAATCCAACTTTGGGATATCACCCCCAAGAACCCACAAAAGGTGGTATCCGGATCAAAGATCAATCTTGGAGAACCCCTTCGCACCTCCCTACTAGTAAAATAGGTCGTAAATCCTCCAATAGGGTACTTTTTCTTTTTAGTGGCCTGTTTTAGGCAAAGATAATCCACACAAAACCGTAGGCTCACATCTTTTTTCTTCATAAACAAAACCGGAGCTTCCTAGGGTGACACACTCGGCCTGATGAATCCCTCCTCACGATGGTTATCCAACTGAATTCGTAACTCCCGAAGCTCTGTGGGTTCCATCCAATAATCCGCACATGATATCTGGGAGGTCCTCGGTTGCAACTCAAAGAAGAACTCCATCTATCGCCTTCGAGGTATTCCTGAGACATCCTCGAGAATGATCTTCTTGTAGTCCTATACAACAGTAGGGATCCAAGTGCCTATAGAGTCTGATGCTTTGAGATCCATTCTCTCCAAATGATGAAGAAAAGGTCGTGGTCTATTGCTCAGAGAACCCTTCTGCTTTTCCAGGAGGTCTCTCTCACTGAGGATTGTGAACCTTGTCCCATCAGAATGCACGTATCTGACTTATCTGCAATGACAACCGATCTGGGCATCAACCATAGAAATCCAATCCATTCCCATGATGACATCGCATGGTTGCATTTTGATGACAGTAGGTCCCACGTGAATCTCTATCCTCTAAACAGTAGTTCACACTGTCTGCAAACAGGGGTCACTAACGATGCACTTCCCATAGGAACCTCGAGACTATGCGTAGGTGTCAGCACCTCTACTGAGAGCCCCAAATCCCGTTCCAAAAGCAGCAATATAAAAGATTGGTTGACGCCTCTGTCTACTAGTACCGAAGAAATCATATACTAAACATAAATCATACCTCAAACCATCTCGTGTGATGGGGGGTCACGAACACCAATATCCTGAAGCTGCCCGTAGCCCCTACCGCCAGCCCCCTGAGCCTGGCGTGGGCCGCCTAGTGGTGGTGGTGGAAGGATCTCGAAACACTGTCCCCCACCTCCAGGTCCTGCCGCTCTACCTGTGCCGCCTCTCTGAGGACCACCTTGTCATCGCCTAGGATATCCTTGGTCACGGTGCTGCCTCTGTCCCTGCGGTGCACCCACTGCCTGCCACGACTGCTCAATATTCATGGTCAAGCAGTCCAGTGCTAGGTGACCCCATCCATCACAAGAAAAGAATCATATCCCTCCTGACTAACCCAGTGTTCTACGGAACAACTACGGTGTACGACCCTGCCCCTGAGTATGCTCACAGAAGGGTCTCCTAGGCTGAGGCTCTGCTCTCTAATGCTTGCCTGCTACCGAAGACTCTTCTCTGAAGCGGCCACTACTAGGCCCTCCCAGCTGGCGTCCCTCAGCCAAGAAGATATATGTCATGAGCACTCGTTCAAACACCGCTACATAATTAGGGATGCACATGGGAACTACACTATCATGGATCTCTCTAAGAAGACGCTACTCAAAATTTTGCACCTGAAAGTAGCTATCGCGGTTCATATCCTGCGAGTAGCATGTCAGATCAATAAACCGGTCCATGTACTGCGCCACAATCATCCCCCCTACTTCAACTCAAAAAACTCTTGAATCTGAATGGAGCATAAACAAAAGGGGGATCACTCTTCCTAGAAGGGATGATGGAAGTTATCCCATGTGAGAGGCGACTCGTTATGGGTTTGTGTAACCAACCCCCACCAACGCCTGACCGTCTCGAGGAAAAGATTGGTATCCAGGGCTACCATCTGGTCAGCTGGTGTCCCTACCAGACTGAAAAGTTAGTCCACAGACTCTATTGTAATGCCCCGACCCATGATTCCCATAGTCGGTGAATTATTTTAATAAATTGGCATGATTATAAGGAATCTCATCCCGAAAGACCAATCAGTTTAGCAGTCATGGAAAATAGAATACGTACATGAACTGTACATTACACATTATAACATACAACCAAAAATAAAAAATCCTTTGAGAACGCCATTTTTCCGTTAGAATAACCTTGCATCTGAAACATTAAAACACTACTTGGGATCTTGGGAAAATAAAACATAAGAAAGGGGTTATCTCAGATGCATAGTAAGGGTAAATAGTTTAGTGGAAGATAACATAAACAATATGCATAGTGAATAATTCAAAACACATGCCTTTACAAATAATTAACATGAACACTTTATGGAAGAAATATGAGCTGAGTAAATAATTCCATAATAAAAAACAGTCAAGGGTATTCTACTAGTCAAATAACCACATGAATCGTCAAAATTATTTTCATAATGAGGGAATGTATAATGTCAGACATTCTGAAAAAGTTTTTCAAGGCCTTAGCCAAGATGTCTAAAAATGATTAAGGCCTCGTCCAAAACTATATATCAAATTGGGAAAGGCCTCATCCAATTCCACATATAATTGTCTCATGAGACCTACCGATGCATCGAGGAGCTATAGCGGGCTCCACTTGTCACATACAAAGTCCAATACATTCATCAAATGAAATGGTTGAAACATAACATAAACATTTGTATTTAAACTAGCATACGAAATGTCAATAATTTATCCATAAACCATTTATGATATAAAAATAACACATCCACCATTAAACATATCACAGAACCTTCAATACAATCTGGAAGATTTGTATCATAATAAATCAATTTGAAACAAGTTTAAAATCCATCAAATGATGTTGACATAGATGAAAATGATAAATAAAATTATTTGAGAGAAATACCCCTTTTTCATGAAATGATTTGTAGGTCTAACAATTTATAAAGTAATTCATTTCAAATAGATATTTGAATAAAAGTGTCCCATACCACTTTGAAACATTTGAAGAGAATTATCATTTCAAAACATTCATGTCTATATAAATAAATCCTTAAAATCATTTTGAAAATATGAACATTAATTAAAAGGGTTTAAGAAGATAATTCTTTAAAACATTTAAAATGATGATAGAGTTAAAAAGTCCCTCCCATAAAACCTTAAATGATTCCTTTTGAATAAATTTTTATGGAATATGTGTATCTATGATAAGTATGTCCCAGAAAATACTTACACATGAACAATCTTGGATAATAATGAGATCGAGGAAATAACACATACCTTGCACTTTCCTTTGGTTGAGAGTATGTTTAACCTCCTATATAATGAACATAGTTTGTTATTAAATTATAACAGACCATATTCATATTTATTATATCATACATGATTAATTTATGACTTCATACTACACATTTAATAATGATTTCCATGTTAAATTAACATTTTGGGTAATAATCCCATTCTTTATCGAATGTATTTTAACGTGTTCTTCTTAATCGTATCATTTAGATTATGATTTATATGATTCTAGAATATAAAACATGATTTATATATCATATATATTTAAAATATAAATATTTATAATAGATGTATATATGAAATTGAAGGCACCGTTTATGGAGACGGTAGGCTGTACTTACGCCTAAACGCTGTTTTCGTTTTCACATTGTATTGAACAAAAGTAAGTGAATAAAATTTATGTAAGTACATACATTAATTCATATATATATATCTAGTAGCATTATTATTTCATATATTACATACTTATTAATAATATATATTTTTTATAATCATCCTTGAATGGTGAACATGGAAATGACTCTCATCGCGCCGTGGAGATGATAATCCCTACGTACGCACAAGCGAAAATATCATTCTTTTGATTTCAAATAGTATGTAAATAGATGGTATATCATAATTACAGAATAATTAAATGTTATATTTATTATTTACATCAATTATACGACATTATTATACCCATCCTAACAATAATGTATTGAATAATAACTACACCATGACGTGGAGACGGTAAGCCGTGTGTATGCACGTATGGTGACATGTAATTCATAGGATGTATGAAATAATGAATATGGTTTTACCATATTTAAAATAAAATCACTTTATATAGAAGATACTATAGTTATTTTTTTATAATGGAATCAACAAGGAAAGAGTAAGTGGAAGAAGAAAAGGACTTGAAAGATGTGATGAAATATTTACCTATTCTTCGGGTTCTTCCTTTTGATTTGATCACTAGGGCTCCATAGGATGGCTATCTGATCAAAATAAGTCATCTAGGATCAAGTGAGGAATTTTGGGAGGATATTTGGCCCGTGTTTGGCTTATCCAAATGGCTTTGGAAATGTGATTTTGAAAGAAGGGTAAGTTCCCTTTTATAAGAGGGGTGAGGGTCACTTTAGTAATAGATTAAAGTATTAATTTATTATACAATCATATTAGGTTTATAATGGTTCAAAATGAAAATATTTCGAGCCATAGGTGGTTATTCGTCGAAATCATCTCAACCAATAGGTTTTAGACAAGTTTAGGTAGCCATTGTAACATTATCTTTTAGATTTAACTCTTAGATAAATAGTTTCAATTCTAACATGTCTTCTTGTATTCTTACTCTATATTGTTAATTAACATAATCTAAACTTTCAAGAGAACCTAAAGTGAATAATTAATGACATATATTATATTATTTAATACCTTTAGCAGAACCTTAAATTTTTAGGAATATTATGTCAACCAATAATATAGTATTTGTTTTCATTATTAATTTATGTAAATTTTGACACTATTTGGTATTTTGTTTTTTTGAAAGTCATTAAAACATGATTAAAATGAAAAAGATACATTAAAGAAACACTAACATGTCATATTCACCAAAAAAAATCGTTAATGTCATAAAAACATTGAAATTTTATTCTTTTAATATTTATAACACCATTTATTTGATTCTATCATTAATAATGCAATTAATGCATCATCATTGTGTCATAAATAAATTTATTTATTTAATATCTAAAAATTATAAATAAAATACCAAGATGTAGGAAATATTTTTATCTTTCTAAAGAATATTTACGGTCGAATTTATCTTATATAAAACACTATATTAAAAATGGTATAGCAAATAAACATTGAATTAATCACTTATAAGTCTTCTTTAAATTAAATAATGATAAATTTATTAATTTAATCCAAGTGGACCTAAAGAATCATATTTTATTCCCAAGGGTTTTTTTTCGAATTCAAATTATCCAATAGAATTAATACATATGGTAGGGAAATTAAAATATCATTTTTATCCTTAATTACCCAATTTAATTTTTACCGCGGTAAATAAATGTCAAAAGTTACTATTCACCGAAAATTATTTTCATCTTATTAAACCACATATTTCATTCTGAGGTTAACCGTGTCTTCGGATTTTTGAAAATCAACCCCCAGAAGCTGTAAAATTATGTTTATGCAAATTTTCAAATGTTCCTAGAAGGTGGGAAAAAGACGATAAAACGTTAAATAAACTTTTATATGCATAATATTATTATACAATGACTCTAATGAATTAAATTGAACATATATAGATATTATTTATCTATTTTGACCTAAAATAAAATTAAATAAAATAATGAATTATTTAAATAAAAAGTCTGTTTTAAACAATAACATAGTGTTTTTCACTATTCATAAAAAATTTAATCTTTTCAGAAAAGTACCAAAAATTCACCCTAAGATAATTTTGATATTATAAAACCAAAAATGAAGTCCATTTTACCAATTTTAAAACCCTGAAGTTGAATTAATAAATTGAAAATTAATTCCCGTTGTCAAAACCAAAAGGCGTATTTTAAAGAAATAATAACTATCAAAAGACTAACACTGGTTTATTTCCAATTTAAAAAATAAATTACATATAATGAACAAAATTAGATTAAATGGTAATAATATAATCTAATTATACTTCCAAATCATTAAAATTTATAATTTAACACTATAAATTAATTTGATTTAAAAATTTGTTTTCAGTTAAAATTTAGTATTTTTCACTATTCACAAAAATATGAAAGTTATCAGAAAAAGACCAAAAATTTATCGAAACTAAATTTTTATATATTGATTATAAAGAAGAATTTTATTTTTTCAAACTTAACATATAAAAGTTTCAAATATTTGATTTAAAAAGGGTTCTCCGTTAAAATGCAGTAAAATTGCATTTTTTGAAAAATAATTTTTTTATCTGAAAAAAATGAATTTGTTATTTCATTTTGTCTATGAAAATCATAATATGGATTATAAAATTATAAATATTATATAATGTTCATAATTTAGTTAATACTATTCATAACCGTATTCTAACGGCTAGTTTGTTACGTCGTCGTGCGCTTGAACTCGGTGTTGCGGGTAGTGCATGTTGTTGAATTAAATTAATGAAATAATCTAACATGAAATCATGGGGTGTTACATTCTACCCTCCTTCAATAAATTGAGTCCTCCAAATTTGAAATTTTTCTTTGAAAATAAAATGTTGAAAATAGAGAAATAACTTTGTGGAAAACCCTCATCAGAAATTGGGTTAATAAAATTCAGTCTTAATAAGAGGGAATGGGAAATGAAAAAGATACCACCAAATTAAGATCTCGAGTAGGAGAAAATTGGTGGAAATTATAGACACTTAATTGGAGGGAAAATGTAAATATTTATATAGAGTGATTCAGTTCATCAATCACAATATATCATTTAGATATATTGACATAACAATTCCATTATCAAAAACATTTTCAATACCAAAATACGTAAAAAGAGTATATGGTATTTATATTCTTTTGAAAAAACTCTTTGGCTTCTTAAGGAATCCAATGATCAAATAAAAATCAAAGTTGCATAAATTTCATTTCCACTGCTTACGTTAAAAAAACATTCCTTTTTTTGTCGTTTAGTAAAACGTTTCATAGAAAAATATTCCCCTTGATATTAAATTCAAAGGGTTTTATACACCCTATAAAAGAAAGCCATTTTGAAATCAAAGGATGCCTCAATGAAAGGATATTATGCCGAAGACCCTTAAATAATGTTTTAAGAATTAATTTAATCATATAATAAGAGGGAAATATATATATATATATATACATGACATGTAGAGTTACATCCTTTAACTAATAAATACCACAAACTCATCTTTCACTCCAAAAGATTTAAAAAAACAATTTTATTTATCCTAATCATATAGGGTTCCCAAAATAATGAATTTATAATTCACCTATCAGACCCATTAAAAATAAACTACATTATACAATTTATGAAATCACGTAGTCCAGTGGTAGGTGATGCACCCTTGCCGCCGTTCGGTTGTGGGTTCATCACTCGCAGCCTTTCCGGATGTGACTGGTTGTCGCCATACCTCTGGGTTTTCCTTTTTATCACAATCCAATAATAACCTTATCAATTGTATCTAATTTCTAACATAATCCATTCCAAAAATTAGACTTATCCAAAATACTTCTATCCAAACTCTCAGTCCAAAATTTTAAGTAAGTTAAACACAATAAAGATCCTTCATGCCACGTAATAACATGTGAACACCTTAATCATGTATTATTTTAAAACATGGTAATGCCCTGAGTTACCATAAACCATTATTGATTACATTCATTCTCCCTTATTCTTTATAGAATACTGGATATATTCTTTATATCCAAGGATTTTGAATATTCCAACAATGATGAAATAAACAAACTATTAACCAGTTCAAAGGAAGTCAAGAATATCAAATATAATTTATCCAAATCAACTCTCTCTTATTCCAAAATCACTACCTCATTATCAAAACCATATTAAGGATTACCTTTCCTTTAACCATGTATTTTCCAAAAAGTGTAGCTTACTATTATGTCACTTTTACTAGAACCATATTATCTCAAATCCTCTATAAAATATTACTGCAGTACAATCCATATTTATCTCCATAATTCATATAACCAATATATTGTTGATATAACACTCAAATGAAATAATTCAATAATAACTACATAAGAAAACAAGAAATTCCTCTTCATCTGAGGTAGTTTCATAACTTGATTATTATCAATAGCATCATCTGTCGTACACTTTGATGACTTGGACATTGATTCACGTAGTTTCCCAACTCCTTTTAAATGAATCATTTTACATTCGGAACCTTTTTCTTACCCTTGAAATCACGTACATGGTGTCCTTTTTCTCCAAACATATAACAAACTCTCATTCCCTTAAATTATTTACCAAGGTGTTTATTTCCACATTTATCACATATGAAAAAAATCCTTCTTTACCCTCTTCTCTTTATCCATATTTTTCTCTACCATCCTTTTCTATTCTTACTTCCCTTCAATGCCATAGGACTCAGAGAAATTGTTACTTATCTTATTAACAAATGAAATTATTTCTTCATATGTTGAGAATACATGGGATGATAATTCCATTCTAAATATTGGCTTAATACCATGAACTATATGATCCTTATTACTATTTGGATCATACGTATTGCAGGAGTTCTCATTCCTTCTACTAGGTGCCATTTATAAACAGTGGCATACACTAGGTCAGTTTATGAATCTCAATGAATAATTCCAAACTTGTAAAATACCTAATGTAAATTGAACTGTTTATGGATATAATCCATAATAATTCAAATGTTTTCGTTGAGGAAGTATGTACACCTAAATCCTTCATAATGGATTGTAATGGAAATGTGAATTATCGTAATCATATCCACCGTAAGTGTCGTAACCCAGAGTGTAATAAGTCCCATTTTCATGCACCAGTTCCCATTCGAGTCTAGCTCAAAGCTTTGTTTTTGGGTTTTACGCCTAGGTACATCTGTTCCAGAGCAACCTGTTCCTGCTTGTATCCAGGTAGGGATGTATTGTTTAGAAAGCTCACAAAATATCTAAATTAGAAAAATTATTGGAAGTTATTCAATACTAATACTCAAATTTTGTCTTAGGATAATGTTATTTAATCAAGGTTTATCTAAATCTATTTCCATGGTTATTGCTAAACTTCCTCTGATACCAACTGTAATGGGCCAACCTTAGTTTCCCAGAGTCGGTGCATTATTTTAATACATTGGCATGACTACAAGGAATTATGTCCCGATTGACCGACCAACTTAGCTGTCTTGGAAAATAGATTACATACATGAACATTACATTACACTTTCTTACATACAACAGAAATGAATAATCCTTTGAGAACGCTATTGTTCCCTTATCTTAACCTAGAATCTCAAAACTAAAAACACTTCTTCGAATCCTAGGAAAATAAAACATAAGAAATGGGTGAGGTCAGATGCTCAATAAAGGTAAATAGTTTAGCAGAAGATAACATAAAAAATATGCATGGTGAATAATTGAAAACACAGGCCTTTACAAATAATAAACATGAAAACTTTATGGAAGAAATATGAGCTGTGTAAATAATGCCATAATAAAACATAGTCATGGGTATTCTACTTGTCGAATAACCTCATGAACCATCAATATTATTTTAATAATGAGAGAATGTCTAATGCCAGACATTCTATAACATTTTTTCAAGGCCATGACCAAGATTTCTAAAAATGATTAAGGCCTTGACCAAAATCATATATATCAAATTGGGAAAGGCCTCATCCAATTCCACATATAATTTCCTCATGATATCTAATGAGGAATAGAGGAGCTATAGTGGGCTCCACCCATCACTTAATATGTCTAATACATTCCTCAAATCAAAAGGTTGAAACATAACATAAACAATCATATTAAAACTAGAACACGAAATATCAATACTTTATCCATAAACCATGAATGGTATAAAAATAACACATCCACCATCAAACATATCACAAATCCATCAATACAATATAGATGATTTTTATCATAATAAATCAATTTCAAACAAGTTTAAAATCCTTCGAAGGATGTTGACATTGATGAAAATGATTTGTAAAATTCTTTGAAAGAAATACCCCTTTTTCCTGAAATCGTTTGTAAGTCTCGCAATTTATAAATGAAGTCACTTAAATGAGGTTTTTGGCTAAAAGTGCCCTGTAACACTTTGAAACTTTTGAAATGAATTATAATTTCAAAACATTCATGTCCATATAAATAAATACTTAAAATCGTTTTGAAAATATGAACATTAATTAAAAGGGTTTAGAAAGATAAATCATTAAAAAATTTAAAAATGTTGATCTAGTTTGAAAAACCTCCCATAAAACCATTAAATATTTCTTTTGAATTTTTTTTATGAAATATGGGTATCTATGATAATTATGTCCTAGAAAATACTTACACATGAACAATCTGGGATAACAATGAGATTGTGGAATCAACCCTTACCTTGCACATTCCATTGGTCGATGGTATATTTAACCTCCTCTATAATGACCATAGTAGTTATTAAATTATAAAAGAACAATATTAATATTTATTACATCATACATGATTCATTTATGAATTTATACTACCCATTTAATAATAATTTCCATGTTAAATTAACATTTTCGTAATAATCACTTTCTTTATCATATGTGTTTTAACTTGTTATTCTTGATCGTATCATTTAGATTATGATTTAAATAATTAAATAATGTAAACATTGATTTATATATCATATATATTTCAAATATAAATATTTATAATATATGTGTATATGAAATGGAAGGCACCATTTATGGAGCTGGTAGGTCATACGTATGCATAAACGTTGTTTCCGTTTTCACATCGTATTGAATGGAAGTAAGTGAATAAGATTTATGTAAGTACAAACATTCATACATTCATATATATATATATATATATATATATATATATCTCCATTAGCATTATTATTTCATATATGATATAATTATTAATAATATATATTTTTATAATCATCATTGAATGGTGAACATGGAAATGACTCTGATCACGTCGTCGATATAGTAATCCGTACGTACGCACGAGCGACAATGTCACTATTTTGATTTAAAATATTATGTAAATAGATGTTATATCATAAATAAAGAATCATAAACATTTTAAATTTGTTATTTAAATCAATTAAACATCATTATCATACCCATCCAAATAATAATGTATTGAATAACAACTACACGATGACGTGGGGACGGAAAGCCGTATGTACGCCCGTATGGTGAAAAGTCATTCATAGGATGGATGAAATAATGAATATGGTTGTAAAATATTTATAATAACATCATAGTTTATTTTATATACTGTAGTAATTGTTTTAAAATGGAAACAACAAAGAAAGAAAAAGTGGAAGAAGAAAAGAACTAGAAAGAGGTGATGAAATATTTATATATTCCTCAGGTTCATCCTTTTGATTTGATCAAAAGGGATCCATAGAATGGATTTATGATCACAATAAGTCCTCTAGGATAAATTGAGGGATGTATAGAGGATATTTGATCTGGGTTTGGCCGAGCCAGATGGATTTGGAGGAGTGATTTTGAGAGAAGTGGAAGTGCCCATTTATAAGACGGGTGAGGGTCACTTTGCGAAAAAATTAATGTATTAATTTATTATACAATCATATTAGGTTTATAATGGTTCCAAATGAATTTATTTCAAGAATTAGGTGGTTATGGGTTGAATATATTTCATCCAATAGGTATTAGACAAGTTTATCTAACCATTTTAACATTATCATTTAGATTTAACTCTTAGTTAAATAGTTCAACTTTTACCGTTTATTCTTGTATTCATACTCTATATGGTAATTAAACATACTATAAACTTCCAAGAGAACCTAAGGTGTCTCATTAATGGCATATATAATATTATTTATTCCCTTTGGCAGAACCTTACATTTTTTGGAATATTATATCAACCAATAATATAGTATTTGTTTTAAATAATAATTTATGTCAATTTTGACACTATATGGTATTTTGTTTTTGTTAAAGTCATAAAAATTTTATTACTTCTAAAAAGATACATTGAATCATACCTAAAATATCATATTCACCATGAAAATTCGTGGATGTTATAAAAACATTGAAATTATATTTATTTTAATATTCATAATACCATTTATTTGATTACTTCATTAAAAATGTAATTACTACATCATCATTGGGTCAAAATTAAATTTAATTATTTAATGTCTAAAACTTATAAATAAAATACCATGATGTAGTAAATACTTTTAGCTTTCTTATTAATATTTATAGTCGAATTTAACTTATGTAAAACCCTATATTAAAAATTGTTTAGTTAATAAACATTTAATTTAACACTTTTAACTATTCTTTAAATTCAAAAATAATAAATGTCATAATCTAATCCAACTGGACCTAAAGGATCATATTTTATTCCTAAGGTATTTTTTGGTCGATTTACACTTATCCAATAGAATTAGGACATGTTTTAGGGTAATTATAATTTGATTTGTACCCTTAATTACCCTATTTACTTTTAACCTGGGTAAATAAAAGTCAAAAGTTACTATTCAAAAACAATTATTTAATCTTATTGAACCACATTTTACATAATAAGGTTAACCACGTCTCTCATATTTTTTAAATACAACTCATAGAAGAGGTAACATTATGTTTTATGCAAATTTTTAAATGCTCCTAGAAAGTGTGTAAAAGACGGAAAAAACTTCAATAAAATTTTATATATCTAATATTATTATAAAATGACTCTAATGAATTACATTGAAAATATATAGATATTATGTATCTATTTTGAATTAAAATAAATTTAAATAAAATAATGAATTATTTAAATAAAAAGTTAGTTTTAGACAATAATGTAGTGTTTTTCACTATTCATCAAAAATTGAATGTTTTTAGAAAAGTACCAAAATATCTCTCTAAGATAATTTCGATATTCTAAAACCAAAAGTTAAGTCCATTTTAAAAAATTAAAAACCAATAAATTTCATAAATTAATTTAAAATTAATTCACGTTGTCAAAACCAAAAAGCATATTTTTAAGAAATAATAACTATCAAAAGATTGACAAATGTTTAAGTCCAATTTCGAAGTGAAATTACATCTAATGAACAAAATTAGATTAAATGGGAAAAATATAAGATAATTTTACTTCCTAACAATTCAAATTTATAATTTAACACTATCAATTATTTTGATTAAAAATGTTGTTTTTAGTTAAAATTTAGTATTTTTCACTATTCACCCAAAAATGAAAGTTATCAGAAAAACATCAAAAATTTATCAAAACAAAATTTTTATGTATTGATTCTAAAAAATTAGTTTATTATATAAAATTGAATATATAAAATTTTCAAATATTGGATTTAAAAAGGGTTCTCCATTAAAAGGCTGTAAAATTGCATTTTTTTAAAAATAATTTTTTATCTGAAAAAAATGAAATTGTTCTTATATAATCTCTTAGAAACTAATAATATGGATTCTAAAATTATAAGGATTATATAATGTTCAAAATTAAGTCAATACTATTCCTAACCGCTTGTGAACGGCTAGTTTGGTACATTATGGTGCTCTTTAACTTTGTGTTGCGTGTAGTGCATGTTATTGAATTAAAGTGAAGAAATAATGTACTATGAAATCATGGGGTGTTACACTAGCCAGTCTTCCGCTACCTGGGGATCCGGGTCCCCGCGGAACTTCTGCGGCTGCTGATGCAGAAGTGTCAGAGTGCACTCAGCCTGCACTAAACCTCAGCCTGTGCTGCCGGTACTAACTGATGCTCTCTAGATGGAGGGGAAACTACTAAACCACTAGGTGGAAGGGTATAATGTGAGGGTCCCTGAACTGACGCCTCATTGCTAACCAGATCATCATCATGAACTTGAGTGGTAACTTGGCTTGCTACTATCATGGGGGCTTCCTAAAAATTAGCAAGGATCACAGCGATCAGATTAGCATATATATATATATATATAATTCTAATCACAAAGGGGAGATGACTCAAAAAGGACAGCCCAAGACTCAATCCTACCGGATGCATGTTCCAAACTTCCCCGCAAAAACTTTCTCAGCGTGCCGAGTCAATAAGCGTGTTATTGGGGTCCTAGTGAATGGATACGTTGGCCGCTGGTACCATCACTGGCCTCCCTCACCTGAGAGACGCTCTCGAGACACACAGACACTATTTCCCTAAATCCCAACCAATTCCTTGTTGGGACATCTGAACAATGCCCCAAGGAATGAACCATGCTATGATACGACTTTTTCATGACCCATCCCTACCTGTCTCGAGCCACAACTACCCCAAGCCCACCCCTATTTGCTAGAGGCTGGCGACAAGCGCCGAAGGTGTAACGATCTCGGGGAGGCCTTCGCCTAAGTATCGGTACACACACACACAACCCACTCGATATGGACGTGAAGAGTAAACATGAATACCAAATGACAAACAACTACAACCAAACTAAAATCTTGCATTATCTCCTAAATAGAACTTGTAAAGTGCTAAAATGTACTGACAAGATAACTGACCAGAAAAAGGGAAAAACACGCGCCCAACCTGAAATGTGCCACAACTTGGAAAATAGTAAAAAAAAGAAAATAACTGGAGAGTCCCACACCTAAAAAACATTATTGTAACCCTGAGACGTGACCCAAGATCATGTGCCCTCTACGCTTATCCATAGTCACGATCGACCTGTCTGTCGTCTACAAAGGCATGCCAGGTGCGGGAAAAGCCCAAGAAGGGGTAAGTATAATGATACTCTGTATGAGGCCTTGAAATATATTGAGAGAATCAAAGGAGGAACTAAAGAGGTTATCAGTAAACAAAACAAAGAATAATGAAAGATTATAGTAAATAGAGTGCAGCTCAACCCAACAAGAGAATGGAAGCAGACTCATCCAGACAAGAGGAGCTAGACATGGAAAGCACGTGGCATACCCCGCGCGTCTTCACTCCTCCTAGATTAAGAATAACTGAAACCAATGAGTGGGAACAAAATCAGGGTGTATATATATGTGTGTGCTCAATAAGAATATGGAACGAGTGCGTATGGGGATCTCCATCTCCAATCTCAGCCCAGGAAAAGTCACCAACTGTTCAAAGGATATCCATGAGTGATGCTCAAATGTCCTGCACGCCAAAGCTGTCACATTGCTAAACCGCACATCCAAGGGTCCCACTCCAGTAATCACAGATAAAAGTCACTGACTAGCCTCATATAAAGGGTTGAGTCTGAAAGAAGTCATCGGGTAACCCACTGACCATGCCATCACTGGGTGTTACAAACATCGCTAAAGTGCGCTGGTTCGGAGTGCGTCAATGGATACCCCAACCAACGCCCATTCATGTTTCCACATTTAATGAGATCTTGAATTAAGCTCTTCATTTGAAAATAGATTATAGAGTTGCATTCCTCGTGAAAAAACATGTGAGATAGACTATTTACTCTCTTGAAACAGACTCCCGACGAAACAGTTACTCAACTCCACTTTATGCACATACGACGTCTCATGGAGCCCAAACCATGTTCAAAAAAAAGGTTGGGTGAACTTTTCCATCGCGATGATCTTGAAAAAACATGCCAAATTGACTCTTCATCCACATTGAATGGATGTCTGGTGAAAAAGTATCAAAATGCTGCACGCAGCTTGAATGACGACCCGTGGGCCTACCCTTAACTCCGACATCAACACCTGAAACCACCCTAGAAAACTTCTTCTCGACTTCAAGGTCACAACACCACTGATGGCATCTAAAACAGACTCTAGATGTTCTCGTGCCATCCGAAACAAGGATCTCAGTGAGGCGCTAAATTACACATAACTGGTGTGTCACAACACCGAGCCCTTGTATCAGAATTACAAATCTTTGATAACATCTGAAAACCTCTGTCTCGATCCAAGGAAAGAGTTGTCGTAGACGGCATGAAAATCAATTACTTTTTTTGAGAGTTAGAGGCGTTTTAACACAAACGGGCGTAGACGGGGTGGGCGGGACCAGTTTGGCTGGTCCATCCCTTTAGACAGCAGTTCACAGCTAGGCCGCCTAGTCAACCACGGCCCGTGGCTCACCGCACGGGCCGAACAGCTTCACCTGGACCGGCATGAGTCGGTCTGGATTTTCCCGCATGGGACCCACGTTTCACGGGTCTCAGTCTGCTCTCAGGGTCACGCTGACCCCGGTCTCACGACGCACGCCGACCGGCAAAGCCGACCATTGCACCCCCGCTCCACCTGAACCGCCGAGGCACCGAGCAGTTGTCCGGATCTCCCCCGATGACTGTCGAGGAGCCCGTGCCACCCCCTGGGGAACCCGTGCTACCGCGTAGGGATCCCGCACAGCCGTTGTCGCCTGCCAGAACACCCTGGAAATGCCTGAAAACTAAGCGTCTTGGTCGGAAACTTCTCAGGGCCACCCCGAATTCCCCAGGACTCGGAATTTTGATTCAAAAGAATAGTTGGAAAGCTTGGATCGAGCACTACTAAAATATGTCCTTATATAAATAATCAAATAGAATTTCGATGATATAAAATTATTTCAAAGATTCTGCGGGAATTTAAAATGAAAACCAAGGATTCTACCTCGCATGGAGTAGCCCGACACACCATGATTGATCCACCTTCGTCAGAACCGAAAACGCCTTGTCGGGGAGGAGGTGGAGATTGAAGGATAGGGAGGGGAGTTCTTGTTGGGAGCATCCGCCAGATAATTCCATGCGGGAAGAAGGGGGGGGGGGGTGGATGTGTTTAAGTAGGGAACTTAATTAAAATTTAATTAATTTTAAATACCCACCCATAGGCACATACCTGAACTCTTGACGGGGTCGAGGTTAAGCCACTCCTTGGGTAAAATCCACATTCTAATTGCAATGGTGGCATCAGAAATTAAATCATAGTCTCAGTTCAGATGTTATAAAGTTCATGCTCGAGGCCGCTAAATTACGAAAACGCCCCTCGTGGCGTTTTCCACAAAAGGGTCGTGCCCGCGAACGTTACACCCCTCCTATGGTAAGCAACATGCTATAGACTCAAAAGTGCCATCATGTTTCCCATTCAAGAAACTATTTAGGAGTTATTCTATTTATTTGTCATGTCTAGTGTGAACACACTTAAAATTTAATTCCGTCCACACAGGGGCTCAAAATCACACGCCATCTATACACCATGATCTGGAATTCCATGAAGAAAATTTAGACGTCTCACAGTCCCTAAATCTGAGTTCTTACATAAATTATCTTATAATGATTCTGGTTATATACCTTGATAATGACTCATTCGATGAGTTAAAATAAACGCTTGAATTTGGCTTCGTGGTTTTGTGCACAATAAAAATGTATTGTATTATTGTTCCATATTATTAATATGTAAATATTACAGAAAATTAATCAAGATAAAATACATATATTATGACCTGGTTATACCATTGAAATGCTTTCATGATGATAATTGAAGATATTTATGCAAATTGAAAACCCGTCTTCCTTGAGTGTGATAAATTTACACATCTTGGATGACGTTTGTATTTATTGTATAAAAGGAGGGGAAAAGAGATATTATGATGAAATATTCCATTAGAAAAATGAAAATCTAGTACATCTATGGTAATAGAATTATTATGGAATTTTGATGAGGGGAGGTGATAAGAGAGAACAAAAGAATGGAACTTTGTAAAAGAAATTGAATGAAAAGAGAATGATGGATCACCTCTTGTGTACACCACCTCGAGAATCTCCATAAGGCCTTTGTTTTTGGAATTTTGGTGAGACCATAAGGTCCACGATGTGGGGAGAGGGCTTGGGAAGAGTATTTGGCAGAATTTAGGAAATTATTGAAGCATGAGTGGTGTGGGAGGAAGAGGGAGTGAGGGGTGGTTTATATTGTGGAGGGGAGAGGAGTTTTCTTATATTATAATAATTAATTTATTAATCCCTCTGAAGACAACAAATAGTGGGTATTACATGAGAAAGAACATTAATATATGCATGTCACTTTGAACCAATCGGTTTTACACCAACATATCATCATCAATGACTCAATAAATTCATTATTTAGCATTTATCGTAAATTATAGCATATTACTATTCATAAAAATATTATGTATTTCAGAAAAATCGCAAAAAATAACCACAACCATTTTTTGAAATTTGGAATCAAAAAATGAAGTCCATTTTTCAAAAATAATTTCCAAAATATTATTAATTAAATAATTAATTAAAATAATTATTTAATCAAAAAATATAAACACATAAAATATTCATCTTCATTTTTAAGGTGCCTAAATTAATTTATACATTCCAGGGCATGGATACCATTCATAAGATTCATATTACAATTCATAAGGTTATGTTACTATTCACATATGTATGTTACTATTAATAAGTGTAGGATATTATTCAATGAATATTATGTTTATTCTATCACACTGCAATTATTATCTTGAACACAATCATGTGTGTCAGATTTTTAAAATTCAAATCACAGAGTTTGCTAATTTATGTTTAAAGGCTAGGTTATTGATATTTTCTATAAGTAACCATGTTTTGTTTCATATAGGCTCTGTGATTCAAGAAATATAGGACATAATTAGAATTTAATTAAGAGAAACATACTAGGATGTGTTTGTGGTGCTACATTATTCCCCCTAGAAATTTAGCCCTCAAAATTTTATGTATGAAACTCACCAAAACTATGTGGGTCATTCATTTTCATAACATATTCAGGTTCGCATGTTTCTTCCTCTATATTTTGGTTTCTTTAAAGAACCATTAGTAGACTTGTTGTCTGATTTCTCAATAACTTCTCCCTTGTGTCAAGAATCCTGATAGGCTTTTAACAGTATGGCAAATCAGGTTCCAGTTCAATTTCATCATATGTGAGTATATGTGTTGAGTTTGGCATGTATTTCGTTAATAATGACTTATGAAACACATCATGAACTCTAGAGATATTTAGCACTATCGCTAAATGGTAAGCTACAACTCTGATTCATTCTAGAATTTCAAATGGTCTGATGTACCTGGGGCTTAGATTCCCTTTTTTACCAAATCTTTAGACACAATTCAATAGATATACATTCAAAAATACATGACCACCTACTTAGAATTCCAAATCATTCCTCTAGTTGTCAGCATAACACTTCTTCCTACATTGCGCTACTTTAATATGGGCTTGTATTGTCTTCACCTTTGTGGTGGATTCTTCAATATGCTTTAGGCCTATAAGTTTCCTCTCACCTACTTCGTCCCAACAAGATGGAGTTCGACATCTCTTTCCATATAATGCTTCATATGGAGCCAGTTGAACACTAGAATGGATACTATTATTGTAGGAAATTTCCACCAAAGGAAATCATTGATCCCACGTACCTTTGAAGTTAAGAGAGCATGGCCTCAACATGTCTTCAAGTGTTTGAATAGTCCTTTCTGGCAGTCCAACAATTTAGGGGTGATAAATAGTACTCATACGAAGCTCATTATTCAAATACTTATGGAGACTTTTCCAGAATTTTGATGTAATCTGGGGTTCTTGATCGAACACAATCAATAGAGGTGCACCATTAAGTCTTACAACTTCATTAATACAAATTCATTCTAGGTGATCAAGTGGTAAATCCTCTCTTATAGGAATAAAAGTGCTAATTTTGTGAAACAATCAACAATAACCCATATTACATCATTCATTCTAGATGTCCTCTGTAATCCGGTGACAAAATTGATCATAATGTTATCCCACATCCACATAGGAATAGGTAGAGGTTTCATAACTCCTCTAGGAAGTTGCCTCTCTGCCTTCACTTGTTTACAAACTAGACACCTTGAAACATAATCAAAAATTTCCTGCTTCATATTACCCCACTAGAAATATTCCTTCAGACCACTATTAATCTTTGTGCTACCCGGGTGTATAGAGAAATTTGAGCTATGAGTATTGTATAATAGTTTCCTTTTTAGCTCAGGTACTGATGGAACACATAACCTCTTCCCAAACATAAAAAATACATCCTCTTAAATGAATTATTCCAATATCCCATCCTCAACAACAATAATTTTCTTGAGTATATTTTCATCATCATATTGAGATATTTTAATCTTTTCTAGTAATGATGGATTATCAGTCATTTGAAAGAGTAAATATGTTTTACTTTCCTTAATAGTTCCCATATCCATCTTTAGTAGATCCATGAATATAGGATCTCTCACAATCCACATTTGAGTCAGAAGACCATTATCATTCTTTCTTAATGAATCTACCACCTTATTTTCCTTTCTTGGGTGGTAGTGTATTGATCAATAATAATATTTGAGTAACTTGAGCCATCTCCTTTTCCTGATGTTGAGTGATTTTTGTGTGAAAATGTATTTCAAACTCTTTTGATCTGTGTATATCTCACATTTATCACCTTAAAGATAATGTCTCCATATCATCAGAGAAACGATTACAGCTACTAACTCTAGATCATGTGTTGGATAATTCTTCAAAGAATTCTGTACATTCTTTTGTCCATAAATACATAACTCCTTTACGTGTGAGCTTTGTTAGTGGGTTATCCAGTCAGGAAAAATTCTGAACGAAATGTCGATAGTAACCTACTAAGACAAAAAAACGGTGTACCTAAATTATTTTTGTTGGTGTGGGCCAATATTGTGTTGCCTTTGTCTTCAAAGGATCAACTAGGATTCCATCCATAGAGACAATATATCCTAGAAATGAAATTTATTGAAACCAGAAATTGTAGTTGCTACACTTCCCATATAATATATTTATTCTAAGAGTTCTCAAAATAAACTGCAATTGATTCTCATAGTCTTCATAGATTTTTGAGAATATGAGGATATCATTGATGAATACAACAAAAATGTTATCAAGATATTACTTGAAAACTCTATTCATTAAATCAATGAAAATAGAGGGTGCATATGTCTCTCCAAAAGGCATCACTGTAATCTCGTAATGCCCATACCTGGTCTAAAATGTTGTCTTAGGAATATATTCCTTCCTCACACGCAACTGATGATATCTAGATTGAAGTTAAATCTTCGAAAGGAATTGTTCTCCATGATGTTGATCAAATAAATCATCTTTCTGTGGAAGAAGTTGCTTATTCTTTATAGTAATAGCATTGATTTCCCGATAGTCAATGAAAAGCTTCATGGATCCATCTTTCTTTTTGGCAAAGATGACAGGGGATCCCCATGTAGAAATACTATGTTGAATAAATCCTTTTTCAGTCAAATATGTTATTTGTTTCTTTACCTCTACTAATTCCACAGTGTCCATTCTATAGGGAGTCTTTGATATAAGTCTTTCATGAGGAATTAAATCAATAGAGAACTCAACTTCCCACTCTGGAGGATGTCTTGGTAAATCCTCTGTAAATACATCAATGTACTCTTTCACTATGTGCACATCTTAAATTTGAAGATTTCATTCCTCACCCAGAGATTTTGGTTTACCTTCAACTTCAAGTATTTCATTCAGTATAGCTACTGGGGGTGGTTCTTGATAAGAATAATGTGGGGAAGTTTCTTCCCTAAAGAAAAGGGATTCTATCCCATTTTCAAAAAATGTAACTTTCTTTGTCTTACAAAAAATCTTCGCATCATAATTTGACAGCCAATACATACTGAGAATTATATCTAATTTAGTTATTGGTATGATGACACAGTTAGCAACTAAAGAAAATTTTGTTGTCTGGAGGGGGACTAGTCGGCTTGCCTTTATTGCAATGATACATCCCATTGATTTTTTGACTGACAACTCCTTTATTAAATCAAATTGAACATATCTAATTTTCATAGAAATGTGAGAAGATATAAATGAATGCGATGATCCAGAATCAAATAATGTGTTGGCTAAGTTTGAGGAAACAATTAATGTACCTGCCACCATGTCATTAAGAACTTCAACCTCCATGGTTGTAATCGCATAGGCTCTCCCTTGTTCTCTTTGGATTTTTCTGAGGCATGTTTCCTTGGAAATTAAGCCACTCATTATCATTGTGTCTCATCTCTCTGCAATTTTAGCATTGAATATCATTGAATTGTTTCTTCCCCTTGCATTCATCAGATCGATGACCCTTTTCTCCACTGTTATAGAAGACTCCCATGCCATTCAAGAATTTCCTGAGATGATTCTTTCCACAGTTCTCACATAACGGGAATAGAATTGTTCACTTGTTATTCTATGGTGCTTCCATGGTTCCTTTGTTATCATAGTTCCACTTCTTATCATGGTTTCCTTTGAAAAGATTTGATCTAGAAATTTCCTTCTATGTTTTGATGGCACTTCATACAATTTAATCATATGATGAAAATGATTGAGAATCTAGTTCCCTTCAAAGATGTGGTCGAAGATCTTCAATGAAATGATCAATCTTTCCTGCTGAGTCACATACAAAGTCTACAACATACCTAACCAGCCTTGTGAAAGTAGCTTCATACTCTGAAACAATGTCTTCTTCCCTTTGTTTTAAGCTACGGAATTTCCTCTTCATTTCAGTTCATTTCTCACGAGGGAAATATTTTTCGATGAATATTTACTTAAATTTCCCGCATTCCATATATTCTATTTTTTCTCCCTCCGTGTTATTTTGAATTGAGGACCACCATTGGTCAACTTCACCCTTGAGACAATATACGGCTAATACTACCTTTTCATTTTAATTGCATCTTAATGCCATGAATATCATTTCAAGGGGCATGATCCATTTATCAGAAACCATTAGATTAGTAGTCCCAGTGAATGATGTGGGATTATGTCGCATGAAAGGATTGAAAATAGTTGTGGAATGGTAATTCGTTACAACATTTTATGTTATCCCAATATGGTCATGATCTGACCTGCTCCAACATTGACTGTGTTGACTTGAATAGTGGGGAGATCCCTACATTTCCCACCAGTATTGATTCCCCTTCATCCTTTAGAATCCATTTCTAAATAATGGAACACACTAGATTAGGATATGAGTCATAATTTATAATCTTAACTAAACAAAATACATATCATAAAATGAGATACTACACAAGGATAATCCCATAAACAGAAAAATTGGTTTCTTTGAGAAATAATTTACATTCCAATCCTTAATAATGTATTGTAATGAAAACATGAATTATCTTAAGCATATACCCCAGGAGTTTCGTAACAAAGAGTGTAGAAAGGCATCTTGTCGTGTTCCAGGATACCCCAGGTCAAGCCCGAAACTCCTAGTCAGAGCATTCACTCCTAGGCACATCTGTGCCATAGACACCTCTACCTACTCATATTCAGACAGGGATGTATATGCCAGAAGGATTCATATAATCTATTCCTTAACATAATACCAGGATATGATTATATGTTTATCGAAAAATAATTCCTTAGATCATTTTTTCCTACAATAAATTTCCTACTCTAGTTTCTATGTTTTCTACTAAACCTCCTATGATACAAACTATAACACCCCGACCCCTTTAGGCTGGATCTGGTGCATTACTTGTTATATTGGCATGGATAGAAGGAATGAAAATTCTGAAGGAATGATCAGTTTTTTAGACTTTAAGAAACTATATATAGAGATGTTACTGAAATTACATTAGAAAGGATTACATAATACAATACATAACGAAAAATAAAAACAGCATCCACAAGAACACAATAAATGATCTCCTCTTTGTCACCTGTTAAAAGTAAACAGTGAAAGAGGTAATCTCAAATGATCAGTAAGGGTTACAAATAGAGGAATAATTAATACAATAATAATTGAATCATAATCAGGTTGACATAATCAAAATGGCATGTTGAATAGATGAAAAACCCACACCATTAATAAACCGAGATTGGAACTGCATCCATTGATTTTGTCATAGTGGAAAACTCATAGATATTAATAACTGATAATGAATAAAGAAAGTGATTATTATTTGGATTTAATGTATCTAGAACATGAACCATAAAACCATTAATGGGGTTTAGTTATATGGGTAGAATCCAATCTGATTTTTGGAAACGAACTCGAAGGGTTTTTCGACAAACTGATTTGTCTCATGGGACCTACCGATGTATCGAGAGGATATGGAGGGACCTACCCACCACTGCATGTCAAAAGTATTCTTCATACATTGATTTAGTACAATATAAATATTCCTTTTCAATATTTGAATAGAGTAGAGTATACCGATTCATCAACATTTCCATTATTAAAATAACATTCCAAATAAACAATGTATGTATAATATTATACGATTTAGACAACAAACATATCCATGATATGAGATTATGGATATTTAATATAAATATAATTTTAAAATTAAAATTGATCATATGTGCAGTTGTTACACTACATAAGGATTATTAAGTGCACAATACAAAGTTAGTCACAACAAAATAGTAGTTGAGACAAAGTCTCTTACCATAATGTAATCGGTCAAATCATTGGACCAGACCTTAATAAACCTCAAATGAATCATTTAATAACATGAATATAAATATAATATTGTTATTAAATATCTAATGGTGGTGAAAATATACCACATACATGAAATAAGTGGCCAAAAATGTAAATCTCACAGAAATGAAAGTGAGATGAGAAACCCCTTACAAACATTTCGGCATGGAAACGAGGGTTATTGTGAGAGATTAATGAGAGGTAAAGGGGTATTACATTATTTATATTTCACAAGGTCTGTATGGGGGAGGTGAATAAACATATACCATCATTAGGAATTAAAAATAAAACAGCACAACATAGGGGAGATTCTTGAAGAAAAGTGAGGGAGAGGATCCCTTACCTTATGCTCGAAGGTGTTCTTGATAGTTCTTAACGACCTGAATAAGGAAACATAGATTAATTATTTAATAAGTCTAAAACCTCATAAACATATTATTGATCTTTTATTACCCTATTAGGTTCCTTAACTGCTTTTTTGATGGTTTAAGAGATTAAATTTTATTGTTTTGGTAGCATTTCTTTCTTTGGGTTTCATGATCTGTTTACTTGTATATATGAATGGATTCTTGTTTGAAATATGGTTAAACAAACAGAATTGTTAATATAAATTCATAGTGACATTAAATATATATAAATTGTATTATAATTATTCTTGTTATATACCATGAGGATGACTCATTCGATGAGAAAAAAATAAACAATTGAATTTGGCTTGGCGGTTTTGTGCACAATTAATGTGTTTTGTATTATTATTCCATATTTTGAATGTGTAAAGACTAAAAAACATTAATAAAGATAAATCACATATATAATTACCTGTTTCAATCATTGAAATGGTTTCATGACCAGTATTGAAGATGGTAATGACAATTTAAAACCCACCTTCCTTGAGTGTGATAAATTTACACATCTCAGACGATGTTTGCATTTATTGTAAAAAAGGAGGGCGAAAGAGAGATTATGATGAAATATTACATTAGAAAAATGAAGATATAGTACATGTAAGGTACTAGAATTATCATGACATTTGGATGAGGGGATGTGAGAAGGGATAACCAATGAATGGAACTTTTAAAAGTAATTGAATGAAAAGAGAAGGAAGGTTCACCTCTTGAGTACTCCTCCTTGAGAATCTATTTAAGGCCTTTGTTTTTTGCCTTTTGGTGAGACCAGAAGGTATTGGACGTGGGGAGAGGGATTGGGAAGAGTATTTGGCAGATTTTTGGCAAGGCATGAATCTTTAGTGGTGTGGGAAGAAGAGGGGGTGAGGTGTGGTTTATATAGTGAAGGGGAGTTGAGTTTTCTTAATATTATAATCATTAATTTATTATTTTCTCTCAAGACAAAAAATAGTGAGTATTCCATGACCAAGAACAGTAATATATGAATGTGAATTCGAACCAATTGGCCTTACATTAGCAGATCACCATCAATGACTCAATAAATACCTTATTTATCATTTATCGTAAATGATCACATTTTACTATTCATAAAAATTTAAGTATTTTAGAAAAATACAAAAAATTAACGCTAACCATTTCTTGAAATGCAGAATCCAAAAAATAAGTCCATTTTTCAAAAATAATTTTAAAATTATGATTAATAAAATATTTAATTGAAATGAGTATTTAATCGTAAAATATAAACACTTAAAATATTCATCTTCAATTTTTCAGTGCCTAAATTCATTTATACATTCAAGGGCATGGATACCATTCATAAGAGTCATATTACAATTCATAATGGAATGTTACTATTCATAAGGGTAGGTTACTATTAATATGTGTAGGTTACTATTCACTGAAATTTATGTTAATTCAATCAGACTAAAATTATCATCTTGAACACAACCGTGTATGTTATAATTTTAACATTCAAATCGCAGAGTTTGTTAATTTAATTTTAATGGCTAGGTTATGGATATCTCCTATAAGTAACCATGTTTTGTTCTATATAATCTCAATGATTCATAAGATATAGGATATAAATAGAATTTATTTAATAGAAACGTACCATGAAGTGTTTGGGATGCTACAAAAACCTAGATTATAGAGAAAATATATATTGAAAAATATTTTCATTAATTTATACAATTACATTGATTAATTTCCTCCTTGGGCTTAGTTCTTTATCAGATTCCATTATTAATCCACTTTTGCCTATATGAGATATAGAATCAATATATGATTCCTTTTCTGATATCATTATTGGGAATAAAAATAATTTTAATGAAAATTATCCATATATTTAAGATTAAAGGATTAAAAATCAAAAAAATAAGTATACAATTTTCATATAAATAACTAAATTAAAACATAATATATATTTATAGGATAGAGATCCATATGGGTCAAGTTATTATTCATAACATCAGTATGTTGAGGAAGTGAACACATTATATTTTTGACTCCCTCTCCCATCATATTAGGAACCTCATTTGAGTAATCATTACACAACCCATTGCATTTATTGGTGAAACAATTCCAACTATTTTCGTCAATTTACAAAAATAAAAGAAAGCTAATGATGATTATATTCTCAATAACACTCATATAAATGTAAAATTCAGAACTTAGGAAAAATGACTTATAAATCAAACACATATTAGAACATATTTATTTATAAATATCAATCTAGATTATTGATGGTGTATTTCCAATAAGGCTCACTAATATAACCTAAAAAAAATATTTAATACCATATTTGATACCAACTATAACAATCTGCATATTGTTACATTTTTTTAATCCTAAATAATCAAAAAAAACCCAAAGAATTTAGAGTTTTAGTTCTTTTGGGTGATTAGTTACATAATAAAGAATTTTAAAATTTTGCACATCATCATTTAATCCCCTATTCATTTTAACCACCTAGATATTATCATAAATATATCTATTCATGTGATTTATTTGAGAAATACATAATTATGTGATATAAAGACCCTAAAAAGGGATTATTCATGATATACATATATGGGAGATAACATAAGTGTCAATAATCATAATACATAATCATAAAATAGGAAGATCATAAATACTAACATGTAAACATGACATAAGATAGATGTTATTATACAAGCATGTTAAACATAACAACCATAATAATATATTACTAACATAAAACTTTTCATCATAAAGATAAGTTGACGATTCTATCCAAAACATAATTAAATCGTTTGTAAGGTTCACTGACCAAGAACCATACATAGTATCTTGTGAGAGGTAAGAATTACCCAATAAACTAGAGGGATGTATAATGATAATTCCACCAATAATGTAATAATATTACATTTATACAAGTTCAAAATAGAAAATAAGTAATACATAATTATTAACCGGGATTGAAATAAATTAGAATGAAATAAGTCACATAAGCATGTATTCTACCATATCTCACAATTCACCATCATATTTCATTACTAAAAAAATAACACAAAAAATAACCCCAACAAATTATCAAAATCATTCTTCAAAAAATGAAATTTGTTTATCCGAAATAAAATTTAATAATTAGTTAATTTTAAATTTAAAATATATAGTGAATGACTATTTTGATATACTATAAAACACGTATAATGTTAGAGCTAAAATAAATATTACCTTTTTTATATTGATTAAATAATTAGTTTAGGGTATTTAGATTACTATTTGAACATAATTCACCCTTGATAAAAAAATATTTAAAAGGATATTTCCTTAATTACTATATTAACTACTTTATTATTCCAATGATGTAGTTATAAATCTAAAAATCATTATACTATTCTAAAAGTCATATTTCCAATGGTTATATAATATTTACTCAAACTATAAATACATTTTATTTCTATAGTTATTCATTCCAACAAATCATTCTCAAGGTTCCCTATAATTTGTTTAAAAAATCCAAACAAAATTTCTATGGTTTTATTTCCACTTCATAGTTTTTTCATGCATGTGATATTTCATAGAGACCCTGACCATTTGGATTTACAAATTATAATGATGTTTTTTTGTTTTTATTATATTTTTATACTATTTTCAATTTAATAGTGTTTTCTTATTATTAATATTTAATATTATATATTGATCAATTATTATAATATTTATTCATTTTTTCATGTGAATTATACAATATCTTATACGTAAATTTTACTCAAAAATATATTGAGAAGGAAAAAATTTCACATAGAAATTTTTTATTATTACAGTCTGCAAAATATTTTTATTGAGAACCTACTATATGTGATGGGAGAGGGAATGGGACTTGAGAATCATAAACTGGGATATATGAAACATGAGATGCATTGCATGGCCTATCATGGGGCCATTTTATTTTTTCATGAATCATGATTGTGAATTGTTTATGGTATAATACAAGTGCCAATGGGCGACATTGTTTAGAATATTTATTTTTGAGGATTGATTTTTAATTAATTTAACTTATAATTCCTTCAATTTTTTATGAATTATATTTTAAGAGGTGATTAAATTAATATGGATTTGAGAGGTTTCCTATGATTTGATTTATTGTTTATTCTTATTCCATATCCATAGGGAAATAGTTTTCCGGAGATGTATTATTTTGAAAAACCATGTTTTCCAAAAAAATCTCATATAGTAGTGCATGGAATATGTAAAACTATATTATATGTTGGTTTTATTTATAATGGACCATGTGGTTGATGATTATGAAATAAAATGGATTTTTATGGAAATCATGTTTTTTGTTATGGGGTTTGTGTGAATGTATGATGTGAGTAATATGGTTTGAGATTCTGGATATTATAATAAATTTGAGACAAATTATTTTCCAATCGAACATCAATTGTTTTATGAAAACGTATTTAGTTTTGATGAAAAAATATCCAAGGCCACAAATTTTCAATTTATCATTTTTTGTGAATACAATTTTCTACAAAGAGGTGTTTCCAATAATTAAATTTGTTTTTTTTGTGTTTTTAAATTTAATATGATGGTTTTCAAAATAATAAACCATTACTTATGTAAACCGAGTGAGATTGGTTTTTTGTATTTTCAATGTGTTGACCTAGGTGTTTGGAACATAACATTTTGGTTTGTGCATTTTCATTAATTAGAGTGGAACCCATGGTTTAGGATTGATAAATAGATGATTAGTATTATGATTTATTGTCTAGTGATAAAACTATGGATATCATTGTTTAGGTTACTTTATTGGTATTTAACTAGTAATCCCAATGTAAGGGAATACTATTAGGATTAATTTGACATTAATATTTGTTTATGGTGGTGGGGTTTTATATAAGTGTTGATATGGATTTATAATCATATTTTTACTGATTAGTGTATTCGTGCACCATCTTAGTGTTTTGATCTATTGTACAAGTGTACATTAAAAGGATTTGTTTAGTGTTGTGGGATAATTATAGGTATCCAATAGTAAATAAGAACCAATGGTGATATGATGATTGTGGAGAGAAAATAAAACTATTAGTGATATATTAATTGAGTGTTTGATGAATAGTGTGATCTAATGTTGGAGATAATTATTGGATGTGTTTTTGGATGTTATAAATAAAGAGATAATGATGAATTAATTACCAGCATAGGTCAATATGTATATATGAATTATTAATGTGTATTTGTAATGATTGTATGTATTATAGTATTGATTTTGTATCAATTTTCACATTACTGTCAATGACACTTACATCTAACTATTTTTACTGATTTTATGATTGGGTAAATCAGAATTATTTATAATTAGAATGAGAGGAGTATATTAATGATATTTTTTGGATGTTAAAATAGATGTTTTAACATTAAGAGTTTTTGTGGAAAACTTGGATGATGAGATTTTTCAAAGGTAGAGGAAACTAGGGGTAGTGGGTGGCTGAAGGAAACCACCAAAATCATAATGGAACTCTCCCATAGTTCTGATGGATTAGAAAATGATGATTATTTCTTCTATAAAATTTTCTATGGTATACTACCAATGTTATATGGGGCTACACATCAATGCTGCACCACTATCCTTGACACTAAAATATAATGGAAGACCACTTGAGTTAAAGTAGAAACAGGGGTAGTTTTTTAAAAGGGTAAATGAGGGGGATACCAATATTAATTTAATATCACCTTAGCTCTCTTATATTCAGATGTGCAAACAAATGGCAGTGTCTGTCTCACACCATCTTACTCTTTCTTTCCCCTCATTGATCTAAGTTTTTTGGAGACATTTATTCCTTTCGATTAATGGAAATCTTATCCCTTAATCCTCACTTTTCTTTATATCTCTATTTTATTATATTTTTCATATCATTTTCGGATTGAAGTTTGATTACACTAGAGAATACTGGAATGAAATTATAGTTATAGGGTTTTCTTGTGTAGTGTGGAGAGGAGGATATGGAAATTATGTTTATCTACATAGTTTATCTTATAGACTGATGTAATTCAATGAGTGATTATTTATAGGTATTTTGGTAAATTTGGGTGAAATTGATAAAATAATCAGGTATTAAATTTAGAGATTTCATACGTCATAGGATCAAGTATGTTTTGGGAGTGAACCACACCCTTTTTATCAAGGTTTCAATGTCAATAAATCTCACAGTGATTTTTATTCCAATTATGTCAAATTTGGAAGTTGGTTCTAAATTAATAAATAGTTAACATATGGGTGTATTTGGTTAACATGAATTATTATTTTTTAATGGATATATATAAGATATTAGATAAATTAAATGGAAGAGATATCGAGTTAGGGGACCTTTATATGTTTCAACTCTTGATCTTTTAGTGATATTGCATCTTTACCTTGTTATTATTATTATTGGATTGTATTATGGAAATTTACGATATTAATATATAAATTGGGATTGTCTCACATAATCATAATATTAAAATATGATCTATACATCATGATAAAACATTCATTGGTGGTTCCTTAGCAAAATGAGTGTTGGTGGATCATTTTATGGATGTTCTTGGTGGTGTCTGTGACGCCTGCTTGTTCACTGGTATGTTTTCTTTTTAGTATTTTTTTTAATTTCATTTATATTTTACTTGGTGGGAGTTAGGACTAGTAAATATGGACTTTTTTGAAAATAGGATAAGGAACATGGTTATTTAAAAGCTAGTGCTAATAGTGCACCCAACCATGAAAGAGGGGGTAAGGGATAACCATTATGTTTTTCATGGTTAACACACATTTTTTATAATTTTAATGATTATATATGCAAACTATGTAGTAAATTCTGTAATGGAAGATTGGCTCACATAGTTGGTGAATGAGTTTTTAAACCATATGATCGAACCACATTGTCTTCACGAGTAAATTAAAATTTTGAATTTTCCAAATTTCCTTGCTGATTTCAAACCTCTTTCTCCCCTTTTTATCCCACTCATTTGAACTATCCCCCTCTATCCCAAATCATCCCCACTCTTGTTACCTTTGTACTATTGCTCCTCCTTTAGCAATTTATCTTGAGGTAAAATCTGATTTTCCCTTAATATCCATCCACTCTCCCCATGCACTAACGTATTCTATCCACATTCTTATATTCCCTTAACCCTAATGGACATGAAATCCCAAACTTATGGTTTAGATTGTCATTTGGATTAATTTTATTGTGTTGGATGATAGTGAGGATACATTTCATCTTTTTTATCGTGGTTTTAAGCAATGGTGAAGATATTCCATTGTGGTAGAGGTAACTATCTGTAATTAACACTATGTTTCTTTTGGTTTACCAAAATTTCATGAAATTAACAATGGTTTAGATATATAAATGCTCATTAAATTAATTTTTGATTGTTTTTATGTGTGTTTTCTTACTATTTTTTTGTTGGAATGAACGGATTTTTCTATCAGATTTCAATTTTAATAATCACATTATGTCTTTAACATGTTTTATAAAATGGTAAAAAAGGATTCATTGCTTGTAAATTAGTTTCAGATGAGTATTTTTAATTAAAATATAATTTAATGTTATATTATTGATTATGTCCTGTTATTTTATACCTTGAATATTACATTGGATTTGTTTTGTATTATTTTTGTACATCGGAGACCACAAGTATATGGGTGAAGAAAAAAAATCACTCTAGATCTAGGAGTAAACAAGTGAGAAGTTGTCTCTACTGAGGAGTCTATTATAACATAGTATTTTAGTATCACAAATATTGACCAATGTTCCATCAGTAAGTCCTATAAACCATTGGAACTTATATGTCATTTCTCATTCCATGTGTCTTGTATTATTCTTGAGTGGATGTATTCTATTTCTAAGTCTTTTGTTCAATTTATGATGATGCTGATTATACCATGATTCTATATATTTCCTACATATTTCATTGTATATATTTTATTTCCTTTGAGCTTGTATTATTTAATTTGACCAGATATTTGAAAATGGAATTTCATCAAAAAAATAAATGGTATATCAAAATATATTGCAAACATGGGCTACAAATATTCATTTTGAAAAGAGTAATATAGGATCATAGTGTAATACTACTTGCATATTCCTGACACAATTCAAATTTTATTGGGTATATATAGTATTGTTTTTTATGATCCAAATAAAGGAAATGGATCATCATGTTTTGTGAATCTTCATAATTCTCATCGTCCTTCTATGATGTTGTAGTGTTGGTGATCGTGGTTCATGAGGGGTTTGGTACATGTGGAGTGCTTTGAGATCCATAGTGATTTTGGTTTATGATGTATTGGTTTTTGCATAATGTATCTCATGTAAATTATTTTTATATATATGTTGTTGGTTATCATTGTTTATATTGACAGTGTGATGTTTATGATGTATAGATCAAAGATGTTGATGCTTAAAATAATTTTTATCATTTTTTATATTTGGAGAGTATTTACTTTAAGTAATGTATATCCCACTTATGGATGTGTCATGCAGAGTTTTTGGGAGGAATCTCTAAATTACGATTATTATATTTTATGAGTGAAACCAATCACAAATGGTGCATTTTTATACCCTAGTGCTTTGTTCTTGTCTGTGGTGATTGGAAATGTGATTTACGAATTATAATGAAGTAGATCAAATAACAAGTCAGGTTGAGGAAATAAAATTCATTAAAAAATGGTATTAGATACCTCTTGTTATTAGAGGAGTAAATGCATTATGAAGAGAGGTTGGTGAGAGCGTGAGATGTAGGCATGGGGGAGTGTGTGACCATACATTCTTCACATCGAACCACAAGTTACCAACAATTTTTGAGACTTGATTATCTGATTCGTGATTTATTTTGGGTTTTATGATGAGATTTTATGTTTATTGTTGTTATTTATTTAGTTTAGGAGGAAATGATGTGTTGTTTTGAGAAATTTTTCATACTTTGGGGAATCGGAGGAGAAAAATAGATGCGCCTGTTTTAGGTACACAATATGTAGAATCAATGAGGAACCTATATGAATAGTTCAAAATTCTATCCAATGCTATATTACATGGATATCACATGGTTTTCAAAATAGTGGGACTAAACTCTGATCACATAAAAAATGTATAAATATTCAGTTTTGACCCCTTTTGAATTAGAAATTAAATTTTGTTTATTACTCATTTCAGTCTAATTGAATTGCTTTCTTTGATTGAATTGATGAGTTTATAATTTTAATATGGAATTAATTATGTTTTATGACATATTTATGGCCCATTTCACCCATATTAAAATATATGAATCTATTAGGTGACTCCATAATGAATACATTTTAAGATAATAATCTTATTGAAGGGCCTGATAAGTGGTTTTGGGACTCGATCCTACTAGATTATCTCCACAAATATATTTCATGGAAAAATTACAATTAGATGTTTTAGAAAAAAAATAATTCCAATAATTTAAAATTGGATAAATCTAGGGTGTTCATGAATGTAAATAATAAAGACCACTCATTTATGGAATATTACACTTGATTTAAATATTCAGTTTTTCTTTCAACTCATTTTTTCATGAATGATTATTTGAAGTAACATTGAATTTAAATAGGATCAATATAAAAAATCAGATTGAGGAGAATTATTATTTTTATATCTACATATTCATAGTTTAAGGAAAATGATTTGATGGGTGAGGTGGACATGGTAGGTTTGAGTTATATGAGAGGTACCCCTATTAGAACATGACACTTTTAGAGCTCTAATGTTGGTCAAAATAGGAATCATGATGAATATTTTTGGGGTATTAGTGGTAATTTTCAGTGCATTTAATTTTATTATGGAACATATTATAATTGGAAGCCTATATTATGTTATTATTGAAGGTATGAAAGACATACGATGAAAGTATTCAAATAGGCTCTGAGGAATTTCAATCTTTAAAGACACCTAGGGAATTCACAATGTTATTTTAGGTTATCTCTTCCAGAAATTAGGGTGGAAAATATTCATACTAGGGGTTTCTAGGTGCATTTAAATGCCTTGAAATGATAGGGGTATTACACTCAGGTTAAATAAGAATCCCATCCTTTATGTAAGACCTAGGTTGTTCCCATATTTCTGTTTTCATACATGTTATATCATGTTTTGAATGAGTAAGTGGGGGGATAATAGCCGTTATATGTATGATGCTTATTGTTACATTGAAGGCTCTGAATTTTTTAACATATATTTATCTCATTCATTAATTTAATTTAAATTTATTTATGCATTGGGGATATAACAAAAATTGATTCTGTATGTAATAGATTTTTCTAATCCATTGTGAAATTGGATTAAGTATGGATTTATGTGTCCTGATTCCTATGTTGTTATTTCTAACATAGAGTTCAAATGGGACATCTTCATCCCCAATCTAGAATTTATAATCGTATAACTAGAATATAATTAATGATCATATTAGAATCATTGATTGATATTTATCAATACAGGGTTCAATTTTTATCTCCTAATGGAAATATTATTGTCTTTAAGGGAGTGTGAGATCCATAGTTAGGGAGATAAGGACATATTATCCAAAATATCGTAGTGATTTCGTAAACGTTTTTTGGTTTTCTCTTTAATGGTGTTCAGTATACTTTAGTTGAAAATATCTCAATGTTGTTAGAGAGGTATCCTGAAGTTATTCCTAATGAATTTTTGGGGTTTATAACTTAGTGTGTGGTAGAGTTATCTATTTAATTAATTTATGGGATGATCATCATCTATTTACCATATGACTGATTGGATACTATTGAGCTAAATGAGATAAAGGATGAGTTGTTAGATATTAATGGAAAGGTATTTATATGAGTAGGTGTGTCATAATGGGAGAAATAGTTCGCTTTTCAAATAAGGGGAATGAATGTATCTAATAATATGATATGTAAATTTCGGGAGAAGCCTCATGCACATTTTTAGGTATACAGTTACCTTTTTTTGGTTATATATTGGTGGGGTTTTTTTACTTTGGCCAATTTTTTGGATAAATTGGAGAAACATGGAAGCACATGTGGATTTTCACAGTTACATCATGGCTAGGGAAAACAATACATCATTCCCTATGAAATAGTTCACCATATTTTGTAGAGAAAAGAAGTGGCACGTGGTAGGTATAAAATTTTTCCAAACTGTGTGGACTCCCTCCCCAAACTGTGCACCCTTAAACAGAGGTGGTTTTCATGGTTGGCACATAGTTTTTTTAATTGTGTACCACTAATGAGAATTCATACACCACTTATGTATAGGTGTGCAATTAAGGCATCTGATTTGGAAAACCATGCACCTCTCCCCAGGAAACATGCATTTAGGAATTTATACCCACAATTTTTTTAAAAAAATTCTTGATTCCCCTGATTTTACACCCAAATCACCTTTAATTAGTCATAACATCTTTGCTTTGAGTTTGTAAGCTCATGATAGGATTAAATGGCTCCTTGAACTCCATTTTTGTTAATAATTGAGCAGATTGAATGATCATATCCACTACAATATGTGATTTATTCCAAAATTTGTTTCCTCTCTCTCTCTTCTCCCTTTCCAGATGAAGGGGAATGATATTTACCCATTGGGGATGGTTTAGATCTGGGTTTTGGTTGATCTAATTCCATTGGTTATAGTTCATAGGTATTGGTCTTAGATCTCTCGCACTGTTTTGATTACGATCTTTTCATTCCATTTTTGGGGATTGCAGGATGGCTATCATTTATCCACGATATTTTGGTAGTTGGTAAAATTTTAAATTCCCATAGTATTGATTTTAAATGCTTGTATGTATTTTTAAAATTTCAATTTAGACATTAGATAATTGAATTCTAAATTTAATTAAATAATTAGTTGATTAATGAGAATATGATATTAATAGAATAATGATATTATGAAATTGATTTATTAATGGAATTTTAAAATTGATATCAACACATGGGGTGCGCTGATATGATTTGAATGGATTATTTATAATTAATGCATGGTTGATAAATGAAATTATGAAATGGGTTGAATAATTATTTATTATAATGGTGGATAAATGTCTGGAACTGTAGAACCATGAGATGTGATATTTGTGACTGATTTGATGAATGAGACTATTTATTTAAATACATAGGGGTGAATGTCTGCTGATAAAGGACCACAATATATATATTTATTTCAAGTGATCATTGAGTTTCAGGATATGTACTGCTGCACCAAATTCCCACGGGGTTCCAAATATCTTCATTAGGACCACATTATATGAATGTGAAAATGGAGTAGAATGATTAATTAAAACCCATGATGGAATAAAATTTGATATCCCATTGTCTATGGTTCATACTATAGAATGGGAAAATGTTTGAATTTATGATTTAGGTTTCGTCGTGAACCTATGAATTTATGGGGTTAATTAAAGAATAATTTAATATGAAAAATGATTACTTTATCTTTGGTACATATTTATTTACACAACTGCATACACAGTTATATAATGGATATTGTTTTAGATTGTGTTGGTAGTGAACTAATGAGTTGTATTCACACCCTGCTCGATGTTCCTGATTATTACCTAAATAGACTAAATGTATTTAGTATAGGATAAGGTAAATATCCTTATGATAGATGGATGTGTGGGGATAGAATATGGAGCTTGGATGAGGGAACCAAAAATGTTATCGGGAACCTCTAGGGAGATTTCAGTGTATTTATTTTGGGTTTTAATTCGAAACCAAAAATAGATATGAAATGACATTTTTTCTAAATCAGTTTGGGATATTATTTCTTATTTTGGGATTATGATGTAATGTTTCACATTATGGATCATGATATTATTTTTGGGTTTTACTGTTATCATTTCTCAATTGGTTATTATTTATAATCTATTATTTGTTTTATAAGAGTGTATAGTCTACCCCAAATTATATATTAGACTATAACTACTAGTTAAAATCCTCTGGTGTATGGGGAGGAGTTCTTGAGGTCTTGTAACCAACTAGATTGGGGCACCAACATGTGGCACCTGGGTTGGGATGTTACAAAGTAGAACCAAAGTAATTTTTTTTCCAATTATATTAGTATTTTTTAATTATTTATTGGAGACTATGAGGTGTTATGACTTGTTCATCAGCTCATGCATGGGAGTTTCTAACTCATATACATGAGAAAACCCAAATACCCTGGGTGAGATTGATGATATTGATTATTTTTATTATAGATGATTTTATTTCACCTAGAGTGACTCACTTGTTTAGTGATGTTACTGTTTTTTTAGATTTCACATCATGGACTAGTATGGAATAAGAGTTGAGTACAAATGCATCATTTTATGAACATATTATTTTATATTACATGAATAATTTTAGTCATACATAGAAAAATATGTCTTTATTGAGTTGGTCAAATGAAATGATTTTATTTTCTGAGTAATTTAAAACAAAAATATTCCTAATAATATAATAGAAACAACAAATGATGCTAAATGTGGTAATTTCAAAAGGTTAAAATGTGTGTATAATGTGAAATATGAATATGAAAGTGTTTTACCATATGTTAGCAATGACCCTGGTGAGGGATGAAAGAGGGTAGTGATAATGCTTTGATTTTGACTATGTGGTGGGATATGTGGGATGAATTTTTAGGTCCTTATGTGAATCCCTTTAAATAAAATGTCTTAATGACATGTTAACAGTGATAAAAAGTGTGTTTGGAATTATAGATATATGTCTCCATGATGATTCTTAATGATACGATAATAGGAGGACATGGATGGAAATGTACCTCTATCAGTGGAACCAGAGGCTCCATAGTTACGAGTGATGGAATCAAAGAAAAGTTTCATGACAAATTTCCTTATATTATATGGTTTATAGAATGAGAAGGGGGGGGGGGGGGTTGAGGAAGATGTCTGACCTATCATGGTAGTTCCAAATGTAGGCCCTCTAAAATTCCCCAGAAAAGGTGGAGCAATGGAAGAAATGTTTTGTATTTAATCTTCTGAAATGCTTCTTGACCATTTAGAGAATCCAACGAAGAAGAGATTCGAGATGGTTTTGTATATTCTACATGGTTATGTGAATAATTAGTGAGGAATATAGGCTCATAATTACATGTTAGAAGATATGGAATAGAATAAATTTTAGGAAAATTTTATAGAACACTTTTATCCTGATATGCTGAGTTAGAAGAAGGTATTTGAGTTCATGTGGTTGACCTAGGGGAGTGTGTCTGTGATGTACTATGATGGTTATTCTAGTTATTTTAAATCATTTTTACAAATGTTGAAAATAGATGAGGATATTATAGTGAACAATTGATAATATGGAATTAAATGTGAGATTATGCCCCAAATGAACATCATTAAGATAAATAAGTTTTCTGAGGTAGTGAATATGGCTCTCATTTCTTTGGGGAACCTGAAGGAAACTTCACAAGAAATAATGGTGGATTCTATTGTATGTCTAAGAGGTAAAAATTCTGATATTAGGAAGCATTATAATGATAATGTTAACAAAATAAATGAAAAAAGAGGCTAGAGTGAAGGATTAGTTACTCAGAGAAGTAACTAAATATACTTACACCAGGGTAGTAATTCAGGTCACAATTGTAGCCAGTGTCCCCAAACACTTCTAAATTAGCTAACCTATAGTATAATGGGTCACTTTCAGAGGTATTATAAATACCCTCGATCGATGGGTAGTGATGGGGGAGCATGGATGAATCTATGTGTTGAATGGGGGTATTCTACCCAATCTCAATATGGAAGTTAATGTTCTTATAGTTGTGGATGTCTTGGTAGTGGACATGGTACATTAGGGAAAGAGTTCCCTTATTAGTAGAGTGTTATTGCTCAAGGGACTCAGACTATGTAACGAGGAAGAGGGACATGAAATATTCATGCAGTTCAACCTATACTTATGGAATATATTTTCCATCCATCAAAAGTAATAAATTCTATTCATGTATATTCTATGATTTCTAGTGTATTATTTGATATAAGGGATTGTCATTATTTTATATCATCAAATATTTTGAATTATTTGTGTTATGTGGTGGATTTTGGGTGTGGGGGTTATGATGATTGATATACTATTTGGATTATTTTTTATGCATTACTGTTTTTTAAGGGGTGTTATCTCGAGGTTGGGGTGTACAATAATATTTGAAATCATTACTTAATATACATGGTATATTTTGAATTGATTTTGGGGATGGATTATTTAATATTGTACCAATTCCATATTTATTATTACTATAGGAGAGTTACCTTTATGAGTTATAAGTTTAATAGTTATGTTCATTATTGAGAATGGGATATCCAGGAAGGCCATTTAGGTCCAATTCATTAGAAACTGGGGGATTTCACCACCCAAATTAATGGTCATTTAATAGACGATGGGGGTGTGAAACATGATGTCTTTCCACACATAGTGGACTGGTTCCAAGATGTGTTTCTGGAAAAATTCTCACGGCTTGCACCTGAGAAATATATCTAGTATATAATTGTGCTCATGCATGGGGTTAAACTAGTTTACATTCCACTATATAGAATAGAACCAAGAGACATTCAAGAAAATATGACTGAATTGGATGAATTGATGGATAAGGGATTTATCTGCCAGTGTACACTACTGTGGGATTCTATAGTCTTGTTTTCTATGATGGATGAAGAAACATCATTTTTATGAGTTGATTAATATATGTTTAACTGAATGATATTAAAGAAAAATTATCATCTTCTTGGTATATATAATCTCTTTAACCAGCTGATAGGAGCTTGTGTTATCTCCAATATTGACTTGAGGATGGGGAATCATCAGTTGAAAGTTATACCTTATGATATACAATGGGATTCTTTTAAAATTAGGTATTACCTATTTGAGTTTTTCAGGATGATGTTCTGGAAAAAAAAGATTTGGATGAGTTTATGGACCTGATGAAATGAATAATTCATGTATTCCTAGATCATTTTTACTGTTTTTATGGATGAAATATTCGTGTATGCTTACAATCGTGACGACCATGCCCAATAACATTACATCATCTTCATTACACTTATACAATATTATTTATATTCAATGCAATCAAAGTCTAAATTCTGGATCAACAATATATATTTATTGGGCCACATAATCTCAGAGGAAGGTGTGTCAATGGGCCCAGATAAAGTTTAGGAAGTAGTTTCTTGGGATTTTCATAATATATTTTTGATATCCAAATCATTCTTTGGATGGAAGGTCATTATTGAAGGTTCACATTGGTATTTTCCATATATAAAGAACCATTTTCATACATTATCGAGAATGTAATTAAGTGCTAATTGTATATGGAATTTGAAAATTCATTCTAGGAGTTGAATAAGTTCTTACCTATCAAGATAATTTAGATCCTACATGTGTTGGGTGGGGAGTATACCCTGTTCTCTAATGTGTCTTGGGACATACATGGAGTGGTGTTGATACAGGGGACCAGGTTTTGGTGTTTGGTTCACAGTGTTTTTGGCCAAATGAATTTAAATATCCTACTCATGATCTCAATTTGGAAGTGGTGGTTTATACCTTAAAGTGTTGGTAGCATTACTTATTAGGATAATGGTTTACTATGTATACCGATCATAGGGGATTAATGTCTAACATTTAAAAAAAACCATGAATCTCTAGAAGTGTTGTTGGGTTGAGTATATACAATTGTTTATTTTGAGCTATCCTATAAATCAGGGAAGGGAAATAGTGTTTTTGATGCTTTGATTAGTAAGATGTAGACTCATGCATTTTAGGAATATTGTTCTGAGTTGAATATTATGACTTTACTGGTTGATATGAATGTTATGGTTTGGAAGGTCTAGAAAAGGATTAACCTTGTATCAACAACTATTGAGTCAACACATATTATATGGATGAGGGAGGGGATGTTTGAGGATACAAAATGATTGGACATGACGGAAATCCTTCAAGGTGGGGAGTTACCTTCCAATTTATCTATATATTAAGAAGAGATCATCTATGTTTAGGACCATGTTTTGGTTCATATAAGTATTCAAAAAGATCTAATGTGTTAGTTTCATGCCCTGATCTGGTCGGTGAATCGTAGTTGGACCAAAATTTACCATGTCCAATGTCGACAGTATTGGAAATCAGGAATGAAAAATAAGATTATAGTGTTTGTGATGTGATACAACACTTATAAATATGTGAAGTGCAGGAATCAATTACATGTTGGCTAACTATAGTCTTTAACCCTTCCAAAATTTAATAAGAATGACTTCCCACAGACATCATGTTGGGCCTTATAAGGATGCCTCAAATGAAAGATGATATATGGATGATTATAGACCAATTGAATAAATTAGTGCATTTCATTAATATCTGGGTGACATTCACAGTGGATTAATTGAGAGGGTTGTATGTTCAAGAGATAGTACCTTTTTATGGGGTGATACAAAGTATAGTTTCATACCATGACTCACATTTCACTTTGCGCTTTTGGAATGTCATGATGAAGGCACATGGGACACACGTATTTCTGAGTATGTCTTTCCTCATGAAAAAATATAAGAAATAAAAATGTACTATTTCAGTATTAGATGACATGATATGGGTGGGAGTTCTAAATTTCAGTGGGTCTTGAGAGAATCTCTTAGGAATTGTTGAGTTCCCATATAAAAATAGTTATCTTGGAACTATTCAAATGAAAAAATAAGAGGCACTTAATGGAAATCCATACAGATCACTTCTATGATGGATGAAAGCACGTGAGTCTGAGATGTTTGGGATTGAGTATCATGAAAGAGGCATCGAAGCTGGTCGATTTAATTCCAAAACATATGGATATTGATCATGATATGAAAAATTAGTATTCTAATTATCATCGATGATCTCATGAATTTACAGTGGAATATTTTTTTCCATTGGGTGTCTCCTAGATTGGATTACCATAGGATTTAGTGAAATGGAATGATGGTACCCAGTTTTATTGGACCTTTTTAGATTGTGGATATGATCGTAATATGGGAATAAATATTTTCTATTACACATAGGTATAATTTTGTGAACATTGTTGTCATGTGTCACAAATTCAGAAGAATGACCCCAACCCTTCTCAGGTGATCGATGTTGAAGATGTTGAGATTGAGGCAGATGCATCCCTTAAGGATCATCTGATTTATATTATAGATCACAATGAGTATTTATTATTTGGAAATATTGTGTTGATTGTTTGAATTTTGTTGTAACATGGCTACCATTTGAAGGAATCATGGGAAATGGAAGAAGATATGCGAGATCACTGGCCCGACCCTTTAAACTCATAATCTAATATATTTATGGGGGTACAACTCGAGGAATATTAGTTATAAGGTGGAGAGGTTGGAAGATCTAAACCATTTTAGGGATTCTTCATGCACATTTTCCGGAACTCTTTTACCATTTTGGGATATACCTTAGTTGGGTTTTTAAATTGGGGTGTTTTTGGGGAAATTAGAGAAATTTGGAATCCCCTGGGGCTATGCATAGTTGGTGCATGGATAGGTAAAACATTCAGGATTCCCCATGGAAACTGTGAGCCCTATTTTGCAGTGATATTAAGTGGATCATGATGTGTTCACAGTTTGAAACAATCTCATGAAATCCCTCCCCAAACCATTCACCATCAAACGTAGGTGGTTTTAATGGATGGTAAAGGTTGTTCAAACCATGCTGTAATTAAAAGAAACCATGAACCCACCTCCCCCATGTAGATGTACATGGTTAAGACACACCGTTTGGAAAATCGTGCGCCTAATTCTAGGAAACTATGCGTGTTGAATTAAATTCCATTGATTTTTTAATAAAATTCACAAACCCATCGATTTTAACCCTAAAACATCACAGGTCATTCCAAAACACATTCCATTGATTTTGGAAGATATTGGAGGGATTATAATTCTATGAGAACCCATTTTTTGATTAATCAAGACCTAATTTAAGGATCATTTCCTCTAAAGAATATGATTTATTCCCCAATTAGTTTCCCCAATTTATTTACTTATCTCATATCCCTTTTCCAATAAATATTAATGATTATTCCTCCATTGGTGATGGATTAGGTCTAGGTTTTGGTAGATATTATTCCTTTGGAGCATAATCTTTGGTATTGGTCCTAAATCTCCCGCACCATTGTGATTTTGATATTTTCTCTCATTTTTGGGGATTCGTGTTATTGAACATTCATTAAGGACCTTGAAGAGGGTGGTCTAATTATCGAATACCATTGTCTTGAAGTTAATTGATTGTATGTGACTATGAAACTTAAATTTCAACATTGTGTAATTTAATTATTTAATTCCCTTATTATTGTGACTCTGAAATTGATTGAATAATGAGATTATCAAATTGAATGATTAGTGGAATTATGAAATTAATATAAACCCATTATGTGTGATGATATTTCTTGAAATTACGATTTATAATTTATACATGGTTGATAAATGATATTATGAAATGGGTTGAATAATGATTTATAGATATGGTTGATAAATGGTGGGAAATAAGGAACCATGTGATGTAATATTTATGACTGAGTTTTGGGATAGAGACTACTCCACCAAATACCCATGGGATGAAAAACATCTGGTATAGGCCCCCAATATATGTATGTATTACATGTGATCACCTTGTTGTTGTCCATTGATTACCAGTTCAAATATCCATGGGGTGCTATATTTGTTCAGATAATAATTTGGAATAGGATGAAGTAGATATTGATGGTTCAGGTGAAATCATGAACCCAAAAATTTACGTGGTTAATTAAATAATTCTATAATGTGAAAAATGTTAAATTTATATTATTTACTTATTAATTTATACAAATGAATAAAATTTTATACAGTGGATATTATTTTAAACATTTTTGTGGTGGCCTACTAAGTTGTACTCACACCCTACACTGGCTTCTATATTGGTACGTGAATTGAATCCATGTTTATAGGGAAGGATAAGGTAAATAGACCTATCTTATATGGATTAGTTGGGTATCAGATTGATCATGGAATTGGGAACTGGACAAGTTTTCATGACTCACTTGGGAGATGTCAGTGTATTTATTTTGGGTTTTCATTTGAAACATGACAGAGATATGACCTGACATTTTTACTTCATTGGTATTGGATATTGTTTCAGGTTTTGGGATTATCATGTCATATTTATCTTTTTTGATCATTTTATTATTTTTGGGTATGATTGTTATCATTTGGAAATTTGATATTATTTTCAAAATCGTACTGATTTGATAAGATGGTATTTGTATCAATACATTATATAATAGATCCTCGTTATTTTTCGGCACCCTCTAGCATATGGGGCGGCACACTTGAGGTCATGTAACCAATCAGATCTAGGCACCGATATGTGGAACTAAAATTTGGATGTTACAATTATCTTTCATCAGTTTATATAAACAAAACTAGGTGAAAATAAAGATTAAAAACCCATTACTCAGAATTAATGATCTCTTTGACCAGATTTGGAGAGACCTATTGATTTCATTGATTTATATATGATCCAAACACCATTATTTAAGGGTTATAGAAATAAATTTCCCAATAACTAATTTTAGGGGCCAGTATGTGCATTACAAATATTTTTCTAATCCCATTAAACCATATAAGAAATCATTAGTTTTCATCGATTTTTCTAAATTGAATCTTTCATTTCTATCTAGATTACTTCATGGAGGTGTTCATGTATAATATCCTGGTGTACTCTAACTTGAGGTAGGAATATTATGTATATCTAGTAATTTTACTTGTAAAATATAAATAGAACCACATGTATTTAATCTCTTTAATTTCCATTTAAGGATTCTAGAAGTATAATTCATTGTATATGTGATATCTATGAAATATAACTTAGTAGAACCCATGAAGCTCAAAGAAGTAATGTATTGGGAGCATCTCTAGAATTTGATTGAGGTAAAGAGATTCATAGTTATATCAATGTATTATAGGTAATTATTTAAATAATTTTCCATGTGGAATTTTTCCATTATACATTTGAACAGAATGTGGGTGATCTTTCAATGGGTGGATAAGTGTCACAGGTATTTTGAGGCTCTAATAGTGAGGTTGAAAATATCTCATATTCTGATTCTCTCTATGCTAGGTTTGGGTTATTCTATTTATTTTAATGATTTGGGTTTGGGATTGGGATGTGCGATGATGTAAATTAATCTTGTGGAAATGAATGGAAATATCCAGCTATTCCATCAGGATATGAATTACCAACTCCTAACCTTGATTTAGTTATGTTAATTAATTATTTGAATTTGTGTAAAATTTATCCTTTTAGGGAATAATTTATTGTGTATTAAAACAATTACAGTGTAGAAAATAATTTCACCCATAGGGATTTGAAGCTTCAGTAGAGACACTATGTAGAGTATCATCAAAATGCTTACATTGTTATAGATTTTATCCTCACAAATGGGAATGTAGTTTCTAAATCCTTGAGTCGGAAAATTTTTACCCAGATAGTGTGGCAATAAGAGGATGAGTGGTACCTAATTGAGTTGTTTTCTGAGATGCATTATGACGAGGAAGAGGAGGCTGAGAAAGTACCTTTGGATTGTGAGAAGGCCATGCCTTCCTTAAATTACCCTATTTAGATTGGTCAGGAAAAGGATTCTTATTGAAAGAATAATGATAGTATTCTAAATTGTGGGTATAACTCAATTGACTAGTCTCAGAGTCCCAAGGGTTTACTTTTTATTAGAAATTAGAATGTAATTATTGTCGCATTGATGTAGGATTTTATAGAAGGTGGGAACAAATTTTACGGGGTCATTCATCCAAGGGCATTTAAGACGTTCAATGATTTCAGAAACCTGAATTCCTGTCTAGGCATGAATTTTTCAGTTAATGATTTCATATATTAGTGTGTCACCTATTATATTAATAAGGGTGATCATCAATGACCAGATGGTTTACTATATCCCCATATATTTTGGTATTGAATTTGGGTGATATTTAGATGGAATAAAAGATTGTATTGACTTAGAGGTGCATAGAAACCATTTTCAATGAGAGATATTGAGGATCTATGGTGCACCATCAACAATTTAGTCTGATCAAGACCCTCACATGAATTTATGGTTTTGGAGCAATATTCAAAAGATGACGAGTTTCTCCTCCATTGGAACACTATCAATTGTAAATATAGGTTAATTTGGTGTCATTATATATCTGGATATTTTAGATTGTGAATTATCTCGAGATAGTAGCATACCCATTGGATTTACCAACCATGTTAATGTTAATTCATGATTTATTCCATGTATCTTTGATAAAGAAATTCTATCAAGAGCTATCCTATGTGATTTAATGGGAGCATATGAATGTGAAGCCAGATACCTCTATTTTGTGAGAAGTTATTTCATAATATATATTTTTAGAATAATTTGATGCATGGTAAGTTAATCCTCATGTTCCATGTATTATAGAAGATTGGGTATGATAAACCTAAGATGTTAGAACATAATGCATTAATGAGGGACTAATGGCCTCAACTTTTCAAAGATTCCGAACTTCATGCATTTTATGAGGTTAAAAGTGGTGTGGTTGGAGAATAATGACAGACCATTATCCATTAGAAAGTTATATTTTGAGTATTTATTATCAATTTTATTTAATATTGTGATTTTTGTATTCATGAGGTAAAAATATATATTTTTTGGGAATATAGACTAGAGCACCCAATTAGAAAATGATTAGTACTAATTATGCACCAAATTTCTCAGTAGGGGGTGAAGGCATAATGTTTTATTTTAGATTTCTATTGTATGGTTTTTATTACTATACTTAATGATTTTTATAGAGGGAGTGGCTAACCTAGATACCACACTTTTTTATAAACCATGTTTTCTGTCCATGTCAATTAGAATTGTGATTTGACCCATTTTACCATGATGATTTTTAACCCAATTTCTCCAATTTCTTATATCACTCATTCAATCCACCCCCTCCAAATGATATCCATATTGTCACTTTTTTCCATTATATTCTTCCATCAACTTATTGAATTATCCTGAGGAAGCTCCTATTTTTTATCGATTTCCTCCACCTCTCCAAATTTTCACCATTGTTCTACCCTCTTTATTTAGTTTATCTAACACATGTGTCCATAGAAAGTCAAATATTGTGTTTAGTATTGGGTTTTAATGAATTTTCATTGGTTTTTGGCTAGTGAGGATCCATTTCATCTATTTCTCATGGTTTCATGTGAAGGAGATGATATTTCATTTCAGTTGAGATAGGTGTCTCTACATAACACAAATTTTCTTTTAGAATTTATAAAATTATATATATATCCATTAGATTAATTGATTTAATATTATTAAAATGATTTATTGAGGAATTTTATGTTTCATTTGATTTATTTTTTGTTTTTCATTATCATGTATATTGATTTCCCTTGGATTTACCATTTTAAAAATATATTAATCACTTCAAGGTGTTTTCAGATTTTTTTTAAAAAGTTTTCTTTCGACTAATTGAATTTTCCACTAGGGTTTTGAAAGAAAATTCAATTTCAATTAATATACAAGACTTTAGGGTTTCATTTTTTATATTGGATATTTATTTGTATCAGTATTTTATTATCCTAGAACATGGGAGACCATAGATAGGTGGGTGACCAAATGGTTGATGCCCTGGATCAAGTTATAAACTAGCTTTGGGTCAACTTTGGAGAGGCCTTATGAGGATATGAGCTAACTTACTTGTTTCGGATAACATACGTCAACGAATGTTCTCTGATCGAGTCCTAATAATATTTCTAACTATAAAAGAAATATCTCCCCATGTGGAAAGTGTTATTGTGGTGTTGATATATTCCATTATTCCCACATTAATTCTATTTATGATAATGATGATTACAAAATATTTACCCATATTTACTTTATATTTCCATATTTATATAATCACTCTTTTGTTCTTGGATTATATAATTAAACCAAATGTTTTCAATTTCAAAAGTTTTAAAAAATGGGCATTTATTTCAAAATGGATTTTAAACATGGACCAATGGCTATCATTGTGAATAGTTTTATGTATATTCTAGGTGGAATCCTATGGATATATTCACTACAAACTAAATAAGAAATTGAACATATACATACTTGCTTTTTTTGGATATCGATAAAGGAAAGAGATCTATGAATACTGGTGGATCTTCTTGATTTTATTTATCCTTCACTAATTTCACACTATTGGTGATCATGGAAAATGAGGATCTTGGATCATTGGGAGTATTTTTGGATCCCTAATGATTTTGGGTAATGATTTATTGTCCCCTCTTACCTTGAACTTTTTTTGGAAATTTTTTTATATATGAAATTTATTATAATTTTATTATATTTATGATATGATGTTTATTAAATAAAGGTCATCGTTTCTACTGCTCTTACTATATTTTTATTTTTTACATTCAAAAAATATTTATTTATTTGTATGAAAATCCCACCCACATATGAGTTATTATAGATCTTTGAGATGAATATATGTATTCTAATAATTTTATTTTGAGGTTTAAACCAATTACAAATGATACGTTTTTATTCCAAAGTGCTTTTCTATAGCTCTTAGAAATCATCAAATCAGATTAAGTCATATAGAAGACTGTTCTGAGTGATTTATATGTTTGACTCAAGTTGGTTAATTATAGTATGAGTTTCCTTTTAACATGGGTTTATGAATAAAATGGAATTACCTTCAAAATGGTGATTGAAGTGACGGTAATTGGAAATGGGTTTTAAAATAAATTATTTGGCACACATGGAATATTTTAGAATTGGATTTTTTTAAAAGTGTTCGATTTTAAATGGGTTTTGATTTGATATTTTAATAGAGTGACCAGAATGGGTAAATCCAACATAGGTTCTCTTTTTAAAATAAGTTTGAAATGGGTTTTAACTTTTATTTTATAGTGGAAAAGGTAGATTTTTTGTGTTAATTAATTTTGACAAATTAACCATAAGGGGGTTGTGTTCTATTTTTCAGTGCTTATATATCTATGTCAGATCCTTGATTTATGATTTCCTTGTTGTTATTATCTATTTTATATTGATGATTGAAAAAATAAAAGCTCTATATGTGACCATCCCTTTGGTGATATGTTGGTCAGTGGGATTGGAAATATTGATATTTCTCCCTTTGGATTAGTTCTATAGTTACCTTGATATTCCATTTTATTATATAATCATGTATAAGAATCATTGATTCCTCCAACCACTTGGATTAATACATGGATTATATTTGAGGGAATAAAAAATGAGAAAACTATAGTACCATTTGTGATTTTAATGTTAGAAAAAATTTCTGGTCAATTTATTCTAACATCCAGAAGATATATTTCTAGAAGGACACATAAAGATCACTTGTAGATTAGTTTAACGTGATTATGGAATGTACAGTTCAAGATAAATATAATTGTAATAATAATAAAATTATATAGAAAGTGATGTAGGGTGGGGGGGTGTTATAGATTTAGTATGAATGTTTTGGTGTATGTGTTGAAGCTGGTATTCAACAAATTTTGATGGAGTCTATGAATGATTAAAATAATCTTGCATTAGAGTGTCCTTGGGTTTTAATATTTTATGTCAGATAAATATAAAGGGTGGAAAAATACTAATCTAAAATAAAATGATTACTTATTTTATAAAATGTTGTACAAAACCTATACAATAAGGTTTCGAAAACTGTTTCTTGAATGATAAGGGAATTTATATAGAATCCTATGATTATCTTCTCATTTAATTGTTCCATTAAATTGATGGATATAATATGATTTTTTAACTGAGTGAAGGGATGTATAAAAGTTTTAAAAGGATCTGAAACTGGTGTGAGCTGCAATAAATTGTGGTGCACCTCAAAAAATATAGTTTCCTAACTCACTTGTTCAATACAACAATAGAGTCATTTTAGAAGATTGTATAGTGGAATCAATCCTTGGTGGGGGAGGGGGGTAATTCCACACAGACATATTTTGGGGGATTTTTTAATTAGGAGTATTTATATGAGGATATTCCATTTTTGAGTTGGGTTCCCAGATATAGTCCCTTATTACACGGGTTTGGTAACATTCTATAATAAGGATCCCTTGTATCATTGTTTCTCTCCTTAACAAGAGATTCACTACATTCTCTATTTGGGTAGTGATTTATATGAACCATGATAATCATGTCTCTATTGTGATTCATTTGACTATAATTAGTTTGTTATATATTTTTCAGTATTTATGAAATAACTTATCTTGGATAATGAGGTTATTAAAACCCAATGTAATTGTGTATCATCATCCTGATAATGGTTCTTGGTATTCCTTGTTTCTAATGTTGAATTCATAGGGGTGTTTCATTGAAATTTGGAATCTTTATGGAGAATTAAAAAAAATGTCTATATTGATGTTATATGGTGAATGATTAGTATTTTGGAGTATTCTAGCTCTGCTAGTCCGGGAGAATATATTAGTTCCATTGATGGAGATCCAACAAGAAGCGATGTGTTGTAATAATTTGGAAACCAAAATAGGAAAAAAATGAAAGGATATGTTTTGAAATCCGTAACCGAGATATGTGGAACATGACATGAAGGATGGTTTTGATGGTAAATTCAATAGAATAAATTTATCATTTTTAAATACATGTAAGATTGTGTCAATTTGATTTGGCCAGTTCCGGATTCCACATATAGAATTATGGAAGGAATTATTTTGGGTAGAAAATTGCTGGGCCTAAATGGATTGTTCTGAGAGGTAATTTATAGAGGTTCTATAAATACCATCACTGAGTGGGAGTAGATATTTTTTCAACAAAGTGTTCACTATCCCATATGAGTCATTGTTATTGATCTAGGATGTATTAAACAATGTATGAGGAGGGGGAATTTGTGTATTTCTAAATTATTTCATTGGGTGGAGCTCGTGATCTTTGGAATGTGCGGTGGTTCTATCCAGTTTCCATACAGAGGATTATAGGGATATAAATTGTGTATAATTCTCCCATATCTACTATATTAATTGTTTATATGAAACAAATTAGATGGAATTTGATTCATCTGATGGATATCATGGTTATGGAAAGGATCAACAAATGGAATTTGTTTCCAAATGGGGTTTTAGAAGGAGAATTCATGTAATAAAAAAATATTTCTAGAATAATGGGATCTATAGCTAGATTTCATGATCAAAAGTATTGTATGAAAATGTGTATCACCATTTTTTTTAATTAATGATTTGATATAATTTATGCATGGAGTTTAGAACATTCTTATAGTGCGATCATAGAAGGAGTTGGTGAACTAAAAGCTAACTAGATTCGGTTGTTCAAATATGGTATCCATAAATTTTTTCATCACTGCCTTATTTTCATGATAATATGGTTATTTTTCCTCAAAAACATGTGTAAGGTAATTTGAAAAATTTATCTAAGATGAACCATATGTGATGGATACTATAAAATTACAAAGAGTGTTAATGTTCAGATTTATATTGATGTGAATATCATAAAAGAAGATAGAGTTTTAGAAGGTATATTGGAATGTTATCTAACGTTTTAAGGATATATTACCTATAAGACTATAAATTGGTGTCTTGGGGTATAATATAATACATTAAATATTAATTTAAAAAATCATGTAAAGGACTGATGTTATTTTAAATGTATTCATTCTGAGTTGTCAGTTGGAATGTTTCGAAAATAGTAGCAGAAGATGATTGGGGGTGGCTAAACATGTGTTTTTTCCAGTGGATTAAGATTTATATATATATATATATATATTTGAGTTAGGATATTTTAGCATCACTCCAAATTTAGAAAGTGTCATTTACTATTTACTAATTCTTAATCTCATAGGGAATTTGATCATGACCACACTTATTACGACAAGGGATAACACAAAGTCATGGGAATGATTCTTTGAAAGGGTGTGGTGATGATGAAATTAATGTTTAAATATTTAGGATGAGGTCTTATAATATTTTATCAGAGTTTTATAAAGTCCTATGAAATTTTTTCTAACCTTGAATGGTTTACAACCAAGCTATGATGTATTGGGAGAAAAGGATGAGGCTCTCTTTTGTTGCACTGAGCAATTGAGATTTTGTTCCAGTTTGATTCGATGGATCTATGGTTTAATTATTCTAGAATTTTCAATAGAATTTTTGGATTTAGGTCATTTATAATGGTATTACTAGTGTTTGAAATATTATAATGCTATTGTATTTCTGATTTCTGGTGATTGAGTTTCTGGAAATCATTATTTTTGAAGGAATTGGGTCGTGGAAATAGTACACAATAAAAGATTATTTATGTCAGTTAAATAAATTTTGATCATACTCAAGACTAATTGAATATTATAAATTACATATAGGTATTCAAATGTTTTTTCCATTTTTATAGAATGATTGGTTATATTTTAGAGTTCCATAGTGTATATTTATCAATGGTCTTGGATGATTAAAAGTATGGTGAAAGAACATGAAAAAACCGAAAATTAAAGAAGAATGAAAAATATTTTTTAGAAGTTGGTAGGTGGAATTTGATGAAATAATTGATAATATTATTTGTGTGGTAAAATTTTAATCATATCCCATGAATCATTTTTTAAGTGAGAGATTGATGATTTTTGGTGTGAGAACTATTTTTTGGTTAGGTATTTAGAACTATTCGATATTTTACTTCTTAAAGTATATTTGATATTGTTTAAAGGATACATTCACCTTTACCCTATAAATTATGGTTCAATTATAGAGTAAGTATAAAAACCATATATTTCAAGATGAATCAATGTAGGATGAATTTGGGATGCATCATGTATGATTTTGATAAAGTGGTGATGTTTTCAACAAAATCATTTTTATGGAGGTGATGTATGATTAAACTAATTTTGAATAGGTTAAAACATGTATTTTCATTGATAAAGATCCTAATTTTTAATTGTGTCATATTTTTGGTCAATTATTTTGTTAATATGTCATGAATAAAAAAAATAACATGGATGTCTTTTGATGATCCCACAAATGTTTAATGAAGTTAATGAAATCATTGAAATATATTGGAGATCCTATGAGTAGTGATATGTTGAAAATGTATCCATGGGAGGTTCATAGGACATATATATGATATATTGGATGAAGTAGTAATTTTGGGCAAATTTTTACTGATTCTCTTAGTGGTGTTGGATTTTATTCTAAAAAAATTCACCATATAAGTATAACAATTGATGAACTAGTCTTTATTGATTCATTAAAAGATTTTATGGAGAAGGAGAATAATCTTAAAAATTTACGATCTGATGACCATTAATATATTTATTTTAATGAAGATAAAAATTTCAAATAATTTTAATCATGTTTCATTCGAGGGTTCGTCAATATACAATTATTCCTCTGTTAACAAACAATGGCCATCATGTTAAATCCAGAAGATTTTTTCATGAAACCATCTAGGATTCACACATTATACCATGGTGAAATTCATCTCTCCTAGATGACCCTATGGATCAGAATCATTTACCAAGGAATATATGAGATCCATTCACTCATAGACTACCATGAATGTGTTTCAGAATATCAAACCATGATATATAGAGATAAATACTTAAGTGAAATACACATGTATTATAAAGCCGTTATATTTATTTTGTTTCACTTTTATGAATATAAATTGACTGGTTAAATGAAAATTTCATGGATGAGAATTCACAAGTATGTAAATATTTCTTGTGAACAAACATGATGATATCCATGAAGCTGAATAAATAAATAATGGATTAACATAATCCAATGATGATGAGAGACACATAATTTATTTACTAGGAAAATGAAATATTCAAATAGCCATTATCAGTGCTGAATGATGTATTTGTTTTTTTAAAGAACATACATAGGTGTTTTCTCAATCAAAGAACATAGGTAAATGATAAACTAGATTCATGCATCAATTTTAATACCTATCCATTTTCTTACTAAAATGATGTATATGATTTGATCTTGGTGTTGGAAATCCATTTTCAGATGAGAAGTACATATTCATTTTTTGAAGTGTACCACATATCAAATTAATTCACATACTCATTTATGCTTTGTAAGATTTTGATGTACATGATTTCTACAAATAAGTTTTGAGAAGTGAGTCACACAACTATTTTGATGAGGAGCCTCACAGAGAATGTTTCAATACGATTGTGGTTTCATAACGGTATGAAATTTATTTTTCATTTTTACAATGTTTGAGAATATGATCTACAGTTTTTAGATACACCATGAATAAATACCTGATTCTTCATGATATTTAAGTATGTATATATTTAACTGTATATAAAATATGATATAAGCTATAAGATAAATTGAGATATTTGGGAGTTTTAATACGTCTTGACATGGCTTATCTATTATATGATAGGTGTGATATATCTACCTGTATTAATAGTGGATGGGTAAAAAGAAAAGAAGTGGTTAAACAAATTGAGAGACTTTATTTTTCCTCTGAAAAACCAATCACTATTTGTAGCCATCCCACATCTTACTACATCAAGAGGAACCTTGATACACTATTTATGTATAAGAGTAAGAACCGTGTACTCACTGTTTTATGTAAAGGAGAAGTACAACTCTCATTGACTATGAAAATAAAATATGAGTTCCCATGGACTATCCTAGTTGGGTGAAAGAGGTATGTTCTATTATTTCCATGAGAATTCCATTCATGTCAATCATGCTATCATGTTATGTTATTAGTGGATTCGAATCTAAAACCAAATATTTCTTATTTTTTGAAGACAAACATAACAAGGAATATGTGACCAGAAAAATATTTAATTGATTACCATTATGGTTAGTAGAATATGAGATATTCAGTCCACATTATATTGATATATTTATAACTAAATAAATATAAGTATAGGTAGACTACTAGATTAATGAATAAATTCGGATATATCAATGATTTTTTTTAGTTGTGGAAACAATTTGATTGCTGATGTTTTAGGAAGATTATAAAATTTATTGGAATATATTCATTATGACAAATCCTACAGTGTTGGTCACTTCAAAAGGGATGGGATGACATCATACATCTTGTGACTCAATGATAAATATTTCATTGTATTCCTGGTTGGTTCTAGAAGATGATTATAAAGAAATATGATTCTCAATCATGTATAGACAGTAAATGATTAGGATTATGTGTGTGGGATAATAACCATTGTACATTGAGGACATAGTCATCCACGCTAGAAGAAATATACATAAAAATAATAGTTTTCTTTGTGATTTACATTTTGGTGTGAAATCTTCCTAATTACAAGTAAATAAGATAAAAATAATCATCATTAAATAAGTGATAGATGTAATCAAAAGGGATAAGTGTTTGATGATATAAAATTCATCCCACATGGATTCAAACTTATCATTGTGGTCATTCTAAAATTTATCAAAACAATTCTTTTAAGAGGGATGTTAGACCTCTTGGTTGGATTATGTTACATGTGTTTTGTTGAGTATTTCATATTTTTCTTCTTAATTCAATGTCCGTCATAGGTCATAATACTATTATATCGATGACATTTATGAACATAAACAAGAAAAAGTTTATAAATATAAAGAATAAAACCAAATTCGTTGATGAGTAATAAGTAGAAGATCTGGTGGTATAGTATACTATAGATGTGATGGAGAAATGTTCTATATCATCTATTTTTTAATCCCCACATGATGATGTAGAATAAAAATCAATTTCCAAAAATAATCTATTAAATAACCATGAATTAGTGGAATTGATTTTATATATAAGGAGATTAATGTGGAATGAGTAGTTATGTTGAATGGTATGTTGTACAATGACCCCAAATAAATTAGCACTTTTATCAATGGGTCATTCAACGGAATACAGAGATAGATCAACAAGAATAATGAAAACATGTATATATTAGAAAAATTATTTGATGAATGAATGCTAGAAAATAACAAGTTCTATATGAAAATTGTATCAAAATATGTATAGAAAGTTGAAAATGAATAATGATGCTCTAGTTTGTAATGTCATTGGATAAATAAAATTCTGGATAAAGTGGATTCCACTATGTAATTTGATAATAAGTACCATGAAATATAAAAACAATATAAATAAATTTTATATTTCATGAATGATCAACATGACATCAAATAAAATAAGATTATAAATAATGACAATTTGATACTGAAGAAGAATATAATGATTGATGATATAGATTCACATACCTATATAGGATGAGAAGGAAAATTGAAGTTAGTACAGGATGAAAAATTCATCCTAAATATGAAATTATTTGACACTGGAGTCCAATTGGAAAATTCTAAAAACGTTTCTTCTGATTCCTCATAATAAGAAGAAATATGATCTATTACTACAATAGGTGAAGTCATATAAACCTATAAGGAGGACTATTATACTAAAATACCATCATATAATAGAATTAAAATATTTAAATACTTCAATTTTCAATATCAATTATTCTAATAGAAGCATTTACTATCCATCTCAATAAATAAACTTTATACTAATTTAATTTTTTGTGGATTGTAGGTTAAAAATCAAATCCTACAAAAAATGTATGGAGATGGGAAATGAAGTGTCTTAAACTACATCAAAATTGAAGAAATTTAATTGTAGTATAAATATTTACTATAATTAATCCCATAAGAATAATGAAAATAATATTAAACAAAAAACATTACAGTCTATCCAAACTATTGTTTCAATGGAGAAATCAGGATTTGATTTCTACTATTGAATATGTGAAATATTTTGGCATAGTTCGTCTCTTTTTTTGAATAAAATGAGATTATACATAAATAATAGGATTTATACATAAAGGGTGATCAATGTGGGGAAGAATAAAATCCCACAAATGAAAGGTAATAATGTAATCTTAAAAACATATTTCAAATCATGAAATATATCAGTGGAATTTGCAATTTAACTAATCATTGTAAAGTGGAATTTAGGTATAAATATTTCAATAATTCATCTAATAATAGTAAGAATAAAATACCATTAATTATGAATGATATAGATAACCTTACATTGGGAAATAATCAGATGATAACTATTCCCTATAAGTTAATGAAAATGGCAGGAAAATATTACTTTGGAGAAAAGAAAAATGTGGATGGTAAAAAATAAACCTAAGATGATCAATAAGGGTGAAACACCGATGAGGATAAGATGAATCTTTTTTAGAAGAATATATCACACTTTGGATCATGGATATCATTACCTGGAAATCATAGTGATTGGAGTCAATCTAAAGAATCAAATTATAATACTAGTCCAAAAAAGAAATTATATGGATTCATGTAGTGAGGATCACACTAGAGAATCCATATGGATATAACAAGAGATCTATGGATATTCCAATGCATATAGTAGTAGTTATCTAATCTAGTTTTAACAAAGAAATAAATTTTGAAGAATAATTTTTAAATAAAGATAATAAAGGAATGTATGCTATTTCACATAAAGAAACTGAATTTCAGAAGATATCATCAACAAATGATATCTATAAAATCTTAGAAGCGCTATACAGATGGTGAAATACTATTGGGAAAAATTATGATTAGTGTGTATTCATAACACAAACATGATGAGAAATTATAAGGAATAATCATACAATAAAAAATTGATGAATGTGCCTTTATGGGTACTATAAAAAAGAAGACGCCACGCAATGAGAAAGACAAAATCAGAGAATCTATGATTCCCAAAACATCCATGAAATTTAGAAGAGCTAGAATGGATAATTTTTCTTCACATGGATGATGGAAAGAGGGAATTTTAGGGTTGATAAATAATTATCATCCATATTTTTATAACAAAAAATAAAATTAGATCTACTTTATTCCAATATTCTTTGTTTTTTTCTAATTATTTATACAGAATTGAAGGTGATTCACATACTCAATGGAAAATGAGTAGAAAGTATTATATTAATCAATCTAGAAGCAATAATATTCTTTGAATGATTTATTGATAGTATAATCATTGTTTAATCTGTATATTTTTTCATGGACGTTATTTGTTACAAATTCAGATACTAAACTTGATGAATAATGATCAAGCTATCATAGTTGATTAAAAATTTTCATGTCTTCATCATTAATGAGATAAAAAAAATTTATCCACATTAATTATAATTTAGATGAATAAATGATTTGAAGATCCTTATTGATGAAGTGAAGATATAGATTATCCAATAAGGGGGAGTATCCCAAGATGTTCTTAGAGCATTATACAATATAATTCAATTAATTATAGAATTTTTGGAAGGTACATGTTTGGAAATTTATTTATGGGGTATTTTGGAACACCCTTATACTATTATTGAAAAAAATAAAATGGAGTCTAATATTAAGGTGGAAAATATAAATGAATCAATGAATTTAAATAATGAATCTTGAGGATGTTCTAGGACTGATTTCATGAACCTAACGTTCTAAGTATACTTTAATGATTTTTTGATTCATGATAAGATGAGTGTAGGAATTTCCTGTTAAATATTTAATTACAATATTCATGTCACGATTTTGTGTATGGAATATTCGCCTTACATTGTATCAAATTGTATCAACCAATGACTATCAAACTGGAAGCAACTAATTAATCAATGAGGAAGAAAAAAATGTATGATATATTAGTTTTCATCATATTATGAATTGATAATGGACAACATTAATGTATAAATTAGAATATATTGTATTCTAAAATTAGGTTTCCCATGTATAATTAGAGCATAATAGTTTATGAAACAATTATTAAGAATGAAATGATACCGTCTTCTCTCAAGTACCTTTAAATTTTCTTCAATAAGGGGGTGAGATGAAAAAAATATGAAAAGAGGAAATATGAGGGAAAAGAAAGAAATCATATGATCAAATTATATGAACATATTGATACTGAATTTTCTATTAGTACTAAAAAATTAAAAGTGGGATAGAATATCCTACTTTTTATTTGTGTTATACATTTTTGTTAATGAGTATGTCAACATGTACTGATGAAAAAGAATGTCTTAGAAGTATTTTGGTGTTCCAGATAATTCTTAATGAATTGTAAATTTAGATAGGAATCTATTGGTATAATAATAATCAAGAGTTGATTAAATACATATATGGGGAGTTAAAAGGTTAGATATTTTATATATTGGAAAAATGGGTGATTCATTGATAATTTTTATCGATTCATTTAGTGGAATTAGATGGCATGATTAATAAATTTTCTATATAAGTTTGAAAATTGATAAAATAATCATCATTAATTAAAGAAAATGGATTATTGTGATGTAATTTTATATATAACATTCATGCAATAGAATACCATAATAATATTTATTTTCAAGGAGAGAAAAGGTGGTCATCATTTTCTTCATGTAAAATTGAATGTTTCGTTAAGCCATGATTTTTTCTTTCATTAACGTTCTCTGGTGATCATGCTAAATACAAGAGGATTTATTAAGATGCTATACTTGATGGATTCATTATCACATTATGAAAATATTTTCTCAAGGCCCACTCTATGTATTAGAATCATGCACCAATGAATATCTGATATCCATGAAAATATAGACTTTCGTGAATGAGTTTTAGAAGATGATACTGTGATATGTGGTGAAACATTATCAAGAGAAATATATATGTATGATCAAGACGTTATATTCTTGATTTTTAACATGTATAAATATTCAATGAATGGTGAAATGAAAATTCAAGGGATGAGATGCCACATATTTGTAAATATACCATGCGATGAAATAGGAGGAGATCTATATAGTTGAATGCATGAGTGAAGGATTAAAGTTCCAAAATGACATATAGAGCCATGTTAATGATTTACTATGAAAGTAAAAGTTTTACATAGACATTTTTGGTTCTAAATAACATGTCCATTTGGAGAAGGAATCAATGAATATATTTATAAAAGAAAACTAAAAAGTTAATTTATAAATGGTATTCACATAGCTGTTTTTATACATATCAATTTTCATTTGAAAATGATGTATCCATTTTGATCGTATAGTTGTGTGCCCATTTCTAGATGAGTATTATGTATCAATTTAATGAAGATAACCAAGAAGGTGATTTATTCCCTTGTTTTTTTATCTTACGTAGGAGTTTAAAATAACCAATTTTTACATATGAGTTTTTAGAACAAAAGATCATTTTAATTTTCCTAGGAGTCTCATGTGGAAATTTATACAACATTAGTGATTCCTTTATCGCTTGAAAATTATAGTATAAACATAAAAAGTGAGAAAATTGTGTCTGTGGTTTTTAGAGACTGCTTGAATTAATACCCAGGTCTTCTTTATAATTAAAGGAGGAGATATATATTAGTATTTAATAGAATATTTGATCTTTGAGATGTGTTGATATATTTTGGTGTTTAAGTATGTCCTGAAATTTTTTTATGATTTGATGATTGGTGGGATGTGTCTATCTATATTAATAGTTGTTGGGTCAATAGAAAAGAGGTGTATGATCACATTGAGAACTCAAAATTTAACTCCAAAAAAGAGAGCATAATTTGAATCTCTCACAGATCCTAATACATGGATAATAAATGGGATTCATTATTAAGATCATGAAAGAATAACCATGTAATCACTATATTATGTGAAGGACAATCCCATTACACATAAACTGTGTGAATAGAACATGATATCCCATGGAAAAACCTAACAATACATAAAAGATATTCTCTAGTGTTTATATCATAATTGAATTCATGTGAAACAAGATAACATGTTATGTTACTTGAGGTGTCAAATCTAAAAACCAATAACTCATATAATTTTTCAATGAAAAAAGGATGGAGAAATTTGTTTACAATAAAATATTTTATTGATTAAAATTTGGGTAAAGAAAAAATAGTATTCATTCTACAGTTTATTGATATATTTTTGATTGAAAAAATACAAGAAAAGGTATCCTGATTGATTATTGTATAATGTGTGGATGTCAATTGATTTATGTACTCTAGGAATCCATTTCATTTCATTATTTTTAGGATATTGGTCAAATTTATTAGATTCTATTGAAGAAGATATATGATAAAATGTTGATCACTTTAGAAGGTGCAGTCTGACATCCTGGATATTTTGATTCAAATATAATGCTTAAATTTTATAACATTATAGGTGTTATAAAATTTTCACAAGGTCATTCCCTTTCTCATACATTTCTTGATAATAAAAGTGAAAATGTTTTCATGTGGGATAATACCCACCATACACCAAGGATATAGTCATCAAACTATTGTCTAACCTCATAAATATCTGAGTATTTCTTATGATTTATTGTTTTGTGATCATGTTTTCTAATTATAATTAAATAATATTAAGGGAATCATAAGATAATCAATGATATAGGTAATCAAAATTGATAAATGATTAAGGTTATAAAAGATCACCCTACACTAATTCACCGCCTCTCAGTGTGGTAAACCCTAAATTGATCTAAAAAATTCTACTTAAGATTAAACAAAATGATTACGAAGGATTAATTTGTAATTAATGGATGATACAAATAAAAACATCAAGTGAAAAATAAGTATGATATTTTTAGAGCATGAATGTTAATGCGGGAGAAGAGACAAATATTCTAGATCTTGACTTTTCACCAGATGGTTCAGTTTTTATGGCGGAGCTTAACTGAATTCTTTGACCAAATACAATGATGTTTGTGAAATTTTGAATGTGGTGTAACCAAATGTATACTGTAGTATATGTGGAAAAAAACTATAATGTGAGCATGTTATCTCAATTGTTTATTGTGAATAAATCTAGAGTGAGAAAATTCAAATGTGGGTGGTGATAAATATTTCCCCATTGGAGTAATTCCCCACAATGTATATATTGTTGGAGTTTTTTATAGCGATTTTTTCCAAGAGTTTAATTAGTTATTTATGTGTTTATTATTTAATGTTCACCATGCACGCAATGTTATGTAAAAAATAATAAAGTCAACAAAACTATATTGAAGAGAGGATAAAAATGGTGTCTAAGATTCATGGTCCTCCTAGTTTCTGATGTTGAATTCAGAGGGGTGTTACATGGATCTTTAGACCCTAAAGGCATCATTATTCTTGAATTTGAGGTTCAGAAGATAAATTTTGGTTACATGAGGTTCTAGTTTGAATTTGTTTGCTTTGAATTCCTCTAATACGATATCAAAAAAAAATGTATTAGGATAGTTGAGATAGAGGAAACTTCCCCAAACAAGTGTAAATAGAGCTTCCATGGTATTCTAATTCATATATAAGAAGGTTCTTATTCAATATTATAGTTTCAAAAAATAATCAACCCAATTAAACCTTCCCTGAAAACCGAAAAACATCTCAGCTGACTCAAATATGGTGGTTTGTTTATTTCTTAGAGTATTTTTGGGTTGGGTGGTATGGTCAATGTTTTTTTTGTAGAGTTTACCCAACCCCTGTACCCTAATTATAATGTTTTTTATATGATCATGTTTTATATTTTTCATAAAATTTTTATTTTATATTAACTAATAATATAAATGAAAAATATTATTATTTATCAATGATTAGAGTACAATATAATGTTTAATTTTTTTTGACATTTATAATATGTTATTTATTAGAATTATCAATATTCTACCATTATTTGTATTTGTTAATTATTTTTTTTAATTTTATGAATTATTATAATCTTTTAAATCCCAAAACATCCCTCCATTTAAACCGCCTCAACCCACCATTTTGAGTTTTATAAAAATGTTCTTATGGGAGTAATGGATTTAGAATGAAACTTTTTCCACCAACTAAATATTAGTATGGTGGGATTTATATTTAATGCAATGTGACCCACCCATTTACAAACACTTTGGTTTAGTGGAAATTTTTATGATCATTAACAAAACTCATTTGGGAAGTTTCAACATTGCTAATAAGTTGTATCCTCCTTAAATCATTATAGTAGTTCCTCATGGTTGACCTTACTGGTTGAGGATAAAGATAATCACATTGATATTTTTATGGATAAATTGCATCATATTTAGGGATAATGGTCCCATTATTGTTGTGATCCCTAGTATGGTTCTAGAGATGGTATATGGATATTAGTAGATGGAATCTTCGTAGAATTGACTAGAGGATATTAGGTTCCATTTTTATTTAATGTTGGTGTAATCCATATTAGTTACGGTGACTAAGAATGTAGACTATGAGTTAATGTAACTTGTGCAGTGGACCTATTGATTTAGATATGACTCCATGAGAAGTGAAAGTTAAGATGATGTAAGGGATTGGGAGATGTATTGAGGAGCATGATAACTTATATATATGAGATTCTATACACTGATTGATTTATCCAATGGGGATATGAATCTCTCTAGATTTAATCTTTCCCATGTTAATCATGACATAGAGATATATTAATGTCACGAGAGTGACATTTTTTATTTATTATTTTAACAAAATAATAGAAAGGTTAATATCAATTAAAAATGGCCCCACATAGCCATATTTTTGATAATTTAATGAGGATGTTTGAAATAAACTCATTTGGTAATATAAATTCATTTTCTATGATATATTTAATGACCTATACAAATTTTTTAACCATATTTTATTGATTTTACCAATTACTGATGTGACAAATGTTTACAAAGTTTAGCATTCAAAATTATAGAAAATAAAAGGGGATTATTAACCAAATTTGAAACTCCAGATTCAAAATATTGAAATATTTTTATCAAATTCAATTCCTATTTGTTTTTAAAATTTATATAGAATTAAATCTACAAAATTCAATTAAAAACATTTTTCCAGAAAAAAGTGTTTTTGTGCCTAAAAATTAACACATATCAAAATTATATAAAATGATGATCCTAATAGAATTAATTAAATTAATATAACTCAAATGGATTGTATATTACTATATTAACAAATCCATAATTGAGTTTTAATTTTAAATTACTTCATTTGTTGAAAATAATTGACAATATTACAAAAATTTATAATATTTACTATTCATTAAAAAATAAATATTTTTAAAAAAATATCAAAATTTCATCTTAAGATTATATTGAAATTATTATTTCAAAAAAATAATATTTTTATTAATTTAAACTACTAGAATTTAAATTAATTAATTATAATATCCGCATAAAAAATGAAATTGAAGTCATTTGTGAAGAAAACATATTATTAAAGCCTAAAATGGATTTTCCCACAATTAAGTATTTATTTCATAAGAGTTAATGAATTAATATAAATTAAATAAAATATTTATACATATTATTCATGATGTTTTTATTCGTATTCATTCATTCAAATCTAATGGATGTGTGATAATATTTCAATATCCTATTGTATTTTATTCATCCTCGATGATACATATAAGGTAAGATATGAATGAAATTATATATATTTAATGAGAAATATATCATTTAATACAAGGGTATTAAATAGGAGTCTTTGTTACATCAATTACAAGGTCCTTTATAATATTAGGAATTAAAGGATTTTTTGTGATGTTACACCTAGATTACTTTTATTCTTTGGGTATTATGTCTACGGGAAATATAGATGAGCAAATTTTAGTAAGTAAATATACTGTGTTGGACTATCTCTTGAGTGCATCCAATTTAATCATTCAGGGTCCTTTTAAGACTATATTCAATGGTGAAGGGTATTTAATTATCCTTTTTATTGAATATTACTATAGAAATTTCATAATTTATATTGTAAAAAATTTATGAAACTGTTAAAACATTTATAAACCAAAAAGATTATGTTGAGAATTATTCTATTAAAAAATTGAATGATCTAATGACTGATAATAGTTCAATGAAAATATCAGATGAATTAATTTAACAATATAACTTTTATGTTATCAAAATATACCTAACCATTTTAAGAAACAAAAATTTATATGGAAATAGGTTTAATAGGATAATATTCGAAAGGGTGAGATTTTTGTTTTATGATTTTAGTTTACAAAATTTATTCTTGGTAGAGTCTTCCTATTAAAAAATTTAATTTATTAATCATTTATTATCTTCTTCAAATGCCTTTAAGAAACCTGAATAATTGTTCAAGGTAATAGCCCTATCCTTGTTCAGATTAAATTTTTAGTATATAAAACTTATTCACTTATGAAAAATGATTATATAGAATTTTTAGAAATTATTTTTTTTGATATCCAGAGGTTGTTAAATGATACAGTATATGAAAAGATAATCCTAGTTATCAATATTTAATCTTAATTTATATTCTAGTTTACCATGAGTCTATTATTCCCTAGGATAATATTATTTATCCTAGTGTGTCAAAATAATGGAATAATGAGTCTAGTGAGGCTACACCTACACCCTATCCATTGGGTTTTATAGTCCACATAGTGTAAAGATAATATCTCAAAACATGGGTTTTCAAAATCAACATACCTCTATAGGCTCAAGGTGATACTAATTATTATTAAATATCTAATCATTTGGTGGGGGAAGATTATAATATTATAGGCAATCATCTTACCAGATATAATGATATGAGATTTATTTGGCCACATGATTTTTTAATCCATGTTGAAGTGGCTACAAACATGTTTTATATCAATCAAGAATTGAATTGTGGTGAACCAAAAACTGATAATAATGCTATTTAGTCAATATAATTTTAAAAATAGATAGCTAAAGTGTATGATGTGATGAACCCACATTAAAATAATAAATCTTTTATTACTGTAACCAAACCCTGTTATGAGAAAAATATTGGGTATCTGTGGATATTCAAACGAAATAAGATGATAATAGGGAATATAAAATAAATTACATTTCACAATTTGTTTCAAAAGGATTACTTTAATATTAATAGATATATTATAATGAAATTTTTTCCACTATTGTAAAAAACATATTTATATTTATTCTATTTTATTTTTCAACTAAATTTTTTATTTTCATATCGAGGGATGTTAAGACTCACTATTTTAATGTGATAATTGTTGAATGAATTTATTTTATGCCTCCATAAGGTTTTTAAAATGATTTCTATACTATTTTTATTTTTAATGATACATTTTTTTGTATTAAGTTATCTTTAATGAAAATTTATAAGAGGTTTGATTCGTTTTTGATTGAATATTATTTTAACAAAAATATGTTAGATGCTGTTTTTTATTTTAAAAATATTATGTAAGATTTTATTTAATTACTTTTTTATGTTGGGGAAATGGTCAAAGTTTATAAAAATATAAGTCTTATAAGCCATGTCAAGGCCCGACCGGATTCTATCTTTGAGACAAATGATATGGGAAATGAAAAAAAATACTTGATTAGGAAATAATAAGAGATAAAAGGGAATGTAACATTTTAATGTCTCATCATTCTGTTGATAAAATGTTTTAATGTGATACCTATTTGAGAACACGATACATGCTGAAATTAACATAGGAACACATGTTAAAATTTCCTGAAATCAATACCCTAGTGATGAAAGAGAGGTTTACATTATGAATATGATTTCCAATGCTTGTGTAGTGGGAAGTCATCAGAAGAAAATGGGGTATTCACTACATGATATTAATTTTCATTTGTTTTTATTGATAATTTTTAAAGGGAAAACAAATAAAAGCTCATTTCCTTGATTCAAAGTGGCCCCCCATGTGTGTTTCAATTTATTCTAATACATGAATTAAATATTTACAAAATGTTATATTTGGTAATAAAAGTGTTTTTATGGGTTCTGATAATGATAATAACCTTGATATTCATATACATCTTACTGGTTTTTTGGTTATGGTATATGGAGGACTAGTCACCAAGAAATGAAATACATAGTATATTATTTCACCATCCACTAATAGGGTGGAATATTCTAAATTTATTAACGAAATCCAGGATGATACACGATGAGTGGTTTGATAAACAAGTTATCTTTATCAAATTATAACATATTATTTCAAATTGTAACCCCATATTATTTTCAATTGAAATAAAACTATGTTTTCCATTGTAGATCAATGAACTAAAACTTTAGAATTCATTTTGTTATGAATATTATAGATTATAGGATAGTTTGTTTTATAATGATACACATTGAGTGTAAGAGCCCAGAACCTAAATGATTTTCCATTGTGTGTTGAGGTTTTGGTGGGTTTGGAAGGAGGATTAGGAAGAATATAAGGGAGTTTGGAAAAGAAATTTCATCATTGACAATTTCTATGATGTGGAGACCTTTCTATGTTTTAGGGTATGTTTTTTTAGTGTGGATAGCCCGGTTGTGGCATAAGGAAGTTCAAGGGTGGATTCCAAATCTAATACCATTTTATTCACAACTACAATGTTGAGGCAATACACTGTGTTGGACCTTCCATGGTGGTCTATGGGATACAATGTGGAGGTCCTGGGTTCTTCATAAGGGGTCAGGGGTGTTTTGGAAATTTTGGGTAGTTGGGGCATGGGGGATTGGATGCACCATATACTTATTATTTATTAACAGGTTTTGTGGTGTGGTGGATTAGACTATTCTACATTCACTCCTTGAGTTTATAGGATTTTCATTCTTGAATCTGTGTTATGGTTCTCAAGCACAGTTTGAATTTCTAGGATTTTTTTGGTCCCTTGTACCACACCATATTCCTCCTAGTTTATCCAATTTTGTAGTGTGGTATATGAAGCAATCCCAAATTCTTTTTATGATTCAGTTTTCCTATAAATAATATAATCCCATACGAACCATCATTTCCCTCAATTTTCTCTCCTAATCCCTAGGTTCTTAAGTGATATTTCTGAAGTCCTTTTAAACCTGTTTCGATCAATGTCATTCCTTAGCTTATAGGGACTAATCAGTTGACATAAAAGTCATGTTATGCCTATTTTATATTAGATTCCCTCAACATAATCTTATTTACTACCTTAAATTTTTTATATGTTATGGGATTTTATCTCAATCCTTCATATGATGTTTCATTTGGTGTTTTTGGAACAATTGTGGCATGGTGTCCTTAGAGGGACATAACCTTCCTTATGAGAGAGGTGATCCGATATCGACAATCCTGTTCAAATATTATTCAAATAACAACAATTCATTAAAGTAGGGGATTATTTTATTACACTTTTTATAATATATTAAATAATAAATTGATCATTTTTTAACACTTTGGATGATGGTATAATTAACGTTATAAATATTAAATTTTATAAAATAAGGATAATGGTTTAGGCTTATCTATTGAATGTTCTTAATGTATGACAACTGTTTGACTATTGTTTAATAGGGAGTGTCTTATATATGTTATTGTATTTTTATCATTCTTTTTTTTCATGTATTATCATTTTAATTTAATGAAATTATTAATTAACATAAAGATAATAATTGTTGGTTTAAAAAATAAATGTAAGGAGGCATGTATAATGAATCATTAGATTCTTATAATTTTATGGTAATAAAATTGATGCATAGTACATATTTAATTTGATTTGTTAATACATATGTTATTAGAAATGGATAAATAAAATGAAGGTACAATTTTTTTTGTTTATAATAATAATGAGTCATGTAAAATAATAATTTTTCTTTATAATGATAATTTCAATTTTTATAGATTATAAAAATCATGTTTATATAAATTTTATAGATTTTTATTGATGATGGAGAATGTTACTCCTAGTAGTATACTTTAATAATTAAATAAGTTAGTTAAAGATGGATTATACCATATTTTTGATTAAGATGGATTTTTGGGGCTGAAGGAAAAATTTTTCTTAACAAGTTTGAATTCATCTCATTTTTGGCTAAGTGATATAACTTTCATGTGAAGATTCAATGCCTTATTGTTTGGGAATATATTTCCCTATTGATACTATTTTTTGGTTGTTACATTATTTATTTCTCTGTATGTGAGCCTTTCTATGAAATATTATGTGAGTCTAGGATGGTCTTTGACGGATGTGATATGGGTTGAGAGACCTGATTATGTGGCACCAATTGACACTAGTGACGATTTAATGTAAAATGATTTTCATAATGGTGTTTGGGATGGAAGTGGGTTTGATTGAATGGGTTGAAGCAAGGATTAAATTTATTCTGCTGAAATCTTGATGTCTGTTGTTAATAATGTATTTATGGATTAAATGGATTGTTTTTTATCTTCATTAATTTACAAATTTCATATGGTATTTGGTAATTCTTGGTTATTCTTCTCCTATTTGTGTCTTATGATGTTTTACTAAAGAAATTGTAATTATGTAATAATTGTTTTAATAAATAATGTATTAACCCATGGGGATAGTTCACCGAATGAAAAAAATGTTGGTAATTGGGAACCGTATAATCAGGTGGGTCATTCCCAGACAGTATAGATATCACCAAAAGGTAAATGATATGTAATAGTAATAATTTAAATTAATGGATAACAAATTAAAAAAATAAATGGTGAAATATTTAAAGGAAGTAATGAATTAAATGAATGTATTATTAAATAATTTTTTTCTAGAAGGATTCCTATTTCAATGTAGTAGGAAATGCTTGATCAATAGATAATGGCTGTATTTTAGTCTATGACTAGGTAAATGGCCCTAGTGTGGTTGTAAGATATATTATATCCTTAATATTTTCTTGATTTCATATTCTATCCCACCATTTTTAGTATATCCACTAACAGTTAGTGGAATCTAGGAGGGTGTTTTCTTCAACATCATGGTTGGTGAGTGATGGACGGATGACTATCCCAAATTTCTCAACTATTTTATATAATTTACTATTATGCGATATCATTCATAGTGGTTAGTTTTCCATATATGTATGTAAAGTCTTGTAATAGATTTTTGTAATTTCACACAAAAATGTCTCGGAATATATTATCCCAATGATTATTATAGGGATAATTTGTTTTAGGTATGATGGCTTGATTTATAATACATAGTGTTTTAGATGTGATGGCTTGAGGAATAACACCAGATGTATAATTTAAGACATATAGGCTATTGTGGATCCAAGAATCTACATAGTTAGTATATGGATATTTGGAATTTTATTATGAGATAATAGGATCCATGAGGTTTATGCTGTGATACATTGCCCAACTGTCTCCATGGATGATTATTTAGCAGAGATATGTCCCCTGACGTGTGATGTTGGGGTAGAGAGGCAAACAAATGGAGAAGTAATAACTAGGTAACCCTATTTTGTTACTATAATATATGATCCCTTTTATATTATAGGTGGTGAGATATATCTATAGGGAGGATGGGAACCTTTTCCTATATATGTGATGAGTTAGTTTCTCAAGTTTTTCATTGGGATCTTGTGTGATTTCATTATCATTTTCATTAGAGGACCTCATAATGATCCTACTAATTAAATCTATTATACTTAATCTATTTTTATATTAACTATTTTACATGTCATATGGAGTAGGTTGGACATAGGGATGTATATTTCTAGTTTTTTTATTTAGAAGATGTTTAAGATTTGTGGTCATTGTAGAGTTTATCATTTTGTATTTCTAGTTTCCTTTATTAGTTATATTAGTTCTACCTTACATTTCATGAATGCAATTGACATCATATTTTATTTATCTGATATGGTGTTGATTAGTTTACTTATCTTATATCTATATACTCATATCATTATAGAGGGTAAATCCTCAAATTTTTATATTCATTATTCCTTTAGTTATTGTCACAATCTCATAGACAATTTGAAGCGGGATTAGGGTGTTCACTATCCTTATGTCCTTGTCGACATGAGGGGGGTCCATTATGGAGAAAGGGTCATGACAGTGTGGTATTAGAGGTTTATGTTGAGGGAAATTATTGAGTTTAGAGTTAGGAATAGGTGATACTATATTGGTTAGAAGGAAATCAGTGTTATCTATATTAGGTGAGAAATATAAATAAGGTATTTCCATTGAAAAATGGGTATTTAGGCCCCCTATGATTTGATGTAATGAACATTATGTTTATTGATCCTACTAAGATAATTGATAGTAATAATGGGGTAGATTCCTAGGAACGAATTACAGATCATTGTTATTTGTTTCTGGGTTTTAAATAGGTATTCATGGGTATTAGGTTAAACCATATGAAAATAAAAAAATAAAAAAATAATGTTAAATATTAAATATTATCAGTTTAGGAGTCCCAAAATGTTTTCTTTTTATAGGTAAGGGTCCCATATGACGTCCTCATCAAGTTCATTTAAATGATGTTTAGTTGAACGTGCTCGTTGATAACCATAGAGTTATGGTCAATGATGATGACACATAGAGGTGGACACTTTAAGAGTATTAATGCTAGTTTTTATAGAAGTATAAGAGATGTTTTCCAAACATTATGATAGATGGTTGGTTAGAAGATGTTGAGATAGAATTCAGTTTCTTTGAGAATTATAATAGGGTCACATAAGATATGCAGATGTTTCATGGGGCATTGAGGATGTGGTGGATCTTGTTCCTTGGAGATCGTGAAGAGTCTGAGGTCTCATGATAGAAGTTCAAGGACCAATTCTGAACTGAGTTTATTAAAAATACCAAAATGTGGACCATTGTCCATGAAGATATTACCCTTTGATAAGGGAGTTCTAGTTTGCATGATTTCATGATCCTTTTTAGGAACCTTCTATGATATTCTTCAAAGCTATTTCTAGATGAGGAGATCAAGGAAAAGAATTTAAAAGAATCTTTTTCTCCTAGTGATCTGACATCTTGCCACCCCATATATGATGTAGAGATATCTCAAGGTTTTGGTGAGTATATAGGTTTTTGAGAGGACATTATATAGAACTAGATCCTTATGAGTGGAGATACCTCAAGATTTATTTTGAAAAATATATATGGTTTGGGGTTCCCAGTTTCATAAAAATATATTCTTTCAAAAATACTTGGGTAGGACTTAGCCCCTGTGAACAATAATTTTTGTCGTCGAGGCTCCCAGTCCTTTCCCAAGGGACCAAAAAAATGTTTTTCATGTGGTGTTTGAATTCATTATAGGTGAGAGTTCCCAACTATTTTGAGTAAGGTGTATGTGCTAGGTGTTCCCCTTAAAGTTCCTTTATTATTGTAGTTTTGACCAAGGTACCAACATTAGGTGCTCTAGGTTGGGATTAGAAAAGAGGAGATTGGGAATGATGAGGAAAAACCCTAGATGTAATTAATCCTTAGAGAGAATAGTGCAGCTAAATATGTGGTCATCATTCGGATAATTGACATAATGTATTAGGTTTGTCATATTAATGATATAGTGTTTCCAACATCAGGTGAGTCAAACATAATTCAAGTTATCCTTTTATTATATTCTCTATGGATTGTTGAATTTTTTATTTTAGGAGCTAAAAAATCCATTATATAACCTTCCCTAGTCCATTAATTTGTACTTTATGTGGTGATAAATATAGATCTCATGTTTTTGACTATTTCGGTTAGTGATCGATATTATCTATTTTATGTATGTACAGATTAATATTTTTTGATGGGGAACACCATTATTTGGTATAATTTTTTTCTTCATGTATATATCCATAAAAAATAATTCTTGGTTTATAATGGTTGTATTTACAGTAGGGTATTCTATATTACATTACGAGGCATGTAGTTTTCCATGATGTTGATTGTGTGTTTTTTGTGTTTATTTGTAAGAGATACCATCACCTAATTTAGATATGTGTTTCGTCATTCTCTTAATTAATGGATGATATGATTTTGAGTTCATTAGAGAATGTGTTGATGGTATTTACTATGGATTTAGATGAGTACCATGTTTTTTTCTCTGAGAAATTTGTGTAATTACCCCCTCTACGAGATATCATTTTTTGGATAGAGCTACAATTAAGTATTTATCATATCATTATGTATCTATATTGGACGACACCTTATGAGATGTGATAGTTATGAGTACATATGGATGATTCCATTTAGTTAGGTTTTTTTGTGGTCAACATAACCTTAGGATGCACTAGTTTTGTTCACGAAGAAGGATAATGCAAGTTTTCACCTTTATATTAATTTTTGTCTCTTAAATCAAGTGATAGTGCTGAATTGATACCCACTTCTATGGATTCATGATTTATTCAATCAACATAAGAGAGAATTTTTATTTCTAGAAGATTGATTTATGGTCAAAATTTCATTACATTCACATGAAATATTTTAATTTTCCAAATACATATTTCAGTTGTTGTTATCAACATTATGGATTTGATACGATGCTGTTTTGTATTTGGATCATTCTAATCATGTCCATGGGATTGATGGAAATAGAGTTCAGCGAGATTCTAGATAAGTTTTGAGTAGTTTTAATCAATCAAATCCTTGTGTAATCTATGATATCAAGAGATAATGTGGAGCATCCTCATTCTATTTCTGGACTTATTAATTGATAACAGCTATTGGGGAAGTTATCAACATGTGAGTTATAGGGCCATTAATTATGTTTCTTAGAGAATATCATGTCCCAACACAGAGTAGATTTGGATCCAATGAAGATTAAGATATTTATTTCAATATAATTCCCTAATATTTTTGTAACACCCCATGCTTTTATGAATTTATTTTATTCTAATAAATTATGTTTCATTGATACGTTGTATTACATAGAACACTAAGGCTTTAGAAACTGTGATATATTATTAGTATTACTATTTAAAAGTTACCGTTATAACAATTTCATTAAAAATAGAAATATGGAAACGAAAAAAAATTGGAAATATTATTTGTAATAGTATTATATAATTAAAACATATATATAATGACATATTTAATTTTTAGTAGTCTTTATATGATTTGAAAATAATATTTTCCCAAAAATGGTTTAAAAAAAAAATTTAATAATTGTTTGGTAATTTTCTAATATTTATTTGTAAATATAAAAATTATTTATGAGTTAATCATATAAAAAATATGTCGTGGTTATTTTATGGGATTTTTAGGAAAATGTTAATTTTTAGATGAATATTAAAAAAATACTAGTTTTTATTGAAAAAATCCTTTTTATTGAAAGCAATTTTAAGGAAAATTTATTTAAAATGGGATTAAAAGAGAAATTAATTCAAATATATAAAAAATAATCCAATTTATTTTGATTAGAATAATTTTATAATTTAATTTTGATTCAAAATGTGTTTAAAATTAAGAAATTTTTTCTGATTGAAAACTCGCATTCTCATTACACCTGTGAGACTAATTTTAATTTCAATTTTTATACTCCTATTAAATGAATTTAAAAAAAAAACTGATTCAATATTCATAATATCCATTAATTATATTATCAAATAATTTAAAATTAATTTTTCACTATAATGTATAGTGAAATAGTAAAAATTATTTATCACAGTTAAGGTAAATAGTAGTTTACTGGGTTTAAAATAAAAAGATAAGGGTTTAAAATGACCCAAAACATTTCCATCACACATTTAATGGACATATTTCAACCTTATATCATATATTATTGATAATGGTCCATCAAATGTGGAAAATGTGGGTACACCTGTTTTCATTCGGAAAAAAATTACATGCGTGCCCCTCATCTCACTTATAAAAGAGAACTCGTTATTCTCTCTTATTCACACATTGAAAAACTATTATTTTGGACAATAAATTCCTAAATCACCTCCTTAGTTCCCTCCTAACCTAATATAGGCATTATTTTGGTCATAAATCCATCTTAGAAATCCTTTTTCTGCAAACCAAAAGATGTTGTCAGAAGAAGAAGTAACACCCAAAACTGAACATTTTATATTATTTTCCCTCAACCTCCATAAATTCAAAATAAAACATACTGGTATAATAAATATATTATATTCTACATAATGAGATGTTTTTATTTTGTGTTCTATAATTATAATCATATTCTCTTCCACAAAATGGGATATAATGTCTTCATTCTTATATATGGAGAACTTCTGCCACACGAACCAATGTTTTTCATTTTCAATAACCACCAATCACATATTTATGTAATTATGGATTAAATATTTTAATTATATATTTATTATATTATTATACTTATGAAACTATTATATCACATATACCAGCGTATAATCCATTACTTAGGAATATGATAACATTTCTCGTATTTATGGAGGACAATCGCCTCATGAAGCAATGTGATCAGTTCATGCATTACGTAGAAGTTAATAAGGACGGGTTTAATGAAAATTTGTTATTTATAAGACATAAAAATTATTCTATAATGGTAATATATTATATACAATTATTTATTTCAATCCAGCATGAAAATGGAGACAAATTTCATGCTTACGTACGACCTATGATCTCAATGAATGATGTTTTTTATTTTATATCTATTAATATTACTAAATACATATGGAAAATATATATTGAATATATTTGATATTTATATAGTGGTTAAAATAGTATAGATAGTATAATTATTATAAAATTAATATGAACCAAAAAATCAATGCATGCAAAATGAATTGTCATCCTATTGGAAATTAATCTACATGTGTGAATTATCTTCCCTCTGCATCTTCAGAAAGTTGTTCTCGAAGAACAAGACCTCAAAATCCTTCAAGGAAAACCCTGCATGTCAGTTCGCCTAAACTATTATATATCAGCCTCATTTTTTCAATCATCAGATTATGTATTTAACCAGCTTCACCCTTTTTCCTTGGGGTTTCTTGAGAAGGTCTATGATTTTTTAGGCCGACTCGATCTAGTTCTCTATTTCCTATATTCGAACATCACCCAGACATAACAGTGGGTGCGGTGATTGGAACGCTTATGTCAGGTATTGCATCAATGGATATGCTCATGAGCTCCCCTACTGATGCCCATATTACAGTCTTGATCATAAATTTATTCCCCAAATAACCTAATTCAATTCCTAAATATGGTATTGTAATCATTGAAATTAAAACCTTTAATATCATGAAAAACAATTTTTTATAAAAGTGTAACTATCCCCATTAATTGTACATAGTATCATTTATTATTTATAACTAATTATATGATTTATAATATAATTAAATATAGGTTAGGAATGATATTATTTTCATTTTTCAGAATATATTAATTTAATCAATTAGATAAAAATTACACATTATTAGTAAAATAATTCCTTAAAAATAAATTTTTTACCATTATCACAGTTGTTAACTATAATAATAGTAATAATAGTTTTATACATAAAAATGAAATTTTACTAATAACATAATATGAAAATATTTCTATAAAATATGAAATACATTTTTTAGATTTATCATATACAAATAATGGTTGATAATTTTTAATATATGAGAATAAAATTGTTTTCTGGAGAAAAAATTACATATGTTTCCAAAATTTTATCAATCGGTTTCAAAAATTCAACATAGTGATTTAAAGTATTTTTGTACAATTATAAATATATATTGTCATATTAAATTGGTTTTTTATATCATTATTTTTTTGTGATAATGTCAAAAATAGATGGTATTAGGAAAATTAAAATTTAATTTACGATTCGCCTATAAATGAATTATTTGAGAGAAATCAAAAGAAAACTGTAAGATGTTAATATTATTATTAATCCAAAAATGATTTTAATTTTATCAAATTAAAAATAATAGAATTGAAAAATTATCTTTTAAAATAAAATAATATATGTAAGGAAGAGAACTTTTATTGAAAAATTCCCTTTAAATACTTGTATTATTAGTCATATATTTGTTTATTTACATTTAATATCAATATTTTTATTTTATATCTATTTTTTAATATTTTATTTTATTTGTAATATGTACTTCTGGACTCATTTTTGTTTTGTGTTGTTTGTGGAGAAAGCTATCAAAAACAATATTAATTTATAATATATATATATATATTCCGAAATCTGGCGGTGGTGCATTATACCCCCCACATAAATAAACTATTCCCATTAAATTTTTAATTATTTCTCAAATATAAAAGGGAGAGAGGGTATTGATAACATATTTATCATTTATGATATAATTTATAATTTAACATCAATAATAATCTCTTATGCTATATTAATTTATGTATCTTTCCTCAATCAATATTTATCTTTCTTATATCATATAATCAATTATGTATATACCATATTCATGAAATCACCAAAAAATAACAATCCAAACACCATAATAATTTCCATGAAATTATACCACAGTAACACCACATAATCTTCTATAAATTAACACTAACCTTAACCCACAAATGATTTTAATTTCAATGTCATTAAACCACACACAAACTAATATATACCACAATACCAAACAATGTGATGAAATTAACCCAATATATCTTATTTGAATTATCAATCCTATGGTTACCAGTATTATCTATGTTAATTTTTTTCCAATAATAATTAATATATTGGTATCTAAACATGATGAATATGTTGATGTTTAGGGTTATACATCCATAAATGAAGTGTTCTTAAATATTTACCCCAAAATATAGTCCAATTTCAATTTTCAAGGTTATTTATAACATATAATATATGTTTCTAAACATTTAAGGAAAAAAATGTAAAAGAAAAATATCAATATATTTATTATAATAAGAATATCTTTTAAAATGTACTGGAATATCCTCGACAATATCACTTAAATAAAGGTATAAATAATTATTTTCTATAAATATTTCAACCTCACTATATTAGGTAATACTAGGATACAGAGATTTTCCATTATATTCAACATATAGTAAAATTCTAAACCATTTATGTATGATCCCTTATTTGGTTATAAAACATAGTTATATATAGATATATACCTTTCATTACATCATTTTCATGACACTTTTAGTACACAACAAAAAAATTATTTATAATTAAATAAAAATATGAATATTAAAACAAAATCTAAATATATTCTCCTTTATTAATCCTTCATTTTTAGGTTATGATTCGTCAGGTTGAACCTACATATTTATTTGTTAAATCCTTGTTTATCCAAGTTCATTTTCATATTACTATTTATTACTTAATAAGTTAACATCATACCCAAATAAATTATAATAGATAATAAATAGAATATGATCAAACAAATAACATCCCATAATGGTTTCAAACTAATTGCTATTTTATGCATCATTATCAGGTACTAGGAAATGGTTGATTTAATTCCCAATGATCCCTTTTTAGGGTTATTACCCCTAGATATATCTATAAAAGATCCTATATCCATGTATATTGCCAAAATGTTATTTTATTTATAGAAAAATTACATACTAAAAATATCACCAAAATATCAAAATTTCATCCTACAATTATAATTATATCTAGGGTTTTTACTATATTTAGCTTATAATCTGATAAAAACTATTTTGATCTTATCTAAGAATTTCGTTATTTTAGAACATTTACATAAGATATATATTATTTATATTAAATAATAACACAAAAACAAGAATATAGGATTTAAATCTTTTGAAGATCATCTGTATTGGAAAATTATTTAACGATACTTGTTAACATTTACCCATAATTGAAAAAACACTATACTTCCTCCTAGAATTATCCTATGGTGTATGAATCCTTATAAAATTGGGATGGGAATCATAATAAATGGATGATATCATATTCCTTGTAAGTTAATAACTATTATCATATTATCATTGGTTAAATAAAAATAATATGAGGAAACTTGTTTAGAGATATATTTCTCATTAAAAAGAATATGGAATAATTAGAAGTTTCTATAATCCCTGATAAATATAAATAAAACACAAAATAAGAAACACATGTTGTTTAAAATAGTTCCAAATGAAGAGATAATATGTAGGATACATGGAGAATAATCATATTTATATGGAATGGATATGTAACATGCATCAGAATTATATAATAATCATTACATTTGGAATAAATATAAGTATAGATAATATTTTCAAAAAATATTTCCACTTCACATTCACCAAAGAAACATGGAAAATTAGATCAACACATTATGTGGACACAAAAAAGATGTGAAATTTTTTCTGACATAACATTCCAATTAATTGAATTTGAACAACGCATACAATGTATAGATTACACAAGAAATAGGAGAACAGAGATTTAACCTCACAGTAATATAAAAAAATTGTGAACATGTATTATCACATCATTTCCATGAAACATTTTATCATATTATGTTATAGGAAATCTTAAACAACACATTGGAGGGAGATATTAGACCCTAAAAATTTATCATCCATACACATGTGTGTAACCTGAAAATAATCATTCATCAAATCATGAAGAATGCATGGGAAGAAAAACTCCCATAGTCAGATTTCCAAATGGTATCACTAAAAATAACCTCATGAATATAAATGGTTGATACGCAAAATTCCATAACACAAAATAGTTATTCATAAGAACGTTAAGAGTGTGTATCATGAAAATTAATTTCCAATGAAATAAGTCATTTAGAGATAATGGGAAAAATGGATGATAAACTGTAAAAGTGTTTTAAAAAAATGATTTATATTTGGAGAATACATGAATAAATTATTTATACGATAATTATTTTAAAAAAAATAAAGTAAATTTTTTTAAATTATTTAATTTTGAAATTAACATTCAATATTATATCTTTGAAAAATAAATAAAATTCAATAATTCTTTGTAAAAATGTCTTTAAGACTATTAATTTATTTTAAATATTCTTCTACAATAGAACAGTGAAAAAGATACAAAGGATTTGAAAAGGTATAGGATAGATTTTTTAAAATTATTTTAATTTATAAAGGATCATGAATAATATATATTTAAAAATAAATAAATGATATATATATAAATTGTAGAGTATATTATAAAATTCTTTATTTTGAAATGATGAAAAATGGTTTTAATAGTTTTAATTTCCTTTTCTAAAAAACCTCATAATAAATAGAGGTAGTAAAATTTCCCATTGAAAAGTGGTAATCAAAAATAGTATGGTCACATGATTGAAAAGTATTTGTTATTCAAAATATGAAAATGAAATATTATTTTTGGGAATAATGAACACTTAAATGGAGGATAATATATCTTTAATAAAGATGTAATATTTTCCATAAAAACAACACAATTTTATGAAAAATAAATTCATCATGAAGGAAATTTGATTTTAAAACATTATTTTAATCATATATAAAATCGTAAATATCTTATAAAATAGCAATGACATTGTTTTATGAAACATAGATGAATTATTCTCGTCGTATTAAATTTTAACTCAATGATAGTAAATTCGAGTGAATTGAATCCATTATTAATACCATAAATCATTTTGAAAGAGATACATAGAAAATATTTAATATTATGAAATTTATATCCTTATAGAAAGAGTTTAAATTCTAAATGATTAAGTCAAAATGTTTAATATTCCCAACAAATATGGAGTACATTTAAGAAGATCCATCTGTACTAAATAGAAATGAATTTTTTCCCTAAAAACAAATTCATTAATAGTAACAAAATAATTAGAGAGTTACCATAAATTAGATAATTAAAAATAATTAAATAATATATTTTCATTATAATTTAAGGAAATAGGGAAATTAATAAACTATTTAACGTAAATGATGGTGTACAATGTGAAACATGTCACATGAATTTGTAAATGAGACAAAGAAACCGTTATATTTTATAAAAACATATTTAAATGCACCATGAACTCCTATATGAAAAAATAACAATCTTAATAACCTATTCCATGTCAATATTCATATAAATCATTTTTTATAATGTTCAATTATAATCACTTAATATACATTTACTACATAGTTATGGATTATTTACATCATCAGGTGCTAATAATTCTAATTGTTTTCCTTTTGAATCGTACCATCGATATTGATACCAATTATAAGATGACAATTTAAAAAAACCTATATCAAATATAGAACTATAATATATGACATATATTTATTTTGAAACAACTTATCACATTTCATATTTGTTTTAGTTATTTCCATTGAAAATTGAATGAACATCGGTTGAATTTTCTAATTTTAGCACTTAAATATGATATTTTAATAAAAAGTGATATACTTAATTTATCCTTTAAAAAAGTAAATTCTTATTTTCCTAATAAATTATAATAATATTACAATTTATGTAGTCATACTCATTCATTATATATTTTTATAACATCCTCAAAGTATATGGTTAAACTGATACAAACAAGAGCATGCAATAACTCAATGAGTGAGTAGGTTAAGGAGGTGTATAATATCATTTTAAAATAATAATAATTATATTTACAAGAATTTTTAAATCTTTTAACTCATATTATAATATGTTTTTCTATATTATAATGAAACTACATGAAAAATGGGATATGCTACTTCATAGAGGGGGTAGTTCGCACAAAACACATTTAACATTTTTATTTACCAACACATAAGGGGGATAAAGTTGGAATATAATTTTACTTTTCATAATTATATTTTTATTATATGTATCACATTAATAATTCAATTTTATCCATATTACTAATTAATATAGGAGGTGAAAAATGAAATAAGTATATTCGTGTAGGTGGCAGTCCATAAAAACAAATAATCAGTGTTATTTTGTATGTCTAATTGGATGGGAATGAATAAATAATGGTTTTAAAATAAAATAATAATAAATAACTAAGTTTTTTTTACTAGTATTGTTAGGATATATATTTTTGTAATGGATCTATTAATAAAAAATGCTAAGGATTAAGTAATAATGATGATGGGACTATACACATTCTCTTAAAATTAAATTTCAAAAAAATGGGATTGGGCTTACAAATTGAGACCAAAGGATTATGAAAATGTTATTGGTTTCTGAGAGGATAAAAATATTATTTTTTATGTGAGAAAGTAAAATTAATAAGGGGTTCATTAATGGGTGTAAGTGTTCTCCATTTAATAGTGAACAAAATGTCACATTTGTGAATACCCATTAATTTTCGATAATTAGATGACATTATTAAGGGGTCATAGGTTCCAAAAGTAAAAAAATTATTATTTTTGGCGATATAATATCCATAAGGAATTCACCAATATTTTTAAAACATATTTAATGTCTTTTACTTTTTGATATTTAAATTTTACCATTTTTGTTTTTACCCATGCAATTAGTTTATAACTATGTAATTAATTATTTAATAAAAATATAAGACAAACCCACTTATAGAATTTGGGTGTGACGAAGATAAATTTTTTTAGGACACTTAAATTTGAAGGGAAATTTTTTCTTAAACTTCTTTTGGATTTTATGAGAACACATTTTCTGATGGCACCTGATTCCGACACCCGGTGTGCCCGGAATCAATTTCCGAAGTTTAGCTCGGGTAAGTTCAGTGAACGAACGGGCATGTTTTTTCTAAATTTTGAAACGGTGCTCGAAATTGAAATCTGAGGGCACCGATGAAACTGCAGCACTGGTAAATGCTTAGGAGTACCTTTTCTGGAGTTGCATTTAGTCAGGTGGGGTTATAAAATAAATGGGTTAACTAAAGAATGAAATAAAAATTCGTGCAACAATTTTTATTTCTATTGTAAGTACATATAACCTATGCATGGAAGTTGGAGTGGGACCCAATATATCCTAACTCTACTAGGTAGGTTATTAGGGAAGTGGGGCCCACAAAAGCACCACCCCCTTCATTTCCATTTAACGTCCCTCTCATGCTATTAATTTGTAACTCACCCACACCCCAATTTAATGGCATTTCAACCTTCAAAAAATTAATTTGAATATTAAATGATCTTCAATTAATTTAATTAATTGAATGAGATCTTTTTTAATTTCAAATTAATGGCTTGTGTGTGTGTTAATAAAATAAGACAATGTCTTATTTTATTTTGGGGTTGATTCGTTGTGTGGAAACAAGGAGAGGACTCTTGTGCTCTTGAGGAACATCTTCTTCCCCGTCGAAGAACAGAAATAACGTCGAGACTACGATGAAGAACTCCATCACCATAAGGGAATCGTCGTGCTATCTTCTCACCTCCCGCAGAAGGTGAGAGACAAATTCTTCAGAGAATGATCGACGCGCCACATCCTTCTTTGGGCGAACACCGATGATGTATACAGATCCTCGTTTCGCAACGCCGTCTTCCACGAAGCCATCTTCTGTGACTCCGTTTCTCCGTGACGACCATCGTTGAAAACTCCTTGAGGTATGGGTTAATTTTCTTCGTGAATTCTTTTTCGTTCATTGACTTTGATTTTGGACCTCCATTTATCATTATAACGGCAGGAGGTCGGACCGCACGAACACGGCCGACCCTCCCCCCTTTTATGTTGTACTTGTTGCAGCACGAGCAAAGGAAGCACGATGCAACAGCACCGAGCGGAAGCAAGAGGAACGGGCGAAGTAGCGCGGCGCCGTCACGCCGCGCCGTTGAGCCGAATGAAGCCGCGGCTGGAGTCAGGCCATGGTGAAGGGGCGCAGCACTAGTGCGCTGTGCCAGGGAACCAAGAAGAGGTCTCCTCTGGAGCGGGGCCGCATCGGAGGGACACGACGCCATCGTGCGGCGCCAGTCGGAGAAGGCCACGATGGTGCGAGGAGCAGCGGCCGGAACCACCGCCCGCCGGTGCAAGGAGGGCGGGACCCGCGGTGACACACCGGCCAACAGATTTCCAGGAAATATGGGGGTCGTAATCCCCGGCTGGAAAGGTGTGGGCCCCCCATGCGGGGGGGGGGGGGGGGTGTTTCTCAATTAAGGGGGCAGGGACCCCCCTTCCGCGACAGCTCGGCCAGCGCCGAGCTGGCCACGCGGGCTGTGCCCGCGCTAGGCCAACCTTGGCTGCCCAGGCTAGGCTGCGCCCTAGTGGGCCAGACCCAGACCCGGGTCGGGCCGACCAAGGGGGGGTCTTTGGCCGGGTCGGTCCGGGCCCAAAACCCCATATAACCGGACAAGTTCATTTAAATTCCCATAACGTGGCTAGGGACCTCCGATCGACGCACCATAAGTTGTGATAAGATCCTTGTATCGATACAATCGTTTCGGTATATTACACTGAAGGTTTCAGAGAACAATGTGTATGGAACGGTTGGATCGATCACGAAACCAACCGGGCCCTTGGAGCGGAAACGCTTATAACATAAGCTCCGGACGTCCGATTGACGTGCCCGTCGAATTTGTTGGATTCCTCTTTGTGAGATGGACCTTTTGGATTACTCCGCTCGAGGTTTGGACATTGATGGAGTGCGGTCGGGTTGTTTTTGACTTAAAACCCAACCAGGCCCCTGGAACAAAAAAGCCAACAACTCTCAGACGGGGCGTTCAATTGACACGTCGTCTGTCGTGTTGAGTTCCTTTCATCAAGTCGGAACATTGGGATACATCAACACCATACTACGTGTCAGTTGATGTATTGACCCCCCCCCCTTGGCTCGTGGAGTGGACCGTCCCAGAATCGAGCATGCTGTGTGCCGAAAACCTAGAGCTAGTTGTGACTGCAACGACGATGACGACTGCACTGAAATCCTCCGTGGGTTTGGCAACGACGACAACTGCACTGAAATCCTCCGTGGGTTCGGAAGCGATGACGACCATACTGATATACTCTATGGGTTTTATGACGATGACTATTTTTCTTGTATCGAACATGGCTCCAGAAGTACTACTGTTCTTGTATCCTATTTGGGTCCGACAGTGTTTGACTATGTACTTGTATCCTACATGGGTCTGGCAGAATAGCTGGTCTTGTATCCTACATGGGTCTGATAGCTTAGATGGTTTAGTATCCTATGTGGGTCCTATCTTAGAAGAATTAGTGGATACATCTGATCATCTCTATCACCTTATGAAGAAGTATACCTGTGTGAGCTGAGTCTTGACATTCAATCATTATCTTCGATATGATTGACTTGCTTCCTATGTGGAATGTTTTGTACTTTCTTATGTGGATTGGGTTGCACTATCCTATGTGGACTTCATCGAACTTGGACTTGGATGTTGGATCCTAACTGGAATTGATGACATAAGTATATGTATGGGAATATACCTAAGTAGTGTTGAATGTTACTTCGTGATTGTATCTTTCCATTGTGGATTATCATTTGTGGATTCTGGGAGACCATCGGGGGTCTCGGGGTCCCTACTAAGTATATTATACTCACCCCTGCACGGGCTATGCCCGCACTACATTGTGTTGGATTTAGACGACGGACAATGCTGATCATGGTTGAGGCTTGTGGAGCATGTCCGTGCCGGGAGGTGGACCACTGGGCGGGATGCGCAGCGAAGCAGATGGCTGGACCCGAGGAGCTGAGGAGGCTATCTATACCCACCCTTCAGGTGTAACTTCCAGTGGATGCCTCGATGTTTCTACATTACTTTCATTTGTTGTACTTTCTTTCCAGTGGTACTTTACTTTCAGTTTTGGGTTTGTATTCTGGCCCATTTACTTTCCGCACTTACTATTGCACCCAGTTTACTTAGTCTTTACTTCTGCTGGCTTACTCTGTGGTGTTTGTTTACTTTATAAGGTAATGCCTTCCACTTTTATCTGGATTTACGCCTTGGTGCTAGTCGCCAGCCCCTGGTCTATGGGAGGCGGGCTTGGGGTAGTCATGGCATGGGTCCTGAGGACGGGTCATGACAAATTGGTATCGAATGATTTCGGTTCTACCATAGAACTCAGGACTCTGATCTTTCTTCTATGTGAAGCTTAGTGTTAAGGTTATTGAGTGTGGTTATCAGTCTGGGGAGTCCAGTGTTGGTGTGGCGGCCAGCGTATTCATACACCAGGACCCTGACTTCTTATTTCCGACTCAGTGCATGAAAACATCGATTGCATGTGTGTTTCAAAAGTTTTCCTTGTGATTACTTTGGATCTGCTCACCAGGTATACTGTTTTGACCGTGGCGCACTAGTCTCTTTTCTGGATGGCCCCACGACGGAAGCCAGCTAGGGTTCCATGCTTTGTGTGAGACGACATCCAACCGAGCGATACAGCCTCAATGCCGGGCCCTTTTTCAGCGGAGGCACCTGCGGTACCTCTACCTACCGAGCCACCGATTCCACCAACCCCAGCCACCGAGAGTGCATGTTTCCTTAGTGAACTGCATGAGTTTCAGCGTCAGAGACCACCCAGGTTCCATGGGGAGATGAACCCTTAGGCAGCCGAGGATTTGCTGGAGGCTGTAGTTTGAGTTTTCAGGCTAGTGGGGACACCAGCTGAGCTCATGGTGATCCTTGCGGCGAGCCTCCTGCACGCCGCAACAGGCATATGGTGGAGCTTGATGCTCCAGGTGCACGATGAGGCATCTCTCCTCTGGACAAACTTTGAGATCCTCTTTCGCTCTAAGTTCGTCCAAGCCACCCTCCGTGTGGTGCGCATTCAGAAGCCACTAAAGCTGCGGCTGGGCAACATGCCGATCACCCAGTACTCGGTGAGATTTACCGATCTCTCGCACTATTCAAAGGACAAGGTACGAGATCCATTCTTCTAGGCCTGGACCATCGAGCAGGGACTGAGGCATGAGATCAGGGCATCGATGATCTCCCTCAGCATTCCGACACAGGAAGGAGTACTAGAGAGAGCCTTTCTCATAGAGAGATTTCTTGCTGAGCCTACACCTGCAGTGAGACCTAACGCGGGGTGACACGTAGCAGATTCTTCTGTAGCTGGAATTCGACAGATGCCACATGGGTCTAGGAGGACTAGACCATCAGGCGGATGACCTCAGGACACTAGCTGAGAGGTGTTGGTCACACGGTGCAGAACCATCCTTCCGAGGAGCAGACAGTGCTACGCATGCGGCGAGCAAGGCCACATGGATCGTGACTGCCCGACCCACTATACAGAGGAGCACCTGACGGTTGAGGAGCCGCCCAGCCAGAGGCAGAGGGTCAACCGTGGTTGTCCACAGAGAGAAGGATGACGAGTCAAAGGGGATGGCCTAGCAACAGGTGGTGGGAGACGCTTTGAGGCTTTACCACCACCACCTCCAGTAGGTCCACCCCGACCATAGGGAGCTGGCGGACAGAGGCAGGCTCAGCTTCAGGCAGCAGAGGCCTACGACCGCGGTACGCCAATGATGATTCGAGGTACAATCTGGGTCTACTCCACCCTTTAAGTAGTTCTTATAGACACATGAGTGAGTTAGTCTTTTATTTTCATTGCCCTTGTTCGGAGCTCGGAGATTCCGACAGAGCCATTGGCTCAATCCTTACGGCTAGAGACTCCTACGGGAGAAGACTCGACGACTACGCACTAGTGCCTGCAGTGTGAGATTACTCTAGGATGCGAGAGCATCGACTGGGATCTTCCCGTAGCGGCGTCGAGGCCAGATGGCATCATCCTGGGCATGGATTGGTTATCTACAGTCCATGCTTAGATTGACAGTATTAGGCGCAAGGGGCGGTGTGTCCGCACCGACGGGAGCAGGTTCACCTTCATCAGCGATAAGGGAGACTTTGCAGCACAAGATGGACTCACGCAGAGGAGAGGATAGCCCATCACTCATCAGTTGGCTAGCCTCATCCTAGGAGCAGTTGATGTGCGGTGTCCGAGTTTTCCTATAGTGGTGGATCAGTATACTGACGTTTTTCCTGACCATGTTCCAGGACTACCCCCTCACAGAGAGGTAGATTTCTATGTTGACCTATACCCCAGGACAACCCCGATATCCACTCCAGCATATCGGATGGCTCCCGCTGAGCTTCGAGAACTGCAGGTATAGCTGGAGGACTCGAAGAGCAAGGGATTCATCCAACCCAGTGTTTCACACCGGGCTTCCCCGATTTTGTTCGCCAAGAAGACGAACGGGAGCATGTGAATGTGTGTCGACTATCGTCCCTTGAACCAGGTGACCGTGAGGAACAAGTATCCACTACCGAGGATTGACGACCTCTTCGATCAGCTCAATGGAGCACGGTGGTTCTCGAAGATAGACCTCATGTCTGGCTATCATCATCTCAAAGATCATGACGAGGACGCGTTGAATACGGCCTTCAGATGTCGGTATGGCCACTATGACTTCGTGGATATTCCATTAGGCGTAACCAATGCTACAACGGTGTTCATAAGTCTCATGAACAGGTTCTTTCAGCCATACCTCGATCGATTTGTCTTGGTCTTCATCGACAACATATTGATATATTCGACCACTGAGGAGGAGCACGCCTACCACATGCAGGTTGTACTGGACACACTCCGAGAGAACCAACATTATGGTAATCTCTTGAAGTGTCAGTTATGGTTTTGTGAGGTCCACTTCTTGGGACACTTCATCTCTGAGGCGGGAGTTGTGGTGTACCCTGTGAAGATCGAGGCAGTGCTAGCTTGGGAGCCACCCAAGATCGTGATGGAGGTGCGGCGTTTCTTGGGACTAGATGGGTACTACTGGAGATTTGTGGCATACTTTTCTAGAGTTGTGGAACCACTTTCTGCTTTGACGAAGGAGGGGAAACCCTTTGTGTGGTCAGATAGATTTCAACAGAGCTTTCAGGAGCTGAGACTGAGATTGACCAGCATACCTATCTTGAGGCTACCAGAGGAAGGAGTGGGGTACGTAATCTACTATGATGCATCACGGACCGGACTCGGATGTGTCCTGATGCAGGAGCAGGCAGTTATCGCCAATGTATTACGTCAGTTGAGGCAACATGAGCAGAACTATGCTACCCATGACCTCGAGCTAGAAGTAGTGGTCTTCGCTATGAAGATGTGGCGACACTATCTGATGGGTGAGCACTTTACAGTCTACTCTGACCCCCAGAGTCTCAGGTACATCTTCTCCCAGAAGGACCTGAATTTGAGACAACAGCGATGGCTCGAGTTCCTCAAGGAATGTGACATTGATATAGTCTATACACATGGAAAGGGGAACGTAGTAGCCAATGCTCTCAACAGGAGGACGGGCATTCAACTACTCGGGGAGGCGATAGAGCATCTAGCCACTTTTTAGATATCCTTCAAGGATTGAGATGGAGCAGCCTTTCTTTAGTCACTCATAGTCACTCCTCCACTACTACAGTGGGTTAGAGAGGAACATCGTGGGGTCGTTGGCTGTGAGACGAGGTGTGCGCAGATATCCTTAGGACAGGCACCAGATAGATTCTATATAAGAGTAGAGCACGACGTTTTTTTTCAGAGGACGTACTATGGTACCAGCTGCTTTGCAGGAGGAGGTGCTGAGGGAGTTTCACACATCCCCTTTAGTGTTACATCCAGTAGTGGGGACGATGTACCCGGATCTCGTATGACAACACTGGTGGTCGGGTATGATGAAGGTTGTAGCTGAGTTCGTTTATCGATGTCTCACCTGTCAGAAGGTGAAAGCGGAGCACCAGGTACCAGAAGTCTTGGTGTAGCCCTTGGAGGTCCTGGAGTTGAAGTGGGATGCGATATCTGTGTATTTCGTGACTGTACTTCCACGTACTTCTAGAGGTCACAACTCCATATGGGTGATTGTCGAACGACTTACAAAGTCGTCCCACTTCTTACCCATCAGAGAGCAAGGCTCAGTGAAGAGCCTGGGAAGCCTCTATGTGCAGGAAATCGTACGGCTTCATGGAGTTCCATCATCTATAATCTATGATCAAGATGCTCGATTTACTTCCCGGCTTTGGAAGGGGATGCAGGAGGCATTCAGGAAACAACTATGACTTATCACCGCCTTTCACCATCAGACGGATGGTCAGATGGAGAGGACCATTCAGACTATTGAGGACATTCTCCCTACATGCGTCCTTGACTTTGGTCGCAGCTGGGAGGACCACCTACCCTTGGTGGAGTTCATGTACGACAATAGCTACCACTCCACCATCAGGATGGAACCATACGAGGAATTTTACGGCTGACCAAGAAGATCACCTCTATGCTGGACACACCCTGGGGAGTCAGCACTTTTGGGATCAGAGATGGTCCAGGCCATGACAGAGAAGGTCCAGGTCATCCAGGAGCAGATGAGGATAGCTCATAGCCGGAAGAAGTCTTATGATGACAGGAGGCAGAGATCACTAGAGTTTGAGGATGGCAACCACATATTTTTGCAGGTATCACCTCGACGTGGATTACAGAGATTTGGTCGGGGCGGCAAGTTATCTCCACGCTTCATCGGACCATTACAGGTTCTCAGCAGGATAGGCGAGGTTTCTTACCACCTTGCTCTACCACCTCAGTTGCACCAGGTGCATGACGTCTTCCTCGTATATTAGTTGAGGGGATACATGCATGACCCAAACCATATCATCGACCATGGGGAGTTGGACATTGACGATGGGGAGACTTTTGCGGAGGTCCCGGTGGAGATCAAGGATCGACTGGAGTGGGTCCTACGTGGGTAGTCGATTCCACTAGTGTGCATCAGATGGCAGCACAGAAACCTCCAAGAGAGCACTTGGGAGCGGGAATCTCAGATGAATGCTCAATACCCTCTTTTGTTTCCCTAGATTGCGATATATCTTTATAGGGACGTAAAGCCCTAAGGTGGGAGTAATATAAAGACCCATAAATTTCATGGGAAATTTTTTCTTAATTTTCTTTGGGATTTTATGAGTACGTAGTTTCTGACAGCACCTAATTTTGAGGCCTCGTGTGCATGGAATCAATTTCAGAAGTTTAGCTCAGGAGCACTCAGTGAACAAACGAGTGGGTTTTTCTAACTTCTGAACCAGTGCTCGGAATGAAAATCTGAGGGCACCGATAAAACTGCAGCGCCAGAAATTTCTTAGGAACACCTTTTCTAGAGTTGTGTTTTCTCGGGGTGAGGTTATTAAATAAATGGGTTAACTAAAGAATGAAATAAACATTTCTGCAACAATTTTTATTTCTATTCTAAGTACATATAAACTATGCATGGAAGTTGTATTGGGACCCACTACATCCTAACTCCACTAGGTAGGATATTAGTTAAGTGGGGCCCACACGAGCCCCACCACTTCATTTCCATTTAACCTCCCTCTCGTGATTTTAATTTCTATCTCACCCACAACCCCAATTTAATGGAAAGTCAACCCTCAAAAAATTAATTTGAATATTAAACGATATTCAATTAATTTAATTAATTGAATGAGATCTTTTGGAATTTCAAATTAATGGCTTGCGTGTGTGTTAATAACATAAGACAATGACTTATTTTTTTTGGAGGTTGATTCGGTGTGCAGAAACAGGGAGAGGACTCTTGTTCTCTTGAGGAACATCTTCTTCCTCATCGAAGAACAAAAATAATGCCATGACTACGACGAAGAACTCCATCACCGCAAGGGAATCGTCGTGCCATCTCATTACCTCCTGCAGCCAGTGAGAGACACCTTATTTGGAGAATGATCGACGCGCCACATCCTTCTTCGGGCAAACACCGATGACGCATACGAAGCCTCCTTCCACGATGCCATCTTCCACGACGCTGTTTCTCCGCAATGACCATCGTTCGACATCTCCTTGAGGTAGGGGTTATTTTTTTTTGTTCGTAAATTGTTTGTCGTTCATCGATATTTATTTTGGGCCACCTGTTATCATTATAATGGGAGGAGGACAGACCACATGAACACGACTGACCAAACTATCCCTTTGATTTTGTAATTTTTGCGGCACAAGCGAAGGCAGCGCGGTGAAATGACACAGCGCGGAAGCAAGAGGAACAGGCGAAGAAGCACGGCGCTGTCACGCCGTGCCGTTGAGGCCGAACGAAGCCGCAGCCGGAGTCAGGCCGCGGCGAAGGGGCGCGGCACTGGCGAACCATTCCAGGGAACCATGAAGAGGCCGTGCCCACCGGTCCGGGCTGCACCCTAGTGGTCCAGACCCGGTTCGGCCCGACCCAGGGGGGTCTTGGGCCGGGTCGGTCCTGGCCCAAAATCCCCTAAAACTGGATAGGTTCGCTTAAATGCTCGTACCATGGGCTAGGGACCTCCGATCAATGCACCATTAGTTGCAATGAGATCCTTGGATCGAGATGGTAGATTAGGTATATTACACTCAAGGTTTCGGAGAACTTTGGGCATGACCAGGTTGGTTCGAGCACTAAACCAATCGGGCCCTCAGAACGGAAACACTTATAACCTGAGCTCCGGACGTCCGATTGACGTGCCGTCAACTTTGATGGATTCCTCTTAGTGAGAAGAACTTTTTTTCTTACTCTGATAGAGGTTTGTACACAGATGGAGTGTCGTTGGGTGGGTTTTGACTTAAAAACCAACTGGGCCCCTGGAACGAAAAAGCCAATAACTCTCAGACTGGGTGTCTGATTGACGCGCCGTCTGTCGTGTTGAGTTCCTTTTGTCGAGACAGAACTTTGGGATACATAAACTCCGGACTATGTTTCAGTTGAATCATCCACCCCCCTTGTCTCGTGGAGCGGACCCTCCCGGAATCGAGCATGTTGTGTACGAGAACCCTAGAGCTGGCTGCGACTACGACGACGATGACGACTGCACTGAAATCCTCTGTGGGTTCGACAGCGACGACGACTGCACTGAAATCATCTGTGGGTTCGACAGTGATGAAGACCGTACTGAAATCCTCCAAGGGTTTGATGGCGATAACTACTATTCTTGTTTCCTACGTGGGTCTGGCAGTACTACTATTCTTGTATCCTATGTGGGTCCGGCAGTGTTTGACTCTCTGCTTGTATCCTACGTGGGCCTGGTAGAGTAGCTGGTCTAGAATCCTACGTGGGTCAGGCAGCTTAGCTGGTTTAGTCTACTACGTGGGTCCCGACATAGATGAATCAGTGGCGACATCTGATCATCTCTATCACCTTACAAAGAAGTATACCTGTGTGAGATGAGTCTTGAGTTTCAATCATTATCTTCGATATGATTGACTTGCTTCCTATGTGGAATGTGTTGTACTTTCCTGTATGGATTGGGTTGTACTATCTTGTGTGGACTTGATCGAACTTGGGCTCAGATGTTGGAGTTGAACTGGAATTGATGACTTTGGTATATGTATGGGCATATACCTAAGTAGTGTTGGATGTTACGTCATGATTGTATCTTTCCTTTGTGGATTATCCTTTATGGATTCTGGGAGACCTTCAGGGGTCTCAGGGTCCCTACTGAGTAGTGTATACTCACCCCTGCACGAGCTATGCTCCCACTACGTTTTGTTGGATGCAGACGACAGATAGCACTGATCGTGGTTGAGTCTTGAGGAGCAAGTTAGTACCTTGAGGTGGACCACGGGGCGGGACACACATCGGAGTGGATGGATGGACCCGAGGAGCTGAGGAGGCTATCTGTACCCACCATTCAGGTGGGACTTCCAGTGGACATCTCGAAGTTGTTGCTTTACTTTCAGTTGTTATACATTCTTTCAAATTGTACTTTACTTTCAATTTGGGTTTGTATTCTGGCCCATTTACTTTCTGCACTTATTATTTCACCCAGTTTACTTGGTGTTTTCTTCTGCTGGCGTACTCTGTGGTGTTTGTTTACATTATAAGGCAATGCCTTCCCCTTTTATTGGGATTTAAACCTTGGTTCTAGTCACCAGCCCCTGGCCTATGGGAGGCAGGCTTGGGGTAGTCACGGTACGGGTCCCGAGGATGGGTAGTGGCAAATTTATTTACTATATAACCTAATTAAATATCTATGTAATATAATATTAACATTTCAAATAACACATTTAATATATAGAGACATTATTTTCTCAAAAAATGTTTTTTTCGCCATTAAGTATTCAAAATCATATTTAGGGTTGATTTCTAATTGAATTGGAGAAAATATATTTCAATATGTGTTTAAGAATTATATAAATTTTTGTTTTTTATAATATTTTAATTTATTTTCTCAAATAAAATTTAGACAATTTTAATAAAATAAATCATTAATTTTTTTACCATTAACTTGGTATTTGACTTTAATATTAATAATCATACATTTATTACTAAAAATGAAATTGAAATTATAAATAATATTTAAATTTTGATGTAAAATATATTTTTTTTTTGTTTTTTCTACAAGTTATGAATAAGAATTTTTTATATAAGGGAACAAAATAGTTTTTGAGTAAAAATAATACTTCAGTTTCCAAAAAATAAACACCAATTTTTTAAATTCAAACTATTATTTTTAAATATATTTTTTGCATTATATAAATAAATTTTATGTTAAAAATCCAAAAAAAAATTCAATCAATCATGTATTATGATAATGATAAAAAAGTGACAGTACAAAAAACAAGTATTCATTTTGTTTACATAAAAATTAATTATCTTTAAGAAAAAAATAAACCTAAACTAATATTAACATTCTTATTAAAAAAAATTAATTTCTTCAAAATTAAAATGTTAACATTTATAAATATATATATTCAATGAAAATAAAATATATAAATCATAGTAATTTCATTGAAAATATATATTTATAATAAATTATGTGGTCTTGATCTAAAATTTTATGTGTTTATAATTGATTAAATTATTTATTTACTATAGATATTATTTACATTATTTTTAAAATATACACATTTCAGATCATTTTAGTTTGGAATTGCATGTGGAGGAATCTATGAACATAGTTTTAATTTAGAATATATATATATATATATATATTCAAAAATATAAGGTTGTTATATTGAAACATGAATAGTAACAAACCATTACTGAAAAATAATGGGTATTCAAGAATCATCCATTTTCAGTTTTTATAATATGGGAACACTATCACCCCTTATGAAACCATTATTCCTCTGATAGTGAGTGGGAGATTTTCCCCTAAAGGGTCTTTATTTCTATTAATCAACGGTTATAGTGAAAGTTATGATTTTGGAAGCATTATTAAGGGTATTAGAGTTTTTGAGATTGTAAAAGTGTCACTATACCCTAGATGAGGGAATAATGCTAATGTTTTTGGGTGTTGTGTTCTTAGTGGTTGGTTGTGTGGGGTTGGAGTATTTCATGGAGAAGAAAACATCTTGAAAATATATTTTTAATGTTGTTTTAGTTTAGATATCCTATCATGTAAAATGGGAGGCATGAAAATTCCCATTATGGGAATATATATCGATACTGATCTTCATGATATCACTTATCTATAAAGGAGAGAAGGAGCACACCAAATCTTGGTAATTACCGAATTATGGATAAAACATCTGGGTTCTTGGTGCCCTGACATTTGTTCTATACATAGAAGAGTTCTTGGGAGCCACCCTAGATTAGAAAAGACTATGTCCAAGGTTTTTTATAGTAAACAATATATTAATGTGTTTTTGAAACACCCATTTTTGGGGATTTATGCATTGGGGTTTTGGATCACCTTTTGACCAAGTGCACCAAGGTGTAGTTGGATGCCACCACAACATATTGTATTATAGGATAATTCCTCTACAAAAAGAGTTCTTGACCACCCTCCTCTCAATTATATTTCTTCACCATCATATAATGGCTGACTCTAGACAACTTGTTTCCCACTAAATTGACTCCTTTTTGGATTAAATGAATTTATATCATGAATGATTAGGTGATATTTATTAAAATTAACTCACGCACTTATTACTTCTTCCATTACTTAAAACATTTATTGTTGTTTTCTCAATAAAAATAGATGTTTTAAATAGATATACAATTATGTTTAATAGTGGATTAATAGGGATAGGTTCATCTAAAGATTATTTTTATTTTTTTGATTGTTGACCCTTGATCATATATTATTCTCTATGAACAATGAACATCTAAATTAAGGAATGGGTTTCATTTTTCAACATTTTTATGTGAAATCCTAATATTATTAGGCTTTATCTCTATAGGAAATGATATCATCCTTAATTAACATTAAACCTAAAATTAATTAAATAATTGGGGTTTTATTTAGTGATCACATGTATTTATGTTGTGTTAATTGGTTGTCTCTTTATCTCATACATAGTGTGCAATATTTCATTATTTTATGTTTTAGAATGTTCTTTATACATTGAAATTGGATAAATAATTTAAATAAGGTAATTATTGTTTGTAAAATAAAAAAAAAATACATGTTTAATTTATATTTTTTCTTCATATAAAATTTTTAAAAGGGATTCATTCTTGAATCATGTTTATATAATTAATAGATTTTTATTATTGATACCTAGGTCTTCCTAAGGTTCTAACATATGATGATTTATTTAATTAATTTCATATTGTAAATAATTTTGTTTTTATAAGGATAATTCTTTGGGGAAATGTTTTCCATCATTATTATAATGGATGGATAACTTTTTCCTATTGTTTCGATGATCTATTAACTATTTATTATGTTCTTATTGTTAGGTGTGATGGATCTCAATGAGGATGTTTTATATTAAATTTTATGTGATCATAGGATGGATGATGGTTTGATAAGAATTGTGTGGGGAATCCTAGGTTTTGGCAGTAATTATCACTTGATATGGAGGGATGGTTGGTGATATGTTGAGTGATTTTCGAGATTCCATTTGGATGATGGAGCATGTTGCAGATATATTTTCCCAATATTTGATAGGATGACTAAAGGGATGTATTCTAGTTAACCAATTTATAAAATGTATAGATGGGTTTTTTGTTCTTATTCAAGTTGTTAAAGCATCTGCAAGGGTATAATTTATTTTTTTATGGATTCTTAGTACATGTCTTAATGTACAAGGAATTATTGGATAATGATGTTAAATAATTTATCCCATAGGGTCGGTGGCTTAACAGAATTCTTAAATGATGGTAAAATGTGGAAAAACATAGAAGCGGATAGATTAATCCAATATGGAATAGAATTCAATTAATAATTAATGTATATTTTAAATTATAGAAGAAAAAATTAATTGAAATTATTTTGAAATTATTGTGTGATTATAGGATATCTATTCCTTAACTGTGGCCTTTAGGTATCTGAGAGGTGATAACTGAAGTTGACGTTAAGGCTTGGTTGATTCCCTTTCCGGTTTGTGATATATATTATATATATACTCTATATTTAATGTTATTTCATATGTTACCCACAACCGTTTTTCTTAGATTGATACCCAGTTTACTTTGGAGGGTGTTTCCCCGACATCCATATTAGAGAGGTACAGATGGAGTACTACCCCCTCGTTCCCCAATATCTTCTCTAGGATGTATTATGTGGTAGTATGAACAATGTTTAATTTCCCAGATATGAGTATAGAGTGTTGTAAAGGTTTGTATTCTAAACAAAAGCATATATATATCTGGATGTTATACCCTAAGGACTACTATAGCTATATTGTGTATACAGGTATATTACATTATGTACGGGTCATGGTGGTTCCAATAAATAACTAAGTTACTAACTATAGATACGGATGATGATGAAGACATATATTATGTATGATATTCAAGGTATTTTATAGTGTCACATTTTTAGTAAGGATTATATATTTAATAGAGATGGCTCAGGATGTGAAATGCTATTGATGAGAGGAAACCCATTTGGGAAGTGGTATAAGGGTACCATTATTTGATAGTATATTGGTTATTATAATATATGATTTATATTATAATAGATGATAGATCCTTGTAGGTCTCTCGAAATTAACATATATGATCAGGTGATGATTTAACATCACTTGTTTTTAGAAGGGCATTACTATGTTTCCTTTAAATGTATCATGAGATGCTCTAGAGAGGATCCTACTTAGTATACCTGTTATGCTCACTGATTGTATTAATAAAATATTCTACGGATCTATATGATATGGTTGGTGATTGTAATGATAAATAAATGTTTAGGTTATTTTTTGGGAGCTTTTTTTTACTTTAACAACACTATTGAGAATATGTATTTTATATGTGTGGTTCCCATGCAGTAGTTTTAGTTATCTAACATTACATGCATGAATAGGGATCTTTTACCTTTATTATGAGTAGGTTTTCATTTTTTGGGTTATCTAATGTAGGTATCCTCATGTCATTCGTAGTGGGTAATGTATAAAATTTCAATGTGTGATATACCCTTAGTGATTGTTTGAAACTCTTGTCCTATCAAAGGCAGGCTTTCAATGTCATCATCTCCCTTCCCTCATTATAATCATAAGAGGGGTACCCTGAGGTGTGAATGAATTTCACCTTGAAAAAATTATATTTTGTTCCCAATGTAATGGTCATTAATATTTTTAAGACTTGTTTTCTCAATTAGTTATTCTAATCCCTTAATTTTTATGTATACATTCGTGATAATGTTCAAGGTCCTAATGTGAGTATTGCATAGTCCATTTCCACTTAATTATTCACTTACCAACACATCATAACCATTACAATATAATGAACTCCGTATAATTATAATACTAAAGTTTTATTCATTTAAAATAAGAATCATTATTTCTTCCTACCAATCTGTATAGAAAAACAAAATGATATTTAGCATGCATTTTTGCAGACTACCACCTCTACGAAGCAATGACTTCTGTTTCTTCACCATCATCTCTATTCATTAGTTATAATGACTTAAATGAATAATAATTGTGACATAATAATATAAATGTGATTATTATGTGTAAAATCATAATCCACCTCCTTCTGTATTCATTTATTGAGAAATTAAAACATTAATCATGCAGTGTACAGGCTACATCTCATTGATCACTATACCAATATTTTTTTGATAAAAATCATTGAAAAAGGCCTTTAGTCAATTTTTTATACATGAAACCTAGATAAAACTCTCATATTATGAAATTATATGTCTTTAAATTATATTAAAACATCAGTACAAGTACCTTTTCTAATTTATAAATGATGAAATTTTGGAGATAATAGAGTACCACACCACTATTATGAAACTATTGGAAAACAATCAAGACAACTAACCCATGATATTGAAAATAGATAATTAATAAATCATATAAATTTAGATAACAATTATAAGTTAATTTTATTAAATGTTATATCTATGGATAAGGTTATGAAATATATGATTAATATAAATTTTTTAAATAGGAGATTTATGCACATTTGTGAAACTCGGGAGTTATGGTAAATGTGTTTTATCTCAATTTCATTTTTCAGACACATTTTGTTTTTACACTTACGTTCATTTAATTGGTTTGTATAATTCCTAATTTATGTATCATATCTTGAATTATATTTTATTAATTTTAATTAAGGTTGAATTTCAGGTTCTCTCTTTTATATTTTTCTGTTAAAATATATCGTAAGCCATAAAAGATATTAATAACATAACAATACATTCTTTTAGGTATAATTTATCTTTTTAAACTTCATTCTTATATGTTTGGTTTCTACTATCACAATGTTTTAAATTTAATTTTAACCTTATTTCTAGATTAAAATAAAATTTTGATTCAAATCTTTCACATTTATTAATTTATTCCCTATAAAATTATTACATCATTAAGAATAATCAGCATTCTCTTTAATATGGGGTTTTCTTACATGAAAATACTTTCCCTTCCCACCCATGATATCATTTTTGTTTGGAAACATAATTATATGTTATCCCCTATAGAACCCACTTTCCCCTTCACCCATTTTGAAATGAATGTTTTATTGACCCTTTTTTAGATTTTGGTTTTCAGAAGAGCTATTTTAAAAAACTCATAAGAGGTTAAAAAATTTTAAAATAAAATTTTTTTATCATGAAATCATAAATGTATTTAAAATAAATTATTTATTTTCAAATATATATTCTTTATGTTTATTTGTAATATAATTTTTTCCATATTTTAAAATGCATCATAATGAAAATGACATTTCAAAGTGACTATAACATCTTCTTTTATGCAGAAGAAAAAAAAATCAAAAAAAAATTATAGTTTATATCACCATATGTGAATACTTATTTAAAAATATGAAATTCTATATTTTTAAATGGGTATTCAATGTTTTTTTATCTCTTCGTAATTTTGGATGGAAAGTTAAGTATTCTTATATTTTTCAAAAGAAATAATTTTATTTTAATGGAAAATTTTATTTTTTAAAAAAGTAATTTTAATGACCAATTATTTTAATAATTAATTCATTATTGTTTTCCAATTAACCCTTATATTATAAAATATTTAATTTTAAAACCCTTTGGGTTTTAAATTTTAAACATTTTTTTCAATACCAATGTATTTAATTTTAAGATATTATTTTATAATGTTTTCAATCGTTTCAAAAAGGGATGTGTCTTCTTGTTTTTCAATGTGATATTTATAATAACACAAATGGGTGTTTTCATCAATGTTAATGAACATTGATGCTCAAATTGATACAATAGAGTTATTTTTTGGGGGAAGTATCCAAATACCATTTCATGGTTGATTATAGACTATTATAGGAATTTTTTTCAGGAAACATGTATCCCTTCCATGGGACGATTAAGTGATGTTTGAGGTTTACAGGATTTCATATTATAATAGAATGTATCTTATGACCATGACTCCAGTAGCCTAGAGTTGTTGATTTACATTATTACATTGGTATATATATAATGATTTTCTTCTGGAATGATCAAATTTTTTTAAGGTAATTGAAAACTAGAAACTTATAGTATGCCCATTTTACATTGGGAAAAGAAAATAAAGCATAATAAAAAATATTATAAAATTAGCATCATCTTTGAAATCACATTCAAATATATGTGCTTCATATCCTGGGTAATGGAAAAAAAATAAGGGCGAGAGTAAATGATAAATAAGGGTTAAGTATAGTTGAAGCTATAAGGAACCAATAAGCATAATAAGAATATAAAGGTGAATAACCATTAACACATTCAACATAAATAACATGATAATGTATTATCAATATTTAATCGTAAATAATACAGCACACATTCCATTTAATCAATAAACTGAAAATAAAATGAATCTAGAGGTAATATCATGGTGAAAATATCTTGGATAATAATAGTAACCAAATTTTAAATTATGGAAATTCTTAATTATAGTACTCCATGATATCATGGATCATTATAACTCCATTGTGACGAAAATTCACAAGACATCTTAAATACAACATGTAGAAACTCGTTTAATTTAGCCATCATAATTTTCCTCATTATACCTATCAATGAAATTGGGGATGTACTATAATAGGAACCACCCATTACTACCTATCAAAATAATTCCTCATATATCTAATAATCTATTAAATAAAATTAATATTCCATATCATCAACTATCATTATTATATAAAGGATAAAAATATAAAAATATTTTCCCAGTTAATCATTTAAATTTGATATCGTATATAGAAATGATATATGGTTTAGAAAATAAAAAAATCCATCATAAAATAATATTAATATTAGTGAAAATTTTAATGACTATTAATAAATTATCATAATAAAGTTATTGTTTCAAGATAAATTTAGCAATCACAAAAGAATGTGAGATCACACTATAAATTTTACCTCTCAGTAATTTTAATGTCAAATTACATTGGATGAGATAATTCCAATTGAAAGTTAAAATAACATGAAGGATGAATTATTCATGATTTTAAAATACAATGGTCTAGTATTTACACCATATAAATGTGAATCAGTGTATAATAACAATTACTTCTCAATGGAATGTAAATTGAGACGAAATACCTTACGTCATTATTTCATCAGTTGGATGATAATTAACCTCCTGTATACTTGTTTTAAATATATTATTAAGTTATTAATAAACCATATTAATATTTATAATATTATATATAACACATTTCAAACAACTTATTACATGTTCATTATTAATATTTCATTATTTTCATTATTTCATGAATTAATATCATTTTCTTTTCATTATGAATAATCAGGATCTTACACATATTAAATAGATATATCATCTGTATAATAATAATAATGAAATAATTATGATATTTTTATATCAAATGTTCTTTTAAAACCAAGCCTAAATGATGGATATGAAGAATTATGTATGTTCTGATCATGTAAATGGTCGACTCTATATTCATAAGAGTCACATTTCCAATTTTCACCGATCATTATGGAATGGAGGTGTATAATATTTTACCTCTCCAGAATTATCATAATATAATCAATAATATATTATATACTTATATATATGATCCATTTTGTGCGGTGATGATAAGTGAGTCACATCACATTGTCAAGGTGGTTGTCCACTCATATGCAAATGTTGTTATAATAATTAAGTGAGCGAAATGGAATTAAAGAAAATGATATATATATATATATATATTATTTATAAAATGAAAAATATATCAAAAAATATTATAATTACTTCATTAATATTACATAAATTGTTGAATTTATCTTTATTGTCTTTAAAGGGAAACGTTTGTGAAAGACAAATCACATCGCTTCATGAGGCGACAGTCCATCGCATAGATGAGCATCATTATTGTTTATACTAAATTATAGTACACACACACATAGATATATATATATATATGATAGAGTGAATCCTGATGTATAAATATTTTATAAATATAATTTAGAATTTATATCATCATAACAAACATTTAGAGGTGGAATTGGAAATTGAACAATATCAGTTCCCTAGGAGGTAGTCTTCTATACACAAAATTGATGATTTCATAATCCATTTGATAGAAAAGGATATGGTTTTAGGTCAGTAACTTATTATAAAAAAGTATTATAATGATTATACTTATTTAATTATATCATGTTGGATTAATAATAATATATGGTAGAGGAGAGTGAATTTAAATAGGATTCTCATTCGCAAAAATTACTTCTTCTTCAGGAATCCGCATTATTTTAGTACTATTTACCTAATAATATGCCTTTCTACCCATGAAAGGGATTATAGAATGACAGGAGGGAAGTTTTAATGCAATTTGTTTAGGGAATGACTGAACCAAATATGGCCAATTATGTGAAGAAGTGTGGGGAGTGAGATCCCCTTCATAGTTGAGAGTGAATAACATTCATGTAAATAATCAAAAATATTAACTATTGGGAGGTCAATATTAACAAAAAATGGACGAAAAATTAATACCTAATGGGGTGTTATTATTTTATTTTTGATTCAAACCTTCACTATACTTTGAATCACATGTTTTCAATATTTTATTCTTTAAATATCATTTTTATTCATTTTACAATTTTGTTTCTTCACTACGGTAGAATGTTTTCTAACAAAGATAATTTATCCATTAAGGCAAATTTTTTATGATAATTATTATATAATTATTTTCCAATGATAATACGTATGAAATAAAATTTTATAATAGTGAAATCCTATTTGTTTTTTGAAATTCATTTCAGCACAAGCGCTTGTGAAATTCAAAAACACTGGTTATACCTTGACCACGAAAAAGGGATATTACTATTTAGGGGTTGATATATTCATTATAAAAAAAATTTGGTCCCTAAATGTAAACTAATAAAAATATATTTTAATTTAAAAATTACAGGGATTAATATATGATTTTTTTAATATTTAATATTTTAGTAACATATAATTTTACATAAAATAACCTTAATTTAAATTTTAAGATTAATCATTTAAATTGAATTTAAAAGTTTCACGATAATGATGGATTTAAATTATATTTTGTTCAAACATATGTAACATGATATTTTCATCCAATAGATGATTATAACAAAATAATTAAATGAATTTAATTCACATTTATAATTTTTTGTATGAGTTATTTTATTTTTTATTAACCAAATAATAACTCTGTTGTATTTTCTTAAGAATTATGACATACTAATTCACCTATTAAAATAGATGATTAATTATTATAATGAAAATGGGACATTTATTTTTAAAAATATTATTTATAACCGGAATAATGTTTGTTTCTATCCAAAAAAATGATATATATTAAAAGGAAGAAAAAAAATGTTTTGTTGTTTTAATAAAATAACATATTATATGGATCATATTTAATGGAAAATGGAATGTAATTTCAATATTTTAGAAAATAAATGGAAAATTTTTAGACAAAATCATTAATTTAAATTAAGATGATATTTAATTCATTTCCACTATTATCAATCTTGTTTAACCCCCAATAAATCAATTTTAACCTTAACAAATGTAATTAATTTTTACTACATTCACTATTTATTTTACTAATAAATTATCATTAAATTATAATAAATTATAAATTTAAATTATTCAAAATATTAAATAAATTTTTAAAAATCCAATTAATAGAAGTTGAAATGATTAATTAAAAAATATGCGCACATTAGAGATGAGAATGATGGTTTTTAAGTAAATGTGATGAAAAGTTTAAAATGTTTTTATATCTAAATTCATTATGAAAATTATTACAATGATCTACATTGGATTAATTGGTTCAAATGGAATAAATATTCATTAAAATAAATTAAAAATATAATTTTAATTATAAGCTATTTAAATGAAAACAATTTTTTCAATTAAAATGATGTATTTTTCACTATTCATCAAAAATAATACATTTATTAATAATTAGGAAATTACACTAGAAGAACTTGTTATTAATATTTTGATAATAAATTTACTTCCTAAAATAAAATTTATCATGGTTGAAGAAATTTAATTTTATATTAAGTATAAAAAGTGTGACGAAACAATGTTTTGTTTATACATGGTATTGCATGCATCACATTCTATCAATAAAAAATGTTTGTTGTAACACACAGTGTTTTTATTAAAATTCATTCCAATAAATTAAATTTATTTTATCTATTGTTTTTCATGATATACCATGTCAATATTTCATTATACACTACACCAAGTTAATCTTCTACTACACGCAACACCAACATGGCTTTCATTATCTGCATCACTGAGTTCCTACAATAAATCATTTTATTATTATGACTATTTAAATTTGATAGATATAAAATATTAAATAAAATTAGTGATTTTTAATATTAATACTTGTCAATTATTATTTACATGAATTTCTTATAAATTGTTTTTTGGAAAATTATTTAACTGTTTTAAAATAAAATTTTTAAATGAATTCCTTTTATATGATTTTGTGGAGAATAATAAAACAAATATTATAATCCTTTTTAAGTTTATTTAATGAAATAAAATTTATTTTTGAATTCATAATATCAAAATTATATAAGGGTATTTTTGGGGGTTTATTCTAAAAAACTTCCTATTTAATGAATAGTTTACTATATTGAATTTTAATTCAGAACTGCATTTTCATCTAATTTATTTATACAGATCAATTAAATTTTCTTTTTTTATTGATTAATTATAAAAAATGTACATATAATAATATATTTTTAGTCCTTGGAACCAATTTCACAGTCAAATTGTTTATAAAAATATTTCAATCATTAAAAAATATTCTTAAAAACCAGTTGTCAAGAAACATCTGTGGGCTTAATTTTAAATTATTTTAAGCCACTTGTGTGATAGAAATTTGAAAAAATAAATTCCATATTTTTGAATATTATTATTTATAATTTTTAATAAGGTCAAATATATTTATTAGGAATAATATTAATGAAAGTAATTAAAATTTATTATAATAGTTAAGGTAAAACAATATTTCTTAGTAGATAAACATTAATTTAAAATGCAAAAAAACCTAGAAACGTCTCCAAAATACGTATCACCTACCTTCTCTTTGAAGGATGTATTCCATTTCATATTTCTATTTATTATTTATTATTATTAATAAATAAATATGATATATATATATATATGTCATTTTTTAAATTTTGTAGAAAATTATATATGTTTGACGACAAAAAATATAAAAAATACAAACACATATGAGAAAACAAAGGGATTATTAACCAAAATGAAAATTTAACATGTAGTTGTTAATAAACGGGTAATATAAACTCATAAGTAAATAATATATGAGATTATATAATTTAATATGGTGATTTATTATAATTATAATTTACATATATCTATTATAAATTGTTTGTTAATGAGTATGGAGAGATTCAAGATATAATGTAAGGGGATTTCAATTCCCACTTTTATTTATGTAAGACTTATGCCTTATAAAGCACACATTTCTTTTAAGAAGTTTATATAATTAAAAATAATGTATTATATGATTCATATAATTATATTTATTGTAAATTTAAAAATTGTGTTATGATATTAATTTCATGGGGTTTTATGGTCCAAAAGTTACCAAATTAGTAAAGTAGTTTTTTTCTCAATTTTCCTTATTTGAAGCCCATGTTTTGTTTTGATCCTATATTATTTTACAAGGGGTATATAATACCATATGAAATTTTATATCTTGAATTTAATTATTTTAATATTATTTTGATATTCATGTAATGTAATTTTATTTTATGGGTATTTTAATTCAATGTTTCTAAAGTGGCAAGAGTTTGTTGCAAAAATATCATCATTTATAGGAATTATTTATAATTATGAATCCATTGATTAACTATTATGAAAACTATCTAAAAAACACTCAGTAAATTTATTATCCTATGGTTATTAAATATATTTTCATGTATTAGTACCATTTTCCCTCTATTTGGTAATTTTGATAATTAATATAGTGTTTTTTAGAAAATATATATTTATCTCTCCCTTCGGTTGGAAATAGGTGTTCTTTCAAAAAACCATTTTCTAAAAAAAGGTTTAAAAAATTAATATTATAATAATATCATTAAAATACATATTTCCAATACTTTTTATTTTTAACAAAATGGGTTTTAAAATTAAATCTTACTATCTTCTTTTGATCGAGAAACTTTTCTATACTTTTATATTGTAGAAAGAATGTTTGGAATGTATTTATTTGTCTGAAATCATGAGTATCATTTATTTGAAGCCACCTATATAATTTTTCAAATGATTTTTAAATGAAAAATGTTTTTAGAAACAATAGATGTCTTAAAAATTTTTTTTTGAGAAAAGAAATGATATTTTCTTAATGAAATGTTTTTAAATGATCATTTCGAATTATTTTCCATCGATGATAACATCCATTGGTATTACTCAATCCTTTTTGGAGAAATTATCCAAAGGTACCATTCATATTTTTCTATTAATGGTTTATGTTTTTATGAAATTATTTTTATGAAATAATTTTCTCTTTCATTGGTTATGTTATTTTGATACTCACTTATTTTATCGGGAAATGATTTAATGATTATGAAAAATGTATATTTTCCAAAGGTTATGATATTATGGAATTTTTGTGATTACCATTTCATTTAATGGGATATGATATGATGTTATTTATAAACCCATATATTTTTATGGGTCATGATATGATAAATTTTCCATAATCGTGTGGATCACGTATGTATGATTTAAATATGAGATGGGTGGGACATATATATTCCTCTAAAGCATTGGGTAAAGATTTATATCTCATGAGAAAATGATATGGAACACATATATAGGATTAATAGACAATGGGATTAAGGGGAAACCTAATACACTATGGCAATAAGAGGAAACATGATCCCTTAAACGAAATGGTCTTTAACTGGGGATGACGATGTATGAAATATTACATTTTTAATACATAAAATTTTCGATATGTGGTAAAAAATAAAGGATCTTTTAATGTTTATTTTCTTGGATACTAGGAGCCTAATATTCAGCAATTTTAAAACAATTATTATAATCCAATTTAAAATATTCTTCATTGGTTCATCCTAATTAAATTTCATTAATCTCACAACATGGGGGAATACATCAAAGGAAAGGGTGGGCATAATGCCCCATAAGGGAAATTAAAGGATATAGTTTACATGTGATCTTGAGGAATATTATAAAAAACATTAGGAATTTAATTACGACCTAAGAAAAATAAATAAATGATATCAAAAAAAATAACATGAAAATTAACATGGAAATGTGTATAAAAATTTAATTTATACTTTCATAGGAATATCATCAAGGTTAATCACCAAGGGGTCATAAAACTACCAATGTAATTCATAATGATATTGTATAACATGAAATCTCTATAGATTAAACTATTTACCCAAATCATTAGAGAACTATAATGGTAAACCATTAATATGTATTAAATTCATGTGATCCACAATGATAATAAGAAAAAATTTCATTAGTTTTCCATGGATATTAAATGATGAGTTTACTATAAAAATTCATGACATACAAAAGAGCGTAAATACACTATCATAATGTCATTTTTAGCCAATGAAAATATGTAGTGGGTTTAATATGATTCTGTACCTGAATAAAATAAATAATTTGTAAATTTAGGTGAATACCCATGGGATGGATAATTTGTTGGGTATCTATAGAATTAATAGAAAAGATAATTTCTTGAGGATAAGATACAACCTTTTTGTGGTAAATTTGAATGCATAACAAGTATAAAATGTGGTTTTATAAAAGGCTATAATGAGAGGGAAAAATGTAACGAAATAGAAAAACGTAATTTTGAGTTAAGGTTATGTAGAATAGAATAATAAAATATAGTAATCGTAACAATTAGAATACATAAATAAAAATATTTTCCAGAATTGAAGAGAAAAGAAGCATAATTCTCTTTCATTGAAGAGTAACTCCTAGAACATGATGTTTTGGACTGTGGGGGATTGAGGAAAACATGGGAGGTAAAAAATTCTGATCTACATAGAGGATGGCTTGTGAGTAAATAGAAATGAAAAAATGGGTGGTTATTTATAGGATAACTTAAGGATCTGTTTATTAATTTCCAAATTTATGCCACGTAGACAAAGGTTGTGGGAAAAAACTATGGGCTTTTCCATGGTATTTTCCCATGGTTTTTGAAACATGGAAAATATTTTATTTTATTATAATCCAAAAGGTCCATAATAGTTCTATATTACCTCTTTTTGCATGGAAACAATGTTCCCATAAAAATAATTTTTTTAATGTCAAAGTTTTCTTTTTTATACATTGAAAAGGAAATTATTTGATTGTAAATTCATTAAAATATATGTACAAAATGTATATCAATAAAATAACATGATTTATTTTGTTAATTATTTAATTATATATTAAATCATTATGACATAATTATAAAGTCACTAAACATAATGAAAATTTTAAACTGTATTTTTACTATTCATAAAAAAAAGCAATGTATTATAGAAAATTCTCATAAATTATCCCTAACCTAATATAGGAATTCTAATTTATGAAATTTTATTTATTTTATAAGAGTAAATATATATCTATTATAATCATAACTTTTTTAAAAAAAGTCCTTATTTAATAAAAATAATAGTGAATTAAAAATGTGTAGAAAAAAATTTGACACTTGAAAAAAATTATTTTATCCATTTTATTTAAATAAATTTTAATATCATAGTATTTAATTAAAATAATTTTTATTCATAATTTATTATTTTATTATATGTATTTATATATTCTCCATAAATTAAAAGTTATATATGAAAAATATATCTATCAAATTACATCTCAATTTTATTAAGAAAAAGAATTCTTAAAATGAAATTGATGGAATAAAAATTTAATTTATACAATTGAATTAATATTTAAGTACCTAGGGTATCAACACATAACCTCTTATAAAACATTAATATGACCTAAGGGTACTAAGTTTGATTGTGATGCATTTATGGTGTGGCACATCTAAAATCACCATAGTGGTAATTTCCACTCACTTGGACTTCTCATATTGGTGATTTCATTCTAGCTTCACTTGATGAAGCTAGACATGGTATTGATCAATAGAAAACCCCAGTGATTATACCTCCCTACCAAGCTCTAAAAAATTGGATTGATATGGAAAGACACTATATGTTGAGTCCATCTATTCCTTTTTTATTGATTATCCCTTTTTAATTATACTTATAAACACTAATCACAATGTTTAATTTTTTAGAAAAATTATAGATCCCAAAGGTCATAAAATGATAATATCTACATTTCCACATTAAACTTTATTTGAAATTAAATATTAAAGTGATATGGTTTTGTTTGGGATAATATAATATCACATAAATTTTTATGAAAATTTACAATTCAAAAATTTGGGGTAGTTACATTCTCCCCCCTTAAGAAAATTTTTCACTGAAATTTCAAACTGTTATCTCAGTTGAGAAAAGTGGTGGGTATTTTTATCTCATTGTTTCCTCTGGTTCCTGAAATTATTCTTCTTATTTCTGTTCCCCCCAGACCACCATGATTAGGTTGGTAGTCTTGTAATATATATCCCTAGTTTACCATTATTGATCATATGTGATCACCCCTTTTATGTTTGCTTTGCCTAGGTTATGAAGATATGTATTATATATGATGTTTCCAAGAGGGTTTCTAGTTATGAAGAACATGTTGGGAGATAATGTAGCTCACTTATGTACCAGTGTTTATGTTTCCACGTTTCCAAATGCACTAATATAACATAGTATTTGGGAATCATAATTTGTAATGTATTATGTATTCCACAAAAAATAGTGTCATGTTAATGTATGTCAAAAAAGTCTCCAAATAGTTGGTATCACAGATAATGTTTCATTAACTTTATGAAACAAGGATGAGGAAACATTACTGATAACCCATATGAAATATATATGGATAAGTCTAAGGATAAGATTAACTATTTGAAAATGGATTTGAATTATGATAACAAATAGAGTGAATGGTTTCATAGAAATACATCCCTCTCTATATAATAAAATTTGATGTCGTTATGGAATATATGTACATAGGGGTAACAACCCTGAAAACACTTTATTAATTCGATCGGGAACTATGGCATGACAATGGGTCTTGTTACACACCGATGTCTGACACTCACAGACGATTTGATTTGGGAATTCATAAAATATTCATGAACCATCATGATGGATTTACTTATGAGTTGTCCTTGAATAACCTATGAATATCCAACAGTGTCATAAATTAAATTAGGTTTTATAATTTAGTCACCCTATAAGTGATTTTTAATGATTATGTGTTTCCTCATTATGATAATTTTTTCATTCTCTATATTTTTTTCGGTTTTAGTCAATAGATGGAACCCAAATGAACTGTATTAATAGTTATTTCAATATAAAATGAAATTATTGTATGCCTGTGAAGCGGAATTCTATGGGAGTTTGAATGGAGAATATTATTTTTTTTCTCACAAAAAATACTCATTCTATAAATCATGATGGGATACTTAATGAGAAGAGGAAGAGAAATGATTATTTTGAGTCTTTCAAGAGGAAACATGGATGTCATTTCAATGTGTCTTTTGATCCACTTGTGGATGAATAATGGATATGTACCGCTAGTAAGATATTCCCTCTTCTTTAATTTTTAAAGAATGAAAATATTATTTTTTCTATTTATTGATTATATGGTAAATACAATCAGTGGTTGAATATAGTCAAGAATATGGGGAAGCAAGATGAGATTGAATCCATATATTGGGACAAAATCATGAAATTATTCTTATATATGTAATTACTTCATGTTCTTCATTCAAATATGTGGAAATATTTCCTTCTGTTTAGTAAAAGGGATAATAAATCTGTTGTAACCATTGAGGCTAATTTCACTAGACAGGTGAGGTATGATTCTAGTGATATCACCCTAAACAAAAGGAATGTTCAAAGGTTCTTCAATGGTTTAAAGTATGTATCATAACAGTGATATCCATAACATACATTAATAGCTATGTAGATATTGTGAATTTTGAAATAAAGGTAGAAATAGAGGTCATAGTTAAGTATAAATCGTATTGTTTTAACGATAAAATTAATATGGAGTTCAAAAGAAAATCTAAAATCTATAGAGAGAAGAATTCGATACTTAAATTATGATTTATGTGTGGAAATAAGCATGTATGAATATTTCATATGGATTCTAATAAATGTTTTATGTGTGGAAGGGAAGGCCACCAAAATTTTTATTTTTGAAAGGATGAGGAGAAGTTGGATAATAATGATAATAGAGGGAAAGATGCACATAAAACACCTCCCACACATTAGTGTTCAAGTTTAAAGAGAATGGTCATTATTTTAACCAGTTTTAAATAATGAGGGATAATGATGATGATTGGAATTATTAAACTCATAATACAATGTATAAGGTAAATTCTCATTATATCACTATTTTAGTATAGGTGTCATAATGATATCGTTTTTGGTATACTTACCATCCACTCTAGAAATGATAATTTCTTATTTGATTCCAGATCCACCAACTATTTCAAATATAATTTTCTTTCAAAGGCTATTAATATTACACCCAAATGATGATATGTGTAATTATAAGTGATAACCCCTAATGGTGTAATGATTTCTTCTCACATCTATGATTCCTCTCTAGATGATGTTTTTTGGGATTGTTCTTCTATCATATCATATCACTCTGCCATTTGGTTGAATTTGATGTCATCTTAAGCATGAATTGGAAATATCATCATAAATAACACCTCAATTTTTGATAAAAGGTAGATACATTTGATATTTGAAACCCACATATGATCATCTTTCAATGTGATGATAATTATGAACTACCTATGGAGATTTCATGAAATTTATGGGTATTAATTCCCATTCAATAAGGAATTTTTATCTCTTAGGTTTGGCGAGAAGATCATTAGCCATGATATGCATATGTTTCTGATATTTGTAAATATTTTTCGGAATTATTTTCCAAGATTTTGGAAAAACATTTAAGTTGATTTATCAATATTACACTAATTTGGTTCCATGCTAATTTTATACACTCCTTATAGAATTTTCAATATTGAGTTTCCATATTTGAAGACGAAACTATCTGAAAATTATGATAAGGGATTCATTTTTCCATGTTTGTCACCTCCAGGTGAACATATTCTTTTTGGAAAATAATTATGGATTAATGCAACTATGTATTTATTATTAACAGTTCAACAAGATCATGGTCAATAATAAGTATCCTCATCCCTGTATTTATGACTTGATTGATTAACTACATGTAACATGATATTTTTCTAGGATTGAACTTTGTTCTAGATATTATCAGTTAAGGATAATCAATAATGATATACCGAAGATTTAATTCTATACATGGTATGGTCATTGTTAATATTTAGTGATTCATTTTGGTTGCACTAATTCCCCATGAATCTTCATGGATAATATGAATAGAATCGCAAGAGATTACCTCGATCAGTTTTTTATCGTCATTATAGATAATATTTTCATTTATTAAATAAAAAATGATGATTTTGAAGATAATGTTAAAATTTTACTAAATACCCTATGGAAGAAGAAAATACATGAATAATTTACAAATTATGAAGTTTTTCTACAAAAATTTTATTTTTTTGTCATATCATATCATTATAGGTTATTGTAGTAGACCCACCAATGATGGAGGCCATTGAATGTTGGCCTAAAAGAACCATAGAGAATGATATACATATATTTCCTGGCTTATCTAGATAAAATTGAATGATTGTGTTTAATTTATCAATACAATCTAATAATATAACCATGTGAACTCTAAAGGGTTACATGTATTGCTTGAGAGATGAATGTGGGGAAATTTTCAAGGAACTTAATGGATTTTTTGTCAAGGCACATATTCTTACAATAACCAGTAGTGGATAAAGGTTTTTAATATTTACTAATTAATAAAATAGGGGATTGTAATGTGTTCTTTTGTGGAATGACATGTTTAGATCGTATACCTCATGAAAATTGATGATTAATCATCAAAATTACCCAACTCCAGATTTGGAGTTATCTTCAATACTTTTTTGCATTATTGATATTGTGGAATATATTTACAAATAAATGATTCATATATATAACAGTCATAAATGTTTTGAAATTTATATTTACACAAAAGGAGTTGAACTTGTGAAAGAGAAGATGGTTAGAGCAGATAATGGATTGTGAATGATCAATACATTACAAAACTAGGAAAGAAAAAAAGGTTAATTATTCTTTGAGTCAAAAGGATCATGATTTCATATACATGATGAGGATAAAAAAGAGATATAAAATTTCTTTATTTTTAATATATTGATTTGGAAATAATAAAGGTAGGGAAAAAATATTCAATTTCTCAGTTGATGTTTCAACCCTCTATCCAAGAAAATATTATAGAGGCATAGAAAGTAGATGTAGAACTATAGATAAAGTTTATAAATGATATAATGTTTAACCATGATCATGATAGAATGATAATTTTTATGAATTATGAACGTGTTACATCTATAATTTATTTGATTAATTAGCTTTTCGAATAATCTCATATTTCATCTTTCTCAATTATTATATGAGGTAGGAAGATGTATAAATATTTGAAGGAATACTTCTGGTGGGATGTAATGACAGGGATATCATAGATTTTGTATATTATTTCTTTGTATGCTAGCACGTTAAGAATGAACGGAAATGTTCTAAGGGGATCTTTCATCCACTACCCATAACATAATGTATATTTGAAAAAATAACTATGTATTTTATTGTTGGACTCTATATAACCACTAAAGGGTTTAATAATATATGGTTGGTAGTCGATTGACTTACTATGTCTACACAATTCAATGATATAATAGATGAAAAATCTATGTATCATATTTCCATGATATAAATTAATAAAATGGTAAGGATTCAAGGAGTACCATATTCCATTGTATTGAAATACGATCACAGGTTTACCAAAATGTTATAGACAAGTCTTACACAATCCCTAAATATAGAATTGAGTTCCTGTATAGTTTTTCATCCTCAGATGGATAGTCAGTCTAAAAGAACAATTCAAACTCTTGAGTATATGTTGAGATCATTTTTGTTTTGGATTTCAATGGAATTTTGGATGAAAACATTCCTCTAATTGACTTTTCTTATAACAATAGCATTCACTCAACAATTCAAATGTCTCCTTTGGAGTCCCAATATGTGATGAAATATAGATCTCTAATATTCGGGGATGATGTTGCATAATGAATGTTTATGAAACCTAAGATTACTAAATAAATGTCCGAGAAGTTTAAAACTATTCCATGACATATACAGTGAGGACAATGTTGGAATAAATGTCTTGTTGAAAACCGTCGATGTGATCAAGATTGTAATGTTTTAGAGAAGGTATTTATTTAAATCTATCCCACAAATATGGTTATGAGATTTAGGAAAAATTGGAATCTAATCCCTAGGTATATCGGTCCATTTGTAATTCTTTATTGTATTAGGATGGTATCCTATCGCTTGTCACTTCCACCAAATATCTCTCAAGTCTATGATGATTTCAAGGCATCTATCATAAGGAATCGCATACCTAACCCTTCACATATACTGAACTTAGAGGTCATACCACTTGAGGAAGATCATCATTACGTGGAAAACCCTGTTGAAATATTAGATCTTATAGAGGATGTTCTATGCAACAAGACCACTCACCAAGTCAATGTTTTTTTAGAGAAACCACAAACCAGAGTAAACTTTGTGGTATCTTGAGGATATGATGAGGTGAAGGTTTCCACATTTTTAGAATCAATAAGATGGATTTCAATGGATAAAATAATTATAATGGGTAGAATGTGACACACCATGTTTTTAGAACATTTTTTAAATAAATTAATTTTCATTTATTTCTTGCATTTCACACAACACCAAGTTAAGATTTAGTTATACTCAACAACAAGTTAATCTTTCACTACATGCAATAAAAACATGGCTTACATTGCACACAACACTGAGTTTAAAAAACAATATTTCATTATTATAAATATTTAAATGATATAGTCATATCATAGATGTTAAAATTTGTAATATTAATAATAATATATACTCATTAAATAATATTTATAATGTTTTTATATAAATAAAAAATATTTTTTTGTATAGTTATTATCTATTTGACAGTAAAATTATATCAAATGAACTTCTTTTATATCCTTCTATGAAAAATAATAAAATTTAATTTAGAAAAATTTATAAATTTTTTTGATAAAATAATATTCATTTTTAATTTCGAATATCAAAATTAACTAAGGGTCATTTCATTAGATTATTCTGAAAAACATCATTTTCTGAATGAATAGTGAAATGTTTTGAATTTTAATTAGAAAACTATGTTTTCATCTAATTTATTTGAATTCATAAATTATAATTTTTATAAATATTAATTAGATCAATTTTTCATCATCTAATAAAATTTTGGCCACTGGAACAAATGTCACATTAAAACTGTATAAAAAATCACATCAAAATTTTATACAATTTCGTTTAATCATTTCAACGGTAGTGACATGTCTGTGGGATTAATTTTAAATTAATTTCTTAAACATAGTTCATTTAAATTTGGAAAAATGGATTATGTTTTCACAATAATAATAATTTATAATTTCTAACAAGTTAAACTTATATTATGACAAAAAAAATTAGTGAAATAAATTACAATTAACTAAAATGATTAAGGTAAAACAATATTACTTAGATATTAATGCATAATTTAAAAAACCAACTATCATAGAAACATATACAAAATCCATTAGATGGAAATATTTAATCAAAGTCTCCTCTTTTATAAAAACTTAAAATTGTTGGATGCATATGATGTAAAGGAGACCTCTTAATAGTGTTTACCTTTCTACATCATGCCAGTGTTTCTTTTTATTTTATATATTTAAGATATTAGTATATTTTTAGCTGATATATCATTAGAAAACCTAGATTTTGAGATATTATAACATTATTCAAGTCACTATCTATTGTCCTATTAGAGGCAGGGATGGGGTGGTAATCTTGGATTACCGTTGTCCATGGATGTGCCCAAATGTGCTCGGTCATGTCAGAGTGGTATGTGTGTTGGTTTGTACTAGAGATATAGTTCAATGTTAATAGTCTGGTATGTTTTGATATTTTAATTTAGGGAAATTTTTTATAGGGTTATTGAGTTTGGTTATCATACCGAATTACCAATGTAGGTGAAACAGATAATGTATCCTCATTTTAAGACTCTTATAACCTAATAGTTAGCCCATAGATCTAAGAGATTTACTCCTAGGTAATATAAAGGGTGTACATTCACCATATAAAAATTATGGATATTAATTTCCTTTTATTGTTAACTTATATTGATAAGAAATAAAACATGTGAGTCTATCCTATAAATAATAGGGTTCTACCAACTAATATACAACTTGTGTGCAGATGTACGGTCATGATATTTTTATTCATATAGATAGGCCTCACACTACTAATTAGAAAGTGGTGAGGTTTTTTTATGAGATCCATATAATTAGATATTTATGAATCATTATATTTGGTAGTTTCTCTATCTTTTAATCCTACTGTTGTTGGAACTGGGGGTGCAGTGGAAGCCCCAAATAGGTGGGTTTTAAAAAAATTCAACCGATGATCGGCGTAAACTTGTCGACATTGGTGGATAGCAACATGATTAAATCTAAGGATCTCGCGTGAAGGGTTTTAAGCAAAAAAATAAACTGTAAAAATACCTGGTTTAATTCTGAAGACATGCACGACGTCTTATCATTGTTTACAATCACTTCTCGAAGAATCCAAAGTCTAATTCCTCTAGATCATCCATAGAGTCTTCAAGGAATATGCAGGTGCGTCATTCGTCGTAATCCTATTGATAGCATGGAATTGCGACGACACCTTTGATGCTCCAATGAGCACCACACCGCTTCTCTAGTGATTCCAAATAGAGTACATGATCCATGCTCCATGGATCCAGAGCATCTCTCTCTTGGTTATGTGAAAGTGGATAGGAGAGAGAAGCTCCATGAATAGTATTTCGAAAAGACCCTCTTATATTTATAGTGATCAATTAAAATACCTGGTATCACCTCACCGACCCCGAATACTTAATGCACTATCAATGCCATTTTATGACTACTAAATTGAGATTTAAATATTATTATCATTTAATTTTAATATATTTAAATATATTACGTGATAAAATTTGAGTCAATAACTCGACTAGTCACTCCCATAAATATTAACAGTACCTCGAATAATTTAATATTCATCAATTAATATTTATTATGTGTTTACATAAAACATGTAAAATACATTTAATAGATACATTCTACAATTATTATTCCAAACTTGAATAATATGAATTCATTTATTTCCTTAGTGATATTTTAGCTTTGGAGAAATTTCAGACCCCTGTGGCGGGGCCCACTGTGTCCAAAACTCCTATTCAACTGAATAGGGTAGATTTATGAATACACTATTATGTGTGACCCTCTAGGACCTTATCTCGATAGTAATGAATAGTATTCACAAAACAAGAGTGGGAAATAGCAACCCATCATGGCCCCGAATAAATAAGGATTGTCATAGCAGTGACAACCAACATGCAAAAATGCACTGTGTAATATAATATCTTTGTTAGAAATATCTCATAAAGCAGCACACACTCCCATGTCATCACCCATTTCTTTCTTTATTATTTGTTGATGTAACTGGATGGATTTACCCTTGACTGTCATGGCCATGGTCTTATAATGGTACAACAATCCATGTCCACATGGCCTTAGATATATTAATTCCATAACATGAAAGTGACAAATCCATTTTGACCATTCAACCAATGCCATGCCACCAATGACTCACCCAACACAAACTACCTTTCCAAGACATCACCACCATGGGTTTCTTCTTGAATCAATGAATGTAATAGAATAACATACATTGGTAATGATCTAAAGTCAGGATACCATTACACATGATCGTAGATATGAACATCCAATGAAACCAGAATCATTTGGTGTTCCAATAGGCCTATCAGTCCTCAGGATCCCACTACTTGATATCAGAAAATGGGAACTTCATGAGAAGTAGTATCAATGATTATGATCCCCTAGCACTTGATATTCAAACATCTATTGTGTCGAGTCAGTATGATGTATATAGATTATAGAACATAAATTTATGATTAATGTCAAAGTATCTAGATGTTCTCATCACAGACTGAGAACTGATTTAACCATTCAATATGACAATTAACCTTTTGATGTTACCATTTCAATAGTATATGTGAAAAAGACTACACTATAATGTTAAGATGACATCATGTATAGCTAACAGTATACATGATATATTAATATATATAATTGAATAGTTGTTTCTAGGGATCCAATTATTTCTACAATTGAAGATCATTGAGAGAGTCTGGTGCATGTGTATGGTTCTCATGTTACCAATTTTTTTGCATTGAATCTGGTTCTCAAGTCAGTAATTAAGATGGAATATATCTAACCAGATTATGATTCATTATTTGTTGTCTATTGATGGAACATTGTTCTTTTATTGGATTATTTTTTAGTAACATTTTAATGGGGCTACACTTCTATAGATGGAGTACAATCTCTTTTAGAGGATTATTTTTAACCCAAAGATGGTAATACTTATATGGGGCATCATTACCATGTGTGAGTACCTGTATGGACCAAAAATACAGGTTATTTGTTCCCTGAGTATAATTTATGGAATCATTTTTCAATATCATGACTAGGAAGATACTCCATTGGATGTTTTTTTATGATATGGTTCTGCTTTCCTAAAAAACCATCTATTCCAGTGTCCATAAAAAGAGAATTGATGGATAAAATATTATTCTTATATATGAACCCTATTAGTGGAAGATAGTTAGAATGTTACCTATGGATATGAAAATAATTTACATGGATGGATACTGATCTTAAAAATAGAGTTGATTTTAAAAATTTTGGTATAATATGAAGAACCCTTGAAAGGGGCTATTTATGTTAGGATGTGGGTGGTGTATGAGACGTTGGGGGTAGATGATGATTCAATCATCAAACACAAATTACAACCCTAGGTTAGTTTCTATAAGATAATAGTTTTGATTGTATGATATGATGGAATATGTGTTTTATGGAAGTCTATGCTTGATCATAAACATATTAAGTTTAGATTATGATTCATATATTCTTTTTAGTGACCTTCATACCAGATGGTGTAGTTTTTAGTTATGATTTATTTGTTAGATGTTTTTGAGTTGTATATTATGGTGAAATCCCATGGAAGAACCCTCATAGCTAGATATTTTTTTACTAATGATGAAATTAATTAACTCATCCCTTATATTGAAGATAGATAATCATATTAATGGATTGTGTAGGTGAGTCATGTTTTATATTATTATTCAAATTTTATAATGATTTCATCAATGGGGCATAATGTTCCCTGATGATATATGGTCATTAATTTTTTTCCTTTAGGATTTACTCCTTGTGGGTATGAAAATTTGAAGGAACCCCCTTGAATAATAAGTCATTATCCGATAATATGGAATAGATATATATTTTCGTTAATATGGATGAAATATTCTGTTCACACGAATGATAATAGGGATCAAATTCTTCTCAATGGTGACCCATGGATGACCATTAATGAGGTGTTGATTGATGTATCAAAATTCATTCGTATGATTAAATTAGGATGATATGGAGTTTTTATGAGAAACACTATATAAATTATGTTAATTTTAAAATAAACCTTCTAGGAATTAGCATACAGAGGATCTTACTATGAATATGAGGACTTTTCCCTTGTCTTTCTATTGTATTTTCAGTGGTGTAGTATATTTTCAATGAATGACATACGAATTCATGTGGTCGAATTGTTCTTGATGATGTTCAGTTCGTGGAGATCCATGTGGAGTGATAATGTCATGATGGTTAAAATTTCAATTAAAGGACTCCATGACTGAATGACATAGGAGGTTAATGAGAAAATAGTTTTGGAGAAGTGATTATTACATCCAATGAGAGAGATATTTTGAACTTGTAACACCCGAGACTTTTATGTGAGATATTTTGTTTTTATGTTATATAAATCATCAAAGGAATCTTTCACTACACACAACACTAGCTTGGCTTTCTTTACACGCAACCTCGGCCTTCCTTGATAGCTTGCATTGTACGCAATATCGAGTTTCACTAAACAATGATATGCTATTAAAATATTATTAAAACTAGCCGTTATGAATAGTAATAACCACGTTTTGAAATTTTATAAATTTTATTTTTTAAAATGGACTTCATTTTTGGATTCCGAATATCGAAATTAGCCTAGGGTGAAATTTTGTTATTTTTCTGAAAACTTTCAATTTTTGATAAATAGTGAAACCACTAAGTAGTAGTTAAAAAAACTGAATTTTTCATAAATCTTAATTTTACCGCTTCTGTGAGTGGAATTTCAAAAAATCCGAGAGACACGGTTGATGTCAGTAAGTAAAATTTGGTTCAATGAGATAAAAATAATTTTTGGTGAATAGTAACTTTTTACTTTTTTTTACCACGACTAAAAATAAATAGGGTAATTAATGGTAAAAATGATATTATTATTACCCTAACACATGTACTAATTCTATTTTACAAGTGTAATTCGACCAAAAACAACCTTAGAAATAATATATGACCATTTAGGACCACTTGGATTAGATTAGGACATTTATTATTAATTTATTTAAAGAAGGGTTAAAATAGTTAAAATCAAAGTTTAATAAGAAAATCATTTTTAATATAGGGTTATACATAAGATAAAATAGACTATAAATATTACCTAGAAATCTAAAAATATTTCCTACATAATGATATTTTATTTGTAATTTTTAGACGTTATATAATTTAATTTATTTATGACACAAATATGATGCAGTAATTAACTTATTAATGAAATATTTACATAATTGATGTTATAAATACCCAAATAAATGTAATTTGAGACTTTTTATGAATTAAAATAATTTTCGAGGTTAATATGACATGTTAGTATTGATTTAATTATCTTTGTTTGAACTAATTATTCTGTTATGAGTTTCAAAAAAATCAATTACTAAATAGTGTCAAAATCGACATAAAATAGTTTTTAAAACAAATATTAATTTAGTAATTGTTATTTTATTCCTAAAAATATAAGGTTCGTCCAAATGACTTAGATAAGGTTATATATATTATTAATAAACAACTTGGGCTTCGTTTGGCTGCTTATAGTATGTTTATTAACCTTATAGTATAAGAACACAAGAAGACATGGTAAAAGTAATATTATTTAACTTAATGTTAAATCTAAATGATAAGGTTACAATAGGAACCTAAATTTTTATAAATTCTATTGTATGAGAGTATTTCGACCCATTCCAGCCTTATCTTCGAAATAAATCAATTTGGAGCTATTTAAAACCGAATTTGACTTTATAATAAAATAATAGTTTTTGTTATTCCAAAGGTACCCCTCTCCTCCCTTATAAAAGGGCACCTCCTCCCCCTCTTCCTCACACCACTTTGAGCCTTCAATCAAGGCCAACCCCTGAAAATTTCTCCTCTCCACTTCCCTAGAAACATTATATAGGTTCTGGTATTCTTCAAAGACCTATTTTAGTGCCCTAAAAGGAGGTCTCAAAGAAGCACTTCAAAGCAGAGGTAATGTCCGTTACCGATTCTTTCATCTTCATTTCTTCTTCCATTTATTCTTCTTTAGTTGTTTAATTATTAAGTAATAACATCGGTATCAATAATATACTGATATGTTATTATAAGTATGAAACAACCCTATTTCACCATCTATCCATCCTACGGAAAAAGAAATCACCGCGTGTGCGTACGTACGGAATACCGTCTCCACGCCATGGTGTAATCTATTTTACACCACCACATTACTTGGATGGGTATAATGGTGTAAATAATGACTATATATGACTATTATAAAGTGATATTGATTCTGAAATAGTATACATACACTGAAATACAATTCCACGATCATAGGAATGATATCATCACGCGTGCGTACGTACGGAAGACCGTCTCCACGATGTGATGCGACACGTTCTACATGATATTCAATGCATAATGATTATATAAATGAATTGAATGAATGAATATGATATATATTACACTAATTCCATTATGGAAATGAGGTATCTATAACCTAAAGAGAATAATAAGAGTTTATTCGACAAAACACGCATAAGAACAAAAAGTAATAAACACCCGAATAACATGTAGAAATGAAATATTACTAATATGAAGATAAGAGTATGAAAATATATGATATCATAGCAATAAGTATGATTATGTAATAATTCAATAACATTATTTAAATCATTATACAGGAGGTTTGGACACTTACGAAGTAAATCGGACTAAGGTAAGGGAAAATATCACAATCTCATTTTTATCCGAGATTGTTTATACTTTGGTATTTACTGGGGTGTATTTTATCATCCACATCCATGTTTCCCCAATATGTTGTATTGTTTTCATCCACCTACAATTTTTTAAATCCAATTTAACCCTTCATTGAGTTTTTATTAAAAGATATGAAAGGAATATTTTGTCGTTTTTCGTACGAAGTACTTTTTGACTTTTCTGAAAAAAGTACAAGAAGAATGTTTTTTTAACTTATACGGCATGAATGGATTTTTAAAACATTATTTCCAAGAAGATTCCTTTACAAGTTTTAAAGTTTATTTTTAATCAACTTCTTTTAGTTTAAAATTGTATGACATGTTAAGAAAGGAAAATGTTTTTGAATTAGAAAGGATATTTTCCTCAAGAATGGTGTTCAAGTGTTTTATCAAAATTATTTTCCATCTAAGATAATATAGGGTTATGTTTCTATCCCTATTATTACATTTATTTGATTATGTTGTGATGGAATTATTTTTAAGAATTTTTTTATCTTATATGAATTGTTTTATGATGTCATGTTGTTTAAGAATCCCATTTTTATTTCATGGATTATGAAATGATGTATGGTTTATGATTTTGTGGAACACATAATAATGGTATCATATGAGATGGGTGGGACATATATCTCCCTCCAATGCATTGGGTAAGGATTTTTTATCTCATGAGATAGACATGGCTGGAATGACAGGTTAAACTGGTTCAGTGAAACAGGACTAAAACGAGGAGTGAACTCACTTCAGATATGGACTTTGTCCACTAAGATATTTGTGGCAATGAGTCTTGACTAATAAGAAATGATTCTCTATTATTATGTGTGTATGAAACAATGTTTTAATGTTTTACGTTATGATAATTGGGATTTCATTTCACTACTACGATTTATCCCATGTTATGAAATTACGATCTCTTTTGCAGGTTAAGATTTCCAAAAGTTATGTTCTTAAGTATATGATGTGATTGATATTTCTTTTGTTTACCCTTACTGAGCATTTGAGCTCACCCTTTTATATGTTTTATTTCCCCAGGTCAGGAAGAAGGTTATTAAGTAGGATTTGCCAAAAAGGGACTCTAGATATGATGAAATAAGTGGGAGGCAAAGTTGATGCTTTATGAACCAGTTTTTTATGTTTCCTAGTTTCTAAAGACTCTATACCTATATGGTCATTTCCTGGTTTTATTATATGTTGTAATAAGTGTGCTTCAATTTTTGAAGTACTAACAATGTATGTAAAGTATGGGTCGTTATAGTTGGTATCAGAGGAAAGGTATAGTCATCATTTGGAAACTAGGATGTGAAAGCCTTAGTAAGAACCCTAAGGATGAGTCTAAGCATAGAACACAATCTTAGTGTTTTAGAAATGGCCATGAATAACCTATGATAAGACCTTAAGTGTGAAATTTTATTCTTGATTATGTGGTTTTCCTATTATAATTAGTGTTGCTCACACTATTCTTCTTGGTTTTAGTCAATGGCTGGAACCCAAAGGAACAGTGTTAATGCGGAATGCGACGCACAATGCAATGATTGTCCCCCTGAGCAACCAAACATTATGGGAGATGGAATGAAAAATCTTGTAGCCATGGTCACACAACATTCTCAAGCTATGAATCATGCAGGACTTACAAAAGAGCAATGGAAGGAGCAAAATTATGTTGAATCCTTCATGAGATAGCGTCCACCTTCATTCAGCGGGTCTACTGATCCATTAGTTGCTGAACAATGGATTAGTACAACTGAAAAGATATTTTCAGTTCTTTAATGTTCTGAGCAAGATAAATTCATCTTAGTAGTGTATCATTTAGAAGCTGATGCTGATCAATGGTGGAATCTTATTAAGAATATGAGGCAAATGGATGAAATTGAGTCCATGGAATGGGACGAGTTCAAGAACTTATTTTTCAATAAGTACATCCCTTGTATTCTCCGAACAAAGATGGAGAAAGAGTTTCTTGAATTGAAGAAAAAAGATGATGAATCTATTGGTACCTATGAAGAAACATTTACAAGACTTTCAAGGTATGCTTCTGGTATTATTATCCAACCTGAGAGTAAGATCGATCGATTATTTAGTGGCTTAAAATCAAGTCTTCGAAGGGCATTAGGAATAAGGGACTTTTAATAGCAACGAGGAAATCGTTCGATGTGATCTCAAAGTCAAGATGGAGATTGGAGTAACCCATCAGTCATATGGGTTTAATAAGAAGATGAAAATGGAATTCAAAGGAAAATCTAAAGAGCACACTAAAAAGAAGATGAGATTTCCCTTATGCTCAAAGTGTTGAATGAAACATGGAGGGAGTTGTCTTAAAGGGACAAGTAAATGTTTCAAATGTGGAAAGGAAGGTCATCGGGCATTTGAATGCCGGAATGATGGGAAGAAGATGTCTAATGATGCAAACAAAGGAAGGGATACATAGAATGAACCTACTACACTTCAATGATTCAAAGTTCAAGGAGATGGGGCAATATGACAATCAATGCCCAAATCCATGGGTTGATGATGATGGTCGACGCCAACAAACTTTTAAGGCTAATGATAAAGGAAAGGCACATGGAATTTCAATCCGCGATGTGGAGTACGATAACGATGTGGTGAATGGTACAATTACCATCCACTCTAATGTCGAAAATGTTTTATTTGATTCTGGATCCACCCACTCTTTTATTTCAGAAGAATTTTCTAAGTATATCACTGTATTACCTCAACAATTAGATGTTGAGTTAGCTGTGACAACCCCTAATGGCACAACAGTCTCATCAAAAGTTTATAATTCATCTCCGATCGATGTTTGTGGGAAAGTGATTCCTGCAAATCTTGTGATCCTTCCTATAGTGGAATTTTATGGGATTCTTGGCATGGATTGGCTTTCTTTATATGGAGCTCCTATCAATTGACAAATAAGGGAAGTCACATTTCATATTCCAAATCAATCTATGATCGTCTATCAATGCAAGGATGAACATAACGTTCCAGTGGAAATTCCTTCCATCTTCTGGGTCTTGATTCCACTAAATGAAGGTTATTTATCTCAAATGGTTGGTGAGAAACTCACGATTAAGAATATGACCATTGTACGGGAGTTTGATGATGTCTTTCCAAAGGAATTACCGGGTCATCCACCAAATCGTGAAGTTGAGTTTTTAATAGAACTCGTACTGGGTGCTTTGCCAATTTCAAAGACACCTTATAGAATGGCCCCAATTGAGTTGCAGGAATTGAAGAAGTAACTCCAAGAGAATCTTGATAAGGGGTTCATACGCCCTAGTGCGTCACCTTTGGGAGCACCTGTTCTGTTTGTTAAGAAGAAAGATGGATCAATGAGACTCTGTATTGATTATCGAGAACCTAACAAGATCACTATCAAGAACAAATATCCTCTCCCACGCATTGATGACTTATTTGACCAACTACTAGGATCTCAATACTTTTCCAAGATTGATCTTCGTTCAGGGTATCATCAATTAAGGTTCAAAAGGGAGGATATACCAAAGAAGACTTTCCGTACAAGGTATGGACACTATGAATTTATAGTGATGCCGTCTGTTCTTACTAATGCCCCTGCTATCTTCATGGATCTGATGAATAGATTCTTTAGAGACTATCTTGATCAGTTTGTGGTAGTATTTATAGATGATATTTAGGTATATTCAATGATCAAGGAAGAACATGAACATCACTTGAGAATTATATTGAAGACCCTAAGAAAGGATAAGCTTTATGCCAAATTTACCAAGTGTGAATTTTGGCTTCAAAAAGTTTCATTTTTGGGTCACATAATCTCAAAATATGGGATATCTGTGGATCCAGCAAAAACAGAGGTTATCGAAAGATGGTCGAGACCAACAACAGTAACTGATATCCAAAGTTTTCATGGTTTGGATTGATATTATTGGCGTTTTGTGAATGATTTTTCACGATTATTTAATCCACTCACCAAGTTGACTCGGAAAGGAGTAAAGTTTTTCTGGATGGAGGAATGTGAAGAGAATTTCAAGGAGTTGAATTGAAGGTTATAAAGTGCCCCTGTGCCTACACTGCCTTATAGTGGAGAAAGGTTTGTGATCTACCGTGATGCATCCAAGAAGGTATTGGGGTGTGTTCTTATACAAAATGATATGGTGATAGATTATGCCTCACGACATTTGAAAATCCATGAGCAAAATTACCCAACTCATGATTTGGAGTTAGCTGCGGTAATCTTTGCATTAAAGATTTGGAGGCATTATCTTTATGGTGAAATTTTTGATATTTATACTGATCATAAAAGTTTAAAGTATATTTTCACACAAAAGGAGCTGAATATGCGCCAAAGGAGATGGTTGGAGCTGATTAAGGATTACGACTACTCAATCCATTACCACCCTGGGAAAGCAAAAAAGGTGGCAGATGCATTAATTCGACAAGACCATGCCAGTTTATCCATGATGAGGATCACAAAAGATCCAATATTTATGGATTTACAAAGGATGGATCTTGGAATTATAATGGAAGGGAAAAAATCTTATCTTTCTCAAATGAATGTTCAACCATCTATACATGTGAAGATTAAAGAGGCACAGAAAGAATATGTCGAGTTACAAAAGAAGGTGAGAAATATTCCTGAATTCAACCTTGATTGTGATGGGATAATAAAGTTCTGGAATCGGGTTTGTGTTCCTCCCATCCTGGAATTAAAGAAGGAGATGCTGGATGAGGCTCGTAGTTCTTCATTCTCTATTCATCCTGGAAGCACGAATATGTATAGGGACCTGAAAGGGTACTTCTAGTGGGATGGCATGAAAAGAGATGTTGTTGAATATGTCTCTCGATGCTTGGTTTGTCAGCAAGTTAAATACGAGAGACAAAATTCTAAGGGGATGTTACAACCATTACCCATACCCGAATAGATATGGTAAAACATCACAATGGAATTTGTCATAGGACATCCTAAAACATCCAAAGAAAATAATGCTTTCTGGGTCATAGTTGATCGTCTTACAAAGTCTGCACACTTCATCGCTATTAGAGAGGATTTCTCTCTGGATCAGCTTGCTAGGATATATGTGAAGGAAGTGGTGAGATTGTATGGAGTACCACTTTCTATTATATCTGATCGGGATCCGAGGTTTACCTCAAATTTCTGGCAAAGTCTTCAGCATACTATGGATAGATATTTGAGTTTCAGCACTGCCTATCATCCTCAAACAGACAGTCAGTCTGAGAGAACAATTCAAACTCTAGAAGATATGTTGAGAGATATCTCTATGGATTTGAAAGGTGGTTGGGATCAACACCTACCTTTGGTGAAATTTTCTTATAATAATATCTTTCACTCCAGTATTCAGATGGCTCCTTATGAAGCTCTCTATGGAAAGAAATGCCGGACTCCATCTTGCTGGGATGAAGTTGGGGAATGAAAGCTATTAGGGCCTGATCTCGTTGATGAAATGGCAGAAAAGGTCAGATTTATTCAACAACACATAAGAGCAACTCAGAGTCGACAGAAAAGTTATGCCGAAAACCGAAGAAAAGACCTAGAGTTTGAAGTGGGTGATAAAGTGTTCTTATGAATATCTCCCTGGAAGAGGGTCATGAGATTTGGAAAGAAGGAGAAGTTGAGCCCTAGATATATCGGTCCTTTCGAAATACTGGATCGTGTTGGGAAAGTAGCTTACCGATTGGCGCTTCCACCGAATCTCTCTCAAGTTCACGATGTGTTCCATGTATCTCTCCTGAGAAAGTACATACCTGATCCTCAACATGTACTTAGCTCAGAAATTGTACCGCTGGAGCAAGATCTTTCTTTTGAAGAACCACCGATAGAGATTCTGGATCGTAGCGAAAAAGTCCTACGAAACAATACCACTCGATTGGTGAATGTTTTATGGAGGAACCAACAATTATAAGAAGCTACATGGGATCTTGATGATATGGTGAGGGAGAGGTATCCTCATCTGTTTGTTACAATGTGACGAATTTCGAGGGCGAAATTCATTTTAAGGGGGGTAGAATGTAACACCCGATACTTTTATGTGAGTTATTTTGTTTTTATGTTATATAAATCATCAAAGAAATGTTTCACTACACACAACACTATCTTGGCTTGCTTTACATGAAACCGCGGCCTTCCTCGATAGCTTTCATCGTACGCAATACCGAGTTTCACTAAACAATGATATGATATTAAAATATTATTAAAACTAGCCGTTATGAATTTTAATAACCAGTTTTTTAAATTTTTTAAATTTTATTTTTCAAAATGGACCTCATTTTTGGATTCGGAATATCGAAATTAGCTTAGGGTGAAATTTTGGTATTTTTCTAAAAACTTTCAATTTTTGATGAATAGTGAAACCACTGAGTGGTTAAAAAAACTGAATTTTTCATAAAACTTAATTTTACCACTTCTGTGAGTGGAATTTCGAAAATCCGAGATACACGGCTGATGTCAGTAAGTAAAATATGGTTCAATGAGATGAAAATAATTTTTGGTGAATAGTAACTTTTTACTTCTTTTTTCCACGGTTAAAAGTAAATAGGGTAATTAAGGGTAAAAATGTTATTATTATTACCCTAACACATGTCCTAATTCTATTGGATAAGTTTAATTCGACCAAAAACAAACTTAGGAAAAAATTATGAGTATTTAGGCCCACTTGGATTAGATTAGGACATTTATTATTAATTTATTTAAAGAAGGGTTAAAATAGTTAAAATCAATGTTTAATAAGAAAAACTTTTTTAATATAGGGTTATACATAAGATAAAATCGACTATAAATATTCATTAGAAAGATAACAATATTTCCTACATAATGATATTTTATTTGTAATTTTTAGACATTATATAAGTTAATTTATTTATGACACAAATATGATGCAGTAATTATCTTATTAATGAAATATTTACATAATTGATGTTATAAATACCCAAATAAATGTTATTTGAGACTTTTTATGAATTAAAATAATTTTTTAGGTTACTATGACATGTTAGTATTGATTTAATTTACTTTTTTTGAACTAATAATTCTGTTATGAGTTTCTCAAAAATCAATTACTAAATAGTGTCAAAATTGACATAAAATAGTTTTTTAAAAAAAACATTATATTAGTAGTTGTTATTTTATTCCTAAAAATCTAAGGTTCGGCCAAATGACTTAGATAAGGTTATATATATTAATAATAAAAAACTTGGGGTTCTTTTGGCTGCTTATAGTAAGTTTATTAACCTTATAGTATAAGGACACAAGAAGACACGGTAAAAGTAAAACTATTTAACTTAATGTTAAATATAAATGATAAGGTTCAAATAGGAACCTAAACTTGTCTAAATTCTACTGGATGAGAGGATTTCGACCCATCCCCACCTTAGCTTCAAAATAAATCAATTTGGAGCTATTTAAAACCGAATTTGACTTTATAATAAAATAATATATTTAGTTATTCCAAAGGTACCCCTCTCCTCCCTTATAAAAGGGCACCTCCTCCACCTCTTCCTCACACCACGTTGAGCCTGGAAGCTCGGCCAACCCCTGAAAATTTCTCCTCTCCACTTCCCTAGAAACATCCTAGAGGTTATGTTCTACTTAAAAGACCTATTTTAGTGCCCTAAATGCTGTCTCAAAGAAGCACTTCAAAGAAGAGGTAATGTCCGTTACCGATTCTTTCATCTTTATTTCTTCTTTCACTTCTTCTTATTTAGTTGGTTCATTATGAAGTAATAACATCAGTATCACTAATATACTGTTATGTTATTATAAGTATGAAACAACCCTATTTCAAAATCTATCCATCCTACGGAAAAAGAAATCACCGCGCGTGCGTACGTACGGAATACCGTCTCCACGCTGTGGTGTAATCTATTTTCCACCACCACCTTACTTTGATGGGTATAATGGTGTAAATAATGACTATATATGACTATTATAAAGTTATATTGATTCTTCAATATTATACATACACTCCAATACAATTCCACGATCATAAGAACGATATCATCACTCTTGCGTACGTACGGAATACTGTCTCCACGATTTGATGTGACTCGTTCTACATGGTCTTCAATGCATAATGATTATATAAATGAATTGAATGAATGAATATGATATATATTACACTAATACCATTCTGGAAATGAGTTATCTATAACCTAAAGAGAAGAATAAGATTTTATTCGACAAAACACGCATAAGAACAAAAAGTAATAAACACCCGAATAACAAGTAGTAATGAAATATTACTAATAAGAAGCTAAGAATATGACAATATATGATATCATAACAATAAGTATGATTTTGGAATAAGTCAATAACATTATTCAAATCATTATACAGGAGGTTCCGACACTTATTAAGCAAATCGGACTTAAGGTAAGGAAAAATATCACAATCTCATTTTTATCCGAGATTGTTTATACTTTGGTATTTACTGGGGTGTATTTTATCATCCACATCCATGTTTCCTCAATATGTTATATTGTTTCCATCCACCTACGATTTTTTAAATCAAATTTTACCCTTCGGTGAGTTTTTAGTAAAAGATATTAAAGGAATCTTTTGTCGTTTTTCGTATGAGGTACTTTTTGACTTTTCTGAAAAAAGTACAAGAAGAATTTTTTTTAACATATATGGCATGAATGGATTTTTAAAACATTATTTCCAAGAAGCTTCCTTTACAAGTTTTCAAGTTTATTTTTAATCTACATCTATTAGTTTAAAATTGTATGACATGTTATGAAAGGAAAATGTTTTGGAAGTAGAAAGGATATTTTCCTCAAGAATGGAGTTCAAGTGTTTTATCAAAATTATTTTCCATCTAAGATAATATAGGGTTCTGTTTCTATCCCTATTATTACATTGATTTGATTATGTTGTGATGGAATTATTTTCATGAATTCCTTTATCTTATATGAATTGTTTTATGATGTCATGTTGTTTAAGAATCCCATTTTTATTACATGGATTATGCAATGATGTATGGTTTATGATTTTATGGAACAAATAAGAATGGTATCATATTGAGATGGGTGGGACCTATATCTCCCTCCAATGCATTGGGTAATGATTTTATATCTCATGAGATATACATGGATGGAACGACAGGTTAAAACGGTTCAGTGAAACATGACTGAAACCAGGAGTGAACTCAGTTCATATATGGACTTTGTCCACTAAGATAGTCTTGGAAATGAGTCTTGAATAATAAGAAATGATTCTATATGATTATGTGTGAATGCCAAAAAGTTTCATGTTTTAAGTTATGAATATTGGGATTACATTTCACTACTATGATTTATCCCATGTTATGAAATTACGATCTCTTTTGCAGGTTAAGATTTCCAAAAGTCATGTTCTTAAGTATATGATGTGATTGATATTTCTTTTGTTTACCCTTACTGAGCATTTGAGCTCACCCTTTTATATGTTTTATTTTCCCATGTCAGGAAGAAGGTTATTAAGTAGGATATGCCAAAAAGGGACTCTAGATATGATGAAATTAGTGGGAGGCAAAGTTGATGCTTTATGAACCAGTTGTTTATGTTTCCCAGTTTCTAAAGACTTTATACCAATATGGTCCTCTCCTGGTTTTGTTATATGTTGTAATAAGTGTGCTTCAATTTTTGATGTACTAACAATGTATGTAATGTATGGGTCGTTATAGAACTAGTATTGATAGTTGTGGCCCCAAACATGTCTCTTGTATGATATAGGGACATAATGGGGATATTGATTTCGTGGTTATGTGTGAGAGTAAATTCTATGGGGGTATACTTGAATGGTTTTCCTAAATGCTGTTGGTACATCTCCCACATCTCTATACAGATTGTGGACATCCCTTTTTTTGTTAAATATCGTAATGATCATCTTATGTGGATACCATCCTCGTATAATAAAACCACCAATTTTGGATTACCCAACTTTGTTTCAACATATTATATAATAACCCCTAATATATGGTAGATAAAGTGGTTTTCATGATAGGTAATGGATTTTGGAAACCAAAGCTGAAGTTATCTTAATGTATAGAGATGAAAATGAATAAAGTCATATGAATGATCTAGATCACTCAATCTACATTGTGATATATTGGCCATGTTGATGGGTAGAGGTGTCATATTGAGTTATTATGAGTTTTTGTTGATGTTATAGATGTTTTATTTGGTATTTTTCTTTATTGAGTGTTTAAAACACAACCATATTTTCCTAAAAATTTAGTGTGATCAAATTTTAGATCGATTTACACATACAGGATCCACATAAGAGTTTGTGATTTGGTTGGTGTAGAAGGCCCATGTTTTTCATATTCATATAGGTAAAAGATTTGGGGACTACATATTTGATGGTATAAGATGATAGTGAAGATAACATAGGGCTGATGAATTATGTTGGTTCACAACTACTATGGTTCTATTATGGAGACTTTTTAAAGCACTCAATAGTGTATTGTGGATATTATGGGTTTCCCAAGTGAAATGACAATCTAGAATTATATTTAGAGGCCATGATTAATGTACATCAACCAGAGATATATTTACTAATGAAAAATTCTATGGAAAATTCAGGTGGTTCATGAATCTTCCTCATCACTTGTCATAGGATAACCATTTTGTTTAAAGAAATGATATTTGGACTAAGGCTTCGAATGTCTTTCATATAGTAGATGAGTTTTTCAATTAATGTATCTCGTTCAAATGTGATCGAGAAAATAAATTAGGTGATGAAATAGTATAATCCATTCTCAAGATGTGTTATATCATTGTCTCTTAGGGATTAAACTCTCAAATATGAGATAAGTTCATGCAATGGTATGATGACATTCCATTAAAAGTTGTTTTTGAGCAATGTTTTTTTGAATTCACAGATTTTCAATTTTTAGTGATGAAAATTTCTAATGGTGGGGTGGATGTAGTGATATCAATTTTTTCCAGTCAAGATATAACATGATTTTATCTTATAGAGTCTTGATATTTCTATAGGGGTAAAATGATAAACTTATACTAGCACACAAACTAAAAAAATTATCTGATAGTTATTTTAATTCTGGTATTCGGTGTTTACCTATATGACTAAATGACACATAATTTCCGGTGGGGAGGGGCCACCTTGAAAATATAATTAGAATAAAAAAATTGTTTTAACCCCCAAATTTTAATTCTAAATAATTATTATTTTCCTTATAAATAAGATTATTGGATGGTAAATATACATTATGGTTTTGTTCGAAATGTTAGATTTACCAAAGGGATAGTATAACTTGCCTTCACATCGATGAACCTAGGGGTTGACTATAATTAAAGGATGTAATTATTATTTATGAAGTAAAAATTTTAAAATATAAATTATGTCATTAAGTTAATTACAATCCCTAATCATTGATACTTTGTCTATATATTCATATTTATATAAATTCGTTGTATGGTACACATGAACCATTGAATTTGTGATCTCTTGTTAAGGGGTAAATTTAAATAGTAATCAAGGAAAACCTCATATGATTTATTATAACATAGTTATTTTTTAAAATAAAAACATTTTTTTGATATATTATGTGATAGAGAACACCAATCCTAAAAAAACCCAAAAAATATATTTCTTTAAATTTAATCTCTTCGATATCTTAAAGAACACACACCACTTAGTCGAAATGAACCGTATTTTAGTATAATGTTATAACTTATAAAATAAATTAGATAGTATTAATAATAATAAATAAATTATTAAAATTATGGTTATCTATTTATTATAAATAAAATTAAAATCTATTAATAGAAAAAGATATTTTATCAGAAACATAATATTTTTTTTCTAAAAGTCAGTTTAGTCTCAATTTTGAGACATAAATTTAAAATTATTTTTCACAAATTATATAAACATTATTTTATAACAAAAGATTAATTTTCTAAATTATAATTTCAAATTTATCTTAAGGATAATTTTTATGTTTTTATAAATATTTTATTTTTCGATTAGTAGTGAAAAATACAGAATTTTAATTGAAAACCACCATTTAGTTTAAATTATATACAAAGTTAAATTAGATATAAATTTTTTTTAAAAATAAAATAATTAAAATTATATATATATTAATATAATTTAGTATATTTAATAAATTTAAAATTGAATTGTTCTTTAAAATCATTGTAATATTTTCACATTTTTTCTTTGACAACCAACATTCTCATTATGTCTGAGGAATTCATTTTTAATTTGTTTTTTCAACATCTGTGAAAAAAATTGAAATAATTGATTCCATATTTAAAATAATAATAATTTAAATTATCTTATATGTTCAGATTAATTTTTTATCCAAATGAATATTGATACCAACGAAAATACATTACAATTGTTTTTTAAACATGGATTTATAAGGGGTTAAACAAACAATACTTTAGTTAAAATCACTAATAAAATGAATAAAAACAATTAGATTCTAATTTTTTATCTTATAATGATTATTAAGTGGTAATAAATAATTGTTTTATTATTTTTATTTGTAAAAAATGTTTTCATACCTTATTCATTTAAACAATTACAAGTGTTCCACTCACCTCACTTATAAAATTTCACCCACTGTCCTACCATACTCAACCCTTCTAATCATTTTGGTTCATACAAGAGAAGGAAAAATGAAAAAGAAAATTTAAACTCATCATATAACACTTATATTCATTAATAAACCCATCCTATGAAGGAATTTTGTGTAAACATAAGGGTGTTACCTGAGGAAGAGGTACCATTCTTCCTCGGTCATTTTTATTTTCATCCATCCTCATACTTCTATAGTTATTATTTAAAAATTATAATATAAAAATGTAAATATATTACATATACATAGATAATTTTATGTTATTGTAATTATCTAAAACCATCCCCACTCAAGTCAAATGAGTTATGAAATTGTCATACATGTGTACGGTGGACTACCACCTCACGAATTCTAGTAATCTATTTTTCCATTACGACCTCTCACTTTTTGGTATGATGAAGGTTAATATATATATATATATATATAAAATTTATAAAATATTTACACCAATTGAGTAATTATATCATATTTAATTATATTATATTACATTTTTTTATGGATACGATATTATCACTGGTGTGTACAATGGACTACCATATCTTTAAAGGATGTGATTCATTTTTAAACTAATGCTTTACATGGAAGGTAATAAGGAGAATTTTAATAAAAAATTGGGATATAAAAAACATTAATAGGATATTAATTAAATAATAATAATTTTTAATGGATAATATATTATTTTATTTTGAACCTTTTAACTCATAAAAAGATAATAAAACAATTTGAGTATGTTTTGATATCAGCCTTCACGAACCAATGTGACTATCCTTTCATCAACATAAAACATGGAAGATATATATAAGTATATGTAATGAAATAATATATTATTTGAGATATTATAACCATTAAATAGACATATTTATTACTTCTATCATTTCAATAACGATCCTTGTAAAATGGAAACATTACCCATGCGTGCGTACAACTTACAGTCTCCATGAGCGTAACACACATCATTTCTAAAAACAATATTTTATGGTTGGTATTAGAATTATAATTGATGTATAAATATTATTATTATTTCATGATAGTTTTCATTTGATCAGGGAAAAATATAGTAATTTTATTAATGATATATTCTGTTATATAAATGCTTGATAAAACAGGGCAATTAACACCCAAAACAATGAAAATAATGAATGATTATTAAAAAGAATGTGATGAGATATTATAAAAGGATCATATATGATTTAAAAAAATTTAATATGGTTTTGATATATATTTATTAAATGTTTTAATCCACTATATTTGAGTATAAATACAGTTCATCAAAAATAAATTTTGGGGTAAGTGATTTTGTTAATAAATTACCATTCATTGGGTTAAAATTATACATTATTAATTATGATAGGAAAATACTTTGTGTGTAATAACCATTAATTATTTTATGATTTATATCCACATTTTTATTGATATTTAAAGTTTATAACCAAAATTGGTTCATTAATTAATCCCCACTTCAATGATATGATCTTTTTAAGGGGCTTCATCTGACATTCCATTTATTGAGACATATTATAATGTTATGCATCTAAATTATTTTATATGATTTATATTCTAACCACATACCATGTAATATCATTATTAATTAATAATTATTTTTATTTTATGTTTCAATTTTAATTATTTTATCCAAGGGGATTTGACTTATGTTTGACAATGTGGTAAAAAATTTCATAACTCATTTTCTTTATACTGGGTTATATTACATCTTAATTGTCTTTGATATTCCATGATTTCGAATGAAAATAGTTTTTATCATATTATTAAGAATTTAACATTTTTATTGGGACTTATAGTTTATACAAATAATTTATTCATTGACCAATTATCAATTCAACATTATGATCATTATAAGGGTTTATTTCACATTCTCATTCTAATTTAGATTGTTTATTAATGACGTTATATTTAAGGGAATTATTTGAAATTTTACCAATAATGAAATATAATTTTCTTATAAACTGGTTATTCATGATATTTCATTTAGTACTAATACTTTTCAACACATTGTTAATCAAAATAATTGAGTAACTACTTTTAAGAAATTTCAAACCATTTCTCTTCCCGAACAAAAATCCATTTTCATCCAAAACTATATTTTCTAAAAATATTTTCATAATATCTTTAAACCCTTTTACAAATGGTTTATTAAATAAAATTTTACCAATTTTGACTTTTTAAAATTTTTGGAAATGAATTTTCATGTCATTTTCTAAACAATGCTGGTTTGGATTTTACTAAAATTTTTAAATAAATCATTGTTTTAACGTACATTTCATATATGAAATCTCATGCTGTCATGACGAAAAATGTTTTAAATATTAATTTTAACTCCACAAATATCAAAATTATGAACATTCTATTAGATTTCATGTATGTCAGTCAACACCATGAAGTTAATGGAATATAATAACCTATGACTTATCTATATAATTACCATTTTAAATAAATTCAATCTATGATATATATTTTGATGCATGAAATAATGAATTAGCATGAATTTGACCCAAAAACGTTCTTTGATTGCTTGCGTTGCACAGAAGACCATTTTTTTATATAACAATAATATGTTATTAAAATAATATTATTTAATATAATAAGACTTAACCAAGCAGTTTAATTATTGGTTATGGATAGTAATAACTAAATCTTTAGAATATATATATATTATATATGCAATAAAATATTTTATATAATAAAAAAATTGATTTTATAGGAAAAAGATAAGAAAAAATCCAATCTTATGCGAAAAAACTTTATTTTTAACTTAGAAACACTTTGAACATTTTTACATTATATCCCCACATTGCGTCTCATATGTGCTACTAAATTTAATTAGTTTATACAAAATAAGTGACTATAATTTGGAAAAAGGATTCCATATTTTTAATTAGAATAGTTTATAATTTATAATTACATCAATGTATATTTTGTCAAAAAATAATAGGGAATGCTATTAAAAATAATTAAAGTGATTAGGATGAAAATTAGCTTAATAAAGGACGAAACCATAATCTTATGATCCAAAACGTCTGAGAAACATGTTCAAAACCTATTTTATAGAAATATATCGACCATATGCTACTTTTTATAAAATATGGACTATTATTTGAGGTACACTATGTATTGGAAACCTCTATATGGTGTCATCATTTTTAAATTAACTAGAATACCACTCCTCCAAAATAAAAAGGCACTCACCCTCCCAATTCATCACAAATCTCAATTTACTTAATATCAACCAAAATATACCAAAATAGCTCCCAAAAATTCCTCCCCTCAACCTATAGTCTTCCCTTCAGGCCTAAATCCATCCATGGATGCCCTTCGGTGAAATCAAAAATGAGTTTCCCAAAGAAGAGGTAACATCCTTCCTCAAGCAAATGTTTATATATTCATACTCCACCACCGAAAAGCTTTTTATTATATGCTTAAATACTAAACATAGTATCCTAAAAATACTAAGATGTATTTATATTAATTTTTCACCCTACACAAACACACACTTCCATCTGATGTTTAACGATATAGTAATTGTTGTACAGAAAACTGTCCTCAAATGAAACGATGTCATTTGTGTTCCCTTTACCGCCTCTCATGGATAGGAATTATGAATGAAAGAATATTTATATAAGATATCTCTGATATCTTTATTCGTTTATAATTTTAATATAACACATACCCTAATTAAATCATGTTTTTTAAAATATAATAACTTCATTTGTGGATGTGTGGACTACAACCTCCTCAAAGCATTGTGATTATTTCACACTATACATGGAATGTGTAACAGAAGGATTTTATAAACATGTGCGAAATATATGACATATATATTACATTGGAATTATAATATATAGATATATAAATATAAATTATTTTCTTTTATTTTATTTTCATACAACAAATAAATGAATGTAGGGTTCATGCTACTACTAGAAAATTAACCACCACCCACGGTTCCAAGCTATTGGTATTGACCCAAAAACCATTGGTATAGGCTATACCCATGGTTTATAGAACCATGAGATCTTTATACGACGGTAGAACCATGAGATATATCCATGGTGTGAAAATTATATACTAACAGTTATAAACCATTGGAATAGGTGCATGGGAAATAGTACACCCTATCCATAACCCAATATCAATAGTTCGGAAACTGTGCCAATGGGATTTAAAAAACATCATGCCACCAGATTCGAAACCTAGACCACCTATATTCAATCCATGAGCCTAACCACTGCACCATATATGGTTATCGATATATAAATAATTATTTAATTTTATATATTATTCTCAACTATATACATATGTGGAAATCTATGGCAATAGGTTTTCCCATAATATTTTTTTCCCCCAGAATGTTTTTCCCGTACATTCGTAGGAAATCAATAGGCACATTTCATTAAAAATGTTGATTTATGGACGACCTATACCCATATTTTGCTGAAAAATAGTGTGTATAGGATTGAACTATTCGCATTGTTTTTTGAGGATCTCTGGGTATAGGTATTCATCAAAACACTATACCCACATTTCTTAAAAATCCTTTGGTATATGTGTGACCTATACACATGGGTTTTTGAAAACCATAGGTATAGGTCCTGAACTAAACCCTATACACATGATTTTTACAAAACCATTGGTATAGTTTTAAACCATACTCTATTACTAAGGATTTTGGAAATTTGAAGATATATGTGTGACTTATACCCACATTTCCTTCCGTAACTATGGTTGTAAACTTTTTTTTCTTGTCGTGCGTACGTACGGCCTACAGTCTCTAAGAATGGTGCATTTCATTTAATATCTATAAATTTTATGGATTATTCTAAATAATTATATAATTAATATATATGATATTTAAATCCAGGTTTTAATTCTAGATTTGGTGAAATAATGACATTCATAACAAGAACACCATGTATTAAGTCAAATCATATTAGTAAATATGGGCAACTAACACCCGAAATATTGAAAATAATGAATCATTATTATTTAATGGGTAATAAGATATTATATGAAGAATATATTTGATATTATAGATATTATTATGGTTCTAGTATAAGTTAGTAACATATTTAAAATTATTATGGTCAAATTTAAAGGACATCCACCCGAAAGGAAATGTAAGGTAAGGGATTTCCACCTCACTTTATACATTTGTGAGATAAATATCATATCCAACACGTAATTATTTTGTGTGGTGTACCTAATACCCATTTTGATAATTATATCATCAATTATTTTTTCTTTATGGTATTTAGAGTTTCATTTGATGTTATTTCCTTAATTAGGATTATAATTATAATGTTTCCATGTTGTAAGGGACTTCATCTCAAACTCCATTCTTTGAGACATACATTATTATTTTCCACCTTATTACTTATATTTGTTGTATATGCATCCAAATTTACATGTAATATCATTATTCTTTAATTATTAATGATATTTTTATTTTTATTTTTAATTACTTCATCTAAGGGGTTATAAATTAATCGTTACTGAGTGGAAAATAATTGCCAAACCCATATTATTTTATTTGGATTATATTACGTCCTTGTTTTTGTTAATAGAAAAGAGCTATGTGTTTTCATATAATTATTTTAATTATATGGAAACATTATGAGTCTGCAAAAATTGATAGGGGGTGATTCTGAGGCCCGGTGTGCCTGGAATGAATTTCTGAACATTCTCTTAGGTACGTTCAGCAAACACTTGAGCGCCGTTTTGTATCTTTTGAAACGGTGCTCGGAATTGAAATCTAAGGACACTGTTGAACACGCTGTGTCGATATTATCATAAAGATACCTTCACATTGACCTCAGCACATCGAGGGTGGATGTTATTTTTTCATATTTTTGTGGGAGAGTTAAAAGAATAGAAATAAAATAAAAAAACAACTTTTATTTTATTATCTTGAAACCTCCAATTTGAATCTTGGTGGTGGGGACCATCCGAACTCTTCTTTAATGTGAGTTATGCCTAGGTTTTCCTCTAAGTTAATGTGCAAACATTAATTTAATTAATGTTCCATGTTTAATTGAAGTAATAATATTAATTCAATTAATGTATTTTCCTCATCCTTTCTTGAGGTTGGGGAAATGTTGGTAAATGAGAGCATGGGAGAAACTTGGAGAAATATTCTCCAACAAAGAACAACCCTTGGGATCAAGAATGTTAACATTAGAGCATAGTTCAGAAGTTTGTTGCGGGAATAACGTTGGCACTCTCATTGCCTTCATATTCCTCCTCATGCCATCTCCAACAAATGATGTAGGGTTTTTTATAATTGTCTTCGTGGTTTCAGGTTGAATCAATTATCTTGATCCACCTGCTACAAACATTACGCAGAGGGTGTGGGCCAAATGAACATGGACCAATCCCTCAACAGTCCTTATTTATTATCGTGTTCTTCATGGGTGTTGGTCAGCAGACTAGTCGTTCACAATGGCAGTGGCGGCGCAACCGCGCCCCTGATGGAGGCTGTGGGCTGTCGGCCACAGTGGTGGGAGGATGACGGCCAGCACACCGGCTGGCCTCCTGAAGATGGGGTGTTGCGCGTTCACACCACTGGTAGAGGAGGAGGTCGTGGCTTGAAGGCCAAAATGGCACACCATGGTGGTTGAAAACCGATCGACCATGGGAGATCAGTGGCGCCAATGCGCCCCTGGGTGGAGGATAGGTCGTGAATCCAGCCGGCCGTGTCACGCCGAGCGGGACCGCTCTGGCGAGTCCTGCTCACTAGTATGCACCATTAGAAGGGTCTACAGACCTTTCAGAATACTGGGAGTGCCTACCCCCAAGTGTCGGCTAGGGTAAGAATCCGCCATATCAGACCACCCAGCTGAGCGGGCTACCCCCAACGAGCCTCGCTATTTCGGGCCACGTCGTTGGGGGCCTCGTCCTGTTTAGGGTGGGTTGTGCCAGCAGACCAGGCCGCACCCTCCACGGACCGGTCCAGATGTCGGCCCCCTGGGTCAGGTCTGCTGTGGCCCATCCCATCTGTGCTAGACCCAGACTGGTTCGGGTTGACCTGAACATGGTCGGGTCGGACCATGCCGGGATGGGCCAGGTTGTTTCGACCAGGTCGGACCACACCCAGGTCCCTTAGGACCTAGCTTTGCCTATTTGGCCGTATCCTGAGAACCATGTGTCCATTTGACGAACCGTCTATGATGCCAGAATCCATGGATCGAGACGGTCTATTGTATACTCCACTTCAGTTTTGAATAAGTTGTATTACGATCGGTTTGGATCAAACCCGAATCTAATTGGTCCCTCAAAATAGAAATTCTCACAACATACAGAACGTGCGTCTGATTGATATGTTGTTAGTTGCTTTGGGTTTCTTATTACGTGATAGATATTTTGGATTCTTCTTTGTTTTAATTATTGGTAGGTGAAGTATCGACTGATGGATCGAGGAGTGGATCCTCCTAGAATCAATCATTCTTAATTCGATAACCCTACAGCTGTATGTACTTAAAGAATATTTAGATCCTTTTTGGGTCAGTGGTCAACGATCTTGTGTGGGTATGTTCATACTTATCCTATGTGGTTCAACGCTCAGAGATATTGTGTTCGTCAATGCAAAACGATCCTATGTGGGTTATCTCCAGATGATGTGGGGTTTATCCTTAGATCCTATGAGGGTCATCTTCAATCAATTGTGGGTCAACAGCAGAGCTTCTCGATGAAGCAAGATGATCTACGAATACAACTAATCATCTATACGTCCATACACAAGTTATACCTGGTGTGAGATTAGTCTTTACCTTTGTGGTTTTCTTCTATGTGGCTTTACCTTTGTGGTAATTATCTTAATGGTGATACATGTGTGGTATAATTCAATGTGGCATTAACTTTTTGGTACGTACATTTGTGGTGTTACCTTCGTGGAATTCATTCCATCATGGAACAATTGTGCTTTTGACTAAAGATTAGGGACTTGTTTTCCTCATGAATGTGATGGGTATAATTGATAGCATATGTATATGAATGGGCATATACCTAAGTAGGGATGACTATTGTTTTCGTTCTTTCTGGTTTTACATTTGTGGATTCTTAGAGACCTTAGGGGGTATCATGGTCTTATTGAGTATCGTTAACTCACCCCTTCATGGGTTATTCCCACACCTTTCTGTGTCTTCTGCAGATGATAGAAATCGATGATCAAGGTCGAGGGTAGCAGGACTAGAGGATTCCTTGAGGTGGACCTTAGAAGAGGCATATCACAGAGATGACCATTAGAGAGTTGTACCTACCCTTCAGGTAGGATCCTTAGTGGGAGTTCACATGACATGTATTCAGTTTTACTTGTACTTTCCAATTATTCTTCTATTCAGGCCCCTTTACATACTGTAAACACAATGTTTACTATATAGTTTACATTGTACTTGTGTCTTGTTGTGTTTTTAAGAAACATTGGTTACTAATTTCAGTGAACTTGGATACTCCGAATATTTATTTTCTATATTCAAAGCAAGGATATCCATCAAACCGACCACACATGATGGAGTTTGTGAATCTGTAAGACACTACATCTTACATTTTAGGTCTAAACATCAAGTAATATAATTTATATTATCCTTTACTGATAGGGAGGTGTATCATTATCGTCTAAAAGTGGAATGAGTCCAGGGGATAAGCCTAAGGAGGCGAGAAAGTACTACGTCTGGACAAATATCAGGGTATATATAATAAAATTTCACAATCCAAACACATCTCAACACAAGTTACTTATTCTCCTAATGTTCAATTTTTTTGCAGTGTCCAAAAAAAACAATCGATAATGATTGCGGTTATTATGTTTGTAAATTTATGAAAGAGATCATTTTTCATCAGCAAACTAGCATCCCAAAAGAGTTATTTTTAAAAACAACTACTAATTCGTTTAAGTTATTTATTAATTTTTTTTGCAGTACTACTATGATAGCCGAAAAGCCTCATACTTACAAAATTATGTAGATGTGTTCATAAACAAGTGGGCCGCATTCCTTATGGTAGATTTTACACAAATACAATGAAGATTTGACTTGGGGACATGTACAATTTGTGGTCATTTTTGAGAGGGGTTAAGGGTATCAAAAGATGAAACATTGTTGTATGTAAATGTTCGTAGGAAAATTTTAATTGTTATTAAATAAAAAAGAATTTATCCAATGAGTAATTTTCCCATTTTAACAGATGATATGCACCAGCAACATGCAAGAATGCTGAACCACTCATAGGGTCTCTATTTTGTTTAAAATGGACAAGATTTTAAGTGAAAATAGCAACTGACGTACGAAAATCCAACCAAACACATTCGGATTGCATTGATCATTTATAAGAACGATCCAAGGGTCCTTGCTGACGTGTACGAGTCAACCCTGCCTCAATCTGAGGTAGGGTGTGGCCGCTAGTACTCAAAGGGTCTCTATTTTGTTTAAAATGGACACGATTTTAAGTGAAAACAACAACTGGCCTACGGAAATCTGACCAAACACATTCGGATTTCATTGATATTACATAAGAACGATCCAAGGGTCCTTGGTGACGTGTATGAGTCATCCCTGCCTCGATCCGAGGCACCGTGTGGACGCTACCACTCAAAGGGTCTCTATTTTGTTTAAAATGGGAAAGATTTTAAGTGAAAACAACAACTGACCTACGGAAATCCAACCAAATGCATTCAGATTGCATTGATCTTTTATAAAAACGATCCAAGGGTCCTTGGTGTCGTGTAAAAGTCAACCCCGCCTCAATACGAGGCACGGTATTGTCTCTAGCACTCAAAGGGTCTCTATTTTTTTAAAATTGGACCAGATTTTAAGTGAAAACAACAACTAACCTACGAAAATCCTACCAAACGCATTCGGATTTCATTGATCTTTTATAAGAATGATCCAAGGTTCCTTGGTGACGTGTACGATATTTGACCTTCTTAGAGAAGAGTTTCTGGAAGAGTATAAGAGACATAATGCAATGAAGATAATTAGAGTGCTGAAGCAAATGTGGTTTCTACAAATAATGTGGCAATCGGCTTGGGCAACGTGGCCTACGTTATGACTTGCAGGTATTGTACTTTATTTTTTTCCGTAGGGTTTTAGTGTAAATCCATTTTGGAATGATCATTTCTATTCATTGTCTTCTAGGTTTTTTTGACAGTCGAGGGGAAAGGGTGGGGTCTGTAGACATTGGAGGATATGTCAAAGTGTGATTTGTGTGTGAATATTTTTGAGAAATGGCCTCTTTTCCCTTCAGGCTACCCGAACCCCAATCACCATCGGGGTTTGGGGAGCCTGAAGGGGAAAGAGGCCATTTGGTTAGATGTTAGATACTATGGAAATGTTTCAAAAATATAGGATGTAATTTCCCATAATGTCACCCTTCGACATATCCTCCAATGTCTACAGACCCCACCTGTTCCCCTCGGCTGTCAAAAAAACCTAAAAAACAATGAATAGAAATGATCATTCCAAAATGCATTTACACTGAAGCCCTCCAGAAAAAAATAAAGTACAATACCTGCAAGTTGTAACTTAGGTCGCGCTGCACAAGCTGATTGCCACATTGTTTGTAGCAACCACATTTTCTCCAACACTCTAAAGATCTTCATTGCTTCATGTCTCTTATACTCTTCCAGAAACTCTTCTCTAAGAAGGTCAACTATCGTTTATGCATAGTCACCTTCAAATTCACGGGTTCAAGTACAAGTCATGGATGAAGATAAAAAATTTCTAAAACAAGTTGACCAACAAGAATCATCCTCGATGGAAGTAAGATAGAAATTCACATGGACGTTCTTAAAGATATGATTTTAATGTATATATTGAAAGGGTGGTGGATGTTCATTGTTGATGTTGTTTGTCTACGAGACTTTAACCATATCTTCTCTCCTTGCTATGTCTTGGGCATCATGCAATAGCCTTATATCATGTGGGGTAAATTGAGGTTGCTGAGAAACTATGGCACTGCTTGATCATTTATGTCTAGTGCCCTCAGGATTGTTTTTCTAATCAAGCTACCTCTAATCCTTAGTTGCGTGTAAAGGTGGTGCGGCAGCCTCCATGATAGGTTAGAAGGTGAAAAATCCATTTGATGAACATGATGGGATGCTAAATCTGACATTAAGAGCATCCAATATAGGAAACTGTTCCAATGATTTGGAAAGTGAGGCTACATTTAAAGATATTTCCTATGTTTCATCAATCGAGTCAGTTCCTAGTTCCAAAAAGCATTCAAAAACTTCAATCAACAGTTTTCTCAAGGATAAACTTGGGTTCATGGCTTTGTATGATCAAATAGATCTATCCTCTACTTCTTTTACAACCTATGTGGTGCATGTTTCAAATTCTTCCAGGAAAAAGTAACAAATGAGGTGATTCGTAAGGCACATCTATTTGATGTTTTGAAATGTTAATTATGTTTTGAAAATGGCTTCAATCTTTGGGGAAAGATGATTTGTCCTTGATTCATGTATGGATGATGGATTCACATCCATTCCAAGTGGTTTTGATGGAATGGATGGATGATAACATTGGTTTGTGTTCTCATGGATGTCTAAGCATGGTATGTTAGAAAACATGTTGGGTATGTTGTGGAGTTTTAGTTGGGGTTCTAGTGGTTCTTTCCCGATGATGGTGGTGTTAAACATCAGATGGTGGTGTTTGCGAGCTAAAGCATATAGTGGGGAGCACCATAGAAATTAAGTGGTCAGTTGATGACATGATCGGTGTTTTGAATTAGATAGTCCTGGGTAAAATCCATCTGGGTGTTTAGATCGGTTGAGTACATAGAGATGGAGGTTGTGGTTGGGTTGTGTTATGGGTGTTTGGGGCAATGTAAGTATTTAATGGTACCTTTATGTTTTTCATAATGAATAATTAGTAGATCACATTCGGATTACACTGATCTTTTATAATAACGATCCAAGGTTCCTTGGTGACATGTATGAGTCAACCTCGCCTCAATCCGAGGCATGGTGTGGTCGATAGCACTCAAAGGATCTCTATTTTGTTTAAAATGGACAAGATTTTAAGAGAAAACAACAACTAACCTACGGAAATCCAACCAAACGCATTCAGATTGCATTGATCTTTCAAAAGAACGATCCAAGGGTCCTTGGTGACGTGTACGAGTAAAAACCGCCTCAATCTGAGGCACGGTGTGGCCACAAGCACTCAAAGGGTCTCAATTCTGTTTAAAATGGGCAAGATTTTAAGTGAAAACAAAAACTGACCTACGAAAATCTGACCAAATGCATTTGGATTGCATTTATATTTTATAATAATGATACAAGGGTCCTTGGTTACGTGTATGAGTCAACCCCGCCTCATTCCGAGGCATGGTGTGGCCGCTAGCACTCAAAAGGTCTCTATTTTGTTTAAAATAGACAATATTTTAAGTGAAAACAAAAACTAACCTACTTAAATCAGAACAAACACATTCAAATTTCATTGATATTTTATAAGAACGATCCAAGGGTCCTTGGTGACATGTACGAGTGAACCTCGCCTCAATCTGAGGCATGGTGTGGCCGCTAGCACTCAAAGGGTCTATATTTTGCTTAAAATGGACATGATTTGAAGTGAAATCAAAAACTGACCTACAGAAATCCGACCAAACGCATTAGGATTGCATCTATCATTTATAAGAATGATCTAAGGGTCCTTGGTGATTTTTACATGTCAATCCCGTCTCAATCCGAGGCACGGTGTGGCCACTAGCACTCAAAGGGTCTCTATTTTTATTTAAAATGGACAAGATTCTAAGTGAAAACAACAACTGACCTACGGAAATCCCAAAAAACACATTTGAATTGCATTGATCATTTCTGGAAACGATACAAGGGTCCTTGGTGACATTTAAGAGTCATCCCCGCCCCAATCCAAGGCAAGGTGTGGCTGCTAGCACTCAAAGGGTCTCTATTTTGTTTAAAATGGACAAGATTTTAAGTGAAAACAACAAATGACCTACAGAAATCCAACAAAACACATTCAGATTGCATTGATATTATATAATAAGCATCCAAGGGTCTGTGGTGATGTGTAAGAGTCAACCCCACCTCAATCTGAGGCATGGTGTGGCCACTATCACTCAAAGGGTCTCTATTTTGTTTAAAGTGGACACGATTTTAATTGAAAACAACAACTGACCTACGGAAATCGGAAGAAACAAATTCAGATTGCATTTATCATTTATAAAAATGATACAAGGGTCATTGTTGACGTTTACGAGTCATCCCTTCCTCAATCCGAGGCACGGTGTTGCCGCTATCACTCAAAGGGTCTCTATTTTGTTTAAAATGGACAAGATTTTAAGTGAAAACAACAACTGACCTACAGAAATCCATCCAAACGCATTCAGATTGCATTTATATTTTATAATAATGATACAAGGGTCCTTGGTGATGTGTAAGAGTCAACCCCACCTCATTCCGAGGCACGGTGTGGCCGCTAGCACTCAAAGGGTCTCTATTTTGTTTAAAATGGACAAGATTTTAAGTGAAAAAAACAACTGACCTATAGAAATATGACCAGACGCATTCTAATTGCATTGATCATTTATATGAACAATCCAAGGGTCCTTGGTGACGTGTAAGAGTCAACTCCGCCTCAATCCGAGGCACAGTGTGGACACTATCACTCAAAGGGTCTCTATTTTGTTTAAAGTGGACACAATTTTAATTGAAAACAACAACTGACCTACGGAAATCAAACCAAACGCATTCTGATTGCATTGATCATTTACAATAACGATCCAAGGGACCCTGGTGACGTGTACGAGTCAACCACGCCTCAATACGAGGCACGTTGTGGCCGCTATCACTCAAAGTTTCCCTATTTTGTTTAAAATGGAAAATATTTTAAGTGAAAACAACAACAGACCTACGGAAATCTGACCAAATGCATTCAGATTTCATTGATCATTTATAAGAATTATAAAAGGGTCCTTGGTGACGTTTAAGAGCCAAACCCGCCTCAATCCGAAGCATGGTGTGGCCGCTAGCACTCAAAGGGTCTCTATTTTGTTTAAATTGGACAAGATTTTAAGTGAAAACAACAACTGTCCTACGGAAATCTAAACAAACGCATTCGGATTGCATTGTTCATCTATAAGAACGACCCAAGGGTCCTTGGTGACGTGTACTCATAAACCATACCTCAATCCGAGGCACGTTGTGGCCACTAGCACTCAAAGGGTCTCTATTTTGTTTAAAATGGAGAAGATTTTAAGTGAAAACAACAACTGACCTACAGAAATCTGACCAAACACATCAGGATTGCACTGATATTTTATTAGAATGATTCAACGGTCCTTGGTGACGTGTACGAGTCATCCTCGCTTCAATCCGAGGCATGGTGTGGCCGCTAGCACTCAAAGGGTCTCTATTTTGTTTAAAGTGTACAAGATTTTAAGTGAAAACAACAACTGACCTACCGAAATCTGACCAAACACATTTGGATTGCATTGATCTTTTATAATAACGATACAAGGGTCCTTGGTGACATGTACGTGTCAGTCCCTCCTCAATCAGAGGCACGGTGTGGCCGCTATCACTCAAAGGGTCTCTATTTTGTTTAAAATGGACAAGATTTTAAGTGAAAACAACAACTAACCTACGGAAATCCGACCAAACGCATTCAGATTACATTCATATTTTATAATAACAATCCAATGGTCCTTGGTGATATGTACAAGTCAACCCCACCTCAATCCGAGGAACGGTGTTGCCGCTAGCACTCAAAGGGTCTCTATTTTGTTTAAAATGGACAAGATTTTATGTGAAAACAACAACTGACCTACGGAAATTCAGCCAAATGCATTCAGAATGCATTGATCTTTTAAATGGGGGGTTGTGTGAAGTGATCTATTAGGGGCCTCATATATATCAAGTCATGTTTGGCCAGGTATACTAGGGTGATCATGTGTTTGGGTCTTTGATACTTATGGGTTTATATCTGGATGAAAATACTCCCATTTGGGATGGTGGATATGCTTATGGGTCTTATTACTTAAATGAGAATACTCTCATAGGGGAGGGATGATATGTATATAGGTATTATTCCCCAAATGATAATATAATCATAGGAGTGGGATGAGATTCTTATCGGGAATATTCACTAAATGAAAATAATCCCATAGGGGAGGGCTGAGGTGATTATATAGATTATGCCTCGAATGAGAATACACCCATATTGGAGGGTTGATATGATTCTAGGGATTATTGTTTGGATGAGTATACTCCCATATGGTAAAGAATATATGCATCTTAGTATTATTCCCTAAATAAGGGTACTCCCATAGTATAGGGATGATATCCTTGTAGGTCATATGCCTTGGAATTGGAAGAACACATATGGGTGGTCTGAGATACTGTTGAGGGTATTATCTGGATGAGAAAACTCCCATATGTGGATTTCCACGATGGAGTATAAATAAAACTCACATATTGGAGGTCAATGATAATTATGTATATAGTGGGGAGACCATGGAATATTATATGGTTTGTGTGGTTCCTATGATGTACTCAGAGAGACCCTAACATTGGATGAAGTAGGTATGGTTGATCAAGCTTTAATACTTGAGAATCAATATGTCTTGATGTAGATGGGGTAGGACTTGGCCAAACTATATTTTTATAATGTCGACATGATCCTTGTGAAATTCTTTGTAAATGTTCATCACATGTAAAATTAAATTGTGTTTAATAATGGTCATGGATTTGAGGATCAATGATGATTTTTATTAGTTTTATTCCAGTTCTTTTTCAAATAGGTTGTACATATTGCCTGATCAGGCACTTACAATAGCCTATTGTAGGTTTAATATTGGGGTTTTATTAATGAGATTCACCCCCCCCCAAGTATGTTCACCTCAGTGTGTGTACAAACCTTATAACTTCTTTGAGGTTGAGAACATGATGCATAGTGGATAGAGAAAAGTCCAAAGATTAATGTATTGATAAAATACCCCCATGTGGAGCCTCAGGATTGAACTGGAATGCCCCCCAGACTCCCCCTACCCCCCCTTAGAAATCCACCCCAAACACTTGAATATCCCCCAATCCCCTGGAATTCTGAATTGATTTCTTTAAGTATTTGATTAACTTATAAATTATGTGTTAATGGTGTACAAGTATAATTTTTATATGGGTGTACTTGGCATAATTTGCTTATGATTTATGAGTAAATTTTTTATGGGTATACTTGCTTTAATTGGCTTATTGAGATGTTGTTTTTTTGCAGGTGTTCAGGTGTGCTGCTGCAGATTTATCGGAGCAGCAGAGAGGGCATTTATCAGTGCTCTTTTAGCACTGATAAATCGTGCTTTTATCAGCACTCAAAGAGTGCGGATAAACTACACCTTTATCAGCACTAGAGAAGCGTTGATAAAAGAAAATTTTTTCAGTGCACTTTGAGCGCTGATAAAACAATCATTTATCAACGCATTTTTAGCGCTGATAAAGTAACCCTTTATCAGCGCCGAGCTTTACAGTGCTTTTTTAGCGCTGTTAAACCCCGTTTTTAGCGCTGTTAATGCCCGTTTTTGTAGTAGTGAACCCATGTGAATTGGTAGTGATATTGGATTCTATCCACCCCTAGTTAATTAGTGTAGGGTGGTTGTAGTGTTCTAATAATTGGGGTCCCCTACCTCCCCTCTACTTGTGGTGTGGTTTTTTTTCAACATGTGATTTTTTATCAAATTTCCCCACCCCATTTTTGAGTGGGTTTTAAATGTTCTTGATGTGTTCTTATTGGGCTGGGATGATATGTCAATATAATCGATATTTGGTTAGCCTATATAGGAAGACCTAATATTTGGATCATGTTGAGTTCCTATTTGGCCATTTCTAGTGGGTTCATAATGGTGGGGTGGCCCACTATGGGTCTCGTTTAGTTTTCATCAATGAAATTGTCATCTATTAGTTATTTTATAATAGCAAGGACTGTATTCCAACCACTATTAAAATAGTTAGGATATCTTGAGTTTTACTCTGTTGGGGAGATCATTGGGATTATTGGTAGAAGGCCCAACAATCTGGTCTTTGGCTTGGTTTTGGATTTAATGGATTGACCAAACTATTGATTCTCATGAAGTAGTTGTGGGTTCTCAATTTGTTTCAGGAAAGAGGCCTATCATCCATTTTTTGGTGAGTGAAATTTTTAGGGTTTAAGAAGTTGTTTGGTGTTGAATTGTAATCCATAGAAATATGTTAACTAAATAGAAAGTGTTTTGGGTTTCTAGGTGTTGAATGTATTAAGGGTGGGGAGAATTGTTTAAAATAGTTTTTCAAGTTTTGTTATTTTTTTGGGTTCTGAGTGTGTTGGGTATTGTGGTTTGATGTTATCTTTTTTATGGTTTTGTCCCATGTTTGTTCCTTGGTTCATTTGAAATCTTTTTGGTAGAACATTAAAATTTGGCTTGAGATGGTCATGCTCTCGACTTGCTGCATGATTGGTGAATGGGCTTACAGCCCCATGGAAGTAACCTTGTGGTCTCTCCTATGATTGCTGCGTGGGTTGGCACATGTTTTAATAAACCGCGTGGCCTAACAATGTGAGTCTTCCCATAATTAAAAAAGGTATTTTTCCTAAACTACAACCTCATGATTTTAGAACCAAATCAGCCCAAATTAGTTTATCCATGTGAATCTAGAAATTAGGAGTAGTCTCTCATGATCTCCAAGCCCATCTCCATTACCATTTATTATAAATCTATAAAACCTTCAAGGCAATGATACATTTTCAAGGTATTTTTCTTCTCCTCTCTTGTCAATAATCCTTCATCTTCAATTTATTGTTGGATTTCACTTCTCCCCCCGTCATGATCAACATAGGTTTCTATATTCCAATGAATTTTATGGGGATTTTTTATTTTAGGGTTTTCATCATTGATCTACGAATTTGGATCCCAGGTGGAGTGATTCTGGGATTGTGTTTTCATTCCACAATGGATTTGAAATATGATTCCCCTTTCAGAAGAGGTATTATGTTATAATTCATCTGTTGCATGATATTTTTAACATCATTTAAATCAAAATGTTTATATATAACACTTGGATAAATTAATTTGTTTGCAAAATGGTAGTTTATGAATTTTTTTGATAAATAGCCATGTTTTGTTAATAATGTGCACACCACATGTTTGATAAAAAGTTATCTTAGATTTTGAACATGGTTCATTATGTGTAAAACATGGTTTTATTGCTTGAATAAAATAATCACTTTCAATTGGTGTTTCATGGATTTTTGAGTGCTAAATATGTTTTATTATTATTTAATCTTACATGTATTATGTTCGATAAATTGACTTATTGTCTTTTATGGGTTTATTGTAATGTAAAATGATTTGTTTGAATTTATAAATATATCAGTACCATGTGAAACTGTATCATGGGATCCTTATATGGTCTCACATGTAGTTTGGGTTTTTATAAAAAAAATGTGTATTAGGTTTTATCATGTTTTATCATTTGTTCTCAATGAATGGACTGTTTGGGGTTTTGTATATAAATAGTTTGTGAATTAATTGTGAAATATGAATTTTTGTAAAAAGATTTTGTAAATGTTTTGATACATAAAATGGTGTGTTTACACTCCTTTATAGTGATTTTATTTTTTATGCTATTAAATGAAAGTTGTATAAATGTTTAAAGGCCCGTTTGGTAGTTTGTGGAAATGGTGAAAATGTTTAGTTATGAAAACCATTGTTGAATTACTCTCATTCCTTATTATGTTTAATGGGTGGAATATCATAACTGTTGAATACTTGTGACCCCTTATTGGAGGCCCCCAACATGGAATCCTTATGTTATATTAATTATATGGAATGTGAGTCGATTCAGGGGGTTTCTTAGGATGATGCATGCTTTTTTATTATATATATATATATATACTATTGGATGCTCGGATGGAATTTGTGGCATGACCCCTATTATATACATGAGAATTATGAACCTAGAATAATGAGATAATTTTCTAAGAATGATTATTGCATAAGTAGTTAACATACTGACTTGGTTCCCATATTTGGTGGATATGTTTTGGTTTATTTCAATGGGATTTTCCCTTGTCCGGTCCTGAGTTAGGGTGGCCGGGCATTTTGAGTGTTTTGGATTCATCTTTTGTAGATTGGTACCAGTAATGGGGTCTAATGTATTAATCTATTCTGGAATATTGTTGATCTCTTAGGTTCACATATGTTTATTCATTCTTAGTAGATTTTAGTGATAAATGTAATACGTATATGATTATTTCTATTTCCTTTGTTCTGTGATCACTATAGTTCATTTGTGTATTGTTTTCTTGTAAAGTGATGGGTTTACTTTAAGAATCCACACAAGATTCATTTTTAATGAAAATTGTTTTATACCCTTTGTACAATTTAAAATTTTTTCGCATATCTTTCCACAGGAAAAAACAAATGTCATACTAATGGAATAATCTAAGTTTTTCGAAATGAATAAGGTTAATGAGTTGTACATTATTTTTATGTAAAATTTATATAATGGAATTCCATGATATATAAAAAATTGGGTACAACCGCGAAAGCGGAACACGACACAAAGAAGAAAATTACAGTAAATCGTAAGTCCGGGGACTTGACCCCGCGACCTGCCCCTCACCCCACCCAAGCCCTTACCACCCCACCACCAACAGTGGGGAAAACGTGTTGTATGGGTAACGAGGTATAGGGATGGCCTGCCCACCTGCCCCTCAACAACTATTGATCTTGGGTTGGAGTGTGACACGCCGTGTCACATGGAGGTAGTTTGGTCATCTGGGTCAGTTGGTCTGGTTGTGTAGTTTAGCTAAATATTCTATAGTTTCTGTTGTAAAAGATGTTTGGTTCGGTTCTTATTCATATTGGGTTGTTTGGTCTTTTTCTATAGCTTGGAAATTTGATTCATTATTTGGCAAATCCTTTCCATTTTGTTACCATGCTGATGCTCAACATGAATTTATATCCCATGGGGATCAAGAATTCCCTTCAAGACATGTCACAGACAAGCTCTGGTGACCACTTCATGGTTGAACCAGGTTGGTTCCTGACAATGGTTTGGGTGAGAGGCAATCCAAGGAGCATTGACACTTAATGATCTTATTGAATAATTGGAGTAAGGTTGATTTAGAGGACCATGGATCTATTAAATGTTCTCCATTGGTTATCTCATCTTGTTTTGGGGAATGGGTAAATACTAGACATGATTTAGACTAATATTTTGATGTATTGAGTGAACAACATACAGTTAGTGATCTAGTTCCAAGGTGGTATTTGAGTGACACTGATGTTATCATGGTACTTAAGAGATTAGTAGTACATATTTCTATCCAAGGGGAGATCACGAGGGATTAAAATTCCTCATTATGGGAAGTGAATCCTATATAAATACCTATGTACCATGAAATCAACCAATAGATTTGGTTTCCAATGATGATTTGAGATGTTTCAGAGTTCATTTTTCAATTCACTACTAGTCATATGGATAATGATGGGAACAAAAATTCTAGTGTGTTTCTCCAACCTCTTTTAATTCCCATGTGGAAGGGGGAGGACATCACAATGGACCTTAATGGGGTTTCCTGTTTCCAAATTGATATGTTGCATTCCTGTGGGAATGTTGATCAGTTGATGGAATTTGAACATTATTTACTGATTAGAGATACTGACTAATTAGGTGAGATAAGAAATCTCTACGTCCATGAGATTATATTCCAACATGGAGTAACCATGATCATTTTTAGACATACATTCATGTTTATCATCATTATTTTTGTAGGTCTTACATTAATCCATAGGTAATTAGTTGTGGTTGAGCACATCATACCACAATATTCAGACCAACAGTGTGAGCTGACTATACACATATTGGAGGATATTCATGAAGCTTTCATTCTGGAATTCAACTGACCATGGGATGATCATATATAATAGGTTTAGTTTCCTACAAAAAAAGTAACTATGATTTTATTTAGATATCACTATATGAGGATCTATATAGGAGGTCAAGTAATTCCCCACTCTGACTACTTGAGGAGGGTGAGGTGAGTGTTGTGAGTTTTATGGTTCTAATTTCGGTTAAGGAAACAACATATAGACTGAATATTTGTTACAAGATCTTGATCACTACTCAAAGAAGACTGGGAACAAATGATGGGCATAGGAGGAAACCATCTTAGTTCACTATTGGTGACATGATTATATTGATAGTGACTAATCGGCTTGGGATTCAATTTCTATGTAAGGTTGGCAAGATGGAACCTCATTTGTAGGACCCATTCAGATCATCAAGTGGGATTGGAAGGTGGGGAAAGATCTATACCTAACTTCTTGTATCCATATTATACAAGACATGTTTAATGTGTTATATATTTTTAGGTACATAACTAATCCTTTGAATGTTATCAATTGATAGGAAATTCTACTTGAACCTGATGCAACTTATTAGGAGAGTCTAGAGAATATTATATACTGAAGTGATGAATTACTCTATTTAAATGTAGTACCACTTGTTTGTATTTAGTGAAAGCATGTGAGGATCTATGGGGAGTCATGAGAGAGGGAAACTATTGTTTGAGCTATTTGGCATGAGTTTTTTTGAGAAATTCCCCTAGAGGTGATTCTTGAGTTTGAGAAGTCTTTGGAAAGAGAGAATTAAAAATCCCAAAAAATCATGTTCTTTACTGAAAGGATTATTTTTTTACTCATTCATTTGAGTTAGAAAATATTTTGTTATGTGTGAAGGCCCTAGAGAATTTATTGGTTTCTAAGGTGTTATTTTGAAATCTTACTTCAATATAGGGTGTGTCAAAACAAATTCCTCATGACCACATCATAGTTGGGTAACTTGTGCTCTATAATTGGTGGATGTAATGTGGTATGACTTCTTAGAGGTGGTTATGACATTTTATTCACAATATACTATAGTTGGTGATTATTATGTCATGGTGTGTTGGATAAAACCACTGAGTCTGTCTATGTCAATTATAGATATTAAGTGAAAATTTTACCATTCATAACATAAACTAATTAAATAGGGTATAATAAAATTATATTCATTAATGAAAATGAACCTTAAATTTTAAATTAAATTTGGAATAAAAGGGATATCTAAAAAGTATTTTCCACATGGATTGAGCTCTAAAAATATCTTGACATCCTTCTTCGTGTTTTTAAAATCAATAACCACAAAATACTATATAAGGATTCATGCCACAAACTACCTTTTACATTATAGAGGATAGTTTTTTGGTACTTCATGTATTGTAGCACTAACATTTGATCGATGAGGGTGTTATTCGTGTTGAATACATTATTCCAATCTACACCTGGCACTATGGAGGCCTTCATTTGGTACTCTATGCACTACAGTAGTTAACCTCAACATTATGTTGTTAGTTTCCTTAAAACCTCCATTATAAAACCCATATATTTCTCCACAGTGTCCCATGGTTTTCTATAAAACATTTCTCCTCATATTTGTATTGATATTGCTCACCTCCTTTGGAAATTATCCACACTTATTACAATTAGTTTGATCCCTTTGATTCATTCCTCCATTACTTACATTAGGACTCTTATACTGTTATATTTGGATAGGTTATATGATTATTTTGAATTTGATAATTTTCATGTAATTATGGGAGTGTAGTTTGGGTGAAGACATCTTCAGCATATATTTAGATGGATATCGACAATCCCATGGTGTGTAGTTCCTTGCATCTTTTCCACTAATTAACACTTTTTTCAATGTTATAATTTTTGACATAGAATATTTGATATTCATTCATTACTTGTGTTCTTAGGTGTGTGTGTATAGTCCATAGGTCCTATAATGATATTTTTCCCATGTGATATGTCAGAATATATGGATTACATGTTCTATGTTCCTTCACAAGTTGAATTGGTGATATTGTAAATCTCATAATGTCTCTTTATATTTATTATCATATTTTTCATGTTTCATATTGTTTTTTTCTTTCTAGTTTAATTTCATGGTACACATGACTTGTAACCATCTTATAATGGTTATCCCTTATAGTGGGAGTGTGTTTGATATAAGATGATGATGGGAATGGGTAATGATAACATTATTGAAAGGACGTACCTAGATGATTTATAAATACGTATATTCATTCTGATACTCAATGTATTAGGGATTCCTAGTAGAAATTAACTTAATACCTTTTGGATTCTAATTAACAATTCCACTTGATTCCTTATGGATTCTAAGTGGCATGTCGACCATGTTCTATCCTACTATAATTTTTGAGTTTAATGCCCTCTTGTTGACATATAGAACATGAGCGACATGTTAAAATAATTATGGAATGATTACAATCCTTTTTAATGACTCATTATCAATATTCCTTCTTATATCTAGTGTAGGTATGATCAGGGGTTCATGATGGATTTGATTACGCAAGACCACACATTTTTTTATTTTGTGTTTATGATCATTACACTTTTATTATTTTTAATGACTCCACTTATTAATATTTTTCACATTATGATGAGAATACATTGGTGGTGTTCTATAAAGTATTGTAATCCCACCCTACATCGGGACATTTATATGATTATAGATTTCATCGTTAGAGACATAGTGAATATCAAAGTCCATATGGTTAATAGTTGAGCACTATAGCATAGATTGGGGGGCAGGACAAGATATAATCTAGGAGACTACTGAATTTTATTTATTTATTTATCAATTTTTTATAATCAAAAAATATCCTACACTTTTGGAGACCCATTTATTTTAAAAAATATATTCCATTTTCAGTTTCCACTTTACAATAATGATAATTTATTTATTAACATTATAGTAATTTTATAATTTTTTCTACATAATGAATTGATATCGAGGATATTGTCTCCCGACCAACCGACTTAGACCATCACCTCTAGTTAGAATAATATTACGTATGGGGAGGTGCACATGAGTTCATGTGGTTTTCATGGATCGTACCCAGTGTTTTGAGTTGGGGAATTATATAATCATTACTTTGAAATAATTCAAATTCAAATCATTTCCAATATCATATATTATGAATTCAATGATCATGGAAATATTTTTTTATTCCTAAATTTAATTATTCATTCTTAACCGTTCTGACATTTCTTTAGAATAATTTTCATAGAAGATAAATATAACTCAACCAAATTGATTTATTTTTAAAACCCTGAAAAAATATATCTCCTCTAGAATTATCATCTCAATGTTATTCTTGGATTTAATAGAAGAATCCACAAAAATATTATCTTAATCTGAAGGATGAAATATTTCATAAACATACACTATCTCATAGTGTGATACTGTGTTAGTTTTATTAAATGATAATTTATTGTCCAATTTTATATTGTTAAATTCCATTTTTTATGAAAAAAAATAAACATTTCTATTCAATTATTTGTTTACTTCAATATATGGAGATTATTTTTTAGTTTAAAAATTATTCATCCATCATTAACAATAATAATACAACATGGTTTCTCAATATATATCCCTTTATCAAGAAATTCATTTATTAATACATTTTTAGAATCCATTTGGTAAATATTTTACCTTATTTATGATAACATTGAAATACGTATTCATATATTTTCCAAACATTAAATTTGAGAAAAAATTTCACCAATTTCCCTTTCATCAAGAAAGTATTTTATTTTAAAAATAATAAAATAGTTATTCTGTGAAAAACATTATATTCATATTGTTTATGAGATACATAATTTTTTTTATAACTTTCATATGTTTTTAACTTAAAAAAATATCTTATATAGAACTATTATACATTTTATTTAGATCCAAATTCACTAAATATATATTCCTTTCGCTTAATTGATTTCCATATAACATGTTTCTCAAATTGTAAAGAAATACATATTACACTTCTATTACACGTTTTCATATAAATTTTCATACACCATTCTCATTATATATATTTTTTTACTATTCAAATGAATCCATAATTTTTAATTTATTTTTATAAAATCATTTATATTAAATACACAAGTCATTATGGGTCATTAAATTGAGAGAAAATTAATTAATTTTTTTTTCAGGAGACAAGGGTATTCGATTTAATGTATTCAGATACAATCTGTACTCAATGGCTATGGAGAAGGAGTGTTTTATGTATTCTAAGGTTTAGGAAGTGTGTCAAGAGATCTATTAGTGGTCATAGTATGTTGGTGTTACATCCTAGTGAAGAAGAAACCATTGGGTACCTCATGGTGATAGAAAAGGTACCCAGTGAGGGTTTTGTGATGTTTACATTTTTTATCCACCATCATGCACCCAGTGGTTTGCCTAGGAATTATGGAATTATTTTATTGCCACAAGGTCCCTATTTAAAATATACCATTTTATGAGAATTAACAAGTTTATCTTTATAAAATAACAGGAATGAACTTGTTTTCATGGCCTGTCCATTTTAGGATTTAGAAAAGAATGGGATCATGGACTACTATATTGGTCATATCTTGGCATAGTCTTTCCTCTCTTTAAACCCTCGTGGTGAGGGGGTTTTAAGGAAATATTTACTCAGATTTGTGGTATCATCTTTATTGCTATAAATCTATTAATTTTTTTTCATGGTCCAACTCCAATTTACAGCGGTCCCATGTAAGGGTTTATTTCATATTTCAAAAATATAAGGACAAATTTTATTGATAAAAGTGTATTTCACATGTAGCTGGAGAGAATGTCAGGGGATCAATAATGAATCCCATCACTCATCATTTCAATGAAGAAAAGTTAGTTGATGATTTTTAAAATAGTTTTCACTAATTTATCTTAATATTCTAAATTTATTTTCACTATTTTATAATGATTTCACCTATAAATTTTCTAGAGTACTTCATAGACCTTTCTATTTTCCTCTGGTTTGGATTTATTGGGTGTATTCCTCTTTATATGATTTCAAGGATTATTTATAAATGAATAATTTTAGGAAATTTTTGTTTTATTTTTATAATTAGTTCTGTGTGTGTTTTATTATGGGAAAGAAGATTGATGAAATAATGTGATTTGGTGTGATCATAGAGGAGGTCTGGAACGGTTGATCTTAAATTCATATCGATGTTGGTGTACCGTATAATAGACAATCACAAACCTTGTATGCCCCTTTCTATGTTATTAAATGGGGGGACACGGGTTTCGATGAATATATTAGGGACCAAGAGTTCCATAGAAGTTTATTTATATAGTATCATGTTTTTTTGTGTGGGAGTCAATGTTCCACACAATATTGAGTTATTTCAGATCTCTTGATGACTTCATCACCAAGGGGTGAATATTGATTTAGAGTGTAAGGGGTCCTAATCTTGATTTTTGGACTAGGATGAGTTTTTTTAGTGGGGTTTGGAATAATAGAAGATAATATTTAATTTATAGTAGGAATAATACAATGGAATATGGGAAACAAGGATGTTAGTATTGTGGATTGTTAGGAGAACCTCTTGAGGATACTTGGGGGCCTTTTCTATGATTGTGTGTGTAATATGACATATGGGAGTTGATATAATGAGGTTACAAGGGGTTAAACAAATATATTTGGGTGGTGAGATATATTTCGAGTGAAATGTGATAGAAAAAATATAATGAGATGTCAAATTTATTTATTTTTTGAAATGAATTGACATGTGGGATTTTGAATGTTTAGAATAGGATGGTTATTAGAATTTATTGCATGATATTGAATGGTATTTGGATTGGTATATTGATATAAATATCAAGGGTTGGAATAGGTTTTGACTACAGATTCAGAATTACCATTTTATTAATTTACACAACATGGTAAGATGGGTAAGGTAATGTTTTGTCTATGGGACTGAATGGTTTCATTTCATGTGAAAATAAGTTGTGTAAATTTTATTTTTCTTCCTAGATAGTGTGATTTAGAGGATTATGGTATAGTACTCATATGTTTCTTGATTAATTATGAGATATAGAATCATTAATGGGGCTATTTAATATATTATTAGCACCTATGTTGCGACTCAAGACATGATATGTGATGGATAAACATGTCCAAATTTGATGGATATGACTTGGGTCCGTGAGTTTCATGATTTCTTCCATCTTATATTTGTTGACATAAATATTTATTTGATGGAATCATGTGGATTTGAGTGTGTGGTATTGAGTTGCATTACCCATGGTTTTATCTATATGGATGATATCTACTTAATACCTATGGTTACACTAAAAGAGAGGCTGGGTTTTCATATGGCCTTCAACACTCATGATCAGATCAATGGTTAGGTTATGATTCCATATGGAATTTTCCACATGTGGTTAGACATATTGTGATAGTAGAAATCCATATGGAATTTACCACCTATGATCAGAGTGACTATAAGGTCATGATTTCTTATATAATGTTGAGTGTATTGTTGAAAATTTAATTAACATGAGATATAATATTAAAATATCCTCCAATGTTCTAACAAACTAATTGTCTAGAATGCCATATAGATTTTTGAACCTATGTTTAGACTAGAATTTATACTAGGAAACCATATGGATGTTTCGATATAAGGTTTAATTGATAGTGATACTCAGATTACATGATGGATTTATAGCCCATTGTTAAACTAGTGTGGGAGATTCTATGTACCATGTTATCATCTATTATTACTCGAACCTTGTTCATGGGATACCATAGAGATTATTATAATATATTTTTGCACCTATGGATATCTTGATATCCAATAAGAAATTTATATTGTAATTCGTAATATTGTTCATAATATTATCCAAACATGATCTAACATGTAATGTTAGGTGTCATGGTGGAAACATTATCACACAATAACATGACATGCATTCTTTTTTATAGTGTCTACTTCAAATTTGTTTATATTCACCATATATATAAATATATATATTTCATAGAATTAAGGTCCACATTGGTGGCTCCTTAATATGTTGTATTTATTTGAACCATCATATTTTTTCTAGTGGAATTGGAAACCCTATGTATCATATTGAGTTATGAGAATATGTGGTATATGGTAGTTGGATAGAGTAGTTCAATAAGGCCTAATGACTCAGGAAATGGTGAGGCTTTAGGTTGGTAGTAGAAAATCCAAAGATTTTTTGTATTTTATTTATTTATTTTCTGTTATCATAATGATTGAATTCCTTGTTGATTTATATGAATATAATAATTACATATTAATTTTTTTTCATGGGTATATGTTTATTTTTTTATGGTTATATTATTTCCTTTAATTTTATTTCCATACTTTAATATGTGATCATGGTTGATGTTTAGTTATTTATTTTTACCAATACTATAGATATTGAGAGTATAATCATCCAAATGTTGAACATATACTATTTAAAGTAGTTGGTAGACATTGACAATTGAATAACCACACATAAGGTCTTGTGATACTGCTAGATTGGACATTATTTTGGATGAAAAAAATAAGATATAAAAATTTATATTGAATACATATTTGGTTATTCATATTATTTAGGATTTTTAATATGGATATATATTTAATTTTATCATCATGTGTACATCAAGAATATGAATCATGATCAAATATCTTGTGGAATCCTTTGTTATCAACCTATTAGGATTGTGATTTTTTGATTTTCCCTATTAAAATTGTGATATTTATTCAAGTTTGAAATTATAATTTTTTTTTATTTTCACCATGGTCTATAGTTTAATGATGTTTTTATAAATTCATAATATTTTTCTTATATAATTTACATTGCATTATTGTGATTATGTGTGATTAATTACATGGTCACTATAGTGGGTTCATTTTTTAATATGTCAAAAAAGATTTATAAATTGTTTTCCTAATTAAGTTATTGGTGGAACTAAAATCATATGGACAATGATTTTTAATTATTTTTGGGTGGGTGGATATATTAATGTGACATTATCTAGTGTTGATTATATATTATCTTGTGCATATAATTTATGATAACACTTGGTGGAGGAGTTCAGTAATTTTATACCTCATTGAGGGATTTATAGTGGTGGGGTTTCTAGGGATTTGAGTTTGAATGGGAATGAGATTTCATGACGTGTTTGATAACATATTCATTGAGATATAAGTCACCTTTAGTTATGGTAGTATTATGGTCAGATTTTAGGGTTCATATTATTTAGATATCAAGATACATTTTATTAGAATATGGATTTCAATGGGATAGTGATTAGTAGTAATAAATCATTTAGTGTCAGGAGTGTACCACATTGGTAGAATTTGTTTTCATTTAAACCAATGCATGTGTATTATTTTTGACAGTGTGATTGTTCTTGGAATTAGTTATATTACTAAGGATAATTTTTAAGGGATTCACTAAGTGTGCATCTACTTGAATGATTTAGATTTGAATGAGATTCATATATGGTTGGACAAGAGTGTGATCCTATGGTTAGTGGGATGTGAATCATTCAATCATGTGTCTGGTTGTTCCATCAGATGCTATATATGTGAATAAAAATATTCGATGAGACTATGGGAGATAGATATCAAAGACCAGTGAGAAATTTCATTACATAATTTACTCATTCCTTGGAAATGGTGGGTTAGTTATTTCATAAAATATTGGGGGTAAGATTATAATGGATGAATGAAAATTAATGCTACTTACATGAGGAACCTATTTTAATTATATTCCACTATATGGGACCATGAATGGGTCATTTAAGAATTGTAGGCATTTTAATACCAAATTGTGGATGTTGTGCTATGATAGTGGTTGGGATCATGACAATAATATTGGAATGGTATTATGTATATAATAATGTGGTATTTGGGTGATAATTATGATAATTTTGATGAAATATATGGGTTATGGTGTATCTTACAAGGCTCTAGAGATGGGAATCAGACTATTGGAAATATTGAAGTATTATGGGTCAACGTAACTTGATGTTATTGATCTAGATATGAGGCTGGATATCTATTACCTATAATGGGATGTGTAACAACCTGATTTTTTATGAACCCTTTTTTTGACTAAAATCATTTTTATTGATTTATTACGTTTCATATTACAGAATGTAATTTTTTTATAAACTACCCCAAGACAATCTTGCAATACATGAAACACTGACTTGGTTTGCATTACACGCAACACAAAGTTTCTAAGAAAAAACACTATATTATTATAATTATTTAAATAATATTTTTATTAATTATCCCTTCAACATATAGACATGAATTTTAATAAAAAAATTAATTTTTTTATTTTGATTTATTATAAAAAACCTTTTTATAATGAAATATATAATTTTTTATAACTTATTATATGCTTAAAAATATAATTTTCCTAAAGGAAATTTTTTTATGTGATTATATGATCAAGGATGAAATCTATTTTAGAAACTCTTAGAAATTGAATTTTATAAAATAAATTTATTTTTTAATTCATAATTTCAAAGTAAGATTAGGTTTAATTTATTTTTTTAATTGTGAAAAATTATTTTTCGATGAATAGAGAAAATACAGTATTTTAATTCAAATATCATATTCATCTTAATTATATAGTTAAGTTAAATTTTAAGTTTGTTATAAAACCATAATTTATAAATTATAAATCTATTAATCCAATTTACACAATTTTATTGATTTTTATATTTAATTTATATATATGATGTTGATGAACGTTTCAACATTCTGACATTAAAAACTAGATTTCTCACCACAACTTATGGATTATCATTAAACATATTTTTTTGGATCATATAAATTTAATTTAGAAAAATGAAAATAAATTGTTGTAATAAATATAATATTTATAATATAATAATAACAACTGAATTTTTGATAAAAATTATTAGATAAAGTGATTAAAATTAATAACAGTGATTAAGTTAATATTAACCGTAATAATGGAATACCCCATAATCATAAGAATAAAAATGACCTAGAAACAATGAAAAACCCCATTTTATGGCCATTGTTCTGCCATAGACATTATATTATTGCTTTTGGATGGTTTTTGAGGACTTTTGTTATGTAAAAAGATCAGTAGACCAGATTTTTTTTGAAAAATTCCAAGTGTGCCCCCTCTTTCCGTTATAAATGGCCACTAACAACCCCATTCTTCACACATTTTAAAACACATAGTTTAGGCCAATATATACCTTATTAAATTCGTAATATACATCCCATAAATAGTTAATAAAACCACTAGATAAAAACAAAACCATTTAATCTCTTTGTTGCAAACCAGTCGGAGTTACCCAAAGAAGTGGTAACATCCTTCCTCAAGATCTTTTGTTTTATTTTCTTTCTCCCCTGCATAAATTTTAATTATTACCAGATTAAATAATATCTAATATATAATAAATATAAATATTTTCTTTACTCTATGGTTTTTTTGTACACTTATATGAACTTCTATCTAATGAGTAATGAACATACCATTTTTGTGTAGAATGAACTACTACCTCACAAAATGGTGTTGTTCAATTTTCCGTTACCACCTGTCATGGAAGGTAATTATGATGAATTTATTATTATTATTATATATATATATATTAAATTTAAAAATTATTTTCTATTCAATATGTATTATATAAATTAAACCTGTATGCTTTCCATGTTTTTAAATATGATAACTTCATTTGTGGAAGTGGGCTACTGCCCCCTCAAAGCGAGGAGATTCATCCACAGTTTACATAGAATGGATTTAAGGTTGGTTTTAGTAAATATTAGGATATATATGAAATAATATTTCTAATATAATGATATAATATATTTATATATATACATGTATTTATTTTATTTTCCTTCTTTCAATACGATAAGAAAAAATATGCAACGTTCATGTGTATGCACGTCCTACAATCTCCATGGACAGTGTATTCCATCTCATAATTAAATATTATATTGATTATTATAAATAAATATACAATAAATATATGTGATATTAATATCATTACTTACACAATTTACATGATTATTTAGCTATAACACCGAGTTATATAACAAATCCAAACACATGTGAAAAACAAAGCGATCATTACCTGAAACGTAACATTAACATGGAAGAGTTAATACGTGGGTAATAAAATGTCATAAAGAAATACTTATATGGTATTATAAATATGAATATGGTTCTGATAAATATTTATAATTAAAATATAATTATTATATAAGAGGTTTTAACGAGTACTAAGTGAGTCAATACATAAGGTATGGTAATTTCATCTCACATTTTATTTCCTTGAGATACACGTCATATTCACCACTCTCTTATTTTGTGTGGTGTATATATTTCCCTATAATATTTAATATAATTATTTTTATTTATTTGATAATATTGAAATCATTAATTGATGTTATTCTCTCAGAGGGATCATGATTCTAAAGTTACTCAAATAGTAAGGGTTTTATCATCTCACTTTTAGTTTACATGAGACAAAAACCTTGTTCAACTCCAATTTCATATATGTGGTGTGTATAAAACCCATTGATGTATTATTTGATTATTATACTTAAATTAATGTGTATTTAAATATCTATATTATCACCATTATTTTATGGGGCTTATAATTCCAAAATTTACCAAATGTTAAATTATTTTTGTCTCAATTTTACTTCTTTGAGACACAAGTCATGTTATGTAGTTACATTCTTAAACAAGGTTTATACAATACCATTAAATATTTTATATCTTGAATCTAATTTTATTAATGATATTTTGAGATTAATTTATATTCATTTTATTATATGGGGTGTATTATTCAAAGTTACCAAGTGTCATGATTTTATTGGAAAAATCTCATTATTTTTCTAGATTTTTTATGATTATGATTCCATTATACAAATATTATTACAAATACCTATAAAACCCTCATTAGTTTTATTCCAATATATTTGTCCATAATATCTTCATTTTTTTAGTACCATTATTCCACACTTTGTTAATTATTAATATTATTAAATATTTTTTTAGAAAACTCAAACTTTTCTCTCATTAGTTGGAAATATTTACTCTTTAAAACCATGTGTTTTAATAATTTATCAAAAACATTCTACTATTATTATATGAATATTAAAAAAATGTACCCATGATTAAACTTTTATAAAAAAACGATTTTTTTAATAATATTCTTGTAATTTTTTGATCAAGGAACTTTTCTAAACGTTTTTCAATGAAAGAAGAAAGATCGGCATGTACGGATTTACCTGACATCATGAACATCATTTCCTTAAATATTACATTACTACTTTACATGTTTGTTTTTTAGAAAAATGGTTTTTGAATAAATATTTTTTTCAGTGTATTTAAATATATTTTCAAGGAAAATTATTTCGAAATCTATTTAACCTTCTTTTATATGATTTCAAAGAAAGATATTTAAATTTTTAAAAAATCAATTTATAATTATTTAAATATATTTTCAAGGAAATTTTATTTAAAATTATTTCAATATATTTGTATTGGTTTTAATGGAAAAACGTTTTCAAAAAATTATTTATCTATTTTCAATAAATGGTTTTCAAAATTTTATCATGATTTCTTTATAAGTTTAAAAAATATTTGAAAAGAGAAATGTTTTCAAAATGTTTCCATGAATTCATTTTTTGTTTTTAAATATATTTTAATGGAAAATGCTTTAAAAATATTTTTGAGCTTTTTTATAAATTTTCATGGCTCTTTGTTAATGAATATTATATTTATATTGTTTTTTAAACTATTTTTTCAAATAAGATATAATATATTCCTCATGAAATGTTTTGTAAGATCATTAAAAATCATTTCCCATCTATAAAGACATTTGTTTTGTTACTCATTCCTTTTTGGGAAAATTGTTCCAAAGGTTCCATCTATATTCTTTCTAAGAATGGATGATGTTTGATATAATGGTGTTTAGAAAACCCTTTTCACTTTCACAGGTTACACACTTATGAAACCCAATTTTTTCAATGTGTTATCATTTATGGAAATGGTGTCGAATCCTATATCTTTTTTCATATCTTATGATAAAATTTCATGTTTATGATGCCCATTTAATTTCATGGGTTATGATTTTTGATGATCTTTTTGCACATTTATGAATGATTTTATTTTGATATGGGTGAGACCTAAATCGTTATCCAGTGAATTAATTAATGATTTACATATCATGAGATAATGATGGGAATAAAGATTATTTTATTTATTTACTATAGAAGGTAGGGAATCCATATCCACTATGTGATGTGGTGGAAACCAGATCCACTTTGGGATGATGAGAAAACCCAATCTACACTGGGAATATGGGGAAACTAGATCTATTATGGTGAGATGGGGAAACCATATCCCCTATAGAAAGACGGTGAAACCCAATAATTTACATGGAAGGGACTAAAACTAGGGATGCTGGTATAGCCTTACTAATAGGTGTAGTCCCCATGAAGTACCTTGAGATGTTCTATCAATGTGTATTGACTTCTAGGCAATTATATTACTTGTTTAGGAATATTCCAGAAAACCATGTCTTAAATAGTAGTAATGATTTAATAGATTATTCTCTTGATTACCGTATGATTCATGTCTTATTAACTTACAATATTTATTCCATTATTTATTTTTATGATATTTGATATGCATCATATGATCTTATAATTTTATGATAACATTATCATACCCTTATATTCATTAATATTCTTACATATCTCTCTTTTTTACCATTAGTGAGCAAATTAGCTCACCCACATTTCATTATAATTTCCCAATGTTATGAAGATATTTTTTCTCTATGATTTTGTAAGAGTTGGTGTCCAAGAACCAAATATTGTTAATTTTATTAGATAAATATTTAATGTATTATTACATAATGTTCATTGTTCTACATTACTATGATGTAATAATCTCCTATAGTATTTGTTGCATTGATATGGTCATGTTAGTTCCCCACTATGATGAGAACCTAGAAGGGATATAAAAAACTTCTTAACCACAGTTTTGTAGTTATATTAAATGCTATGATGTGTCACATATCATTAAGACCGTCAAGTGTGAGTACTCGTAAGAAGATGAGACATCCCCTCATTATGTTCACACTTGGTAATCTCCAAGACAAGAGATTTTGAGAACAGACCCGCAATTAGTAAATCGACATGTTTTTCTGTCGTCGAATATTTCTATCTATGAGTGTGTGTAACGATCCTTATAAATTATGATTATCATTATTATGTTTCATGACTTATGCACTATGATTTACCGACAAAACTGTCATGCAGACAATTGGTGGGAAGTATAGTACATTAGGAGCTTCACGAGTGGTATGTTATTAATGGATAAGTAAAGGAATGAGTTTTCCCTTCCAATTATGGAAGTTGATATCTCAACCCATTGATTACAACAGAACCATCGCACGAAATTCCATGTCCATGGTGTGACGACGAGTTTATTTCAGGTAGTCAAATAATGACGTATCAAGAATAAAAGTTAATGACAAAGTCATGAAACATACTTGATGGGATATGGAAACAAAGGGATTATATTAAATAGTGAGCATTCATATAAGGATGTTGTTGTTGCAACATTACGTTCTTTCTTTTGGGTGCCTTGACTAGTTGCTAGACAGTGCTATTGGTCTTTAGGAAAGTCTGCCTAATGACAACGATAAATAATCCAAGTGGGTCACACACTAAGTGTTTTTGGTGGTCTCGGTTAAATTCTATTTGAATTTAATTAAAGAAATAAATATTATTTTGAATACAGTGGAATAATTTCATTCAAGTTAAAATGATCACATTAATTAAATAAAATATATTTATTTATTTAATTGAACATTTAATAAATATTTATTTACTAGTTTGTAAATAAAATATTTTTTTAAAGTGAATAAATTATTTAGTTATTTATTCTAGTGTTCTGTAAATGGATGTGGAGTTTTATAGGACCAAGGTCGGTCCGGTAATAAAATAATTAATTGTAGGACAGTGAATAATTATTTAACTAGTTGGCACAAATTAAAATAACGCTGCTATTATTTTGTGACGCGGAATTTATCAATCTGTTTTGCGAAAGTTGTCTCACAATAAATAATAACAGGGTATTATTATTAAAATCATGGGTTTTATCTAATTTTAGGAATCTATTTAATTGTTGCTATGCAATTAAATATTGTAAATGGAATTCCATGTATATAAATAGTCAAGTACGCCTATTGTGCCAGACACCACACCACACACCTTGTGAAAATTAAAATTGTTGAGACAAAAAATTCCCCTCTCGAATCCTCTACCCTTCCCTCTGAGGAGCAAGTGATGTTAATCAAGGATGTAGTAGAAGTTATCAAGAACAACTAACACAAGAAACTCACTTCTCCGTGCTAGATCCTGAAGAATGAGCGGTGTAGATCAGAGGCCATCAGAGCATGTTTGGATCACCACAAGAGGGATTCTAGTTTGGATCCTTACTAGCGCAACGAGATAATTTGACATTGTCAATCCGGATGATCAACATCCTCAATAAAGAAAAATACTAAATACATAGGTATTACTTTTCATTATAAAATTAATTAAAATAATTATAAACATGATGTGCAAGATCCTCTCTATAGTTTCAAGACTCTTTCTTCTTTATCGTAATCATTGATTATATTCCATAGAGATTGGTGTTCATCGTCATATGGATCCCATAATAATCATTGATCATTTTAGGAATCAATGTTGAGTTCCATCCCAATAATGCATTCGCTTCACTCGGAACCTACATGTGTTATCAGATGGGTTACATCATATATGATAATTATTTAAATATTTCGTTGATGAATTATACATTTAATAATTTAGTTGTATCAATTCAAGTTAATTTTTCTACGAATCTAAATCTCAAGATCTATTCCTCCTCTTTTATTTCTAGTTTACCTTATAGAAACGATATTATCTTTTAATTTTGATTAAAAAAATATAGGATCTCATTCGAAGGTGCCCAAGAATCAAGGTCATACAACACTAGAACACAAAGCGTGTATTCGGAAGTAGAAGTCGTGTAGTCAAGATTCAATACATTAGGCCAGTCATCCAAACCAAACCATGAGTTGGAGTCTTTCTATTTTTTAAATGACTATGTTTGTTGACTAGGAATACGTGGAACACTATTTCCGAATTACACGCTATGTGGCCCAATGAACACGATGTGTATTCCCTTCGGGTTAGGGTTGGACCATGTACCCCATAAATGGTGTGCCCATCTAGAGACCGTGAAACAAGGAACTACCTGACATGTGGCCCACTGGACACTCCGTGTACTCCGATGATTTCAGAAGTATACTCCCACGCTGTTTCCTTGGGCTTGTACCTTGGAAGGATGGTAAAAAATAATACATTTCATGTAGTTGGAACTACAAGTCATGTACTAATCCAAATGATGCATATTTATTAAAATTTATTATTAAATTATACAAACCCTTGGGACGTGTACCATCATGTGTGAATATTGCTAAGGCACAACATGTGAAAGGTATTTTATATATAGGTGTTTAATTTAACATCTGCATAATGTTTATTTCTACTCATTAGGTAGTTATGAATATGAATTCACTGGGATTCCTCCATGGTACATGTTACGTAAAATGATAATTTTAAATGAATTTATTTATTTAAAATTATGATCAATGATAAAATCAAGGAAATTCATAAAAGGTTTTATGATAAGAGGGTTGATTAATTAAATATTATAATAAATTGATCCAAGCATGATTTATCTTAAATAAGAACGATTAAAGAATTTATTTCTAGATTTAATTATGTGTAAATATCATGGCATTTAGGGATGATCATGAGCTAGACCAAGACCATTGTATGTGAACAGTTTATTTTAATTTATTTGTTTGAATTAAATATTTTGGCATGCAAGCCATCCCCTCATTAATATGTAAGGCCGGCATGCCCATGGTTTATTTTATGTAAAACCCGGTTTTACCCCTCACCAAAATGTGAGTTAAAAAAGGCATATGTAATGGATGGAAATCCCATGCTAGTCGAGGAGGTTAAAGCTGGAGCCGAGAAGAAACCAATCCTACGAGATATAGAGGTGGACAGATGGATGCTATAAACAAGATCCTAAATGGTTCAAGGTGTTTCTCCCCTAGTTCAGGGTTAGTTTATCAACCTCTAGATAAAATAACCATTAGAAAATCTCATGATTATGCCATACAATTATTTTTTAAATCAGATGCATGGTTTATCCTTATGGATGTGTTGTCACGATCACATAATGAATGAATTAAAGAAGCATGAAATATTTGACTAAAATGAACCAGACTAATCCATAAAAATTATCAAGACATGGTTAATAAATTATGCAAGTTCCACTTAATATTAATAAGCGTGTGATAATGATAATTAGAAATTCATGCATAAGTGATATAAAACCTCAAATAAAATATTAAGTTAGAAAAAGACTTACGTTACTTGATTAAGGGAAAAACTCCATAAAACGATGTGTTTGGCCAACCCTTGTTGGGACATATACTTTTATACAGGAATCCCTTATAAAAGGTTTCAGGTTGACATAACCATATTACAAAAAGAGGAGTATCTCTTGCTCGACTTTTTATAATATTGGAGGAAAGAGTTGAGGAAATACGAAGTCCTGATTTTATGATTGGGGAGTCCACTCATCTCATCTAGGAGCTAAAAGACCACAGTCAGCAAAGACCAGCCTTCCTAAATACCTTTCATAATAGCTTGACCAACCCTTGTCGGGGTTATGTGAAGTGGAATATAGATCCTTTACACTAGAATTTTATTGAAACTGGACATTCCGAGTTCAATGGTGAGGGATAATGGGACTTGATAAAATATAAAGATAATTAATAAAATTTATGGTTTCTTATAAAATATAATCAAGAAAGTATTAATGATTTTCTCTTTTAGTTGTATAATAAAAATGGCACACACCTCAACCACACTACCCCTATGATCAATTCTGGATAAAGACAACATATTCATCCGTAGTAAATTCAAGGAATGGTTTAGATGCCTCTGGGTAATCCTACACCATGACAAAAGTCTTACATGATGGAGTCAGCATTACCAGATCCGCCTACCAAAGAGGCGAGTGATTAGAATTTAATAATCTATGAGAAATATATGAACGACGTGGTCAATGTTCAATGTTTGATGATATCATTAATTTTTAGTGAGCTCCTAAAGTCTCCTAAAAACATGCACTACATGAATTAGAGGTATTTACGATGGAATCCCGTTGCAAATCAGCTTTAGCGACATGGTCCCGTCGCAAATAACCCGTCGTAGAAAACGGCGTCGCAAATAAGCCTCCAATTACATACATTATATATAAATAAACCATTTGCGATGGACCCATTAAAATAAGCCACTGATTATATAAATTATATATATATAAAAATTTTGTGACGGTTTTGTCGTCCCGTCGCAAATACTATTAAAAAAATAATATTTAAATTATTTTCAAGGGGAGCCCGTCATAAAAGGTTCAATCGAAAATAGTAAACATAATAAAAGAATATTTAATAAATTTATGATTAATGAAAAAATTATATTATTATTATTAAAATAATAAAAAATATAAAAAATATTATCATTAATAAAATAAACAAACAATAAAAAAATATATTACTAAAAAAAAGATATTTAATAAAATTATGATTAATAAAAAATTGTGTTTTTTATTTTTGAAATAATAAACAAATAAAAATTATTAAAAATCTCAATATTTCCAAAAAAATATTAAATAATCAAAAAAATATTATTATTATTAGTAAAATAAAAAAATATTAAAAAATTTAATACTAATAATAAATAATAGAATGTTAAAAATAATAAAACTAATTTATTTAATATTTCACCAATATAAAAGACAGAAACTGTAAATAATTCATATTACAAAAAATCCTAAATTCAAATGTATTTAATATAAAAACAAATCATAGGGGTCATCATCTCGAGGAGCTGGAGGAGCTATAGGAGATGGTGGAGGAAACTCAATACCTAAACTACGAGTCAGACAACACATGTACTTCATCTACTCGTGATGATTATGTTACTGCTGCTGATGCCATCGAGACATCCCCTCCTTGTGCTTCTACTGCTGCTGCTACGACCGAAACATCTCATCATGCTGTTTTTACAAACTCTCTATAATCTCAGCCTACGTTCGCAACTACTTCAGATACTGTGAGTTAGAAGATGATGCCCCTCCATTATCTCCCCTCGTGCGGGACTCCAACATCACATTAGTACCATAATAAGTAATAGGGGTCAAATTTGAGCCGATAATAACTACTCAACCCTTCTGAAATCCATACTGAGTTGTCTGCATCAATATCACCTCATCGAAATGGTGGGCACTGGTCTGCTCTATCATCTCTTCCTGACTCTCAGCCTATGTCTAAGATGTAGTCTTCTCATAAGACTCTATTAATTCCAATTTCAAAATTAAAATTACGAAAATATTTTATGAAATTAATTTTCAAACTGAAAAAAATAATAACCACCACAATCAGACCCTCGTGATCACCTCAAATCTCACCAGTGGCTGGATCACTGTACAACCTCGGATAATTTTTGAACTCTGTAATGTCATGATGCTTGAATACCAAATGATATATAAAATAAACTATTTCTATTTAATTTTATATAAAATATTTAGAAAATATACTTACCAGATGCTCTCTATGCACACTGAATGTATGACTACCATCTCAATGCGTCACCTCCTATCACCCCTGGTTCTTCCATCCCACAGAATATCTCATTTGAAATCCACCACCTAACCAGTTTAAACATAATCCATCCCAAACGTGAGATGATATTTACTCTGGTCATTGGTCTCTACACGACTAATCAAATTCTTTCAATCCTGCTTTCTTAATGGATGTTTTTCTCAAATTGTGCAAAACAAATATTAGAGACGGTCACGCATAGACACCTGTCATGCTGCATAGATAGAGTCATGCATGCTGTCATCGATAGGATACCATAAACCCTACATATAATGCATCCTCATAAGACATCAACAACTCATAAAATTGAGATGGTGCCAACTGTGGAGTTAAATCAATATCATCATGAGTTTTAGTTTGTTGAACAGATGGACCTGAAGCATCATGTACAAAATTTTGAAACATTGATGGATCCAGAATTAAGTTATTAGTATCTTCTCTTGAACTTCGTTCACTGTGTGGATACCAAAATCCATAATCTGGTTGAAAACCAAACCTCAATTGATGTCCCCTAACCATGTCAAATGTGTCAAAAGTTCATAGAGCACATTTTTTACAAGGACACTTTATTGTGCCTTCTGAAACATATTCTGGTTTTGAGGATTCAATTAATAATAATGATTCAACACCCTCAATATATACATGATTTAAACCATAATCGTTTGGATTTCTACACTGATTTATCCAAGCACAGTCATCTAATAATGATCATTGTCGACTTCCTTGTTCAATATTTTTCTACAAAATATAGAATCATTACTATTTTTGAATAATTTGAAATTATAAAAACACTATCTTAAAAAATGATAAATAGTTACATCTACCTCTTAATAATTACCATTACTTACGAGGGAAAAAATTTCCAATGGATTGAAGTCTACTCTTTTGTCTGACGCCTCATTTACTTACAAAATTTTCACACAGAAATGAAAATGAAGATTCTTCTTAGACGTCCGCATATTCATTCTCATTCATAAGAGAATGAATATACGCACCTCCGACCAGATTCTTCATTGTGATTTCTGTGTGAGAAAGTTTTAATTAAATGAGCCTTTGGACAAAATAGCCCCCTTTTCATCAATGAATCATCTTCTTGAACATGTCACCGCCTAAACACATTATAAAAAATGTGGTCCTATGAATGCATATTTAAACTCATGCATACAATATTGGATATGCATTCGTAGTGCTTACTTTTCATAATGTTTTGAGTTAGTGAAATTTCAATGGAAAAGATTCATCAAGAAAAAGGAGTGCCGTCAATCCACTAGAAATTGTGCCAAGTTATTACAAGTTATTATAATTTATTATAATTGATTTTCTTCATAATTGTTCTGATTTAATACTAATTGTTACAATTTATTACTAATTATTACTAATTGTTACTAATTGTTATTAATTGTTAATAATTGTCACTAATTGTTACTAATTATTACAAATTGTTACAAATTATTTCTAATTGTCCCTAATTGTTTCTAATTTTTAGTAATTTTTACTAATTCATACAAATTGATTCTAATTGTTAGTAATTGTACCTATTTATTACTATTAAAAATACACTTTATTCCTAATTAATCTTAATTATTCATAATTATTCCAATTTATTCTTAATTATTCCTAATTATTCCTAATTTTTGTAATTATTCCTAATTATTCATAATTATTCTTAATTATTTATATTTATTCATAATTATGCCTAATTATTCATATTTACTTCTATTTATTTCTAATTATTTATATTTCATCATATTTATTCCTAATTATTTCTATTTATTCCTATTTATTCCTATTTATTTCTATTTATTCCTATTTATTCCTATTTATTCTTATTTATTCATATTTATTCCAAATTATTCATATTTATTCATATTTATTTCTATTTATTCATATTTATTCATATTTATTCTTAATTATTCCTCTTTTTCCTATTTTTTCCTATTTTTTCATAATTATTCCTATTTATACAATTTATTCCTAATTATTCATAATTATTCATATGTATTCCTAATTATTCCTAATTATTCCTATTTATTCCTATTTATTCCTATTCATTCATATTTTTTCCTATTTTTTCCAATTTTTTCTTAATTATTCTTAATTATTCCTAATTATTCCTATTTATTCTTACTTTTTTTTATTTATTCCCATTAATTCCTAATTATTCCTAATTATTCCAATTTATTCATTTTTATTCATAATTATTGGTATTTATTCCTATTTATTCCTATTTATTCATATTTATTACTAATCATTCATATTTATTTCAAATTACTACTTATTATTACTATTTAATACTATTTATTACTATTTATTCCTATTTATCCATATTTATTCTTATTTATTACTATTTAATACTATTTATTACTATATATTCCTATTTATTCCAATTTATTCCAATTTATTCCTATTTACTTCTATTATACATATATATTACTATTTATTACTATTTATTACTATTTATTACTATTTATTACAATTTATTACAATTTATTACTATCTGTTACTAATTATTATTAATTATTAGTTAGTATTACTAATTATTACTATTTTTACTATTTATTACTAATTATTACTATTTATTACTATTTATTACAACTTATTACTAATTATCATAATTATTACTAATTAATAATAATTATTGCAAATTATTACTATTTTTTCTAATTTATCACTAATTATTACTAATTATTACTAATTATTCCTAATTATTACTTTTTATTACTATTTATTACCAATCATTACTTGTTACTATTTATTACTAATCATTACTAGTTACTATTTATTACTATTTATTACTATTTATTAATATTTATTACTAATTATTAGTAATTATTACAAATTATTACTAGTTATTAATAATTATTACCAATTATTCCTAATTATTCCTAATTATTCCTAATTATTAGTAATTTTTACTAATTTTTACTAATTTTTACTCATTTTTATTAATTATTACCAATTATTATTAATTATAACTAATTAATCATAATTATTACTAATTATTCCTAATTACCCATAATTATTCTTAATTATTCCCAATTATTCATAATTATTCATAATTATTTCTAATTATTACTAATTAATCTTAATTATTACTAATTATTCTTAATTACTCATAATTAATCCTAATTATTCCTAATTATTCATAAGTATTACTAATAATTACTAATTATAACTAATTGCTTGTAATTATTACTAATTATTCCTAATTATTTTTAATTATTACTAATTATTAGTAATTATCCATATTACTTCCAATTTATTACTATTTATTACTGTTTATTACTATTTATTACTCAATATTACTAATTTTTATTTATTATAACTATTTATGGCTATTTATTACTATTTGTAACACCCCAAGATTTCATAGTGTGTTATTTCTTCAAAATAATTCAATAACTTGCACTACACACAACACCGAGTTCAATCACACCTTGACTTACAAAAAAAAATCCATTAAAAGAGGTCATGAATAGTATTAACTAAATTTTAAACTTTATATAATCCTTATAATTTTAGAATCCATATTATGAGTTTCTTAGTCATAATGCAAGAATAGATTCATTTTCAGTATTGCACTTTTATCAACTTTTAATAGTGAAAACTTTTTAAATACAATATTTTAAACTTTTTGACTAAATGGAGACATCAAAAAAAATTTAAATGAAACATCCCAAGCTTCCACGGTATGCTTTCCTTTGAATAAAACAGTAGCGTGTGTTGTACGCAACTCCGAGTTTTAACGCACACCACAACCGATCAAACTAGCCGTTATGAATAGTAATACCTACTTTTTAAAATTATATATATTTTATATTTCAAAATGGACTTCATTTTTGGATTCGGAATATCTAATTTAGCCTAAGGTGAAATTTTGGTACTTTTCGGATAACTTTCATATTTTGATGAATAGTGAAAATTACTAAATTTTAATTAAAAAAAACTTTTTTAATCAAAATAATTAATAGTGATAAATTATGAATTTTAGTAGTTTTAAAGTATATTTAGAATATATTTTTACCATTTAATATAATGTTGGTCATTGGACACAATTTTACAATTAAACCGAACAAAAACAAGTGTCAATCTTTTGATAGTTATTATCTCTTAAAAACACGCTTTTTGTTTTGACAGCAGGAATTAATTTTAAATTAATTTCTGCCACTTCTGTGTTTAGAATTTTGTAAAATGGATTCCATATTTGGAATCAGGATATTCAAATTGTGTAAATAGGTAACTTTTAATTTTAGACATTTTGAATAATTACTGCGGTAAATATTTTATTTACCATGGTTAAGGGTAAATCCGGTAAATAAGGGTTAAAAAATAATATTATAACAATACTAAATTAACCTAAAACGTGTCTTAACCCTATTGTTTGATACATGGTCGACCATGGACATCTTTGGGTCGATTTTGGGACCCCATGGATCCACTTGTAAGTGATAATGACACTTTATTTTAATTAAGTTTAAATGAATAAAAAAATGACACAAGCATATATCTTTTAGAAAAACATTTTTTTACATAGGGTTATATATGTTGTATTTTCGATTATAAATATTAATTATAAAGATAAAAAGATTTCATACATAATGATATTTTATTTATATTTTTTAGACATTAAATAATTTATTTTATTTATGACACAATGATGATGCAGTAATTACTATAATAGTGAAAATTCAAATAATTGATATTATAAATACCCAAATAAATATAATATGAAACTTTTAATGAATTAAACTAATTTTATAGGATAATATGATATATTAGGATTGATTTAATTGACTTTGTTCGAAGTAATCAATCTGTTATGAGTTTCACAAAAATCAACTGTTGAATAGTGTCAAAATTGACATAAAAGAGTTCTTAAAACAAATATTATATTATTAAGTGATATTAAATTCCTAAAAATCTAAGATTCGGCCAAGAGACTTATATCATGATAGGTTCATCATTAATGGACCACTTGGGGGTCGCTTGGATGTATATAGTAAGTTTATTAACCATATTATATAAAAATACAAAGAGACATTGTAAAAGTGAAACTAATTAACTTAGAGTTAATACTTAAAGATAAGGTTAATATAAGTACCCAAACCTATCTAAATTCTATTGGTTGAGTGGTTTTCGACCTATCCCCACCTTAACCTTTGAATAGTCAACTTTGGAGCCATTAGAAACTGAATATGAATTTATTATAAATTAATATTTCTAGCTTTTCCAAAGGTGCCCCTCACCCCTCTTATAAAAAGTCACTCCTCCTTCTCATTTCTTCACACCTTCAAAGCCTTTTGGTTCGGCCAAAATCTGCCCAAATACTCTCCCAACTTCCCTCACTACAACCTAGAGGCCTTAGTTTGATCAGAAAGCCAACCTAAGGAGCCCTTTTGATCAAATCAAAAGGAAGAACCCGAAGAAGAGGTAATGTTTTCACCACCCCTTTTTAAGTTCCTTTCTTCTTCCACTTCCTCTTTCTTTGTTATTACCATTATAAAATAATAACTCCAGTATCATATATATACTGTGATGTTATTATAAATATGGTACAACCATATTCAGTATTCTATCCATTCTTTGAATAACATGTCACCATACGTGCGTACGTACGACTTACCGTCTCCACGTCGTGGTGTAATTGTTATTCAATATATTATTATTTGGATGGGTATAATAATGATGTGTAACTCATGTAAATAATAAATATATCATGATAATGATTCTGTATATATGATATAATAACCAATTATATATTATTTTAATATCAAAAGAATGATATTGTCGCTCGTGCGTGTGTACGAACTACCGTCTCCACGAACGCGATGAGATTTTTTGTCCATCATATCCATTCAAGTATAATTATAATTTGATGATTTAAAAATAGTATCTAAGGACTTGATATCATTCTGGATATGAATAATATAAAGCCCATTAATAACGAATATGGATCACATAACAAAGAATATAAAGTAAAATGAACCCGTTAACACCCGAAATAACGATAATTCTAAGATATTATTAACAAATCAATGTTAAAAGATCATATATGATATCATATTAAAGTAAATGATTCTTGTATTATTCAATAACAATTATTTCACCATTATACAGGAGGTAAACCTACCATCGACCAAGGAAAAAGTACAAGTAAGGGATTTTCTTATCTCACTTTCAATTCCGTGAGATTTCCATTGTTCGCCACTAAATTATTGAAAGTGGTGTATTGTGTACTTCCATTTGATATATATATTATCATGATTATCTTTATATTCATGTTATTCTGTAAATCATTTGGTGGTTATTAACTTTTGGCCATACGACTCAGTTGATTAACGTGGTAAGGAGTTTCTTATCTCGCTCTTAATTTCGTGAGAATTCCATTGTTCACCACTTAATTATTACATGTGTTGTATGTGTACTGCCCATGATTGTATTCATTGTGTAATATAATTTAATTTATGGGTATTTAGATAGTCATGGTATGATCCTTATTTCATGGTTGTCTGTTTCGTAAGTTACCAAATCGATAAGGGAATTTGAGATTTCAATTTCCACTCATTCGGCTTTACGCATATTTCATTGATTATATTACTCCAAGATTATGTGTGGAATCACTATTCATTTGATTACGTCATAATTTCCACTCCCCTTCCTGTGGATATTCTTTTGATACACATAATAACTCCATTGATAATTCTCAAGTCATTAATATGAATTTGATAAGAGTAATTTTAACTCTTTCACCATTTGTTGAGTTAAACATCCAATTCATTGGTGTTGTTTCTACAAGAATATGTGTGAATATCCTTTGATTGTTTTACACTGAATATTCAATCATATTTAGTGTATTTATATTTTTTTTCACACATAATTATGTCATTGATTTATCCTTAATCTAAGGATACGACCTTTATGAGAGATTTCATCTCAATTTTACATTCAACTGAGACTTCTTTGATGATATACACCAGATCACTTTTATGTGGTGTATATAATGTACTTTGACATAGTATATCATGAATCCCTTTATTCTAATGATATTACAAATTTTTGATTACCTCAAATATTTGTATTCAAGTGTCTCTCTTTTGGTTGGAATCTCTAACCAAAATACCATTTTAAAATGTTTTAAAGACTTATTCTTCTATATCTTGCTCATTAATGTCCATGTTTTAAAAATGGTTTTAAGGATTTATTTATATGGACATTAAAGTTTTAAAATTAAAACTCATTTTAAAAGTTTCAAAGTGGTATGGGACACTTTGATTCAGAAAAATCTATTTTTAAATGGCTTCTTGAGAAATAGTGTGACTTTTAAATGATTTCAAGAATAGGGGGATATTTCCCTCAAATAGTTTTGATGATTATTTTCATCTATGTCAACATCATTCATTATTCATGATTGAGGTTAATGTGATACAATACAATCTTCCATATTGTATCAAATAAGTTATGTTTGACTGTGGATGTTCTATTTTTATACCATTCATGGTTTGTGGTGAATGTATTGACATTTCGTGTGCTAGTTTTAATATGAATGATTATTTTATGTTTAAACCTATTCATATGAGGAATGCATTGGACTTAATAAGTGACGGGTGGAGCCCGCTATAGATCCTTGATGCATCGGTAGGTCTCATGAGACAAACTAGTGTCTTGGCACAAGGCCTTGGCAAAATCTTATTTGTAGTCTTGGCACGAGGCCTTGGCTATGTGGTTATGATAGTCTGGCATTATGCATTCCATCATTATGAAAGTGGTTATTGATATTTCATGTGATCATTCAACTAGTAGAATATCCATGTGAGTAAGTAAATGGCATTATTTCATTTTACCTTTGCCATTTTATGCTGAAGTTCAAGTTTAAATGGCTTTTGTTTTAGTTATAAATTGCCTTAAGTGTTTATGCTTATTTATGAAAGCTTCTGCTCTAATGTTATCCTTACTGAGCATCTGAGCTCACCCATTTCAATGTTTTATTTTTTTCCCAGGATTATGAAGATGTAATTTATGAATGACCTGCAGGGATAGTATGAGAGGATATGAAGACAAGATGTTTTTTTATGATGTAATGTAAAATTTATGGATGTATCTAGTTATTCCAAGGCTACTAAACTAATCGGTCTTTCGAGACTTGATCTTTCTCGTGATCATGCCAATGTTATGTAATAATGCACCGACTCTAGGTAATTAGGGTCGGGGTGTTACAGTTGTTATCAGAGGAAGTTTAGTACAAACCTTGGTTGCTAGATTTAGATAAACTCTGATTAGAGAACGTAGACCTAAGATGAACTTTGAGGATTAATATAAACAAACTTCCTAGAATTTTGGTATTTTGGAGATTTTGTGAGTTTTCCGACCAATACATCCCTGTCTGAATACGAGCAGGTAGAGGCAGCTCTGGCACACATGTACCTAGGGGTAAAACCCGAAAACACCGCTTTGAGCTAGACTCGAACGGGAACTGGTGCACGACAACGGGCCTTGCTGCACTCTTGGTTACGACACTCTCGGGGGATATGCTTAGGATAATTTACATTTTCTTTACAAACCAATTTAAGTAATATATACATAAGATGAGAGTAAATGACCTTGGTTAATCCTAATATGTTTCAAATTGAGAATATGGTGACATTTTAATCTCTAAATGATTTTACGACTACTATTACTCACACAATTCTTTCTGGTTTTAGTCAATGGCTGGATTCCAAGGAAGTCATAGTGACTTTGAGAATGATGTACAAGGTGGGAACGGTGGTGGAAATGAGCAACAAAATGGAATGTTGATAGGCGTAAAAGATGTCGTCTTTAGGTCAAATCAGTTTTCCAAAAATATGATCAACAACATATATATTAACCAACTCCCAGACTCAACAAGGAAGAGAAAGGTGATAAATGATAAGATCTCCAGCAATGGAGACCATGGAGAAAAGAAACCTCAATTTTCATCATGCAGGAAATGTGGAAAGAGACACCCAGGAAGGTGTCTCAATGGGACAACGAAATGTTTTACGTGCGGGAAGGAAGGACATAAAGTGAAGAATTGCCGAAGAAAAATGAAGAGTACTATGGAAGAAGATAAAAATGGTCCCAAGAGTCCATTTACAGTCATTTTCCGTAAATGTAGGGGACCTGGACATTACCCGAGTGAATTTCCTATTCTATAGAATATTTTCTTGGTCAAAGAAGAAGCTATGTGGAAATAAATGGATGGAGAAAAATTTAAAAAGTATTAGCACTCCTTGTTTATGGGTTTACTTTGGAATAATTTTCTCTTGTATATGTAAACCCGCTGTTTTCCATGTGAGAATGATATTTGAGGAAGAATTGTCTCTTCTCTTGTGGATATAGGTATAAATAACCATTTGGTTTTATATGATCATTGGGGTTTGAGAAAATGATAAGTTATTATAATTTGGGATGAAAATGCAAAGTATGATATAACATTTGTGGTTAAATTATGTTATTTTGAGGAATTTATCTCATTTTGGTAATATTATAAAATATAGTTTTTGAAAAAGGACAACACGTAGACCGTGTGACAACCCGTCGCGTCGGACAAAGCTATGGGAATCGAACCCACAACCAAAGTGCGATTGGGATTTATCGCCTACCACTGGACTACGTGAAGTCCCTGGTTAGTGTGACTATTTTTTTTTGTTAAATGATTTTATTGATCAATAATAAGATGATTTGGGTTCTTATGTCTTATCAAATGAATACCCTTGGTATAGGAAAATGATTTGGTGATTAAGTGATAAATGTTATTTTGGAAGATGTTCGTTTTGCTAGGAACACTATATGCCCAAGGAAAATAGAATACAGTGAGGTTTCATTTGTAGAGTAATGGTGGATTTTTATCTAGGTTTTTATTGTTGATTTATAGTGATTTGGGTTATTTATGGAAATGATTAACCTATAACAGAGAATATATGATGATGTTAATTACTTTTAAGTATGTGACTTTAAGAGTATTTGATGTCATTTGGAGATACAATGTAACATGGGAGACTACATAATCAAATTCTTCTATGTTTTGGGTTTCAATATTAGTTTGGATTATATTAAAGGATTTTAAGGACAATTGGTTATTGAATGGTATCTATTTAACTTTGGAGTATTGTTGGTTTAATTTTAGAAATTAAGATTAGTACATATTTATCTCAATGAATATCCTTTTGGGGGATCATTAGATCATTCACTAACCATTTTGGTTTTGATTAATCTTCAAAGACAATGTAAATATATAGTTTATCCTGCATGGATCATGTGATTCTATAGAAGTTTATTCTAGCACTTCCAGTGTGACCAAATCTTCTTGAATACTTATCGTTTAAAAAAAATTGAGTTAGTGGTGGAAATTTATTAAATAATGAAAATATACCTAAAATGTAAGTATATCTCATAATTTTATTAGTCAATATCATAAATGAATTCCTCTTCCTTATGTAATGTAACTTAAAAAAAATGTTGTCCTAGATGTTACCTTAAATCATCACTAATTTATGGATTTGGGATTGTTGGCCTTTTCATAGCCATGTTCTCTACCACTCTCCATCAGATAATTGATGGTTAGATTTCTCTTCCATATCAATATTTTCCTACATGGAACCCTAGTATGTGTTATTTTCGGTAATCTTCATACTTTCCACTCTTTATTTTAAATAGAGGCCTCATTAAATCATTTTTTGATGTGGGATTTCAACTAAGATATTTTGAAACGTCAAAAATGTGTTATCCCAATACCCTATGTTTTGTTGGACCGATGGTATTTCAAATCATCATAGATTGATGAGTTTAAGGACCTCAATTTTATACTTGTTGGTGATTGATGACCTCAATCACTACCTATAAATATTTACGGTTTTCCTCCAATTATATGTCTCTAATTACCACCAATGTTCTCCTAATCGAGATCATAATTCGATGGTGACCCTTTCATTTCTCTTTTCCTCAAATTAAGACTAAATTTTAGTAACCCAATTTCCGATGTGGGTTTTCCCACAAATATATTTTCTATTTTCAACCTTTTATTTTCGAAGAACAATTTCAAATTTCGAGGACGCAATTTATTGAAGGAGGGGAGAATGTAACACCCCAAGATTTCATAGTGTGTTATTTCTTCAAAATAATTCAATAACTTGCACTACACGCAACACCGAGTTCAATCACACCTTGACATACAAAAAAAAATCCATTAAAAGAGGTTATGAATAGTATTAACTAAATTTTAAACTTTATATAATCCTTATAATTTTAGAATCCATATTATGAGTTTCTTAGTCATAATGCAAGAACAGATTCATTTTCGGTATTGCACTTTTATCAACTTTTAATAGTGAAAACTTTTTAAATACAATATTTTAAACTTTTTGACTAAATGGAGACATCAAAAAAAAATTAAATGAATCATGCCAAGCTTCCAAGGTATGCTTTCCTTTGAATAAAACAGTAGCATGTGTTGTACGCAACTTCGAGTTTTAACACACACCACAACCGATCAAACTAGCCGTTATGAATAGTGATACCTAATTTTTAAAATTATATTTATTTTATATTTCAAAATGGACTTCATTTTTGGATTAGGAATATCTAATTTAGCCTAAGGTGAAATTTTGGTACTTTTCGGATAACATTCATATTTTGATGAATAGTGAAAATTACTAAATTTTAATTAAAAACAACTTTTTTAATCAAAATAATTAATAGTGATAAATTATGAATTTTAGTAGTTTTAAAGTATATTTATAATATATTTTTACCATTTAATATAATGTTTGTCATTGGACATAATTTTACAATTAAACCGAACATAAACAAGTGTCAATCTTTTGATAGTTATTATCACTTAAAAACACGCTTTTTGTTTTGACAGCGGGAATTAATTTTAAATTAATTTCTGTCACTTCTGTGTTTTGAATTCAGGAAAATGGATTCCATATTTGTAATCAGGATGTTCAAATTGTGTAAATAGGTAACTTTTATTTTTAGACATTTTGAATAATTACTGCGGTAAATATTTTATTTACAATGGTTAAGGGTAAATCCGGTAAATAAGGGTTCAAAAATATTACTATAATAATACTAAATTACCCTAAAACGTGTCTTAACCCTATTGATTGATACATGGTCGACCATGGACATCTTTGGGTTGATTTTAAGACCCCATGGATCCACTTGTAAGTGATAATGACACTTTATTTTAATTAAGTTAAAATGAATACAAAAATGACACAAACATATATCTTTTAGCAAAACAATTTTTTACATAGGGTTATATATGTTGGAGTTTTGATTATAAATATTCATTAGAAAGATAAAAAGATTTCCTACATAATTATATTTTATTTATAATTTTTAGACATTAAATGATTTATTTTATTTATGACACAATGATGATGCAGTAATTACTATAATAGTGAAAAATTAAAATAATTGATATTATAAATACCCAAATAAATATAATATGAAACTTATAATGAATTAAACTAATTTTATAGGATAATATGATATATTAGGATTGATTTAATTGACGTTTTTCGAAGTAATCAATCTGTTATGAGTTTCACAAAAATAAACTATTCAATAGTGTCAAAATTGACATAAAAGAGTTCTTAAAACAAATATTATATTATTAATTGATATTAAATTCCTAAAAATCTAAGATTCGTCCAAGAGACTTATATCATGATAGGTTCATCATTAAGGGACCACTTGGGGGTCTCTTGGATTAATAGAGTAAGTTTATTAACCATATTATATAAAAATACAAAGAGACATTGTAAAAGTGAAACTAATTAACTTAGAGTTAATACTTAAAGATAAGGTTTATATAAGTACCCAAACCTGTCTAAATTCTATTTGTTGAGTGGTTTTCGACATATCCCCACCTTAACCTTTGAATAGTCAACTTTGGAGCCGTTAGAAACTAAATATGAATTTATTATAAATTAATATTTCTAGGTTTTCCAAAGGTTCCCCTCACCCCTCTTATAAAAAGGCACTCCTCCTTCTCATTTATTCACACCTTCAAAGCCTTTTGGTTCGGCCAAACTCTGCCCAAATAATCTCCCAAATTCCCTCACTACAACCTAGAGTCCTTAGTTTGATCAGAAATCCAACCTATGGAGCCCTTTTGATCAAATCAAAAGGAAGAACCCGAAGAAGAGGTAATGTTTTCACCACCCCTTTTTAAGTTCCTTTCTTCTTCCACTTCCTCTTTCTTTGTCATTAACATTATAAAATAATAACTCCAGTATCATATATATACTATGATGTTATTATAAATATGGTACAACCATATTCAGTATTCTATCCATCCTTTGAATAACATGTCACCATACGTGCGTACGTACGGGTTACCGTCTCCACGTCGTGGTGTAATTGTTATTCAATATATTATTATTTGGATGGGTATAATAATGATGTGTAACTCATGTAAATAATAAATATAACATGATAATGATTCTGTATATATGATATAAAATCCAATTATATATTATTTTAATATCAAAATAATGATATTGTCGCTCGTGCGTGTGTACGGACTACCGTCTCCACGAACGCGATGAGATTCTTTGTCCATCATATACGTTCAAGTATAATTATAATTTGATGATTTAAAAATAGTTTCTAAGGACATGATATCATTCTGGATATGAATAATATACATCCCATTAATAACGAATATGGCTCACATAACAAAGAATATAAACTAAAATGAACCCGTTAACACCCGAAATAACGATAATTCTAAGATATTATTAACAAATCAATGTTAAAAGATCATATATGATATCATATTAAAGTAAATGATTCTTGTATTATTCAATAACAATTATTTAACCATTATACAGGAGGTAAACCTACCATCGACCATGGAAAAAGTACAAGTAAGGGATTTTCTTATCTCACTTTCAATTCCGTGAGATTTCCATTGTTCGCCACTAAATTATTGAAAGTGGTGTATTGTGTACTGCCAATTGATATATATATTATCATGATTATCATTATATTCATGTTATTCTGTAAATCATTTGGTGGTTATTAACTTTTGTCCATACGACTCAGTTGATTAACGTGGTAAGGAGTTTCTTATCTTGCTCTTAATTTCGTGAGAATTCCATTGTTCACCACTTAATTATTTCATGTGGTGTATGTGTACTTCCCATGATTGTATTCATTGTGTAATATAATTTAATTTATGGGTATTTACATAGTCATGGTATGATCCTTATTTCATGGTTGTTTGTTTCGTAAGTTACCAAATCGATAAGGGAATTTGAGATTTCAATTTCCACTCATTCGGCTTTACGCATATTTCATTGATTATATTACTCCAAGATTATGTGTGGAATAACTATTCATTTGATTATGTCATAATTTCCACTCCCCTTCCTGTGGATATACTTTTGATACACATAATCACTCCATTGATAATTGTCAAGTCATTAATATGAATTTGATAAGAGTAATTTTAACTCTTTCACCATTTGTTGAGTTAAACATCCAATTCATTGGTGTTGTTTCTACAAGAATATGTGTGAATATCCTTTGATTGTTTTGCACTGAATATTCAATCATATTTAGTGTATTTTTATTTTTTTTCACACATAATTATGTCGTTGATTTATCCTTAACCTAAGGATACGACCTTTATGAGAGATTTCATCTCAATTTTACATTCAACTGAGACTTCTTTGTTGATATACACCAAATCACATTTATGTGGTGTATATAATGTACTTTGACATAGTATATCATGAATCCCTTTATTCTCATGATATTACAAATTTTTGATTACCTCAAATATTTGTATTCAAGTGTCTCTCTTTTGGTTAGAATCTCTAACCAAAATACCATTTTAAAATGTTTTAAAGACTTATTCTTCTATATCTTGCTCATTAATGTCCATGTTTTAAAAATGGTTTTAAGGATTTATTTATATGGACATTAAAGTTTTAAAATTAAAACTCCTTTTAAATGTTTCAAAGTTGTATGGGACACTTTGATTCAAAAAAATCTATTTTTAAATGGCTTCTTGACAAATAGTGTGACTTTTAAATGATTTCAAGAAAAGGGGGATATTTCCCTCAAATAGTTTTGATGATTATTTTCATCTATGTCAACATCCTTCATTATTCATGATTAAGGTTAATGTGATACAATACAATCATCCATATTGTATCAAATAAGTTATGTTTGACTGTGGATGATCTATTTTTATACCATTCATGGTTTGTGGTTAAAGTATTGACATTTCGTGTGCTAGTTTTAATACGAATGTTTATTTTATGTTTAAACCTATTCATATGAGGAACTCATTGGCCTTAATAAGTGACGGGTGGAGCCCGCTATAGCTCCTCGATGCATCAGTAGGTCTCATTAGACAAACTAGTGTCTTGGCACAAGGCCTTGACAAAATCTTATTTTTAGTCTTGGCACGAGGCCTTGGCTATGTGGTTATGATAGTCTGGAATTATGCATTCCATCATTATGAAAGTGGTTATTGATATTGCATGTGATCATTCAACTAGTAGAATATCCATGTTAGTAAGTAAATGGCATTATTTCATTTTACCTTTTCCATTTTATGCTGAAGTTTAAGTTTAAAAGGCTTTTGTTTTAGTTATAAATTGCCTTAAGTGTTTATGCTTATTTATGAAAGCTTCTGCTATAATGTTATCCTTACTGAGCATCTGAGCTCACCCCTTTCAATGTTTTATTTTTTTCCCAGGATTATGAAGAAGTAATTTATGAATGACCTTCAGGGATAGTATGAGGGGATATGAAGACAAGATGTTTTTTTATGATGTAATGTAAAATTTATGGATGTATCTAGTTATTCCAAGGCTACTAAACTAATCAGTCTTTCGAGACTTGATCTTTCTCGTGATCATGCCAATGTTATGTAATAATGCACCGACTCTAGGTAATTAGGGTCAGGGCGTTACACTATTTATTACTAATTATTACTAATTATTCCTATATTACTATTTTTTACTACTTATTACTAATTATTACTACTTATTCTTACATATTCCTAATTATTGATAATTATTCATATTTATTCCTAATTATTACTAATTATTACTAATTATTTCTATTTATTACTAATTCATCCTATTTTTACTAATTATTCCAATTTACAACTAATTACTCGTATTTATTACTAATTATTCTTTTTTATTACTAGTTATTAGTATTTATTACTAATTATTCATATTTATTACAAATCATACATATTTATTAGTAATTATTATATTTATTACTAATTATTGATATTTATTACTAATTACACGTAAATATTACTAATTACAGATAATTATTAATAATTATTGTTAATTGATACCAATAACTACAATTTACAACTACTAATTACAAGTAATTATTTGTAGACAATACAAATTTTTGTTAATAATTATTAATTATTACCAATTATTAATAATTAGTTTTAATAATTTCAATTTATTATTACAAATAAATACTTATAACAAAACAATATAAATTTAATTTAATTACAACTAATCAACCATAGTTAAAATTAATTTCAAAAAATGAAATAAATACTAAATTAAATAAAATATAAATTCCTTTATACTTGATCTCCTATTGATGTAAGCAACTTCACAACTACTCTGTAAAAAATCTAACTTAGAGAAACTTTCACTCCAAAAATTGATATAAAGAGAGAGAGAAAGTGAGAAATGAGTGGAAGAGAAAGAAAAATGGAGGGTGTGTATATATAGGTTAGATTTGTCGTTCTCAGGCAATTTGCGATGAGATTACCCTCACAAAAGGTTATTTATGCGACAGGACACACTACAAATAACATTTCCCACATTAATAGTTGTTGGTGGTTAAAAGGGTTTTTACGATGGGCCGCATTACAAAAGGTGACATTTCAGATCACCTTTTGTGACGAGACAACATCCCATCGCAAAAACCTATTTACTGCCACAGGTTTTTGTGACGGGCCCCGTCACAAATACCCTCCGACTGATACACAATTTGAGATGGAGGGAACCCGCTGTTGGAAATAACGTTCCAGCGCTTTAACACGCAACCCACGCTAAACCACACATTACTTTTTTCGATGAGACCCCAAAACCTGTCACAAATAACTTGTTCATTGCGACGGGACGAACCCCCAGTCGCAAATAACCTCCGGGAAGGACTATTTTCGATGAGAATTAATCATGTCACATATAGCCTATGGAAAATCATGTTTTTCTCGTAGTGATGGATGCTTATAACATGCTTGAGAACCTGTGTGGTCTTTACCCGGAGAATGAAAGACAAGAAATTTTGGAGATCTCTAAGGAACTTTTTCAAAGTATGCTTTGAGAAGGTTCCCTAGATGGGCCTCATCTAGTCAAACTCATTGGATACATTAAGCGACTTGAGGTTCTAGGTTTTAAACTCCCCAAAGAACTAGGCACTGATCTCAATCTCGCATCACTCCGTTAGAGCTTCTCTAACATTGTTATCAATTTCAATATAAACAACATTGATAATCCCCTATCTGATCCTCTTATTCTCATCCTCTCTGTGGAAAATGATATGAAGCGAAAAAAGTCTACTGTCCTTATGGTGAATAAGAGGAAAGGGAAGGTGAAGTACGTTAATCCCAAAGATTCTTCATGGCCTTTCATTAAAAGGAAGATTAAAGGGGGGGGGCAAGGGAACATGAGGTTGATTGTTTCACATGTGGCATGAAGAGACACTGGAAGATGAAGTGCACCCTGCCTAAGAAGCTAGGGTAAGCCTCAGGTTCCCTTGTTATCGAGTAAAATTTATCTCTTTCAACAAATTGGGAATTAGATACAGCTTGTGGTGCTCACATATGCATCCAAATACAGGAACCAAGTAGATTACAGAAGATTTCTCAAGGGGATGTAGATCTACAAGTAGCCAATGGAGCCAGACGTGTTGTTGTTACTATCGAGGACTACCACCTCACGTTTCCCACTGGGATGATCTTGGTGTTAAGGGGTTGTTATTATGTGCCTTCTGTTACTAAAAACATTATTTCTCTATCATGATTAGATAAATATAGATTTGTTTTCTTGTTTAGAAATTAATATTTCTTCTTTTACAAATATAGAATTTGTTATGGTAGTCCACATTTATACAACAGACATTACGTGTTCTATTACACAAACCAAGTAATGGAAATCGATAAAAAATATACTTCACATTGACACAAACCACATCCAACTTTGGCATCACCGGTTAGGTCATGTAAATGAGAAACTATTGACAAAGTTACATCAAGATTGAGATTTAGATTCTTTCAATCTAAAACCACTTGGCATATGTCATGCATGATTACAAGGAAAAATGACCAAATCCCCACTTAGTGGGAAAGGTGAAAGGGCTAAATAACTTATTTAATTCACTCATACTGATGTGTGTGGTCCATTTCCAGATGAATAATGGGGTGGGTACTCATACTTCATAACTTTTACTGATGATTTTAGTAGATATGGATATATCTACTTAATGTGGTATAAGTCAGTTTGTTTTGATAAGTTCAAAGAATACAAGAATGAAGTTGAGAACTAGCATCGTAAGAAAAATATGAAACTCCACTAAGATCGACGTGTAGAATATCTTAATCAAGAATTCATTGATTATATACAGGAGTTTGGGATCCAATCCCAACTCACTCCCCCAAACACACCCTAGTGGAAGGGTGTGAGCGATAAGAGGAACCACACCCTATTGGGCATGGTGAGATCAATGATGACTCATGCGAGTCTTCTATTATCCTTTTTGGGATATGTGTTACAAGTAGTGGCACACATACTAAACCATGTATCAACTTAATCGATAAATGGTATTCCATAAGAGTTCTGGAGTGGAAGAAAAGTCTTTTTATCGAATTTACATGTGTGGGGCAGATAATCCTTTGTTAAGGCCTCTTCAAGTAACAAACTCGCACCCCAAGGCACAAAGTGTTCCTTTATAGGGTACCCCAAGGAAACAAGGAGATATTACCTATAAAAACACTGAGACAATAAGGTTATAGTGGCAGGACATCCATATTCCATGAGAGGGATAACATTTCCAAATGAGAGAGTGGGCTCTAGATATACAACGAAGAAGTTGTAATGCCCCGACCACAGATACCCAAAGTCGGTGAATTATTTTAATACATTGGCATGATTACAAAGAATCAAGTCCCAAAGGACCGATCAGTTTAGCAGTCTTGGAAAAATAGATCACATACAAGAATGTTACATTTCCCCTTTAGGACGTACAAAACAACATAAAAAATCTTTATGAACGCCATTATTCCCTTGGCTTAACCCTGAATATCAATCACATTACACTTCTTGGAATCCTGGGAAAAATAAAACATAGAAAGGGGTGAGCTCAAATTCTTAGTAAGGGTAAGAAATACAACGGAAACTTTCAAAAATAAGAAAAAAATTTTTAGGCGGTGTATAAAACTAAAACAAAAGCCTTTTGAACTTGAATTTCAGCATAATATGGCAGAAATAAAATGAAATAATGCCATTTACTTATTCACATGGATATTCTACTAATCGAATAATCAAATGCAATATCACTAACCACTTTCATAATGATGGAATGCATAATGCTTAACTTTAATTTTTTTATCAAGGCCTCGTGCCAAGGCCTAGGGGCTAACTATAACTGGAACCCAACTCGGAGTGCCTCTAATAACCGAACACCAACCCAGTGTGCCTTTAATAACCGGACACCATCCCAGAGTGCCTCTAATAACCGGACACCAACCTGGAGTGCCTCTATAAACCGGACACCAACCCGGAGTGCCTCTAATAACTGAACACCAACCCGGAGGGGTTTCTTTTACCGATCCCCAACCTGGAACATACTAGTCCAACACATTCATATTAAGAAGATGATGAAATATAACATAAAAATTTGTATTAAAACATTCATGAGAAATGTCAATACATTACCCATGAACCATGAATGGTATAAAAATAACACATCCACAGTAAAAATATCACAAAACCTTCAACAGAATATGGAAGATTTGTATTATGATAAATCAACTTCAAAACAAGTTTAAAATCCATTAAATAATTTTGAAATAGATGATATTGATTTGTAAAACTCTTTTAGAGAAAAACCCCTTTTCATGAAAACATTTAAAAGTCAGACAATTTAGAAAAGAAGTAATTTAAATACATTTTTGAGTCAAAGTGTCCCATACCACTTTGAAACTTTTTAAAGGAATTAAAATTTTAAAAACATTCATGTCCATATAAATAAATCCTTGAAACCCATTTTGAAGACATAGACATTAATGAGAAGGATTTAGAAGAATAAATATTTAAAACATTTGAAATGATGTTTTAGTAAAAACTCCCTTAATATAATCCCTTTGAAAACTCTTTCATAAAACATTTACAAGGATAATAAATATTTCCCAGTAGATACTAACGTAAAAACCACAACCTCATATAATAGAGAGATTCTAAAAGTAACCCTTACCAATTTGGTAACTTACAAAACATACACCCCGTGAAAGAGGTATCATACAATGAATATTTAAATACACATAAATTAAAGTGTATTACATAAATAATAAAATTATGGGCAGTACATACACCAAATAAAAGGTAATAGTGGAATTATGGCATGAATCTCACGGGAATAAGGAGTGAGATTAAAACCCCTTACCTTGTACTTGTCCTTGATTGAGGGTAGGATAACCTCCTCTTCTTTGGGTTCTTCCTTTTGATTTGATCAAAAGGGCTCCTTATGTTGGATTTAAGATGAAAGGAAGGCCTCTATGATGAAGTGAGGTAAGTTGAGAGAGTATTTGGGATGAGGTTGGCCGAGCCAAAAGGCTTTGAAGGTGTGAGTTAATGAGAAGGGAGAGTTCTCTTTTATACGAGGGGTGAGGGGCACCTTTGGAAAAGCTAGAAATATTATTTTATAATAAATTTATATTCTATTTCTAATGGCTCCAAAGTGAAATATTTAAAGGTTAAGGTGGGGATGGGTCGAAAACCACTCAACCAATAGAATTTAGACAGGTTTGGGTAATTATATTAACCTTATCTTTAAGTTTTAACTCTTAGTTAATTAGTTTGACACTTACCATGTCACTTTGAATTTTTATATTATATAGTTACTAAAATTACTATATACCTCCAAGAGACCCCCAAGTGGTCCATTAATGATACAACTATCATGATAAAAGTCGCTTGGCCAATCCTTAGATTTTTAGGAATTTAATATCAATTAATAATATAATATTTGTTTTAAAAACTCTTTATGTCAATTTTGAAACTATTCAATAGTTGATTTTTGAAAAACTCATAACAGAATGATTACTTATAAAAAAGACAATTACATCAATCCTAATTTGTCATATTATCCAAGAAAATTAGTGTAATTCATTAAAAGTCTCAAATTATATTTCTTTTGGTATTAATAATATCAATTATTTTAATTTTTCAATATTATGGTAATTACTACATCATCATTGTGTTATAAATAAATTAAATTATTTAATGTCTAGAAATTATAAATAAAATATCATTATGTATTAAATCTTTTTATATTTCTAATGAATTTTTACAATTGAATTTATCTTCTGTATAACCCTATATTAAAAATGTTTTAGTAAATAAACATTGATTTTAACTCTTTTAACTCTTCTTTTAATTAAATAATAATAATTTTTATAATCTAATCTAGGAGGACCTAAATGATAATATTTTATTCCTAAGGTTGTTTTTGGTCGAGATACACTTGTCCAATAGAATTAGGACATGTGATAGGGTAATATTAATATCATTTTTACCCTTAATTACCCTATTTACTTATAACCGTGGTAAATAAAAGTAAAACGTTACTATTCACCAAAAATTATTTTCATCTAATTGAACCAAATTTTACTCCTTGATATTAACCGTGTCTCTCGTATTTTAGAAATTCCAAAAATAGAAGCGGTAAAATTACGTTTTATGAAAAATTCAGTTTTTTAACTACCACTTAGTAGTTTCACTATTCATCAAAAATTGATGTTTTTTAGAACAATGCCAAAATTTCACCCTAAACTATAATTGATATTCCAAATTCAAAAATGATGTATATTTTAAAAAATTCCAAACATATAAGTTTCATTAATTAATTTTATAGTTAATTCCCGCTGTCACAACAAATAGCGTGTTTTTAAGAAACAATATATATCAAAAGATTGACAATTGTTTATGTCAAATTTCAAAGTGAAACTAATTATAATGAACACCATTGGATAAAATGGTAAAAATATATTCTAATTATAATTTAAATCCGGTAAATAATATAATTTATCACTATAATTAATTTTTATTAAAAAAATTGTTTTTAAGTATTTTTCACTATTCATAAAAATTGGAAGTTCTCAGAAAAATACCAAAAATTCAACTTAGGATAATTTCGATATTTTGAATCCAAAAATGAAGTCCATTTTGAAATATAAAATATATATAATTTCAAAAATTAGGTATTACTATTCATAACAGCTAGTTTGATTGGTTGTGGTGTGTTAGAACTCGATGTTTCATACAACACACGCTATCACATTATTCAAAGAGAAGAATACCATAGAAGCTTGGGGTGTTACATTCTCCCCTCCTTCAATAAATTGCATCCTCGAAATTTGATATTGTTCTTTGAAAATAAAGGATGAAAACAGAAAATATCTTTGTGGAAAAACCCACATCGGAAATTTGGTTAATAAAATTTAGTCTTAAGAAGATGAAAAGAGAAATGAAAGGGTCACCACAAAATTATGATATCAATTAGGAGGACATTTGTAGAAATAATAGACATATAATTGGAGGAAAAACAGAAATATTTATATGTAGTTATTGAGGTCATAAATCACAAAAAAGTTTAAAATTGAGGTCCTTAAATTCATCAATCTATGATGATTTAAAATACCATCAGTTCAACAAAACATAAGGTATTAGGATAACACATTTTTGACGTTTCAAAATATCTTAGTTGAAATCCCACATCAAAAAATGAATTAATGAGGCCTCTATTTAAATAAAGAGTAGATAGTATGAAGATTACCGAAAATAAAAAATTTTAGGGTTCCATGTAGGAAAATATGGATATGGAAGAGAAATATAACCATCAATTATGTGATGGAGAGTGGTAGAGAACATGGTTATGAAAAGACCAACAATCACAAAGCCATAAATTAGTGATGATCTAACACAACTCAAAAAATACTCTATTTATCCTAATCGTATAGGGTTCCAAATATAATGAATTTATAGTTCAAATATTAGACCCTTTATGTAAATAAACTACATTATACCGTCCGGGAACTTCATGTAGCACAATGGTAGGCGGTAAATCCCAATTGAACTATGGTTGTGGGTTCGATTCCCGCATCTTTGTCCGACACGATGGGTTGTCACATGGTCTGCGTGTTTTCCTATTATAAAAATAAAAAAAAAACAACCTTTCAAACTTAGTCCATTCCAACCATTAGACATATCCAATATACTATTATCCAAACTCACAGTCCAAAATTTACAAGGAAGTTAAACATAATGAGGATCCTTTTTTCAGGTAATAACATGTGAACACCATCCTCATATATTCTTTTACAACACTGCAACATCCTAAATTACCAAAATCAACCATCTCTTATTCCAAAATCTGTACCTCAATATTAGGACCATATTAAGGTTTATCATTCTATCAACCATGTAATTTCCAAAAAATTATAACTCGCTGTAGAGACACTTTTCATAGTACCATAAAATCTAAAATCATTAATTAAATAGTACTTCAGTACAATCCTTATTTATTTCTAGATCATCATTGATACAAAACATAAATGATATAATTCTAAAATAACAACATAAGAACACTAGTTATTCCTCTTCATGTATGGTATTATCATAACTTGATTGTTATCCAATAGCATCATTTTCGGCATAGTATGATGAATGGGACATTGGTTCATGTAGTGTCCAAACTCCTTGCAAATGAAGAATAGTACATTTGAAACCATTTTCTTACCCTTGCAGTCACGTACATTGTGCCCTTTTCCTCCACACATATAACAAACTACCATTCCTTTCAGGAAAGTTCCATGGTGTTTCTTCCCACAGTTATCACATATGGGAAAATTCTTCTTTTCCCTCTTCCCTTTATCCATCTCTCTCTCTTCCATCCTTTTCTTCTCTAGCTTCCCTTCAAAGTCATAGGACTCTGAGAATTCATTAATCATCTTATCAACACATGATAATATTTCTTCACATGATGAAATACGTGGGAAACTATTTCCCTTCTAAATTCTGGCTTAGGACCACGAAAGTTATGGTCCTTTTTACTCTCTGGATCATACGTATTACGGGAGTTCACATTCCTTCTACGGAGCACCATTTCTATACAATAGCATAAACTAGTCCAGTTTATGAATTGCAATGAATAATTACCAAACTTGTAAAATACCTAACACAAATTGAACAGTTTATGGATATAATACATAATCATAAAAATGTTTTCATCGAGTAAGTATATACTCATAATCCCTACATAATGGTTTGTAAAGAAAATGAGAATTATCCTAAGCATATCCCCTGGGAGTGTCGTAACCAAGAGTGCAGCAAGGCCCATTGTCGTTCACCAGTTCCCATTCGAGTCTAGCTTAAAAAGGTGTTTTCGGGATTTAACCCTAGGTGCATCTGTGCCAGAGCTGCCTCTACCTTTTCGTATCCAGACATGGATGTATTACTCAGAAAACTCAAAAAATCTCTAAAATACCAAAATTCTAAGAAGTTATTTTATAATAATCCTCAAAGTCTATCTTAGGGCTATGTGCTCTATTCAGAGTTTATCTAAATCTAGTTTCCAAGTTTATTGATAAACATCCTCTGATACCAATTGTAACGCCCCGACCCCAGTTACCCAGAGCCAGTGCATTATTTTAATACATTGGCATGATTACAAAGAATCAAGTCCCGAAGGACCGGTCAGTTTAGAAGTCTTAGAAAAATTGATCACATACATGAATGTTACCTTTTCACTTTATGATGTACAACACAACATAAATAATCTTTATGAACGCCATTACTCCCTTGGCATAACCCTTCATATCAATCACATTACACTTCTTGGAATCCGGGGAAAAATAAAACATAGAAAGGGGTGAGCTCAAATGCTCATTAAGGGTAAGAAATATAGCGGAAACTTTCAAAAATAAGAATAATCATTTTATTCAATGTATAAAACTAAAACAAAAGCCTTTTAAACTTGGACTTCAGTATAATATGGAAGAAATAAAATGAAATAATGCCATTTACTTTTTCACATGGATATTTTACTAATTGAATAATCACATGCAATATCACTAACCACTTCCATAATGATGGAATGCATAATGCTGAACTTTAATTTCTTTATCAAGGCCTCGTGGCAAGGCCTACGGGCTAACTATAACCGGAACCCAACCCGAAGTGCCTCTAATAACCGGACACCAACACGGAGTGCCTCTAATAACCGGACACCAACCCGGAGTGCCTCTAATAACCGGACACGAACCCGGAGTGCCTCTAATAATCGGACACCAACCCGGAGGGCCAAATTTTACCGGTCCCCAACCCAGAATATACTAGTCCAATACATTCATCTTAAGAAGAGGATGAAATATAACATAAATTTCTTTATTAAAACTAGCATGAGAAATGTCAATACTTTACCCATGAACAATGAATGGTATAAAAATAACACATCCACAGTCAAATATATCACAAAACCTTCAACACAATATAGAAGATTTGAATCATGATAAATCAACTTAAAAACAAGTTTAAAATCCATTAATGAATTTTGACATAGATGAGATTGATTTGTAAAACTCTTTGAGAGAAATACCACTTTTCATGAAAACACTTAAAAGTCACAAAATTTAGAAAAGAGGCCATTTAAATATGTTTTTGAATCAAAGTGTCTCATACCACTTTGAAACTTTTCAAAGGTATTAAAATTTTACAATCATTCATGTCCATATAAATAAATCCATGAAACCCATTTTGAAGACATAGTCATTAATGAGAACAATTTAGAAGAATAAATATTTAAAACTTTTGAAATGATGTTTTAGTAAAAAGTCCCTTAGAATAATCCCTTTTAAAACACTTTCATAAATCATGTACATGGATAATATATATGTCCCATTAGATACTAATGTAAAAACAACAACCTTGGATAATAAAGAGATTCTGAAATTAACCCTTACCAATTTGGTAACTTATGAAACATACACCCCGTGAAAGAGGTATCATACAATGAACATGTAAATACAAATAAATTAAAGTGTTTTACATAAATAATAAAGTTATGGGAAGTACATAAACCACATAAATGGTAATAGTGGAAATATGGCATGAATCTCACGGGAATAAGGAGTGAGATGAAAAGCCATTACCTTGTACTTTTCCTTGGTTGAGGGTAGGTTAACCTCCTCTTCTTTGGGTAATTCCTTTTGATTTGATCAAAAGGGATCCTTAAGTTGGCTTTCTGACTAAAGGAAGGACTCTAGGATGAAATTAGGGAAGTTGAGAGAGTATTTGGGCAGAGGTTGGCTGAGCCAAAAGGCTTTGAAGGTGTGAGTTAATGAGAAGAGAGAGTGCCCTTTTATAAGATGGCTGAGGGGCACCTTTGGAAAAGCTAGAAATATTATTTTATAATAAATTCATATTCGGTATATAATGGCTAAAAAGTGGTTTATTCAAAGGTTAAGGTGGGGATGGGTCGAAAACCACTCATCCAATAGAATTTAGACAGTTTTGGGTCATTATATTAACCATATCTTTATGTTTTAACTCTTAGTTAATTAGTTTGACACTTTCCATGTCACGTTGTATTTTTATATTATATAGTTAATAAACATAATATATAACTCCCAGAGAACCCAAATTGGTCCATTAATGATACAAATATCATGATATAAGTCTCTTGTACGAACCTTAGATTTTTAGTAATTTAATATCAATTAATAATATAATATTTGTTTTAAAAACTCTCTTATGTCAATTTTGACACTATTCAGTAGTTGATTTTTGTAAAAATCATAACCGAATTATTACTTTGAAAAAAGTCAATTAAATCAATCCTAATATGTCATATTATCTTATAAAATTAGTGTAATTCATTAAAATTCTCAAATTATATTTATATGGGTATTTATAATATCAATTATTTTAATTTTTCACTATTATGGTAATTACTAAATCATTATTATGTCATAAATAAATTAAATTATATAATGTATAAAAATTAGAAATAAAATATACTTATGTATTAAATCTTTTTATCTTTATAATGAATATTTACAATTGAATATATCTTATGTATAACCCTATATAAAATATGTTTTAGTAAATAAACTTTGATTTTAACTGTTTTAACTCTTCTTTGAATTAAATAATAATAAATGTCCTAATCTAATCCAAGTGGACCTAAATGATAATATTTTAATCCTATGGTTGTTTTTGGTCGATATACACTTGTAAAATAGAATTAGGACATGTGTTAGGGTAATATTAATATCATTTTTACCCTTAATTACCCTATTTAATTTTAACTGTTGTAAATAAATGTAAAAAGTTAATATTCACCAAAAATTATGTTCATCTCATTGAACCACATTTTACACCTTGATATTAACCATGTCTCTCGGATTTTCTAAATTCCAATCACAGAAGCGGTAAAATTACGTTTTATGAAAAATTCAGTTTTTTAACTACCACTTTGTAGTTTCACTATTCATAAACAATTGATGTTTTTTAGAACAATGCCAAAATTTCACCCTAAGCTATAATTGATATTATGAATTCAAAAATGATGTCTATTTTACAAAATTCCAAACATATATGTTGCATTAATTAATTTTATAATAAATTTCCACTCTCACAACAAATAGCGTGTTTTTAAGAAACAATATTTATCAAAAGATTGACAATTGTTTTTGTTCAATTTCAAAGTGAAATTAATTATAATGAACACCATTGGATAAAATGGTAAAAATATATTCTAATTATACTTTAAAACCACTAAATAATATAATTTATCACTATAAATTATATTGATTAAAAAAGTTTTTTTTAAGTATTTTTCACTATTCATAAAAATTGGAAGATCTCAGAAAAATACCAAAAATTCATCTTAGGATAATTTTGATATTCGGAATCCAAAAATGAAGTCAATTTTGAAATATAAAATATATATAATTTCAAAAAGTAGGTATTACTATTCATAATGGCTAGTTTGATTGGTTTTGGTGTGTTAGAACTCGATGTTGCGTACAACACATGCTATCACATTATTCAAAGAGAAGCGTACCGTAGAAGCTTTGGGTGTTACAGAATTCATGGATCAAGGTACACAAGTGTTGGTACAAGAACAGATTCCACAAATCCCTATGCAGGAAAATTTTGTTCCCGAGGTAGAGGTACTTCGTTGGAGTATAATAGAGGATAGAGAACCGGAAAAGTATGGTTTTTCTAGTTACCAAGGATAGTGACTCTTTATTAGTTGATAATAATGATCCTCTAACCTACAAGGAAGCAGTAAGTGAAAAAAAATTTCCAAGTGGAATGAATCCATGAATTCTGAAATGAATTTCATGTACCAAAACCATGTCTGGTTTTTGGTAGATCCTCCAGTTAATGCAAATCCTGTTTCTTGCAAATAGGTATTCGAGAACAAACTGAACATGGATGGTCAAGTCAATACATATAAGACATGACTGGTTGCAAAAGGATTTAAACAACATCAAATTATTGACTACGATGAAACATTTGCACTAGTTTCAATGATGAAATATATGAGAATTCTACATTCCATTATGGGTTACCATGCTATGTGATTTGGAAAATGAATGTCAAAAAAACATTCCTTAACTAGAACCATTTGGAAGATGTATACATGACACATCCTGAAGGGTTTGTGACTCCAAAGGATTCCAATAAGTTAATCAAGTGACAAAAATACATTTACGGATTAAAGCAAACATCCAGGTCAGGGAACTTTCATTTTTATGATGCCATAAAACAATTACCTTTTATAAAGAATGAATGTGAGAATTGGTTCTACAAACAGTTTAGTAGGAGTGAATTTGTTTTCCTAATAGTATATGTTGATGATCTATTACTTATTGGAAATGAGATACAAGTATTAGATTATGTTAAGGCATGGTTGAATCAATGCTTCTCCATGAAAGACTTGGGTGAGGTAGAATATATTGTTTGGATCAAGATACATCTTCATTTATCCAAGATATTTCTAGGCCTATGTCAAAGTACATACATGGTAAGATAATTAAGTGATTCAGTATGGAAGAATCTAAGAGGGGATTGTGGCCAAATTCACATGGATTTCATCTTTCTAGGAAAATATTTCCTCAAACACATGAGCAAATAAAGATAATGGAATATACAATATATGCATCAACGATGGTGTCATTCATGTATTCCATTCTATGTACTAGGTTGGGCGTCACCTATGCATTGAGTGCTGTAGGAAAATATCATGCTGAACCAGGTGACCTCCATTGGATGGCAATCAAGACAATCCTAAAGTATCTGATGTGCACTAAGGTTATGGTCTTGGTTTTTGGAGATGACAAGGAACTAGTCATCAGAGGCTATACATATTCTAGTTTCCATAATGATCAAGATGACATGAACTCACAAATGGGATACATCTTCACATTTATTGGAGGTTCAATGAGTTGGAAGAGACTAAAGCAGAGTGTGGTCACAGATTCTAAAGTCGTGTATGGGTATATTGTAGCTTCTGAGGTAACTAAAGAAACCGTTTGGATGCGAAACTTCATCCCGGAGCTAGATGTGAGACCTAGAAGTAATGATCAAATCACATTGTACTGTTATAATATTTCAGCGGTGGATCTCGCAAAAGAGCCAAATGACACATTAGCGGGAAAAGAACATTCTTCAAGAGTATCATCTCTTGAGGGATTTTTCTCAGAGTGGTGAAGTTGTAGTGAGCAGTATTTCCATGTAAGACAATGCAACATACCCCTTGACTAAAACCTTGACTCAGCTGAAACATGATCATCATGATAGGGCTAGCATACTGACAGTCATAGGTAGTTGGCTCTAGTCCAAGTGGGAGTTTGTAAGATTTGGTGTCCTAGAACCAACTGGTTTTAATTTTATTAAATGGATATTTAATGTATTATTACATATTGTTCATTATTTTTCTTTATTGTGACATAATAATGTCCTGGAGTATTTGTTGCATTGGTTAGTTCATAGAAGTTACCTGCTATGATGAGAACCTTAAAATGTTAAAACAATATTCTTAAATATAGTTCTATGGTTGGATGACATTATATGATGGGACACATAACATTCATATCGTCAAGTGCGAGAAATCATAAGCAGATGAGACTTCATCTCATGAATTATTCACTTGGTAATCTTAACGATAGGAGATTATGAGAATAGACCCACTAGTAGGAATTCCAAATGTTTTGGTGTCAACATATATTTATATCAGCATGTGCATGTAATGATCCTTAGAATTTATGATTATCATTAATTCATGTCATGACATACGCAATTTGATTTACTAATGAAAACCATCACACAGACAGTTGGCGAGAATTATAGTACATTTGGTGCATCACGAGTGGCATGTTATTAAAATGATAATTTGAGGAAGGATTTTTCCCTTCTATTTATGGAAGTCGATATCTCATCCATTTTATTGAAATAGAACCATCACACGAAATTATGTGGTCATGATATAAGGATGTTGTTATTCCATGTAGACAAAGAATGACATATCAAGCATAAAAGTTTATGACACAATCATGAAACCTTCATGATGACATATTTTGAAAAAGAGATTATATTACATAGTGAGCGTTCGTATGTGGATATTTTTGTTGTGACGTTACGTTATTTCTCTTGGGTGACTTGACCCATTTCTAGATAGTACTCTTGGACTTTAGGCAAGCTGGCCTCATGCCAACAAGAACGAATCCTAGAGGGTCACACATTAAGTGTTTTTGGTGGTCTTAGTTAAATTATATTTTAATTTAATTAATAAAATAAATACTATTCTCATGACCAAGAAATAATTTTTTTCAAGTTAAAATGATCACATAAATTAAATAAAATATATTTATTTATTTTATTGAACATTTAATAAATATTTATTTACTAGTTTTTAAATAAAATATTTATTTAAGAGAATAAATTATTTATTTATTTATTTTAGTGTTCAATGAATGGAATAGAAGTTTGAGAGGACCATGTTCAGTCTGGTAGTAAGATAATTATTTTCAAGATGGTAAATAATTATTTAACTAGTTGCCACATATTACAATAACGCTTCTATTATTTTGTGACGTGTAATTTATCATTCCATCTTGTGAAAGTTTGCGCACTATAAAAAATGACTTGGTATTATTATTAAATGCATGGGTTTTCTCTATGTTTATGAATGTATTTAATTGTTTCTACGCAATTAAATATTGTAACTTAAATTCCATGTACAAAAATAGACAAGTAAGCCAATTGTGCCAGACACAACACCACATGCCTGGTGAATTGAGAATTGTTTAGCCAACCAATTTATCTTTGGAATCCTCCTCTCTCCCCTCTCATGAACGAGAGTTGTTCTTCAATTCTGGAGAACAAGCAATCATGAATGAATGACACAAGACACATGCTTCGTCGTGCTAGCACCCGGAGAAGGAGCGGTGTTGATCGGAGGCCATCAGAATAGATGTAGATCACTGATAGGGGTATTTTTTATTGGATCCTTATAAGCACATCAAGATAATCTGGAAGGGTCAATCCAGACAATCACCATCATCAATGAAGAAAAATACCAAATGCATAGGTATTATTTTTCTTCAAAAAATTATTTTAATTAATTAAAAACCTGATGTGAGGTACGTGTCTCGCAGTGCGTCCAATTTGAAAATTTTTATAACCAACTGGATACTGTAAAAGTGGCGAGCAAGGTCGAACAATAGAGATCACCAAATGTAGTTCACTAAAAATATTTCATTGGACAATGTTTTGATAGTCAAAAGTTTAGGTAATTCCTATTTTGAGATTAATTTTTCTTATTTTAATTAATCTAAAATGTTATAAGACGAATGAAATAAAGTAAACTGTAATTGAAAATGAAGATGGACTCTAAATCAACAAAAATTCTTGGGGATTCTGATTCTGTAATTAAATTTCTACACAACCATGAAATTTATTCCTTTATGTGATTAAATATTTATTCTTCTTAATTGTCACCAGTTCCGAATATATAATCATTTTTTGAGGCTCAATTTATATTTCATAATATATTTAAGGTTCCAATCTCTGGTGTTATAAATAAATTATAAAACTCGTTCAATTACCGAACAACATGGAAAAATGACACATCTTGTTTCTCACAAAGTTTTGTCACCAATTTGCACTTATAGTCGGTCAACATAGTTTACCTTCTCGGACCGCCACGTCGACTTCTTATAATAATGGCTAGTTTTAATTTAGTAGTTTATTTAGTGAAAAAATAATTTATGCAGATAAAAATTCAATTAAAATAAATTTAATTGACAATTTACCACCAAACAATTCTGTTACATGTCATGCACAATAACTATAATTACTTGACCAATATCCCAACACTAATAAAATTACCCCGAAAGCATGACAGAAAGAATAAACACGGAAATAAAATGATATGTCATGTCAAATAACACCACATTATCTAAGAAATGATCATGTTAGTCTTTATTTTCACCATGTGCACCAACCCTCAGCACGTGATGACGTCGCACACCAATGGCGTGGCCAACATAATGGAAGATGATGGTGATGTAACAAAGTTTGGATAGATTCTAGTGTGGTGTGACATAGAGGCATCTTGAGCGAGGGAGTCGCGCAACAAAATGGTGATGGTGACCTGCGACGGCTACTCGGATAGCGGTGTCCATTGCGCAACAAGTGAGAAGAAGGTTGAGAGGGGCCGACAAGGGCGTCCGTGTCTGGATGGTGTGCGATGTAAACATGGGATTGGGGTGGCTAGGTAGCAGGGAATAGGGGCGGAAGGTCTGCGAGAGAGAGGGGGTGGCAGGGTAGGAGGGTCACGGCCCTGTGAGAGGAGGGGAGCAGGGTGACGATGTCCAGTTGTTGAAGGGGAGCAGGGAAGAACCGGTGTGCCGGGTGAGCATGGTGATGGGGTAGAGGGGGGGGGGGGGGGGTCTAGCGAGTGAGATGGGGTGGAAGGGTAGGATGGTAGTGGTAGGGCAGCCGGGGGTCCACCGGGTTAGTTGGGTGAGGTGGGGTTCGAAGGGGGAAGTCGGGCGACTGGGGTGAGCAAGGGCGGCCAGATGGATAGGGGAGGCGGGATCATTGTGTGGGGCAGTAGTATTGAGAGAGAAATAGAAGGTGTTAGCGGGGGTGGGGGGGGGGGTGGGGGGGGGGTCCGATTGGAGCGATAAAGAAAGATGACCGGTGAGTGAAAATGGGGAGGGGCAGGTTAATTGGGGATAGGAGGAGAAGGGGGATTGGGGGGAATTGGGGAAACCGAAAAAAGTAAATTCAAAATTCATTGTTTTAAAACAAATCTAATTATATAAAAGGGTTATAAAATAATAATAATAAAATAGTAAATAATGTTGTAATAATAAGTAGAATTATAAAAATATGTATATTTTTTTATAATTAATTAATATACTAATCAAAATAAATATTAATTAAAATAAAAAAAAATATATGAAATGTTAATAAAGTAAAAATTAATTAAAATTAAAAAAAATGAAAATAAATAACGAATATTATTATAAAACTAACTAAAAACAATTAATAGAACTATAATATTAAAAAATACGATAAAAAGAACCTAAAAACATAATAAGCGGTTAGGAAAATAATTATAACTAAATTAAAAAATGTTAATCAAATCCATGTACATCAAATCCCCCACACATAAACTTTTGCACTAATGGGAAAAACCATCAGAAATAAAACACTAGGGGTCCTATAGACAAATCCAGTCATAAAAATTAAAAGTTCAAAATTTTTCATTCACTTTCCTTAAAAAATATCATGATTCCTTTAAATCTTCAATTTTCTAAAATAATTTTTGTTTCACTTTAATTCTTTCCAAAACAATTACGTGCACTCATTAATCATGTGACCTACAATTCCATTCCACTCATTTCTTGGAAATTTGGATCAATGTTTTTCTCAATTCTCATACATATGAATGCTTACCATAGGCATGCCATAAATTTCACATCTCCACTAGTGGAAAAGAAAAGAATGCACCAATCTCAAGGACATTCCAGGGGGTCCAAATGTCTCTGAGGCTGTGGGATGGTGGGTTAAAAAATGATATATTTTTGGTAAATAGAAGGATGGAATCTTGAATAAGATGCATAAAATATGTCAATACAAAAGTCTGCCTCAAACTCATACTCCCCCACACATAAAAGGATTCATGCCCCCAAGCATATGACAATCCAATGTTTTGCTATTTTTGAAAGGACACGACTCACTCATATAATATGGTGAGGAAAACCTTGTGAGTGTCAACTCTAAAATCCCAAGAAATAAATGTCAGACAATAATCCCAAAAAATGGTACACAAGTACTGTATATTCTCTAACATCTCAGTGGAGGTGGGTCATATAGAAAACACTCTAGTTCCTGGATTAATGGATCGTCACTTTTTTAGGTATCCCCAAAAGGGAGGGTTATCGCGTAATGATCACCTATGTACTCATTTTTGGAACCAAAAGGAATCTATATGCCTATATCAAAATATATGTATTGAATTTGGATACTATGAAAAATAACACATATTATTAGGATGGTATAATGTCAATCCATGTACATAAAATGACTCTCTGCCCCTCGAAGAACACTCTCCATGACTAAATCACTCCACCACACTGAGATTGAAAATTATCATTAAAAAATTCAATAAATGGGTAGAGAAGGGTATCGGCTGGGGCATATCATAAATGGATCTTTCATGTATTCTATGTTATATATGAATGAAAATATTTATGGGTGTCTTAGTGGGTCAACGGGGATGAATAATCAAACAAAATCCTCGATCATTTAGTGCATCTTTCAAAAATTCCTATCGCTTTGATGGAAAAATGTGGAAACTTCTAGAAGACAAAACATGGTTGAGATTCCCTTACAAAAAAGTTAAATAAGAGATTATTTAAAATAGCTCAGAGACCTCACGGGTATGGAAATATATAATTGGACAACATATATGGGCATGAGTGAAAATAAGTGTCTCAAAAAATACAAGTGTTTTAAAAAAAATTCGAATCAGGGAATAAAATCAACAATCATCTAAGTCATGAGATCAAGGATCAATGAAATCCAAACAAGAATCAGGTGCTAAAAATGACTAGGGACACAAGTCTTATGTTTCTAACTGTGTTGTGACAAAAATACAATAGCTTTTATGTGGGTTAAACAATGAAAGGAATGTGAGTTTTTTACATGGTGTTTTTGGAATCATAAAATATGAAAAAAATTAAATACTTACCTATGTAAGTGCAGATAGATGTGAAGAGGTTGTCTGTATTTGATGAAGCTCTATAAATGATGTATCTATATAATATACACATGGACAACACATTCCCACATCATATCATGATGATAACACCATAGATCATATAAATGGAAGCAGATATACAGGAGACTGACAAGTTCACACAAATATCAAGAGTGGCTAAAAAAAATTTACACACATGCCATGTTTTATTTCCTCAAACAAACTAGAACAAATAAAATAAGAACATAGAAAAAGTGAAACTAGAACATGGGTTTCCTCTTAGGAAGCATGAAGTTTTTCATCTTCAGCCAGATGGATGGATAATGATCAGTCATCTAGGTCCATCAGATCAGAACAATTCTGCTTGTTGCAAGAACTGGTGGTTGTGTCATCAATATCATGGGGATTCCTAGTGGGAGTATCCATCTCCGGAGTGTTGTGAAGATAAATATGGTGTGGAAGGATCTAAATCTATGCTTTTGGTTGTGGTGTCGGCTGCTGAACACGAATCTGTAATGAAAAATCATCAAGATGGCACTTGATATCAGCCAGATGCTGAGTCATCCGTCATACTATGTCAGATGGAGATAAAACAAGCGCAACAATGACCACAAAAGAGTCGGAAGAGCTATACATTTTTTTTATTTTAGATGCGTCCACAAAAAGAGATAGAGATATAGAGAGAGAGTAAGAAAACAAAGACCAAAGAATGAATCGGGTAGCCTCCCAATCAATACTAAGCTTAACATCTTCACCCAGATGGATAACTTCTCATTGTAATTATAGTTCTTCAATGATGCCTATTGTATCCAAATTGAGGTAATGTTGAAGGAATTGACCATTACCATTGAATGGAGGCATCTTCCCATCAAGAATTTCGATAGAACCATGTGGATAAACAATTGTGACAGTGTGAGGACCCGACCACATTGACCTGCGTTTTCCTGCCACGATCTGAAGTCGTGAGTCGAAGAGGGGAAATTTGTTGCCTACTGTAAATTTTTTTTTGGATCTGTATATCTTGTCAGGCATGAGTTTTCTCTTTGTAGATCAAATCATTTTCATATGCTTATCTCCTCTTCCCATCTAGTTCATTCATCTGTTGAAAATGCTTCTCTTGGCCAGATTTGAAATCAAAATTCAGTTTCTTTATAGCCCAATAAAATTTATGTTCCAGTTCTGTAGGTATGCGGCAGGTATTTCCAAAGACCAAGAAATACGGGGAAATTATATTAGGAGTCCTGTTGGCAGTTTTCTAGGCCCAAACTACATCATCACGTCCGGTGACCCAATCTTTCCAAGATGTATTTACAGTCTTCTCCAAAATACCCTTAATTTCTCGATTTTAAACCTCAGTTTGGACATTTTTCTGTGGATGATATGGGGTGCTCATGTAGTAGTGGAATCCATGGGGATTCATTAGCATCAGAAACAACACAATATTGAAGTGGGTATCGTGGACACTAAAAATGAGCCTTGTAATTTCAAACCAGGTAAAATGTGTTGCTTTAAAAATTTGATGACAAATCGAGAAGTATTTTCCAAAAATGATTCAGCTTCCACCCATTTTGACACATAGTCCACACAGACAAGGATATATGATTTCCCAAATGATTTAGGGAAAGGACCCATGATGTTAATTCCCCATATGTCAAAAATCTCAATGCCCATGATTGATTGTTTTGGCATTTCACGCTTCCATCTTATACCCCATGTTCATTTGAATATATCACAATTCTTGATGAAATCATTAATATCATGATTCATGGTAGTACAGTACAAACAACATAGTAACACAATGCTGATTTTCTTGATAAATCCCATGGTTTTTCCCAATATATGTAGTGTGGAAAATTTAAAATCACTATCAACTTCTTCTTCAGGGATTCATCTTCTTATCATTCCATCCACATAGTCTTTGAAAAGTAAAGGATCATCCTAGTAGTAATGGCATGCTTCATTCAAAAATATTTTCTTCAAATCCTTTGACAAATCGGGATGTATCACACCTGAAGCTAATCAGTTCACGAAATCAGTATAATAGGGTCTGATTGTCTCAATGTCTTAGAGTTGTTCATCAGGAAATGTTTCATTGATTAGTTATACATTGATTTCACATGTGTCCTGGTCGAGGTGTGATAAATGATTAGCAGAGACATTCTATGTTCCCTTTTTTTCCTTGAAATCAATGTACAATTCCTGATGTAACAATATCTATCGAATTAGTATGGGATTTTCATATTTCCTCATCATCAGATACCGAAGTGCAGAGTGATCTATATAGACAATGACTTTTGAGAAAATGAGATGGGATCGAATTTTATAGAAATAATAGACAACTTCTAGCAGCTCTTTTTTAGTTGTTTATTAATTAATTTGAGCCTCATTAAATGTGAAGCTAGCATAGTATATTGGCTTAAAGATCCTTTGTTTTCTTTGCCCCAAGGTAGCTCTAACTGCCTAGTCACTAGCATCAAACATTAACTCAAATGAATGCTCCCAATATGCTGAAATCATTATCTGTGAATCAACCCAATACTTCGTTAATAATTTTAATGCTTCCTAACATTCATGGCCGAAGTGGAACATTACATCTTTTGCAAATAGGTTTTTATGGGGTCAGGAAATAACAGAGAATTCCTTAATGAAGCACCTATAGAATCCAACATGTTCAGGAAATCCTCAAATGGAACGAACCGAAGAAGGAATGGGTTACTCAGAGATTTTAATAATCATTGTGGTGCCAACTTCAATTACTTTCTTTGAAATATGATGACCTACAACTATTCCACTTTGTACCATGAAGTGTGACTTTTCCCAATTAAGAACCAGATTCTTTTCTTTGCAGCATGCCATAACCTTTTCCAAATCTTCCAAGAATTCATCAAGAGAATATCCATACATAGAGAGGTAATCCATGAATATTTCCATGTACTCTTCAATCATGTCATAGAATATTTCCATCATGCTTCATTGTAATGTGGCTGGTGCATTACACATTCCAAAATGCATTCTCTAATAAGATAATGTACCATATGGACACGAGAACATGCATTTCTATTGATCCTATAATGTCACTTCTTTTTTATTATTTCCTAAGTATCCATCCAAAAAACAATAGTAATCTCTTCCTGCAAATCATTCAAGGATTTGATCAATATAGGGTAATGGGAAGTGATCCTTTATGGAGGCGTCATCAAATTTCCGATAGTCGATGTACACTCTCCATCGAGTCACTATTCTTGTGGTTATCAGTTATATTTTTTCATTCACAACAACTGTAGTTACAACCTTTTTAGGTACCACATGCAATGGGATAACCACCTGACTATCAGAGATTGGAAATATTAAAACAATATCAAGATGTATAATGACTTCTTTCTTGACTACTTCTTTTATCGTAGGTGTTAAGCATCATTGTGGTTTTCTGCAAGGTTTTGAATTATCATCCATAATTATTCTCTTCATACAGAGGGTAAGACTTATAACTTTTAGATCATAAATCATCCAACCTATTGTTGGCTTCCTTTGTGATAGGACATTGAGCAATTTGATTTCTTTCTCACTCAAATGATTGGAATTTAGGATGACTGGTAATTTGTTTAAATCTCTAAAGTAACTATATGAAATGTTTTATGGAAGGGGTTTAATCTCAAGTGTTGGAGGGTTTTTAAGTGATGGAGAGAGTGAAGTGAAGTCACATCTATCTAATGTCTCGACTATGTTTCTAATGAATTCCACTACCTTAATTAATTCAGTAAACTATTTATTTTATTTGTGTAAATCCACAAGATCCAGTGCATCTCTTGCTAACTCATCCCATTCCTCAATCATGTCCATGAAATGACATTTTTCTAAAGATGGTTTTTCCATATCCATTATGACATCAAATGTTATGTTCACATCGGCAATTCTAAAAATTAACATTCCCTCTTGGACATTAACCATCACTCTGCATGTTGCTAAGAAGGGTCTCCAGAGAATGAGTGGGATGTATTTGTCTTCTTCCATGTGGAGGAAAATGAAATCAGCAGGGAATGAATATTTATCCATCTTGATGAGTATGTCCTCTAGAATCCCTCCTGGATGATTCACTGATCGGTCAACCATTTTCAAGGTGACCCTCATTGGATTTAATTTTGTGATGCCCAGTTCTTCAAGGATTCTAGAAGGCATGAGATTTACACTAGCTCAAAAGTCTCACAAACCTCTTATGAATTAACATCCTCCAATATTACAAGGAATAGTGAAACTACTAGGGCATCTTAGTTTTGAAGGTATTGATCTGGGTATGACTACTGAACATTCCTCCTACATTATGATTATTCCCACATCATCTAATTTTCTTCTTTTTGACAGAAGTTCCTTGAGAAATTTAGCATAGTGGAGAATTTGTGTGATGGATTCCACAAAAGGAATATTTTTTTGATGTTTTCTAAATAACTCCCTAAATTAAGAAAATTGAACATCCCACTTCGTGTGCATTAGTCGTTGTGGAAATATAAGAGGAGGTATGTGGGCTTTTAATCATTCATTAAGTGCCTTGTTTTACTTTGTTTTCTTGCCTTTTCATTTTTTTTCATGTTTTTTTCGATCTTCCTCCTCTTTAGCTTCAAGTTGGATTGATTTTTTTGTTGAGTTTCCATTCTCAGTGGTAGGTATAGGAATCTTATCTGTTGGTTCGACATCTGGCATTTGGTGCTCTTGTAACTATGCGCCACTTCACAATGTGATGGATTTTGCTTCTTCTATTGGATTAACTCTTGTGCTTCCTAGTAGAGTTCCTTGTTGTTAGTTTTACATTTGTGTGACTACCTGAATGACTTTATTTTCAATGTTACACATAGAATCCTGTAATTTTTGGGTTGTTGACTGTAGGTTTTGGGTGTTTGTATGCAAATTTTGAGTTGTTGTCTGCAAATTCTGAGTTTCCATTTCTTGTAACTCAATCCTTGATTGATTGGTCATCATTATTTTAGCTATAGTTGCTCCCCAATATTGTTGAACTTTCATTGTAGGAGGGTCCAAGTCTGCTGTTTGTGTTTTCTCTTTATATTGATGCTGTTGATGAAATGGGGGTCGTTATTTCTCTTGAGATCATTTCTCTTGTGATTACATTGTAGGTCTGAAGGAAGATTGAGCATGAAATCCTGGTGGCCCGATGTTCTAGTTCATTGTTTGAGTAGTCAATGGCTCCTTCCAACTGTGGTTTTGGATATTTCCTTTCCAGTTTGTGTTGTAGTTGTTTCCATAATTTCCTTTGTTGTAGCTGACAATGTTTTCTTTTTGACATCTTGGTCTCAGATGTGTTATATAGACACATGGGATAATCATGAGGACCACCATAGTGTGGACAATGTTCATCTTGAACAACATAGACTGGATTAGGCAGGTTAGCTGACATGTTGTCAATCCTCTTGTTGAGAACTTCAAATTGTGCTGCCATGAATGTTTGGGAATCAACTTTATACACTCCGGCCTTTCTTCTTAAAAAATCTTCTAGCCACTGGAAACTGTGTTCGGCCATGTTTTGAGTAAATATGCACAGATCCTTATGATCCATCTCCATGAATTCATTACCAGTAGCTGTGTTGATTGTAGATTTAGTCTCAACATGATTTCCATTGTAGAATGCTTGCAACTATTTTTCCAACTTCATCCCATGATGAGGACAACAGCTTTACACGAGCTTGAATATTTTCCAAGATTCTCATAATGATTCGTATTCACTTTGAGAAAAGGAGTCGAGGTCTCTATTTTTTTCCTAATAATTAGATGTTGTGTAATATCAATCAAGAAATTATCTTCTTATCCCAAGTGAAAACTATTTCTTGGTCAAGACATTCCAACCAGTTCTTTTCTTTCCCGTGCAATGAGAATGAAAATAGTAGCACGATCAACACATCATCTATCACACTGTTATATTTAAATGTGTCACATAATTCAAGAAATATGTTCACATGCATATAAGGGTCTTCACTGTTCAATCCATTAATTTTTTCATGTTGTTGGAGACGGTTGATCATGGGCGGATTCAAATCAAAGTGCGTTGCTTGAATTCTAGGTCTAGTTATGTCTGTGCTAACTCCGACTGTGTTGGGTCGCAACTCATGTCTTATAGTAGTCCGAGGCCTTTGATTATCGAGACAGTTTTGGAAGAGTGGGTGGACTTGTCCACTAGGAAGCGTCAAGAATGTTAGTTTCAAAGATTTCCTATGGTGGATGCATTGCATTTGCATCTTATGTGCCAATTTGTTATTTTCCCTTTCTTTGATGTTCACATTGTGGATCATGTGGTGGTTCATTCTTTGACTAATCAGAATTACGAGTGTTCTCCATTAAGGAGAATAGTGCCTAAGGAAAGGTCTACTTGTAATTTCATTAATTCTAGATGTGTGCGTGCTCCTTGTAAATGGTTCCATAAATTTGGAACGTGCTTCCCAGTGTGTCCAATTTTAAAAATTTTATAACAAACTGGATACTGTAAGTGTGTATAGTTGTGTCAAACCACATATAACACCAAATCTAGTTCCCTAAAAATATTTCTTTGGAAAGTGATTGGACAGAAAAAAGTTGAGGGAATTCTTTTTTGGAGTTTAATTTTTATTATTTTAATTAAACCAAAAAGTGAGAAGACAAATGAAATAATGTAAAATGTAATTTAAAATTATAAAGGACTCTTAATCAACAAATTTTTTTGGGGATGCTGATTTCGTAATTATATTTCTACGCAGCCATGAAATGTATTCTTTTATGTGATTAAATATTTATTCTACTTAATTATCGCCAGTTCCAAAAAATAGAATAATCTTTTAGATTCACAATTTAGATTTCCTAATTTATTTAAGGTTCCATTCTATGGTGTTATAAATAAATTAGAAAAATCATTCAAGTACCAAACTACACAGATAAATGACATAACCCGTTTCTCAAAAAGTTGTGTCACCAATTTGAACTTACAGTAGGTCAACACTGTTAATCTTCTCGGACCGCCACGTCAACATATTTTTAAAATGGCCATTTTTAATTTCATCACTTAAATTAGTGGAAAAATAATTTAAACAGATAAAAATTAAATTAAAATAAACTAAATTGAAAATGAACCACCAAATAATATTGTTACATGGCATGCACAATACTTTAATTACTTAAACAAAATACCAACACTTATAAAATTACCCTGACATCATGATTGAAAGAATACACACGGGAAGAAAATAATTTTTCAAGTGAAATAACATTGTGCTTCCAAAGAAATGATTGTGTCAGTCTTTATTTTCACTACCCGCAGTAACCCTCAGCATGGGATGACGTCGCACACCAATGGTGTTCCCACCAGAATGGATGATGTTGGCAATGTAGCAGAGGCTGGTCGACTCCAGGTGTGGTGTGACAGAGAGTTAGCTTGAGAGAGGGAGTCACGCCAAAGAATTGTGATGGGGACCTATAGCGGCTTCTTGGATGGTGGTGGATGGTGCGTTGCAAGTGAAAAGAAGTGTGAGAGGGGGATGTCAAGGGCATACGGGTCTGGCAGTTGTGTGACATTAATAGGGATGTGCGGTGGCTGGGTAGCAGGGAATAAGGGTGGCGGTTCTGCGAGATAGAGGGGGTCGCAGGGTAGAAGGGTCGTGGCTGGGTGAGTGGAGGGGAGATGGGTGATGGGGTACAATGGGTGAAGGTGAGCGGTAATGCATTGGTTCACTAGGTGAGTAGGGCGACGAGGTAGAGAGGGGTGCGATGGGTCTAGCGGGAGAGATGGGGTGGCCGGGTAGGAGGGTAGCGGCTGGGGGGCCAAGTGTCCAGCCAGTTAGGACGGTGAGGTGGGGTGTGACAGGTGAAGCCGAGGCAAATGAGGTGAGAAAGGGCTGATGAATGAACAGGGGAGGCGGGATCGCTGTGCGGGGTATCATGACTGAGAGAGTAATAAATTGTGTGTGTGTGGGGGGGGGGGGTGATTAGAGAGAGAAAAAGATGGCTGGTGAGTGGAAAATGGAGAGGGGTGGGTCAATAAGGGATACAACCGGTAGGAGGACAGGGGGAAGTGGGGAAACCGAGAAAAATGTAAATTCAAAATGTAATGTTTTAAAACAAAATAATTATCTAAAAGGGTTTAAAAATAAAAACAATAAATTATTAATTAAATTATTAATAATAAGTAGATTTATTTAAATGTGTATATTATATTTGTAATTAATTAATAAACTAAACAAAAGTAATATTAATTAAACTAAAAAATAAAATATGAAATGATAATAAAGTAAACATTTATTAAAACAAAAAAAGTGAAATTAAATAATTAATATTAATATAAAACTATCTAAAAACTATAAAAACAACTAAAATATTTAAAATTATACAAAAAGAACCTAAAAACACAAGAATCAGTTAGAAAATTAATTAAAACTAAATTAAAAAACGTTAGTAAAATCCTTGTACATCAATGTTCAAGACCGTGTCTACGGTTCTGGGCCACATTCTTATTTATCTAAATCATTGATTATATTCCCTGGAGACTAGCTTTCGTTGTAGTATTTGTCCCATAATAATAATTGATCATTTTAAAAATCAATGTCGGGTGTCTTCCCAACCATGTTTTTACTGCTCCCAGAACCAATAGATTTTTATCAGAAGGGTAATAGTAATGAAGAACCTAGTGGGAGATTAATTATCTCACTTATGTACAAGTAAAAATGTTTCCATGTTTCCTAAAGAACTAAACGCATATTTTTTTGGGATCTGTTTTCAAACATGGTTATATATTCTAATAAAATGATGTAATGTTAATGTATGAAAATAAAGGGTCAATAGTGTTAGTATCAATGAAATAATTTAGTCATCATTTTGAAACTAGGATGAGAAATCATTAGTGAGATACCTTTGAATATTTCAAAGGATATGTATTTGGATGTCTCTAAATATACGTATAAAGATGAGTTATTTTTTAGGAAAATATCATAGAATTTTGGTTATGGATGGAGTGAGTGGTTTTATAGAAATATATTCTTTTCAGGATACAAAATGCGTATGATACACCAGCATATATGTACCTAAGGGTAAAAACTCTGAAAGGATTATCAGGCCTGACTAGAGTATAACCTGGTTCAAAACAATGGGCATTGGGGAACACCTAGTTTGACACTCTTGCGGGATATTCTTTGGGAAATCAAAAGATTATTTATGAAACATCATGATGTATATAAATATAATTTCACTATGAATATCCTATGCTAATCCTAGGTTGTCATGGATTAATGATTTATGTGTTGTAAATAGTAAAATGTTCCAATATATCTCTAATTTGATTGGTTGGATGATTCAAAAATTCTCTAATTTTATTATAACATGTTTCTTAACTGTTTAATATTATAATTATATTAAACTATGGTCTCATGTGTTTATCTCACAACATACATGCACATTATCTTATGATATTCAATCAATATATTTAGTTGTTCATAATAAAAAATTATCATGTACGACTTTATCTTATGATGTTAGATGGAGTTACTCATGAAATATATTTTAGTCAACATGATAACAAAAAAGGAATTTATTATTTTGAGAAGAATATTTATTGTCATAATAAGTAGAATAAAATTAAAATTTTATACTACACATGATAAATTCCATATGCTTCGTTGAAGGATGAATATCTTATAATGTTAATTCAAATTATGTTATAGATGACCTTATATGAAAAGAAGATTGTTCAGATGATATCCTATGATGATCTAATATTACATATCAATATGATCACATTTTAATATCATTATATATAATTTTATACATTTTGAGTATATCGGAAGACGAATATCCATTTGAGGAATGATGAGACCATGCAAGACATACCATTAAAATGGAAATTTAAAGATTGATAAACTGTCTCACATTATGATTATAAAAAAATTCAAAATTAGGAAAGCACATATACATACGATCTATTTCCAATCTTATCATAATCATTGCACATGATTATTCGATAGTTAGAGTTATCCTATACATAATTTTGAAACAACATATAAAAGGAACAGAATGTTCTGACTAAAAAAATGTGAGAACGAAAAGGGAATATTAATGTTCCGTTCATTACCCTTACTAAAGCACTAGAGATCGGTATATATCAATAATTGGTTTATCTAGTGAAAATCATACCATCTATATATATTTCACTGAAAATCATCCTAAACATAACATGAAGATTATAATTTTTAGGAAAAATTGTAACGACCCAAGTGTTTAATGAATAATAATTTTTTTCATTTATATTAATGTTTACGAATAAGATATCATCATTACATTAAATGGGATACTTTTTCTGATAGAATCTCAACACACAACAAGGAGTTCATTTGAAATTATAAGTTCGACACAACATTGAGTTATACTCAAAAATAATATAATATTATTATTATTTGAAATAGTAGTTAATGACTAGACACTGTATCTAAATAAAAGAATAGAACTAAATAAAATATGATTATACCTGTTTTTTAAATATCATTACATTTATCCAATAAATTATTGTGGCTTAATATAAGAGTGAATTTTATTTTAATCATGAAATATTGTAATAAATATTTAAAGGTTGTTTTATCTCCTTTTGATGGAGACCACTTTTTAAATATTGTTTTTTACAAATTTATATTTTCTGTTTGACAAAAAAAAAATTAGAATTAATAAGTGTAACATTAAAATTTACTTTGGATAATTTTTTCTTAATTTTCTAATAAAGTTCATTTTTAATGAATATTGAGAAATACCACATTTTATGTCAAAAATGCCTTTCATATAATTTATTTATATAGTAATATTATAATTTTAATTGGTTTTAAAGTTTCATTGGATTATATTTTTATCATTTAATTCATTATATTAATTTTAAGATATTTCACTTTTAAATTGGACATTAACACATGTCAATATTTTGTTAGTTATTTTTTCTTAAAAACCAACTTTTTGGTATTGAAAACGGGAATTTTTTTAAACTTAATTACTGAAAATTCAGGGTTTTGAATTTTTTAAAATAGATTCCATATTTTTAATCATAATGACTAAATTGTAGTAATTGGTAAATATTATTTTTATACATTATGAATAGTAACTACAGTAATTATTTTATTTACCGTAAAAAATAGTAAATCTAGAAAATAATGGTAAATATATAATATTTTAAAAACATTTAACTACCCTAACATGTGTCAAAATCATATTTTATTATATATTTATGACTGTCTATATCCTTGGGTGGATTTTTGGACTCTATGGAGCCACTGGTTTGTGAAAATGACATTTTATAAAAATTAATTTAATGTAAAGAAAAATATAACATAAATATGAATCTTTTAATAAAACATTTTTTATGGGGTTATATAAGTGATATAATAGACTATGAATATTAATTATAAATCTAGAATGATTTAATAATCATTTTATTTTTTTTATAATTATTACACAGCAAATAAATAATTATATTTATGATACAATTATGATGTAGTGATTTCTTTATTAATGAATGACTAAAATAAAGGACATTATAAAGATTAATGTAAATTTGTTAGAAAAATTTTTGTGCAGTACAAGAATTTTATGGATTCTAATGACTTGTTATATTTGAATACATGATTCTTTTTTGAGTGAATCATGTTGTTATCGATTTTGAAAAGTCATGATATTAATAGTATAAAAGATTACATAAATGAGTTTTTAAGACAAATACTATTTAATTAAATTGTATAATAATCATAATAAACTAATATTCAGCCGAATGAATTAGATAATGTTGAACATATCATTAGTGAATTACTTGAGGTTCTAATGTCATTTTATAGTTTATATATTTACCATGTTGTAGGAAAATACAAGAAGATGTGGTACGAGTTAAATTAGTTTACGAAGAGTTAAAGATAAAAGATATAGTTAAATTTGTGACCTAAACTTATCTAAAACATATTGATTGAGAGTTTTTAGAAAAAAAATAATCTTTTCATTTAAATAAATGACCTGGGGATATTTTTAATCAGAAATTAATTTCATAAAAAATAATACTTCATAACATTATAAAAGTACCCCTCCTTCCTCTATAAACGACAACCACCTATACACACATAACTGAAAACTCTCATGCCCCTTGGCTCATCCAAATTTTGCACGAATAATCCCCCAACATCCATAACTTCCTCCTAGAAGAATTACCATGGGAATAAGGCTATCTATGAAATAATTTAGGCTCAAATAAAAAGAAGTTACCAGATTTAGAGGTAACGTCTTCTCCCAAATCATTTATATTATTTTTCTTCTCCACTAAAAATGATCCTGTTATTCAATAATTAAATAACAAATAATGTATCTTAAATATAGTAGGATTTTTTTATGATAAGTTTTCAAACCACACACACACACCTCTATCTAAGGGATATAATCATACTCTTTCTGTGGACTGTGAATTACTCCCTCATGAAATAGTGATTGTTCAATTTACCCCTACCACTTCCAATGGTGGACATTATGATTGAAAATAATTTATATATTATATATATTATATTTATAATGTCTTTATCATTCTGTATTTTCCATTTATAGAATACCTTTAGGATTACATAATGTGTAAATATGGAAACATCATTTGAGGAAGTGTGGACTACCGCCCCTCAAAGTGATATGCCTCATTCATGTCATACATAGAATGTATAAATATGAAATTAATGAAATAATGTAAATTATATAAAATATTATATTATAGTGTAATTATAATATACCTATGTATCATTTAGTTTTATTTCCTTTTAATATGAAAAATATATGAAAGTATCATTCAAGCGTACGTACGACATACCGCCTCCCGGAACTGTGTATTTCGTTTACTACCTCTGAATGTTTTGGAATATTATAAATATATATATATATCATGGATATATATGATATTTAAATAAATAATACTATTCTGAATAATATGGACAATTGACCATGTTGAAAATTTGTAATTATATCAAGTTCATTTTTGACTCAAGTACGAAATATCAACAAAACGACTAATATGAACATAAATAATTATTAAATTTTTATAACATACTGATATGTAATATAAAATGGATAATAAAACTTTAAACAGTTGTGATGAAATTATAAATTAACCCAGGTTTATTATTCTTTAATATAAAGAACGAACATGACAAGTCGGACTCAAGGTAAGTGAACTATGCACCTTCCAATTTTAGTGAAAGACTTCTTTTATGTTATTTATTTTAATTTCCATTTTCTTATGTTGGGAAATGTTCTTCAATATCTTTATTGTTGTAAATTTTATCTCCATGTGATGGGAGACCCTTTTCTATCCAAGAGGCTCATTTTTTTTTGAAATTTAACGTGACACAATTTGGATGCCGAATTTTTGTAAGGGATCTTCTTAACCTAATTTCTATCAATTGGGTTAATGTTCTATGTAGTGATTATGTCATTAAATGATTATATGAGAAATGAATTTTTATATCTTATCTGGTATTTAAAAATTCTTAATATGGTTTATATACTCCTTTATGAAATATTAATCATGAATATTTTTATTCCCACGATATTATATGTTTGGTTTAATGTTATTCATTAATTATTTTTGTTGAAGTATTTTCTCAAGTGGTAAGCGACTTCATCTCAATCCAATTTCGTTGAGGCATATTTTGGTTTATATAGGAACTCATTTTATAAGCTTTATAATTATACCATTTTTATTTAAATTTCATTCAATAATTTTCAAAAGTAATCTTTTGGTTTTTGAAGTGTTTTAATAAATGACTAAGGGAATTTTTATTTTTAATGGATGTAGGGACAACAACCATTCCACCACAATGAGTGTTATTTGAAATTTGGATTCCTTAACAATTCATAAAGTTTTTAAAAGGAAAATAAATATGATATACCCTTTTTACGTATTTGGGTATTGGAAATGGTTTTGAGAAATAATTGATGATGTCAATATCTTGAAATGATTTATTATGATTGCAATGTGGAAATGTTATATTTACTTTTTTCTTGTTTTATTTTATATGCATACATTGTGGTTCATGGGTTTTTTTCACGTTTATGTGTGGTTCCATGATAAACCAATGGAATATGATCTCAAGATAGCTCCCCAATGCATTGGTTAATGTGTTGGAGAGAAACATTAATGACTCTACTAAGAGATTTAGGGGATATATTGTGATGGTTATTCCAAATGTAACTCTCTATGTAGTTGTGAATGCTACAATGTATATATGTTATACGTTCCAAAAATTACCATTATGATTTATGATATCTATTAGTAATTTATAAATCTTATGATTTCGTGAGGTATGTTTAAGATCAACTATTTTATGAATCAAATGTATGGTTTCAATGATTTGTATTTATTGTTGTACTGATTTTACATTATTTATTTTATATCACTTACTGAGCTACATTAGTCATCCCATGTTATTGAAATTTTTTTATAGGGTATAAGTATGGGTAAGATAAAAGAATATTTTAAGAAGATTTATATCATGAAATGAATTCCTATTTCATTTTAAAGAGTTTTTTTAAAATAGATAGAGGAGAAGTGTCTAATTTGTAATTTTTGAGATGTAATGTAATATTTAGGGCCTAATTATCTAATGATATAAACCTGAAATGATCCTCAGTTTCGAATTATTGACTTAACTCAAGATTATGAAATATTTATGGTTGGGGCATTACAGTTGGTATTAAAGGTCAGTTTAGATAACTTTAGAGGTTATGGTTTTATCAGGGTGTATGTAATAGATCCCATATAACAATGATGGTTATTATCATATGGAATATTTTTGAGGATTAAGGTAAAATAGGTTGTTTGGATAAAACCCTGAATAATGGAGATATAAAGTGGATGGTGAATTAGAGAAATATAAAATTATTATTTTATCTTTATGTTATAGATGATTTTTTATTTTAATAATAAAATTTTGTTTCATGTTAAGATGACTATTATTTTTATATGATTATAAATCATTTGTCAATATGTATGGAAATATATCTTGTACGACATTCATATCACTCCACGACGATTTTTTCATCACTACTGTGGAAAAAAGCATGTTCGAATGATTTTGACAGCCTCTTGTGTATTCAAGTCACCTACAAGAAATTGATTGACTTATCCATAACCTACTCAATTATAAACATATTTTATGGGTAATTGTATGTTTGTCATATTATTTCAATATCTCACCTTTTCAAACATTATCTAAAATGAAATTAATGATTTGTAGAAAAGGATTACTTTTTGAAAGTAGGACAACAAGATGAAAGACAAAGGGAAGATAATGAATATCGTGATATATGGATTCAAGGTATGATTTATTTTCTAATCCATAAACATTAAATCATATTTGGATTTATATTTATAAATGAGGATAAAATTCGATCTATAGGAATGATGTATAATGAAATAAGGTTTAAATACATTGTCAATGGGTTATGAAGAACACTGAATGTGTAAGAAGTCAAAATATAAGGGATTCCATTGTTATGGTAAATTTTGAGAAGATGAAATGTTTAAAATTATTAATTCTATATTGATAATTGGATTACTTTGGAATAATTTTTCTAGTATGTTTAACCCTGAAGTTTGATATGTGAAAATATTATTCAAGGAATAATTACCTTTTCTTTTGTGGATATAATGCATAACCTTATGGGTTAATATGATATTTTGTATTTGAGTTGATTAATGGTTAATACATTTTAGGATGAAAAAGGAAAGGTATTAGATAACCTTTGAGGATAAAAATGGTAATGGTAATTTCTGAGGAAATTATCTTATTTTTCAGAATGTTTTAATAATGATATTGTTTTAGAAAAATTACAACCTATAAGATGGGTGAAAATTCCTCACGTTCGACAAGGCCGCATGACTCAAACCCAGATCCAATGGATGACAAGGGTGTATCACCTACCATTGACCTATGTGAATTTCCTAGTTAGTATGACTTATTATTTTAAGTCAAACGGTTTTATGAATAAAGAATAAGATGATTTTGGTACTTATTTTTTTAAAAATTTATATCCCTAGTATTGTAAAATGATATGGTTATTAAGTGATAAATGTAATTTTGGAGGACGTTCTCCCTTTGGGAATACTATACGCCAAATGAAGTAGAATACTATAGGATTTAATTTGTGGATTAACGGTTGAAATATTAGTTTTGAATAAACTATGTTTTATTGTGGACATATGGCTATTTTCAATATTTATGGAACTGATTAACCTATCACAAATAATATGTGATTTGGTTAATTTATTTTTCTAGGAGACTTTAAGAGTAGTCTATGTTATTTGGAGATAAATGTTAATATTTATCATGGAAGAAATCATTATCAAATAATTCTAAATTTTGGGGTCCAATCATAGTTGTTTTATTTTGAATTAATTTAAGGAAAGTTGTGTATTGAATGTATTTTCGATCATTGGGTATTTTTTATTCAATTTTGGAGATTTAGAGTTTTATTTCTTTTTATGATGGATTATCCTTTTAGGGATTATCTGACCTTCTGCTAACAATTTTTGTATTTGTTAATTTCTAAAGACATGGGAAATATATAGTTTATATATTGTGGATTATGTTATTCTATCTAATTTGATTCTGGCACTTCAGATGTGACCAATTCATCTTGAATACTAATCGTTTGGAGAAAATTTGAGTTTGTAGTAGAAATTTATTAAATAATGAAACTATAATTTAGAAGTAGTTATATTTACTTATGATCTTAGTCAATCTCATAAATCTGTTCTATAACATTATATAAAGGACCTTAAAACAAAAAACATTTTTCGTTTAATTTTATAACTGGGGAATCAAAAATCGTTTAACCTATCTGAATTATGTAATTTTATAGTGGTTAACAATCTATTGATCACGTTTTCTATCACTCCCCATCAGATCATGATGGTTTTTTTCTCTTCCATATCCATGTTTACCATCATCAAATCATATTATTGGTAATCATGGGTGACCTTTGTAATTATCTTCCTTTCTTTTAAAGTGATAGTTTTATTGAATATTTTCCTGATGTGGGACTTTAAAGGAAGATTCCGAGCCCAATTTTAAAATTGAGAGGACATAATTTCCGAAATTAGGGATGGAAATAATGACCCAGGTATTTATAGAATAATATTTTTTATATTTTTGCTAATATTTATGAATAGGATATTATTTATACATTAAATCAGATGCTTTTTCTGATAGCATACTCAACACACAACAACAGATATCTTTAAAGTCAAATGTTGGAAACAACATTTCCTTATACCAAAAAATAATATAAGAATATTATTAATTTAAATGGGAGTTAATGCCTAGTAATTTTATTTGTTGAATGAACCAAACCAACTACAATATGATTAAACATATTTTTTAAATATCTATTCGTTTATCCAAAAAAATTAGCGGCTTAAAATAAGAGTGAATCCAATTTTATGCCTGAAATACTCATATATTTTTTAAAAGGTCATTTTACCATCTTTTTGTGGAGAACTATTTTTAAATATAGTTTTTGGAATTTTTTAATGTTCTATTGGACAAAAAAACATATTCCTTATAAGTGTAAAATCAAAAATTACCTTGAATAATTTATTGGTAAATTTAGGATAATGTTAAATTTTTATTGAATAATTAAAAATATCACCTCTAACGTTACTTATTTTAATTTTCAAAAATCTGTTAAGGTGAAAGTGAGAACCGTCAAAGGATTGAACACCAAAAGAAATTACAGATTTGTTGAAAATTAGTTTGAGATGATTGTAATCCCACTCCCTAAATAAAATCTAGGAAATATAATTTACCTCTGAGTCAGGGTAGCCCTTTATGAAGCCTTCATACCGATGTGACAATTTGTCCCATGATTCTTGAATTCCCCCATGTCGATATTCCTCATATTGCAGCGTCTCAGTAGAATGACAGACTGTATATCAATCCACTCCCCATCCTCATTAGTTGTGGAACCAAACAAGCGAACTTCCTATTTTCCTTAGTGCTTTCATATCCATTGCTTCTTCAACAATTTTTTCATTCGATATCATAAGTAGGTCCATGTTGTCCAGCATCAAGGATAACTATTGTTATGGGTCTCCAGTGGATCTTGACTCACACTGCTATACAGGATCCATAGTCTCTGTACAGTTCAAGGGATTGGTAGGGACAATGTCCTCACCCCCTGCATACACCATGTCACTAGAAATTTAGTCCATTGTAAGCTGGCTTCCCCTAGTATTAAGAGCCTTTGGGGGAAGTTTTCCATTACATGCACATCTAGTGATCGGATGACTAGGTAGGTTAGAATAATGTTTCCTATGAATCTCCCTCTAGTTTTTATTAATAAATCCATCAGGATCAATATTAGTGTTCTTACATTTCATAGTGGAGGATCTAAGATATTCCTCTGCAATGACCACTTCCTTGGACATAGAAGGGAATACCAAATGATCTTCAGTCTCCTTATGGGAATATCGCACATCCACCATGCAGTCCTTCCCCTCTCCATGGGTTCCCTCTATCCCATCTCATTCACCACTATCTTGGCATTCATCCTCTCTCAGTAGTATAAACAAGTTTTGATAGTTCATATTTTTCCCTAGATATAACCTTCTCAGTATAAGAAGGTGCCTCCTGCATGGCCATTATTGGTAGCTCATAGACTCCTACCTGATGAAATCCACATCCCATAAATTTAATGTGCATTGAGTTTTCCCCCTGACCCAAACGCCGAGAGCCCTCACCAGTGTCTTGGTCATCGAAGACTCCCCCAATAACCTTAGTTACCTTGGCTATATTTTTTGATTCAATATGAATTTCCATATCCTATTAATGGAAATCCTTCACTAAGCCACTTCTTCCACCATGTGAGACACCTTCTAGAAGCATGTGATAGTATTTCACTACCTCTTCACTACAACATGAAACTACATTATCAAGGGGTACCACCTCGCCAGAACATATGTCTGATGTAGTGTCTTTGCACTCTATTTCCCATAGAATGAACACCCCCGAACTGTCTTCAGTCTTTAAAACACCATTAATAAACTCGGGTTTGGATTGGTGACTGGAACATGCCTCAATGAACCTTTAACTATAAGACCAAGACTAAATCTGAGCGCCCTCACCTTTTTCTTGCAAGCTTCAAGACCACTGTTGGTGCACACTAGCTTTACAACCAATATATTTCTGTTATATTCACCCTTTCCAAGCCCCTGAATGTTTTCTCTTGGATCCTCTACCAATAGAGGAACCAAATTCATCCTCACTTGTAAATTTTAATATAGTTAATACATATTAAAATACCCCCTTTTGGATTTTGACAGTGGGAATTAATTTTTTATTAATTACTGAAACTTATGTGTTAGGAATTTTAAAAAAAATGGTATCCATATTTGGAATCAGAAGATTAAATTTTTTTGAATAGGTAACTTATATTTTTAGACATTATGAATAGTAACTTCAGTATTTATTTTATTTACCATGGGGATATGGTAAATCTTGTAAATAAGGGTTAACGAATAATAATATAATATTATTAAACTAACATAACACATGTCCTCATCCTATTTGCTGAGATATTTAAAACCTTTGGTATCCTTGGGTCTATTTTGGGACCCCATGGAGCCACTTGGTTGTGAAAATGACATTTAATAATAAATTATTTAATGTAAATAAATATTACATTAACATATATCTTTTACTAAATCAATATTTATATGGGGTTATATAATTATATCTCCAACTAAAATATTTAATTTGAAATATTAAAATATTTCATACTTCAAGGTATTTTGTTAATAATTTTTAGACATAAAAAAAATAAATATATTTATGACACAATAAAGAGGTAGTGATTTCCTTATTAATGAATGATTTAAGTAAATGAGATTAAAAATAATATTCTAAATTTATTTTATAACTTTTTGTGTCATTAACTAATTTCATGGATGAGTATGACTCTTTATCTATTTCTTAATGGAGTTTTTTCAAATGAATCAAGTTGTTATGGGTTTTTAAATAGACAAGTTATGATTACTATAAAAACATATATTTGTTTTTAAATCAAATACTATTTTATTAAATGATATAATTGTCCTAAAAATATTATATTCTAACAATGACTTATATAATGCTGAAAATGTTATTAATGAACCACGTGAGTTTATATTGGCATTTTATAGTAATTATATTAACCATATAGTATAAATATATAAGAATACAAGGTAAGATGTAAATTAGATAACTAAGGGTTAAAGCTAATATATAAGGTTAAATTTCAGACCAAGATATGTCTAAAAATATGGGTTGAGAGGTTTTCAACCAAAGAACATATTATCTTTGAAATAAATCACTTTTGGACCTTTTGAAACCTGAAATCATTTGATAATATAATTATACTTTGAAACATTCCTAAAGCTTCCCTCTTACCTCTTATAAAAGGCCACCTCCTCTACCCACATAACTCACACCACTAAAGACCCTTGGCTCATCGAAATTTGGCACAAATAATTTCCCAAAATCTATCTCTTCCTCCTAGAATAATTACCTTTAGAATAAGGATATTCAATAAATAATTTTCAGTCAAATCATAAGAAGTTTCCCGATTCAGAGGTAACACCTTCTCTCGTGTTCTTTTATTTTATTTTCCTTCTCCACTACCTATGCTCTTATTATTATTTTTATTACATAAAAAACCACCATCACAAATATACTTGCATGTTTTTAGGATAATGATTCTTACTACACAATCAAAAACCTGCATATAATGGATATGAACATACTGTTTCTGTGGATGGTGAACTATTACCTCACGAAATGATGATTGTTCAATTTTCCCCGATCACCTGTCATGGTGGCCATTAAGATGGCCTATATTTATATATGATATATATTATTTTTATATTATCTATATTCTTATGTATTTTTTTAATAAATTCTTTTGTACTTTCCATAATGTTTAAATATTATATATTTATTTGAGGAAGTGCAGACTACCACTCCCCCAAAGTGATATGACTCGTTCATGCCATATATGGAACATATAAAGGATTACGTTAATGAAATTTTTTAACATATATAAAATATGATATTGTACATGAATTATAATATTCCTATGTATAATTTATTTTTTATTACATTAAATATGAAGAATAAATGAAATTAGCGTTCATGCGTATGTATGACTTACCGTCTCCATGAAAGGTGAATTTATTTGTTATCTCAAATTGTTATGAATAATTAAAAATTCATATTACAAGGAATAGTGAAACTACTAGGGCATCTTAGTTTTGAAGGTATTGATCTGGGTATGACTACTGAACATTCCTCCTACATTATGATTATTCCCACATCATCTAATTTTCTTCTTTTTGACAGAAGTTCCTTGAGAAATTTAGCATAGTGGAGAATTTGTGTGATGGATTCCACAAAAGGAATATTTATTTGATTTTTTCTAAATAACTCCCTAAATTAAGAAAATTGAACATCCCACTTCGTGTGCATTAGTCGTTGTGGAAATATAAGAGGAGGTATGTGGGCTTTTAATCATTCATTAAGTGCCTTGTTTTACTTTGTTTTCTTGCCTTTTCATTTTTTTTCATGTTTTTTTCGATCTTCCTCCTCTTTAGCTTCAAGTTGGATTGATTTTTTTGTTGAGTTTCCATTCTCAGTGGTAGGTATAGGAATCTTATCTGTTGGTTCGACATCTGGCATTTGGTGCTCTTGTAACTATGCGCCACTTCACAATGTGATGGATTTTGCTTCTTCTATTGGATTAACTCTTGTGCTTCCTAGTAGAGTTCCTTGTTGTTAGTTTTACATTTGTGTGACTACCTGAATGACTTTATTTTCAATGTTACACATAGAATCCTGTAATTTTTGGGTTGTTGACTGTAGGTTTTGGGTGTTTGTATGCAAATTTTGAGTTGTTGTCTGCAAATTCTGAGTTTCCATTTCTTGTAACTCAATCCTTGATTGATTGGTCATCATTATTTTAGCTATAGTTGCTCCCCAATATTGTTGAACTTTCATTGTAGGAGGGTCCAAGTCTGCTGTTTGTGTTTTCTCTTTATATTGATGTTGTTGATGAAATGGGGGTCGTTATTTCTCTTGAGATCATTTCTCTTGTGATTACATTGTAGGTCTGAAGGAAGATTGAGCATGAAATCCTGGTGGCCCGATGTTCTAGTTCATTGTTTGAGTAGTCAATGGCTCCTTCCAACTGTGGTTTTGGATATTTCCTTTCTAGTTTGTGTTGTAGTTGTTTCCATAATTTCCTTTGTTGTAGCTGACAATGTTTTCTTTTTGACATCTTGGTCTCAGATGTGTTATATAGACACATGGGATAATCATGAGGACCACCATAGTGTGGACAATGTTCATCTTGAACAACATAGACTGGATTAGGCAGGTTAGCTGACATGTTGTCAATCCTCTTGTTGAGAACTTCAAATTGTGCTGCCATGAATGTTTGGGAATCAACTTTATACACTCCGGCCTTTCTTCTTAAAAAATCTTCTAGCCACTGGAAACTGTGTTCGGCCATGTTTTGAGTAAATATGCACAGATCCTTATGATCCATCTCCATGAATTCATTACCAGTAGCTGTGTTGATTGTAGATTTAGTCTCAACATGATTTCCATTGTAGAATGCTTGCAACTATTTTTCCAACTTCATCCCATGATGAGGACAACAGCTTTACACGAGCTTGAATATTTTCCAAGATTCTCATAATGATTCGTATTCACTTTGAGAAAAGGAGTCGAGGTCTCTATTTTTTTCCTAATAATTAGATGTTGTGTAATATCAATCAAGAAATTATCTTCTTATCCCAAGTGAAAACTATTTCTTGGTCAAGACATTCCAACCAGTTCTTTTCTTTCCCGTGCAATGAGAATGAAAATAGTAGCACGATCAACACATCATCTATCACACTGTTATATTTAAATGTGTCACATAATTCAAGAAATATGTTCACATGCATATAAGGGTCTTCACTGTTCAATCCATTAATTTTTTCATGTTGTTGGAGACGGTTGATCATGGGCGGATTCAAATCAAAGTGCGTTGCTTGAATTCTAGGTCTAGTTATGTCTGTGCTAACTCCGACTGTGTTGGGTCGCAACTCATGTCTTATAGTAGTCCGAGGCCTTTGATTATCGAGACAGTTTTGGAAGAGTGGGTGGACTTGTCCACTAGGAAGCGTCAAGAATGTTAGTTTCAAAGATTTCCTATGGTGGATGCATTGCATTTGCATCTTATGTGCCAATTTGTTATTTTCCCTTTCTTTGATGTTCACATTGTGGATCATGTGGTGGTTCATTCTTTGACTAATCAGAATTACGAGTGTTCTCCATTAAGGAGAATAGTGCCTAAGGAACGGTCTACTTGGAATTTCATTAATTCTAGATGTGTGCGTGCTCCTTGTAAATGGTTCCATAAATTTGGAACGTGCTTCCCAGTGTGTCCAATTTTAAAAATTTTATAACAAACTGGATACTGTAAGTGTGTATAGTTGTGTCAAACCACATATAACACCAAATCTAGTTCCCTAAAAATATTTCTTTGGAAAGTGATTGGACAGAAAAAAGTTGAGGGAATTCTTTTTTGGAGTTTAATTTTTATTATTTTAATTAAACCAAAAAGTGAGAAGACAAATGAAATAATGTAAAATGTAATTTAAAATTATAAAGGACTCTTAATCAACAAATTTTTTTGGGGATGCTGATTTCGTAATTATATTTCTACGCAGCCATGAAATGTATTCTTTTATGTGATTAAATATTTATTCTACTTAATTATCGCCAGTTCCAAAAAATAGAATAATCTTTTAGATTCACAATTTAGATTTCCTAATTTATTTAAGGTTCCATTCTATGGTGTTATAAATAAATTAGAAAAATCATTCAAGTACCAAACTACACAGATAAATGACATAACCCGTTTCTCAAAAAGTTGTGTCACCAATTTGAACTTACAGTAGGTCAACACTGTTAATCTTCTCGGACCGCCACGTCAACATATTTTTAAAATGGCCATTTTTAATTTCATCACTTAAATTAGTGGAAAAATAATTTAAACAGATAAAAATTAAATTAAAATAAACTAAATTGAAAATGAACCACCAAATAATATTGTTACATGGCATGCACAATACTTTAATTACTTAAACAAAATACCAACACTTATAAAATTACCCTGACATCATGATTGAAAGAATACACACGGGAAGAAAATAATTTTTCAAGTGAAATAACATTGTGCTTCCAAAGAAATGATTGTGTCAGTCTTTATTTTCACTACCCGCAGTAACCCTCAGCATGGGATGACGTCGCACACCAATGGTGTTCCCACCAGAATGGATGATGTTGGCAATGTAGCAGAGGCTGGTCGACTCCAGGTGTGGTGTGACAGAGAGTTAGCTTGAGAGAGGGAGTCACGCCAAAGAATTGTGATGGGGACCTATAGCGGCTTCTTGGATGGTGGTGGATGGTGCGTTGCAAGTGAAAAGAAGTGTGAGAGGGGGATGTCAAGGGCATACGGGTCTGGCAGTTGTGTGACATTAATAGGGATGTGCGGTGGCTGGGTAGCAGGGAATAAGGGTGGCGGTTCTGCGAGATAGAGGGGGTCGCAGGGTAGAAGGGTCGTGGCTGGGTGAGTGGAGGGGAGATGGGTGATGGGGTACAATGGGTGAAGGTGAGCGGTAATGCATTGGTTCACTAGGTGAGTAGGGCGACGAGGTAGAGAGGGGTGCGATGGGTCTAGCGGGAGAGATGGGGTGGCCGGGTAGGAGGGTAGCGGCTGGGGGGCCAAGTGTCCAGCCAGTTAGGACGGTGAGGTGGGGTGTGACAGGTGAAGCCGAGGCAAATGAGGTGAGAAAGGGCGGATGAATGAACAGGGGAGGCGGGATCGCTGTGCGGGGTATCATGACTGAGAGAGTAATAAATTGTGTGTGTGTGGGGGGGGGGGGTGATTAGAGAGAGAAAAAGATGGCTGGTGAGTGGAAAATGGAGAGGGGTGGGTCAATAAGGGATACAACCGGTAGGAGGACAGGGGGAAGTGGGGAAACCGAGAAAAATGTAAATTCAAAATGTAATGTTTTAAAACAAAATAATTATCTAAAAGGGTTTAAAAATAAAAACAATAAATTATTAATTAAATTATTAATAATAAGTAGATTTATTTAAATGTGTATATTATATTTGTAATTAATTAATAAACTAAACAAAAGTAATATTAATTAAACTAAAAAATAAAATATGAAATGATAATAAAGTAAAAATTTATTAAAACAAAAAAAGTGAAATTAAATAATTAATATTAATATAAAACTATCTAAAAACTATAAAAACAACTAAAATATTTAAAATTATACAAAAAGAACCTAAAAACACAAGAATAAGTTAGAAAATTAATTAAAACTAAATTAAAAAACGTTAGTAAAATCCTTGTACATCAATGTTCAAGACCGTGTCTACGGTTCTGGGCCACATTCTTATTTATCTAAATCATTGATTATATTCCCTGGAGACTAGCTTTCGTTGTAGTATTTGTCCCATAATAATAATTGATCATTTTAAAAATCAATGTCGGGTGTCTTCCCAACCATGTTTTTACTGCTCCCAGAACCAATAGATTTTTATCAGAAGGGTAATAGTAATGAAGAACCTAGTGGGAGATTAATTATCTCACTTATGTACAAGTAAAAATGTTTCCATGTTTCCTAAAGAACTAAACGCATATTTTTTTGGGATCTGTTTTCAAACATGGTTATATATTCTAATAAAATGATGTAATGTTAATGTATGAAAATAAAGGGTCAATAGTGTTAGTATCAATGAAATAATTTAGTCATCATTTTGAAACTAGGATGAGAAATCATTAGTGAGATACCTTTGAATATTTCGAAGGATATGTATTTGGATGTCTCTAAATATACGTATAAAGATGAGTTATTTTTTAGGAAAATATCATAGAATTTTGGTTATGGATGGAGTGAGTGGTTTTATAGAAATATATTCTTTTCAGGATACAAAATGCGTATGATACACCAGCATATATGTACCTAAGGGTAAAAACTCTGAAAGGATTATCAGGCCTGACTAGAGTATAACCTGGTTCAAAACAATGGGCATTGGGGAACACCTAGTTTGACACTCTTGCGGGATATTCTTTGGGAAATCAAAAGATTATTTATGAAACATCATGATGTATATAAATATAATTTCACTATGAATATCCTATGCTAATCCTAGGTTGTCATGGATTAATGATTTATGTGTTGTAAATAGTAAAATGTTCCAATATATCTCTAATTTGATTGGTTGGATGATTCAAAAATTCTCTAATTTTATTATAACATGTTTCTTAACTGTTTAATATTATAATTATATTAAACTATGGTCTCATGTGTTTATCTCACAACATACATGCACATTATCTTATGATATTCAATCAATATATTTAGTTGTTCATAATAAAAAATTATCATGTACGACTTTATCTTATGATGTTAGATGGAGTTACTCATGAAATATATTTTAGTCAACATGATAACAAAAAAGGAATTTATTATTTTGAGAAGAATATTTATTGTCATAATAAGTAGAATAAAATTAAAATTTTATACTACACATGATAAATTCCATATGCTTCGTTGAAGGATGAATATCTTATAATGTTAATTCAAATTATGTTATAGATGACCTTATATGAAAAGAAGATTGTTCAGATGATATCCTATGATGATCTAATATTACATATCAATATGATCACATTTTAATATCATTATATATAATTTTATACATTTTGAGTATATCGGAAGACGAATATCCATTTGAGGAATGATGAGACCATGCAAGACATACCATTAAAATGGAAATTTAAAGATTGATAAACTGTCTCACATTATGATTATAAAAAAATTCAAAATTAGGAAAGCACATATACATACGATCTATTTCCAATCTTATCATAATCATTGCACATGATTATTCGATAGTTAGAGTTATCCTATACATAATTTTGAAACAACATATAAAAGGAACAGAATGTTCTGACTAAAAAAATGTGAGAACGAAAAGGGAATATTAATGTTCCATTCATTACCCTTACTAAAGCACTAGAGATCGGTATATATCAATAATTGGTTTATCTAGTGAAAATCATACCATCTATATATATTTCACTGAAAATCATCCTAAACATAACATGAAGATTATAATTTTTAGGAAAAATTGTAACGACCCAAGTGTTTAATGAATAATAATTTTTTTCATTTATATTAATGTTTACGAATAAGATATCATCATTACATTAAATGGGATACTTTTTCTGATAGAATCTCAACACACAACAAGGAGTTCATTTGAAATTATAAGTTCGACACAACATTGAGTTATACTCAAAAATAATATAATATTATTATTATTTGAAATAGTAGTTAATGACTAGACACTGTATCTAAATAAAAGAATAGAAATAAATAAAATATGATTATACCTGTTTTTTAAATATCATTACATTTATCCAATAAATTATTGTGGCTTAATATAAGAGTGAATTTTATTTTAATCATGAAATATTGTAATAAATATTTAAAGGTTGTTTTATCTCCTTTTGATGGAGACCACTTTTTAAATATTGTTTTTTACAAATTTATATTTTCTGTTTGACAAAAAAAAAATTAGAATTAATAAGTGTAACATTAAAATTTACTTTGGATAATTTTTTCTTAATTTTCTAATAAAGTTCATTTTTAATGAATATTGAGAAATACCACATTTTATGTCAAAAATGCCTTTCATATAATTTATTTATATAGTAATATTATAATTTTAATTGGTTTTAAAGTTTCATTGGATTATATTTTTATCATTTAATTCATTATATTAATTTTAAGATATTTCACTTTTAAATTGGACATTAACACATGTCAATATTTTGTTAGTTATTTTTTCTTAAAAACCAACTTTTTGGTATTGAAAACGGGAATTTTTTTAAACTTAATTACTGAAAATTCAGGGTTTTGAATTTTTTAAAATAGATTCCATATTTTTAATCATAATGACTAAATTGTAGTAATTGGTAAATATTATTTTTATACATTATGAATAGTAACTACAGTAATTATTTTATTTACCGTAAAAAATAGTAAATCTAGAAAATAATGGTAAATATTTAATATTTTAAAAACATTTAACTACCCTAACATGTGTCAAAATCATATTTTATTATATATTTATGACTGTCTATATCCTTGGGTGGATTTTTGGACTCTATGGAGCCACTGGTTTGTGAAAATGACATTTTATAAAAATTAATTTAATGTAAAGAAAAATATAACATAAATATGAATCTTTTAATAAAACATTTTTTATGGGGTTATATAAGTGATATAATAGACTATGAATATTAATTATAAATCTAGAATGATTTAATAATCATTTTATTTTTTTTATAATTATTACACAGCAAATAAATAATTATATTTATGATACAATTATGATGTAGTGATTTCTTTATTAATGAATGACTAAAATAAAGGACATTATAAAGATTAATGTAAATTTGTTAGAAAAATTTTTGTGCAGTACAAGAATTTTATGGATTCTAATGACTTGTTATATTTGAATACATGATTCTTTTTTGAGTGAATCATGTTGTTATCGATTTTGAAAAGTCATGATATTAATAGTATAAAAGATTACATAAATGAGTTTTTAAGACAAATACTATTTAATTAAATTGTATAATAATCATAATAAACTAATATTCAGCCGAATGAATTAGATAATGTTGAACATATCATTAGTGAATTACTTGAGGTTCTAATGTCATTTTATAGTTTATATATTTACCATGTTGTAGGAAAATACAAGAAGATGTGGTACGAGTTAAATTAGTTTACGAAGAGTTAAAGATAAAAGATATAGTTAAATTTGTGACCTAAACTTATCTAAAACATATTGATTGAGAGTTTTTAGAAAAAAAATAATCTTTTCATTTAAATAAATGACCTGGGGATATTTTTAATCAGAAATTAATTTCATAAAAAATAATACTTCATAACATTATAAAAGTACCCCTCCTTCCTCTATAAACGACAACCACCTATACACACATAACTGAAAACTCTCATGCCCCTTGGCTCATCCAAATTTTGCACGAATAATCCCCCAACATCCATAACTTCCTCCTAGAAGAATTACCATGGGAATAAGGCTATCTATGAAATAATTTAGGCTCAAATAAAAAGAAGTTACCAGATTTAGAGGTAACGTCTTCTCCCAAATCATTTATATTATTTTTCTTCTCCACTAAAAATGATCCTGTTATTCAATAATTAAATAACAAATAATGTATCTTAAATATAGTAGGATTTTTTTATGATAAGTTTTCAAACCACACACACACACCTCTATCTAAGGGATATAATCATACTCTTTCTGTGGACTGTGAATTACTCCCTCATGAAATAGTGATTGTTCAATTTACCCCTACCACTTCCAATGGTGGACATTATGATTGAAAATAATTTATATATTATATATATTATATTTATAATGTCTTTATCATTCTGTATTTTCCATTTATAGAATACCTTTAGGATTACATAATGTGTAAATATGGAAACATCATTTGAGGAAGTGTGGACTACCGCCCCTCAAAGTGATATGCCTCATTCATGTCATACATAGAATGTATAAATATGAAATTAATGAAATAATGTAAATTATATAAAATATTATATTATAGTGTAATTATAATATACCTATGTATCATTTAGTTTTATTTCCTTTTAATATGAAAAATATATGAAAGTATCATTCAAGCGTACGTACGACATACCGCCTCCCGGAACTGTGTATTTCGTTTACTACCTCTGAATGTTTTGGAATATTATAAATATATATATATATCATGGATATATATGATATTTAAATAAATAATACTATTCTGAATAATATGGACAATTGACCATGTTGAAAATTTGTAATTATATCAAGTTCATTTTTGACTCAAGTACGAAATATCAACAAAACGACTAATATGAACATAAATAATTATTAAATTTTTATAACATACTGATATGTAATATAAAATGGATAATAAAACTTTAAACAGTTGTGATGAAATTATAAATTAACCCAGGTTTATTATTCTTTAATATAAAGAACGAACATGACAAGTCGGACTCAAGGTAAGTGAACTATGCACCTTCCAATTTTAGTGAAAGACTTCTTTTATGTTATTTATTTTAATTTCCATTTTCTTATGTTGGGACATGTTCTTCAATATCTTTATTGTTGTAAATTTTATCTCCATGTGATGGGAGACCCTTTTCTATCCAAGAGGCTCATTTTTTTTTGAAATTTAACGTGACACAATTTGGATGCCGAATTTTTGTAAGGGATCTTCTTAACCTAATTTCTATCAATTGGGTTAATGTTCTATGTAGTGATTATGTCATTAAATGATTATATGAGAAATGAATTTTTATATCTTATCTGGTATTTAAAAATTCTTAATATGGTTTATATACTCCTTTATGAAATATTAATCATGAATATTTTTATTCCCACGATATTATATGTTTGGTTTAATGTTATTCATTAATTATTTTTGTTGAAGTATTTTCTCAAGTGGTAAGCGACTTCATCTCAATCCAATTTCGTTGAGGCATATTTTGGTTTATATAGGAACTCATTTTATAAGCTTTATAATTATACCATTTTTATTTAAATTTCATTCAATAATTTTCAAAAGTAATCTTTTGGTTTTTGAAGTGTTTTAATAAATGACTAAGGGAATTTTTATTTTTAATGGATGTAGGGACAACAACCATTCCACCACAATGAGTGTTATTTGAAATTTGGATTCCTTAACAATTCATAAAGTTTTTAAAAGGAAAATAAATATGATATATTCTTTTTACGTATTTGGGTATTGGAAATGGTTTTGAGAAATAATTGATGATGTCAATATCTTGAAATGATTTATTATGATTGCAATGTGGAAATGTTATATTTACTTTTTTCTTGTTTTATTTTATATGCATACATTGTGGTTCATGGGTTTTTTTCACGTTTATGTGTGGTTCCATGATAAACCAATGGAATATGATCTCAAGATAGCTCCCCAATGCATTGGTTAATGTGTTGGAGAGAAACATTAATGACTCTACTAAGAGATTTAGGGGATATATTGTGATGGTTATTCCAAATGTAACTCTCTATGTAGTTGTGAATGCTACAATGTATATATGTTATACGTTCCAAAAATTACCATTATGATTTATGATATCTATTAGTAATTTATAAATCTTATGATTTCGTGAGGTATGTTTAAGATCAACTATTTTATGAATCAAATGTATGGTTTCAATGATTTGTATTTATTGTTGTACTGATTTTACATTATTTATTTTATATCACTTACTGAGCTACATTAGTCATCCCATGTTATTGAAATTTTTTTATAGGGTATAAGTATGGGTAAGATAAAAGAATATTTTAAGAAGATTTATATCATGAAATGAATTCCTATTTCATTTTAAAGAGTTTTTTTAAAATAGATAGAGGAGAAGTGTCTAATTTGTAATTTTTGAGATGTAATGTAATATTTAGGGCCTAATTATCTAATGATATAAACCTGAAATGATCCTCAGTTTCGAATTATTGACTTAACTCAAGATTATGAAATATTTATGGTTGGGGCATTACAGTTGGTATTAAAGGTCAGTTTAGATAACTTTAGAGGTTATGGTTTTATCAGGGTGTATGTAATAGATCCCATATAACAATGATGGTTATTATCATATGGAATATTTTTGAGGATTAAGGTAAAATAGGTTGTTTGGATAAAACCCTGAATAATGGAGATATAAAGTGGATGGTGAATTAGAGAAATATAAAATTATTATTTTATCTTTATGTTATAGATGATTTTTTATTTTAATAATAAAATTTTGTTTCATGTTAAGATGACTATTATTTTTATATGATTATAAATCATTTGTCAATATGTATGGAAATATATCTTGTACGGCATTCATATCACTCCACGACGATTTTTTCATCACTATTGTGGAAAAAAGCATGTTCGAATGATTTTGACAGCCTCTTGTGTATTCAAGTCACCTACAAGAAATTGATTGACTTATCCATAACCTACTCAATTATAAACATATTTTATGGGTAATTGTATGTTTGTCATATTATTTCAATATCTCACCTTTTCAAACATTATCTAAAATGAAATTAATGATTTGTAGAAAAGGATTACTTTTTGAAAGTAGGACAACAAGATGAAAGACAAAGGGAAGATAATGAATATCGTGATATATGGATTCAAGGTATGATTTATTTTCTAATCCATAAACATTAAATCATATTTGGATTTATATTTATAAATGAGGATAAAATTCGATCTATAGGAATGATGTATAATGAAATAAGGTTTAAATACATTGTCAATGGGTTATGAAGAACACTGAATGTGTAAGAAGTCAAAATATAAGGGATTCCATTGTTATGGTAAATTTTGAGAAGATGAAATGTTTAAAATTATTAATTCTATATTGATAATTGGATTACTTTGGAATAATTTTTCTAGTATGTTTAACCCTGAAGTTTGATATGTGAAAATATTATTCAAGGAATAATTACCTTTTCTTTTGTGGATATAATGCATAACCTTATGGGTTAATATGATATTTTGTATTTGAGTTGATTAATGGTTAATACATTTTAGGATGAAAAAGGAAAGGTATTAGATAACCTTTGAGGATAAAAATGGTAATGGTAATTTCTGAGGAAATTATCTTATTTTTCAGAATGTTTTAATAATGATATTGTTTTAGAAAAATTACAACCTATAAGATGGGTGAAAATTCCTCACGTTCGACAAGGCCGCATGACTCAAACCCAGATCCAATGGATGACAAGGGTGTATCACCTACCATTGACCTATGTGAATTTCCTAGTTAGTATGACTTATTATTTTAAGTCAAACGGTTTTATGAATAAAGAATAAGATGATTTTGGTACTTATTTTTTAAAAAATTTATATCCCTAGTATTGTAAAATGATATGGTTATTAAGTGATAAATGTAATTTTGGAGGACGTTCTCCCTTTGGGAATACTATACGCCAAATGAAGTAGAATACTATAGGATTTAATTTGTGGATTAACGGTTGAAATATTAGTTTTGAATAAACTATGTTTTATTGTGGACATATGGCTATTTTCAATATTTATGGAACTGATTAACCTATCACAAATAATATGTGATTTGGTTAATTTATTTTTCTAGGAGACTTTAAGAGTAGTCTATGTTATTTGGAGATAAATGTTAATATTTATCATGGAAGAAATCATTATCAAATAATTCTAAATTTTGGGGTCCAATCATAGTTGTTTTATTTTGAATTAATTTAAGGAAAGTTGTGTATTGAATGTATTTTCGATCATTGGGTATTTTTTATTCAATTTTGGAGATTTAGAGTTTTATTTCTTTTTATGATGGATTATCCTTTTAGGGATTATCTGACCTTCTGCTAACAATTTTTGTATTTGTTAATTTCTAAAGACATGGGAAATATATAGTTTATATATTGTGGATTATGTTATTCTATCTAATTTGATTCTGGCACTTCAGATGTGACCAATTCATCTTGAATACTAATCGTTTGGAGAAAATTTGAGTTTGTAGTAGAAATTTATTAAATAATGAAACTATAATTTAGAAGTAGTTATATTTACTTATGATCTTAGTCAATCTCATAAATCTGTTCTATAACATTATATAAAGGACCTTAAAACAAAAAACATTTTTCGTTTAATTTTATAACTGGGGAATCAAAAATCGTTTAACCTATCTGAATTATGTAATTTTATAGTGGTTAACAATCTATTGATCACGTTTTCTATCACTCCCCATCAGATCATGATGGTTTTTTTCTCTTCCATATCCATGTTTACCATCATCAAATCATATTATTGGTAATCATGGGTGACCTTTGTAATTATCTTCCTTTCTTTTAAAGTGATAGTTTTATTGAATATTTTCCTGATGTGGGACTTTAAAGGAAGATTCCGAGCCCAATTTTAAAATTGGGAGGACATAATTTCCGAAATTAGGGATGGAAATAATGACCCAGGTATTTATAGAATAATATTTTTTATATTTTTGCTAATATTTATGAATAGGATATTATTTATACATTAAATCAGATGCTTTTTCTGATAGCATACTCAACACACAACAACAGATATCTTTAAAGTCAAATGTTGGAAACAACATTTCCTTATACCAAAAAATAATATAAGAATATTATTAATTTAAATGGGAGTTAATGCCTAGTAATTTTATTTGTTGAATGAACCAAACCAACTACAATATGATTAAACATATTTTTTAAATATCTATTCTTTTATCCAAAAAAATTAGCGGCTTAAAATAAGAGTGAATCCAATTTTATGCCTGAAATACTCATATATTTTTTAAAAGGTCATTTTACCATCTTTTTGTGGAGAACTATTTTTAAATATAGTTTTTGGAATTTTTTAATGTTCTATTGGACAAAAAAACATATTCCTTATAAGTGTAAAATCAAAAATTACCTTGAATAATTTATTGGTAAATTTAGGATAATGTTAAATTTTTATTGAATAATTAAAAATATCACCTCTAACGTTACTTATTTTAATTTTCAAAAATCTGTTAAGGTGAAAGTGAGAACCGTCAAAGGATTGAACACCAAAAGAAATTACAGATTTGTTGAAAATTAGTTTGAGATGATTGTAATCCCACTCCCTAAATAAAATCTAGGAAATATAATTTACCTCTGAGTCAGGGTAGCCCTTTATGAAGCCTTCATACCGATGTGACAATTTGTCCCATGATTCTTGAATTCCCCCATGTCGATATTCCTCATATTGCAGCGTCTCAGTAGAATGACAGACTGTATATCAATCCACTCCCCATCCTCATTAGTTGTGGAACCAAACAAGCGAACTTCCTATTTTCCTTAGTGCTTTCATATCCATTGCTTCTTCAACAATTTTTTCATTCGATATCATAAGTAGGTCCATGTTGTCCAGCATCAAGGATAACTATTGTTATGGGTCTCCAGTGGATCTTGACTCACACTGCTATACAGGATCCATAGTCTCTGTACAGTTCAAGGGATTGGTAGGGACAATGTCCTCACCCCCTGCATACACCATGTCACTAGAAATTTAGTCCATTGTAAGCTGGCTTCCCCTAGTATTAAGAGCCTTTGGGGGAAGTTTTCCATTACATGCACATCTAGTGATCGGATGACTAGGTAGGTTAGAATAATGTTTCCTATGAATCTCCCTCTAGTTTTTATTAATAAATCCATCAGGATCAATATTAGTGTTCTTACATTTCATAGTGGAGGATCTAAGATATTCCTCTGCAATGACCACTTCCTTGGACATAGAAGGGAATACCAAATGATCTTCAGTCTCCTTATGGGAATATCGCACATCCACCATGCAGTCCTTCCCCTCTCCATGGGTTCCCTCTATCCCATCTCATTCACCACTATCTTGGCATTCATCCTCTCTCAGTAGTATAAACAAGTTTTGATAGTTCATATTTTTCCCTAGATATAACCTTCTCAGTATAAGAAGGTGCCTCCTGCATGGCCATTATTGGTAGCTCATAGACTCCTACCTGATGAAATCCACATCCCATAAATTTAATGTGCATTGAGTTTTCCCCCTGACCCAAACGCCGAGAGCCCTCACCAGTGTCTTGGTCATCGAAGACTCCCCCAATAACCTTAGTTACCTTGGCTATATTTTTTGATTCAATATGAATTTCCATATCCTATTAATGGAAATCCTTCACTAAGCCACTTCTTCCACCATGTGAGACACCTTCTAGAAGCATGTGCTAGTATTTCACTACCTCTTCACTACAACATGAAACTACATTATCAAGGGGTACCACCTCGCCAGAACATATGTCTGATGTAGTGTCTTTGCACTCTATTTCCCATAGAATGAACACCCCCGAACTGTCTTCAGTCTTTAAAACACCATTAATAAACTCGGGTTTGGATTGGTGACTGGAACATGCCTCAATGAACCTTCAACTATAAGACCAAGACTAAATCTGAGCGCCCTCACCTTTTTCTTGCAAGCTTCAAGACCACTGTTGGTGCACACTAGCTTTACAACCAATATATTTCTGTTATATTCACCCTTTCCAAGCCGCTGAATGTTTTCTCTTGGATCCTCTACCAATAGAGGAACCAAATTCATCCTCACTTGTAAATTTTAATATAGTTAATACATATTAAAATACCCCCTTTTGGATTTTGACAGTGGGAATTAATTTTGTATTAATTACTGAAACTTATGTGTTAGGAATTTTAAAAAAAATGGTATCCATATTTGGAATCAGAAGATTAAATTTTTTTGAATAGGTAACTTATATTTTTAGACATTATGAATAGTAACTTCAGTATTTATTTTATTTACCATGGGGATATGGTAAATCTTGTAAATAAGGGTTAACGAATAATAATATAATATTATTAAACTAACATAACACATGTCCTCATCCTATTTGCTGAGATATTTAAAACCTTTGGTATCCTTGGGTCTATTTTGGGACCCCATGGAGCCACTTGGTTGTGAAAATGACATTTAATAATAAATTATTTAATGTAAATAAATATTACATTAACATATATCTTTTACTAAATCAATATTTATATGGGGTTATATAATTATATCTCCAACTAAAATATTTAATTTGAAATATTAAAATATTTCATACTTCAAGGTATTTTGTTAATAATTTTTAGACATAAAAAAAATAAATATATTTATGACACAATAAAGAGGTAGTGATTTCCTTATTAATGAATGATTTAAGTAAATGAGATTAAAAATAATATTCTAAATTTATTTTATAACTTTTTGTGTCATTAACTAATTTCATGGATGAGTATGACTCTTTATCTATTTCTTAATGGAGTTTTTTCAAATGAATCAAGTTGTTATGGGTTTTTAAATAGACAAGTTATGATTACTATAAAAACATATATTTGTTTTTAAATCAAATACTATTTTATTAAATGATATAATTGTCCTAAAAATATTATATTCTAACAATGACTTATATAATGCTGAAAATGTTATTAATGAACCACGTGAGTTTATATTGGCATTTTATAGTAATTATATTAACCATATAGTATAAATATATAAGAATACAAGGTAAGATGTAAATTAGATAACTAAGGGTTAAAGCTAATATATAAGGTTAAATTTCAGACCAAGATATGTCTAAAAATATGGGTTGAGAGGTTTTCAACCAAAGAACATATTATCTTTGAAATAAATCACTTTTGGACCTTTTGAAACCTGAAATCATTTGATAATATAATTATACTTTGAAACATTCCTAAAGCTTCCCTCTTACCTCTTATAAAAGGCCACCTCCTCTACCCACATAACTCACACCACTAAAGACCCTTGGCTCATCGAAATTTGGCACAAATAATTTCCCAAAATCTATCTCTTCCTCCTAGAATAATTACCTTTAGAATAAGGATATTCAATAAATAATTTTCAGTCAAATCATAAGAAGTTTCCCGATTCAGAGGTAACACCTTCTCTCGTGTTCTTTTATTTTATTTTCCTTCTCCACTACCTATGCTCTTATTATTATTTTTATTACATAAAAAACCACCATCACAAATATACTTGCATGTTTTTAGGATAATGATTCTTACTACACAATCAAAAACCTGCATATAATGGATATGAACATACTGTTTCTGTGGATGGTGAACTATTACCTCACGAAATGATGATTGTTCAATTTTCCCCGATCACCTGTCATGGTGGCCATTAAGATGGCCTATATTTATATATGATATATATTATTTTTATATTATCTATATTCTTATGTATTTTTTTAATAAATTCTTTTGTACTTTCCATAATGTTTAAATATTATATATTTATTTGAGGAAGTGCAGACTACCACTCCCCCAAAGTGATATGACTCGTTCATGCCATATATGGAACATATAAAGGATTACGTTAATGAATTTTTTTAACATATATAAAATATGATATTATACATGAATTATAATATTCCTATGTATAATTTATTTTTTATTACATTAAATATGAAGAATAAATGAAAGTAGCGTTCATGCGTATGTATGACTTACCGTCTCCATGAAAGGTGAATTTATTTGTTATCTCAAATTGTTATGAATAATTAAAAATTCATATATTTACTGGATATATATGATATTTAAATAATTTTTAAAATTATGTAGATAATTTAATTTTTACCACGTGTACAATTTTTAATTATATCAAGTTAATTTTTGACTCAAGTACTGAATATCGACAACGACCGATATGAACATAAATAATTTGGTAATTTTTATAACACGTTGATAAGTAATATAAAAGTAATAATAAAATTGAAAAAAGATATCATTAATGTATAAAATAACCTATTTTTATAATTTATGAATATAAATAATGAACGAGACAAGTTGGACTCAAGGTAAGGGAACAATTCACCCTCCTCTTTTAGTCAATGAATTCTTTTATTTTTTGCCTTTTAATATAAATTTTCATATGTTAGGATATTTTATTATATATCATTATTTCTATGAATGTTATACCTATCTGATGAGATACCATTATCTCTCCCAAAAACAAATTTTCTGAACTTTAATGTGATGCCGTTAGACTGCAGAATTTTTGTAAGTGAACTTCTAAACAGAATTTCTGTTATCTGGGTTAATCTTATACTTACTGGTTATTTCATTCTATAATAATGCGAGATAAGAATTTTGATATCTTTTCTGGTATTTTTACATGATTAATATGGTGTATATACTACCCTTTTACATATTATATCATGAATATTGTTTTTCTCATGATATTATATGTTTGTCTAATGTTATTCTTTAATTATTTTTATTCAAGTGTTTTCTCATGTGGAAAAGGATTTATTCTCAATATCCATTAATTGAGGAATATTTTGGATTAAACATGACCCTATTATATTCGGTGTATGATTATACCCTTTTACTTAATTTCATTCAATTTTATTCAAAAGTAATCTTTTTATTTATGACGCATTTTATAAACAATAGAGTGAATGTTTCTTTTTAACGTACACGGCAACAACGACCTTTCTACTACCGTGGAAATTATTTTATATTTGGATTCCATAATAGGCCATAATGTTTTTAAAAAGAAAATTAATACCATATACCCTTTTTATGTATTTAGGTATTGAAAATGGTTATGAGAAATCATTGATTATGTCAATATCAACAAATAAAAAAATTTGATTGCATTGTGGAAATGTTAGCATTGCATTATTCTTGTTTTAGGTGTTATAAATATGTTATGGTTCATGGTAATTGTTTTTTATAATGGTGGTTCCATGGTAAACTAATTGTAGGTGAGCCCTAGATATCTCTTTAATACATTGTATGGCATGACAGAGGTAAACACTAACGTTTCTCCTAAAAAATTTAGGGAATATATTGTGATGGGTATTCCAAAAATAACTCCTTAGTCAGATGTGAAATCTTTAATGTACGTATGTTATTCGTGAAACAAGTTACCATTATGATTTATGATTTCTTTGAGTTATTTAAAAATATTACGATTTCATTTGGTATGTTAAAGTGATTATGTTTTGAGATTGAAAAGTATGGTTTCATTGAACTGTATATATTGATAGACTAACATTTTATTTCCTTATTTTATATACTTGAATGAGATTAATTTCTCATCCAATGTTTTTGAAATGTTTTTGACAAGGTATAAAAAAAATTAAGTGAAATGAATTATTCAAGAATATTTATATTAAGAAAAAAAATCTTGTTTTATTTTTAATGAGGTATATTTAAAAAAATGGATAGAGTGTAAGTGATTAATATGTAAATTTTGAGATTTAATGTAACAGTTATGTGCTAATTCTATGAAGATGTAAACTTGAAATGATCATCAACATATAATTCTTGAAATAATTCAAGATTATGTATTGTTTAAGGCATGAGACTTATAAAAATATTCATGTACTATCAGCTTCTTCTTGAAACATTGTGTCAAAACCAATATTCAAATCTTATATTTCATTTGTGTTATGTTATCACTCTGTTTATGAGTGTTATTAAGAAGATGGATAGGTCTTTTAAAAAAATATTTTGGTATAAATATATTGGTACGTTATATTATGTGATAATTTCTTATACTCGATTAGGAGCCCCTAGTAAAAGGGTTGTTTTGTAAATATCGCCAAGATGGAGGAGTAGAGTGTTGGTGGAGTGGACTTTGAATTTTTTTTGTCGAACCCCTATAAATCTCTATGTTCGTTTTCCTTTATAAATATTATCCTTTCTGCTGCATATATTATTATAGAATAAAATTAAACATACATATAGAGAATAGGGTGATTATATTTTTTCTATGAAATTATTAATAACTAATTTCACCTCAACTTGAGTTATTCAATAAGTCTTTATCTTGGAAAACAATTTGTAATAGTGAAATCTAATCTCAATTTCACCAAATTAAAAATATGTATTCCAATGATCTATATTTGAAGGGATTCTATGATTTCTAAAAGTGATGTTATGTCAATGATTAGAGCTTCATACATCAATGGTGAACTAAATGGTTTCTAGAAAGCTCGAATGATCATTTATATGAAGACTCATGGTCAGAAACATTATCTCAAAGATGTTAAGACCTCTGAAATTCCCATGAGAGAACCAGAAACATGGCCTCTAAAAACTGATGAATATTAGGATTTAATCTCCAGATCTATGAATTCTATGATCTGCGGGTTAGGACTAGATGAATTCAATAGAATCACTCTATGTCATATAGCACTTGAAATGTGGAGTACTATATCAATAACATATTATATAACTAATAATTTCAAAGATCATACATATGATATATTAATGATTTATTTCAATAAATTTAAAATTTTTGATGGATATGTTATTACTAAACTAAATGGAAGACTCATGGATATAGTGAATAATATTGATGCTCATGGAAAGCCTATAACTGAGTCCGAACTAGATTTTAATGTCCTCAAAGTATTACCACGTATGTGGAGTAGAATCTCAGTTGTTATTAGAAAATATGTAGAACCAATGATATGAAAATAAAATATCTATCCAGAAATCTCATGATAAATGATGCAAAAATAAATTAAACTTATAAGAAGCACAACATGATCAATACGGAAAATTGTCTCTTGAAAGTGTCTACTTTAAAATGTGATTGAAAGAGCATAAGTACACATGTTTCTGAAGCATCTCAAGAAGATGACCCCTCAATAAATTGTTAGTAAAATTGTGAGAATTATCACTTTCCTAGAATGTTTAAAAAGATATACAACATGATGATAATATTGGAAAGTAACATAAGTAATCATTCAAGTCAATTAATGATGATTCGAATTATATACCTCTTGATCTCATCAATATAAATTTTTCAGAGCAAATAGAACTTAAATTCATGGTAGTAAGTTTTTTATGTGTTATTAAATGTTTATTAATGATTTATATGGGGTTTTTTAATAAATAAAAGTGAATCATGTTCAATCTTAGTTGAAGTCTGTTAATAAGTTCTAAACAAAAAGGATTTGAATATCATTTCTTTGTGAATTGATCATGGATTTAGGTTTTAAAATCATGATTTTTTTCTTATTTCTCTATGAAATGAATTAAAAAAAATTATAACACTAGGAAAACTTAATAGAATTCTATTGTCAAATGTAGAGGTACGAATTTTTGGGAAATTTATAGGACTATGTTATGTGAATATAACATGATAACTAATTTTTGGGATGAATATGTGAATAGAGTGTGTTATATCATTAACAAAGTACTGATATGAAAGACTTTAAAGAAAGTTGGTTATAGAATATTAGAAATCCCAAGGTATTATACTTCATAGTATTTTGATGTAATGTTTACATCTCTAACACCAATGATAATATTGGAATTTCTGATCCAATAGATGATTAAGATATCTTTCTAGGATATTATTCGACATCCATTAATTATAGAGTTTTCAAAAAAGGATCACGGGTTTTTGAAGAATCATCTCACGTGAAATTAGATTAATGTTTTCCTTTCAATCATAAAATGACTAATAATAATAATAATAATCAAAATGATTCAGTTAAAAATATAAGGCATAATATTTTCATTTATGACAACAAGTATAATTTTGTGGAACATGATTACTTTAAATCAAATACAATAAAATAATACACTAGTGAACTAGATTGTGTGTTTCCTAGAACACCTAGAAAAATTAAATACCATCCTTTATAAACTATTAAAAGAATCCCAGGTGAAAGAGTAATAACTATAGGAAATGTTTGAAATTTAGTAATATTTTATGTCATTTTACCCTAATTAGATCTTAAATTAGATGAAGAAGCATTATCAGATTAATGTCAGCACTTATCAATGTAAAATTATTTGAATGAATTTAAATGAAATAAATTGTGGGAATTATTTTAAATTACCTCTAAATATCCTATAATTGGATCTAAATGGGTTTTTAGAAATAATAAATATGATCACAGTGTAATAATAATAAATTAATCTGGATTAGTTTCCAAATGTTATACTCAAGAATAAGGAATATATTATTATGAAATAATAGTATGTGTAGCTATATAGGAGTTATTTTACTCCTTATATCATATGAATCCTACATAAATTTTAAATTATATTAGAAAGATGTAAAATATAAATTTATGAATTATTTTTTTGGATGATGATTATGTAACCTCATAGTTCTGAAGATCCTCACTTTCAAAATTATTTGTTCAAGCATACCATGTATCTTTATGAACTTAAACGAGCTCAAATGTAGTTTAATGAATGGTTATGTTATTTTATTTTATATAATATTTTTATTGAAGGAATAGAATATCCTATGTTAGTTAGGAAACCTTCAATTTTTGATATTTTACTATTAGAAATATATATAGATGATGTTATTTTTGGATTAATAAATATAAATTTAAGAAATGAATTATAAAAAATAATGAAAAAATAATTTTAAATTACTATGATGAGTGAAGTAAATTTTATTCCAATATTTCGTGTTTTTCAGTAGGATTTCATATTTATTTTAAATCCAATAAAATACATAATTTAATTTCATAAAAATTTCAGATATGAAAACAACAATACATAACCAACTCCTATGAATTTTAATATCATACATTATTTGGATGAAACTAAAAAAATATTTTAAAAAAAGATTAAATTTGAATTCATTGGATGATTATAGTAACTTAATACAAGAAGAAAATTAATTATGTTCTCAATATGTCTTTTTTCATGAATTTAATATAATCCTAAAGAATAACATTTAAATTCCAAAAAAAAAATTATAAGATATTTAAAATTAACTGTAACTAATTATATTATTTTTTAAAAAACCTATTACTTTAATATAATTTCATACTCTAATGGATATTAGTCACGATGTAGATTATATAGTATGGGAACCTCATGAACTATTCATTTTCTTGCTAAATCGCGCTTGTCTGTGTCATTTAAGAAAGTCACATTCTGTAGCACTATCATTATTTAAAGCAAAATAAATTTCCACATGAAGTTGTTGTGTACATGTGTTTTATATGATACAAACCTTAATGAAGTTTAAATTTAACTTTAATCAGGTACCAATATGATGTGATTACAATAGTGCTATGAATATCTCAAAACAAATCTAATCTACCATTCCTGAATAAAGAACATTTATTTAAGAACACATTATCTAGGATATCACATGTAAAGACCAGACCCCATTTACCCAGAGTCGGTGCATTATAACATAAAAATGGTGTGATATAAGGAATCTTGACTAGAAAGTCTGATCTGTTTAGTAGCCTATGAAGTACTAGATACATACCTATGTTTTACATTACATCATGAAATAAAGGAAAACCACATTGTGTCCCATTTGAACACACTCATATCCTTTTCATATCCCTGCAGTTTAATAGTAATTTACTTCTGCACATCTTTGGAAAAAGAAATCCAAAGAAAGGGGTTAGGTCAGATGCTTAGTAAGGATATCATTACTACTAAAATTATTATAAATAAGACTAGACATTTAATTAAATGTATAAAACTAAATCAAAATCCTTTTAAACATTAAATTAGGAATAATATGTAAAAGATAAGTCAAATAATTCCATTTAATTATTCACATTGATATTCTACAAGTTGAATAATGAAATGTAATATCAATAGAAAATTTTATAATAATGTAATGCATAATGTCGGACATAAAAACTATATAGTCAAGGCCTCATGCCAAGATTACAAAAATATGATTATTTCAAGGGCTTGTGCGAAGACACTTGTTTGTCTCATGAGACCTACTAATTCATAAAAGAGCTATAGTGGACTCCACTCGTCACTTACTATGTCCAATGAATTCCTCATATGAAAAGGTTGAAACATAACATAGACATTCGTATAAAAATTTGATTATGAAATGACAATATTTTAACCACAAACCATGAATGGTATAACAATAACACATCCACAGTCAAACATAAATCAGTTAATAAAATATGTAAGATTGTGTTATCATAAATAAACCTCAATAAATAATAATTACGTATATTGAAAAAGATGAATATAATTAGTAAAACTATTTGGGAGAAATACCATTTTTTTCATTAAAACATTTAATAGTCTCATAATATATCAACATGAAATTTAAAATATATTTTTTAACCATTGTTTCCCATACCAGTTTGAAACTTTTAAAATTAATTTTCATTTTAAAACATTCATGTCCATAAATATAAATCCTTCAAAAAATTAAAAACATGGATATTAATGAGAAATATTTAGAAGAATAAATCACTAAAACATTTAGAATTATATTTTAGAAAGAGTTCCTAAAAAAATGAGAGATGCTTGAATAAAAATAATTGAGGAAATAAAAACTTTTTAATATCATCAGAAAAAAGGGATTCCTGATATAATATGTCAAATTATAGTATATACACCATATAAAAGTGAATTGGTGCATAACAATAAAGTTGTCTCAATGGAATGTAAATTGAGCTGAAATCCATTATAATGATCGTATCCTTTGGTTAAAGAAAATCAATGACACAATTATGGGTGAAAAATAAAAATACACTTGATATGATTAGAGATTTAGTTAAAATCAATCAGATGACATTCGCACATATTCGTGTAAAAACAACACCAATGACTGGAATGTTAAATTCAATGAATATAAACTGAGTTAAAATTACTCTCAACAAGTTCATATTAATGAGTTGAGAATTTATAAATGTAGTGATTATTAGTATCAAAAGTATATCCACAAAAAATAGAGTGGAAATTACTAAATGAGTAAATAAATAGATATTTCATTCATAATCTAGGAGTAAAATAATCGATGAAGTTTAAGTATGACCCAATGAGTGGAAATTTAAATTTTAAATTCCCTTACCGATTTGGTGACATACGAAACATACACCCCATGAAAGAAGGATCATAAAATGATGATATAAATACCCAAAAATTAAATTATATTACACAAAGAATACAATCATGGGATGTACATACACCGCACAAAAGTTAATAGCGGCAAATAATGCCTGAATCTCACGGGAATAAAAGTGAGATGAAAACCACTTACCTCGTTGTAATCAAACGAGTCATAAGACCAAAATTTAATAACCAAATAAGTAATTACATAATTAAATGAATATAAATATAATAATGATAATATATATCAAAACCTAGTACACAACACACCCCATGTAATAAATAAATGGCAAACAATAGAAATATCACAGAATTAAAAGTGAGATAAGAAACCCCTTACCTCATGTCAGACATGACTAGTATGTTCTCTGTTATTCCTAAATAATAATAATAAGTTAATTTATACTTCGTTAACAACATTTTTCAAGTTTATTATTACTTTTACATCACTTATTACCTTGCAATATCAATTAGTCAATTTTTTGAGTTCATATCAGTCATTTTGTCGATGTTCAGGACTTTAGTCAAAAATGAACATGTTATAATTACAAATTGTCCATTTTGTCAAAATTAAATTATCTCCAGAGAGAAATTAAATATTTAGATTTCATAAATATCATATATATCTAGTGTATAAGTATTTATAATATTCCATACCATTTGATGTTATGAAATTAAATGCATCGTTCGTAGAGACGATAAGCCGTACACACGCATGAACACTGGCTTCATTTGTATTTTATATTTAATGGAATGAAAACATACTAATTAATAGGTATATGATAATTAAATTATAATATAATTTTTTATATATGTTATGTCCTTTGATTAACACCATCCATTATGCGTTCTTTCTATAGTGTTAACGAGTCATATCACTTTGAGGGGGCGTTAGTTTGCACTTCCTCAAATGAAATTATCTTATATATATACTTCATGAAAAGAATAAAGGTATAATATAAAAGATAATTACAGAAGTCTATAGGTAAAATAAATATAATAAATATCATATATAATTATAGTTTCATCATAATGTCCACCAAAAGAGGTGGTGGTAGAACATTGAACAATCATGGTTTTGTGAGGCTATAGTTCACCATCCACAGAAACACTAGGTTCTATAACCATTAGATTGAGGTGTGCATAAGTGTAGTTCAAATTATTCTAATAAAAACAATATTGAATATTGAGAATACTGTTGTTGTTATAAAAGAAATTAATAAATGGAGTTAGGGGGTTGGAGATGTAAAAATTAAGGAAATGAACATTAGAGGGGATGTTACCTTTAAATATGCTAACTCCCTTTGGTTTGAACCAAAAGGCTTCATTGAATTGCCTTATTCATTAGTTAAGGATTATAGAAGGAATATAGGTATGTAAGGAGATTAATTTTTTTGTTTTTTTGAAGATCCAAGGGGCATGGGAGTTGTGAGTAATGGGATAGAGGTGACAGTTTCTTTAAGGGGGAGGAGGGGCTCTTCCGAAATGTTTGAAAGTATTATTTTCTTGTATAAATATTTTAGGTTTATAAAGGTCGAAAAATCATTAAAGTCAAAGATAACATGACTCATGTTCTAAATAAAATCAACCAATAAGAATTGGAAACGTTTTACATATTGTTTTAATGTATATAATATCATTTATTTAAATCATTCATTAATGAGGTAAACACTCCATCATCATTGTTTCATAAATAATTTTATTAATATGATGAAAACAAATTATAAAAAAAACCATGATGTAAGAAATATTTTTATATTTAAAATGAAAATTTATAGTCTAAAATATAACTAATATAACCCCATATAATTTTTTTTACTAAAATATATATTATTATGTCATTTTTGTCTTTACTTTAAATTAATTAATATAGAGTGTCATTATCACTCTCAAGTGGCTCCATGGGTCCCAAAATCAACCCAAGTATTCCCATGGTTTGACATGTATATACCAATATTAATAAGACACATTTTAGGGTAATTTAATATTATTATAATATTATTTTCTTACCCTTTTTTATTGGATTTACTCTTTAATGATGATAAATAAAATATTTATTGAAGTAAATATTGATAATGTCTAAAATTAAAAGTTACCTACATAAAAAATTTTGACCTCCTGAATCCAAATATGTAATCCATTTTTTCAAATTCAAAACACATAAGTGGTATAAATTAAATTAAAATTAATTCACGTTGTTAAAATTAGAAGCGTGTTTTTAATAAATAATAAATATCAAAAGATTGACACTTTTTTATGTCCATTTTCAAAGTGAAATTACTTACAATGACCAACATTGGATTAAATGGTAAAAATATAATCTAATTATATATTTAAACCACTCAAATTTATAATTTAACATAATAAATTATTTCGATTAAAAAATTTATTTCTAATTAAAATTTTGTATTTTTAACTATTCATCAAAATAATGAAAGTTATCAGAAAAGTACCAAAATATTTCCAAAATAAATTTTTATTTCCCTATTTTAATGAATAATTTAATTTCACTAAATTTAATATATAAAAATGTCAAATATTATATTGAAAAAGGGTTCTCCATTAAAAGGCGGAAAAACCGCTTTTTTCTAAAATACATCATTTATCTTAAAAATATATTTATCCTTTTATTATGTCTATGTAAAACAAAATATTAATTTTAAAATTAAATAGTATATTTATAAAATAAAAAAGTTGGTTCATACAATTCATAACTGCTTTTTAAGGGTTAGTTTGACAAATCATGGTGCACTCGATCTCGGTGTTGCAAATAGCACAAGGTATTAAATTACTTTTAAGAGATAATGTACTATGAAGTAAGGGATTGTAACATTCTCAGCTCCTTCAATAAATTGAATCCTCGCAATTTGAAATTGTTCTTATAAAATAACAGGTTAAAAATAGAAAATACTTTTGTGGAAAACCGACACAAAAAATTGGGATAATAAAATTTATTCTTAATAAGAGGGAAAGGGAAATGAAAAAGTCACCCCCAAATTAGTGTTTTGAATAAGAGAACATTGATGGAAATTATAGACACATAATTGGTGGGAAAATGAAAATATTTATAGTGGGTTATTGAGTTCATCAATCACAAACAAGTGTAAAACTTTGGGCCTCAAAGCCATCAATCTAAGATGATTTAGATTATCATCGATTTAACAAAACATATGGTATTAGGATAAATGATTCTTGGTTTTATGATCCCTTAAGTAAAGATTAATTATTGATTTCTTGATATAATAAGAGAAAAAATATATACTTGAAAAGTATAGTTCTATCCTTTAACTATTTTCTACCACAATCTTATATTTCACCCTAAAAGATAATAGAACATAGAATTATTCAACTTATCCTAATCAAATAGGGTTAAAAAAAAATGAATTTATAATTCATCTATTAGAGCTTTTAAAAAACCACATTATACAATTCAAGTCATCACATAGGCCAATGGTAGGTGATGCACCGTTATCGCCCTTCAACTGTGACTTCAAGCCCCACAGCCTTGCCGGACGCGACATGTTGTCACCCGACCTCTGGGTTGTCCTTTTTATTAAAATAAATGAATAATTTTAATAAATTAATTAACCATAAAAAAGTATCATATGTCAAACATAATCTATTCCAACATTTATAATTATCTAAAATACTACTGTCCAAATACACTACCCAAAATTTATAAGGAAGGTAAACACAATGAAGATCTTTTTTTGCCACGTAATAACATATAAATACCTTAATTATGTAATATCATAAAATATTGTAACTCCCTTAATTAAAAATAAACCATATTGGATACCTTCATTATCCCTTTAACCTTATAGAATACTGGATATACTCCTTAAATCCCAAAATTAGGAATACTACAACAATGACGGAATAAACAAACCATTAATCTGTTCGAAGGGTGTCAATGATATCCAATATAATTTATCCAAATTAATCTTCTATTATTCCAAAATCAATACCTTAGTATCAGGAACATATTAACGTCTATCTTTCCTTCAACAATGTATTTTCATAAAAATTTAACTTTCTTTGTCACCACACAATCTCAAATCCTTAATAAAATAGTAATACAATAAAATAGTTATATACTCCAAAGTTCTTATAACCCGTACATCGTTGACACAACACTCAAATGAAATAATTATTTAATAAAAACCTAAGTACACTAGTCATTCTGCTTCATCTTTGGGAGTATCATTACATGATTATTATCAAATAAAATCATTTGAGGAAAACTCTGATGACTTAGACATTGATTCAAATAGTGCCTCAACTCTTTACAGATGAGGCATTGTACATTTGAAAAAAAAATACCCTTGAAATCACGTACTTGGTGTCATTTTTCTTCACACTTATAACAAACTCCCATTTCCTTCAAAAGTTTACTAAGGTGATTTCTTCCATAGTTATCATATATGGGAAAATCCTTCTTTTCCCTCTTCCCTTTATCCGTCTCTCTCTACACAGTCCTTTTCTTCCCTTACTTCCCTTACTTCCCTTCAAAGTAATAGAACTTAGAGAATTCTTCACTTATCTTATTAACACATGATATTATTTCTTAATATGATGAGAATATGTGGGAGACTATTTCCCTTCTAAATGTTGTTTTAATACCACGATAGATATAAACCATCTTACTCTTTGGATCATGCGTATTACTAGAATTCTCTTCCCATATACTCAGTTCCATTTATAAAAAATGGCATAAACTAGGTTAGTTTATGAATCACAATGCATAATTCCAAACAAGTAAAATACCTAACATATATTGAAAATATTAGGCATATAATATATAATAATAAAAAAATTCATTGAGAAATTATTTACTCATAAATCATTCATAATGGATTGTAATGAAAATTTTAATTATCCTATGCATATCTCCTAGGAGTGTCGTAACCAAGAGTGTATCACTGACCGTTGTCGTGCACCAGGATACACCGGGTCAAGCCTAAAACTCCTTGTTAGAGTTCTATGTCATAGGTACAACTATTCAAGTGCCGCCTCTACCTTCTCAGATTTATATAGGTATGTATTTCTTGAAAAATACAAAAAATCTATACATTACGAAAATTCATGGAAGTTATTCTATACTAATTCTAAAATTAAATCTCAAGGTATTGTTCTATAATTATAGTATTTCTTAATCTAGTTTTCAAGGTTTGTACTAAACTTCCACTGATAAAAACTTTAACACCCTGACCCTAGTTACCCAGAGTTGGTGAAATATTACATAACATTGGCATGATACAAGGAATCATGTCCTGGAATATTGATTAGTTTAGTATCATTCTAAGTATTAGATACATATACAAGTTTTACATTACATCATGAAATAATGAAAAAAAATTGTATCCCCTTTGTACACACTCATATCCTTGGCCTGTCACAGCAGGTTAATCATAATTTACTTCTTCACATCATTGGAAAATGAAAACAAAAGAAATGGGTGAGCTCCGATGTTCATTAAGGATAACAATACTATGGAAACTATCAAAAATAAGCATAAAAATTAAAGGCAATGTATAATACTAAAAAAAAATTCATTGAAACTTAAAATTCAGTGTAATATGGAATGTATAAATAAAATAATTCTATATACATTTTTCCATGGATATTCTACATGTCGAAAAATCACATGTCATATCTATAGATGATTTCACAATGATTGAATTCATAATACCAGACATCATAACCATATATTTAGGGCCTCATGCCAAGAATACAAAAATAAGATTTTGTCAAGGTCTTGTGCCAAGACACTAGTTTGTCTCATGAGACCTACAAATCCTCAAAAAGCTATAGTGATCTTCACCCATCACTTACTATGTCCAGTGCATTCCTCATATGAAAAGGTTGAAACATAACATAATCATTAGGATTAAAACTATCATATGAAATGTCGATATTTTAAACAAAAATCATGAATGGTATAAAAATAGAACATCCACAGTCAGGAAAAACTAATTTAATACAATATGGAATATTGTATTATAATTAATAAACCTCACCAATGAATAATTAAGGATATTGAAAGATATGAAAATAATTAGTAAAACTATTTGAGAGAAATACGCCCTTTTTCTTGAAAACATTTAAAAGTTTCACTATTTATCAAGAATATGTTTAAAAGAGACTTTTGAATCAAAGATTCACATACCACACTGAAACTATTAAAAGGAATTTAAATTTTGAAACACTCACGTCCATATGAATAATCCCTTAAAAACATTTTTAAAACATTGACATTAATTAGAATGATTTATAAGAAAAAATCCTTAAATCATTTAAAATGATATTTAAGTTAGATTTCACAACCAAAATGGAGATGTATGAATAAAAATAATTGAGGTAATCAAAACATTATAATTTTATTATAAAAATGGATTCATGATATAATATGTCAAATTGTAGTATATTCAACATAAAAAAGTGAATTGGCTCATAACAACAAAGTAGTCTAAATGGAATGTAAATTGAGACGAAATCCCTTAGAAAGACAATATCATTAAGTTTAAGATAAATAAATGAAATAATTATGTATTAAAAATAAAAATACACTCAGTATGATTGGATATTATGTGTAAACAAATAATATTACATTCACACATATTCGTGTAAAAACAACACCAATGACTTGAATGTTAAACTAAATGAATATAAATTGATTTAAAATTACAATCATCAAGTTCATATCGAGGACTTGAGAATTTATCAACGGAGTGATTATGTGTATCAAAATAATATACATATAAAGAGGGGTGTAAATTACTATGTAGTTAAATAAATAGTGACACCACACATTATCATGGTGTAAAATAATCAATGATGTTTACGTAAAACCCAATGAGTGGAAATTGAAATTTAAAATTACCTTACCGATTTAGTAACTTACTAAACATACAACCCATGAAAGAAGGATCATAATATGATCTTGTAAATACACATAAATTAAATTATATTATAAAATTAATATAATCATTGGACGTACATACACTACAGAAAAGGTAATAGCGACAAATATAGCATGAATCTAATGGGAATAAAAGTGATATGAAAACCCCTTACCTCATTGTAATCAATCAAATCATACGACCAAAAGTTTATAACCACAAAATTAATTACCTAATACCATGAATATAAAGATAATCATGGTAATATATATATTAAAAGGAATTACACAATACACCACATTTAATAAATATGGGGAGAATAATGGAAATCTCACAGAATTACAAGTGAGATAGAAATCCCTTACCTTGTTTCCAACTTGACTCGTATGTTCCATGTTATTCCTAAACAATAAAATTAAGTTAATTTATAATTCCTTAAGATAATTTTAAATTTTATTATTGATTTTATATCAATTATTACCTAGATATAATAATTAGTTAAGTGTTTGAGTTTATATCAATCATTTTATTGATGTTCGGATCTTTAGTAAAAAACGAACTTGTTATATTTACAAATTGTCCATGTGGTCAAAATTCCATTATCTCCAGAATGATATTAATGATTTATATATCATATATATCATATATATCCAGTTTCTATGTATTTATAATACTTCATATTATTTTTAGTTAAGAAATTAAATGCCATGTTCCTGTAGACGGTAAGCTGTACGTTAGCATGAACGCTACTTTCATTTCTATTTTATATTTAAAAAATTAAAACATAATAATAGATAGAAATATTATAATTAATGTGTAATATAATAATTTATATATGTTATGTATGTTCGATAACTATATCCTTTATACGTTCCACGTATGGTATGAACGAGTCATATCACTTTGAGGGGCGGTGGTCCGTAGTTCCTCAAATGAAATTATCATATATATAATTCATGAAAATAATAAAGGTGTAATATAAAATAAAATTACCGAATATTATAGAAAAAATAAATATCATAAAAATCATATATATTTTCAATGGCATCATAATATCCACTATAATAGGTGGTAGTAGAAGATTGAACAATCAACGTTTCACGAGACAGTTGTCCACCATCAACAGAAACATTACGATCTATACTCATTAGATGAAGGTCTGTGTAAGTGTAGGTCAAATAATTTATATAAAAACAACCTAGAATATTTTCTATAATTTTTTTGTTATAAATTAAATGAATAAAGAGAGTTTAGGGCTTGGATAAGTAAAATAAAAAAATTAACTTTAGAGGGGATGTTACCATTAAATCGGGTAACTCTATTTGGTTTTAACCAAAAGGATTACTTGAGATGACTTTTATCTATGTTATGTCTTGTAAGGGGAAGCGAGGAATGTGGGGATCTTAATTTAGAAGAGGTTTGACGAGCGAAGGGTCTTGAGGGGTGTGAGTAATTGGTTATAGTTGATGGATTTTTATAAGGGGGAGGAGTGTCTCGTTAGGAATGTTTGAAAATATTATTTTATTATATAATTATTTTAGGTTTATAAAGGTCCAAAACTCATTAAATTAAAATATAATTTGACTCATGTTATAAATAAAATCATCCAATCAGAATTGGATAGGTTATGGATATTAATTTAATTCATATCTTCTCATTTATTTAATTCATTCATTATGAAGGAAAAACTCCATCATTATTTTGTCATAAATAATTTTTTATATGATGTACAAAAATTAAAAAAATTATCCGATGTTGTAGAAAATATTTTTACCTTTAAAATTAATATTTATATTAGAAAATATACCTTATATAACCCCATGTAAATTTTTTTCACTAAAAGATATATGTTTGTGTATTTTTTGTCATTACATTAAATTAATTAATATAGAGTGTCGTTATCACTGTCAAGTGGCTCCGCGGGGTCCCAAAATCGACCCAAGGAAGACCATGTACAGAAATGTATCATTAAATAGAAATAGGACACATGTTATGGTAATTTAATATTATTATAATATTATTTTTTACTCTTATTTACAGAATTTACCCATTAACCATGGTAAAAAAATATTTATCGAAGTAAATATTCATAATGCCTAAAAATAAAAGATACCTATTTAAACAGTTTGGAAATCCTGATACCAAATATGGAATCTGTTTTTCGGAATTAGAAACACATTTTGGTATAAATTAATTTATAATTAATTTCTGTTGTCAAAACAAAAAGCGTGTTTTTAAGAAATAATAACTATCAAAAGATTGACACTTGTTTATAACCAATTTCAAAGTAAAATTAAATTAAATGACCAACATTGGATTAAATGATAAAAATATAATATTATTATAATTTAAAACAACTAAATTTATAATTTAAAATAATAAATTATTTTGATTAAAAAAATTTCTTTTTAATTAAAATGTAGTATTTTCACTTTTTATCAAAAAAATGAATGTTATCAGAAAAGTAAAAAATAATTATCCAAACAAAATTTCTATGTCCCTATTCTAATTAATAATTTAATTTCACTAAATTGAATATATAAAAGTGTCAAATATTGTAATTAAAAAGGGTTCACTAATAAAAGGTGGAAAAACTACATTTTTTGAAAAATACCACTTTTATCATAAAAATTGAATTTTTCTTATATTATGTATATGAAACACAAAAGATGAATGTTAAAATTATATAGGATATATAAAAATTTCAAAATGTTGTTAATACTATTCATATCATCTTTTGAACTATTAGTTTGGTAAGTCGTGGTGCGCTCGATCTCGGTGTTGTGTATAGCGCATGCTATTAAATTACATTAAAGATATAACGTACTATGAAATCTTGGTGTGCTATTGAATTACTATAAGGACATGGCCTTAAAAATTACATAATGTAGAATTATGTCACGAATTCACATTGATCATCGTTCCAGGATTAGATTTTTAGAGAATTATGCCATAACTATTACATAACAACATGAATATTATATGTAGACACTGCTACTGAGTATCCATTTTTCATAAAATAAAATAAATTAAAAAGAAACATGTCTAGTTTCATGTTTTGGATTGAATAAATTTTCCATGATCCCATCCTTGACCCTATTCATCATTAATTCATTTAGAAAACATTTCCAAAACATGGGATGAGAATAAAAAGCTCTGTAAGGGTTATAAAATATAGAAAGAAAACATTATCCCATTAATAAATAGAAATAAATGAAACCATACTTTTCAATCATAACACAACTTATGAAATCATATCATTTATGTATAACACACAGAAATAATAAATAATAAATGTAACTTATGCCATAAAATACACATTTACATTGTAGATTCCACGCTACGTAGGGAGTTATGTTTGGAATACCCATCAATGTATATTCCATAAATATCTTAGGAGAAAAATTAATGTTTACCTCTGTCACGTTACCCAATGCATTGCAGAACCATCACGTGCTCACCTGCCCTAGGGTTATCATTGAACCACCTGTATATGTAAAAAATTTGAAAAAACCATAACATATTCATAACACATAAAACAAGAATAATGTAAAGATAACATTTCCACATTACAATCACAATATATCATTTCCATATATTGAAATAATCAATGCATTATCAAACCATTTTGAAAACCATTTAATAAAGAGATTTTTGAATCAGTGTGCCCAATACCACATTGATTCTATTAATGAAATTAACATTTTAAAACATTAATGTACATATAAATATTTCCTTAGAATCATTTTTATAACATGGAAATAAATGAGATATTTATAGAAGAATAAATCATTATAACAATATTTCAGTTAAGGAGTTATTTATCAAATGAGATATCCTTGAATACAAATAATTGAGGAATAACATTTAATATAAACATAATAATATGTTGATAATAAGTGAATTGTTGACATAATATGCCAAATTATAGTATATAAACCATATAAAAGTGAATTGGTGCATAACAGCAAAGAAGTCTCAATGGAATGTAAATCTAGACAAAATCCCTTATAAAGACTGTATCCTTAGATTAAGTACAAATAAATGACATAATTATGTGTGACACATATAAATAAAACCCATATATGTGGATATTAGGTGTAAAAAAATCAGAGGTTATTCTCACATATTCATAGCACGACATAATCAAGAAGTAGAAGTTTAACCCAAAGGATTGAAATTGGGTGAATAAGTTCCCTTATAGAAATTTGACAGCCTAATGGAATCACATTAATATTCAGAGAATGAGTTGATGAGATAGAAAAGGGAATCTCACCACATGGACATAAAAAGTAAACCAATAAACATATAGAAGAAAATATCCCAATATAAAAAGATGTAAATTAAAAAGATATAACAAAAAGAAGTCTTCTAAAAAGAGGAGGGTGGAAGGTAACTTCTAAATCGGCCTTTCAGGAAATGGTTCCTTATATCATGCCAATGTTATGTGATAATGCACATATTCTGGGTAACTGGGGTCGGGGAGTTAAATCACACATAGCTAAATTGTATCTCATTATAATTGTTTTGAATAGAAATTAATATATATATTTACTAAACACCAATCTAATGATATTTTTGATTTTAATAAGTTATAATTTGTGATGTTTTATTTTAAAAGGTAATATATTATTTTATCTTTATTATATCTATATTAAACATGTAATATGTTTTTTCAATATTTTATTATGTCATATTTTCGAGTAGTGATCACATATCATATGTCGTGTCACTTATATTTAGCTATAATTACTATAACATTACATCATGATCTATCGAATATAGAGAAAAAATAATTGATTATCAAATATTTGTGCAAAACAACACAAAAACCCTTTGAGCCTTCTTTCTCTCTACTAAGACCCTTGTTAACCTGGCCTTCTATCCATAAAATCCTTCAGACACTCCACAATTATCGTATAAAAACAATCTGATGATACTTCCTCAATTAAAGTAAATGAAAAATGATATCTAGAAATGTTTTAATTGGTAGATCAATTGATTTTAAATGGATGGAAAGAACTAATATGTGGTTAAATAAGGTTATTAATCATCATAGATGGGAATATGTCTATAATGAATCATTAAATTAAAAACTATTCAAGAAAAATTTTATTCAGTTATATGAATCAATTGTGTTTCATTTGGCCAAAAATGAATACCTAATTTCAACAATTATCAATCAGAATATGTTATCGCTAACCTCTTTCAATCATGATGAAATTATGAAAATCATACAAAAATGATACCCCTTATGCCACATCTCTTTATCATCCCTAGAAGGTGTAACTCTTTGAGATATTATTAAAACTATTTTCCAAATATCTATCATCGAGATGAAAAAATTAATGATCATGGAGCTAGAACATAAATTCATGGTCCTATTCATTCAGTTCAGAGTCTCTGAAACAGACAGTGAGTTTGATAAATTACATTTTCAAAATGTTTTGTTGCTTTATATTCTTATAAATGAAAACCCAAAAAACATACAATCATATATCATGATACATATATTCCATGTTTAAAATAAGTATCTCATTTTATACCCTTATGGAAGAATCCTAACACTAGTATTTCTGGGTGCCAAAGTTTTTTTGGATATCAATGATGCAACGACATGTTATGGTTTAACAATTTTGAATTGAAGTGTTTTAGGAAGGAGTGGCTTGTGTTGGTTTTTCTATTTGAAAATGTTGATTCATTATTTTTTTTATTATTGAAAATTACCCAGCTCAGATTCAAGGGAAGCGTTCTACTTTAGACAAGTCACCGATAATGTTAAAAGTATAATCTGTTCATTTTAAGACAAGAAAAAGTTGTGATGTAGAAAAATATCACAATTTAATAAGAATAGTTAGGTTGTAATTCCTAAATATTGTTAGGAGACTCATTCTCCTACATCTCTACTCGTGAAGTATCCACACGAAATGATTATAATAGATATCAAATTAATGTTCTATATTATACAAGACAATACATTCTACGTAAGGTCGAAACTGTATCCAATTAAAGTTTTGTCTCACTATCAATAAATGGAGAGAGAATATGAACAAATAATCTAAATAACTATTTCACAAGAATTGAATCATGATGACGCAATACCAAAATTGTTTTCAGAAATCACCATGTTCAAAAAATTAGTACCGATGATCAAAATGAAATTATTTCTCATGTTCCATAAGAAACTATAAATGATGAAAATACAAAAGCAAAAAATACTATTTTTGAATGTCCTTAGAAAAGAGTCTCAAAATTATCATATGAAGTCTAGGTTGTATGGGTTCATGTCTCCAAATCACACAATTTAATAAGAACTCTATGTGAGTTAACAGCCTCCAAAGTCAATGATCTAGAATTATGAATGTTAGAACAATTTACATTGGATTTTTTTTTCAAAACTTCCTTTATGATGGTACTTTTCATTGTTTCTATGTTCAATTAACAATAATTTAATTATTTCAAGTAATTGAATCTATATCTGAAGTGATTTATTCCCTCTGTGGTGCTTTTTTGATAAGGAAATTCTTATAAAACATCCATAGAATGGTTGTTCATTAAGTCAGAAGGTTTCCAATAGAAATAAAAGAAATAGTTGACTGTTCTATGAGATATATTTGTTATTGGGATGAAGAAAGCTTACATAAACTTAGGAAATGATTTACATGTCAAGAAGGATGTATGTATCATTATTAATCCCTTTTAATGTTTACCTGGAACACATTCATATAATTTTGGGAATATAGAAAATAATCATGATGAACATTAGGAAGCAGTAGTGAGTTGTCTGAGGAATAATATATCTGAGGAAGAAGAAGTTGATATTGATGAATTTTCATAATCTTATTGAATATAATATCCCTATATGGAAAAGAAAATTGTGTCTTTCATTGGGATTATATATAAATAATTTAATTTTTTAATTAACCTTATAACAATTCCCTCTAAGAAAGGAGACACCAATTGTATTGTTGGAATCATTTCATATCATATTTGGGATTGTTTCAAAACTATACTATATTACTAAATGACTAAAAAAAGTCAAAATAATTGAATCTTTTATAGAATATATATTTCAAATGCATAGTACAAAGCTACATGGATAACAATTTTCTGATCATTACCTTCACATCTCTCAATGTCTTAGATAAACCATTGATCCACCAAAGGATCATCAATGGTTTTCTAAAGATACATCTTCTATCACACCTAAAAAAAATTATTCTTCCCTTTACTCATGCAGATAAGTATGATTTCTTAAGAGCATAAAAAGTGGATTCCAACTTTCATTCAACACCAATAACATTTTCTTGTAATGATCATGCTTGTCTTAGAGCATCGTCATTAATATTTGGTGATTTTGTGGGAAAAAAATCTGATGCTCCTCTTTCATCATTGATATTAACTCAAAATTAACACAAATAATTCATGAAACCACCCATCAAAATTCATTATCAGTATAATGGTTGATAATAATCTTATTTTACATTCACGAAGATAATCTCCATGTGGGTGGCAATTTAAAAAACTTTTTACATATTAAAAGAGTTTTATGAAATTCTAAACATATTCATCTATATACATTAACACTTCAATTAGATGTTTATGAAATATTAATTTATGGTTTTACTTGAATAATTTTTCTTCCTTTACCTTTTTATGGTTCTATGTGATGTTAGTCATTGTTTAGAATTTATCTATATCTTGTTTATATATCTAGGTCATAATTTATTGTCAATAATTATTTCTGTTATCATATTATTGATATTTCATTATATACTAACCTTATTTCCAAAACAATATTTGGTTAACTAAAATATATGTGAAATAAGTTTTTTCTTATTTTACTTCCTTTAGATATCAAAAAAATGGGTAGAGGAAAAGAAAAACAAAAAAATTCACCTTAATTTCAAAATTTATTCTTATTTACAAAATTGTGAAAAGAAATAATGTTTTTAGAAAAAATGAATGGAAAACATTATTTATTTTAAAATTATTAATATAATATAGATTTTTCACCTTTTCATGTGTTTTGTGAAAATCCCAAAATGAGGTTATTTTTGTAAATTGTATAGTGTTCCAATATTTCTCAACATTCATTTTGATGAATCACAAAATCCCTACATTTATTATAAATTTTTTTATGTATTTCATATTGTAATTATCATAAGATATGTTCTCAAGTGTTTATCTCAATTTATAAAAGTACTTTATCTTGCGACTTTCAATGAATATATTCTTTCTTTTCAAAATCAAAATGTATCACACTAGAAATTATCGTACAACGTTCGATTAGGTTATTTAGACTGATATTTCAATTAAAACGAGAATATGAAATTACTATATTATTTTGAGAAGAATATTCATATCAAGAATGATTATATGAAAAGTGACATTTTATCTCTCACTGGATAATCTTCTTATTCATCATTGAATACATGATATCTTTCGATGATAAGTCACAGTATCTTATTGATCACATTCATGGAAAAACAGTACATTCACCAGATATCAGTTGATGATATGATATTTAATATCATTATGATTAAATTTATAATCTTATGATATTTCATTACATAAATATTTATTATAAAAAAATATTTTTATACATTTTAGGAAATATCAGACAACGCAAGACTTTTCATAAATAAGAATATTCAAAAAATTAGAAACACTCTAACGTTGGGATTATAAAAAAAATACCATATTTGGAAACCACATATTCATAGTCTCTAATTCATATATTATTATTATAAACACATTGTATTGTTGTAAATTTAGATTTAAACTATTTGTATGTTTGAAACAACATATAAAATGAATAGTCAACAGTAACTCAAAAAACAAGATTACAAAAAGGGTAAATTTGTTGTTTTTCTTACCCTTGATGAAGAACCAAATAATGTTAAATATTGAGGATTATTTTATCAACTAATAATATTATCAGCAATATATATTGAATTTAATATCATCTTGACCATCAATCAGTGATTATATTTTCTCAGGATGAATCATAGTCCACTTTTAGTTGCATCTTGAAACTATGATCCACAAACATTTTTCAAATATTTAACTCAATTTTACGATGTTTAAACCATGTGTATGAGTGTGTTTAGAAATATGGAGGGGTCTTATAAATGTATATCCTAGTTGAAATCTCTTGTAAATTTTCATTTTGTGACAACTGCTTATACCCAACTTGGATCCCCTGATAAAAGGGTTGCATAGTGAAAATTCAAATTGATGAGGAGTAGAGTGTTACTGGAGTGGATAATGGAATTTCTATTACCCGAACCTCAATAAATCCTTGTGTTAAATTTCCATTTATTACATTTTCTTTTCCATTTAATATACTCTTACGTATGAATTTTGAACATAAATACCGTGTACATGGTGATTATATTTTCTCGAATAAATCATTAAGAAGAAAATTCACCCCATCTTGAGTTATTCAATCATTCATTATCATGGAAAAAATTATGTGTAATGATTTATAAATACTATAAGTGATTTCACATGATTATGTGGCTTCCATCTTTATAAATGTTTCTCATGCTATTATTTTTATTTTTATCCATTAGCAGAGTCTATAAGGGACACTATTAACATTTAATGTTTTAGATTTAAAATGTATGGGAATTATGAAAATCAATTTACTTAGTGAAAATATCATGAATAGAATCATCAAGGTGTTGTGATTATTGGTCATACTATTGAAGTAAAATACATAATGAATGACATGTGATAACTGTGGTATATTGTAAATTTAATTTTTAACATTAAATGTATGAATGATTATTAGATTGAGTTTGAGGAACCTGAAGACTTGATTCACATTTCATATTATAAGAAATGAATACCAAGAAACAATATGTCGAATCCTAGGTAATGGTGTACTAATTATGTATTATCAATGATGTAATTTTGTTTTTAAATTCAATGATTATGTTATTTGTATCAAGAAATATATAATTATTTTGAGTATAATTTTTTAGTTAGTGATTTTAATGGGTATGTTAAATAGAGATGAGGACATAGAAAACTGATTTAATGGAAAGGAGAAAATTTTATTATGTAAGGGTAACCATTAATGTGTTCGTGATGTAGAGGAAATTATTTTTACCATAGATAAATATATGATTGATTTGGATTAATATCATCCAATATTATCAAGGACCTTAAAAATGATTAAGGATGTGACGAAAATGTTGTGTATGATATCGTGGACGATGTTTAAGGATTTTTTGATTTAAGTAATATACCTAATAATCATATGATTAATGAATAATTAATATTATCTAATAGAATTTATTGTAATTATTTTTAGCACCATAATTAAATAGAATATATAATGAAGTTAATAACAAGTTTGGAATGTGACATCCAAGAAAAACATTATGATATATGTGGGATTGGTGTTAATTATATTTATTGATCTCTTTATAAAGTTTTTGATTATTATCTTTTAAAATAGTTATGATGTAAACCATGTTTGGGATTGTAAATCTTAATAATAATATTTTATATTATTGAATAATGTATTATCTCACTCTATGGAGGTTTATCCATGTTGAATTACATGTGATAAAATATCTGTTTCGGTTTTAACTAAAGATATAAGGAATGAGCTATCATTTGATTTATGCATCTTATGATCCTTAAATTCTTTTGGAATGAATAATTTACCTTTATTTAATTTAATAAATTATGAAGTGTAAATTTATCAAGAAACAAAAAGATTGTTTCTGTTAACGAAACAAGTTAGTATATATCCATTTGAAAGTAAATCATCTTTTGTAAAGAAATTGGAAAAAAGGTTTCTCTATTATAATCATTTTTTATGATATCAATTAACTTTTCAAGCCTCTATTGGGTTTCAACTATAGTTGTCATCTTTATCCTTAAGATGATCTCTATCACTCTCCATTAGAGTTTGATAGTTATATTTCTCTTCTATTTCAATGTTTTCACTTGCTAGCTATGTTATCTAATGGGGAAATGTAGTTATGAATTACTTTGGGTAACCATTATGGTTCCAAATTTCTATTTCTAAAGGATGTTATATTATTCATTTTTATAATATTTGTTTCTACAAAAATAAATTGGATGTATTAAACCATTAATAACCCATAAAAGTTTCAATGGAAATATATATTTTATTGGGGGTAGAATGTAAAAACCCATGTTTTTATGAGGATTTTTTGAATAAATTGAATTTCCTTTATTTATTTAATTCAATGATAAACGATGTAATACTTTCCTTATATTTACACCATGTTAGTTATGCGCTACATGCAACACCAACTTGGCTTGCATTGCACGCAACACTGAGTTTTTGCAAAACCAACAATATTATTAGAATTAATTAAATTTGATAATTATAACCTATCTATTAACCATATTAACATGAATAGTAATAACTTATTTTTTAAATTTTATTATAATGGATAATATAATTAAATTATATTTATAGTGAAATATATAATTTTTGGTAATGTCGTTATATATTTAGAAATATTATTTTCATAAATGAACCACTTGTCATTTCGTATTGTGAAAAATAAAAATAATTTATTTCAAAAACTCATAAAATTGAAATTTATAAATTTAACATCTTTTATTAATTCTAAATTTAAAAATTAGTTTAAGGTTAATTTTTCATATTTTTCTAAGAAACATTATTTTTCGATTAATAATGAATGGTAGTAGATTTTGATTCAAATTCACATTTTCTTCTCATGTATATAGATAAATTATATTTTAAGTTTGTTTTCAAGTCACAATATATCTGTTATACATATATTAATATAATTCAGGTCGTTGTAATAATGTTTATATTGAATTTATTTATAAACTCTTAATAATCTTTTGAACATTCTGACATTGAAAACCCACTTTCATTCCACGTTTGGGGGATGATCATAAAAGATTAATTTTCCCTATCATTGAATCGAATATAGAAAAATTTAATTACATGTTTTTAATAAGTATAATATTTATATTCTAATAATAAGAACCTATTTTTTCCATTAAATATTCGTGAAAGCACATAATATTAATTACAACAATTAAGTTAATTTTTAGCATAACAAGGGACTAAACATTATATTTAGGGTCCAAAATGACCTATAAACTTGTCCAAAACCCATTTTCTAGCCATATGTCTTATATAAACCTTATATTGTTGAGCTGTTTTGTTTTGAATGTATTTTTTTGTAACAATATGGGTACACCTAACATGTTTTCTAAAATGCCAAACGTGTCCCCTCTCTCTCTTATAAAAGTACACCGCATATCCCTCTTCATGACACCTCCATAATAACATAGGATTTCCCAATATCGTGCCACATAATATCCCATAATCCCTCCCTTCCTCCTTGAGTCCTCAATTTTGGATGACTCCATCCTTTTGGGTGAAAACCAAGAGGAGTTACCTAAAGTAGAGGTAACATCATTCCTCAAGTTCCTTTGATTTATTATCATTATCCACCACCTAAATTATAATTATTACATGATTCAAAATAACATCAGTATCATAAATATTTTTATATTTTATTATTATATGCTTTATAACTACACATACGTACACCTCCATCTAATGTATAGTGAACTTACTGATTTGGTGTACAACAAACTACTGCATCACTCAATGATGTTGTTTGTTTTATCGTTTTCCACTTTTCAGGTTTTAGAATTATTAAGGAAAATATATTTTTATGATATATAATACATTTATGACATATTTATACTTATGGAGTTATTTTGTCTGATATACCTTCATTCTTTCTATTTTGTGTAAATACGTTAACATTGTTTGCGGATGTGAGGACAATCATCTCCTCAAAACGATGTGACTTGTCCAAAAATTACATGGAATGAATTAAGGATAGGTTTAGTGATATTATATGATATATATGGCATAGTAATGGTACTATAATTATATTATATATTTATACACATTTATTGCAATTATTTTCATGGTTTCAATATGACAAAAAAACAGAAACAACATTCGTGCCTACATACAACCTACCATCTTGATGAATATTGTGTTCCATTCCATATTTATAACTTATATGAATTATTATAATTACATAGGTTATTAATATATATTATATTTATATATTGTTTTACATTATGGATATCATGATATATGAATGAGGACCAATGACAAGATAAATCAAATCACATGCGAAAAATAAAGTGATTACTACCTAAAACGTAACTTTAACATGAAAGGGTAAATATACGGTTAGTAAAAGGTCATAATAAAATAATATATGATATTATGTATATGAATATGGTTATTTTATAGATTTATAATAAAATTATAATTATTATTTAGTATTTTTTTAAGGAGTACAATATGATTTAAGAGAAAAGGTACGAGAATTCCATATCACTTTGTATTTCTGTGAGATACACGCCAAATTCACCAGTAAATTCTTTTGTGTGTTGTATATACAGTCCTATGAAATTTTAAATAATTAATTTCATTTATTTACGATCAATATATTTGTTAATTTATGTTTTTATTCCATGGGTATAATGAGTCTAATGTTACTCAAGCATTAAGGGTTTTTTGGTGTAACTTAATTTTCCATGAGACACAAGCCATAATAAACTATTATCTAATTGATGTGGTGTGTATACTTCCAGTGGATTGATTCTAATATTTTTATACATAAATTTATGGTAATTTAAAAACTTATTTAGGACATTTCTTTCTTGGGTTTTATGTTTCAAAAGATACCAAAGCAGTAAATTAGTTTTATGTCAATTTTCATTCTTTGAGACACATACCATGTTTTGAACCTATATTCATATATGTGGTGCAAAATATACCTTTTTAAAATTGACATAATTAATTAAATGATTTTCATGATATTTTTAGATTCATTTAATTTCATTTTATTAAATGGGTAGGACGAATCATAGTTACCAAGTGGTAAGAGTTTATTAAAACAACCTCATTATTTATCGGGATTGTTTAAGATAATTATTTCCATTGATAAAATATTATGATAAATATATCAAGAACAAAAATGAATTTTATTCAACTTATTTTACTCATAATATCTTCATTTATTAGTATCATCTTTCCAACCTTTTGTAGTAAATATTATTATGATATTGTTTTTAATAAAACACGAATTTATCTCTACATGTGGTCGAAATTATATGTAATTTCCAACCATGATTTCTAAAAATATTTTCAGAAAACATTTACTATAATTATATGATATTAAAAAAATATTATTACACATGTTTTACATTTTAAAAAATAAATTTTATAAGAAAATAATATTTTTTTCTCATTTTATAATTGAATATCCTTTCTATAATTCTTATGGTGAAAAATAGTTTTTCGAAATGTACAAATATACACATCCTCATGATCATAATTTCCTAAATATTCCTTTACTAGTTTACATGAATTTTTAATGAAAATTTTTTCATAATATTTTTAACATTCATTTTTTAAATGTATTTTCATCTAAAATATTTTCAAACGTTTTTTGATAATATTTTATATATTCTCAATGAAATAGTTTTTAAAAAAAATCAAGAAATATTTATATGTTTTTAAATATATTTTCAATGGAATGGTTTTCAAAAAGTTTTCAAAATTCATTTATATGTTTCAAGTATTTTTTTAAAAATAACTCTTCAAAATCATTTTCATGGAAAAGATATTCAAATTTTTTTCAATATTTCCTTATAATTTTTCATGGATATTATAATTGAATTTTTTTTTCAAAATGTTTTTAATATTAATTTATATTTTTTAAAAGATATATTCATAGAAATTGATTTTAAAATTCTTTTGATGTTATTTGTTATGGACTACATGGCTAATTTTAAAATAAAATGGTTTTCAAAATGTTTTATTTTCTAAAGATTTATTTCAAATAAGATATGATATCTTCCTTAATAAATGTTTATAAAAGATCATTCCAAATAATATACCATAAAATATGAAATCTATTGGTGTTACTCATTCCATTATCTAGAAAATGATATAAGGGTTATATTCCATTAATTTCTTAGAATGGTTTACATTTGATTCCATGATGTTTAAGAAACTTGTTTCCATTTTGCGAGTTATTTGCTAATGAAACCCTGTTCTTTTAATGGGTTATGGTATGATGAAAAAAAAATATTAAACTTTTCTATTTTCCATGGGTTATGATATGATTACATGTTTTTTAATACCATTTCATTTTATGTGTTATAATATGTCTGTTTATAGTATTTGGGATCAAGTATGTATGATTTTTTTATGAGATTGGTAGGACCGATATTTACCTCCAATGCATTCACTACAGATCTATATCTCATTAAGAAATTATTAGAATAAATTCAAAGGGATTGATTCACTATGAAATCTGGGTAATCCCAAAAAAACTATGGGAAGATGGGAAACCAGATCCACTATGGGAATATGGGAAATCTCAATCCACTATTTTAAGATGTGGAATCATGGTCCCTTAGAGAGATGGTACTGAAACTGTGGATGGTATTGTATCCTTCCTAGTAGGTGTTGTTCCTATGATGTGCCCTAATATGTTCAATCAATGTGTCTTAATTTATTGAGAATGCTATTACATTTAATTGAGTATGACTCAATTCTATGTCTTACTCCTTTTTTACAATTTCATGGATTATATAGTTGATTCCATTATGATTCATGACTTATGAACTACCAATCACTATGAAATTAATCAAGTGTATGATATTTTATATACAAGGAATGATCATATAATGTTATGGTCACATTCTAAAACCCTTATAGTCATGTCTATTCCTACATATCTTATTCGTTTACCCTTACTGTGCATCTGAGATCACCTTTTGTGTTTCTCTTCCCCACGTTATGATATTTTTTATTATGTATGGTGTGTATTCGATGAGTTATAGTCATAAAGAACCCAGTGGGATATTATATATCTCACATATGTACCTATGTTTATGTTCCCATGTTTCCAATGTCACATAACTAATACAATATATTTAATATGTTCGTGTAACATATTTATGTATCCCAAAAATGTGATGTAATGTTAATGTATAAAAAGTAAGGGTCACTAGAGGATGATCATGGTTCTGGATTAAATACATCTGTTTATTTTTATAATATTATTTTTTCAATTCTCATATAGTGGTGAAATGGAATTCTTAATGTGGATAGTGAACCATTGACTACTGTGGGTATGTCTCTTGATTCAAGAGATATTTGGTGAACATTAAGGTTGATGTTTCAAAATATTGATTTATTTTTTGAATCTTCAATAGGGAATCCCTTGAATAATAGTGTGAAAATTGTTTATTGTCATTATATTAAGTTATTTTCTAGGTATGGGTCTTACGGATTAGATATATTCATTCCATATGATGATAATATGGATACTCATATAGTCGGGATAATCTAATCAATCACCTCATGTATCACCATCATATCAACTAGGGCACGTGTGTAGTAAAATGAGAGTTTGGTGGTTAAGATGTCACACAGTAGATGAGTGTCTAACCAATTCAATTAACTCATTTTCCTATATAAATATTATATTTCAAATTAAACTATGCTATTCTAATAGATTTAATGTATTAGGGGAAGACTCGGAGTATAATATTATATCACCTATGAAGGACTTGGGTTGGGTGAATGTATGAAATCATAGATAGGATGAAACACTAGATTAATTATGTGGATGAATAATTTGGTTTATTAATGTCTATTTTATTATTAGAAATTTTTATGTGTGTTCGAGTTTTTTTGAAATTTAACCACTACTGAAATAGCTGTTATCAGGTTGAGGTGGTTGTTTTAGTGATAGGGGATGGATATTCCATGATCATCAAGTAGGGGAGGAATGATTAATGATTCCATGTGTATTTGATTACGATGATATGAAAAGTTTATTTAGTCTTTCATATGGGATATCATTATTTAGTAATGTGTATTTCACCATAGGGGTCTAGGGAAGAGAAAATGTGGATGAGCTTACTCCAAGTTTGTTTATATCTCACTGAATTCATTATTAAATTAAGAAGGAGGTGGGATATAAAATTATGACTGATTGTATGTATATTAGCATATATTAATGAGTACTTGTTAAGGAATATAATCCACATAGTGGTATAATTTTAGCATCCTACACCATAATGGTTCGGTAAATTCATGAAAAATGTTATATTTTTTTTAATAGAGCCTGAGTGAGTGGAATTGTACGATATGGATGGAATCCATTGGAATTTTTTAGATAAGAGGATATTTTGGATGTTTTTATTGGATTAATGGTTGATTGATAAATGATAGTAGTAGAAAAAATTTCAACCCAGAAAAATAAATGTCATTATGTACATAGTGGTCATGAAATGAGTATGCTATCAGGGCCTCAAAGAGGTGATGTTCTGAAGCCATCGCTAAGTTCCCAATAGTAGGGAATTGAGTATCCATTATTATTCCCATGACTAATAGTCTTATGTTAAGTCTACCAAGTAGTTTTTTGAAGTGTATTCATTCCTATCTATGGCTAGAGATAGTTTATAAAAATTAGGGTCATGAAAAACATTTCATGGTTATTCATTCCCATGATTTAATGGGGAAGGTGACTTAAGGAGGGCCATATTGGACATTCCATCCATCTTTACTACTATACCTAACACCCTTTGAGTAATATTAATTTACTGAATTTTTATTAATATTTAAATCATGATCCCTATTCTCCTTCTTAGTCTCAATCTAATTTACAATGGACCTAATATAATAGTTATTGTATATTTTACCATGTTAAACCGAAATCTGTCTGATATCAAAAGGATATTCTATAAAGAAGGAAATGTTTTACAAGGGAATATATTACATCACCCACTGTATCACAGTGGTAATTTTTCATCATACATTTTAGGTAATTAACTAACTACTTTTTAAATTATAAATCCATTTGGTTTAATTTGATAATTCCATTTCTCAATGTGGTGTATGGGGTATTCCAAGAAACATTCACATATCCACAATCACAAATACATTGAGTGGATTCTTTTAGGTGAGATTTTATAGAATATTTCTAAATGAATAATTCTATAAAAATAAATATAAATTAATGTAGTTACTTTTATGAGTCTTCTAGTATTAGATAAGATCTCCATCCATGGATGATTTTTTATTTGATCTTGTATGAGGATTAGTTAGATTACCATTATAAGTGTAAGTATGTACCAATGAAGGTGGCCCATATGATAGTTTAACATTTTCCTCATATGTGAGTTTTTTATTTTTTGTATGGGAGACATGTTCATGGGTGAATTATATATAGAAAAGTAGTTCCCTATAAGGTTTGTTTAGTTTTATTGAGACTCCTTGAATTTAAGAGGTTGTTCCACCCAATATTGGTTGATTTAAAATGTCCTTTATACTTCACTACATGTGGGGAGTTAATTAGTATTGAGTGTAAGGGTTCCTAAACATGGTTTTAGGATCTAGATGAGTTTCATATGGCCTATGTGGGAATCCATGATTATGTGATGGCATGTATGTTGGGAATATTCCTATAGGTTATGAGTGGATGGGAAGTTATTATCATGTATATTTGGGAGAAATCCCTTGAGATTGAGTGGGGGGGCTTATATATAGTTGATGGAATAATTATTCCTCTAGAAAATTATGTATTATAGTGATTATGGGTTCTGAGGAGTATATTTTATGTTGGTATCTTAATATAGAAATGCGGTGGGAACTCATCTATGGCTTATGTCATACATGTTCATTTCTTTTCGGAATGAATTTTAAAGGGATATTGAACTTTTTTTGGACTGAGTGGTCATTTGAATTTTTAATATAATATTTGTAGGTATTGGGAATGTTAGGTTTAATGGCCTACTGATTATGGGATTAGGATTGACTTATGGGCTATGTAATTATCAGTTTGGTAATTGATATGAGTTAGTACATTGGTTATGGACCCAATTAAGTCCAATGGATAAAACGGTTGGGTATATAGGAAAAAGGAGAATCCATAGTGTTTTAAATTATCATTTCCTATCTGAAATGGATTTTTATGGAATAGTTTTCGAGGGAGGCTAGATGGATGATGAGATATGAAATAAGTAACTTGGATAAGTAATGTATTACATGAACATAAGTTTTGATTCAAGAATTGAGATGCATGGGATATATGGGTTGTTCTTTTAGGGATAGTATTTGCAGATATGAGTACTATTATTTTTTTATTCAATCATTTTATATGTATATAGGTACAAATATTATGATGTAATACAGCTATGGGATGTGATGTTTTTAGTTACACCATCTATTTTCTTATCACCACGAATGAGTACAATATAAAGAATGTGGTCAGAATGAAATTTATTCATGCATTATATATGATATTTAACACATTTTTTATAACAAGTATTTATGATATGATTCCTTAATGAATTTTCAAAATGTGGTAAAAGATATTGTTTTTTTGGGACGGAATATGGGATTTTCCACATATGGAAAAACACACACTTTGATTTGTGTAACATATAACTTTTTTCTTATGTTTAGGTTGATAATTTATATTTGATTTTAAATGGAATTTATAACCTAGGGGTAGTATGACATCTTGGTCAAGACTCCATATGGAATTTGGTACCTATAAACAGATTGAAATTATTCCTGAGACTATATGGTTATTGTAACACATGATCTAACTGAATATCAGGTTGAGATGAAATGTAGAATTTATTACAAATTTCCATATTAGTTTAGATCCCAAGGGGCCATCTATACTATTATTACCCATGGTAAATTGAATTGATATCCTAGGACAAAGAATACTTTGTTACTATCTATGGTCATATAAATTTTTTGTTTGGGATTCCATATGAAATTCGCAAGGTCATTATTAAGGAGATGTATGAGATTCTATATAAATGAACATTATGGCAATATTGAGGGTCATGTCAGCTACATTTGCGCTAGATAAAATGATATGAGATATTATATATAGTGTGTTTACCTATATTTTTTATTTTCACTTTCTAAATACTACTATATAATGGGAAGAAATTTAGTCCCCATTGGCGGTTCCCTTCAAAGATATATTTGTCCAAACCTATATGTAAGCCCTGGTGGATGTTTAAACCGTAATAATTATTTTCAAAATCAAATTTTTATTTTTATCCTTTGTTCCCATTAATCTTTTGTCTTTTGGTTTTTATATAATGTTTTTAGTGCGACAAAATTAAATATTGAGTTTCAGGATATTTTTCTCCAGTTACACAGTTTCTTTGCTGAGTTATTGGCAAATGTGTTCCAGTCTCCATGGAAACAGGAGGTACTTTAGTTTTCTTAGGTAAGGGGAACACATTCCACACATAATTAGGAAAACCAGGATGAAGTCATAATCAACGTTCAATCATTTTGGATAGAACCATGATGAATGATTTGCACACAGATTACCAAAATATGTTGGAAAACTATAGGAGTTCCATGGTTTTTCCAATAGGGGTTGAATGATTGGCGCACGGTTTGGGAAACCATACAACCAAACCATGTATAGTTCCTACGTCATTAAAAGGGTTAATTTTCTTTTATACCCTCTTTGTATTTTAACCCCAAACACACTTTTCCCTCCACTCTTGGTTTATGTGATGCATAAGAACATCCTACCTTTCTCTGAAAGCATATCATCTTCTCTTATGGAAAGGATTTAGGGTTTATTCATGGTTTTGGGTTGTTTTCTCAAGGTAATCTTCTTCTCACTTCTCCCTCTTCCTTATTATTATATTTTTGTTGGGGTACGCTTATTCCTACATCTTTTGGATACATGTTTCATGAATCCCTTGGTTTATATTGGGTGTTTTGTCTTATTAGTCTCTCTCTTGGTTGATATTCAGTCTTTGAACCTTAATGACATTTTTTCGGGTCCGTGTTTTTGAAGCGCTAGGTTTTTTAGGAGGGTAATTATTTTCCCTTGACAATTATAATTTAAAGTCATTTATTTCATTCCTTCCAAACCGTACTTATATGTTTAATAGTGAACAAAAACTTTTTGAATAATTGTTTTATGATAAATAAAGTGGTGTTATTAATAATTTTAAATTATATATAGTTGTTTTGTTAAGTGTTTTGCACCCGTTTAATGATAAAATGATCTTTTGGTCTTTGTAAGTGATTTTTTATTTTCAAAACGTGGTTTGAATTTTTTAATGTATTTGGTGAATCTAAAATGGTGGTTTTTATTTCTTGAATAGATTCATAAAAGGTTTTTAGACTTAGAAGTGTTGTGTGTTTTTTTCCCGAATGTGGGTTGACATGTGATGATGGTGTGTGGCCAATTTGGTATTAAAAATAAAGTGGATTTGTTTTGTAAATATGGATTGAGTGCTTAAATTATAATTTTTTAAATTTTCTTAAAATTATTAATGTTGGTTTTCAACATTTTTGGAATGCAGGATTTGGTTCATTGAAAAAGGGTGGTCTTGTGAAGGGTATATAAGGCCCATTTAGAACATTTTGAAAATTTATTATCCTAAAAATTATTGTTGTTTAATATTTTTTCCTTCATTATGTTGAACATTGTGGAAGGCCCACATTTAGAGGATCTATTGTGATTAATTGTTGTAAATGGAATATTTTTTCCCAAGGGCGCCTCAAGGGTGTCTTGTTGTGTGAGTTACTTCTGTATGAGATATGTGCATGTGATTGGATGTTCATTGGGAATTTATTGCTTCAACCTCACATTAGACTTTAAATGGGAACCTATCATGTCTAGTGAACTTTTGATGAAGTATTAATGTACACTATTATGATTTTTCTCAAGCTAGTGCCTTATAGAAGAGTTTATATTTAGTTACACTTAATATGGTAAAGTGCCCTTCGTTCAGACCAGGGATTGGGATATCAAGCGTGTGGGTGAAAATGGTGTTATCAGGGTCGGCATCCATTCAGTATGAGATAATATGTATAGTATGTCCTAGATTATTCGAGATTGATCATAGGTCCTCCTATGACCTTTGGCACTTAGTTTTATTTGGAATATGATTGTGATGCTTTGTCGGGTGGTTACACATATGTGTTATCTTTACATTTTCTTTATTATGTGAAAAATATTTATACTCTATTTCATGGAGAACTTTTTGGAAAAGTGATATTGTGGTATTCAAAGGTTATTGTATTTTTTTGTAAATTTTTTATACTTCCTTTCCGATTTTTTGTTTTAAAAAAATCATCTTTCTCTTTGAAAATGTTAAATAATGCTTCTTGGAAAATAATTTGGTTTTGAATGGAAAAGGGTAATGGACCCTGTTCTTTTTTAAAGTGGAAATGTATGGTAAATACTAGTTTTTTGTATTTTATTTCAATCCTAGTATTTATGTCTCTAATATATAATGTAATTTCACAGGGAATAGATTCTTTCAGGAATTACTACCGAGTTTTAAACTCACACTTATAGTTCTTTCTTTTTTTCTATATTTTTTTGTAGGTTCTCACTATGTTTCATTCACCATGGGTGATAGTTATTTTTGGTAGTAGATATTGACCGTTGAGGTCACATGGAGACACTATGCTCACGAGGGTTAGTTTGGGTTTTCCTGTTTGGTTTGATTTATATATACTTTAAGTATAAATTATGTTTAGTCTGGATATTTTTTTTATTTAGATTTGATTTTTTATTTTTCTGTTTTATATATTTATATTTGTATAAATAATTCACCTATATTATCTATGCATGAACCAAAACTAGTTTCCATCCTAAGAGGATCGGGAACGCCTATAGAGTTATGTATTTTCCCGACTCGTGGGACTGGTTCAATGTCAATCAAGGTTGGTAAGAGAAAAATTATTAACCATGTTGTTTGGTTTATTTGGGAACATTGATTTTATAGTTCCCTTTGTTATTTAGTATTTAACCGTAGATAGACTAGGACATTCAAAGCATGGGGTATAGGTCTCGGAGAGTTTCTGGCCAACTCTTTCTGGATCGATCATTGATTTTCAATGGGAATCTTGGTTTTGATTGACTTCTCTAGTTTTTTTGGTTCTTTGGTGTTTGGGATACAAAAAGAGAGTTGGGATAAAGGTCTTTGTGAGATAATAAGGTCGGAAAATATATTTGGAGTAGGATACATAGGCTAATAAGACTCTCCATGGTAGTGGCGTGATTGGAATATGAACACCAACCATATTTCCCAACTACCCATCAACACTAGTTTTCGATGATGAGTTTTATTGTACATTAATTATTCTAATTTTGGTTTTGAAAACCCTTGAATTGGAATTGTAAAATATATATTTAATGTGTTAATAATTTTTTTTGGGAATATTGAAAAATAAGATTCAAATTTATTTTGGAGAAATGATTTGAAAATGGACTTTTTATAGAATTATTATTTTTTTAACTATGGATGAGCTTATAAAAAATTTGGTTTCATAATAAACAATAGGGGTTTATCAGTTTTTACTATTTTGAAATTATAAATTTATTTTTAAAATATTTGTATAAATTCTTTTTAAATGATAATATTTGAGACATTAATCGATTTTTTTCATGGAATGATATTTTTTGAGAAGCTGAAACAATTATGAATGAGATAAATTGGATCATTGGATGGAATCCATGGGATTTTATTTTGAGAAATATGAAATGTATTGGTGTTTGGAGTTTTTGAAGTTATTTTTGGCTTTGTGGTTAGTGATATTTTCGAAAACAATTATGATCATTTGAAATGGGAAGTGTATTGATAATATGAAAAAACATTGAATGTTTCTATAAAAAATGAAAATATTTATCATGATTCTTTTTCCCATGGGTTCTCACATCAACATATATGTGTGGGAGTGTTGATAGATAATGATATTTGTGTATGAGTTCATTGGGTGGCATAGAGATGTGCAAGCGTAAGGATTCATGGACTACCATTGGTTAGTGTGAAACCCACCAAGTCTCTATTCTATCAAAAGTGTTTTAAGACTGAAACTATTGTGTTTTAAAAACTCATTTTTTTCCTCACAAGGTCTTGTGAGTTGGAAATGTGGTTTATGTGTGCTTCATGAATTTTAATTTTGTTGGTATGTTCGTTTTGATTGGGATATTGGATTTCCTTTTTGATTATTGTCTGTCCCTAGAAATATTTGATGGATATTTGAGGTGAGTCAATGTGTCATGTACCATTATCACATCATTATGTTGATCAAAATAAAGAATTACATCTCTATTATTGGAATCTAAAAACAAATATCATTTATTAGTCAATCAGATACTATCAAAGAGGATTTTTGGATGTCGAAATTTTAAAGAAACAACAGTCTCTTTTAGTTGCCTAGGGCTCTCTAGGTGAAGTACACTAACTTCATGCTTGAAGGACTGACCTGTATGTGGTAGATGTCAGTCCCTCGAAGAAATATTCTTGAAGATCTTTCCTAGGATTTCATCAAGGATTCATTCATCTGGAAGTATTTCTACTAGGTAGTAAACGTTAGGAAGGGGATAGAGATCTGTTGTATTTTGAAATGTGATGGATAATATTTTGAATTATTTCGACATTTTGTGAATATAGTTCATTAACATCCAATGTGGGTTACATAAGATTTATTAAGGGCTGTATATTTTGAGAGGGGTCTTCATCCTAATCTTCAGTAGAAGGAGTACGATTTTGGTCTAGCCTCTTTTTCCAATATGGTGATCTAGATATTGTGGTTGAAGTTATGTTAGCTAGAGATCTTGAGGTAGATAAACTTATATCAATCTCTGGTTTTTGAAGGGAATTACAGTAAGGATGTGGCGAATTTTTAATATGTTTTTGGTGATGGTCGTGCAATTAAAAGGCCTCTAGATATTTTTTAACTTCTTCTAAGCATAATATCATTGAGTGACATTAGTGCTGAATGATTGATCAAAAATAATATATCATGTCCAAGTGATACAATGATCTATCATACATGTGGACATCTAGGTCAATTGAAATAGTTCTTTCACTGTGTAACTTGGAAGAATCAAGGATCCAGATCCACCACATTGAATGACACCCCATCCCATTTTCAATATTTGGATGCAGTTTTGGGATTTGATTAAGGCATCTTTCTATGTAATTCTTATTTTTTAAAAGGTTATGTCTGGTGGGTATTTTTGGTGTTACCTTTTAATTAAAATGTTAAAGTGGTTGTTGTGTATATCCTGATAAATTCTACTATAATCTAAGAGTGTTTTTATTTTTAATGATTTGAATCTATTAATTAAATGATTAAATGTGTTCTTCATATACCTCATTCCCATTTTATCCAATTAGGATGTAAAAGTATAGTGCATGTTCATCTCATAATTCCATGTCATGGTGAATGTTACTTATTAGATCAATGTGATCCTTGTGGGGTGTCATGTTCGTTTACTTCCACCTAGGTGTTGCGTGTCAACTAATTACATCAAATGAATAAATTATAATTGGGGACTATCGACTTCTGATAGCTATGTAGTGGATGCTTCAAGGCAACAGGGCTATAGCCACAAGCCCCAGTGTGAAGCTTGTGCACAGTCAAGATTCTCAAGGGTGTAGGGGAACATGGAATTGAATTTTTCCATCAATGATGGAATGGGAAAAATTTATGATTAACTATTTTAGTTTCTTCATCTAGGAAGGTCCATTTTTTTTTGTAAAATTCATAATGACCTTGTTTCCTTATTATGATCATTGTGGTTTTAGTGTTCCACTTTGGTTCTAAGGAAGCATAATGGTCTTAGTTTATTGAAATTCCAAAGGTTTATCCATTTCAAATGTGAATCCACGATTGGATATAATTGTATGGGGTTTCCTATAGTGAGTTGGTTTTGGTTTATTTGTTCTTATCTTGAGATGATGAATCGTGATTTGTTTTGTCACTTGTTTTCTAGCTTCATTAATCATGACCCCTTATGGCAGATGCTTTGTTCTTTGAGGGGAGATCCCATGTTTTTTTAAATGATCGGTTCTTAATGTTGGGGAGTCCCTACACCAATATTATTAATGTTTCTTATGGTTTTGATCAGTGCTATAGTGTTTATAATGGTTGGGAGTCCATTTGGGACTCCCATGTTGATAATTTTGTATAGTTTTTCATTTTTGGATAGAAAATGAAGGGTTTTGTATGATGTTATCATTTTTTATGTTTTTTCCATTGAGTGAAAATTAGAATTTTATAATGAAACCAATTATATTGTTTGATTTAATTTTGGAGAATTCATAGTCATAAAGCTTTATCATTTTCCCATATTTTTTTAGGTTGTTGGGTCGTTTCAAGAAATATGAATTATTTTGGTTTGGTGGTGGTAGAGGTGTTCATTGTTTGAGAGGATGGATAATTTTGTTGTGGGAATCTCTTATATTTATTTGATCAACTGAATTTTTTTTGTAATTTTGGGGTATGAATGTATAATTGGTTGGTTGAATTATCAGATACATATTTTTATTTTTATAATTAGTTCGAGTTTATCCTTATAATGTTGGTTTTTCTAATTAGTTCTAGGGTTTATGGATCTAAACCATGTGTTTCGAGCTGTTTTTATTCAGTTTCAGGGAATTGGTGCATGGATAGGGGAAACCATGCACTATTATCCAAAAAAAAGTGTTAAACCATTATTGTCTTTGGTTAGGGGTGCATAACACATACACATTTAATAAAACAATTTAGAAGGCATGTACATGTTTCATCCATTTCTAACAGAACCATGTCGCACAGTTTACCAAACTGTGTGACTGTATGGGTTTTAAAGGAAGGGGTGCACGTTTGGCATATGGTATTGTAAAATATGTGGCGTTATCATTCATGGTTATTAGGTCAATATAAATATGAATTTTCATTTCTATCCACTTAGTATTTTAACACCAATGTTCCATTTTCCCTCCAGTCATGGTTCATCAGACCCAAAGGGAGCTGTTTCCTTCTTTTCCACGCCTCTCCATCTCTCCAATGATGTGGATCTATGGTTTCATGAAGGTTTTGGGGGGGGGGTGGTTTCTCAAGTTAATATTATAATTTCTTCTTTGTCTTCCTTATTATTCAAATTTCATTTTGGTTCTTCTTCATATTTGGTATTTTGGATCTTGGGATCTGGTTTCCCTTAATACATGTTGGGTTTTTTTTTCTTTTTTGGGTTTTTATTGGTTGGTATGGGCTCTGAAAACCATTGTGGTGTTTTTTTCCGGTTGGCATTGTTGAAGTATTGTGAGTTTGAGGTAGGTCTCCCATTTCACTTACCATGTAAAATTTAGAATATCTGCTTTCTTTATTTTCACACCTTCAATATATGTTAAATTGAGAAGAATGATGTTTGGAATAGTTTTTTTATTATAAATCGAGTGGTTTTCTTAATTCATTTAATTTATATGAAATTGGTTTGTTAACTGTTTCCCAATAAGTGTTTGATAAAATTATTGTCTGGATTTTGTATGTTATTTGTGATTTTCAAATCATGCTTTGGCTTTATGAATATATTTTTGGCATCTAAAATGGCGGTTTGGAATTCTCATAGTGATTTATAAGTTGTTTTAGGAAAAGATGTTTTATGTGTTAGGTTCTTTAAAGCGGTTTGACGTGTGATGTTGGTGTGAGGAAAATTTGTAATCTTGATGAAATTCGATTTGTTTTGAAAATTTGGTGTGATTGATTAAATTTAATTTTCTAAAATGGTTTTGAAATTGATATTATTTCAACTTCACCTTTTTGGAATGGTATATTTTTATGTTTGAAAATGGGCGGTTCTGTTAAGATTTCTTGAGTTGAGTTGGGTGCTTTAATGTAAATGATTTTCTTAAAAACTCTCCTCGGATAATAATTTGGCCTTGTTTATTTTTAATATCATTGGAGTCCCATACTAATTTTCTCCCATTTATTTAAATGGTTGTAAGGAAGATATTTTTCATTGTTCTCACTCAGGGGTGACTTGTTGTAACACCCCAGGATTCATAGTACGTTATTTCATCAAAGTAATTCTATAACTAGCACTACACGCAACACCGAGTTCAAATGCATCATGACATTCCAAAAATTCGTTCAAAAGCATTTATTATTAGTATTAACTGAATTTTTAAATTTATATAATCCTTATAATTTTATAATCCATATTATGAGTTTCTTAGACATAATGTAAGAACAAATTCATTTTTTTCAGATAAAGATGTATTTTTTGAAAAATTAAATTTTATGGTCTTTAAATGGTGAACCATTTTTAAATACAATATTTGAAACTATTAAATATTAAAATGGAAAAAATAAAATTATTCATTAGAATCGTGTCATAAGGATTTAGTTTCAATATGTTTTTGGGGTTTTTCTGAGAACTTTTAGATTTGGGTGAATAATAAAAATTACAATATTTTAACTGAAAACTAATTATTTAATCAAAAAAATTCGTAGTATTAAATTATACTTTTTAATGGTTTGGAATTATAAATAGATTATATTTTTACCATTTAATTCAATGCTGGTCATTTTAAGTAATTTCACTTTGATGTTGGACATAAACAAGTGTCAATCTTTTGATGGTTAATATTTCTGAAAAATACGCATTTGGGATCTGACAATGAGAATTCATTACAAATTAATAAAAGAAATTTGTATTCTTTGAATTTAGAGAAATAGACTTAATTTTTTTAATTCGGAATATAAAAATTAACTTAGGGTGAATTTTTGGTATGTTCCTGAAAACATTCAATTTTTGATGAATAGAAAAAAACACTATGTTATTGGCTAAAACCAACTTTTAATTTAAATAATTATTTAATTAATTTAAATTTAATTTAGGTCAAAATAAAAACAAAATACCTACATAAGTTTAATGTAATTCATTGGTGTCATTTTATAATATGTTTAAATATAAAAAAAATTATTGAAATTTTACCGTCTTTTACCGACCTCCTAGGACCATTTTCATATTTTCATAAAACATAATTTTACCGCTTCTATGAATTTAATTTCAAATATCCAAGAGACATGGTTGATATCATTATGTAAAATGTAGTTCAATAAGATAAAAATAATTTTTTTTGTGAATAGTAACGTTTGACTTTAATTTACCACGGTTAAAAGTAAATAGGGTAACTAAAGGTAAAAATGATATTCTTATTACCATAACCCAAGAACTAATTCTATTGGATAAATTTAATTCCACCAAAAACAACCTTTGGAATAAAATAGGATTCTTTAGCTCCACTTGGATTAGATTAGGACATTTATTATTATTTAATTTAAAGAAGAGTTAAAAGTATTAAATTCAAAATTTAATAACTAAACCATTTTTATTATAGGGTTATACATAAGATAAATTCGACAATAAATATTAATTGGAAAGATAAAAATATTTCAGACATAATGGTAGTTTAATTAAAAAATTTAGACATTAAATAGGTATATTTATTTATGACACAATGATAATGTAGTAATTCGTTTATTAATGAATGAATCAAATAAATTGTAATAATATTATTAAAATAAATATAATTTCAAATATATTATGACATCCACGAATTTTATTGGAGAATATGACATGATAGAAATGATTCAATGTATTTTTTCTAAGTAATAAATTTGTGATGTCTTTCACAAAAACATAATAACAAATAGTGTCAAATTGACATAAATTAATATTTAAAACAAATACTATATTATTGGTTGATAAAATATTCCTAAAAATGTTAGATTCAGCCAAAGGGCTTAAATAATATTATTTATGTCATTAATGAGCCACTTGAGGTTCTCTTGGAAATTTATAGTAATTTTATTATCTATATAGTGTAAGAATATAAGAAGACACGGTAAAAGTTAAACTATTTAACTTTGAGTTAAATGTAAATGAGAAGGTTAAAATCATAACCTAAACTTGTCTAAAACCTAATTTTTGAAAGGATTTAGACCCATAACCACCTAAGTATTGTAATAAATTCATTTGGAACCATTATGAACCGAATATGATTGTTTAATAAATTAATAATTTAATATTTTCCTAAAGTGACCCTCACCCCTCTTATAAAAGGGAACTTCGCCTTCTCTCAAAATCACACCTCCAAAGCCATTTGGATTGGCCATACCCTACCCCAATATCCTCCCAAATTCCTTCACTTGATCTTATTGGTCTTAGTTTGATTAGAAAGCCAACATAAGGAGCCCTTTTGATCAAATCAAAAGAAAAGATCCTGAAGAAGAGGTAAATATTTCATCACCTCTTTCAAGTTCTTTTCTTATTCCACATCCACTTTCTTTTTTTGTTTCTATAATAAAAAAATAAATCCAGTATATTCTATATACATTTATGTTATTATAAAAATGGTACAAACATATTCATTATTCTATCGATCCTATGAATGACATGTCACCATACGTGTGTACGTACAGTTTACCGTCTCCACGTCGTGGTGTAGTTGTTATTCAATGCATTATTATTTGGATGGGTATAATAATGTTGTATAATTGATGTAAATAAAAAATATAACATGTTAAGGATTCTATATTTAATATATACCATCTATTTACATATTATCTTAAATCAAATGACTGATATTGTTGCTCGCGGGTACATACGGATTACCGTCTCCATGACGCGATGAGAGTCATTTCCATGTTCACCATTCAACGATGATTATAAAATTATATATTATTAATAATAATTTAATATGTCACATAATAATTCTACTGGATATATATATATATATATGTATGTATGTATGTATTTATGTATGTATGTACTTACATAAATCTTATTCACTTAATTCCGTTCAAAAAGATGTGAAAACAGAAACAACATTTATGCATACATACCGCCTACCGTCTCCATAAACGGTTCCTTCCATTTCATTTATACATCTATTATAAATTTATATATTCTAGATATATATGATATATAAATTATGGCTTATATTCTAGAATCATTTAAATCATAATCTAAATGATATGGTCAAGAATAACAATTTAAAACACATATAATATAGAAAGCGATTATTACACAAAATGTTATTTTAACATGGAAATCATTATCAAATGTGTATTATAGAGTCATAAATGAATCATGTAATATGTAATTAATATTAATATGGTTATTTTATAATTTAATAACATACTATAATCATTATACAAGAGGTTAAACATACTCTCGACCAAAGGAAAGTGCAATGTAAGGGTTATTTCCTCAATCTCATTATTATCCAAGATTATTCATTTGTAAGTATTTTCTGGGACATAAATATCCTAGATACCAATATTTTATAAATATGATTTCAAAATGAATCTTTTATGGTTTTTTGGGAGGTTCTATTTAACTAGATCAATATTTTAAAGGATTTTAAAATTTATCTATATAAACACTTTTTATTAATGTCCATATTTTCAAAACGATTTTAAGGATTTATTTACATGGATATGAATGTTTTGAAATGATAATTATTTTCAAAAGTTTAAAAGTGGTTTTGGAAACTTTGATTCGAAAATCTCTTTTAAATTACTTCCTTTATAAATTGTGAAACTTACAAATGATTCCATGAAAAAGGGATATTTCTCTCAAAGCATTTTACTGATCATTTTCATCTATGTCAACATCCATTGATGGATTTCAAACGTGTTTTAAATTGATTTTTATGATACAAATATTCCATATTATATTGAAGTTTTTTTGATATTTTTGAAATCATATGTGTTATTTTTATTCGATTCATGGTTTATGGATAATATATTGACATTTCATATTCTATTTTTAATACGAATGATTATTTTATGTTTCAACCATTTCATATGAAAAATGTATTGGACTTAGTAAGTGATGGGTGGATCCTGCTATAGCTCCTCGATGCATCTGTAGGTATCATTAGACAATTAGATGTGGAATTGTCCAAGGTCATTCGCAATTTGATATATGGTTTTGGGTTAGGCCTTAATCATTTATAGACGTCTTGGAAGAGGCCTTGACAAAATGTTTCAGAATATCGAGAATTATACATTCCATAATTGTGAAAATAATATTGATGGTTCAGGTGGTTATTCCACTAGTAGAATACACATGACAATGTTTTATTATGGAATTATTTACATAGATCATATTTCTTCAATAAAGTGTTCATGTTTATTATTTCTAAAGGCATGTGTTTTCAGTTATTCACCATGCATATTGTTTATGTTATCTTCCGCTTAATTATTTACCCATACTAAGAATCTGAGCTCACCCCTTTATTATGTTTTATTTTTTCAGGATCATAAGAAGTGTTTTATGTTTGAGATACCTGGTTAAGATAAGAGAATAATTGCATTCTCAATGGATTAATTTTTTTGTTGTATGTTAGAAAGTGTTATGTAACGTTCATGTATGTAATCTATTTTCCAAGACTTCTAAATTGACCGGTCATTTGGGACATGATTCATTGTAATAATTCCAATGGATTAAAATCATTCACTGACTCTAGGAATCTTTTGTCAGGGCGTTACAGTTCGTATTAGAGGAAATTTAGAAATAAACTTGGAAATAGATTTAGATAAACTCTGATTAGACAACAGTACCTTAAGAAAAAAATTGAGGATAAGTATCGAAGAACTTCCAAGAATCTTGTAAATTTATTGATTTTGTGTGTTATCAAAGTAATACATTCATTTCTGGACTCAAGCAGGTAGAGGCGGCTCTGGCACAGATGTACCTAGGGGTAAAACCCAAAAACACTGCTTTGAGGTGACTCAAACGGGAACTAGTGCATGAAAACGGGCCTTGTGGCACTATTGGTTACAACACTCCCAGGGGATAGGCTTAGGATAATTCACATTACTATTACAAGCCATTATGAAGGATTTAGGAGTAAATACTTCCTCAATGAATTTTTTTTTATTATTACGGATTATATCTATAAACTGGTCAATTTACGTTAGGTATTTTACAAGTTAGGAATTATTCATTGCGATTCATAAACTGACCTAGTGTATTCCATTGATTATAAATGGTGGCTAGTAGAATTAATGAGAACTCTATCAATACGTATGATTCAAAGAGTAAGAAGGATCATATCGTTCATGGTTTTAAGCCAACATTTAGAATGGGGATACTCTCCCATGTATTATAAACATATGAAGACATAATATCATGTGTTAATAAGATAAGTAAAAAATTCTCTGAGTCCTATAACTTTGAAATGAAGTAAGAAAAGAAGATGATGGTAGATAGAAATATGGATAAAGAAACTAAGGGAAAGAAGGATTTTACCACCTGTAATAAATGTGGAAAAAATCACCTTGGTAAATGCTGGAAGAGAATGAGAGTTGGTTATAAGTGTGTAGATAAAGGACACCAAGTACGTGATTTCAAGGGTATGAAAAATGTTCCGAATGTAAAATTCTTTATCTACAAGGAATTGGGACACTACGCGATTCAATGTCCCAGTTATCAAATTATACGACAAATAATGCTAGGGATAATAATCAAGTTATGATATTACTTCAGATTAAGAGGAATGACTAGTGTTCTTATTTTGTTATTATAGAATTATTTAATTTGAGTGTTGTATCATCAATAAACTGGTTATATGAATTATGGTGATAAATAAGGATTCTACTGCTATAGTATTTTATTGAGGATTTGAGATTATATGGTTCTATGAAATGTGACTTAACAGTAAGCTACACTTTTTGGAAAATACATCGTTGAAGGAAAGGTAATTCTTAATATGGTTATGATAATGAGGTAGTGATTTTGGAATAAGAGATGTTTGATTTGGATAAACTATATTGAATATTTATGACTTCCTTGGAACTGGTTAATTGTATGTTTATTTTATCATTATTGGAATGTTCAAAAATTTTGGATATAAGGAGTATATACAGTATTCTATAAAGAATAAGGGAGAATGAATGAAATCAATAAGGTTTTTTTTAAGTTTGGTGCTGAAGCCTCATTTTATTATTTAATGAAAAGGCCTCTTTAGACTGGGTAGAGGGAGACCCATTACATAGCCCGAATGCCCAAGGCCAAGTGTCCTGAATACAAGGCTTGAAAGCCCATTTGTTTGGCCCAAAGAGCCCCTCAGTGAATAGAAAAAATTATCTTCATTGTGTTTAGATTCCTTATAAATTTGGGACTGTGAGTTTGGATATATTTATATTGGATTATTCTAAAGTTTGGAATGGATTATGTTAGAAATTTGATAAAATTGTTAAGGTTATTTTGGGATTGTCATAAAAAGGACAACCCAAAGGTCGGGCGAGAACCATTCGCGTCCGGCAAGGGCACGATATTTGAACCCACAACCGAAGGGCAAAAATGGTGTATCACCTAACACTGGCCTACGTGATGTCCTGGATTGTATAATGTAGTTTTTTTAATTGGGCTGATAGGTGAATTTTAAATTCATTATATTTGGAACCCTATAAGATTGGGATAAATAAAATATTTTTTTTGTAATCTTTTGGAGTGAAATATGAATTTGTGGTAGGAATTAGTTAAAGGATGTAAATATACTTGTCCAGTATACATATATATATATATATATCCCTCTTATTGTCGGATTAAATTAATTATTAAAAATTATTAAAGGGACTTCATCACAATCTCCTTTCAATGAGGCATCCTTTGATTTCCAAATGACTTTCTTTTATATGGTGTATAAAACCCTTTTGACATTTCATTTCAAGGATAATAATTTTCTACAAAGTGTTTTACTGAACGAAAAATAAAGGAATGTTTTTTTAATGCAAGCGGTGACAACGAACTTTCCGCCGCCGTATGTTTTATTTGATCGTTAGCATCCTTAAGAATAAATTTTTTTTTAAATTGAAAATAAATACCACATACTCTTTTTACGTATTTTGGTATTGAAAATGGTTTTGATAATGGATTTGTTATGTCAATATACTTAAATGAAATATTTTCACTGATGACCTCAATCACTATCTATAAATTTTTACGATTTCCCTCCAATTATGTGCCTCTATTTTCAAACATTTTCTCCTAATCGAGATCTTAATTTAGTGGTAACGTTTTTATTTACCATTCCCACTTATTAAGAAAAAATTTTTAACCCAATTTATGATGTGGGTTTTCCACAAATGTATTTCTCTACATTCAATAGTATATTTCCGTAAAACAATTTCAAATTTCAATAACGCAATTTATTGAAGGCGGGGAGAATGTAACAACCCAATATTTTATAGTACGTTATTTTTCAAAGTAATTCAATAACTAGCACTACATGAAACACCGAGTTCAAGCACACCACGACGTTCCTAAATAGACGTTCAAAAGCATTTATAAATATTATTAACTTAATTTTGAATATTATACAATCCTTATAATTTTAGAATCCATATTATGAGATTCTTAGACATAATGTAAGAACAAATTCATTTTTTTCAAATAGAAGAAGTAGTTTTTAAAAACTATAATTTTACCACATTTTAATGGAAAACCTTTTTTAAATCCAATATTAGAAACATTTATATATTAAATTTTAAAAAATAAAATTCTCCAATATAATCGGGATATTAGAATTTAGTTTCAATAAATTTTTTGGGTTTTTGTGATAACTTTCATATTTGGGTGAATAATGAAAAATACTATATTTTAACTGAAAACAACGTTTTTATTCCAAACAATTTGTAGTGTTAAATTATACATTTTAATGGTTTGTAAGTATAAATAGATTATATTTTTACCATTTAATTAGAGGCTGGTCATTGTATGTAATTTGACTTTGAAATAGGATATAAACAAGTGTCAATCTTTTGAGGGTTAATATTTCTTAAAAATACGCCATTTGGTTCTGACAACGGGAATTAATTTTAAAATAATAAATTCAATTTCTATTTTTTTAATTTGGTAAAATAGAATTCATTTTTGAATTTGGAAGATCAAAATTATTTTAGGGTGAATTTTTTATATGTTCCTGAAAACATTCAATTTTTGATGAATTGTGAAAAACAATGTGTTGTTGGTTAAAACCGACTTTTCATTTAAATAATTATTTTTTTAATTTAAATTTAATTTAGGTAAAAATAGATACATAATACTTACATAAGTTCAATGTAATTCATTGGAGTCATTTTATAATAAGTTTAGATATATAAAAATTTTATTGAAATTTTACCGTCTTTTACCCACCTCCTATGAGCATTTACAAATTTGCAAAAAACATATTTTTACCACTTCTGTAAATTGAATTTCAAATATCCGAGAGACACGGTTAATATAAGTAAGTAAAATTTATTTAAATAAGATAAAAATAATTTTTGGTGAATAGTAACGTATGGCTTTTGTTTACCATAGTTAAAAGTAAATAGGCTAAATAAATGTAAAATGATATTATTATTACCCAAACACATGTCATAATTATATTGGATAAATTTAATTTGACCAAAAACAACCTTAGGAATAAAGTATGATTTTTTAGGTCCACATGGATTACATTAGGACATTTATTATTATTTAATTTAAAGAAGAGTTAAAAGTGTTAATTTCAAAGGTTATTAATTAAACCATTTTTAATATAGGGTTTTGCATAAGATAAATTCGACTATAAATATTAATTTTAAATATAAAAATATTTCCAATATCCTGGTATTTTATTTATAATTTTTAGACATTAAATAATTAAATTTATTTATTACACAATGATGATGCAGTAATAACCATATTAATGAAAGAATGAAATAAATGGTTTTATAAATATTAAAATATATATAATTTCGATGTATTTATGACATCCACGATTTTTATTGGTGCATATTCTATGTTTGGGATGATTAAATATATCTTTTTCAAAGTAATCAAGTTTCAATTACTTTCACAAAAACAAAATACAAAATAGTGACAAAACTGACATTAATTAATTTTTAAAACTAATATTATATTATTGGTTAATATAATATTCCTAAAAATTTGAGGTTATTACAAAGGGAATAGATAATATTATATATGTAATTAATGAGCCACCTATGGTTCACATGGTAGTTTAATGTATGTTTATGAACCATATGGTGTAAGAATACATGAAGAAACGATAAAAGTTAAACTATTTAACTAGGAGTCAAATCTAAAAGATAAGGTTAAAATGTTAACCAAAAAATGTCTAAAACCTATTAGATGATGGTATTTCAACAAATAACTTCATAATTCGTGAAAAAATACATTTGGAACCATTATAAACCAAATATGACTGTATAAAAAAATTAATACTTTAATATTTTCCTAAAGTGACCCTCACTCCTCTTATAAAAGGGCACATCCCGTTCTATCAAAATCACAAATCCAAATCCATTTGGCTCGACCAAACCCTGAATAAATATCCTCCCAACTTCCCTCAATTGATCCTAGATGCCTTAGTTTAATCATAATGCCAATATAAGGAGCCATTTTGAACAAATCAAAATGAAGGACCTGAAGAAGAGGTAAATATTTCATCACCTCTTTCAAGTTCTTTTATTCTTCCATTTCTTCTTTATTTTATGTTTCCATTAAAAAAATCACTCCAGTATCTTCTATATACTGTGATGTTTTTATAAATATGGTACAACCATATTCATTATTTTATCCATCCTATTATTGACATGTCACCAAACATGTGTACGTACAACTTACCGTCTCCACATCGTGGTGTAATTGTTATTCAATACATTATTATTTGTATGGGTATAATAATGATCTATAATTGATGTAAATACTAAATATAAAATTTTAATGATTCTATATTAATGATTTGAAATCTATTTACATACTATTTTATATCAAATGAATGATATTGTCGCTCGTGCGTACGTACGGATTACCGTCTCCACGACTCGCTGAGAGTCGTTTCCATGTTCACCACTCAACGATATTTATAAAAATATATATTCTTAATAAGTATGTAATATATGACATAATAATTCTACTGGATATATATATATATATATATATAATTATGTATTTATGTATGTAGGTACATACATAAATCTTATTCACTTACTTCGGTTCAAAAATATGTGAAATGGGAAACAACATTTATGCATACGTACCACCTACCGTGTCCATAAACGGTGCCTTCCATTTCATATATACATCTATTATAAATATTTATATTCTAAATATATATGATATATAAATCAATTTTTTTATTCTAGTATCATTTAAATCATAATCTAATTGATATGATTATGAATAACAAGTTAAAACATATACGATAAAGAAAGTGATTATTACACAAAAGGTTAATTTAACATGGATATAAATATTAAATGGGTAGTATAAAGTCATAAATGAATCATTTATTATGTAATAAATTTGAATATGGTTCTTTTATAATTTAATAACATTCTATGGTCATTATACAGGAGGTTAAACATAGCCTTGACCAAAGGAAAGTTAAAGGTTAGTGTTATTTCCTCAATCTCATTATTATATGAGATTGTTCATGTGTAAGTATTTTCTGGGACATAAATATCATAGATATCCATTTTTTATAAAAAAAATTCTAACAGAATCTTTTATGGTTTTATGAGAGGGTCTATTTAACTAGACCATCATTTTAAATGTTTTAATGAGTTATCTTTCTAAACCCTTATAATTAATGTCCATATTATCAAAATGATTTCAAGGATTTATTTATATGAACATGGATGTTTTGAAATGATAATTCTTTTCATAAGTTTCAAAGTGTTATGGGACACTTTGATTCAAAAATCTCTTTTAAATGAAATCCTTTATTAAATGTGAGACATACAAACGATTTCATGAAAAAGGATATTTCTCTGAAAGAATTTTATTGATCATTTTCATCTATGTCAACATCAATTGATTACATTTAAACTTTTTTTAAATTGATCTATTATGATACAAATTTTTCATATTGTATTGAAGGTTTTGTGATATTTTTGATGGTGGATTTTTTATTTTTATACCATTAATTTTTTATGGATAATGTATTGACATTTCATATGATATTTTTAATATAAATGATTGTGTTATGTTTCAACCTTTTCATATGAGAAATTTATTGGACTTAGTAAGTGACAGGTGATGCCCATTATAGCTCCTTGATTCATTAGTAGGTCTCATTAGGCAATTAGATGTTGAATTGGCCAAGGCCTTCCCAAATTTGATATATGGTTTTGGCCGAGGCCTTAATCATTTTTAGACGTCTTGGCCGAGGACTTGAAAAAAGGTTTCAGAATGTCTGGCATTATACATGCCCTCTTTATTAAAGTAATATTGATGGTTCATGTGGTTATTCGACTAGTAGAAACCCATGACTATATTTTATTATGTAATTATTTACTCTCCTCATATTTCTGCCATAAAGTTTTCATGTTTATTATATATAAAAGAATGTGTTTTCAATTATTCACCACACATATTGTTTATGTTATATTCCGCTAAATTATTTACCCTTACTGAGCACATGAGCTCACCCCTTTATTATGTTTTATTTTCCCAGCATTCCAAGAAGTGTTTTATGTTTGAGATGTTGGGTTTAGCTAAGGTAACAATGGCGTTCTCAAAGGATTTTTTTGTTGTATGTTAGAAAGTGTAATGTAACGTTCATGTATGTAATCTATTTTCTGAGACTGGTAAACTTATCTGTCTTTTAGGACTTGATTACTTGTAATCATGCCAATGTATTTAAATAATGCATAGAATCTGGGAATCTAGGGTCAGGGTCATTACAGTTGTTGTGTGAGTTTCTTTTATATGATTAATGTGCATGTGATTGGATGCTTGGTTGAATTTATTGGCTCACCCCAATATTAGTCATGACATGGGAACATAGAATATAAAGAATATTTTTGATGATTTATTGAATCACCAGATTTGGATTTTGATAAATCTAATGGTCCATAATAGGGGTTACATTTAGTTTTTTTTTGTAATAGGAATGTACCCCTCGATCAGACCAGGTAGGGTGTGATCGAGCATGTGGGTGATAATTACGAAATCATGTGAGGAACACCTTCAAAATGAGTCAAGATATATAGTGTGTTCTAAATTATTCCAATGATCTCATAGGTTCTCCCATTTTCTTCCTCTCTTCTTTAACTGTGGCAGGTGATTGAAATTCTTCCTTGGTTGGTTACTCTTGTGAGGTGTCCTTCCATTTTACTTGTTATGTGATTATTATTTCTACTCAATTTCATGATGTAATTATTTAAAAATTTATGGGATGGTTTTCAAATGATTATTAAAAGTGTTTTGGATGTGTTTTAAAATTCATTACCACTTTTTAAATAATAACACTATCTTTATCCTTAAAAATATACGTGTTTTTTCTAGGAAAAGAATTTAGATTCAATGGAAAATTGAAATGAATAGTGTTTTTTTAATGTTGAATTGTTTGGAATGTGCTTGTTTTATATATTTTACTTAAAATGTTAAATTTATGTATCATTTATCTAATGGATGTGTATTGGAAATACATTTTTTAGGCACACCAACTGTGTTTTATTACTTAATTGTATAGTTAGTTCCAGGTGTTTTAGCTTTTTGCGTAGGTTCCTTCTTATATTTGACTGTGGTGGGTTATGGATGGTTTAAGTATTGGTGAGTGACCCTCAAGGTCACATGGATACATTGTGGTCATCATGTTCATTTTGGGTTTTGTTATTTAGTTTTTATATTTTCATTTAATGTAAATATGATTTTCAATTCACATCTTAAATTATATTAGGATTATCTATTTATTTCATCTATTTTGGTTTATTTATATTTGGTTAAATTATTAAATTGGATTCTTTTTTGATTCCTAGAAACTGGATTCTAGCCCAGGAGGACTTGTAATGACTCTCTATCATTGTCTGGGCCGAATTGGGTGACTGGTTCAGGGTTGATCAGGGTTGTCTTGTGACATTGATATATTAAGTTCATCAGAAGTTGTTAGATGGTGTGTGACGTAGTGCTAGATAGGTTCTAGAGAAAGAAATTGAGGTGAGGCTTCAAATCTGCAGTGAATTGGGCAGGGTATTTTTTCATTAATTTATTTATATTTATGTTTGGTTAAATGGTTAATCATCATAATATGTATGAATATATGAAGGTCATATTCATTTCTCACAACAAAATGGTATATTTGTTTTTTCATTGTTTATTTAAATAATAATTCCACAAATGTACCCTAATATATGAGTAAAGATGAATATTGTTAATTTATTTTTCATTAATTACTAGGAAACTTAATGTGTAGACTCCCCAATATTTATTTTAATAAGTCAATATGGTGAATCCAATTAATTAATTCTATATAAAAGATTTATTGTATTGGTAGAACCTAGGTTATCTCTCATAGATTGATTGTGGTTTTAATTGTGAATTTTATATATGTTAAAAATAAGAAACTAATATGATATGGGTGTTTTGAATGTTGTTTTAAACTAAAATAAAAACACAATATTAGATAAACTATGTTTTGAGCTATATAAAGGAATCTGATCATAATAAGTTCACTAAAAACATGTCACGAAAATAATTCAACAAGTCCATTTATATTTTGATTTTTCCCTTGACAGATGTTAACCAAAAATCCCAATTACCTCTAATTCATTATATTGATACATGTTTAACAAAATATTCATAAAAAAATTATATACCTATGGTCCATCCCTTATTAATGGTATATTATCTTAGAAATAAAATTGACATCTCAATATTATGGGAATTAAAAGGAATCCATTATTTTCTAATTGGAAAAATAGAAGTTATACAATTAAAATCACACAATAATTGTTTAGTAATATAACATATTTCATTCACTTGAACCAAAGGACCATTCAAATTAGAATCGAGGTAATATGTATGCTAAAGAAATTTTTATAATTAAAAAATAGAGTTTACAAAAAACTATTATGTGTATTGTAAATCCATTGAAAAGTGTGTAGATTCATCTCAAAGGTAACCCGTATATTATATCTCTATAAATGGGAGGATAAGGTTCAATTGGATATCATAATTCAGTTTAACTCTCCTTGTGAGGATAGGGTAGTCCATGACCTTAATGTTCGTAACAGAAATCCATTATTTCTCTAAAATGACTAAGTTAGAGTCCCATTATCTTTTGAATGAGGCACTTATGTATAAGGCCCCGATCTTAAAACATTAAATAATCTTGAATTAAATAAATAATTCACATTGATGATCTTTTCAGGTTTAGTTTTTTAGAGAGTTCGGACATAACTATTACATCTCAAATGATTATAAAGTAGACACTTCTACTCAGTTTCCATTTTTTCATTAAATAAAAACTCTTAAAAAAGAAACACGAAAAGTTCCACGTTTTAGACAGCATGTCTTTCCTGGATCCCATCCTTGACCCTATTTATCTTTAAGTCATATGGAAATCATTTCAAAAACCTGGGATGAGCATAAAAATCTCATTAAGGGGTATACAAATACTGAAAGAAAACATTAGTCCATGTATACATAAGAATCAATGAAATAATAATTTACACATAAAACAAAAGCACATTAACATACCTCATGAACTCATAAGATTTTTGAAAAAATCACAGAAATCATAATACATAAAGGTAGCATGAGTCATTCATAACATTCTAACATTGGGAGTAACCCTCATGGTTACGTTTGGAATACCCATCACAGTATAATCCCTAAATATTTTCAGAGAACCCTTAGCGTTTAACCTCTTAACATTACCCAATGCATTGAACAACTATCTATAGCTCACCCACCCTTTTTTATCACAAAACCACTCGACTTCATAAAAAATGCCCAAGAACCATAACATATTCGTATCCCATAAAACCTGAATAAAGGAATCATAAAATTTCCACATTTCGATAAAAAGATATCAATACAACACAATGATATAATCAAAAAACTATCAGAACCATTTTCAATACCAAAATAAAAGAAATGTAAAACATGGTATTTATTTTTCATTTAAAAAAATTATTGCTTGTAGAGGAAGCTGAAACTCAAATAATGGTCACAATGACGGAGAAGTCGTTGTCGCTGCCTTTGTAAGACAAAAACATTCCTGTTGACATTTAGTAAAACAATTTATGTAAAAAGATTCCATTTGAAAGAAAATAAAATTCAAAAGGCTTTATTAAACAACTAATAAAAGCAGGCCGTATATAAATTGAAGTATTCCTCAACTAAATGAGAATCAGACGATGTCCCTTATGAAGATGATATATTTAGATTAAGGATAAATCAGTTACATTTTTATGTGTGAAAAATATAAAAACACTCAATATAAGTTTACATAAAGTGTAAAACAATCATAGGTCATCTACACATATTCATATCACTACATAATCAACAAGTAGAGATTTAACCCAAATAATTGAAATTGGTTTAAGAAGCTCACTTACATAAATTCGATAGCCTAACGGCGTCACTTTAAAATTCAAAAAATGAGTTGATGAGAGATAAAAAGGGTATATAATCACAAGGACATAAAATTTACAGAATAAAGGATATATAAGAACATATCCCAACATTAATAAGATTTAAATTAAAATACCTTACAAAATAAGTCTTTTAAAAAGTGGAGGGTGAAAGGTTCCCTTATTGATTTGGGTAACATTCGAAACGTACACCCAATGAAAGAAGGTTGATTCAATGAAGATTTAAATACCCATAAATTAAATTATATTACACAAAGAGTACAATCATGGGAAGTACATATACCGCACAAAAGGAAATAGTGGCAAATGTAGCATGATTCTCACGAGAATAAAATGTGAGATAAAAACACCTTACCTCATTGTAATCAATCAAGTCATATGACAAAAAGATAATAAACCCAAAATTTTTTACATAATACCATGAATATAATTAGAATAATGATAATATATATGAAATGTCAGTACACAATACACCACATACAACAAATAAGTGGCGAACAATGGAAAACTCACGGAATTAAAAGTGAGATAAGAAATCCCCTTAACTAAAGTCGGACTTGTCTTGTTCATTAAAATATATTCCTGAATAATAAAATTTGGTCAATTTATAATTTGTACGGACTACTTTTAATGTTTATTATTCAATTCATATTACATATTATCATGTTATAATAAGTAGTTAATTATGTGAGTTCATATCATACGTTTTGTCGATGTTCGGTACATGAATCAACAGTAATCTTGTTTGAAGAGAATTTTCCATGTAGTTTTAAGTAAATGACCTAAAAAATGGTTTTTTTGATTTAAATATCATATATATTCATTATATATGTATTCAATATTGTTTTTAGAGAAGAAATGAAATGTACTGTTCATGGAGACGGTAGGCCGTACGTAGGCATGATCACTACTTTATTTTTTTGTCATATTAATGGACTTTAAAACTAAATGATTCCTAGATGTATTATATATAATGTATAATATATATGTTATATAGGTAAAATATGTTCATTAATTACATTATTTTTAAATTCGATGTTTGGCATTAACGAGTCACATCACTTGAGGGGGTCGTTGTCCACACTTCCTCATATGAAATTATCGCATTTGCACAACTTTAAAAGAATAAAGGTATAATTTAAATATAAAATACAGAAACATTGAGAGGAAATAAATATAGTAAATATAATATATAAATATATTTCCATCATAATGTCCACCATGAGAGTTGTTACAAGAAGATTGAACAATCATCCTTTCATGAGGCTGTAATTCGCCACCCACAGAAACAGTATGTTTTTTAACAATTAGAGGGAGGTGTGTGTAAGTGTAGGTAGAATCCATATCATCAATAAATACTAGTATATTTATTATACTGGTGTTATTATTGGAAAAAATAATAAGAAGATAGTGGTGAGTTAATATGTAAAATAAAAGAAAGAAACTCGAGAGAAGGCATTGCCTCTAAATCGGGTAACTCTTTTTTATTTGAGCCAAAGGCATCCTTGGAAATAATTCTTCCCAAGGTGAGGCTTCTAGGAGTGATAGAGGGATTTGGAGAGATAATATGAGTAGATTTTGGATGAGAAAAGGTCTTTAGTGGTGTGGGTAAGGGGGTAGATATGGGGGCCTTTTGTAAGAGGGAGGTGGGTCACTTTTGGAATGTTTTGAAATGTAACTTTATTATAAAATGGTTTTCGAATTTTAACGGTCCCACAATGATATATATCGAGGATAAGGTGATAATAGTTTGAAATCCACTGATACAATAGTTTTTGGACAAGTTTATGTCTTATATTTTACCTTATCTTTTCATTTTATTTAAATCGTTCATTAATGCGGTAATCACTGCATCATCATGGGGTCATAGATAAATTTATTTATTTATTGTCTAAAAATTAAAAAAAATTACCAGGATGTAGCAAATATTTTTATAATTAAAATTAACATTTATATTATAATATATCATTTATTTAATCAAAATTAAAATTGTTTTAATTAGGATATACGAACTTTTGTTATATTTCTCTTCTTTTTAAAAAAATAATGTCATAAATGTCACTATCACACCCAAGTGACTCCATGAGCCCACAAGTATTGTAAAAACCATCCCATGGTCGTCCATGACTCAAAAAAGAGTATTTAGACACATGTTTGTGTCATTTAATATTATTATGATATTATTTAGTTACCCTTAACTACCCGATTACTAATTAATCACGATAATTAAAGATAATTGTCATTGTTACTATTCATAATGTCCAAAAACAAACTAGTATTAATTACATAATTTGGACCTTCTGATTCCAAATATATAATCCATTTTACCCAATTTCAAACAATTAAATGTCATTAATTAATTGAAAAATAATTCCCATTGTCAAAATCAACGATGGGTTTTTATGAAGTAAAAATTATCAAAATATTGTCTTGTTTTTACATCTAATTTAAAAGTGATATTACTTAAAATATAAATCATTGTATTAAGTGATAAAAACATAATTCAATTACACTTTAAAACCAATTAAAATGAAAATCTAACTATATAATTAAATTAGATGAAAAAGATGTTTTGAAATAAAATGCAGTATTTTTCACTATTCATTAAAAATAAACATTTATCAGAAAAATACCTAAATTTTATCCAATGTAAATTTGATATTAAAAATTCAAAAAAATTTCCATTTTAAAAAATTCAAAACATAGATGTTGAATTAATTATTATTATTAATAATTCCCGATGTCAAACCAATTAGCGTGTTTTTAAGAAACAATATGTATCATAAGATTGACACTAGTTTATTTCAAATTTTTAAGTGAAATTAATTCCAATGACCACCATGGATTAAATGGTAAAAATATATTTTAACTACACTTTAAACACAATTAAATAGATAATATAATCGTATAAATAAATTATATTAAAAAGTGGTTTTAATTCAAAATACAACATTTTCACTATTCATTAAAAAATGAACATTATCAGAAAAAAAAATTACAGAAAGTAAATTTTGATGTCTCTGTTGTAAATAAGGATTTTATTTTTTCAAATATAACATATAAAATTTACAAAAAAGTTGTTTTAAAAAGGGTTCGCTATCAAAAGGCAGTTAATTGACCTTTTAAAGAATATTAGAATATTTATGCTTAAAATTGGATTCATCCAAATTTTATTCCACTATTATTTATTGGTATGGTTAAAATATTTAGAAAACATATATAATCATTTTCTAGTTAGTTATTTTCATTACCACCATAACAATGGCTAGGAGTTAACTGTTATTTAATGTAATATTATTATATTATTAGTGTGCAACATAAGATTTCAAAGAAACTCATAGTTGCATATTGGGTACGCCATTTAACATAGCATTCCCTTTAAAGTAATATTAACATTTTATTCACAAATATTAATAAATATTGAAATTTCATTTTCTTTATTTACCTAGGATATCACATCCGTCACCCCTTTTGGGAATTGTGTCCTTGCAATTTTAAAATTGGGCTTGGAAACTTCCTTGAAAGCCCCACATCGGAAAAAGAGTCGGTAAAACTTTCACATTGAATGAAAGAAAGAGAAGTACAAAGGTAACCTGAGTTAACCCATACTAGGATTCCATATATGAAAACATGGATATAGAAGTGAATACAAAGGCTCAAGTTCTGATGGAGAGTGATAGAAAACATGATTCGGAGAAAGGTAACCACAAGAAAATCATAAAATTATGATGTGTGTAAACTGTCTTTGATTATCCAGAACAAAATGATAACAGACAATGTTTTTGTTTTATGTTACTTTTCATTGAAGACATATTTATGATCTTAACTAAATCATAAGGAAACATACTTACTTTTCATGTAGACTTTCATCCCTTTGTAGATTTCTTACACAAACTCATATTTTCTAAAAAATATGAGTATTTAAGATAAATTGTTCAAATTAAGATCTCTATAATCAAATTCTTGAGAATCACATAATCCACAAAAGTTGAACTATATATTTCCCATGTCTTTATACATTGACCAGAACCAAAATTTTAGTAAAAGATTAGATAATCCCCAAAAGGATAATCCTTTATAAAAAGAAATACTACACTTAATCTCCAAATTCCACAAAAATAACCCAAGGTTCAAGAAAGACCATTAAATATATAGCTCTCCATAAAATAATTCAAAGTAATACAAACTAATATTGAAACACAAATCTCTAAAAGATTTAATCACATCTTCTTCCAATGTAAATCTTATCATTTATCTCCAAATAACATCAGTTAATCTTAATGTATCAGATAGAAAAATAATAAACCTAATCACATATCCTCCATGATAGGTAAATCATTTTTATAGATAACCCAGAAATCAACTTATTCATGATTCATAAAAACATATAACTAAAAAGAATAAGTCATAATAATCAGGGACTTCATGTAGTCCAGTGGTAGTCAATAAATACCAGTCGCACTTTGATTGTGGGTTTGATTCCCACAGCTTCGTCCGATGCGACGGGTTGTCACACAGTCTGCATGTTGTCCCTTTTCAAAAACTATATAATTTTACAACATTCCCCAAAAAGAGATAAATTCATCAAAAATAACCATAACATATTTTAACCACAAAGGTTATTTAATAACTTTAGTTTTCATCCCAAAATGTATTAATCGGTAATTGCCTCAAATTCAAGGATCATATAAACCCAAATGGTTCTTTATAACTATATCCACAAATGAAAAGATAATTATTCCTTGAATAAAATTTTCATATATCAAACATCAAGGTTACACATATTATAAAAAGACTTCTAATGTAATCTCATCAACAAAAGAGCCTTAATACTTTTAAGAATTTCACCATCCTAAAATCTACCATAACCATTGAATCCCTTATATGTAGACTTCTTACTCATTCAACATTCTTCATGATACATTAACTTTTCCTTTCCAACATATTCTTAAATACTTCTTTCCTACAAAAAAAATCATGAATCATATCCTATGATTTAAATAATAGGAAAACATATGTTAAGAAATAATTCATACCATTCATTGGTCATTGTCAGTTTCTTCATCATCAATCGGAATGGTATTAGGTACTGGTAAAAGAATATTTGTACGATCCTGGTGATCCCATTCCGGAAACTTCTTCGTAGGAAATGTGTTTTCATAATGACCATGAAGACCAAATTTAAAACATTCAATTGATCCTTCAGAAAGAACTTTATTCCCTTTCCTAGAGTCAATTAGATTCTTCCTTTTTCTATGGCATGATCTTGCTTTATGAACTTCATTTCCACATATATAGAATCTTTCTTTACCTTTGAAACATTCTCCTATGTGTTTCTTTCCACATATTTTACACATAGGTTTTTGAACATACATACCATTATGATTATTACCTGAACTTCCGTAGGGATTTTTCTCCATTATATGATGCCTTATAAAAATCACTATGTTTCAAGTGGCCAATCATGACTCTAGATAATTGGTTGAGAAAATCCACAAGAGTTCTCATTACAGCTCCCATATCATTCAGTTTCTCATTTAAGATAACTATCACAGTTATCTTCACATCCACTGTTACTTTGGTGCATTTTAGATCCATCCATTTACTAAAACCAAAAAGGTCAGTGTGAGTATATCAGTAAAATCATCATATAATATTAAGATATAATTATTCATGTTATCTTAAACTCATTCACTTTATCTTAAAAAACTACGACTCTTTCTGAAATCTTAACCATTATGTTTATGTCAATTATGTTTAAAGAATACCCTAACCTCTAAAATTATCTAAACCGACCTTTGATATCAACTATAAGTCCCTGACCTCAAAACATTACATAATCATGAATTAAATGAATAATTCACATTGAGGATATTTTTAGGATTAGTGTTTTAGAGAATTAGGACATAATTATTACATATCAAAAGATTAAAAAGTAGATTGTTCTTCTCAGTTTCCATTTTTTCATAAAACAAAAACTCATAAAAAACATGACTAGTTCCATGTTTTAGACAGCATGTCTTTCCTAGATCCCATCCTTGACCCTATTCATCATTAAGTCATATGGAAAACATTTCAAAAACTAGGGATGAGAATAAAAGGATCAGTAAGGAATATAAAACTATAGAATGAAAACATTAGTCCATGTATACATAAGAATCAATGAAATCATAATTTACTCATTAAACATAAGAAATTTAACATACCTCATGAAATCATAAGATTTATGAATAACTCATAGAAATCATAAGACATAAAGGTAACTTGAGGCGTTCATAACATTCTTATGTAGGGAGTAACCATCATGGTTACGTTTGGAATACCCATCGCAGTATATTCCTGAAATATTTTTGGAGAAACCTTCACGTTTAACTCCTTCATGTTACCCAATGTATTGAAGAGCTATCTTGGGCTCACCCACCCTTAGTTTATAACGGAACCACCTGACTTCATAAACAATGACCAAGAACCATAACATAATCGTATCACATAAAACATGCATAAAGGAACCATAACATTTCCACATTTCAATAAAAATATATCAATACAACACATTGATATAATCAAAACATTATCAGAACCATTTTCAATACCAAAATAAATGAAAAGTAAAACATGGTATTTATTTTTCATTTTAAAAAAATTATGGCTTGTAGAGGAAACTGAAAATCAAATAATGGTCACAGCGGCGGAGAAGTCGTTATCACTGCATACGTAAGACAATAACATTCCTTTTGTCATTTAGTAAAATAATTCATGTAAAAATATTCCTTTTGAATGAAATTAAATTTCAAAAGGGTTTATTATAAATCTAATAAAACATGTTCATATATAAATTGAATTATGCCTCAACGAAAGGAGATTGAGACGAAGTCCCTTACAAAGACGGTATCCTTAGATTAAGGATAAATCAATTACATAATTATGTGTGACAAATATATATACACTCAATATAAGTGTATATTAAGTGTAAAAACAATCAGAGGTCTTCTATACATATTCATAGCATGACATAATCAAGATTTTGAGGATTAACCCAATGAATTGGAATTGGGTTAAGAAGTTCCCTTACAGAAATTCGACAACATAACGACGTCATGTTAAAATTCAGAAATTGAGTTAATGAGAGATAAAAAGGGTATCTCATAACATGGAAATAGAATTTTCAGAAATAAGGATATAAAAGAACATATCCTAACATTAATAAGATGTAAATTAAAATACATAATAGAAGAAGTATTTTAATAAGAGGAGGGTGAATGGCTCCCTTACCCATTTGGGTATCTTTCGAAATGTACACCCCATGAAATAAGGATCATAAAATGAAGATGTAAATATCCATAAATTAAATTATATTACATGAAGAATAAGTTCATGGGCAGTACATACACCACACAAAAAGAAATAGTGGCAAATGTAGCATGAATCTCATGGGAATAAAAAGTGAGATAAAAACCCCTTACCACGTTGTAATCAATCTAGTCATATGATCAAAAGATAATAAACACCAAATGAATCACATAATACCATGAATAAAAATATAATCATGATAATATATATGAAATGGCACTACAAAATACCCCACATGCAACAAATAAGTGGTGAATAATGGAAATCTCATGGAATGAAAAGTGAGATAAGAAATCCCCTTACCTCAAGTCTGACTTGTCTTGTTCGTTTCATTATATTCCGTAATTATACACTTTGGTAAATTTAAAATTTATTAAGGATATTCTATAAAGATTAATATTCAATTCATATCACATATTATGATGTTATAATAATTAGTAAATTATGTGAGTTCATATCATACATTTTGTCAATGTTTGGTACATGAGTCAAAAATAAACCTGTTTGAAGTGAATTGTAGATGTAGTAATAAGTACATCTTCTCCGGAATGGATATCATGATTTAAAAATCGTATATATCTAGTATATATTTATTCCATAATGTTTGGAGATATGAAATTAAATGTACCATTCATGGAGACGGTAATTCATACGTACGCAAGAAAACTAATTTAAATTTTTGTCATATTAATGGACTTTAAAACTAAATGAGACATAGATAAATTATAATTATAGTATAATATATATTTAATATAGTTATAATAAATTCATTAATTACATTCTTTAAAAATTCCATGTATTTCATGAATGAGTCACATAACTTGGGGGCGGTTGTCCATACTTCCGCATATTAATTTATTGCATTCCGACAACATGCAAAGATTAATTATAACGACCCATACTTTACATACATTGTTAATACTTCAAAATTGAAACACACTTATTACAACATATGACAAAACCACAAAGGACCGTATAGGTATAGTGTCTTTAGAAATTGGGAAACATAAACAACTGGTTCATAAATCTTCTACAGTGTCTCCTATTTATTTGATCATATCTAGGGTCCCTTTTAGCATATTCTACTTAATATCCATCTTAATGACCTGGGGAAAAGAAAACATACAAAAGGGTGATCTCAAATGCTCAGCAAGGGCAAATAAAGGAAATAAAAATCATATCATATCTTTTTGAAAATCATAACCTGCAAAAGAGATCATAATATCTTAACATGGAATAAATCATAGAAGTGAAAATGAGATCCCCATAATCATAACATAAAACTTGAAACTTTGTGGCATGCACACATAATCATGGAAAATCATTTCTTGTTAGTCATGACTCATTGCCAAGACTATCTTAGCGGAGAAAGACCATTTCTGAACCGAGTTCACTCCTCATTTCAGTCATGTATCACTGAACCGAAATAACCTTCCGTTCCAGCCATGTCTATCTCATGAGATATAATTCTTTACCCAATGCATTGGAGGGAGATATAGGTCCCACCCATCTTATAATGAATCCTTTCTTATGTGTGCCACATAATCATAAATCATACATCATCGCATAACACATGTAATAAAAATGGGATTCTTGAAACATCATGACATCATAAAACAAATCATATAAGGTAAATGACTTCATAAAAATAATTCCCTCAAAACATAATCAAATCAATGTAATAATAGGGATAAAAACAGAACCCTATATTATCTTAGATGGAAAATAATTTTGATAAAACATTTGAACTCCATTCTTGAGGAAAATATCCTTTATACTTAAAATACATTTTTACTCTCTTAACATGTCATAAAATTTTAATCTAAAAGAATTTGATTAAAAATAAGCTTGAAATATATTAAAGGAAGCTTCTTGGAAATAATTTTTTAAAAATCCATTCATGCCGTATAAGTTAAAAAAACATTCTTCTCGTACTTTTGTCAGAAAAGTCAAAAAGTACCTCGTACGAAAAATGCCAAAAGATTACTTTCATATCTTTTACTAAAATCTCACCGAAGGGTAAAATTTGATATCAAATATTGTAGAAGGATATAAATATTACATATTGGGGAAACATGGATGTGGATGATAAAATACACCCCAGTAAATACCAAAGTATAAACAATCTCGGATAAAATGAGATTCTGACATTTCCCTTACCTTAGGTTCGATTTGCTTTGTACGTGTCTGAAGCTCCTGTATAATGGTTTAAATAATGTTATTGACTTATTCCAGAATCATACATATTGATATGATATCATATATGGTCATATTCTTAGCTTCTTATTAGTAATATTTCATTGTTACTTGTAACTCAGGTCTTTATTGCCTTTTGTTCTTATGCGTGTTTTGCCGAATAAATTCTTATTCTTCTATTAAGTTTATAGATACCTTATATCCAGAATGTTATTAGTGTAAAATATATCATATTTATTCATTCAATTCAATTATATAGTTACTATGTAATGATGATCATGTGGAACGAGTCGCATCACATCGTGGAGATGGTATTCCGTACGTACGCACGAGCGATGATATTGTTCCCATGACCGTGGAATTGTATTTAAGTGTATTTATAGTATTTCAGTATCAATATCACTTTATAATAATCATATATAGTTACTCATTACCCCATTATACCCATCCTTGTATGGTGATGGTTGAAAATAGATTACACCATGGCGTGGAGATGGTATTCCATACGTACGCACGCGCAGTGATTTCATTTTTCCGTAGGATGGATAGAAGGTGAATTAGGGTTGTTTCATATTTATAATAACATATAAGTATGTAAGTAATACTGATGTTATTACTTTATCATGAAACAACTAAATAAGAAGAAGTTTAAGAAGAAAGAAATTGAAATCAGTAATGTAACACCCCAAGATTTCATAGTGTGTTATTTCTTCAAAATAATTCAATAACTTGCACTACACGCAACACCGAGAACAATCACACCTTGACTTACAAAAAAAAAGCCATTAAAAGAGGTCATGAATATTATTAACTAAATTTTATACTTTATATAATCCTTATAATTTTAGAATCCATATTATGAGTTTCTTCGTCATAATGCAAGAACAGATTCATTTTCAGTATTGCACTTTTATCAACTTTTAATAGTGAAAACTTTTTAAATACAATATTTTAAACTTTTGGACTAAATGGAGACATCAAAAAAAAATTTAAATGAAACATCCCAAGCTTCCACGATATTCTTTCCTCTGAATAAAACAGTAGCGTGTGTTGTACGCAACTTCGAGTTTTAACACACACCACAACCGATCAAATTAGCCGTTATGAATAGTACTACCTACTTTTTAAAATTATATATATTTTATATTTCAAAATGGACTTCATTTTTGAATTCTGAATATCTAATTTAGCCTAAGGTGAAATTTTGGTACTTTTCGGATAACTTTCATATTTTGATGAATAGTGAAAATTACTAAATTTTAATTAAAAAAACTTTTTTAATCCAAATAATTAATAGTGATAAATTATGAATTTTAGTAGTTTTAAAGTATATTTAGAATATATTTTTACCATTTAATATAATGTTGGTCATTGGACATAATTTTACAATTAAACTGAACATAAACAAGTGTCAATCTTTTGATAGTTATTATCTCTTAAAAACACGCTTTTTGTTTTGACAGCGGGAATTAATTTTAAATTAATTTCTGCCACTTATGTGTTTTGAATTTAGGAAAATGGATTCCATATTTGGAATCAGGATTTTCAAATTGTGTAAATAGGTAACTTTTATTTTTAGACAATTTGAATAATTACTGCGGTAAATATTTTATTTACCAAGGTTAAGGGTAAATCTGGTAAATAAGGGTTAAAAAATAATATTATAATAATACTAAATTACCCTAAAACGTGTCTTAACCCTATTGGTTGATACATGGTCGACCGTGGACATCTTTGGGTCGATTTTGGGACCCCATGGATCCACTTGTAAGTGATAATGACACTTTATTTTAATTAAGTTAAAATGAATACAAAAATGGCACAAGCATATATCTTTTAGTAAAACAATTTTTTACATAGGGTTATATATGTTGGATTTTCGATTATAAATATTCATCAGAAAGATATAAATATTTCCTACATAATGATAGTTTATTTATAATTTTTAGACATTAAATAATTTATTTTATTTATGACACAATGATGATGCAGTAATTACTATAATAGTGAAAAATTAAAATAATTGATATTATAAATACCCAAATAAATATAATATGAAACTTTTAATGGATTAAACTAATTTTATAGGATAATATGATATATTATGATTGATTTAATTGACTTTTTTCGAAGTAATCAATCTGTTATGAGTTTCACAAAAATCAACTATTGAATAGTGTCAAAATTGACATAAAAGAGTTCTTAAAACAAATATTATATTATTAATTGATATTAAATTCATAAAAATCTAATATTCGGCCAAGAGACTTATATCATGATAGGTTCATCATTAATGGACCACTTGGGGGTCTCTTGGATGTATATAGTATGTTTATTAACCATATTATATAAAAATACAAAGAGACATTGTAAAAGTGAAACTAATTAACTTAGAGTTAATACTTAAAGATAAGGTTAATATAAGTACCCAAACCTGTCTAAATTCTATTGGTTGAGTGTTTTTCGACCTATCCCCACCTTAACCTTTGAATAGTCAACTTTGGAGCCATTAGAAACTGAATATTAATTTATTATAAATTAATATTTCTAGCTTTTCCAAAGGTGCCCCTCACCCCTCTTAAAAAAAGGCACTCCTCCTTCTCATTTCTTAAAACCTTCAAAGCCTTCTGGTTCGGCCAAACTCTGCCCAAATACTCTCCTAACTTCCCTCACTACAACCTAGAGGCCTTAGTTTGATCCGAAAGTCAACCTAAAGAGCCCTTTTGATCAAATCAAAAGGAAGAACCCGAAGAAGAGGTAATGTTTTCACCACCCCTTTTTAAGTTCCTTTCTTCTTCCACTTCCTCTTTCTTTGTTATTACCATTATAAAATAATAACTCCAGTATCATATATATACTGTGATGTTATTATAAATATGGTACAACCATATTCAGTATTCTATCCATCCTTTGAATAACATGTCACCATACGTGCGTACGTACGGCTTACCGTCTCCACGTCGTGGTGTAATTGTTATTCAATATATTATTATTTGGATGGGTATAATAATGATGTGTACCTCATTTAAATAATAAATATAACATGATAATGATTCTGTATATATGATATAAAATCCAATTATATATTATTTTAATATCAAAAGAATGATATTGTCGCTCGTGCGTTTGTACGGACTACCGTCTCCACGAACGCGATGAGATTCTTTGTCCATCATATCCATTCAAGTATAATTATAATTTGATGATTTAAAAATAGTATCTAAGGACTTTATATCATTCTGGATATGAATAATATACATCCCATTAATAACGAATATGGCTCACATAACAAAGAATATAAAGTAAAATGAACCTGTGAACACCCGAAATAACGATAATTCTAAGATATTATTTACAAATCAATGTTAAAAGATCATATATGATATCATATTGAAGTAAATGATTCTTTTATTATTCAATAACAATTATTTCACCATTATACCGGAGGTAAACCTACCATTGACCAAGGAAAAAGTACAAGTAAGGGATTTTCTTATCTCACTTGCAATTCCGTGAGATTTCCATTGTTCGCCACTAAATTATTGAAAGTGGTGTATTGTGTACTGCCATTTTATATATATATTATCATGATTATCTTTATATTCATGTTATTCTGTAAATCATTTGGTGGTTATTATCTTTTGGCCACACAACTCAGTTGATTAACGTGGTAAGGAGTTTCTTATCTCGCTTTTAATTTCGTGAGAATTCCATTGTTCACCACTTAATTATTACATGTGGTGTATGTCTACTTCCCATGATTGTATTCATTGTGTAATATACTTTAATTTATGGGTATATACATAGTCATGGTATGATCCTTATTTCATGGTTGTTTGTTTCGTATGTTACCAAATCGATAAAGGAATTTGAGATTTCAATTTCCACTCATTCGGCTTTACGCATATTTCATTGATTATATTACTCCAAGATTATGTGTGGAATCACTATTCATTTGATTATGTCATAATTTCCACTCCCCTTCCTATGGATATACTTTTGATACACATAATCACTCCATTCATAATTCTCAAGTCATTAATATGAATTTGATAAGAGTAATTTTAACTCTTTCACCATTTGTTGAGTTAAACATCCAATTCGTTGGTGTTGTTTCTACAAGAATATGTGTGAATATCCTTTGATTGTTTTGCACTGAATATTCAATCATATTTAGTGTATTTATATTTTTTTTCACACATAATTATGTCGTTGATTTATCCTTAACCTAAGGATACGACCTTTATGAGAGATTTCATCGCAATTTTACATTCAACTGAGACTTCTTTGTTGATATTCACCAAATCACTTTTATGTGGTGTATATAATGTACTTTGACATAGAATATCATGAATCTATTTATTCTCATGATATTACAAATTTTTTATTACCTCAAATATTTGTATTCAAGTGTCTCTCTTTTGGTTAGAATCTCTAACCAAAATACCATTTTAAAATGTTTTAAAGAATTATTCTTCTATATCTTGCTCATTAATGTCCATGTTTTAAAAATGGTTTTAAGGATTTATTTATATGGACATTAATGTTTTAAAATTAAAACTCATTTTAAAAGTTTCAAAGTGGTATGGGACACTTTGATTCAAAAAAATCTATTTTTAAATGGCTTCTTGACAAATAGTGTGACTTTTAAATGATTTCAAGAAAAGGGGGATATTTCCCTCAAATAGTTTTGATGATTATTTTCATCTATGTCAACATCCTTCATTATTCATGATTGAGGTTAATGTGATACAATACAATCTTCCATATTGTATCAAATAAGTTATGTTTGACTGTGGATGTTCTATTTTTATACCATTCATGGTTTGTGGTTAATGTATTGACATTTCGTGTGCTAGTTTTAATACAAATGTTTATTTTATGTTTAAACCTATTCATATGAGGAATGCGTTGGACTTAATAAGTGACGGGTGGAGCCCGCTATAGCTCCTCGATGCATCGGTAGGTCTCATGAGACAAACTAGTGTCTTGGCACAAGGCCTTGGCAAAATCTTATTTGTTGTCTTGGCACGAGGCCTTGGCTATGTGTTTATGATAGTCTGGCATTATGCATTCCATCATTATGAAAGTGGTTATTGATATTGCATGTGATCATTCAACTAGTAGAATATCCATGGGAGTAAGTAAATGGCATTATTTCATTTTACCTTTTCCATTTTATGCAGAAGTTCATGTTTAAAAGGCTTTTGTTTTAGTTATAAATTGCCTTAAGTGTTTATGCTTATTTATGAAAGCTTCTGCTATAATGTTATCCTTACTGAGCATCTGAGCTCACCCCTTTCAATGTTTTATTTTTTTCCCAGGATTATGAAGAAGTAATTTATGAATGACCTGCAGGGATAGTATGAGGGGATATGAAGACAAGGTGTTTTTTTATGATGTAATGTAAAATTTATGGATGTATCTAGTTATTCCAAGGCTACTAAACTAATCGGTCTTTCGAGACTTGATCTTTCTCGTGATCATGACAATGTTATGTAATAATTCACCGACCCTAGGTAATTAGGGTCGGGGCGTTACAGTTGGTATCAGAGGAAGTTTAGTACAAACCTTGGTATCTAGATTTAGATAAACTCTGATTAGAGCACGTAGACCTAAGATGAACTTTGAGGATTAGTATAAAAGAACTTCCTAGAATTTTGGTATTGTGGAGATTTTGTGAGTTTTCCGAGCAATACATCCCTGTCTGGATACGAGCAGGTAGAGGCGGCTCTGGCACAGATGTACCTAGGGTTAAAACCCGAAAACACCGCTTTGAGCTAGACTCGAACGAGAACTGGTGCACGACAACGGGCCTTGCTGCACTCTTGGTTACGACACTCCCGGGGGATATGTTTAGGATAATTTACATTTTCTTTACAAACCGATTTAAGTAATATATACATAAGATGAGATTAAATGACCTTGGTTAATCCTAATATGTTTCAATTTGAGAATATGGTGACATTTTAATCTCTAAATGATTTTACGACTACTATTACTCACACAATGCTTTCTGGTTTTAGTCAATGGATGGATTCCAAGGAAGTCATAGTGACTTTGAGAATGATGTACAAGGTGGGAACGGTGGTGGCAATGAGCAACAAAATGGAATGTTGATAGGCGTAAAAGATATCGTCTTTATTCCAAATCAGTTTTCCAAAAATATGATCAACAACATATATATTAACCAACTCCTAGACTCAACAAGGAAGAGAATGGTGATAAATGATTAGATCTCCAGCAAAGGAGACCATGGAGAAAAGAAACCTCAATTTTCATCATGCAGGAAATGTGGAAAGAGACACCCAGGAAGGTGTCTCAATGGGACAACGTAATGTTTTACGTGCGGGAAGGAAGGACATAAAGTGAATAATTGCCGAAGAAAAATGAAGAGTACTATCGAAGAAAATAAAAATGGTCCCAAGAGTCCATTTACAGTCATTTTCCATAAATGTAGGGGACCTGGACATTACCCGAGTTAATGTCCTATTCTATAGAATATTTTCTTGGTCAAAGAAGAAGCTATGTGTAAATAAATGGTTGGAGAAAAATTTAAAAAGTATTAGCACTCCTTGTTTATGGGTTTAGTTTGGAATAATTTTCTCTTGTATTTGTAACCCCGCTGTTTTCCATGTGAGAATGTTATTTGAGGAAGAATTGTCTCTTCTCTTGTGGATATAGGTATAAATAACCATTTGGTTTTATATGATCATTGGGGTTTCAGAAAATGATAAGTTATTATAATTTGGGATGAAAATGCAATGTATGATATAAAATTTGTGGTTAAATTATGTTATTTTGAGGAATTTATCTCATTTTGGTAATATTATAAAATATAGTTTTTGAAAAAGGACAACACGTACCCCGTGAGACAACCTGTCGCGTCGGACAAAGCTGTGGGAATCAAACCCACAACCAAAGTGCGATTGGGATTTATCGCCTACCACTGGACTACGTGAAGTCCCTGGTTAGTGTGACTATTTTTTTTTTGTTAAATGATTTTATTGATCAATAATAAGATGATTTGGTTTCTTATGTCTTATCAAATGAATACCCTTGGTATAGGAAAATGATTTGGTGATTAAGTGATAAATGTTATTTTGGAAGATGTTCGTTTTGTTAGGAACACTATATGCCCAAGGAAAATAGAATACAATGAGGTTTCATTTGTAGAGTAATGGTGGATTTTTATCTACGTTTTTATTGTTGATTTATAGTGATTTGGGTTATTTATGGAAATGATTAACCTATAACAGAGAATATGTGATGATGTTAATTACTTTTAAGTATGTGACTTTAAGAGTATTTGATGTCATTTGGAGATACAATGTAACATGGGAGACTACATAATCAAATTCTTCTATGTTTTGGGTTTCAATATTAGTTTGGATTATATTAAAGGATTTTAAGGACAATTGGTTATTGAATGGTATCTATTTAACTTTGGGGTATTGTTGGTTTAATTTTAGAAATTAAGATTAGTACATATTTATCTCAATGAATATCCTTTTGGGGGATCATTAGATCATTCACTAACCATTTTGGTTTTGATTAATCTTCAAAGACAATGTAAATATATGGTTTATCCTGCATGGATCATGTGATTATATAGAAGTTTATTCTAGCTCTTCTAATGTGACCAAATATTCTTGAATACTTATCGTTTAAAAAAAATTGAGTTAGTGGTGGAAATTTATTAAAGAATGAAAATATACTTAAAATGTAAGTATATCTCATAATGTTCTTAGTCAATATCATAAATGAATTCCTCTTCCTTATGTAATGTATCTTTAAAAAAAATGTTGTCCTAGATGGTACCTTAAATCATCACTAATTTATGGCTTTGGGATTTTTGGCCTTTTCATAGCCATGTTCTCTACCACTCTCCATCAGATAATTGATGGTTAGATTTCTCTTCCATATCCATATTTTCCTACATGGAACCCTAGTATGTGTTATTTTCGGTAATCTTCATACTTTCCACTATTTATTTTAAATATAGGCCTCATTAATTCATTTTTCTATGTGGGATTTCAACTAAGATATTTTGAAACGTCAAAAATGTGTTATCCCAATACCCTATGTTTTGTTGGACCGATGGTATTTCAAATCATCATAGATTGATGAGTTTAAGGACCTCAATTTTATACTTGTTTGTGATTGATGACCTCAATCACTACCTATAAATATTTACGTTTTTCCTCCAATTATATGTCTCTAATTACCACCAATGTTCTCCTAATCGAGATCATAATTCGATGGTGACCCTTTCATTTCTCTTTTACTCGTATTAAGACTAAATTTTAGTAACCCAATTTCCGATGTGGGTTTTCCCACAAATATATTTTCTATTTTCAACCTTTTATTTTCGAAGAACAATTTCAAATTGTGAGGACACAATTTATTGAAGGAGGGGAGAATGTAACACCACAAGATTTCATAGTGTGTTATTTCTTCAAAATAATTCAATAACTTGCACTACACGCAACACCGAGTTCAATCACACCTTGACTTACAAAAAAAATCCATTAAAAGAGTTCATGAATAGTATTAACTAAATTTTAAACTTTATATAATCCTTATAATTTTAGAATCCATATTATGAGTTTCTTAGTCATAATGCAAGAACAGATTCATTTTCAGTATTGCACTTTTATCAACTTTTAATAGTGAAAACATTTTAAATAAAATATTTTAAACTTTTTGACTAAATGGAGACATCAAACAAATTTAAATGAAACATTGCAAGCTTCCACGGTATGCTTTCCTTTGAATAAAACAGTAGCGTGTGTTGTATGCAACATCGAGTTTTAACACACACCACAACCGATCAAACTAGCTGTTATGAATAGTAATACCTACTTTTTAAAAATATATATATTTTATATTTCAAAATGGACTTCATTTTTGGATTCAGAATATCTAATTTAGCCTAAGGTGAAATTTTGGTACTTTTCGGATAACTTTCATATTTTGATGAATAGTGAAAATTACTAAATTTTAATTAAAAACAACTTTTTTAATCAAAATAATTAATAGTGATAAATTATGAATTTTAGTAGTTTTAAAGTATATTTAGAATAAATTTTTACCATTTAATATAATGTTGTTCATTGGACATAATTTTACATTTAAACCGAACATAAACAAGTGTCAATCTTTTGATAGTTATTATCTCTTAAAAACACGCTTTTTGTTTTGACAGCGGGAATTAATTTTAAATTAATTTCTTACACTTCTGTGTTTTGAATTTAGGAAAATGGATTCCATATTTGGAATCCGGATGTTCAAATTGTGTAAATAGGTAACTTTTATTTTTAGACATTTTGAATAATTACTGCGGTAAATATTTTATTTACCAAGGTTAAGGGTAAATCCGGTAAATAAGGGTTAAAAAAATATTATAATAATAATAAATTACCCTAAAACGTGTCTTAACCCTATTGGTTGATACATGGTCGACCATGGACATCTTTGGGTCGATTTTGGGACCCCATGGATCCACTTGTAAGTGATAATGACACTTTATTTTAATTAAGTTAAAATGAATACAAAAATGACACAAGCATATATCTTTTAGCAAACCAATTTTTTACATAGGGTTATATATGTTGGATTTTCGATTATAAATATTAATTATAAAGATAAAAATATTTCCTACATAATGATATTTTATTTATATTTTTTAGACATTAAATAATTTATTTTATTTATGACACAATGATGATGCAGTAATTACTATAATAGTGAAAAATTAAAATAATTGATATTATAAATACCCAAATAAATATAATATGAAACTTTTAATGAATTAAACTAATTTTATAGGATAATATGATATATTAGTATTGATTTAATTGACTTTTTTCGAAGTAATCAATCTGTTATGAGTTTCAAAAAAATCAACTATTGAATAGTGTCAAAATTGACATAAAAGAGTTCTTAAAACAAATATTATATTATTAATTGATATTAAATTCCTAAAAATCTATGATTCGGCCAAGAGACTTATATCATGATAGGTTCATCATTAATGGACCACTTGGGGGTCGCTTGTATGTATATAGTATGTTTATTAACCATATTATATAAAAATACAAAGAGACATTGTAAAAGTGAAACTAATTAACATAGAGTTAATACTTAAAGATAAGGTTAATATAATTACCCAAACCTGTCTAAATTCTATTTTCTGAGTGGTTTTCGACCTATCCCCACCTTAACCTTTGAATAGTCAACTTTGGAGCCATTAGAAACTGAATATGAATTTATTATAAATTAATATTTCTAGCTTTTCCAAAGGTGCCCCTCACCCCTCTTATAAAAAGGCACTCCTCCTTCTCATTTCTTCACACCTTCAAAGCCTTTTTGTTCGGCCAAACTCTGCCCAAATACTCTCCCAACTTCCCTCACTACAACCTAGAGGACTTAGTTTGATCAGAAAGCCAGCCTAAGGATCCCTTTTGATCAAATCAAAAGGAAGAACCCGAAGAAGAGGTAATGTTTTCACCACCCCTTTTTAAGTTCCTTTCTTCTTCCACTTCCTCTTTCTTTGTTATTACCATTATAAAATAATAACTCCAGTATCATATATATACTGTGATGTTATTATAAATATGGTACAACCATATTCATTATTCTATCCATCCTTTGAATAACATGTCACCATTCGTGCGTACGTACGGCTTACCGTCTCCACGTCGTGGTGTAATTGTTATTCAATATATTATTATTTGGATGGGTATAATAATGATGTGTAACTCATGTAAATAATAAATATAACATGATAATGATTCTGTATATATGATATAAAATCCAATTATATATTATTTTAATATCAAAAGAATGATATTGTCGCTCGTGCGTGTGTACGGACTACCGTCTCCACGAACGCGATGAGATTCTTTGTCCATCATATCCATTCAAGTATAATTATAATTTGATGATTTAAAAATAGTATCTAAGGACTTGATATCATTATGGATATGAATAATATACATCCCATTAATAACTAATATGGCTCACATAACAAAGAATATAAATTAAAATGAACCCGTTAACACCCGAAATAACGATAATTCTAAGATATTATTAGCAAATCAATGTAAAAAGATCATATATGATATCATATTAAAGTAAATGATTCTTGTATTATTCAATAACAATTATTTCACCATTATACAGGAGGTAAACCTACCATCGACCAAGGAAAAAGTACAAGTAATGGATTTTCTTATCTCACTTTCAATTCCGTGAGATTTCCATTGTTCGCCACTAAATTATTGAAAGTGGTGTATTCTGTACTGCCATTTGATATATATATATTATCATGATTATCTTTATATTCATGTTATTCTGTAAATCATTTTGTGTTTATTAACTTTTGGCCCTACGACTCAGTTGATTAACGTGGTAAGGAGTTTCTTATCTCGCTCTTAATTTCGTGAGAATTCCATTGTTCACCACTGAATTATTACATGTGGTGTATGTGTACTGCCCATGATTGTATTAATTGTGTAATATACTTTAATTTATGGGTATTTACATAGTCATGGTATGATCCTTATTTCATGGTTGTTTGTTTCGTAAGTTACCAAATCGATAAGGGAATTTGAGATTTCAATTTCCACTCATTCGGCTTTACGCATATTTTATTGATTTTATTACTCCAAGATTATGTGTTGAATCACTATTCATTTGATTATGTCATAATTTCCACTCCCCATCCTGTGGATATACTTTTGATACACATAATCACTCCATTTATAATTCTCAAGTCATTAATATGAATTTGATAAGAGTAATTTTAACTCTTTCACCATTTGTTGAGTTAAACATCCAATTCGTTGGTGTTGTTTCTAAAAGAATATGTGTGAATATCCTTTGATTGTTTTACACTGAATATTCAATCATATTTAGTGTATTTATATTTTTTTCACACATAATTATGTCGTTGATTTATCCTTAACCTAAGGATACGACCTTTATGAGAGATTTCATCACAATTTTACATTCAACTGAGACTTCTTTGTTGATATACACCAAATCACTTTTATGTGGTGTATATAATGTACTTTGACATAGTATATCATGAATCCCTTTATTCTCATGATATTACAAATTTTTGATTACCTCAAATATTTGTATTCAAGTGTCTCTCTTTTGGTTAGAATCTCTAACCAAAATACCATTTTAAAATGTTTTAAAGACTTATTCTTCTATATCTTGCACATTAATGTCCATGTTTTAAAAATGGTTTTAAGGATTTATTTATATGGACATTAAAGTTTTAAAATTAAAACTCCTTTTAAAAGTTTCAAAGTGGTATGGGACACTTTGATTCAAAAAAATCTGTTTTTAAATGGCTTCTTGACAAATAGTGTGACTTTTAAATGATTTCAAGAAAAGGGGGGTATTTCCCTCAAATAGTTTTGATGATTATTTTCATCTATGTCAACATCCTTCATTATTCATGATTGAGGTTAATGTGATACAATACAATGTTCCATATTGTATCAAATAAGTTATGTTTGACTGTGGATGTTCTATTTTTATACCATTCATGGTTTGTGGTTAAAGTATTGACATTTCGTGTGCTAGTTTTAATACGAATGTTTATTTTATGTTTAAACCTATTCATATGAGGAATGAATTGGACTTAATAAGTGACGGGTGGAGCCCGCTATAGCTCCTCGATGCATCGGTAGGTCTCATGAGACAAACTAGTGTCTTGGCACAAGGCCTTGGCAAAATCTTATTTGTAGTCTTGGCACGATGCCTTGGCTATGTGGTTATGATAGTCTGGCATTATGCATTCCATCATTATGAAAGTGGTTATTGATATTTCATGTGATCATTCAACTAGTATAATATCCATGTGAGTAAGTAAATGGCATTATTTCATTTTACCTTTCCATTTTATGCTGAAGTTCAAGTTTAAAAGGCTTTTGTTTTAGTTATAAATTGCCTTAAGTGTTTATGCTTATTTATAAAAGCTTCTGCTATAATGTTATCCTTACTGAGCATCTGAGCTCACCCCTTTCAATGTTTTATTTTTTTCCCAGGATTATGAAGAAGTAATTTATGAATGACCTGTAGGGATAGTATGAGGGGATATGAAGACAAGATGTTTTTTTATGATGTAATGTAAAATTTATGGATGTATCTAGTTATTCCAAGGCTACTAAACTAATCGGTCTTTCGAGACTTGATCTTTCTCGTGATCATGCCAATGTTATGTAATAATGCACCGACTCTAGGTAATTAGGGTCGGGGCGTTACAAGTAATGGATATTACCTCTTCTTTGAAACGCCTCTTTGAATCCTCCACTTAGGAAACTAGGATTGGTCTTTGAAGAAGACCAGGACCTCTAGGATTATTCTAGGGAAGTGGAGAAGGGATTTTGGCAAGGGTTGGCCGAGCTTGAGTGCTCAAATTGGTGTGAGGAGGAGGGGGAGGAGGTGCCCTTTTATAAGGGAGGAGAGGGGCACCTTAGGAATATCTCAAAATATTATTTTATATTAAAGTCAAAATCAGTTTATAATGGTTCCAAAGGGTCTTATTTCGAAGGTAAAGTGGGGATGGGTCGAAATCCTATCAACCAATAGTATTTAGACAAGTTTAGGTTATTATTTTAACCTTATCAATTAGATTTAACTCTAAGTTAAATAATATAACTTTTACCGTGACTTTTTGTTTTCTTACACTATATGGTTAATAAACATACTATAACATGCCAAACAAACCCCAAGTTGTATATTATTAATATATATATCCTTATGTAAGTCATTAGGCCTAACCTTAGATTTTTTAGGAATAAACTAACAATTAATAATATAATATTTGATTTTAAAACTATTTAGTGTCAATTTTGACACTATTTGATATATGATTTTTGTGAAAGTCATAACAGAATTATATGTTCGAACCAAGTATATTAAATCAACACTAATATATCATAATAACCTAGAAAATTAGTGGAATTCATAAAAAGTCTCAAATTACATATATTTGAGCATTTATAACATCAATTATGTTAACATTTCCTTAAAAGGGTAATTACTGCATCATCATTGTTTCATAAATAAATTAATTTATTTAATGTCTAAAAATTATAAATAAAATATCATTATGTAGGAAATCTTTTTAGATTTCTAATGAATATTTATAGTCGAATTTATCTTATGTATAACCCCATATTAAAAATGTTTTAGTTATTAAACTTTGATTTTAACTATTTTAACTATTCATTAAATAAAATAATATTAAATGTCATAATCTAATCCAAGTGGACCTAAATGGTCATATTATATTCATAAGGTTGTTTTAGGTCGAAATACACTTATCCAATAGAATTAGGACATTTTTTAGGGTAATAGTAATATCATATTTACCCTTAGTTACCCTATTTACTATTAACCGCGATAGAAAAAGTAAAAAGTTACTATTCACCAAAAAAATTATTTCTATCTCATTGAACCACATTTTACTTACTGATATCAACCGTGTCTGTCGGATTTACGAAATTCCATTCACAGAAGTGGTAAAATTACGTTTTATGCAAAATTCCGTTTTTAACCTACCACTTAGTGGTTTCACTATTCATAAAAAATTGAAAGTTTTCAGAATAATACCAAAATTTCACCCTACGCTAATTTCTGTATTCCAAATCCAAAAAATGAGGTCCATTTTGAAAGATAAAATTTCAAAAAGTGGTTATTAATATTCATAACAGCTAATTTAAATAATATTTTAATAGCATATCGTCGTTTAGTAAAACTCGGTATTGCGTACAACGCAAGCTATCGAGGAAGGTCGCGATTGCATGTAAAGTAAGCCAAGCTAGTGTGTAGTGAAAGATTCCTTTGATGATATATATATAACATAAAAACAAAATATTACTCATAAAAATCACGGGTGTTACATTCTACCCCCCTTAAAATGAATTTCGCCCTCGAAATTCGTCACTTTGTAACAAACAGATGAGGATACTTCTCCCTCATCATATCCTCAAGTTCCCATGTAGCTTCTTCAAGTTGGTGGTTCCTCCATAAAACATTCACCAATCTAGTGGTCTTGTTTTGTAGGACTATTTCGCTACGATCCAGAATCCCTATCGGTTGTTCTTCATAAGAAAGATCTTGCTCCAGCGGTACAACTTCTGAGCTGAGTACATGTGAAGGATTAGGTATATACTTTCTCAGGAGAGATACATGGAACACATTGTGAACTTTAGAGTGATTCGGTGGATGCGCCAATCGGTAACCTACCTTTCCGACAAGATCTAGTATTTCGAAAGGACCGATATATCTAGGGCTCAACTTCCCCTTCTTTCCAAATCTCATAACCCTCTTCCAGGGAGATATTCGTAAGAACACATTATCACCCACATCAAACTCTAGGTATTTTCTTAGGTTGTCGGCATTACTTTTCTGTCGACTCTGAGCTTCTCTTATGTGTTGTTGAATAGATCTGACCTTTTCAGCCATTTCATCAACGAGATCAGGTCCTAATAAATTTTTTTCCCCAACATAATCCCAGCAAGTTGGAGTCCTGCATTTCTTTCCATAGCGATCTTCATGAGGAGCCATCTGAATACTGGAGTGAAAGCTATTATTATAAGAAAATTCCACCAAAGGTAGGTGTTGATCCCAACCTCCTTTGAAATCCATAGATCAAGCTCTCAACATATCTTCTAGGGTTTGAATTGTTCTCTCAGACTGACCGTCTGTCTGAGGATGATAAGTAGTGCTGAAACTCAACTCTGTATCCAGAGTATGCTAAAGACTTCTCCAGAACTTCGAGGTAAATCTCGGATCCCGATTAGATAAAATAGAAAGTGGTACTCCATGCAATCTTACCACTTCCTTTACATATATCCTGGTAAGCTGATCTAGAGAGAAGTACTCTCTAATAGCAATGAAGTGTGCAGACTTTGTAAGATGATCAACTATGACCCAAATAACATTATTGCCTTTGGATGTTTTAGGAAGTCATGTGACAAAGTCCATAGTGATGTTTTCCCATTTCCATTTGGGTATGGGTAATGGTTGTAACATCCCCTTAGACTTCTGTCTCTTAGCTTTAACATGTTGACAAACCAAGCATCGAGAGACATATTCAGCAACATCTCTTTTCATGCCATCCCACCAGAAGTACTCTTTCAGGTCTTTATACATCCTCGTGCTTCCAGGATGAATAGAGAAAGAAGAACTATGAGCCTCACCAGCAGCTCCTTCTTTAATTCGGGGATGGGAGGAACACAAACCCGATTCCTGAACTTTATTATCCCATCACAATCATGGTTGAATTCAAGAACATTTCTCACCTTCTTTTGTAACTCTATATCTTCTTTCTGTGCCTCTTTAATCTTCACATGTATAGATGGTTGAACATTCTTTTGAGAAAGATAAGATTTTTCCCCTTCCATTATAATTCCAAGATCCATCCTTTTTAAATCCATAAATATTTGATCTTTTGTGATCCTCATCATGGATAAACTAGCATAGTCTTGTCGACTTAATGCATATGCCACCTTGTTTGCTTTCCCAGGGTGGTAATGGATTGAGTAGTCAAAATCCTTAATCAGCTCTAACCATCTTCTTTGATGCATATTCAGCTCCTTTTGGGTGAAAATATACTTTAAACTTTTATGATCAGTATAAATATCACACCTTTCACCATAAAGGTAATTCCTCCAAATCTTTAATGCAAAGATTACCGCAGCTAACTCCAAATCATGTGTTGGGTAATTTTGCTCATGGATTTTCAACTATCGTGAGGCATAAGCTATCACCATATCATTTTTCATAAGAACACACCCCAATCCCTTCTTGGATGAATCACTGTAGATCACAAACCTTTCTCCACTACAAGGCAGTGTGAGCACAGGTGCACTGGATAACCTTCTTTTCAACTCCTTGAAATTCTCTTCACATTCCTCTGTCCAAACAAACATAACTCCTTTCTGAGTCAACTTGGTGAGTGGAATAGATAATCATGAAAAATCTTTTACAAAACGTCGATAATATCCAGCCAAACCAAGAAAACTTCGGATCTCAGTTACTGTTGTTGGTCTCGACCATCTTTCGATAACCTCTGTTTTTGCTGGATCTATAGATATCCCCTCTTTTGAGATTATGTGACCCAAAAATGCAACTTTTTGAAGCCAAAATTCACACTTGGTAAATTTGGCATAAAGCTTCTCCGTTCTCAGGGTCTTCAATATAATTCTCAAGTGATCTTCATTCTCTTCCTTGCTCATTGAATAGACAAGAATATCGTATATAAAGACTACCACAAATTGATCAAGATATCTCTAAAGACTCTATTAATTAGATCCATGAAGATAGCAGGGGCATTAGTAAGACCAAATGGCATCACTATAAATTCATAGTGTCTATACCTTGTACGGAAAGCCGTCTTTGGTATATCCTCCCTTTTGACCCTTAATTGATGATACCCTGAACGAAGATCAATCTTGGAAAAGTATTGAGCTCAGTGTAGTTGGTCAAATAAATCATCAATGCGTGGGAGAGGATATTTGTTCTTGATAGTGATCTTGTTACGTTCTCGATAATCAATGCAGAGTCTCATTGATCCATATTTCTTCTTAACAAATAGAACACGTGCTCCCCAAGGTGACACACTAGGGCGTATGAATCCCTTATCAAGATTCTCTTGAAGTTTCTTCTTCAATGCCTGAAACTCAATTGGGGCCATTCTATAAGGTGTCTTTGAAATAGGCAATGCACCCAGTACGAGTTATATTGAAAACTCAACTTCACGATTTGGTGGAAGACCCAGTAATTCCTCCGGAAAGACGTCATCAAACTCCCGTATGATGGGCATATTCTTAATCGTGAGTTTCTCACCAACCATTTGAGATAAATAACCTTCATTTAGTGGAATCAACACCCATAAAATGAAAGAAATTTCCACTGGAAGGTTATTTTCATCCTTACATTGATAGGCGATCATAGATTGATCTGGAATATGAAATGTGACTTCCCTTCTTTGGAAATTGATATGAGCTCCGTATAAAGAAAGCCAATCCATGCCAAGAATCACATCAAATTACACTAAAGGAAGGATCACAAGATTTACAGGAAGCACTTTCCCACAAACGTCAATTGGAGAAGAATTATAAACTTTTGATGCGATTGATGTGCCATTAGGTGTTGTCACAGCTAACTCAACATCTAATTGTTGAGGTAATATGGTGATACCCTTAGAAAATTCTTTAGAAATAAAAGAGTGGGTGGATCCAGAATCAAATAAAACATTTGCTACTTTAGAGTGGATGGTAACTGTACCTTTCACCACTTCGTTATCGTACTCCACATCGCTGATAGAAATTGCATGTGACTTTCCTTTGCCTTTAGCCTTAAGAGTTTGTTGACGTCAACCATCATCATCAACCCTTGGATTTAGGCATTGATTGGAATAATGCCCCATCTCCTTGCACTTGAACCACTGAAGTGTAGTAGGTTCATTCTGTGTATCCCTTCCTTTGTTTGCATCATTAGACATCATCTTCCCATTATCGCGGCATTCAAATACCCGATGACCTTCCTTTCCACATTTGAAACATTTACTTGTCCCTTTAAGACAACTCCCTCCATGTTTCTTTCCACACTTTGAGCATAAGGGAAATCTCCTCTTCTTTTTAGTGTGCTCTTTAGATTTTCCTTTGAATTCCAATTTCCTCTTCTTATCAAACCCATATGACTGATGGGTTACTCCAATCTCCATCTCGACTTTGAGAGAACATCGAACGATTTCCTCGTAGATATTGAAGTCCCTTATGGCTAACACCCTTCGAAGACTTGGTTTTAAGCCACTAAAGAATCGATCGATCTTACTCTCAGGTTGGATAATAATACCAGAAGCGTACCATGCAAGTCTTATAAAATTTGCTTCATAGGTACCAACAGATTTATCATCCCTTTGCTTCAGTTCAAGAAACTCTTTCTCCATCTTTGATTGGAGAATACGAGGGAAGTACTTATTGAAAAATAAGTTCTTGAACTCGTCCCATTCCATGGACTGAATTTCATCCCTTTGCCTCATATTCTTAATAAGATTCCACCATTGATCAGCATCTCCTTCCAAATGATACACTGCTAGGATGACTTTATCATGTTCAGAACATTGAAGAACTGAAAATATCTTTTCAGTAGTACTAATCCATTGTTCAGAAACTAATGGATCAGTAGACCCGCTGAAAGAAGGTGGACGCTGCCTCATGAAGGATTCAACAGAATGTTGCTCCTTCCTTTGCTCGTTTGGATGTCCTGCACAATTCATAGCTTTAGAAAGTTGTGTGAGCATGGCTACAAGATTTTTCATTCCAGCTCCCATATCATTTGGTTGCTCAGGGGGACAATAATTTCATTTCCCATCGCATTCCGCATTTACAAGGTTCCTTCGGGTTCTATCCATTGACTAAAACCAAGAAGAATAGTGTGAGCAACACTAATTATAATAGGAAAACCACATAATTCAAGAATAAAATTTTCACGCTTAAGGTCTTATCCTAGCTTATTCATGGCCATTTCTAAAACACTATGATTGTGTTCTATGCTTAAACTTATCCTTAGGGTTCTTACTAAGGCTTTCACATCCTAGTTTCCAAAGGTTGACTATACCTTTCCTCTGATACCAACTATAACGACCCATACTTTACATACATTGTTAATACTTCAAAATTGAAGCACACTTATTACAACATATGACAAAACCACAAAGGACCGTATAGGTATAGTGTCTTTAGAAACTGGGAAACATAAACAACTGGTTCATAAATATTCTACAGTGTATCCCATTTATTTCATCATATCTAGGGTCCCTTTTATCATATTCTACTTAATATACATCTTCCTGACCTGGGGAAAAGAAAACATACAAAAAGGGTGAGCTCAAATGCTCAGTAAGGGCAAATAAAGGAAATACAAATCATATCATATCTTTTTGAAAATCATAACCTGCAAAAGAGATCATAATATCTTAACATGGAATAAATAATAGAAGTGAAAATGAGATCCACATAATCATAACATAAAACTTGAAACTTTGTGGCATGCACACATAATCATGGAAAATCATTTCTTGTTAGTCATGACTCATTGCCAAGACTATCTTAGCGGACAAAGACCATTTCTGAACCGAGTTCACTCCTCGTTTCAGTCCTGTATCACTGAACCAAAATAACCTTCCGTTCCAGCCATGTCTATCTCATGAGATATAAATCTTTACCCAATGCATTGGAGGGAGATATAGGTCCCACCCATCTTATAAAGAATCATTTCTTATGTGTGCCACATAATCATAAATCATACATCATCGCATAACACATGTCACAAAGATGGGATTCTTGAAACATCATGACATCATAAAACAAATCATATAAGGTAAATGACTTCATAAAAATAATTCCCTCAAAACATAATCAAATCAATGTAATAATAGGGATAAAAATAGAACCCTATATTATCTTAGATGGAAAATAATTTTGATAAAACATTTGAACTCCATTCTTGAGGAAAATATCCTTCATACTTCAAATACTTTTTTCATCTATTAACATGTCATACAATTTTAATCTAAAAGATGTTGATTAAAAATAAGCTTGAAAACTTTTAAAGGAATCTTCTTGGAAATAATGTTTTAAAAATCCATTCATGCCGTATAAGTTAAAAAAAACATTCTTCTCGTACTTTTGTCGGAAAAGTCAAAAAGTACCTCGTACGAAGAACGCCAAAAGATTCTTTTCATATCTTTTACTAAAATCTAACCGAAGGGTAAAATTTGATATAAACTATTGTATAAGGATATAAATATTACATATTGGGGAAACATGGATGTGTATGATAAAATACACCCCAGTAAATACCAATGTATAAACAATCTCAGATAAAATGAGATTGTGACATTTCCCTTACCTTAGGTCCGATTTGCTTTGTACGTGTCCGAAGATCCTGTATAATGGTTTAAATAATGTTATTGACTTATTCCAGAATCATACATATTGATATGATATCATAAAAGGTCATATTATTAGCTTCTTATTAGTAATATTTCATTGTTACTTGTTACTCGGGTCTTTATTGCCTTTTATTCTTATGCGTGTTTTGCCGAATAAATTCTTATTCTTTTTTAAGGTTATAGGTACCTTATATCCAGAATGGTATTAGTGTAACATATATCATATTTATTCATTCAATTAATTTATATAATTACTATGTAATGATGATCATGTAGAACGAGTCGCATCACATCGTGGAGACGGTATTCCGTACGTACGCACGAGCGATGATATTGTTCCCATGATCGTGGAATTGTATTTAAGTGTATTTATACTATTTCAGTATCAATATCACTTTATAATAATCATATATAGTCACTCATTAAACCATTATACCCATCCTTGTAAGGTGATGGTGGAAAATAGATTACACCACGGCGTGGAGGCGGTATTCCGTAAGTACGCACGCGCGGTGATTTCATTTTTCCGTAGGATGGATAGAAGGTGAATTAGGGTTGTTTCATATTTATAATAACATATAAGTATTTAAGTAATACTGATGTTATTACTTTATCATGAAACAACTAAAGAAGAAGAATTTGAAGAAGAAAGAAATTGAAAAGATCTGTAATGGATATTACCTCTTCTTTGAAACGCCTCTTTGAATCCTCCAATTAGGGAACTAAGATTGGTATTTGAAGAAGACCAGGACCTCTAGGATTATTCTAGGGAAGTGGAGAAGGGATTTTTTCAGGGGTTTCCCGTGAATGAATGCTCCAATTGGTGTGAGGAGGAGGGGGAGGAGGTGCCCTTTTATAAGGGAGGAGAGGGGCACCTTAGGAATATCTCAAAATATTATTTTATATTAAAGTCAAAATCGGTTTATAATGGTTCCAAAGGGTCTTATTTCTAAGGTAAAGTGGGGATGGGTCGAGATCCTATCAACCAATAGGATTTAGGCAAGTTTAGGTTATTATTTTAACCTTATCAATTAGATTTAACTCTAAGTTAAAAAATTTAACTTTTACCGTGACTTTTTGTTTTCTTACACTATATGGTTAATACACTTACTATAACATGCCAAACGAACCCCAAGTTGTTTATTATTAATATATATATCCTTATCTAAGTCATTTGGCCGAAACATAGATTTTTTGGAATAAAATAACAATTAATAATATAATATTTTATTTAAAAACTATTTTCTGTCAATTTTGACACTATTTGATATATGATTTTTGTGAAAGTCATAATAGAATTATATGTTCGAACCAAGTTGATTAAATCAACAATAATATATCATATTAACCTAAAAAATTAGTGGAATTCATAAAAAGTCTCAAATTACATTTATTTGACCATTTATAACATCAATTATGTTTACATTTCCTTAAAAGTGTAATTACTGCATCATCGTTGTGTCATAAATAAATTAATTTATTTAATGTCTAAAAATTATAAATAAAACATCATTATGTAGGAAATCTGTTTATCTTTCTAATGAATATTTATAGTCGAATTTATCTTATGTATAACCCCATATTAAAAATGTTTTAGTTATTAAACATTGATTTTAACTATTTTAACTATTCATTAAATAAAATAATATTAAATGTCATAATCTAATCCAAGTGGGCCTAAATGGTCATATTATATTCATAAGGTTGTTTTTGGTCGAATTACACTTATCCAATAGAATTAGGACATGTGTTAGGGTAATAGTAATATCATATTTACCCTTAGTTACCCTATTTACTATTAACCGCTGTAAAAAAAGTAAAAAGTTACTATTCACCAAAAAAAATTTTTTTTATCTCATTGAACCACATTTTACTTACTGATATCAACCGTGTCTGTCGTATTTTCGAAATTCCATTCACAGAAGAGGTAAAATTATGTTTTATGCAAAATTCAGTTTTTAACCTACCACTTAGTGGTTTCACTATTCATAAAAAATTGAAAGTTTTCAGAAAAATACCAAAATTTCACCCTAGGCTAATTTCGGTATTCCGAATCCAAAAATGAGGTCCATTTTGAAAGATAAAATTTCCAAAAGTGGTAATTACTATTCATAACGGCTATTTTAAATAATATTTTATTAGCATATCGTCGTTTAGTGAAACTCGGTATTGCGTACAACGCAAGCTATCGAGGAAGGTCGCGATTGCGTGTAAAGTAAGCCAAGCTAGTGTGTAGTGAAAGATTCCTTTGATGATATTTATATAACATAAAAACAAAATATTACTCATAAAAATCTCGGGTGTTACAATAATGATATGTTTTAAATATAAAATAAAGAATCATTGAGATTACATAAATATATTATATATCATATATAAATATAATTCCATCATAACGGCCTCCATGATAGGTGTTACAAGATGATTGAACAATCATCGTTTCGTGATGCAGTAATTCTCCACACACAGAAACAGTATGTTCTTTAACCATTAAACAGAGGTGTGTGTAATTGTAAGTATAATCCTTATCATATATACATACTAGTATATTGAGGATAATGGTTTTATTATGGGATCAAATAATAAAAATATAGTTACGAGATAACAAGGAAAATAAAAGAAAGAAACTCGAGAGAAGACATTACCTCTAAATCGGGTAACTCTTTTTGATTTGAGCCAAAGTCTTCCTTGGAAAGACTTATTCCCATAGTGATGATTATAAGAGTTATATAGGGATGCGGAGAGATAATATGAGCAGAGGTTGGTCAAGCCAAGGGTTTGAGGGTGTGGGTAAGAGGGTATAGGAGGGGTCTTTCATAAGAGGGAGGAGGATCACTTTTGGAATGTCTTGAAATGTTACTTTATTATAAAATTGTTTTCCGATATTAAAGTCCCCACAATGATATATTTCTAGGACAAGGTGATAATGGTAAGACATCCACCCATCTAATAAGTTTTATACAACTTTATGTCTTATATTTTACCTTATATTTCCATTTTATTTAATTCGTTCATTAATGAGGTAATCACTGCATCATCATGGTGTCATAAATAAATTTATTTATTTAATGTCTAAAAATTATAAACAAATAACATGATGTTGTAAATCATTTTACCCTTACAAATACTATTTATAGTCTAAGATATCATTTATGTAAAAAAGGTAAAATTTCTTTACTTAGGATATACAAACCTTTTCTATATTTCTCCTCTTTTTAAAAAATAATGTCATAAATGTGACTATCACACCCATGTAACACAATGGGCCCTAAAGTTTGGTACAAAGATTCTGATGGTCGAACATGGCTCAAAAAATATAATTTGGACACATGATTGGGTAATTTTATATTATTATGATATTATTTTATTAGCATTAACTACCAAATTACTAATTAATCCTGATAATTAAAGATAATTGTCATCGTAACTATTCATAATGTGCAAAAACCAAAGATTTTTAATTACATAATTCGGACCTTATGATTCCAAATATGGAATCCATTTTACAAAATTTTAAAAACAGAGATTTCAGTAATTATTTTAAAGATAATTCTTGTTGTCAAAACCAATGACGGGTTTTAAGAATTAAAATTTATCAAAAGATTAACTTATTTTTACATCCAATTGAAAATTGAAATTACATCGAATGAACAACATTGTATTAAATGATAAAAATATAATTCAATTATAATTTTAAAAAATTAAAAGGAAAATCTAACTATATAAATAAATTAGATGAAAATTCATTTTTTAAAGTAAAATGTAGTATTTTTCACTATTCATTAAATATGAAAATTTGGCAGAAAAATAAAAAAATTTAACCTATGTAAATTTGATTTTCCAAATTAAAAAATCATGTATATTTTAATAAAATCAAAACGTAGATGTTTCATTAATTAATTTTATGATTAATTCCGGCTGTCAAAACAAATAGCGTGTTTTTAAGAAACAATATCTATCATAAGATTGACACTTGTTTATCTCCAATTTCAACGTGAAATAATTTCAAATTACCACCATTGGATTAAAGTGTAAAATTATAATTTAACAACACGTTAAACCCAATTAAAAAGATAATCTAACCATATAAATAAATTAGATTAAAAGGAGGCTTTGAATTAAAATACATCATTTTCACTATTTATTAAAAAATGAACAATATCCGAAAAATAACAAAAATTTACAGAAATTAAATTTTGTTGTCCCAATTCTAATGGAGGGTTTTATTTTTTCAAATATAACATATAAAATTGACAAAAATTAGTTTTAAAAAGTTTTTACCATCAAAAGGCGGTTAATCGACCTTTTCAAGAATATTAGAATATTTATGCTTAAAATTAGATTCATTCTCATTTTAAAAGTCTATCATTTATTTGGTAATTGTTAAAATACATAAAAAACATATATAATCATTTTTTAGTTATTTATGTTCATTCCCACCATTACAACGGTTAGGAGTTAACTGCCATTTAAAATAATATTATTATATTATTAGTGTGCAACCTATGATTTCAAAGAAACTCATTGTTGCGTATTGGGTATGCCATCGAACATAGAATTTCCATTAAATTATTATTAACATTTTATTCACAAATATTAATAAATATGAAAATGACATATTCTTTATTTACCTAGGGTGTTACACTATGAATCCAATTTATTAGCAAAATGAATGGATGATATATTTAAATAATATTTGAACAAAACATAGATGAAGAATTTGTGTGGACAAATAGTGTTATATCAGAAATTTTAGTGTCCATTTTTTGGACATAATGATATTTCATGGGAATTTGATGTTTTGTCATTTGGATGATGTGTTTTCAAATAAACTGATGTTTGAAACGTAATTAAGTGAGTTGGAACACTTATATGTGTTGTTTTTAGATGTGGTTACCTTCCAATTTGGGTAAGACCTAACCCAAAAACCATAATTTTGGAAGGAATCATTTAGGGAGCATAGTCTATCTGAATTAGTATAACCAAGAAGGGAAATTGTACACCATGATCTAGAAGAGATTAGAGTTTTGTGCGGTATTGGAAAGATATGTGGGAGGATATTCCTATCCATGAAAAAAAATAATGGATTTTTACTATGTTTTTTTTACAATTTATGCAAGGTTAGGAAGACAATGTGCTTTAATAGTGTTGGGTTCTCTTTTAGAAGTCCCTTGGTGCATGGTCGGTGCATGATTTGGCCAACCATGCAGCCAAAATGTGCACTCTATTTTTTGTGGGGTGAAATTATGAATTTTCATTTAATAAATTTTGGATCCTTTTTCTCTCCTAATCCTTTCTTACTACTGGAAAGTTTCTATCCTCTCCTACTCAAGCACCCCCATTTGTCCATCTCTAGGTATGGTGGGGTCTCCTATGATAGTTTTCAAATTCAACTATCATTAGTCCCTATGTATTCCTCCTAGTATTCTCGTCGATCCTCTTTCCTTTAATCATCATTTATCATCTATCTTGTTGCACTATTTTTTTTATGGGATAATTTATCATATATTGAGGGGGGATTCCTAATTCAGTCTTTTATCTCTGGTCAAACTGAATCAAATAATGATATTGGATGAGTAGGTTTTTCTAAAAAAAATGTCACTGGTGTATAGATTTTCTTCCAATGTTATATTGCTTCATTATAAGTTTTTGTTGTACTGCATGCCAGCTATTTCATAACATGAACTTAAAATGGATTTTTTTTCATCCTAATTTGTTATATGAACCTTGATATGATCTTGATAATTATATTTTTGTAGTTAAATGATGTTAACTTCCATAATGGACACCCCTTGTGTGTGCTAAAATGATTTCACAATTTTTAATTAAATTATTTGATACCTAGAACACCTCCTAATTGTTCGTAATGGGTCATAAATGGTTTATAAATATTTTATATAGATGTTGAAAGAATGTAAGAAACTTCTTAAATTAATGGACTTAACTTTAAATTTATTTTACTTCATAGTTATTTTCCTCATTGGGGATGTAATATTCTATGTGCCTGTTTAATAGTTAAATATTCATTCTAGGTTTGATTATCTTTTAAAAGTTATACTTTTGGTAAAATTGTGTATTTCATATTCAATATGATGTTTTTAGCTAAATTAATTTTTGTTAAACAATGAAATTTCATTTAACAAAACCTCTTAATGAGGTGATCTATATTTAATTGGAATGTGATTTATGTTCTATTCCTTATTTGACTTGATGACCTTCATATTTAATTTCCTTGAGATGTGATATGGCTTAATTATGTATATGGAACCTTGTTATTCAAAAAAGAAATAGATAATGGGAAGTTTTTTTTATTAAATGGTTCATTGATTGGTTCTGAGGTGTGAATAGTAGATGGGTCCCTTGTATTGTTAATATAACCAATTGAATAAATTATGAACATAGTCACTGCTAATTGAGTTTCCTTCCAAGTAATTCCAAGGATGATCTCATTTTTCATGCAGTTAGAATTTCTAGTTGGACTATATATATGCTAAGGGAGATATTTATATAGTAGGATGGGATTTCCATGCATTTCTATTAACTCGTTGTGAGAGATAGAGGTTCGCTCGAGGAGACACCTTAGATGGGTTATTGTTGTGATGATTTTACCAGGTCATGAGAGAGACTTGGACCCCTATGCGAGATACAATGTATGTGATAATATTTTTTTCATAGACTGGGATGTGATTGATACTTGTGTGCCGTCCATGAGTTTCATTGGATGGACACCTTTGATAATGATCATTATTTTATTCCTAGTGTGATACATGGGTTCCTGAGAACTTTCTCCTTAGACATGCCTAGAATGCTATTAATTTAAAATTAAGAGATACATTTATTGAAAAAGAAAATGATTGATAATCTAATCCATGGGATGCATCCACTAAGACTAATCACAAACATAGAGTTCTTCCATCTCATGATACCAGTTCCCTACTAGTTTCGTTATCACCATTCCATTATCTAAATTGTATTGTGTACCATTGGTTTAGTCATTTTAAAGCATATAATGAAGTTGGAATGGTCGGGCCATGTGTCCTTGGGGAACATGGCCCAGAATGTGTTATTTATTTATTTTCCATTTTTTAAACATTGATATACTTGAAAACAAACTATTTAATATGCATGAACTATAATGTGTTTTTAAACCTTTGGTGATGGCCAATAGAGTATATCACAAACACTATTTTGCCTCCATTACACTCGGGTAACTGAACATACCTCCCGAGTTGTAGGATCATGATCCTGGATTTATTGTTGTGTTTTCATGATTGTACCTATGAATTAGGATCATAGGTTTGAGTTGGTACTCACAATGCTCATGAAGCTATCCATTGGAGTATTTTATTTTATTCCATTGTACAATCCCATTTAATTTTTTTCTTCTTTAAATTGTATCATATTTTCAATATGAATGTTTGTTTAGTGGTATATTGGTTGTCAAAACATTAATTCAGTTTTTTGTTATCATCAGCTTCATTTTACTTCAGTTTTTACTGAATTTGATGTTTTATATTTTCTTTATCTGATATAACACTGAATCTATATGATATCAATAGAATAATATCCATAACATACCACAATTATACCCATGATTCTTGTTTCAGGCCTCTTCCGTATAGGGAGGCCCGCTTGAGGACATGTGACAACCTTTTAGGTAACCTGTTTTGTGGTCGGTCAGGTTGGGGTGTTACAATGTGGTATCATATTTTCACTTTTATTACTATTTTTGGATAGTATATAGGATAATAGGATGTGTTGGTACTTGGTATGTAGATGTGCATTTGCGAGATTAACCCACAAATGTGTAAAAGTCCATGTGGATGGGGATGGGGTTGTAATTCGTTTTGTTCTCTATTAAATTTTATTATTATTTCATGTTGAGTTAATGTTTTATATTATGAATATTAATGAATTATTAATTGTTTGAAATTTTTTTCTCATCCTAGTATAGAAATGAAGAATAATTATATGCATTAATTTAGGAACATAGTAATTCACATTCCATACATATGCCATGCCATGTAGATACCATTTGTGTGTTGATTGATGTGACTTATAGTTTTTAATTACATGTATTTTATCTACCATGTTAGGAAATTCCTATAACATGTTGGTTTTCACTAGCTCAGGTATTTTATTGAAATTCTTCTGTTGTTTAAATTATCAGGCCTTTCTCATATAACTTATTTTAGTTTTTTTCTTTTCTATAGTATCTTTCCATCGTTATTTAATTTTTTTTATTTTAAATTTCATGTTCATTTTCATGTTTATATAACTAATTAGTGTTATTTATTTTGAATTTATATAATTCAATTCTTGTATAGCATCGAATGAATCATGTTGTTTTTGAATAAATAGGATTCAATTTTCAATATGTAATGTTTATGGGGGAATTGTGAATTGGTATGTGTTGAAACCTAGAACCGAACCATTTTTTGATTACTTTTATATACATAAAGTCCACTGTATAAATGTTAGAGCTATTTAATTTTTCTTTAAATCAAGAAAAATTGGTTACTGTAAAATGGGGACCAATTTTTCAAATTTATAAAATTTATGGGAACATTATGAATTGGAATAGGGTGACACATATTATCAAACCATTGTAGACAAACCAAATATGTAAAAAGGGATTTTAATAAATGTAATGATGTAATGTTTTCTTTTATTCATGATAAAAAATGGTTCCAGTAATTTGGGTACCCCCCCCCCACAACCTCTAAAGTGTAAGGGATCATTATAATTTGAGATATGATAATCCATAAAACGAGGTCATCTATTATCTTCCTTCTACATGGGAACTGATTTAAATTTAATTATTGTAAAATTTAACCAAAATTGAAATATATACCTTTATTAGGGTGTGAATCTCTATTATATTGACATAATGACCCTTATAGTTAAATTCCTAAATGCACAAATGGAGCCAAGTAGGTTAGTGTTGAATGATTCTTGTGAAATGAACCCGCTAAGGGTGTTTTTGAAATCTAAATGATTAAATTATACCGATTGATTTTAATTGAAACCATAATGGATAAATCATACACTCACATGTCACCCATATTTTGATCGTCCATAATTCTTGACCACATGGGGGTAGGTTATGTGGAAAAAATATAATTATTTAATGTCTCTATTTTTATAGGGATTTATAAATGAATAGATCCCCAGTTAATTAATAAATTTTCCCCATTTTTTTAATCCTATTATTTTTTTGTGTAGGGAATTAACAATAAATGAATGGTGTTTAAAATGGATTTTGTGATATATTTACCAAGATATAATGGAATTTCATTGTATAACAATTTTTAAAAATGAGTTTAATATAACATTAATATTTTACATTTGGATGGTGTTGGTTTTAATTTAATGATAATGCATGGTGTGTTTAAAGAATATGATGAGTTTTGGATTAATACCTTAAACTAGAACCTTAAGTGCTTTCTCATCCTAACCCTCATGTCATGGTATGTAATGTTTCCTTGAATAGCTCCCTTGAAATGGAATCATGGGAGAATTTTTTATGGGTCTTTATTATTTTATCTTAAACTTATGTGATATGATATTTATCCTAGTGACCTTTCATAGATATGTTCTCATTTTGGGTCAATGCTTTCAACATCAGTAATTGGCTAGCCCAGAATAGCTAGTACACGTGGATCCTTAAATCCCTTGTTTGTTTCTACTAACCGTTTTCTTTTATATTGTACTGTTCAGGTACCACCATCATGTTGAAGACTTTTAGTTTCTAATGTTACACCCTTGTTTTGGTGGCTAGTCATGTTTTTTTTATAATTTAAGGGAGTGTGATAATTATCATATCATCAGTTCTATAGGGTTAGATATTCCATGGGTATGGACGGTCTCTTAGAAAGTTGTGTGCCCTTTATTTTTCCTCTCTTTGTTAGATGACTCAATGCATCATCAACCAATCTATAAGTCAACAGGGATAAATGAAATTGGGTCAATCCTTAATGCGGGCCATCAGATTCTATATCGAACTTAGATTGTCGGCCTATTGATAGTGTTAGGGATGTGTCATTTCTCATATACTATTTGGTAGTATACGTTGGTGCACATGGTACCTATAGAGTTTTTAAAAAGGTATAAAAAATGAATGAGTTCATTTGAATAGTTGATCCTTGAGTTTTTGAGTAAATTATCATTGAATCAACATAGTAGAGTGATATATGAGTTAATGTATTCATAATCAACCCAATTCTAGGGATGACATCCTAAATGGTTAAGTTGTTTGATAGTCATGAATGTTTTTTTGTTTACATGCAATGACAAGGTGCATGTGGAAATAACTCTGGGGGAGGGTCACGTGTTCATATATATATGAATCTAACTTAAAGATCATAGGTGAATAGATTATTTCTCTTTAGTTTAATGAATTTCAAAGTGTGTTGGCCACATCCAGTATATACAGTAGTGGTTGATGGATCGTGTGTCATAGAATGAGTTCCTTAATTATTAAATATAATGATTTTTACACTCATGAGGTGGGGGAATTATGCCTATTATAGTTAAAAGTATCATTTAGTGTATAAGTCATTGAACCAATCATGGAATTTTTGAAATGGTTAGGTCTACTTTTTATGGCCCATGGGGATGGTAAGTCTTCTTTTAGAAGTTCATTGAGGCCATCACCATGATTAATGGTTGGATGGGTATGGAAAATTTGTAAATACCATTAGTGAAATAGGTAGTTCAATTTTTAAAATTAATTGTGATCAAGATTCCTCATGTCCTAATGAAATCAATGTTGGGTTTTTGATATGTTGGTAGGTGATGCTGATATCTTTTTAGAATAAGTGGACCATTAGTGGTTTTATTGTACCTATTTTTTATAGTCCGGTGTGATTGAGTGGAAACCATATTAAGAATTACATTTGATGTATCTTAAGTGTCTTAGATCCATTTTGGTTAAATATTATAATCCTCTAAGAGTAATCTCAGATAAAAAATGAAAATTTCCATATCTATGTATTGTTTGGTACACTAAGATAGCATGGGTATTACGCCACCCTAATGTTTCAAAAGTTTTCGGGCATATTATGGTGGTTTTGATCAAAGTGTGCTCTGGAGGTGTGGATTTCCATAGAATCGTGGTTATTCGTGTGTGATAATGGGGAAACCAAGTAGGTACATATTGGGAGGACTCACATACATCAATCATTTCTCCATGATGTGATTTCCCGGTGGATGATTCTTTGGGGACGTTTAGAATTTTTGATTTTTGTACATTCTACATGTACTGAGATCTCCCGGGCAATTTCATTTAATTTTCACCATAGATGATATCCTTGGAAAAATGATATTCATTTCGAGGTTTCCAAAAGTATTAGTTAGGCATGGAAGGTTTGTTTAATATGGTGGTGATTCTAGTTAGTTGTATCAGAAAAGAACACATGTTCATGAGGAGACATGATCAAATTAAGTGGGGCTTGTATAGATATTTCATCAGAATCCAGTTACATGGTTCAATTATTATGCTTTGATAAAATACCGGGTTATATTCATTAAAATTATTCCTATTTTGTTTCTAATTTACATCAACGATCTAATAATTTCATTTTGTGAATGATCTTCTAGTAGTGTCATGAAATTTCTTAATCTTGTTACCTTAAATAAGTTCATTTTTCATTCAAAAATTCTATCGAATCATGTCTCTTGTCATGAGAATCATTGGAACACTATGGGTATATATTTTAATACTTTTCCAATGGTGGTCATTTCATTTTAATATATTTTCCCTAAAATCCATAACTCTTGGTGGATGTACCATAGGTCATATAGTTAAAAATTATACATGGATATAATGTATCTAGTTCGACAGGATTAGGTATGATCTATATTAAAGTTGTAAAAAATGGAATTTGGATTGAGTTTTTATGGATGTTTTATTGTATGGTTAGGTGATGTTTGGAGGTGTGTTTGGAATTTGTAAATGCAATGATCTCATTGGAATAAGACATCATTAACTTATTAGGTAGAGTTATTTTCCCTTATATTACCCTAGGATTCTTGAGGAAAAAAAGTTCTTTGGGTCAGAGATTATAGCAGCTTTGGATTTTCTATAAGATGAAATTCCAATGAAATTTTAATTTCTATCACTTAGTAGACTTTATATTTTGTAAAATGTGCTTCAGACATATTATTAAGATTTAGAACACATCTATGTGTTGTTATTAGTATTGGTTAAGTGATTGAGGGATCCCTTGTGTGTCGTATTGATTTCAACGATTTTTTAAAATGAAATACTCAATTTTGGATGGATCTTTCAGGGGCATACATTATTTTTCTAGAACGGTGTGCTCATTAGGGAAAACCATGCTTCCTAATATAGACGAATAGAGATTGTTCTATTAGATGGGAAAACTGTTTGGAAAGAGTGACTTGGTCATGTAACCGACATCAGGTTTTTGGAAATGGGTCTTTTCCTAGTTTCCACACAATTAGTAAAATCATGCACTTTAACCATGCAAGTAATCATTCAGTATCTTTTTAACACACGGTCGGCACATGGTTTAGAAAACCATGCTTCCAAACTATGCTCCCTATTTTTTTTTGTGGTGAACTAAAAATTTTACCATTAATTATTTTTTAAACATTTTTTCCTCCTCCTATCTTCCTAGCCACTTGAATCACCCCTATATTTATCAATCTACACTATTTCTCCTCCTTTAGGAATGGTGGTATCTCCCACATCATTTTTAGTATTCAAGAATCACTGGTCCATATGGATTTCACCCAGTAAGCTCCTCATTCTTATTTCTTATGTTGTTCATTTATCATCCTTTCACTATGAAATTTTATGTGAGCTAATTCACCCTATTGTAGGGTGGTTGTCCATTTCATCAATTTATATCGGACCAGACTAAATCAATAATTGATATTGGATGATTATGCCATTTTAATAACAAAGTAGATGGTGTCTAGGTTTTCCCTCAATGTTTAATTTCATAATATTATTTTTTTTAGTACCTCTACATACCAAAATTTTTTCATGAGTCACCATAAAATAGATTTATTCATTCTAATTTGATTAACACATGTTGTTGCAGTCCTCATTGTTGATTTTTAGTAGTTAGTGGATATTGGAATCCAACTTGGACAACCCTAGGGTGTGAAGACATGTTTCGCCCCTTTTGATTAAATTATAACATGGCTAGAAAAACCAAAAAATATTTATATTGATTATAAATGGATTCCACTATTTTAATATATTTTAAATGAACCCAAAGAACCACTTAAGTTCTTGTCCCAACCATTAAATATCTTTTACCTCATAGTTTGTTACATAATTGGTTTTCGAACCTTTTTAGTGCCTCTAGAACCCAGAAATATTATTTCCATGTTTTCTTAGCTTTTTAAATGCATATTTTTCCAGAATTTGTTAATCCCACTTCAATGTGATGTTTGATTGGAGAAAATTAATTTTTTGTTAAAAACATCCATGATTTTTAATTAAACCCCTCAATGAATGGGTTTCTCGGGAGAAGCACGGTTTTGTGAAGGGAAGGTGAATCCAAGGTGGAATTTCCTTGGCCTAAGACCTATTCCAGGACCTTGAAAACCAAACACATGGATCCAACATGGTCATGAAAATTGAAATGAACAAGTCAAATTATCGGGTCGAGTAATGCTTCATCAACATGGTCTTAACAGGTATGGGGTTCTCTCCCAGGTATACGGATCTTTTCATTATGTGTTTTATATCCCCATTGCTTGAGGTTTCCTACATGGGTAAAATGAATGGTTTCTTCAAGGCCTCCCATGACCTTAGATAGGTGGACCCCTTGTCCCATACCCTCTTCATCCTAGCCCAGGATGTTCTGAGTCGGCTCATCAACAATAGTGTGTCGAATGGTGAAATGTGTCCCTACCACTGGAGATTGAGCTCCCTTTTCATTACACATATGATGTTTGCAGACGACACCACGGTTTTCATGAATTCCATCCTAAGATCGGTCAGAGGTTTTACCAAGGATCTGGAGACCTACTGCCAAGGGAGTGGGAAGATTGTTAATTCTTCCAAGGGCAACCTCTTCACCACCAATAAATGTTCAGCGGGATGTGCCTTGTCCCTATGTAATTCCATTGGCATGCATAGAGACCACTTTCTGATGGACTATCTAGGAACTCCCGTTTCCTCAGGCAGAATTCAGATTAGGGACTTCGACCATGTTGTGACCACAATCTTGGGTAGAGTTCTCAACTAGAAGAACCAGTTCCTCTCCTTTGGGGGACAGATTTCTTTAGTTAATAGCATTAGATTAGCTACTACGGTTCATGCGCATTACTCAGTCCACGTACCCATGGGAGTTATCTTCGGGATCGATCAGATTCATTAAAACCTCATTTGGGATTCTATTGAGGAGGGAAAAAAAGCATTGGTCTTCTTGGAGAAAAATGGATCGCCCAGTTCTGCAAGGAGGAATCAATGTTTGGAGCATTGGAAAAACCATACATTGCATGCATGCTAAATTTTCATGGGATGTCCTCAAGCAGTGCTCGATTTGGGGGAATACCATAGAGGGCTGATGGCGCATGGGGCTGGGTTGGGGCACTCACCGTGCTACTCCCTTATCGTCCAGTATCCTCACTCTTATTCCTGCCATTCAGAACCTTACCCGCTGGATCATGGGGAATGGAAACTTATTATTTTGGCACCGAAACTGGCCCGAAATTCCCATTTTCTTTGAGGGGTGCCGTGTTTCTATTATCGCGTTTAAACAAGCGGCCATGCATTCATACTTAATTTCTACTATGATTGATTACAATCAGAAGGTGCTTTTTGATCTTATCGTTATCACTGATGTGGAGGACATGTGTGTTTTCACTCCATCCAACTCTAAAACCTTTTCTTCCATGGAATTTCACCATGTCTCGATTGTTCACCCTCCATCAGATGTTTTGGATGATAACCTATGGTACAAAATGGTACCAATGAAGTTTAACTTCCCACTCTGGTGGATCAGGAACAATGCTCTTCCCTCGGAGGCCAATATCAAACTCAGCAGCATCATCTTGGAATCTAGGTGCTGCTATTACGAGATTCACCAAGAAGAATCTGGGGAACAAATTTTCTTTGAGGGTGATTGGTCAAATGAGGTCTGTATTTAATTCAGCCCATTCACCACTTTCTCGACTTCCTCCAGAACCGAGGCCTCCTTCCTTGAGTCCTGATTCAGTGGCGTAGGTTCTTCTAGCATGGAGAAGACATCCCACACTCTGGTGATTCATTAGGCCTTTTGGTGTTTATGGAAAGCTCGGAACAAGATGATTTTTGAGGGTACACAGTCCTCCTGTAGTTCCATCATTGCACGTATCAGGAACATGATTCTAGATATGGTCAAGCTATTTACTGGATGGCGGGAGTCACCCACCTTGCAGCACCTACTTCTCAATGTTCCAGTTCCTCTTCCGCCATGTAATACTCCACAATCCCTCTGGGTGTGGTGGAATCCTCTATATCGTGGTAGTATTTTAATTGTCTTTGGGGGTGCTTGCCCACTTTTTATCTCTGAATAAATAAATAAACGACGATGATGATAGTCCATGCATAGTAGCATGATACCTGGTATTGTTAATTTGTTCAATTATATGTCTTACATTCATCGTGAGTGATACTTGATATTCCTTCCATGGAATTCCAAGGATGGAATAAATGTTAATGTGATAATATTTAATATTTGGGTGGTATATACACCGGGGGATATATGCTTATTCCAGGATGGGCTCACCATGTGTTTCTATTACCTCATTTCGAGCCATATCAGTTCCCTAGGGGAGACACTTTGGATGGGCCAATTGGAGAGATAGTTTTACTAGGACATTTGTATGTCGTGGTCCCCTGTGTGAGTTACCTAGTACTAGAACATATGTTATTTTTCCAAACTATTCTGGGAGTGATACTTGTGTGGCCATCCATGGGTCACATTTTATGGAATCCTTCCATTGTAAGCATTATGGAGTTCATAGTATGATATATGGGTTCCACGATAAGATCCGCCTCAGACATTACTAGTATAATGTTTAATTGAAATTGGTAGATACATTTATATATATGAAAATGGTTTTATATTTGATATATATGATATGAATCCAACAAGCCCAATCACGTGCTTGGGTTTGGTCCATCTTGTGATACATGTTCCATATCATTTTCATTTTCACATTTCCCTTATATCAATTATATATAGTACATTTAGTTCAATCATTTTATGAATAAAGTGAGAGCAGATATGGTTAGCCGTAGTGTCCCAGGGGAACTTGATCTTGACTAGGTTATTTATGTTTTCTCATTTTTTCATTACATTTATTTAACTTGATACTACTAATTTTATATAAACAAACTAGATTATATTTTAAAAACCATTAATGGTGGCATACTGGGTATATATCACACCGTGTTTAGACCTCCATTTCATTAGTGTACCTTAATAGACATCCTTGATTGTAGGATTATAATCATCAGTTTTTTTATTTCCAATTGTGCTTGTACGAACTAGTTAGGATAACATGATAGATATGGTAAATGGGATTCTCATGGAGCTATCCATTGGACTCTCATTCATTTATTTAGATGTACCTTACTATTGTATATTATTATACTTTTATTAGAGTATAATTTGTACATGAATTTGTGGATTGTGGTAAATTGGTTTTGGAATATTTATTTTATTTTTTAGGTTATCTCCCACTGATTTTCCATTAAATTATTAATACTTTTTCTATTGTCTGTTATTTATTATCTTATATATTGTTGTGACCCTATGATCTCGAGTTCACAGTATCTCCATCATAACACCATTAGACCCTCACTATTAGTTAGTAGCCTATATCATATAGGGAGGCTCACATGAGGCAAGTTGAAGACCAGTCCGACATCATATTTAGTGGTCGGTCTGGCTAGGATGATACAAAACATAAGCAAAAACCATGCTTTATCCTCACACCTTTAATGTCAACCACAAAAATATGTCAGAAGATATAGTTATATAAATCAATATATATACAAATTAAAAATGTGACATTGTGATTAGGAATCATTTGTTTTTCATCTATTAATTTAACATATATTTCTATAAAAGGGGATAATTGGATTCCATTTCTTCTACAACTATTATTCGATGGGTCTAGGAAGTGTTCAATAAATATTAGTGTGATTGGTTCGATATATTGTTATAAATACGAATATTATTTGAATGTTTCCTGGATATTTTTTATATTATAAACTCATTTTTCTACCAATACATCTTGGGTGATCATAATCATCCTCCCTACAATGTAAAAATATCTAACAGTGAAATTATTCTTTTTAAATAGTTTTAATGATTATATTTTCCCATAAAATCATAGGTTAATTTAATTAATATATATGAAATGTAAAAGAAAAATATATTTATATACAGTCGTATAATGGTAAAAGAGAATGTTTAATTACACAGTAATCATCATTATAGACTGTAATTACATTTTGGTGGAATTAGGAACACTATGTGGTACACTGGAGAACCTGTGACATTTGGAAATCGATTTAGATTTTTGTTCATATAATATTTCAACACATAAAATATAGCTCATACAAGTAATGTATCACCTCCATAGACCAATCAATATTCCCTACATTGTTTTTAAATATTTGACATAAAGTATGCCTCCCCATAGGCCTGAGTATATTGGATGGTGGTAAGGGTACTTAAAAAGACCATGGGGAGACTATAACCGCTCATTAGACTAGTTATAATAGTGGAACGAATAAAATCATCAAACACCATGATATGTGATGTTCTTAAATATTGAATAGTTAATTAAGAATGAATAAAATTTAATTTCCATCTACATAAACCATAGGACACAATAAATGTCTCATGTGACGATCCACTAAGGTATTGCTTCTGATTTTGAACAGGGGCCAAACATTCGGCTCCTTGGACTATATAACCAATAAAACCCTAGCTACCTACCTATCATGAAATAATTGATCTAACTATCGATACATGAACTTGTTCAGATACTCCGAGAACTTACTTACCCCTAGAATCTCTAGGGAAATTGCTACATGTGTCACAATATTCCATGAAACTAGCACTGAAGTGGTAACCAATTACAATGGAGATGATTATAGCCTCGTCACATATAATTATAACACTCAATAATAAAGTCTACCTTTGAGGGAGAATAGTTGAAAATACAATGACTTTTTCCCTAATATCCCATCATGCCTCCCCAAAGTGGAAATTTCTATAGCCTATTGACCTATACTGAATCCCCTAGTAGAAGAAAAATACAATAAGCCTCTTAACTCACCCACATTCCTCTATATAATCATGAATTGATTCAAAAATTTAATAAATTATAGAATATGAAATTAATTCACCTAATACCATATATTGTACACCAGTATATCGTTAAAATGAATAGCCTTACGTATATTACAAACCAAATAGAATCTAGGTGAAACTAAACATATCAGTAAAATAAGATGAATATCTTTTATCAACATCCTTATATATATTGAATTCATAAAATCACAACCTTTTATTACCTTAGAGTATCTAGAATAAAGTAATTTAATAAAACATTATAAAAATCCTTCATGAATAACACCACATTATGGTTTTTTTGAATTAATATATCGGTCAACATATATTTTTTCTTTTAATAATATAAACCATATAATTCACCATTCTTATAGGGGTGTCTTCCTATTTTTTAAAATCTTTTGGTTGGAATCATTCCAAAAATTGTCTACTTTGCGACCACCATCAATAAAAATGATGGGTTCTACTTCTAAACACCACGTTCAATGCATACATTATCTGTGTAACTCATTGTGCCCTTCTTTCCCTCCAATAAACAACATATAGAGGATCTCTCATTGACGAACAACAATATCTTCGTTCATAACTATCAGATGATCTAACCTAACTACTACTAAGGCATGTTTGTCACCACCCTTTCTTCAAATGAGAATAATCCATCACTGAGGATGTTTTCAATAAATCCAAATATATTCCATATAATATGTTACTATAATTGTTTTTTGTATATAAATTTAAGGAAATTTATAGTAGGAATAAAAATATTCATTTATCTTCATATCATATCATAGGATTCTTAAAATTCATACACACTTTCTAACCACATCTATACATATATTAGGTCATCACCTTATAGATAAAATTTTGACATTATTGGTATTGAAACCTTGATATCGCACATTTCTATTATACATTAATCACAAATTCCAAAATTTATGATCTTTTCAATGAAATGTTGATTATATTTTTTCTATGAGAACACATTATACATTATAATGATAATTTTATTTAATGAAAACAATTTAATAATCAAGATAAATGATTGTGAAATAAATTTTCAACCACCTCATATATTGGTTAATTAAGATACCAACATAAATCTATACATTAAAACCCCATATATATTATTTATGAACCCTTAAATAACAAAACATCCATCACAATGAATGTAAACAATCATAAAAAATATGAAAAAACACATGTGAATCCAATTTTCATTATATAATGCGTGAACAGACACCCTCATTCATTCCCGACAATGAGATTAAAATAACATCATTAATAAATCAAAATAATATGCATCATATAAGGTGAAATATGTCAACAGTAAAAGAAGAAACCAAATATGAAATCCCTCCGTAATAAATGTGCACTTTACATATACATGGGTTATTATACATAATCACAATTTCGGTAATAAGTTATAATAATTCACTATCTTCTCTCTTTCATCCCTAAATAGTTTGAGAAGAAAAACTGATATGATACCCCTTAATATCATACTACTCCCAAAAACCACTTAATTATTCATGGAGTGGTAGTCTCTAAATGACCTTAATAAAATACCCTCATATTCCATAGGTCTCTGAAAAGTGATGACAGTATATTAAAATACCATGGGAAGACTATACCCTCTCATAATTATAACTATAATAATAGAAATAATAAAATATTCATAAAACCATATAGATAACGAAAAAATAAATAAATAATAGATCCCATAATAATATACACATTAAATGGGAGAAAATAATTAGGCTAATACAATTGTTAGGAAAGAAATAAATAATCTTGATCATTTACGGGTTAATCATATATAGAATAACCCTACAATAAAAAAGCAATAAATAATATAAGACAACACAAAATATACAAAATTCTTAGACTAAAAACAATTTCCCATTTCCCCTCATCACGCGCATGTTAAGGATTAATCAATGGGGACATTTCATTATCCTTTCTTTCAATAATGTTGTTTTCTCAGGTACCCTTGGTGATTTGAGAATGGAGTATATACAATTTCGTAGGCTATAAATGATGGTGTCTATAACCATATCCAATTTGAATATTCAGATATTTTAATTACCAAATATTTATAAATTAATATTGTTAATAACAAATATAAAACTCATCAATTCATTGGTTCCATGTTGACACTCGGGATGTACCATACATGGCTCATCTGGAAATAAATGTATCTGAATAATGGTAACCATGTATTGTAATTATACCCTTCCTCAGAACATGATTAACTCTCCTAGAACATGAATATTACATAGGAAAATGTATCCATCCTGGGAAATGAGAATCTACCCATAATAGATACCATCTATAGTTTCATTACTTGATTCATCTCATTTGTAAAAATAAATTCAATTAAATCCTCTTAGGATTCATTTAATTTAATGTAAATTACTTTCTTAGGGTAACATTATTATACATAAATTCCTAGAATAAACATATATTATTAAATTTATAGGCCCATTGTATGGTAGGTACTTTTTTCATTGAAAAATAAATCATAGAAAAAAAATGAAATTATCATTAATTTTGGGACTACCAATCCTATATTCGTAGAATAATACACACTTAACACCGGTAATTAAATTGTTCTCAAATGATGGAAATCAGAAACAAAAAAAGAAAATCATAAAATAGGGAATAAAAACATGATAACACTTTACAAAAAAATATGAAAATGAATATAACATAGGGATATAATCACATATAGCACATCATAGGACGAACAATTCATCATTACACAGAGAAACATGGAAGATTCACTGAGGAAGAGGTAGGAGGAAGGGGTGAGTTGGGCTGTTTGGTCATGCGAGGGAGTGGACATAAAGATTTAGGGTATTAGAAAACTTAAGGGGGATTATTTAATTATCATGTTTCTAATTCAATATGAAATCTACATATTTTTATAATCATTCAATTCACACTATTTTATAAAACACATGAACATGATTTTTCCCCACAACTAGGTAATCCATGAACCTAAAATAAATATCCCACTATTTTAGGAATAATACTTCATTGGGATCGGCCTCAGAGTTAGGTAAACTATGCTTTAAAATTTAAAAACACTACTTTATTATAATATATGATTTCATAGTCTAATGTCAAAAAACACATATTCAAGAGAATCATCTGATAGACATTATATTTTTCAAGGTTTGGGTGTATAGTTAGTAATAATAGTGTGTTAAATATGAACCAAAATACATTACTTCAAAATTCAATATTGTCATGCCTCCAAACAATAAATTGTTTTCATATCCTCTCTAACTCCACAGAAACACATACATCATATATTTCCCAACAAAATAAAAAAATGATGCTTAAATTTAAAAGGAATGTGCATCAATAATATCTAATGTGTTATATTACACATCTATTCAATAATCAAAATTTGAATGTTCATTTTTAATTTTAATATGTTCAACATTTTGATTAAAATATTTAGCAACCATATATATAGTATCATCATCAATATTTTGTTATTTTTTTATAAAAATATGTTTCCTTAATATAATTCACAATATCACTATGATTTGTATCTCCTAACATTCTTGTGTATTAGTTATATGAAACACTGTTTTTTATTGAGTTAAATATTATACCATATACCCTCTTGATAATCATTTTTCTAATCTTTAAATTCAGTATTATTGTGAAATTATTTCAAATATTTTAATAATAATAATTACTATTTATTATTTTTGGACCTTATATTGCGTGGATTCATTTAATACATAGTTATAAAAGAATGATTTTTTATATGACCTTTTATCGATATTTCATGTTTCGAAAGGAATAATAATGTGTTAGCCGTAGTTATCAAACTTATTTCATTATAAATTAATATCTGAATAATTATTTAATAAATTTAACATTTATAGAGTAAAATTTATTTTAGGATTCCATGGTATTAATGATATTTTAATGACATTTAATTAGTATTAAATAGGAAGTTGTTAGATATAAGGTTCCCTATTAAATGACTTGTTACCTTTTCATCATATCTATTGTAATTCCATAACATAGAAAATGATTCTCATATTATTGAAATAAATATTAGACATTTCATTTGGAGAAAATTCCTCAATAAATGTAATGAAATAATAAATGTTTCATTACATCTTACTTGTTAGACCACAAAAATTGGAATTAATTAATTTTTGTGGTCTCTATGTTTGAATTTAATCCACATTATGGTTACACCATACTATTTTACATTATTTACAATCCTAAAATGTATTTTATGTTTACATTTTAAAATTTTATATACTCTGATATAAATTTAATGAATAAAATTTCTAATATTTTTTAGTCAATATGTCAATCTATATTTTTATAACCCATTCAAAAAATTCATTCCAAAATAAAATGATTTATTATCACTTAAAACATTAAAATATTTAATGATTTCAATAATCCTTGTTCAATATAGAACCATTCCTTACCTTTCTTAAAATCATTCAATTATTGAGAAATATTATTATTGGAACTTTATAATTGATTAAAAAATATAAAATTGTGTACAATATAATATTTTATAAATATTTTGATAATGGAAAATTCATGTTCCCTATTTATGATTTAGCATACACCCGATGTATTTTATGAATGTTTTTTCCTCCATGACAATTGAAAACCTCTGTAATGGTTGGGTGAGTATTCCCTTTTTTAAATAGGATGATAGTGAGAATATGTGGGTTGGGTGATCAAAATAATTGACCCTATAAATAGACCATTAGACATCAAAATTACTCCCAAAAGAGATAGAGGACCTATTGGGGTATAATGATATAGTGAAGCTCGTGTATGGGATTATCCAAACATCATTAACTAAAATATTTGATTTTTGAATTATAACATAAGAGAAAGAGCGGGAAAATCGGTGGTCCTGACTCATATGACTGTATCCTATATAGAAAAATCATGAAATAAAACATTTCATGGGTCTCAAATATCTACCCAAGAAAACGAAACCCTATAAATAAGATTCTAAGGTAGTCCTGGTGATATGAACATGTGTGATCCCAATTCTATCTATTTTTTTAAAAATATCATTGTATTTACCCAAGAAATCCTAAATATAATTCCCTATTTGAATTAACATGTTCATAATATTTAATGATATAGTACTAAAAAAATTCAAATCATTATATTGAAATAGTGTGTTATATAAAAGAAATTTATATCACTAGATAATTAAATAAAATAGTTAAATATTTTAAAAAAATGAAAAAAATAAATAATAATTGTATTTTTGGTTAAATTTCTATGTTTTATTTCAATTAAAATACATATTTATGGAATTGACATAAATATTATTTGCAAAATATTCTTTGATTAAATAGTGGTTATTTAAATATAATTATTTAATCAATCTTGTAATCATTATATTGTTTATAGATTCTATTGTAGAACAAAATATAGTACTTGTCAACAAATAAGTATATTATAAAAAAATATGTTTATCATAATTATAAATTTATTTTGTTAAAAATAATGTGAATTTTTGTATCAACACCTCAAAATTTTGAGAGGATAATATTTTAGTATACATCTAAAAATGATTATTTTTATTGAATGGTAAAAATATTATTTTATTACATATAATAATATTAATTTCAATATTATTTGGAAAATTTATTTAATAAAATTAATTTCATATTTTCAATTAAAAGAATCTAAATCACATAATATGGTAAATTACTTTTTATGGAATAAAAATGAGTTATCTAGATAAAAAGCTTTCAACACCGAAAAAGTTTAAATAATGTAAAAATGTCTAATAAAGAGATAAATATCACACAACCTAACCATTAAATGGCTGGCTCTAGGTTTTCATGAATTAAAATTATATTTTACTCATTTATTATTAATTTTTGTTCCAATATCCTTAATAATTTCATCCCTTTTTAATTATGAAATTATATTTACAAATATTTGTTCCCTCTCATCTATAAAAGAATCCCTTCACCACAACTCTTCTCTACAATCCATGTGCATATTATATGAACTAATATTTATATGATCACAACCCAAAAATCATTTACATGGGGTATAGGTTTTCGTGTTAGAAAAATTCAATCCAAATTTGGGTTTAGATAAAGTATAAGAGAGGAAATATAAAGGAACATGTGATGTTCCTAACTAAGATCTTTTAAAATTATCTTCTCATTACTCCGAAAAATTTATTTCAGTAAACATGAAATAATTTTATTACTATAATCAATATACTTTAATTTTAAAATGTTAATGTAGTATCCACTATCAACCAGCTCTTATTCATTAGAAAATGAATGGGTCGCCCATGTTATGTGAAAACTACTACCTCCAAGTAAGACATGATTCATTTTTCATGACCACCTTCATAGTGGGTTATATTAAAAATTTAATGGGTAAATATTATTATATTAATCATATTATAACATATTTTTATGTTTATTTTAAATTTTTAATCATTTTTAAAAATTAACTTTTGTAGATAAATATTGTCAGTAAAACCATCTGGATGAACATTCCATTAAATAATAACATGTATACTCAATAACCCATGACTATGGGAATATTTATACTTATAAAATAAAACAAAAATAATTTCATATAAAATTGTGTGTGGTGTACTCATTTTAAAAGAACATCTATAATCACTAATAATTGAATGTGGCCTTGGAACCATGAAGTGAACTTCATTTGGATTAAAAGAAAAATAATGATATATTATTGACGATAAAAAACATAAAATAATAGTAGTTAGAATAATATATATTGAAATGGTTCTTAATATTGTATTAAATAATCCTAATTTCATTATTCAAGTGGTAATATTTGTGAATCATGAATGTTTGGATCTGGGGTAAGGGATCCTCTGAACCTCCCTCTTATTTATTTTTATTCTTTATCTATATAAACCATTATTTATCTCTCTAAAATTCTCAAATACCTCTTACATATTTTTTTATATTTATCATATATATATATATATATCAAGTTTATTATAACTTTATCTTCTCATTTTATAAATTTTTTCCATATTCCATTCAAAATATTTCATTAAAACAAGACTGTTTAAAGGGAAAATTTATAACAATTTTTTCTTTTCATATACAAAAATTTTAAATATTCTACCCCAATTTAATTTCATTCAATCCTGAAAATTTTATTTTGAATAATTATATTTTAATTTTTTAAAAGAAAATAATATGATCTCATAGTCTTTAATTGTGCAATAACTTTTTTTTGAAATGTGGTTTAAGAGGTGATTTCCTTTACCAATATCTCCACTCTTTATTATATATTTTACATAAAACGTGTTCCATATTTCAGAACAATGTTTCCAATTTCAAATAAGATCCCTGAGTAGATTTGATTCATTATTCTCATTTTAATTGTTATGAAATAACAAATAATTATGTTTTGAGAAAAGATCATGTAACCCATTACCTTCTTATGGGGTTTTATATGATTTTCAGTTATGTATGAATTATTTTTTGTTGAATTCATATTTATGTACATGAAATGATATGATGATTTGTTCAAGAAATATATATCCATATGAATCATTGGGTAATGATTTTAACTCAATATGTCCCAGTTATGGTGCACATATAGTTTTTATAGCACATTATGCTATGTTATTTTACAAAAATTCCTTAAAATATTCTTATGAGGCCATGTTTTGTTTTGCTTCTATATTTACAACTCCAAATAATTTTTTTTGAATTTTCATAATCCACTTTTTGGTTTAGTGGTCACCTCATAGTTATACATGGATTCAAAAATTCAAAATGTAATATAGATCAAAATTCATTCTTAAAACATTAATTAGGTGGAAGGATGAGTAGGAAACCACATAGTCCAGGAAGAAACACACTGGAAGAGGCCACTAATAACAAAAACCCCCAAAAGATGATGCCAACAATATTCACCACCAGGAACCTAATGAATAAAAACTCCCAAATCATAAATTGTCATCACCGTATCTTGAGAAGTGTAGCAGCAAGACCTAATAGATCATCCAAACACATAATCAAAAAACACATTCTTCACTATCAGAAAGAAGCACAAAAGATCAAACATAATCCATCCAATATGAACTTAACCAGAAACAAAAAATGTCACATTCAATGGTTTAATTATTTCTGAAATTTTTTAATAAGAGTCATTATTATAATCCCTGTGGATATGGTTAAGTATACGATGACATCCAAAAATTATTGTAAATTATAGAACATGTGATTTCATAGGAATGACAACCTTCTTTGTATACATACTAGAGGATGTAGCATCCGGAATAGAATCACTTATACTTAATAACCCCACTAATGTATGGATGCATATTAACCTGATCATCACTTAGTGAAAAAAATTTGTCGAACACTATACTTGGATTGGTACTCTATGTGGATATTCATTTTCCATTTTATCAAAATTATTAGGTAAAATTATTAATTATTTAATATGATTTTATGTAATTTGATGATATAGTATTTAACTATTTTATTTATATATCATAATAGTAAAATTAACTTGGACAACATATATTAAATTCTCCAATTTCAAAATTTACAATATACATGACATTTGTGTGTAATTAATTTTATGTTCATAGTTTTTATTTTAAATTTTTATTAAATTATTTATTCTCATCATTTATATTATTTTTTAATGTGAATGGATGAAAATATGAGGAATATTTCCATTAAAAAATAATATTTGAATTGTGATGATTTCCCAAAACAAGCCATATATGATGGGAACATATTTTGAAAACTTCATGGTGTTAATTACAAAACTAACACAGGTTATGAATAATAACCTAAATCATTTCCAAATTCCTCCTTCTCCAAATATATAACAATTTATAGTATATTAATTTGTTCATAAAATTCTTCCCACTGTTATTGGGCCTTATGATCCATTGCTCACTGAAGAATGGATTAATTCCAAGGATAAGATATTATCTTTCCTCATGTGATCTGAGTATGTGGATGTTATTTTGTCAATATATCATTTTAAGGGATAATCTAGTCAATGGTAGGAAATGATCAATAACATGAGACACAAATAAGAGGTATAATAAATATATCCAGGATGATTCAAGAACATATTTTTGAATAAATAATTTCCCTGCACTCTTTTTCTTTAAATATAGAAGGAGTTTCTTAGACTCGTGAAAATGGATGGTGAATCAAATGGGTGTTATAGGGAAAACCTTACAAGTATTTCAAGGTATATCACTATATTTTTCATTATCCCAAAATTGTAACACCACAAAATTTTAAGATAATAACAATATGTTTGATGACATATATGACACGCAACACTAAGAATATATAAAGAAAGAAGTATTATTATTTAAATATGACTGATAAAACACATCCATTTAATTGGAAGTTATGAATATGAATTACTAAATTCTAAAATATATAATTATCCTACTTTATAGAAATGTGTAGATTAATTCTTAGGAAATATGATTTCAATTATTTATCAATGTCATATAAATATTTAAAAATATGTTTTCTCCAAACATGATTTCTACTGATATCTAGGAGAAAAAATCGAAATTAACTTTTTTAATTTTAAATAATTTATTTGAAATATGCAAATTCATTAATTTAATATTTATATCAAAATTATCTTAGATTTCATTTATAGGAATTTGATGAAAATATTGATTTTTGGATGAATAGTAAAAACATAGTAATATTTATTGACAACTATATTTATATAGAATATAAAAATTTACAATTTATTTAAAAATAGTTTCAATGTAATATTATTTATATTTATGATTAATAATACACTTATTTTCAATGGAAATAATTTTATTTTTTAATTAGGTATTAAATTTTTTAATACTTAAAATTCTAATTTTCATTAAAAAATATTTTTCATTTAGATTTTCAATTATCTCTGGGAATTGTTTATATAATTTTATTAAATTGAATATTAATATATTGATTCCATAATTTTTAATAGGAGGTATAAATTTGGTAAATTGGCCTCTTTTTTTTCATTACGAATAGAAACCCTGGCCAATACATGTCACCATGGTAATGGTAAAATATGTATAATTATGTTATAAAATTTAACTTCTCCAATAATAATTTCTATAAAAAATTCCTATATCTTATTAGATGGGTTTATTTTAACAATTTCCTTCCAGTTCTAGAATGTATGTCCAGTGGGATGTATATTTTGTTAACAATTAGCTTTATAATAATTTATGTAAATGATAGAGTCAATAATGTCACAGTGATGACTTTAAAAACTCAAATAGTTTATAATACACTTGAAATTTGATTTGGCCTAGTATTAATTGATTATTTTTGTTATAAATTAATAATATTTATCATATTTATTTGTTTATTGATTGAATAATTACCTAAAATTCATAAGAAACACGGGCACAATATTTTCCACATTAATATAAATATAAAATAAGTGGTTTTAAAATTATTAAACGTAATAAAATTTTGATGACTAATTATCTTGCAGGAATTTTATAGTTAAATATAATATACCCATTATGTTTAAATTGTTTACATTCATATTCAATTTCAATCATGTTGATTCGATTGTCAAATTAATTGAAGAGTGTCAAAATGATATTTTATGGAAAATAAAATATTTTTTAATTATTTAAAAATTATAAAAAACATGAATGAGGACAAGTGTGATGATTAATGGTTGATCATATCATAAATCTTCCACATATTAGACAGTTTTTACATTATTAATAATATTATAATACTTTATGGGTGGAATCTCATTACCAAGGTTAAGGTAAAAAATTTGTCAACTAAGGGATTAGAAAAAATAATAATATAAAACACTTCATAGTCAAGACCAAATTTTAATTTTTCATTGTATTTTAAAAAAAATACTTTTCATTTATTCTTTTTATATTTCGTATTATTTTCTATGAGAAATAATTTATTATCTTTATAATATTTTTATAAATTCAAAGAGGGCCCCTCTTATTAGTTATAAAAATGGAACTTATCCTTTCTCTTATTTACACAAAATCAAAAAATATATCAATAAAAACATACCTGATTAAATTATTTACATCACTAGACCAGATATAGGGGTTCTATTATTTTTAAAATTCCATTTTATTGGACCCTGAGAAGGAATTTAAAGGATGCTGACTCTAGAAGAGGCAATCACCTCACCCGGCCAATTTCAAATTGTCTCTTATTAAATATCCTCTAAATATAAGATATTATTAATAATATAGTAATTTTTAATCCAAAATATACTAAATATAATTATGTTTATGAAACCATATTTATTCATAATCTTTTACATAAAATGAGAATGGAAACTATCACTCATTCGTACGTATAACTAACCATCTCCTTATAGAAATACCATTAATTTTACATAATAAGATTTAATTGACAGATATTATTTTGGGTTTAATAATTATATTTTATATTTATGACATTATCGTGATTATATAATTATAATATAATATATTCCTACTTTTCATCCAATCCTTTGGTTAACATTAACACCGATCATGCCTACATGTGAACCCCATCTCCATCAAGTGATGTGATTTCATTCATTTATGATTTACATGGATGGAAATAAGTATCAATTTAGTTAATATATAAATATGTTATATTGACATATTAATTATTCTATATATTGTAATTAATATTAACTATTATATTATTCAGTCCATTAAAATGTTAAATCAATGTCCACGTGTACATATGGTATGTCATAACCATTAAATGTGTGAATAATTTTTCAAACTATATAATATATATTTGAGTTTAAATATATTAATACATAATTTTATTATATATTATTTATATCATTATTTTAAAATTTAATGTGATCAAATAGTTATTAAGTTATGAGGATCATTACTATTGAATTGAAAGTACCATGGAAAATGACCCAACTGTCAACTGAAAAAAATAATTCGAACATTGAATTTTATAAATAGATGTAGTAAATATATAATTGGATCACATATGATATTATAATTATTTAAATTATTCTCTAATAGAGTAATAATAGGTTTTATTTTGTTATACATAATTTTATATTGATTTTAATGAAAATTAAATATGAGGTAAGGTATTTTCATCTCTGTTTTATTTATATGAGACACATTCCATATTCACCACTGTTTTCTTTTATGTAGTGAATATAATACCTATGATATTATTTTATAATTATTATAATGAATATTATAGTATATACATATCCATTTATTGTTATTTATTTAATGGGTGTTATGGTTAAAGAGTAACCTATGTGGCAAGGGTTTTGTTAATAATTATTATTCATTAACCCTGGGTTTTTATGATTAAGGTTAAAAAGGTACATTTCAAGATCAAATTTCCAATGAAATCATGAATTCTCATATAATGTGGTTATTTATATTGAATACATTTTTTAAAACCATTTTCTACTCTTTTATTACTCAAGATACTAAATGAATATTTTTCGTGAGAAATAAAATGTACATCACTTTTCAGTAAAAAATATATTCCCATCCATTTTTACCTTTAATAATAATGGGTTAAAATTTTTTATACCTCAATGATTGTTTACTGAAATTATAACTGTGGATAAATTTCATAAATATTATTTAAATTGAATCACCATGATATTTTCCATTTAACTACATTTGACTTATTATTTTAAAATGTGTAATGAATATCCATTTAAAAAAAATTAATTTAATTTCCACATCACTTAAGAACTAAATTATTTGAAGCTTCCATTACATGCTTCCAATTTTATTTTCAAATAAAATATTTTCCATAAAATTTGGGGGGGGGGGGGTTATTTTAATGAAGTGATTTCAAAATGAAACTGATATTAACCTCCAAAATAAATCTGATAACATTTAACGGAAATTTTATATAGAGATGACATCCATTAATGTTACATAAGTTTTACTAGGTAAATTATGAAACGATAAAATAATTATTATTTTTTCAAAGGTTTATTATTATGGAAATGAGATTTTTGTGAAGCACATTTACATTTAATGGCTTATTCTATAATATAATGTTGAAATATTAATTAAAATTATTTATTTTCTATGGGTTATGATGTATGAATAATGATCTATAATTGTGGTGAAAATATTTTGGAATTATGATTATTTGATAGTTGGGTCCCTTAAATCCCACATATTCATTGGTTAATAATGTATAGCTCATGAGATAAATACGTTATGCATGATCCTGATTTCATGCTCACAATTTTTATTGTGGACCTTATTTTCTTATACATAATATTATATGCTGACCTAGTTTTTATTTCCATAAGATAATGTGAATAACAAGTTTCCATGTTTATAAATTTTTGTGTGGCCTTGGTTTCATGTAAACATGTTTATACAGGGGCCTAATTTGAAATCCATAACATAATGAGTAAACATTCTTTTATCCATAAATGATGAAAATGTTTTATTCTTTTGTTTTTTATATATTTATATGTCTATTTTCTGACCACATGTATCACTTGTTTTTATTCTTTTATGATTTAAATTCAGTAATGTTACATGATTTTTTTCCTGACATAGGATTATGATATATCATATGAAATGTGTGGCTTTCAAATTTTAATCTCATGTTCACCTAAACTTATTCTCATGTTATTCTATTTTTTTCATTGATATCTCCATTTGGTACGATTAATGAACATTCGATATCACAATTTTCTTATGTTTCCATTCCCATGTTATGATGAAAGATTTTGTATGGCCTTATTTCAAAAGCCACCATACCAGTGCCCCAACCAGGTACTCCACAAGTCCTCAAGAACATCTCCTCGTACACCATAGGCTACTAACTAGAAGTGGGGGTCTAATGTAAAACTATAATGAGACTATACCCCCTATATGAGTGTACAAACCGAATCAAATGACCAAACATCAAACACGTTAGATTATGAGGAAATAATAAATAAATGATAACCAAATCTTGTTTTAATAAAATGACATATTTGGACCGAACATGCATTCCAAACATACAATATAGACCTCAAACTAGACTGGTCACATTAAAAAAATACAGAACTATAAAATAAATACATCTGGTTCTACTACCAACTCCAAGACATATCACATACTCAAATTCCAATACCTTGTCAGTTTTCTCCTACTGAATCTTCAAACTCCAAATGAGCAACCCTCTTGATCATGAATTCATGGGCCTATCCTCAATCCATCATTCCCCCATGGTAAAAATGAATGTTTACATACAGTTAGATACAAAATTTAGGTTCTCATCAAGGGATTGATAATGTAATCTCACTAGGACACCCCCAATTTTGAACCTATATTCAATTTTTTTAAGTACATTATCATGAAATATGTTTCACATAGACAAACCATAACTGATATAAAAACAAATAAAATCATCGTCAATTCATGGGTATATGAATATGATCGCCCATACACAATTATTCCAATGTCGTAGAGTCTCTTAGAACATCTCAATAACCTTTCTTACCAACTATCATGCGGGATCCATAACCCTATCTACCATAAACAAAAACCTAAAAATTTACTCATTAGATCTTACTTATTTCCTTAACTCTATAGTTTTAGGATATCATTCCATGCTAAATCATGACAAAAAAGTAGATCGTCGGTCTAACCTCTAATCAACATAACATAAACATCATTCTTAGAGAATCATTACAACAAATTACTACGAATCAATGTTGGTGGTTTCTAGAGCATCCATATTACACCATCACAGATATAACCAAAACCATTCTTTCATTCTGTTCTATATCAGTTTTCACTGTTTCACATACTAGGAGACATAGTTATACATTTTGTAAAATCATAAAACATGAATAAATCCTAAATATTGTACTCAAAACAAAAAATATATATTGATACCGATATAGAGCATCGTTTCCAACCTCCTAAACAAATTTTGAGGATTTCCATTTCCAACAACCCAAACATATTGTGATGATATCAATGACAAATGTTGTGATCCATAGGGGAGGACACCCATAACCCACACATTTAACCATGGGTGAGGACATACAGGACCAACACACTAAAGAATGCATGAGTAATTTCATGAAAAAAAACTTAAACCAAGCGTGAGGACCTCCATGAACGACATCCTAAACCATATATTAGGACCTCCACGATGATAACCATAAACCATGGGTGAGCACTATTATTACAAACACCAATAACCATAGGTGAGGATTGTCAGGTTTCACCACCTAATCCCAATAAGATTAATTTCATGTCCACCAATATCATCCCTATATATTGAATATCATATCCACCAATCTCATTTATATCTCAAAATCCCTACTGGTTATAACTAAGTCCCAATGTATACTATTATATTAAAAAAAATAAAGGGATAGAAGAATTACTATTCCTGTCATCAACATCTCAATACCATTTTATTAGACATTAATTTCAATCCTAAGGTAATATCTGTAACTAATAATACCAAAAAACATGTCCCCTATTAGGGTTTTCAATTAAATCATCCACTCACTCATCACTCTGGGTCAGCAGTTAAATAGAGGCACCCCTCTTACAATAATTGTTAACAACTAAAATCTCTATCCAACAACCGTCTCTCAAAATTCATGCATATCACATCCCAGTATCATACATCTTGTGACATGACATGTATCAATGTTTGTAAATAATTTAATGGGAGATTTACTCAACCCCAAACCATTCCGATGCCACCCTAGGTTTCCCTATACACCCAACATATCCACCTTCTTAATTCAAAAATCAATAATAATAAAGGGGGGAAATGAAATTACAACACAAATCAAGGTCTATAACAATCACATTCAATATCATATAATCATTATCATGACAATCACATGGGTCTCATCCAATGTTTCACACTCAAGAAAGTGTTAAACACACTTTTTGTATGAAAACATCTATTTCATAAATGTTTCACTCCAAACAACTGCTTAGAATTCCTCAAAACGTTCCAAGGGATACTTTATAATGTTATATGTGAAGAATCACAAACAATAGTCTCATATTATGTCCAATTATTTCTATGGTCCGTGAAACCACTCGAAACCCTCAAAAAGTGTAACACTGGGTAAATTAATGGAATGTACCCCAATTAAAATGTGTGTACACTCAAACCACTAATATGTATATGAACTTATACACACCCTAGATACACCCAATATCTATTAGTGTACTTATACATCGTAAGGGACTTCATGGGGTCTATCTATAAACACACACATTACCAATTCCCACAACATGGGGTGTCTACCCATGTACCTGCCCACATGGTCATGCCCAACATAATGGCGTGTACTCCAAGTTCCTAAGATGTAGTTCGGATATTGAAACCTCTTATACTCATGACTAAATAGATATTTTTTTACCACAAATCAATGTACCACTACATGATATTTACTCCATGAACAAGACATGAACATCCCAAATTACATCTTCTCAGAATGGGAATAACACAAAAAAATGCATTCTTGAACCATGCCTCGTGTGATTGGAATTTTTGAACAGGATATCCTTTGCGAACTTCCTAAAATCACAAGTTTACCCAATTATTTAAATTTCAAACCCTAATATGTCCTTAATTGTCATAATAAAAAATAAAACATAAAAAGGGATCAAGGAATAATATAATTTTGCTTCCAAACACACAGTGAAATGTTGAGGCTTTAGGTCCAATTCCACACTTTGAAGATGATATATATCAATCCAATATCAATATATACGGTGTAAGATGTATGATGATATCTCATTCCTCATTACCTCTTGGCCTGGCAGTCATGAAAATGGGAGATCCTCATCACCCTATCTTTATTATCATTGGATTCCCTAAATGGTGACGGTGGGGATTGGTTTACCGAATTTAATTTATTTATTAAATGCCTATTTAACCCTCAGTCTAGAGTCCTACAACCCAAAGAAGGATTACTCAGAACCTATGTAAACCCCCTTATTCAAGATTGAACCAAAGAGTCATAATCATAATCTAAATCCCAATTTAAAATATATTTCGACCCAAAACATCATGAATAACATAATATATTGTTTTTTAAATATCGAATATTACATCAAAACTAGAATGCCTCAGAATTCCACCAAACCCTTTTCCTTGGCTAAATGAAATATTGTACAAAAAATGGTGTTATTAGAAAAAATATATTAGAAAATATTATAGGATAAAATTACCATTTTACACCTCATTAGAACTTGAATGAAAAAAAATAAAAAATTTCCTCAAATTCAGATTTGTGGGATAGATGAGTCATTGAATCCTACCTGCCATTAACCATGTCACTCTCTATAAGCCTTAGTGGTATACCAACCACAATCTTGACCCACGTTATTCATCAAATAATTCTCAACTAATTTTATTCAAATATTGGATAACAATGGAGTTTATCTAGATAACTCCAAATATAATGTTCACAACCCATCAAATGTGAGGCCACCCTGTTCCACCATCAAACATATTTCAATATAGTTACTAACAAAAAATATCATCCAATGAAGTCAAATAATCTTCCAAAACTCAACATCATGATCACGGTATCGCTATTATTGATCTCAACCTACAACAATATATCATTTTCCATTGAACATTGAACCATCAATATTTATAACAATACATCCATATATGTACTAAAAACCACTAGATGTGGTTCTCATCACATTCTCGAACCTGCCAACACAAGGTCCAAAACACCATAACTAATATGAAATTTGACACTATTGTAGCATACATAGAATATTCTGAAAATAGAAATCCAAATCCACATCCCATGTTCTAATCACTGCCAATCCTTAGAACTGGTCATGTCTATATTACTCTCACCTGAGCGATTAAAAGAAACATCAACTATTACCCATTTCCTACATCGAAGAATGGAAGCCATGGTATTCACAAAATACAGTCCATATTTAGGTCCACACTAACCAATTGATGATGGTTCAAATCCACTATACAAAATCCCATACACTGAATGGTGAGAATAAAACCCATGGAGTCATTTTATAACACCTAAGATACATTATTATAAATATGTATATATCTACTATTTTCATATAATAGTTATGGTGATGTTAAGATATTTTTAATTATCATATCAACATTGGTATCACACTAAGATTTCATTGATGAATACAATCAAATCACTTCCATTACTAGAACATAAAAGTTTGATAATGAGGGCCATAGGTCACCCTTCACACTATCCTCTCCTCACACCCACAACAATTCCCAACCTACTCATTAATTTCATCCCAATTGAAAACTCACATCTTCTACTTCCATAACACGATATAATAAAGCCAGATGACATATTACATCACCAATGATAATGTCTCCAATATCCCATTAAAATTTAATAGTTACAAAATCATATATATCCAAAAAAACATATTATGACTCAAATAATTCACATCTCATGAATCCTTATATTTTAAGACCAACTCATGTACTTTTTTCACCACTTTTTCTCCTGATCCAAGTCACAACAACCATGAACAACACACATTCCCCACCATTACCTGGAACTGGAACCTAATCAAATCATCCCCTCTCAATGTCATCAAGATGTTTGAGGCATAATAAAACATATAAAAATTCTCAAAAAAAGGCATCCAGCATGCCGAACCCCTATACTAGGTTTCACCCTTCATGCAATATTTTTAAAGGTCAAATGAATCCATCTATGACACAAACACCCAAAATCAAAGAAAAATAAAATACCCCTCTCATGGGTCACCGTAGAAAGTCAAATAACACAAACTAGAAACACTATATTCATGTAAATAATATCCACCAATCTCTCCCTCTTATGTCTAGGATAACTCATAGAATTCTACTACTCACATGCGTAATGGACACTCTATATCCCAACATCATAAAACTTCATCATGAAAAAACACAAATATCTAGGGTTTCACATCCAAAAGTCATTTCAGGTCAATCCAATCACCCACCACTAGGTCACCACTCATATATAAGCATCTACACATCAGACACTAAAAGATAATTCCACACAATTTATTCAAATAGAAATAACACATAAGGTTTCTACTATCATATAATTATACCATTCCAACTCACAAGGGTTACTGTACAAACTATTCATGAGGACTGAAACGACAACATCATCATCAAGAATCTCACAGAAGATCTGTTGTTGAATCATTTGAAGGAAATATAAAAAAGCACACATTTTTTTGGCCTATAACTTGTGGATCAAACATGCCTATCACGATGCATGAGAAACCTCATTCCTCCCCATGATTAGAGTCAAAATAAAATCACAATACTCTTAGAAATGGGAAATGATTTATAATTCCATCCTAAAATAAAAAATTTGAACAACATGTGCATCACCCAAGGATAAAATAATATTCAACCACATCATGGAATACAAGGAACACTAATTACATACACACTTATCTTGGTCTTCCTATCAAAAAATGTATTCATGACGTAGTCTGATATCAATAATAGGATCTGACACATTCTAATATCCCCATCTACCAAAACCCATATAGTATGAAATGCATGTAACTCCACTGATACCACATTATAACACCATAGTCCAGAAACTATTAATTTAGTTCCCAAAACTATTTTTAAAATGGGAGCAACCATGACTCCTCATTTACATGAGTCTTCTGACTAGAAGTGAGGGTATAAGGTTTAACTGTTAGGAGACTAGACCACCATATAAGAGTGAACAATCATAAGTAAATGACCAAACATGATAAACATAATAGTATGGGGAAGAAAAAATAAAATGGAACATAAACATGAAGTCATAAAATGAAATTTAGTAATTTCATGAATACCCATGTGACATATACAACATTTATTACACACATGATCAGTCAAATATATAAAATAAATAACTAAATTTTAAATACATCAATATCAATTACAAACTCAAATGAATTTCATATACCAAGTATCTAGTACATTTTTGTGATAATATATCTTCATAATTAGACATAAAAAGAGAATCCCTCACAATCATAAAATCCAAGGATTTCTCCCAATGAATCATGTATTCTCTCTCAACATTAAAGAAGGCATACTCTCTCCATGCACAATAAGGTGCATGTACAAGTGGTGAGAAACAAATATTATTAGCCCACCCCAATCAGTGAAACTATAACCAACAAAAATATGTTCTTTCACATGAAATATGCTTGTACTAGCAAAAACACACTCATATATATATTTATAGAACCATCATTGATCAATAGGCCCATCACATGATTGACGAAAACTTCTTCACCAAACACTAGTGAGTCTATTATCATGTCTCAGTGACCATTAATCCCATGTATCATGTGGGACCAAAAACATTCCCTCCTTAACCAATCCTTAAATCATTACTTGTTATTTATTACTCAATACCTAGATGCATCAGTGTCAGGTACACATTCCATGCTAAACCAGTACAGAATCCCAAGGCATGAACCCGACCACTAAATGATGTATCATAAATAATTTTACAGGGAGCATTGGTCTAGCACCTGACTATGAATCATCATAGGTGGTTCCAAAAGAATCATTCTTGACCCTGCTCAAAGTTGAGGTGAAGCTATCCTATAAACAAATCTATATGTTTTTCTATTTATGGACATTCTTCGATCCTCAATATAATATCTATTAAAATCTAATAATATTCATAGGACCATAGTCTATCATTGGAACCACAAATAACCTATCAAAAAAAAATACATAGAATCATGTCCAATGTATCAATCTATGAGTGATGAACTTTTTTACAAACACCAAAAACAAAATTTAAGGACCCACCTGACCAACATCCTAATCCATAAGTGACAATCATCATGATAAATACCTTAAACCATGGGTGAACATTGCCCTGACCAACAACCCAAACCATATATGACAATCACCGTTATCAATTCCTCAAACCGTGGGTTTGGACATCCAAGACCAACAATATAAATCATAGGTGGGGACCCCAATGACCATAAAAAAAAATCATTACTATGTACTACAGTGACCAGTTCCCTAAGAAATAGGTAAAGACCACCAAGTCCACCAACATCATTCATATTAGTGGAATTTCATCTCTTTCATTATCACCAATATCAATGGAACCCTATTTCATCCAATCACTTTCTTATATCACTATCCCATCAATTTTAAACCACGAATCATCTTAAAATATAAAAGATGAAAATTTGAAGGGCTTGCCTAATTCCCAAGATCATCATCAATAAATCATCTTTATAGGATCGTACGTGATTTTAGTTGCAAGGGGGACACCCATTACTAATAATACCCATGCACATTAAAATTATTATATTGGGATTATAAATATTCCAATCACTCAACCATCTTGGTAAACACATAAATAGAGGAATCCCTCTTCCAATAATTGATAACTACTAAAATCACGAGCCAACACCCATATCTATGAAGTAACAAAAACTATAACCCATCCTCTATCATATCAAGGAATAATATTCCATAAAGTAAGTAAAACAATATAAGGGATATGGGCTCAGTCCCAACCCATTTCCATCACACCCTATGTAGGCCCATACATGAAACTCATCCACCACCAAAAATTAAAACTCAAAATAATATAACCCCAGAAAATTATATTTAAAAAAAATATTGGCCACTGAAGAAATCATGAAAAATACTCTAATTATAATCATGGACTTCACCCAGGTATAATTAAATTTATCACTTTTAGGAAATATATGAATTATGATTATTGGAGGAAAATTTATACTTCAAAAATTTCTCACCCCAAATCACCAATTAAGACTCCTCAATACAGCCTAGGGGCCCCACTGTCTCCTTACACAAGGGAAAAGAATCAATATAGACCACTATAGTGTATAATTCTAACCACTTGGTTTGAAATGAATCAATATCCTCCAACGAGTTACATGGGAGACATAAACTATGTTTACATGAAATAACTGAAATGTACACTCAAACCTCCAATCAATCTATGCACTAAAACATGTCTTGGGTACTCCTGGGATATATAGGTGTAATACTACATGATCAATTCCATCATTGGATATAACCATTTACCTTCAGATGGAAATTTCCTCAATACATGGGGTGTATGCCCACGTACTAACCCACACGGTCATGTCCAACTACATGGCATGTACTCTAAGTACAATGTTTTTTTGTCAGAAATGTCCATATACCAAGATACCTGGAAACATGGTCATATAACAAAAAATATAATGTTACAATACACAACATGTAATCCCTGTATATAGCCTATACATAAAAAATCCATCTTCTCCAAATGGGGAAAAACACCACATGTGTTACTAACCCACAAACTATGTGATCATGATTTCTAAATAAGAAACCCCTATAAACTACCCAAAACACCACATTTTTTTAGGTATAGTTTTACCCCTATGGGGTTCTTAACTCTCATAATAGGTATTTCAAACATAAAAAATGTATATTTGGGTAATTTTTTAAAAAACTCAAAAACTATCCAACCTCATGGTGAAACGTTGATGCTTTGAGTCTAGTTATTCACTTGGAATCTACCTCACCTCGATATATTATCAATATCTACAACGGATGATCTATGGTATAATGTACTTACCCTTCTTTCATGGTTTGGTCTTTGTGAGTATGGGAGAACCCCTCCCCTATATTATATATTTATAGTAATAACAAAATTGGGATGGGGAAGTATTAAATCTAATTTAAATTAATTAATTAAATAATTAATTAAAATCTAATTTAATATATATATTCATTCATTGAACCCAAAATAGGTTTATATATAACCTAAGGAAAAACCCTCTTTATAAACTCAACCATAGAATCAGAATCTCAATTTTATGTAATGTTTAAAATATACTTCTACATGAACAACATAAATAAGTTAATATTTATTATATTAAATATAAATATTCCCCCAATACTGTAACTACATAAAGTTCAAATAAACATCATTCCTGGGGTTAAATACCAATTATAAGAGAAAAAAGTGGTCATAAAAATTATACGAGATCATATGATAGGGGAAATGAACATTTCAATCCTCATGATTACTAGAATGAAAAATATAAACTTTATTGTGAAAATCAAAATCCATCGAATCATGGGTCATTTTGAATTTTAAGTTGAATATTTCTAAGAAGAGTACTATGTTGATGGATTTTTTGGGGGGATATTAACCATTATTCTCAAAATAAGTGGAATTTTTAACTAGTCTCCAAGAGATCAACCATTTAGTGCCATAACATGGAAGATAATGTAATATATTTAATATTCATTTAAAATGGTGTAATATCTTTGAATGAAAGTTATGGGTTACTATAGATGGTATCAAAACATGGGTTAGTTAATCAATATGTATTATTATAAGTGATCTTTGGTGAAACCCCAGTGCATAAATCTAAGTAAATTATAACATCTATATTTTTGGGAAGGAAGAGATTGTGTGGTTTTCCATGAAATACGTCACTATATAGATACAATATTTTGATGTGGTTTTGGTACATATGAGTATAGCGGTACTTACCTAGATAAATCATTGGTTGAGTATATAGTATTGACCATTTTGTTTTATGGTGACTATGCCTTGATGGTAGACATGGTTTTCCACTACAATGAGATAATGTTGGGTTAACTCTTATTTTACTAATTATAAATTATAATGATTTAATAGATGATAACCAAGGAAGGACATAGTCAAACCTAAGGTTTTATATATTGAAAATAAGATTTTAAGATTTACACTTCCTATAAATGATTTTTCATTCTTATATGATTTATCATTATGTCTATTGTTGCTCACAAAATACTTTTTAATTTCAGTCAATTGATGGGGCCTAAAGGAAATGAGTTAGAAATGAATGTGATATTTAATGAAATGACCACCTTCTTGTGAATTTTTTTAAGAGTTTGAATACAATATCTTGTGGCCATTCTAAAAAAAATATCTCAATATATGACCAGTAATATATATCATAATGATATTTAAAATTCACTAAGGTGGAGAAAAATTCTATTGAATCTTTTACATAGCGACATCTACCATCATTCCATGAGACATCAGATCCGCTAGTTTCTATGTAATTGATCAATGAAATGGGTAATATATTTTCTATTATTTAGTTCTCAATCTATGAAAATTTATAACTTTACATTTATTATTTAGAAGTTGAATAATGTAAATGGTATAATCATATTAATAAAATAAGGTAGGAGGAAGAAATTTAAGCCATGTAACGAGATGAAATTATGTTGATATTTTAAAAAAGTAGTTCCATTATATTCTATATATAATAATGGAAATTAAATTACATGAGCTTTAGAATATGGATAATGAAGAAATTGGTCACTGTGATTAAAATGTTAAAATTCATGCGTGGAATACCACTTATTTAATCATCGCATCTCAATGAATAATATATCAATCCTTTAGTTGTTTGAAACAACATCTTCAAAATAAATTATTCACAACAAAATTTAGAAGCTATAACCACTCAGTGTGAAGTAAAAGTTAAAATAGATGATGGAAAATATCATGGATCTAATTATAAAAAAAGGAAGATGTAGTTTCTATGAGGCTCTAGTGGAATTTCACATTGAGGAAAGACAATGCGTCATCCCACAAAATTCAAAAAATATGGGAAGGAAAAATAAATTTAATGACTGAAAGGAAGAATTATATTTTTCTTGTTTGTAAATCATATCCCTTGAGAAAATAATACCAAAGTGATATAAAAAGGAGAATAGATTAAATTAATTGACATAGAGAGAGCTCAATAGAATAAACCACTCATAATTTACTATTATAGATGCATGGAGTTTTGGAATTATGTGATCCAATTCCCTATTGTAGGATCTAAGGAAAATATAAATCCAGAAATAACTATAATTTCAATATACAATGTGAAAGATTAAAATATCACCACAATTTATGTGAATCACTATATCTTGTGTACACTAATCCTCTACTATAGACATGGGGATTCCTAGGAGAGGTTTTTTTAAAGAATACCTATGGAAATCTAATCATTTACTATTGTATGGTGTTTGAGCATTGATTAAGTGTTAGTATTTATATTCTATATAATCTTCTCAAATATGGAAATAATATTTAATATTATAAATTGACATATGATCATATATCTGTTAATGTGTGAACCTAAACATCAAATAGAAGATTGTTTTTGAAAATATTGGAGTTTATTTAAGGAATAAAGTTTAATGAACTGATATTTATAGAATAATAGTTTTTCTTTTCTATTAATATTTATAAATAAGACATTAATTTTACATTAAATGGGATGGTTTTTTGATAGTGTACCAGACACGTAAATACCGGTTTCTCTAAAATATTATGTTGCACAAAAAATGGAGTTTTACCAAAAAATAATATAGTAATAATATTTTTATTTAAAATGTTATTAAATAACTAGAAATTAGAATGGCTAGAATAAAATGTATCAAAAAATTTAATAAAATATGGTTTACACATTTTTAAATAATTATTCATTAGTTACCAAATTTTTTATAAATGGAAAAAAACCAATTGAATATAAATGATGTGTTTTTATAAAAACATATCTAAAAAGAAACTAATTGGGTTTATAAAATAATTCAACTCATTAGGTATTATTATTTAAATTCAAATATAGGTTATATAATAAATGCAATGTTTTAATTTAATTTTATATGTTCTCCAGATATGATATAATAACAAATTCATTTTTTGGATAAATGATGTATTTTCTTAAAAATGAAGTTTTACTACATTTTGATGGAGAACACATTTTAAAATTATTTTATGTCAAATTCATATGTTATATTTGACAAAATTAACTTCTTTTATAGAATCAGGACACCCAAATTTAATTTGGATAAATTTATGTCAATTTTCTGAAAAAGTTAATATTTAGTGAATAGTGAAAAATAATGCTTTTTTATTCCAAATTGTTTGTTCATGTAATTTATTTAAGTATAACGATTTTAATTTTAGTTTATTTTAAATTATAATTGGATTACTATTTTATATTTTCATCCAATTTTGTTCATTGTATGTAATTTAACATTGAAATTGGGCATTAAAACTTGTCAATATTTTGATAGTTATTACTTCTCAAAAACACGTGTTTTGATTTAAACAACAAGAATTACTTTTAAATTAATTACAACAAAATTTTTGTATTGAATTTGAGAAAATTTATTCCGTACGTGCAATGAAAAGTTTCAAATAGTGGGAACATGTACCTCTTATTTTTGGAAATTATGAATAGTAAATTCCGTAATATTTTTATTACCATGGTTGAGGAATAAATCTTGTAAATAAGTGTAAAAAATAATATTATAATAATATTAAACTACACTAACACATGTCCTAATCCAATTGGAAAAGTGATTTCCAACCATGGGATTCCATGGGTCTATTTTGGGACCCCATTGATCAACATGAATGTGAAAATAAAATTTTATAATAATTAATTTAAGGTAAGGAGAAATATAACTTAAACGTGTATATTTTTATAAATCAATTTTATTATGGTGTTATATAACTAATATATTAGACAATAAAAATTAAATATAAAGTTAAAATGGTTTTATATATCATGGTATTTTATTTATAATTTTATTAAATTATATAAATAAAATTAAATGGCACAATGATGATGCAATGATTGATTAATTAATAAAATATTCAAATAAATTATATTATACGTATTAAAATAAATTAAATTTGGTTATTTTAATTACATAAAAGAGTTTTATGGATTATATTGACATATTATCTTTGAGTTCATGTCTTTTTTTTTGAATAAATCTGGTGGTTATGAATTTTAAAAAATGTCAAGTATGAATAGTTCCCAAAATTAACTTAATTCATAACATAAAATATAATATAATTTATTAAATGATATTAATTTCCTAAAAATATAATATTCTGTAAAATGATTAAGATAATTTCAAATATATCATAAATGACTTGTTTGGGCTATTTTTTAATGATATATAAATTACATTTACCCACAATGTGTACATGATATGATATCATTATAAGATTCGAAAGTGTAATATAAGGGTTAAACAAAAAAGATAAGGATAACAAAATATTCAAAACATATATAAATATTATTGGATGAGGTTTATTTGAACCCATATCATCTTATATTAAAATTAAATGAGTTTATACCATTTTAATCGTAATTGAATTTATAATAAATTTATATTTCTAAACTTTCCTAAAGTGGACCTCCTCCCTCGTATAAAAGGCAACCATCTATAACTACATAACTCATAACTCAAGAACCTTGTATAATCCCGAAATTTCCCAAATAAGCTCCCAAAATCGCTCCCATACTCTTATAAGACTTACCTTGGGAAGAAGGAAATTCAAGAAATCCTTTGGGATCAAATAAATAGAAGTTACATGATTTAGCGGTAACATCTTCTCTCAACTTAGTTTATTTTATTTTCCTTCTCCACCCCCTATGAACTTTTTATTATTTTATTTAGATAAAAACACCAGTATCCTTGAGACACTTTTATGTTTATATAAGAAGGATTAAAAATAAACTTGCACACATCTCCACTTAATGGATATGAACATATTGTTTTTTTATAAGGTGAAATTCTACCTCACAAAATGATGATTGTTCAATTTTCACCAAACAGCTCTCATAGTGGCCATTATGATGGAACTGTATTTATATATAATATATATTATATTAATAATTTCTATATTATTCTGTATTATTTATTTATATCATACCTTTATGAATTACATAATGTGTACATATGATAATTTTATTTGAGGAAGTGCGGACTGTAGCCCCCTCAAAGGGATATGACTCATTAATGACATACATGGAACAAATGAAGGATGTATTTAATGGAATTATGTAACATATATAACATAGATGTTATAATATAATTATAATATACCCATATATCAATTATTTTTACTTTCATTAACCATGACAAATAAATGAATGCAGTGTTCATGCATACATACGTCCTACCATCTCCATTAAATGTGTATTTAAATTATTATCAATAAATGATATGTAATATTATAAACAAATACACCTAATAGATATATATGATATTTAAATCATGAATAATATTAGTTAGATATTATAATTTTCACCACATATAAATTTCATAATTATAAGAAGTTAATTTTTGACTTAAGTACCGAACATCGACAAAAGGAATGATATTAACATGAATAATTAAATGATTGATATAAAAAGATAATAATAGATATAAAAGGAATAATAAAATAGAAAAGGTTTCTGAATCATGTATATAATAACTTATTTCTATTATACAAGTACATAAATAATGAACAAGACATGTTGGACTCAAGGTAACATAACATCTTAACCCAATTACCATTCTTTAGGTTATTCTTCTACATCTTCATTATGTCATGCTATAATTATGTGAGAAATTAATTTTTATGTACTATATTGTATTTATTCTTTATTTAGGTGTACTTTTACTAAATACACATAATTTATATATTTTATTTATAAAATATTCCTTATTGGGGAATTTTTAAACTCAATTTCCACTCATTGGGATTTACACATAATTTGTTGATTATATTATGCCATGATTATATATGGAATCACTATTTGTTTATTTATGTTGTAATTCCCACTTTTGATTTTGAGAATATACTATTTCTAAACATAACAACCCCATTAAAAAAATTCTTACATAATTGATAAAATATTTCTAAGGGTCATTATATCAATCTCCTTGCATTGACGCATTTTTCGGTCTTATACTCCATATTCTTTTATATGGTGTACACATATATATTTTTTATATTAATTTAATTAAATGGTTTTCAAATGAAATATTTTTTATGAAGAATTTTATAAATAAAATAATTAATTTTTCTTTTTAACATATGCGACGACAATGACCTATGAGTTTCTGTAGGAATTATTAGATATTTGGAATCCATATCAAACCATAGTGTTATTATAAGAAAACTAAATACCATATAGACATTTTATGTATAATGGAATTTAAAATGGCTTTGATAATGCATGTATTATGTAAAAATATTGAAATAATATATTGTGATTGCAATGTTGAAATGTTATATTTCATTTATTCTTTATATATATGTTATGATCTTGTTATTGTTCTGGTGAATTTCTTATTTATAAAGGTGGTTCGATGATAATCCATGGGTTGGTGGGCCTGTGATTTCTCTCCAATGCATTTGGTAATGTGATAGAGGTAAACGTCTTGGTTTCACCTAATAGATTTTGTGAATAAACTATGACGAGTATTCCGAATGAACCATGAAGGTTACAACCTATGTAGCTATGAATGATACAATGTAAGTGTGTTATGGATTCCACAGGTTACCAATATGATTTAGGATTTTAATGAGTTATTCATAAATCTTATGATTTCATGTATTATGTTAAAGATATTATGTTTTATGGGTGAATATTTTGATTTCATTGACCATTATGTATTCATGGAAAACTGTTTTCTTTCTATATTCCTTATTTTATATCCCTTACTGAGCTTTTTATGATCATCCCATTTTTTTAAAATGTTTTTCACAGGATATAAGGAAGTCTAAGAGAAACTAAGAATTCTATAAGATTTATATCAAGAAAATAAATCATTATTTATTTTACGGAGTCTTAATGTTGTGAATAAATATTATAAATTAGAAGTATCTTCATTATAATATTTGAGATGTAATAGTTATGGACTAATTCTATAAAACATTAAACTAAAAAACACCCTCAATGTGAGATACTGTAAATACATGAAAGAAAATCATGATTATTTAATGTTTGTGGATAGGGAATTATAAAAATAGTGAATTATATTATATAAGCATGTAAGATTTTATTATGGAATTAATTTCATAAATTATTAGTATTTTATGTAAAATATATGACCAAGCTATATATATTTTTCAGGGGAATTTATAAGAGACCAAAATAATTCAAGATAATTAATATTCTGACTATGGAAGGATATGAGATCATTTCATTATAATATTTTTCTTTAAATATATGCCAAAAATATTTGGAGGATCCATAAGTTTAACAATTTATAAAAATGAGTTAGTTAAACGTTGGGTGTTATTGTTTAGGTTTTAGAGTGAAATGCATTATAGTTGACCATATTGGATAACTTGTGATAACTATTATTGGATTTGATAAAAAGTTAAAGGAATATTGAATGAATTTTAAATCTTGTATGGATATTATGATCTATTAAAATTTTTATTTCTTGATTTATAAAAAAATTCTTCTTGAATATGTTTTTCACGAAGTAAGAGATGAAGTGGAAATTGATCAAAGTACAAATAAAAAAGAAATTTAGTTTATCAAATGAAAATATATTAATTAACTCTATTTTCCATTTTTTTATATTCATAGAAAAATATTCTCTTAACATTAGAAATAGAACATGAAATAAAATATCATACTTTTAAATTTAGGTGTTCATAATTGATAATAATTTCACCCATCGAATATTAATCATTTTTGATGTGACCTCAACCCGAGCTGTATATAGTTCATATTTTATACCTTGGAATTGGAATATGATACAACAAATCACATCCAGGCCGACCAAATAGTTTGTAGTGTTGGTAAACTAAATATATTCTTTAGATTTAAATTATTATGATTATAAAAACTATAAAAAAATATTTTTTGTTTTGAGAATAAATTTATTTAATCTATCATATCAATGCATATTAGTTATATAATATTTCATGGAATCTCATGGAAAGGACACAAAGTATTTGGGATATTATATCCTCAGTAAGGGTTATGTGAAATAGAGGATATCATGAATCAATAATCATAGTCAACAGGTAAAGTAAAATAATTGATAATAGATTTCATTTATATAACATTACTACCATGATAATATAAAGAAAAATAAGTATCAAATGGTAAATAATTGAGAAAACGTTCCATTTAACTAATAATATTAGAATAATATACATCTATATAATATAAAATAAAAATATATCATTAATAAAAATAACTGAATTCTGAATGAGGAAAAGTTTATAATTATTAGACATTGTGTTTCCCCATAACATAAAACCTTTACTATCAATATCTATAATCATGAAATCATAGATCATTATTGTTACAACCCCATCTAATTTGGGTCAAAACCATTGACAATACACTTATTTTCATAATATATAGTCTAAAAAATTTACAACCACTTTGTTACAGTCAAAAAGGGCTTATGACTAACATCATTTGTCCGAAGAGACTATCGATGCTTAGATGGGAATGCATTAATCAGTAAGAAAACCATGCATTTCTATCCCAAATCATTAATTATATATCGAATAATCAATTTAGTATAAAAAATTCCTTATAATAAATTACCCATATTGATTAAAGGAGATAGATTTATTACTATTTCCATATTCAATCAAATAACTGTCAAACTAAACACCATATGTAAAAATAACCAGTTGGTAATTATCATGTCAAATCCCATTTGATGAAATAAATAAAATTAAAAAATTAAAATACTAAAAATAATTAATTATTGACAATGTAAAATGTTATAGGGGCAGTATAAGGCCCACGTAATGTTTAGTTGGGGCATAATAAAAAACTAGTCTCCAAGGGATGTAAATTGAGACAAAACCCTCGCATTATGCTCCATATTGGTTGAATATGCTTTAAACTCCTAAATATTTTTTTTGAAAAACATTATTAATATAATAATATTTAAAATATCATATACCATCCTTTAATAATGTTTTATTACCAATTAATTAATAACCATTCATTAAATTCTATTTTTCAGTTATAAATTCTATTGTATTATTATGTGGTTTTTTCCCTTAAATGTCTACTTTTGGAAAACCATTCAGTGTGTCATCATCATTATAATAAGAATAAAGAATAAATTTTCATATTTATACTTTAATTATACTTCTAAATCAAACTATCAATTTTGGTTATGAAAAATTAAGTATGTTACAATCACAGAGACGGTAGGCCATGTGTATGAATGAGTAATGTTTTAATATTTTGATGATCATTATTAAAAGGAGGTAAATAATATTTAACCTTTACATAATGAAAATAATATATTATATATGATATTATATTCTAATATATATTTAATCTATGTGGTGTGGTGATGAATAGAGAGTCGCATCCCATCATGAATGTGGTATCCCACACGAACATGAACAATATTACCAGCTTTACTTGAGTGAAAATGAAAGAAATAAAATAATACATATTATATTTAATTAATTATAAATATTCCATAATTATTTCATTTATTTCATGTTTAAATATTACTAATTAAATTATGACATTCTATATGAATCTTTAGGGGAAGAATAATCATTTCTCATTGTAAGGCGATAGTACGTCGTACACATGAGTGACAATATCAGATCTCCTATGTAATTTAATGTAAAAATATATATGATATATTGAATCCATCACTGTAAATATATTATAAATATAATATATATATATACATTATATCGATCAGCATTCTTAACCTAGAAACATGGTAATGAAAAATAAACGACATCGGTCTGTGATGCGGTAGTCATTTGTACACATGAATGATGATTTCATAACCCATTTGATGGATGTATGAGAGGTTTTAGGCGGAAACCATATCATAAAAACAAATATTTATAAGAAATATACTGACTTTATAATATCAATATACGTTAAAAATAATTTATAGAAGGGGGAAAATAAAATAAAATGAAGTCGCTTGTTGAAGAACATTGCCTCTCCTCCGGGTAACCTGTGTAGCTTTTCACTATATCCATAAAAGGGTGGATTTATACCACAACTATGAAATATTTTATTATGGTATTGAATTTGAGATGTTATTTCTGGAGGTGTGGTAAGATAAAACTTTCTTTAGATGTGTGAAGAAGTGAGTGGAGTGATTGTCATCTCACTTATTTTGAAGAGTGGGATTCTTGTAAATACTCAAAAGTATGAAATATTGGGTGGAAAATAATAAAAAATATTGATAAAGTATTTAAAATTAATATTTTAGAAGGATTATATTGTTTAAAAACACCACCATCACATAATAAAACACTTTTATTAATCTTTTTATTCATTAACATCAATGATTCCTTATTTTTACTATTTGGGGTTTTTATTATGGTTACTTGTTTTTTAACTAAGGTAATATATCCATAAAGACAAAATAAAATTTATAAATATTATACTATTTTGAATAAATGATTCTACATATGATATCTAATTTATAAAATATAATCCTTATGTCTATTAGATGATATCATTAAAAAAAGAATATGTAATGTGAAAAAACAACGCTTTATCCTTAATTGGACTAGCATAGTTTTGTTTCCTATTTAGGGGTAAATATAGTTATTATAAATGATTAATTAGTCTATTAATTGTAATTATATTATAATTAATAACATATAAAAATTACTAGGAAGAATATATATGTTTTAGTAAATTAATATCATTTAATAACATATCACTTATTATGAAATTACAGTAATGTTAATTTTAACATTGTTCATTTAATTTAAATTTAAAAATATCAAAAAGTGATGTAATTAGAATAAATTATTTTATCAGATTTTTAAACTGATATAATTATCTAAATAATTAATTTTAAAAAATAATTAATACAAGTTAAAATTGTTTTAATTTTTTTTAAAGTTTATTTTATTTTATTATTAACTGAATAATACCTTATTTATCAATTCATAAAATTTTTAATTAATTATTTAATATCTAAAAAATTAAAATAAATTATCCTGATAGAAAAAACAATTTAATATTACAAAATAATATTTATAACATAACATATTCTTTTTTCTATCCCAATTCATTATAGATATTAAAGGAAATAAAAATTATTTTTTGTTGTTCTCTTTAAATTAATTATTATATTGCTCTATTTCTTATAATAATATCCTAATAACTCATAAAAATGTAGAATAAGGTGATAAGGGTCTAAAGAAGTCTATTTTATTAGTTCTGGAAAACATTCTAGGATATTTCAACCCTTATATATTAATTTCACCCTGATAAACTCAATTTTACCTTAATCATGATATTTATTTTTTACTATTAGCACTAGTAATTATGTTGAAATATTTTACCTTATTAGATTATAATAATTATTCTGATTCCAAATATGAAATCAATTTTTTATAATTTGACTCATTGAAGTGGAATAATTTATTTTAGTATTAACCTCGCAAATGTAATGAGAAAGTTGGTTTTTAAAGTGAAAATCATTCAAATATTACAATATTTTCATATCAAAATTTAATATGAATATTTTTACAATGAAATAAATGGATTTATATATGTATTATTGATCTATTATGACCAACAAACCAATTAAAAATATAATTTACTTTTATAAATTATTTTTGATGAAAATGCATTTTTCAATAAAAAAATCACTAATTTGCACCGTTCATTATAAAAATGAAGCTTATAAAAAATTACAAATAATCACACTAAATACATTTTGATATTGATAATGAAAAAAATAATTTTATTTTATAATTATAATATTGTAAATTTTTTATCATTTAATTTTAACATGTCCACACCAAGCATGACTAACTATCTTTCATGAAAATATAGTTTCTCCACAAACATTTCATTCTCTACTAAATGATTATTTTTATTATTTATAATCAATAAATATATAGTAATTGTGTCAAAATAATATATTTTCATAATATATTTAATCTTATTTTTACCTTCCACTCTAATGGCTAGGTCGTAATTATGATATTAAATATTAATATTAATAGTATTTTGCTGTTCAGAAAACCTCATCCATGCATCTAATACAAGGGATTGAAGAAATGTGTTATTGAGTTCAATAGAAGCTATGCATAGTGAATCATGCATTTAAATATATATAATATAATGTTTTTCTAAAATAGTATATATATTGTAATGTCTCTAGATTTAATATTCCATAATACTCTTGGTGTTGCATGCCATACACAATATCAAATATGATATTCGTATTTTAAAATAATAGTATTTTACCATCTCCCTGACATAAATAAATTGCGACCTCAATATTTATACTTATTCTTTGAAATAAAGGGTTTGAAATTTGGAAAAAACATTTTTGATAAACCACATCATAGATGGTTTAATAAAAAAATCCCATTAATAAGAGATAAAGGGAAGTAAAATGGATTTCCAGAATAACATATATATAATATTATAACTGGGATAAATGTGGTGGAATGTAAAGATAAGTAAATTGATGAAAATAATAAATATTTATAGAGAGTTATTGTTGTCAATTACCCAAAGAATTTCAATGATCAATACAAATTTATAGGCCTCAAATCCATAAATCTATGATGATTTTAAAGGCCATATTTTGAATATAAATGAATTATTTAGGACTGATTTTTTGTTTCAAGATAATTTTTCCAATGATTAAAAATTATTTTACATCCTAAGAATATAAATAAATATAATTAATTGATACATTTATAATTTATAAGTAAAATTTAAACTTTTTTTCTTCGATTAATTTTTAATTCATCACTTATTAAATAAAATAAATATCCAAAATAATATTTTGTTACAAATTCTAATAATACTATTTAGATATTATTATAATGTAATTAATAATAATATTACCCCTAGTGGTTATAAATATGTTTATAAATTTTCCTATGAAATGTAAATTCATTATTCCCCAAATAATATTATTCCCTAAAACATGTATTTCCAAAAAAATTCACCAAAATTTTCTTATTCTTGGTAGAATCCAATCACATTAAAACTAAATAGAGTTTTTTTAGACATTGAACATATTTTCAATATTAAAATCAAAATGATTAATAAATTGATCATAACTCTAAAGTTAATTAAAGAACATATACTTATATAATTTAAGACAATATGTTGATGTCTCATGATTCTTATACCCAAAATACCATTGGTAAAATTACTTCAACAATATAATTATTCAATCCTAACACACAAGTAATTATCTTGTTTTATTTTAACATAGTTCCTTCCTATTTCAAGGGTTTATCCTAAGTAATTCATTGTCCTTATAAATTCAAATTATTCAAAATGTATTGCAAATAATATTTTAATTATCCTAAGAAAATTAGATGGATTTTCAAATATGGTGTGTAGTAAAGACCATTTTCATGTACCATGTAATTCTTCATTCAATCTCGACATGCCTTTTTTAATGTTATTACCCCTAGGTACAACTATTGGAGAATGACACCAACTTTTATAATCTAGATAGGGATATATTTCCATGAAATAAAACATAATATATACCTTATAAAAACGTTAGGATAAAATTATATAGTAATCCTAAATGACTATCATAGGGTTATGTTCCCTAATCAATATTTTCCTGAATCGTTCTTGCAAGGTTTCTACTAAACATTATCTCATACCAATAGTAGTGACCCAAACTCTTGAATCCTAGATTTGATACTTGATACTAATATATTAGCATCATATATAAATATTAACTTCTATAAGGACCTATTAGTTTATTATACTTTTTAAAATATATACATACTTGAGTCTTACATTACATTTGAATAAAAAATTACAATAAATAGTTTTTATTTTTATAACAACATTATGGAATATATAATATCACTACATATCAATCATAGTTAATTTCATGAATGTAATAACCCGGTTCTTATTTTACAGGTACGAGCTTCATCATTTCCTTTTCCTTATCTTTTTTTCAGAAAATATGGAAAATGTGGAAAAATCCAGAATTTTGGAACTACACGCCGTGTACATTTCCACACGCCGTGTATTTTTGGCTGTGTTGGGATGAGTACATGGGGCGTGTAGCCATGCCAGCGACGAAGGGTGTAGGAACTGACTACACGCCGTGTAGTGGTACCTTACACGCAGTGTAGTCAGTCGGCAGGCTTAAACAGTAAGGCGGAGGAGTCACCACCAGCTGGGTGACAGTACACGTTGTGTACTTCGGTGTACATGTAGTGTACTCATGTCAATGGATGAAAAGTGTGGCAGTGCCGCCAAATGAATAGTTAAATTAAAGAAGTACACACCGTGTACTCAGAAGTACATGCCGTGTACTTTGTTTTTTTGGATTAAAATAGGCAGTAGCCTCCTCATTTGGCAGAGGAGACACTTGAAATGTTTTGGAGCCAAAAGAGGAGGCCAGATCTTTGAAGATCCACCAGGCGTTCGTCTGGAATCGGTTTCAGCTTCCGACGATTTAGTTGGAACCACACGGGTAAGCCCTATCCTCTCCTTGTACCATTCTTACCAGTTCTTTCCATAACATAAGTTATTTACATTTTTTGGTTTTTGTTCTTCGTTAGATCTAGGCCGTTCTTGGGTGTTTCTTGAGTCTGCGTTCATGTATAACACTCTTTTACGTATAAGGTAGGTGTCTTGGTGCTTAGTTTTCTAACTACATTGTTTTTTGTGCATTTTTGTGCCACGAACCCATGTTGGGGTGTCCTGTGGCTGAGGTCGTTGCTATATTAAACACCTAGGATTGATTAGGTATTTAATTATGATATTAAAATGCTGGTTGGGATCATTTCTTGGATCTAGAACCACCCCTAGGGTGTATTTCCCTGTTTAGCCATTTGGCCAAGATACCCAAGGGTATGCCTTTAAAGTAGTAACTGTAGAATTGCCTTGAGAGGAATTGCTTGTTACTGCTTTTTTACCCATTGGGAATAGACTGGTTACCTGTTTAGCCTGAGGGCGTTGTTGTGATTAGCCTGTGGGCACTGTACTGTATTAGCCTGAGGGCAACCATTCATTCCTGAGGGCTTGACTTCTATGCCTGGGGGTGACACTTCCTACGCATGAGGGCAATTTCTGTTACTCCTGAGGGAAATACCTACGGGTTGGATTCTGGATAGCCTGAGGGCAAGCCTGAGGGCATGGTTTTACTATATTAGCCTGAGGGAAAGCTTCTGCTTGGCCTGAGGGCTTGGTGCTGTTGAGCACAAGAATGTTACTAAGTTAAATGAATTAAATGAAAAATAAAATGGAAATTTAATTGTTAAGTTAGTTACTTTTCAGTACTGCTTACTTTATTGCATTTTATTATTGCACACTGTTGTCTCATGCTTACACACAGTTGGGAACGGTTCTTTAGTGGGTACCTACTGAGATATATTTCTCACACCCTGTTTGGGTCATGCTTTTTGGCCCAAACAGATTACTTTGCTGCAGGTTTAGATAGGGGCAAGAGTCCCTACACATGTACTTGACCATTGCTGGGGAGTAGAAGGGCATGGGACAGAGCCTAGGCTCATGATGTCGCTGCCACCTATTTTTCTTATTTTGTTGTACTCTGTATTTTGTTGAACTGTATTGATATATAACATGTTCTAGCTGATTTCTTAGAACTTGAAACAAGAAGCATCATCACTTATAGATTGCTGGTTATATCCACTCATGTAGTTATTCGGTTGTGTATGTTTACTTCTTCCGATGTCGTGTATGTTTATTTTGGTATTCCGATGCGCTACACTTTGACAAATGAGGGAATTGTTTCCCCACTATCAGACCGGGCCCTCGCTTCTAGTCGGCAGCCTCTGGCATTGTGGCAAATGCGCTTGAGGTCACGTGGCGATCCGGGCTCGGGGCACCCATTGCGTGGCACCCGGGTCCAGGACATTACAAAGTGGTATCAGAGGAGTTTCTTTTCATTGACAAACTATTTGGAGCCGTAGTCAGGGATAGGACGGAACTATAGTTGGTAATAATCTCTGCCCAGGCGTAGCAAACCCGTGTACATGGAAAATCCAGTCTACCTCATATTTTTCATTATTTTTCTTTTGCAATTTTACGGTTGATGTGTTTTCACCGTAGGGTGACGCACTTTGAGATTGTGCAGTTTATATTTTATCTGTGGGTTCTATTTAGTTGCAACCCGATGAGATGACGGTATGCTATCTCATGCATCATATAGGCAGATGCTAGATATCACATGCCATTCATAGTTTCCATGCCATGTAGGTGCATTAGAAATTCGCATGTTGTTGTGATAGTTTTTGTGCTAATAAATCATGTTGTTGTGATAGCTGCTTGATAAATACCTTCCTTGTGATATGGTATGTTTGTTTGAGCTTGTTTATAGAATGGATGCCAAACTTTGGTTTTTGGTGAGTATGGGCCCCCATTGACCGGAATTTGGAGGATCATTGACTGTTTATTGTTTATATCACAGATAAGATTTCAAACATTGATTCGTGGAGAGTATGGGCCCTCACGGATTTGAATTTGACACTTAGGTGTTGGTTTTTAGTATTTTCTGGGTTCCAGGGAAGTTTCTGAGGCATAATCTCTGGAAAACCCAGAATACACGCTGTGTAGGACCTCATAGACGTCGTGTGTGTTCTTCTGTTTGGGAAGAAAAAAATTAACATTTTGAGTACACGCCATGTACCTTGAGTACACGCCGTGCAGTCTCTTCCGGTGTCACAAACCGTGTGGGCGGTGACACGGGGTAGGGCAAGGCTTGGGTAAAACACATTGTGTAGTTTATGTACACGTCGTGGAGTGTGACATGGAGTCCGACCGTGTTACTAACAACACGGGTCGGTGAACTCCTGTACAACACGCCGTGTCAATGATAAACACACCGTGTAGTGTGACCTGGGGACTTGTCCGTGTAACTAACAACACGGGCCGGTGTCACCTCTCCCTAAACACGACATGTACCAGTGGGACACGTCGTGTAGTCTGGTCCGAGGACAGACCGTGTGGCGTTAGCCGTGTGGCTGGGAAACGGGGTGGTGTACACACCGTGTGCGGGTGTAACACACCGTGTGGTGTTAAGCCGAGTAGTCTTCCATGTCACAGACGACACGGGAAGTTGGAAAATAACACCGTACACGCTGTGTTGATATTATTCACGCCGTGTAGTTTTGTTCGATGGAATCCATGTGGCATAGCCATGTAGAAGGACCCGGGTAGGGGAAGGGAAGTCAAGTACACTCCGTATAGTCATTATACACGCCGTGTAGTCTTGTCTTGAAAATTTTGAAATGATTTCTTCCTCTTGTTCCTTTATGGTTCCTTCTCTTTCAGTCTTACTAATCTTGAATCTGAGGCGTGCTTTTGACCTTGTAGTGTCATGCTGCCTAGACGACCGCGAGTTGTTCTCTAGGAGAGTGGCGCTGAGTATACTCTGGAGATGGTCGGCCATGGGCTACCAGTTGATTCTCCAGCAGAGCCAGATGCGGCGTCAGCTGCTATACCGGACACAGGAACAGATTCATAGTTCCATGAAGGCTTATTTTGGTTCATGCAGACCTTTCAGGGAGCACCGCAGGCTGCCACATCTATGACTGAGCTGACACGTATCTTTCAGTAGCAGCATCCGCCTACGTTTTCCGGGGATGGCGGACCACAGGCTGTGAAGTCTTGGCTAGGGTCAATGCAGACTATTTTCGAGCATCTTGAGATGCCTCTAGGGCGGAGGGACAAGCTCGCGACTAACATGCTACGTGATTTTTCCAAGAGGTGGTGGGATGTTACCACCCAGATCGAGCATCACAGGGACATAGCGTGGGAAGATTTTCAGGCATTCTTCTATGAATTCTTCTTTCCCGAGACACCGAGGGATGATAGATCTCCAGAGTTCATGAATCTGCAGTAGGGCGTTATGTCGGTGATGGACTATTCTGCTCGTTTTAAAGAGCTTCAACGTTTTGCACCCGTGCTGGTGGGTGATGAGACGTTGAGTGCCAGACGTTTTGAAGATGGTATTCGGTATGACATTCGAGCGCTGGTAAATGTTTTCAGGTTGCCTAATGTACACACGATTGTGAACCAGGGGTTGATTACAGAGAGGAACCTTCAGGAATCAATTGGTGTGGTCCATGGCGGTTCAACACCAATTACTAGTACTATTTCTACTTGAAAGAGGAAGAGACAGATGGACTTCTCTCAGGGTGGCAGTACCATCTAGGCAGTGTCTTCAGGTGGCCCGATCAGGTGCTACCCGTGTGGCAGAGAGGGGCACAAGAGGCCGCGGTGTCCATGAGACCAATTGGAGTGCCGAGATTGCGGCAAGATGGGTCATCTGTAGTGCTTTTGCAGGGAGTTTCTACCAGTGGCTAGTGAGAGGGGTTTTGTGAAGACTCCGCATGCGGGAGAAGGACCAGTGTCTTCTTAATAGTCAGTGAAATAGAGTACGTCAGGGTGTGCAGGCAGAGATGGTGGTCGTGGCCGTGGTAGCCAGACACCAGGATCGTAGAGGCAGGAGGGCGGGACATCTCAGGGTAGCCAGGCTATGTCGTAGGGCCGCGACACTGAGCAGGCATATGCAGTGAAACAGACCCAGCATGAGCCGGATCTCGGACCTTCTATAATCAGAGGTACTATTCTAGTAGCTTTTATCTTGTCTTTAGTACTTTTTGATATGGGCGCTACAAATAGTTTCAATCTGTACCCGTTGTGGGGAGCCTTGGGCTCAGTGTTTCTACTTCTTCTGATTTCTTGACGCTAGACACTCCATTGGGGACTAGGAAGGCTGGTGTGCATCAGTGTAAGGAGTGCCCCCTTGAGGGTGGAGGGTGTCACTTCCTTTGTGACATCTATGTCTTGCAGATAACGAGCTATGACGTCATTCTCAGGATGGACTGGTTGGTTCCCTTCCGAGCCGTTGTAGACTGCTACCTTCGTAGGGTGCATTTCACGTCACCAGAGGGTGGGGAGTTTCTATACAAGGGCGAATGGGATGTTCAGGCGAGTCGAGTTGGACCAGAGCATCATGGGCGAGGGGGAATCACAGCCCAGATTGCGAGCTTATATCTGGATGATCAGGGGACTTTTCAGATAGATTTCCCTCCAGTTCTTGATCGTTTCAGGGATTTCATCCCGTATAACATTTCAGGTCTACCTCCGGTGCGAGAGGTGGATATCTCTGTTGAGCTAGTGCCAGGAGCAGCACCGGTGTCCATTCCTCATTATAGGATGACCACGCCGGAGTTGCAAGAGCTCAAGAGGTAGTTAGAGGAGCTACAGGTGAAGGGTTTTATCCGAACTAGTACTTCTCCTTGGGGTTCTCCAGTCCATTTTGCGATGAAGGAGGACGGTACCCTCAGACTTTGCGTGGATTATCGGAAGCTCAACCAGTTGACGGTTAAAAACCGATATCCCTTGCCAAGGATAGATGATCTGTTTTAGTAGCTTCGTGGTGCACGAGTGTTCTCAAAGATTGACTTGAGATCTGGATATCATCAGTTGCGCGTTAGACCATCTGATATACCTCTCACAGCATTCAAGAGTATGTATGGTCTATATGAGTACACGTTTATGCCGTTCGGACTCACGAACGTGCCAACAGTTTTCATAGCTCTGATGAATCATGTGTTTCATCAGTATCTTGATTCATTTGTGGTAGTATTCGTGGACAACATCTTGGTGTACTCTCACACTCGACACGACCATGCCACCGATTTTGAGATCATATTGAGTACACTAGGAGAGCATCAGCTATATGCTAAGCTCTCGAAGTGCTACTTTTGAATGGACCAGATTCACTTCCTGGGTCATATCATCTCAGAGGCAGGAGTTGCATTAGACCCAGAGAAGGTGAGAGCAGTAGTTTCCTAAGAGAATCCTAAGAACGTGTTTTTGATATGGAGATTCTTAGGGCTGGATGGTTACTACAGACGCTTCATACAAGACTTCTCCCGCTTAGCAGCACCGTTGACAGTTCTGACTAAGAAGGGTGTGAAGATCGTTTGGTCAGAAGCTTGCGAGACAGCTTTTCAGGACCTGAAGGGAAGGTTGACATCAGCACCAATCCTGATACTCCCAGAGCAGGGGAAGATCTATACAATTTACTGTGATGCATCATGGATTAGGCTGGGAGCCGTTTTGATGCAGGGCGACCGAGTTGTTGCGAACGAGTCTCGGCAGTTGAGGCCACATGAGAGGAATTACCCGACGCATGATCTCGAGTTGGCTGTAGTTGTTCATGCATTGTGCTGTTGGAGAAACTACTTGTTGGGATAGAATTTGGTGGTTTTAACCGACCATAAATGCCCCAAGTATATATTTTCTCAGTGTGACCTGAATCTGAGACAGAGAAGGTGGGTCGAGTACCTATAGTCCTTAAATTTTGAGCTTTCCTATACACCTGGTAAAGGTAATGCAGTAGCTGATGCACTGAGCAGGAAGACTCACATATAGGTAGTGCAGGAGGCCATTGGTGAGTGGCATCTTATGGATTTTTTCTCTGAGATTCATCTAGACGTGCATGACAGTCAGGGGTAGACTTATCTTTCCTCATTAGCTGTGACATCTACCCTCCTGGACAGAGTGAGGATGAGGCAGCTATCGGTTTCAGAAGGCCTAGTTCTACAGGATTCGGTGGAAAGTGAGAACCCTCCTCCCGGTTGGATGGTATGGAATGATGAGGTTTTGCATTTCCATGGATGGGTATGGGTTCCAGGAGATATACGCGAGGAGCTGATGCGGGAGTTTCATGCTTTAGAATGGGAAGTTCATCTCGGGGTTACCAAGATGTACCGAGACTTGAGATGTCAGTACTGGTGGCCGGGTATGAAGAGAGAGATAGCTGGTTTTGTTATGATGTGTTCCACCTGTCAGCAGGTGAAGGTGGAGCACTAGAGGCTAGCTGGGCTGTTACAATAGTTTCCCATTCCATAGTGGAAATGGGATGATGTCGCAATGGATTTTGTGACTGGATTGCTGAGGTCACCTAGAGGCAATGATGCCGTGTGGGATGTTTTGGACAGAATCACAAAGGTAGCTCACTTCTTTCCGATAAAGGAGACCTTCGGTGTGGACAAGCTCGGAAGGCTGTATATCCGAGAGATCATACGTCTTCATGGGGTCCCTCGTTCTATCATTTCAGATAGGGATGCCCGCTTTAAATCTCGTTTCTCGCAGAGTTTTCAGAGGGCGCGGGGTACACAGGTGCTTCTGAGCAAAGCATACCACCCTTAGACAGACGGCCAGTCAGAGCGGACGATACAGATGCTAGAGGACATGATGCGCGCATGCGTCCAAGACATTAGGGGCTCTTGGGAGAATCATATACCATTAGTTGAGTTTCCACATAACAATAGTTTTCAGGAAACTATTGAGATGGCACCATACAAAGCTTTATATGGTAGGCCATTCCGATCACCTTTGTGCTGGTTAGAGGCAGGTGAGGCAGCTTTACTGGGGCCACAGCTTGTTCAGGAGACATCTGAGCAGGTCCAGTTGATTCGGAAGCAGATTGCTAACGCGCAGTCTCGTCAGAAGTCTTAAGCTGATCGCCGTACACGACCTTTGGAGTTCATGGTCAGGGATCAGGTTATCTTACTTGTTTCGCCGAGTCTGGGACAAAAGTGGATCTGGAGACAGGGTAAGCATTCACCGAGGTATGTGGGGCCATTTGATATTCTGGAGAGAGTTGGGCTGGTCTCCTATCGGTTGCAGTTACCCCAACGGTACCGAGCCATGCACGACATCTTCCACGTGTCTCAGTTGCGTCGCTACCATTCAGACCCGTCTCACACCTTTCATCCAGAGGAGGTTGAGCTTCAGCATGATGCGCCCTTTTAGGAGCATCCGATTCGTATCATTGATAGGTTCACGAAGGTTCTCCAAGGTCGGTTAGTTCCTCTCGTACGGGTGCAATGGAACCATGGCCTAGTGCAGGACGAGACCTAGGAGCGGGAGGTTGACATACAAGCTCAGCGGCCAGAGCTGTTCTGAGCATTATCTTCACCACCCTTGGAAGGGAAATTCGGGGACGAATTGATATAAGGGGGGAAGTTTGTAAGAACTCAGATCTTATTTTAGAGGTACATGCTTCTTCTTTTCCTATTCCTTAAGTGTTTATGAGAAATTATGGAAAATGGGGAAAAATCCTGAATTTTGGAACTACACACCGTGTACTTTTCCATACGCCATTTAATTTTGGTCGTGTTGGGGATGAGTACACGGGGCGTGTAGCCATGCCGGCAACGAAGGGTGTAAGAACCGACTACATGCCGTGTAGTGGTACCTTACACACCGTGTAGTCAGTCGAAAGGCTTAAACAGTAAGGCGGAGGAGTCGCCGCTAGCTGGGCGACAGTACACGCCATGTACTTGGGAGTACATGTCGTGTACTCATGTCGATGGATGAACAGTGTGGTCGTTCCTCCAAATGAACAGTTAAATGAAAGAAGTACATGTCGTGTACTCAGAAGTACACGACATGTACTTTGTTTTTTCGTCTTAAAACATGTAGTAGCCTCCTCATTTGGCAGAGGAGACTCTTGAACCGTTTTGGAGCCAAAGGAGGAGGACGAATCTTTGATGATCCACCGGGCGTTCGTATGGAATCCGTTTCGGCTTCAGATGATTTCGTTGGAACCGCACAGGTAATCCCTCTCCACTCCTGGTACCGTTCTTACCAATTCTTTCCCTAACATACGTTATTTAAGTTTGTCTGGTTTTTGTTCTTTGTCAGATCTACGCCATTATTGGGCGTTTCTGGAGTCGGAAATCATGTATAATGATCGTTGATGTATAAGGTTTAACACCCCAATCTTCCACGGTACACTTCTCATTGAATAATACAATAGCGTGTGGTGTACGTAACACTGAGTTCAAGTACACCACGACATACTAAACTAGCTGTTCAAAAGAGGTTATGAATAGTATTAACTAAATTTAAAATATTATATTATCTTTATAATTTTAATCCATATTATGAGTTTCTAAGACATGATTTATGAACAAATTCATTTTTTCAGATAAAATAAGTATTTTTCAAAAAATGAAATTTTACCGCCTTTTAATGGTGAATAATTTTTAAAACCAATATTTTAAACCTTTATATATTAAATTTGACAAAATTAAATTCTTCTTTAGAATCGAGACATAATAATTTAGTATCAATAATGTTTTGGTGTCTTTCTGATAACATTCATGTTTGGGTGAATATGGAAAAATACTGTATTTTAACTAAAAAAACATTTTTAATCAAAATAATTTATATTGTTAAATTATACATTTTAATGGTTTGGAAGTATAAATAGATTATATTTTTACTATTTAATCCAATGACGATCATTTTATGTAATTCCACCTTGAAATTGGACATAAACAAGTGTCAAAATTTTGATAGTTATTATTTCTTAAAAATAATTCTTTTGGTTTCGAAAGCAGGGATCAATTTTAAATTAATAAATGAAACTTTTATGTTTTGAATTTGGTAAAATAGACTTCATTTTTGGATTCGTAATAACGAAAGTATCCTAGGGTGAAATTTTGGTACTTTTCGGAAAACTTTTATATTTTGATGAATAGTAAAAATTACTAAATTTTAATTCCAAACAACTTTTTTAATCAAAATAATTAATAGTGATAAATTATGAATTTGAGTGGTTTTAAATTATATTTAAAATATATTTTTACCATGTAATAAAATGTGGGTCATTGAAAATAATTTCACATTTAAACCGAACATAAAAAACTATCAATCTTTTAATAGTTATTATTTCTTAAAAACACGCTTTTTGTTTTAACAACAGGAATTAATTATAAATTAATTTTTTCCTCTTCTGTGTATTGAATTTGGAAAAATGGATTCCATATTTGGAGTCAGGATGTCCAAATTGTGTAAATAGGTAACTTTTATTTTTAGACATTTTGAATAATTACTTCAGTAAATATTTTATTTACCATGGTTAAAGGGTAAATCCGGTAAATAAGGGTTATAAAATAATATTATAATAAGAACAAATTACCCTAAAACGTGTCCTAACTTTATTGGTTGATACATTTCCGACCATGGGCATCTTTGGGTCGATTTCGGGACCCTATGGTGCCACTTGTAAGTGATATGGACACTTTATTTTAATTTAGTTAAAATGAATACAAAAATGACACAAGCATATATCTTTTAGAAACAAAATTTTTACATAGGTTTATATATGTTGAAAATTAGATTTCAAATATTCATTAGAAATATAAAACTATTTCCTACATAATGATATTTTATTTATAATTTTTAGACATTAAATAATTTAATTTATTTATGACACACTAATGATGCAGTAATTACCATAATAGTGAAAAATTAACATAATTGATATTATAAATACCCAAATAAATATAATTTGAGACTTTTAATGAATTAAAGTAATTTTATAGGTTAATATGACATGTTATTAATGATTTAATTAACATTGTTCGAAGTAATAATTCTGTTATGAGTTTTACCTAATCAACTATTGAATAGTGTCAAAATTGACATAAAAGAGTTTTTAAAACAAATATTATATTATTAATTGATATTAAATACCTAAAAATCTAAGGATCGGACAAGAGACTTATATCAGGATAGGTGTATCATTAATAAACCACTTGGGGGTCGCTTGGATGTTTATAGTATGTTTATTAACTATATAATATAAAAAATACAAAGTGACATGGTAAATGTCAAACTAATTACTAAGAGTTAAAACTAAAATATAAGGTTAATATAATGACTCAAACCTGTCTAAATTCTATTGGTTGAATGGTTTTCGACCTATCCCTACAATAAAATTTAAATAAGCGACTTTTTATCCATTAGAAACCGAATATGAATTTATTATAAATTAATATTTCTAGCTTTTCCAAAGGTGCCCCTCACCCCTCTTATAAAAGAGAACTCCCCCTTCTCATTACATTACACCTTCAAAGCATTTTTGATCAGCCATCCTCTACCCAAATACTCTCTCAACTTCCCTCTCTACAACCTAGAGTCCTTAGTTTGATCAGAGAGTCAACCTAAGATCCCTTTTTGATCAAATCAAAAGGAAGAACCCGGAGAAGAGGTAATGATTTCACCACCCTTTTTCAAGTTCCTTTCTTCATCCACTTCTTCTTTATTTGTTATTACCATTTTAAAACAATAACTCCAGTATCATATATATACTATGATATTATTATAAATATGGTACATCCATATTCAGTATTCTATCCATCCTTTGAATAACATGTCACCATATGTGCGTACGTACGGCTTACCCTCTCCACGTCGTGGTGTAATTGTTATTCAATAAATTATTATTTGGATGGGTATAATAATGATGTGTAATTCATGTAAATAATAAATATAACATGATAATTATTCTGTATATATGATATAACATCCAATTATATATTATTTTATCATCAAAAGAATGATATTGTCGCTCGTGCGTACGTACGGACTACCGTCTCCACGAAAGCGATGAGATTAATTCTCCATCCTATCCATTCAAGTATAATTATCATTTGATGATTTAAAAATAATGTTTAAGGACTTGATATAATTCTGGATATGAATAAGAAACAACATATCCGTAACAAACATGGCTTACGTAACAAAGAATATAAAGGAAAACGAGTAAGTTAACACCCGAAATGACGATAATACTAAGAGATTACTAACAAATCAATGTTAAAAGATCATATATGATATCATATTAATGTAAATTATTCCTTTATAATTCAATAACAATTATTTTACCATTATAAAGGAGGTTAACCTACCATCGACCAAGGAAAAAGTATAATGTAAGGGGTTTCTTAACTCACTCTTAATTTCGTGAGAATTCCATTATTCACCACTTAATTATTTCAAGTGGTGTATGTGTACTGAACATGATTGTATTAATTGTGTAACATAATTTAATTTATGGGTATTTAAATCATCATTTTATGATCCTTCTTTCATGGTTGTATATTTCTTATGTTACCTAACCGATAAGGGAACTCGAAATTTTAATTTCCATTTATTCGGCTTTACGCAAACTTCATTGATTATTTTACTCCGAGATTATGTGTGGAATAACTATTCATTTTCATAGGTCATAATTTCCACTCCCCTTTTCTATGGATATACTTTTGATACACATAATCACTCCATTGATAATTTCTCAAGTCATGGATATGAATTTGATAAGAGTAATTTTAACTCATTCTCCATTTGTTGAGTTAAACATCCAATTCATTGGTGTTGTTTTTACAATATTATGTGTGAATATCCTTTGATTGTTTTACACTGAATATCCAATCATATTTAGTGTATTTATATTTTTCACACATAACTATGTCGTTGATTTATCCTTAACCTAAGGATACGGCCTTGATGAGAGATTTCATCTCAACTTAAATTCCATTGAGACTTCTTTTTTGTTATACACCAAATAACTTTTATGTGGTGTATATAATGTACTTTGACATAGTATATCATGAATCCCTGTATTCTCATGATATTAAAATTTTTTGATTACCTCAATTATTTTTATTCAATTGTCTTTCTTTTGGTTAGAATCTCTAACTAAAATACCATTTTTAAATGTTTTAAAGACTTTTTCATCTAAATCTTTTTCATTAATGTCCATGTTTTAAAAATGGTTTTAGGATTTATTTATATGGAAATTAATGTTTTAAAATTAGATGTCCTTTTAAAACGTTTAAAAGTGGTATGGGACACTTTGATTCAAAAATCTATTTTTAAATGGCTTCATGATAAATAGTGTGACTTATAAATGATTTCAAGAAAAAGCGGGATATTTCTCTCAAATAGTTTTGATGATTATTTTCATCTATGTCAACATCCTTAATTATTCTTGATTGAGGATAATGTGATACAATAAAATCTTCCATATTGTATCGAATGAGTTATGTTTGACTGTGGATGTGCTATTTCTATACCATTCATGGTTTGTGGTTAAAGTATTGACATTTCGTATGCCAGTTTTAATAAAAATGTTTATGTTATCTTTAAAACTGTTCATATGAGTAATGCATTGGACTTAATAAGTGATGGGTGGGGCCCGCTATAGCTCCTCGATGCATCAGTAGGTCTCATGAGACAAAATAGTGTCTTGGCAGAAGCCCTTGACAAAATCTTATTTGTAGTATTGTCACGAGGCCTTGGCTAGGTGATTATGATAGTCTTTCATTATGCATTCCATCATTATGAATGTGGTTATTGATATTGCATGTGATTTTTTCGACTAGTAGAATATCCATGTGAATAAGTAAATTTCATTATTTCGTATTATCTTTTCCATATTCTACTGAAGTTCATGTTTAAAAGGCTTTTGTTTTAGTTATAAATTTCTTTAAGTGTTTATGCTTATCTATGAAAGCTTCTGCTATATTTTTATCCTTACTGGTCATCTGAGCACACCCCTTTTAGTGTTTTATTTTTCCCAGGATGAGAAGAAGTAATTTATGAATGACCTCCAAGGATAGTATGAGGGGATATGAATACAATATGTTGTTTTAGTTTTTTACCTTATGATGTAATGTAAGACTTATTAATATATCTAGTTTTCCAAGACTACTAAACTAATCGGTCTTTCGAGACTTGATCCTTTGTGATCATGCCAATGTTATGTAATAATGCACTGACTCTGGGTATCTAGGGTCAGGGCGTTACAGTTGGTATCAGAGAAATTTTAGTATAATCCTTGGAAGCTAGATTTTCATAAACTCTGATTAAAGCACATAGACCTACGATGAACTTTGAGGATTAGTGTGGAATAACTTCCTAGAATTTTGGTATTGTATAGATTTTGTGAGTTTTCCAAGAAATACATCCATATCTGGATATGAGCTGGTAGAGGTGGCTCCAGCATAGATGTACCTAGGGGTAAAACCCAAAAACACTGCTTTGATCTAGACTCGAACGGGAACTGGTGCATGACAACGGGCCTTGCTACACTCTTGGTTACGACAGTCACGGGGGATATGCTTAGGATAATTTACATTTTCTTTACAAACAAATTTGATGTAATATATATATAAGATGAGAGTAAATGACCTTGGTTAATCCTAATATGTTTCAAATTGAGAATATGGTGACATTTTAATCTCTAAATAATTTTATGACTACGGTTACTCACACATTGCTTTCTGGTTTTAGTCAATGGCTAGATTCAAAGGAAGTCATAGTAACTTTGAGAATGATGTACAAGGTGGGAACGGTGGTGGCAATGAGAAAAAAATGGAATGTTGATAGGCGTAAAAGATATCATCTTTATGCAAAATCAGTTTTCCAAAAATATGATCAACAACATATATATTAACCAACCCCAGGACTCAACAAGGAAATGAATAGTGATGAATGATAAGAGCTCCAGCATTGGAGACCATGGAGAAAAGAACCCTCAATTTCCATAATTCAATAAATGTGGTAGGAGACACCTGGGAAAGTGTCTCAATGGGACTAAGAAATTCTTTACATGTGGGAAGGAAGGACATAAAATGAAGAATTTCCGAAGAAAAATGAAGAGTACTACGGAAGAAGATAAAAATGGTCCGAAGAATCCATTTACATTTATTTTACGTAAATGTAGGGGACCTGGCCCTTACCCAAGTGAATGCCCTATTCTATAGGATATTTTATTGGTGAAAGAAGAAGCTATGTAGAAATAATTGGTAGGAGAAATGTTCAAAAAGTTTTAGTGCTCCTTGTTGATGGGTTTACATTGGAAAAAATTTCTCTTGTATTTGTAACCCAACTGTTTTCCATGTGAGAATGATATTTGAGGAAGAATTATCTCTTCTCTTGTGGATATAGTTATAAATAACCATTTGGTTTTATATGATCATTGGGGTTGAGACAATTATAAGTTATTATAATTTGGGATGAAAATTCAAGGTATGAGATAAGATTTGTGGTTAAATTATGTTATGGTTATTTTGAGGAATTTATCTCATTTTGGTAATGTTATAAAACATAGTTTTTGAAAAGGACAACACACAGACCGTGTGACAACCCGTCGCGTCGGACAAAGCTGTGGGAATCGAACCCACAACCAAAGTGCGATTGGGATTTATCGCCTACCACTGGACTACGTGAAGTCCCTGGATAGTGTGACTAATTATTTTTAGTTAAATGATTTTATTTGGGTTCTTATGTCTTATCAAATGAATACCCTTGGTATAAGAAAATGATTTGGAGATTAAGTGATAAATGTTATTTTGGAAGATGTTCGCTTTGTTGGGAATACTATATGCCCAAGGAAAATAGAATACTATGGGGTTTCATTTGTGGAGTAATGGTGTATTTTTATCTACGTTTTTATTGTGGGTTTATAGTGATTTGGGTTATTTATGGAAATGATTAACCTATAATAGAGAATATGGGAAGAGGTTAATTACTTTTAAGTATGTGACATTAAGAGTATTTGATGTCATTTGGAGATACAATTTAACATGGGAGACTACATAATCAAATTCTTCTATGTTTTGAGTTTCAATATTAGTTTGGATTATATTGAATGATTTTAAGGACAATTGATTATTGAATGTTATTTATTTAACTTTGGCGCATTATTGGTTTAATTTTAGAAATTAAGATTACTGTTTATTTCTCTCAAGGAATATTCTTTTGGGGATCATTAGATCTTGTACTAACGATTTTGGTTTTGATTAATCTCTAATGAAAATGTAAATATATAGTTTATCCTGCATGGATCATGTGATTCTATAGAAGTTTATTCTAGATCTTCAAGTGTGACCAAGTTTTCTTGAATACTCATCGTTTAAAAAAATGAGTTAGTGGTAGAAATTTATTAAATAATGAATCTCTAATTAAAAGGTATGTATATATCTTTATATTATTAGTCAATATCATAAATTAATTCCTCATCCTTATGTAATGTAACTTAAAACAAAAAATGTTGTCCGTTTACTTTTCCTACTTGGAGACTAATGATCGTTTGTCCCAACAAAAGTTTGTCATTTTCTTATTGTTAACATTCTCCTTATCATGATTTATATCCCTCTCCATCAGAACTTGACACTTAGTTTATCATCCACATCCATGTATTCCTACCTGGAATCCTAGTATGGGTTATCTTGGGTGACCTTTAGACCTATCTTTATTTCTTTTAAAGTGATAGTTTTATTGACTCTTTTTCCGATGTGGGACTTTCCATTCTCAGGCCCAATTTTTAAAATTGCGAGGATGAAATTTATTGAAGGAGGGGTGAATGTAACACCCCAACCTCCCATGGTACACTTCTCTTTGAATAATACAATAGCGTGTGTTGTACGTAACACTGAGTTCAAGTACACCACGACTTACCAAACTAGACGTCTAAAAGAGGTTATGAATAATATTAACTAATTTTAAATATTATATTATCCTTATAATTTTAATCCATATTATGAGTTTATGAGACATGATTTATGAACAAATTCATTTTTTCAGATAAAAAAAGTATTTTTCCAAAAATGAAATTTTACCACCTTTCAATGGAGAAGCCTTTTTAAAACCAATATTTGAAACTTTTATATATTCAATTTGACAAAATTAAATTCTTCTTTAGAATCAGGACATATGAATTTTGTATCAATAATGTTTTGGTGTCTTTCTGATAACTTTCATATTTGGGTGAATAGTGAAAAATACTATATTTTAACTGAAAAAAACTTTTTTAATCAAAATAATTTATATTGTTAAATTAAACATTATAATGTTTTGGAAGTATAAATAGATTATATTTTTACTATTTAATATAATTATGGTCATTTTAGGTAATTTCACTTTGAAATTAGACATAAACAAGTATCAAACTTTTGATAGTTATTATTTCTTAAAAATACGCCTTTTGGTTTCGAAAGCGGGAATCAATTTTAAATTAATAAATGCAACTTCTATGTTTTGAATATGGTAAAATAGACTTCATTTTTGAATTAGTTATAATGAAATTATCCAACGGTGAAATTTTGGTACTTTTTGGATAACTTTTATATTTTGATGAATAGTAAAAATTACTAAATTTTAATTAAAAACAACTTTTTTAATCGAAATAATTAATACTGATAAATTATTAATTTTAGTGGTATTAAATTATATTTAAAATATATATTTACCATGTAATAAAATGTGGGTAATTGAACATAATTTCACATTTAAACCGAACATAAACAACTGTCAATCTTTTGATAGTTATTATTTCTTAAAAACACGCATTTTGTTTTAACAACGGGAATTAATTTTAAATTAATTTCTGCCACTTCTATGTATTGAATTTGGAAAAATGGATTGCATATTTTGAATCAGGATGTCCAAATTGTGTAAATAGGTAACTTTTATTTTTAGACATTTTGAATAATTACTTCGGTAAATATTTTATTTACCATGGTTAAAGGGTAAATCCGGTAAATAAGGGTTAAAAAATAATATTATAAAAATAAAAAAATACCCTAAAATGTGTCCTAACCTTATTGTATGACACATTTCCAACCATGGGCATCATTGGGTAGATTTTGGGACCCCATGGTGCCACTTGTAAGTGATAGGGACAATTTATTTTAATTAAGTTAAAATGAATACAAAAATGACCGAAGCATATATCTTTTAGACAAACAATGTTTACATAGGGTTATATATGTTGGATTTCTGATTGTAAATATTAACTAGAAAGATAAAACGATTTCATACATAATGATATTTTATTTATAATTTTTAGACATTAAATAATTTAATTTATTTATGACACAATGATGATGCAGTAATTACCATAATAGTGAAACATTAAAATAATTGATATTATAAATACCCAAATAAATATAATTTGAGAGTTTTAATGAATTACACTAATTTTATAGATTAATATGACATGTTATTAAGGATTTAATTAACGTTTTTCTAAGTAATAATTCATTTATGAGTTTTACAAAAATCAACTATTGAATAGTGTCAAAATTGACATAAAAGCGTTTTTAAAACAAATATTATATTATTAATTGATACTATATTCTTAAAAATATAAGGTTCTGCCAAGGGACTTATATCAGGATATGTGTATCATTAAGGGACCACTTGGGGGTTTCTTGGATGTATATAGTATGTTTATTATCTATATAATATAAAAATACAAAGTGACATGGTAAATGTCAAAGTAATTAACTAAGAGTTAAAACTAAATGATAAGGTTAATATAATGACCCAAACCTGTCTAAATTCTATTGGTTGAATTATTTACGACCTATACCCACCTTAAACTTTAAATAATCAACTTTTGAGCCATTATAAACCGAATATGAATTTATTACAAATTAATATTTCTAGCTTTTCCAAAGGTGCCCCTCACCCCTCTTATAAAAGGGCACTCCCCCTTCTCATTACTTCACACCTTCAAAGCCTTTTGGTTCGACCAAACTCTGCCCAAATACTATCTCAGCTTCCCTCACTACAACCTAGAGGCCTTATATTGATAATAAAGCCAACCTATGATCACTTTTTATCAAATCAAAAGGAAGAACCCGAAGAAGAGGTAATGATTTCACCACCCTTTTTCAAGTTCAGTTCTTCATCCACTTCTTCTTTATTTTTTTATTACCATTCTAAAACAATAACTCCAGTATCATATATATACTGTGATTTTTTCACAAATATGGTACAACCATATTCATTATTCTATCCATCCTTTGAATAACATGTCACCATACGTGCGTACGTACGACTTACCGTCTCCACGTCGTGGTGTAATTGTTATTCAATAAATTAATATATGGATGGGTATAATAATGATGTGTAATACATGTAAATAATAAATATAACATGATTATTTTTATGTCTATATGATATAACATCCAATTATATATTATTTTAGCATCAAAAGAATGATATTTTCGCTCGTGTGTACGTATGGACTACCGTCTCCACGAAAGCGATGAGATTCATTCTCCATCGTATCCATCCAAGTATAATTATCATTTGATGATTTAAAAATAATGTTTAAGGACTTAATATAATTCTGGATATGAATAAGAAACAACCTATCCATAACAAACATGGCTTACGTAACAAAGAATATAAAGGAAAATGAGTAAGTTAACACCCGAAATGACAATAATACTAAGATATTTTAACAAATCAATGTTAAAAGATCATATATGATATCATATTAATATAAATTATTCTTGTATAGTTCAATAACTGTTATTTCACCATTATAAATGAGGTTAACCTACCGTCAACCAAGGAAAAATTACAATGTAAGGGGTTTCTTAACTCACTCTTAATTTCGTGAGAATTCCATTGTTCACCACTTAATTATTGCATGTGGTGTATGTGTACTGCCCATGATTGAATTCATTATGTAATATACTTTCATTTATGGGTATTTACATCATCATTTTATGATCCTTCTTTCATGGGTGAATGTTTCGTATCTTACCTAATTGTTAAGGGAATTCAAAATTTCAATTCCTATTTATTCGGCTTTACGCAAACTTCATTGATTATTTTACTCCGAGATTATGTGTAGAATAGTTATTCATTTGATTATGTCATAATTTCCACTCCCCTTTTCTGTGGATATACTTTTGATACACATAATCACTCCATTGATAATTTCTCAAGTCATCGATATAAATTTGATAAGAGTAATTTTAACTCATTTTCCATTTGTTGAGTTAAACATCCAATTCATTGGTGTTGTTTTTACAAGATTATGTGTGAATATCCTTTGATTGTTTTACACTGAATATCCTATCATATTTAGTGTATTTATATTTGTCACACATAACTATGTCGTTTATTTATCCATAACCTAAGTATACGGCCTTTATGAGATATTTCATCTCAACATAAATTCCATTGAGACTTATTTGTTGTTATAATCCAAATAACTTTAATGTGGTGTATATTATGTACTTTGACATAGCATATCAAGAATCCCTTTATTCTGATGATATTAAAAAGTTTAGATTACCTCAATTATTTGTATTCAAGTGTCTCTCTTTTGGTTAGAATCTCTAACTGAAATACTATTTTTTAATGTTTTAAAGACTTATTCATCTAAATCTTTCTCATTAATGTCCATGTTTTAAAAATGGTTTTAAGGATTTATTTATATGGAAATTAATGATTTAAAATTAAATCTTCATTTAAAAAGTTCCAAAGTGGTATGAGACACTTTTATTCAAAAATCTATTTTTAAATGGCTTCTTGACAAATAGTGTGAATTTTAAATGATTTCAAGAAAAAGGGGGACATTTCTCTCAAATAGTTTTGATGATTATTTTCATCTATGTCAACATCCTTAATTATTCTTGATTGAGGATTATGTGATACAATAAAATCTTCCATATTGTATATAATGAGTTATGTTTGACTGTGGATGCGCAATTTTTATACCATTTATGGTTTGTGGTTAAAGTATTGACATTTCGTATGCTAGTTTTAATACGAATGTTTATGTTACGTTCAAACTTTTTCATATGAGGAATGCATTGGACTTAATAACTGACCGGTGGAGCCCGATATAGCTCCTCGATGCATCGGTAGGTCTCATGAGACAAAATAGTATCTTGGCATAAGGCCTTGACAAAATCATATTTTTAGTCTTGGCACGAGGCCTTGGCTATGTGGTTATGATAGTCTGGCATTATGCATTCCATCATTATGAAAGTGGTTATTGATATTTCATGTGAATATTCGACTAGTAGAATATCCATGTGAATATGTAAATGGAATTATTTCATTTTATCTTTGCCATATTATGTTGAAGTTCAAGTTTAAAAGGCTTTTGTTTTAGTTATAAATTGGTTTAAGTGTATATGCTTATCTATGAAAGTTTCTGCTATATTTTTATCCTTACTGAGCATCTGAGCTCATGCCTTTCAGTGTTTTATTTTTCCCAGGATGAGAAGAAGTAATTTATGAATGACCTGCAAGGATTGTATGAGGTGATATGAAGAAAAGATGTTGTTTTAGTTTTTATTACCTTATGATGTAATGTAAGACTTATGAATATATCTAGTGTTTCCAAGACTACTAAACTAATCGGTATTTAGAGACTTGATTCTTTGTGATCATGCCAATGTTTTGTAATAATTCACCGACTCTGGGTATCTAGGGTTGGGGCGTTACATAAGGTAGGTGGCTTGGGGTTTTGTTTTCCAACTGCTGTGTGTTTTGTGCGTTTTTGTGCCACGAACCCATGTTGGGGTGTCGTGTGGCTGAGGATGTTGCTATATTAAACACCTAGAATTGATTAGGTATTTAATTATGATATTAAAATGCTAGTTGGGATCGTTGCTTGGATCCGGAACTACCCCCGGGGTGTGTTTCACTGTTTAGCCGTTTGGCCAGGATACCCCACGGTATGCCTTCAAAGTAGTAATTGTAGATTTTCCTTGAGAGGAATTGCATGATACTGCTTGTTTACCTATTTGGCATGGCCTAGTTACCTGTTTAGCCTGAGGGCGTTGTTTTGATTAGACTGTGGGCACTGTACTGTATTAGCCTGAGGGCATGACTGTATGAGCCCAAGGGCTGTCGTTATTCTGCCTGAGGGCAACCTTTTGTGCCTGAAGGCTTGACTTCTCTCCCTGAGGGAGACACTTCCTACGCCTGGGGGAAATTTCTGTTATGCTTGAGTGAAATACCTGTGGGTTGGATTCTGGATATCCTGAGGGAAACCCTGAGGGCGTGGTTTTACTATATTATCTTGAGGGCAAGCTTCTGGTTGGCCTGAGGGCTTGGTGCTGTTGAGCACAAGAATTTTACAAAGTTAAACAAATTAAATGAATAATCAAATGGGATTTTAATTGTTAAGATAGATACTTTTTTGTACTACTTTCTTTATTGCATTTTACTATTGCACACTGTTGTCACATTCTTACACGCAGTTGGGCACGGGCCTTTGGTGGGTGCCTACTGAGATATATTTCTCACACCATGTTTGGGTCATGCTTTTCGGCCCAAACAGATTACGTTGTTGTAGGTGTAGATAGGGGAAAGATTCCCTATCCAGGTACTTGACTATTGATGAAGAGTATGAGGGCATGGGACCGAGCCTAGGCTCGTAATGCCGCTGCCAGCTGCTTTTCTTTTTTTGCTGTACTCTGTATTTTGTTGTACTGTATTGATGTATAACATGTTATGGTTGTTTTCTTAGATCTTGAAATATGTAGCATCATCACTTATATATTGTTGGTTATATCCACTGCTGTAGTTATTCAGTTTTGTATGTTTACTTCTTCCGCTTTCGTGAATGTTTATTTTGGTATTCCATTGTGCTACACCATGAAAAATTAGGGCATTGTTTTCCCACAATCAGACTTGGGCCCTCGCTGCTAGTCGGCAGCCTCTGGCATTTGGGGAAATGCGCCTGAGGTCACGTGGCGAATCGGGCTCGGGGCACCCGTTGTGTGGCACCCGAGTCCGGGACGTTATAATGGAATCCTTGGGAAATGATACAAAATAGGGGTGATCTCGAATTATTACTAATGGTTATTTATTGTGGAAGATATAATGAATCAACAATTATAATCAACATGGGATGCTAAATACATGAGAACACATTACATGTAAATTAAATTAATATCATGAGAAGATAATGTAAAATAAATATTCTGTGGAAAATAACTGATAATACATTACATTTAATCAGCAATTTGAGAATTAAATTCATCCACTGATTATAACATATTTAAAACATCTTGTATTGTAATAACATAATTTTAAATGAAATATATAATTAATCATTGGACATCAGGTTTTCTAGGAACATTATACATTTACTATCAATATGTGTCCTCTTGATAGTTTATAATGTGATAAAGAAAACCCAGCTTAATTTTTTCCAGACATTTCAAAAGACACTTACTGTCATGATCAATCATCCTGACAGTTTAAAACTATATTGTTTAAAGGATGATGTGTTTACATCCAATTGATTTTTTCCTAATACTGCTGATGCATCAATGTGCATGAATCAACTAGTACCCAGAAATTTTTTTCATTTACAAATCAATCAACTTATTTTTAAATATTTATTTATTTAATAATCAATGTTAATTATCATTAAATATCTAAATTTATTAAGGGATATCGATTTCACAATATTTCCCCAATTAATCAAATAACATAAAATGTGAAAACTATATTTAAAAATGGTATATCATTTTGGATATAATAATAGTAGTAAAAAAATAATATGAATATATAATATGAATGTAATATCCTATGAAAAATGATTGTAGTAAAGTTATTTTTTCAAGATATGATTAATAATAAAAAAAATAAATTGAGATTGCACAATGACTTTTACCATTTCGTAATATTCACCTCAAATCACCATGGAGTAAATAATTAAAATAAAGTATTAAAAATTAAATGTATAATTAATTGTTCCCAATATAACACTTTAATTGGATGTATATACATCACATAATGGTGAATTGGTGCATAAAAAATAAATTGAATGTTTATAGAGACACAATAACATACCTTATAATCCCATTTGGTTGAACATTCAATGAACTCTTCTAAAACAATTAAACATTTTGTTAATTTTTAATTTAACCATATAAACATTTATAATAAAAAATATGATCCTTTTAAAACATCTTATTACATGGTCATCGATTATCATTCATTATTTTCATTGTTTTGGGTGTTAATTGAATTATTTTATTATGAGTGTTTTGTCATTAAATATTTCGGTTTTAGACATATTATAGGGATTTTCATCTATAGAATAACGAAAATTAAATTATTATCCAATTTATATATAAATTATACTTTTATAAAAGATCATAAATGAGGCTTTTGTATAATGACATATGTTAAAATCATGAAGACGGTAGGTTGTACATACTCAGGAGTATCAATATCATTTTTAATAACCATTATGGAATATAGGTAAGTGTTATTTTAAAATTATATATTTACAATAATAAATTGTATAACATATTATATACTTATATATATCATCTATACTATATCGTGATGAAAAGAGGGCCTTGTCGCTTCGTGAAGGCAATATTACTCATGTAAATGAATGATGATTTCATCTTTATAAGAGTAAAAATTAAAAGAAAAAATAATATATATTATATTTAAAAAATTATAAATATGTCATATATATAATTATTATTTCATTTATATAACATATAATCATCAAAATTATCTTTATCAGCTTCCCTGTGAAGTGTTAGTGAAAGATGAATCACATCGTTCACGAGGTAGTAGTCCATTATATAAATGAGTGATGTTTTCATTTCTCTAATGGAAAAGAAGTAAAAAAATATATATTATCTACTTAATAAATAGGTAAAAATATGTCATAAATATCATAAATATAATTTATATCCACCATGGTAACCAAATTTGATATGTGGAAATGGAAAATAGAACGACATATGTTCACAAGGTAGTCATCCATTATACACACAAACAATGATTCGGTAAACTATTTGATGGAATTTTGTGATGTTTTGGTTATAAACATAACATAAAAAATATAATTATATTTAAGATAATGTGTTTATTATATCATAATGGTTTTTAAATAATTTAGGTTGGTGGAGAAGGAAATAATATTGAGACACTTGTTGAAGAACATTGCCTCTCTTTTATATATCCTCCTTTCGTTTTCACTAAAGCCTTAAATGGTCTTCTTTGTACACACAATATGGATTCTAGGATGAGGGGATGAAATTTAAATTTTTTTTAGATAAATCAAATATCTTGATAAAAAATTTCAATTTATGGGAGTGAATTCCATTTTATAGTTGAGGAGGATTGGGATTCTTATAAATATTCATAACTAATCAATGTTGGGAGGTAAATATTCCCTTGAGTAGATAAAATATTTATAACGAATGTCTTTATGGATGATATTTATGAGCTACCACACAATCAAAAAATGAAACTCATGTTTTAAATATTATATTGTTTAACTTCTATGTTTTCTTTAATTTCACTATTTTTGGTTTTTTAGTACAATAAAATGTTTTCTAACAATTTCAATTTATAAATTAAAACTAAAATAATGTTATACGTATTTGATAATTTTTATAATTTATTATAAATCTGTCATTGAATTTATAAAATATAAATATTAAGTGTGTTGAAAATTAACATTAACATAAACACATATAACATGATAAAACCCTTCTTTAAACTTAACCATGAAAAAATCACATAGTTGAATATTGGCTTTTTAGTAATTGTTAATCATTTAATAAAATATCATTTATTATAAAATAACATTAATGTCAATTTTAACATTATTAGTATAGTTTTAATTTTAAAATATCAATAAATTTATTGAATTCAAATATAATAATTTTCACCCCTATTTAACATGATATATACATCTGAAAAGTTATTGTTATATAATATATCATTCAATTTATTTAACTTTTTATATTTTTAGTATCATTTATTTTCCTTAAATATTAACATAATAATTTCTACGACGGAATTTCATAATCATTTAAATTAATTATTTAATCTCTAAAAAGTATAGATAATTATCATGTTAGAAAATACTAATTTATATTTCAAATAAATATTTATAACTGAACCTATTATTTCTCTCCAATACCAATTATATATATTTATTAGTGGTTTGGAAGGTACTTTATTTATATTTGTTCCCTAATTTACAAATTATATATGCCAAATTAGTTGAATAGTATCAAAATAACTCATAAAAATTGATCATAAGGTGATAATGATAAAAATATGGATAGAAAAATAATTTTGGAAATGGTTGAAGGACATTTAACCGCTTAAATTTTATTTTTAACACCTAATTAACTCATTTTTACTGTAACCGGGGTAATTAATTTCAACTTTTTTTTACTAATAGTTAGGGTGAAAAACTATGTCGACAAAATTTTATAATATATTTTTTTTCTTTCAAATATTTTGTTTATTTTTATAAAATAATCTCACATTAGTGGATGATTTTAATTTCAAATAAATCCTATAGACATGATGAAAAAACAGTTTTTATTGTGAAAATGATTAAAAGTTAACAATGATGTTATAAAAAAATCAATATAAAAATGATTCCAATAACCAAAATAGGTCAAATATATTTATTATTTTACTAATATTTTATTTAAAAAAATTCATAATATAAATTAACATTATTAATTGTTTATAAGAAAATAAAAGTTTCAATTAAAATCATGTATTTGTCACATTTCAAAAAAAGATTCTTCTCAAAAAAAATTAAAAAAATTCAATCTATGCTCATTTAGATATTCATAATTCAAAAATTTATTTTTATCTTATATATTTTCTAAAGTTGTTAAAATTTTATTCAAAATTATGTGCTCCAAGAACAATAAATTGTATTTTATGTAAATATTATTTCACTAAAAAATCCATTTTATGTTATATGGTTATTGTCATTATTTATAATAAATAGATAGCTATTAATTTCATGTATACTATATAATTAATAACTTATTTAATAATATTACTAAAAATAATTTTAATAATGAGGAGATAATTTGTATATTATATAGTAATATCAATAGTATTTTTCTTGTTTAGTAAAACCAACTGTTGCGTTTAATGTAAGGTATCAATGAAACATGTTGTTGCATGTAATGTAACATAAATACAATGTTACAAGAATTTAAATTGATAAAAATTGTTTAATTTATTCAAAATATTAAATATATCCAATAATATTGTGATGTTATATTACATTCTTCACTTGTTGGTGTGTGTCATAAACGAAATTAATTATAAAGTGTATATTTTAATATCTAATGGTGTTACTCTTTTGTACTCATTATCGTTCTATTGGCCATATCCTCAACAAAAATCTATTAGTACATGGGAATTATGTTTCTGTACCATATCCATATATTTATAACCCACTAATTTTATCTTATTTGTAAACATGGTTTTGGGTTATTCTTAATGACCTTCATATTTACCTTTCCCTATTTTAAAGAGGATGTTCTGTTAACCATTTTTATAATGGTAGCATTCCTAAAATTAAATTTTCAAATTTCATACCCATTATTGTCATGTAAAACATCAAATTGAGAAGATGAAATATATTTATTTGGGGAGTAACTATTAAAAACAGATAATTTAAAATAATAATATAATGTGCGATATCATATATGATCTGCAACATAGATCTTAAATGAATCAAAAAATATTATTATTCAAATAAAAAAATTATCAGAAAGACATTTAATTGAGGGGTATGAATAAGGAAAACCAAATTATTAAATATTTATAATGAAACTAATCAATAAAAATTTGATTTATTATTAGGAAATTAAAATTCAATTTTTAGGAAACTATATTATTCTACAAAAATATGATTTCTTGAAAGATTATTTTAATTACTTTTTGTAAGAGAATAAAATATTTTTTTTATAAAAAAAATAATAAACTAAGATAAAATGGAATTAATTTTTGAAATTAATCTTTCAAAAATATCCTGCTATTAATTGTTGTCAAATAATTGATGTTATTTTTTTTTGATAAATAGATATTAATTAATGACCTTTAATGAAAAATATATTTTAGTTTGACACATTTACAATGTTAAATCATATTTCTAAATAGATGTAAAATAAAATTAGTTATATAATACTATTAAAATAATATTATTTTTATCTAAATCAATTTTATGGTTGAATATTGTACACAACAAATTTAATACATTAAAATTCATTTTTTTTGAAAAACTATTTTTTCTTACATTTTTTGGATTTATATCAAATTATTTTCATCCATTGATATAAATATAATATTAAAAATGGGATTCAATATTTGTAATTAGTTGGTCCAGTTTTTTAAATACTTTCCTTTTAGTTTTTATTAATACTAATAGTAACATTGGTAATTATGTGTCCCTTTGGTATGGATAAAATAGGGAAAATATGATTAAGAACATCGAATAATTCCATAAAAATTTTGTTAACACTTTTCTTTTTTCTATAGGATGATTTTATTTCCTACATATAAATTAAAAATTCAAATATATGGCAACATGGTTCCATACTTCTTTTATTATGATCTTTATATTAATTTATGTAAAAGAAAAAGTAAAAAATGGCATACTCTTGGCATTAAAATATCTAACATTATATCAAATTGGTAAAATGTGTTTATGATTAGTTTTACATGTCTATTTGAAATATATATTAACTAAATTTTTCATTCTCATATAATATTAACATTTTTTATTTTAAAATTAACATAAATTACAACGCAACACTGACACAATATTTAGATAATTAAAAAATGATTTTAAAAACATTAAAAGTTATAAAATTTGGATAAATTGTTATTTTCCAATAATTTTTTTGAATAATATAACATTGTATATATTTCATAAAGATTTATATTTTAATCCCATTGGTGTCATGTTTTGTTCAAAGTCAAATAAAATGAATAATGTCTAAAATGAGAATAATAGAATTTGATGAAAAATAACATTTTAATAAATTATTCATAATTTATGGAAATATATAAATGAAAAAACTCAGAAGATAAATGGTTTTAAATATTAACCCTTGAAAATTTGTGATCCAATTGTCAACTGACAAGAATAAGTGTAACAATTTAACAATAAAAATTCGTTAATGGAGTTAAGGTTAATATTTGTTAACTATGTTGATAAACCAAAAGATAATGTTTAAAAAATTTCATAAAAATTTAAAAATATTATACATTGAGGTGATATTAAAAAAATTTACCTTATATTAAAATATATATCCATTTTGGAGAGTCTCTTTAGAGAACATTTTTATTAAATTTAAATCATCTAATAAATTCAAATAGTTCCCCACCACTCACATAAAAAAGGGCACCACTAATTTATCTTCTTTACAAAATATTAGTCTATATAGATTTAATAAAAAAATACATATTTCTATTAAAAACATCCATGTAAATGGATTATATATTATAATGTTCATAAAATACCATTCCAATGGTCATTGAGAAGGGATTTAAAGGAAGAATTCCAGAGAACATTTATTCATCTTACATGTTTCTGTCATTTTAATTCTTCATTCACATCCTCTAAATATTAGATATTACTCAGAAAATAAAAAATTAAGTATATTTAATATACTATAACAATATAATGGTTATGAAACCACTTTTTCCTCATCTTTCTTATAAAATGGAATGTAAATGTATTGCATGGACGTATTAGGATATACCCTCTCCACAATGAAATAAAATTCAATATCCATAAAAACCATTAATGGATTGTTATTATGATGGGTTTAATGATTATAAATGATATTTATGACAATAAAAAACATGTAACTATGGTTTCATATCTATTTACTTACCAATCCATTGAAAATTTGTAACATCACTCGTGCATACATGTAGACAACCACCTCTACAAAGTGATGTGGATTGTTGTTCAAATCCACTATACAAGGATTATAAAAATGATATGTTTAATAAATTTATAATTTATATATAATAAAATAATTAATTTTATGTTATTTTTTACCTTTAGTTAATTATTAAAATAAAAAAGGAAACATCATTCATGCGTACATATAGCTTACGATCTCTAGGAAGAGTGTGATTCATTTTCTTCACACTATATTTTATATATGAATATATATATATGTGTGTGTGTGTAATATATATTTTTTTTTGTTTTTTTATTCATTAATATTTTGAATTCAATGGAACCAATATGAATGTACTATGTTTGTAATTGATGAACTGAAAGTCTAATGAAAAAGGAAATAGTTAAAACCTAAAAATGATAATTTTTATAGGAAATTATTAAATAATGTGTGATGAAATGTTTTAATTAAATAATATATGATATTAAGATTTGGAAAATTATTGGTATATAGAAGAATAATAAATTTTAACTTACTAAATTGAAGGTTGGGGCACATTTAAAAAATGTCAATCTTAATGTATGCGATTTACGTGTCAATTTTACTTCTGTGAGACCAATTCCATATTCAAAACTTATATATTTTGTGTGGTGTATATAGTAATTGTGAATTTATTTTATGTTATGTTTCATTAGAATTATGGGATATAAATATATATAATGTTTTTTATTTCTTAGATCTTATGATTCTTATGTTAGCAAAGTGGTATTGGTTTAATGTTTCAGTCTAATTAATAAACCGTATTACCTTTCCTTAATATTCCAATGTTGAATTTCAATATATAAATAACAAGGATATCTTGAATTTTCATATCCACTAAATATTTTGAGAAAATAAATTTTTACCTTTCAATTTCCTCTCATTAATTACTTTGGAGAGTGAAGAAATTTTTTAATGAAAAATCAAGATAAAATCTCTTTTCAGTGGAAAATCATTTTTCATCAATGTCCACATTATTGAAAAGATTTTCTGGATTTTATTAAAAATACTATGATTTTTTAATTCATTAATAACATTATTTATCTTTTTATATTTTTCAAAAGAATATTTATTTCATTTTCTAATAAGGTATTTTTTACTTTATATCAAAAAAATGAATGGAGTATTTTTATTAAAGTATAAAACAAGAAAATAATTTCACCCCATCATGATATCTCAATGAAATGAATATTCTATTATAATTCTCTATGGTTATTTTCAAATAAAATGTTTTTCTTAATATATGGTATTTTTAAATATTTTAAATAACTAATTTTTAATTGGAAATAATATTTTCCTCGATAAATATTCTCTTGATCGTTTGAAACTATTTTAATATAATGCTTACATAATTTCATGTTACATATGTTTTACTACGAATATGATCCAATGATACAATATTTATTAATTATTTTGACTGTTATTATTATGATAATGAGGTGTTTATGAAGCTTATTTACACTTCACATGTAATAGAATATTGAAATGATGAAATATTTATGAAACCTATTTATATTCCATTGTTTTGGATATATTATGAATGATTTCGGATCTTGTTGTGGAAATATGATAAGATTATGATAATGTGATTTTGGATTTGTTAAATCTATCCAGTACATTTGGTAATGATTGATAACTCATGAGATAAATATATTATACATGAACATTATTTAATGTTCACAATTTAATGTGTACCTTGTTTACAAGTCTATAAGATGATGTTCGGACATGGTTTTAATCCATATAATGTTATTATTGAAAATTTATTTCATGTCCATAGATTATGTGTGTACTTATTTTAATGTCCATATGTTTGTGCAATATCTTTATTTCATATCCTTAACTTTTTTAGTGAACCATTTTTTATACTTTTTGAAAGTGTTTAGATATTTTGTTGTTTCAACATTTATATGTCTATGTTATTCTTTCATGGATCATTTTATTTGATTATTTTATTATTTATATATTTTTAACAAACAATATTTTATTTAGGACTCATTATTATGATATATGATATGTAAGTTATTGTTTTATGTTGTTATGTTCATGTTCTATCACCCATAAGATCATGTTATGCTAATGTGGTAACTAATATCTATTTTTTTCCTTAAATGTGCATCTGAGCTCAATATTTTCTTATTTTTCCTTTCCATTGTATGAAGAAATATTTTATGTAGGGTATGTCTAGGAATATTAGTATTTGTAAAAATATTTGTGGGATATTTTGAATATATTTCAAGAAATTATGGGATTTATTATCTTTTATATAATGACACTAATACATTGTTGTTATGGAATGGATAATAATCTTATATTATATATATTCATCTAAAAAATATAAAATATATGTATGAAAAATAAGGGTTTCTATAAAATTTAATATTGACAACTTTTTTTGTGGACCAAAGTAATGTCTTCTAAAAGATTCATTATTTAGATACTGACTGAATGTCCCGAAGGCCATTATTTAGATACATTAATAGTTATGAAGAAGTTTTCTAATGTTCCATATTTTTTGAGATGAATATTGGTGATTCGAAATATTATAATGGGGTTGGTGATAGAAAATGAAAATTAATTTTAATTCTGGAGGATCAATGGAGCAATTTTATCGTGGGAAGAAAATACAACATTATGCATATTATAAGTGTGGAATGAATCATTATGATTGGAACCTCAATAGAACTTGGATATATTTTATGTGTGAAATGGAGGGGTATCATTACAATTATTTCTAGTGGGATATGATGAATCATATTAATATGTTCGATGAAAATAAAGATCCAATCAATTTGTGACATATGGTCTAAGGTTTCAATTGAAAAGAAAAAAGGTACCATACAAAACATTATACCAAGACAAGGGTTAGAAAGCACAATCAAAGACAATATTCTCAATGTTAATGAGAAAAATGATTATATTATTCTATAACTAATACTTAGATCGATCCTAATAATAATGTTTTGAAAAGAATTCTATTTATTTAATTCTTAGTAGTGAACATATTATTTTATTCTAGTTCTATATATTTTTTAGTATAATCCATTTTTGGTAGAACTATTCAAACATCATCTCAAAACATGGATGTTGAATTGTTAGTGAAAACAAGAAATTATGAATTTCGTAAATCTCATGTATATAACTCCTCCCCAATAAATGTTCATAAGTGGAATAAATGAGTAAAAAATTTAATACACCCATTATTGTTATCTTATTATACAATGGGGGAATTTTTTTGATCATTATATAGGTCTTATATAACAAATCAATGTAAGGATATCACTTTCAAATTCTCTAACAATCCAATGACTCTATACAAGTGTGTGGATAATGATGAATATCTTTCAGAATATTTTTATTATGAATTGATATTTTTTATTTATGACCATTCATAACTATATAAAATTATTGATACAATGTAATGGATCGCCGCTGAATCAATGCAAATTATGATTTAGTTTTTTGATGTGTTCCCTATTCAATTTCATGGTAATTATCATGAATAATAGGTTTATCAATAAATTGAAATTATACATGAATATATATCTATATCCGACACTCTGTGTGTACATTCACTCATTGAATTAAAAAATTGAAGAAGGAATTGTAAGAGAATATAGATAAATATTTCTTACAACTGAGTGCATTACTATGGGGTGAAGTATTCCTATTTAATAACAAGATGACAATGTTATTATGCATCTAAATTAAATTTCCTTAAGATAAAAAATCATGATAAATAACATGTATATCTTTTAATATTTTGGTGAATTGTTCAATCATCTATATGGGAAATAATACAGTTCAAATGTGGACCTTTGGTTGGGATATCATGATGTAAATGTGAGGATGGATAATATTTCCAATCCACCTATCGTAATAGTTATAAAAAATAAGAGTTGATAGAAATTCTATTTAGAATCACTAATTATCCTTCTAAATTAATAATAATTATGAATAAATTATGTATATATTACCATGAAATGATTATGGAAGAATTTATAGATGAATCTCTTATTTAATCCCAATGAAAGTGGTTACATGAGGAGAATATGTGTAATGTGCTAATGAATATAAAAAAGTATCATTTATAAAATGAAATACTAAATTTATGGTTTTTTTGGAATAATGAATCATTTATAGGGGATATTATCATATGTATGTTTATATTTGTTGATTCATAAATTAAAACGGCGTTTTATAAATAAAAATGATCAAAATCAGTAATTGAGGTCTGTATTTTCATTGTATTATAATGCTTCTATCATGGATTTGTGAAAAATAAAACATTATTATTACACCATATTACGAAGCTAACATAAAAAGGTGCAAATTTTTTCTAGAGCAAGGAATGTGAAGTGATCTTCATAGAGTAAAATAAGCGGCCAAAAAGTGAAATTTTACTCACACTACCCACCAATGGAGAATGGTTTGAGATCTATAGTAATTCATTAGTGAAGGTAAAAAGGTGCGTCATCATGAGAAATTATAAATTGAAATCATATATCTCTCAATAATTAAGGATCTATAAGAATAACTATCTCAGACATGAACTGGAGATTACATTAGTAATCTTTACATTGATGATTTTTAAATATTTTCTCTATAGTATGACGTAGAAAAATTATATAGATCACAAGATCCCCATGTTTATCCTCACCCAATATGAGCTCAACATTTTTCAATGATGGTTCTAATATTTGATCAAGGATTATTGTCACGAACCGTCCCGGTGGGGCCCAGATCGAGATCCTCTATCCATTCCAGACCCTAGGTAGAGTCAGGCATCAGCATGACCAACTTTACCGGGCATTGATCCTCTACCTAGCAGGTGAATTCCGGATGATTCGTGGTATACTCCATGGCCCTGGAAGTGATTATCATCTGTGTATCGAGATCTTTCCCACTCAAGAGTGTGTCTCCCGTAATGAGTGCTTCTATCTATCGTAACCCTTCCACTCAAGAGTGTGTCTCCCATAATGAGTGTAGCTATATCTCGTGACGGTTCCCGATGAACATCACTTCTCGGACGGACATCATCAAAACTATAAGACTCGTAGAGTGTGTTCTCCCGGAACGAGCGCATCACAGAATCTTCAAACGGAATCCCCTGAGGGGGTATGTGGTTGCGTGACTTGTACCTAGACTACAGGCCTTGGTTTTGATTATATCTGGATTGTTTTATATGTTATGTAAACATATATTATGCATAGATGACTGTACCTTTACTTTGTGTATTGCTTTGTGGTTTTCAGGGTCCTCTACTGAGTATTGTTATACTCACCCCTGCACGGGCTATTCCCGCACGACTGGTGTCAGGTGTAGACGAGCAACCTTTTGACAAATTCTAGGGAGGACCATGATAGGACCGTGATTTTTGAGTTTCATACAGGCCGGGGAGTTCCTACGGATATGAGCAGCAGTCCCAGTACCTTTTTTGCTTACAGGTTAGACTTTGCAGCTTTTCAGACTCTTGTTTTTGGTGGGCTTGTATTCTGGCCCAGTTTACTTTTACAGTACTCTACCATTCGTCATTCTCTGTTGGATGGGTTTAGTTGTATGCTTGAATTTTTGTTCCTTAGTGTTTTACATTTCAGCATTTATGGGCTTGGAGATGTGTGTGTGTACACGTACTTAGGCAATTCCTCCCATTTAGTGAAATGCCTACTCGGTGGTAGTCACCAGCCCCTGGCCTATAGGAGGCGGTCATGGGGAGTCATGGTGCAGGCCCCACCGGGACAGGTCATGACAGAGTGGTATTAGAGGTTTTCGGTTCTACCATAAGACCAAGAGTCTGTGAGTATGGTTGGGGAAACAGTGTTGAGTGTTTCGGGTATGGCATTCAGGCCACATACTCCAGTGTTGGTGCACTGGCCGACGTATCCATACACCACAACTCTGATAACCTGAATTTTGACCTGGTTCACGAAAACATTGGTTGTGGGGAAATAAAAGGTACATGAATCATATAGGATTGAGTTGTGTCTTCTATATCCTTGGTGTCAGCTATCCAGATATACTCATTGACCGTGACACATCTTGTTTCTTTACCGGATGCCTCCTCAATGCATACCCACTAGGATTCAGCCGCACGATCACGAGGATGTCCCCCTTAGTGATGAGGCTTCGATACAGGGACCAGTTCCCCAGGAGTTGCCACTAGGTGGTGCACCTGCTATACCACCAGTGGAGCAGCTAGTGGTACCTGCAGTACCGACTGGTGAGGAGCACATGATTAGTGCACTCCACGAGTTTCAGAGACAGAGGCCCCATAGGTTCCGAGGCAATCCCGACCCTCATGCAAATGAGGACTGGCTTGAGGCGGTGACCAGAGTTTTTCATCTAGTGAGGACACCAGCAGACCAGATGGTGATCCTAGGAGCGAGTCTTTTTCATGGTTCGGCCAAACGATGGTGGAGTCCGACCACGCAAACTCACAACGAGGAGGCTCTTTCGTGGATGGAGTTTTAGCGACTCTTCAGGGATGAGTTCTCTCCGATTACGCTGAGAGTTGTGCGCATCCAGGAGCTTCTTCAGCTCCAGCAGGGTAGTATGACGTTGGCTGACTATTCATCGATGTTCACCAACCTTTCCAGGTACTCGTTGGATATGGTCAGGGGTCAGTACTTTAGGGATCGGACCTTTGAGCGAGGTATACTGTGATACATCTGAGCTAGTGTCGTGCCTCTATGAATATCGACCTATGCTGGTGTGCTCTTTCGGGCCTTAGTGGTCGGGAGATTCATGGCGAAGCCGAGACAGCCGCCGACAGTCAGCAGAAGGCAGACATGTGCGGAGACATCGACAGCAGGGAGCCGATGTCAGATGCAGGGATCTGGACATGGGAGACGTCATAGGAGGACCCAGGACAGGGGATCGAAAGTCCAGGGCTCTCAGGCTGGATCCAGTCACCCTAGGGAGAAGCGATGCTAAGCATGCAATGATATGGGGAATCTCGCTAGAGATTGCCCGACACATCGAGCTGCTGACAGGGAAGTGGTGGATAGACCACCAAGGTAGAGGAAGAGAACGGAACAGGCAGATCCACCAGGCGGCGGACGTGGTATAGGAGCTGGGAGAGCTGCAGGTGGTGGAGGACGCATCGACTTACTTCCACCACCACCCCTAGGAGGTCCACACCAGGATCAGGGAGCTGGGGGATAGGGACAGGGACTGCTGCATGCGGTCGAGGAATATGACCCAGGGGCTTCAGGGATGATTCGAGGTACGATCTGTGTCTTTTCTACCTTTGCTACCATACTCATAGACACAGGTTCCAGTCATTCCCTTATAGCCACATGTCTTGTACAAAACCTCGAGATTCCGGTAGAACCGTTGACTCGATCCTTAGGCTTGGAGACACCTACGGGAGGAGACTTGACGACCACGCACCTTTGCAGACAGTGTTATCTTACCCTTGGAGCCGAGAGTTTCAGTTGGAACCTCTTGGTGGTAGCATCGAGGCCTTACGACGTCATTCTTGGTATGGATTGGTTATCTTCAGTCCATGCCCGGATTGACTGTTTTAGGTGAAGAGTGCGGTGTGTCCGCTGTGATGGAATATGGTTTTCCATTGTAGGATAAAATGAGACCCAGGCCGCACAAAATGGGCTCATGCATTGGAGGGGGCAGCCGATCACTCATGAGTTGTCTAGCCTTACCCTCGGAGTAGTAGATGTTGTGAACACTCAGTTCCTAGATGTGGTGGCAGAGTTTGAGGACATCATTCTGGAAGATGTTCTAGGGTTACCTCCCCACCGGGAAATTTACTTCTGCATCGACTTACACCCCGGGATGACACTGATTTCCCCATTGGATTATCAGATGGCTCCCGCATATCTTCGTAAGATGAGGGTGCTGTTGGAGGATTTGTAGAGCATGGGATTCATGAGACCCAGCGTTTCACACTGGGCAGCCCCGGTCTTGTTTGCCAAGAAGGAAGATGGGAGTCTGAGGTTGTGTGTGGATTACCGGCGCCTGAACCAGGTGACGGTGACGAACAAGTATCCACTGCCGAGAATTGTTGACCTCTTCGATCAGCTAAGAAGGGCTCAGTGGTTCTCGAAGGTTGATCTTCGATCAGGCTATCACCAGCTATGAGTGTGGGATGAGGATATACGGAAGACGACTTTCAGATGTCGCTACGGTCACTATGAGTACGTGGTGATGCCCTTTGGCGTGACAAACACCCCCGTAGTGTTCATGGGGTTGATGAACCAGATCTTCCAGCCGTACTTGGACCGGTTCATAGTGGTCTTCATCGACGACATCATTGTGTACTCGGCGTCAGAGGAGGAGCACGCGAGAAACATGTGGATGGTTCTGGACGTACTCCTAGAGCACCAGCTTTATAGAAAGCTCTAGAAGTGAAAGTTCTGGATTCATGAGGTCCACAATCTGGTACATGTCATCTCAGAAGATGGAGTAGCTGTAGACCCAGCCAAGGTGGAGGCTGTGTTAGCATGGGAGCCACCTCGGAGCGTGACAGTGGTGCGAAGCTTCCTTGGGTTGGCAGGATATTACCGAAGATACATCCCTGATTTCTCCCGGATATCAGCACCGATGACGGCCTTGACCTGGACGGGGTGACCCTTCGTGTGGGCAGAAAAGTGCCAGCTTGATTTTGAGCAGCTAATACAGAGTTTGACGAGCACCCCAGTCTTGAGATTGCTGGAGGAGGGTGTCGAGTACATAGTTTTCTATGACGCATCACGGACCGGGCTCGGCTGTGTCCTGATGCAGCGGCATGCGGTGATTGCTTATGGTTCGCACCAGCTTAGGCCGTATGAGATAAACTATTCGAGCCATGATCTCGAGTTAGTAGCGGTAGTCTTTGCACTGATGATGTAGAGACACTACCTTATGGGCGAGCGGTTCATTGTCTACTCTGACCATAATAGCCTCAAGTACATCTTCTCACAGAAGGATCTGAATCTGAGGCAGAGGAATTGGATAGAGTTCCTCCAGGACTGTGATTTCGAGATCAACTATACTCTTGGGAAGGGGAACAAGGTGGAGGACACTCGTAGAAGAAGGTCAAGCTCACAGCTGTTGAGTGGGGTGAAACAACAATTAGCCATGTTGCAGTTATCCTTCGTGGATGGTGAGGTCCCAGATTACCTGCAGTCGATGGTTGTTAACCCTCCACTCTTACAGCGAGATAGGGAGGCACAACTTGGGGATGTTGACTATGTGGATTTACGTGCTCAGTTAACCACAAGACATGCTCCTGATGGATTTTTGTAAGGTGGGGAGCACATACTTCTTTTCAGATGATTCACTATTGTACCAGTGGCGTTCCCGGAGGAGGTCCCGAGGGAGTTTAATACATCCCCGTTGGAGGTACATCCTGGAGTGGGAAAGATGTACCGGGATCATTGATGACATTTCTGGTGGTCAGGCTTGAAGAAGGCAATAGGAGAGTTCGTTTCTCGATGCCTTACATGCCAGCAGGTGAAGGCTGAGCACTAGGTTCCAGTAAGGATATCTCACCCCTTGGAAGTTCCAGAGTGTAAGTGGGATAGAATATCGATGGACTTCGTGACAGGATTACCATGGATGTCTAAGGGGCATGATTCCATATGGGTGGTCTTTGACCGACTCACCAAGTTAGCCCACTTCCTAGCTATCAGGGAGCAGTGTTACGTAGAGAGCATGGGACGCCTCTACATACAGGAGATAATTCGGATTCATGGTGTCCCCTCGACTATAGTCTCAGACCGAGACACCCGCTTCACATTCCGTTTGTGGAAGGGATTGCAGGAGGCTTTTGGGACTCATCTATGCTTGAGCACAGTGTTTCATCCCCATGCAGATGGTCAGACGGAGAGGACCATTCAAGTTCTGGAGGATATGTTGCGAGCCTATATCTTGGACTTTGGTCGTAGCTGGGAGGACCACCTACCACTGGTAGAGTTTGTGTACAACAATAGATAACACTCCACCATTAGTATGGCGTCGTTCGAGGCCCTGTATGGGAGACCCTGCCAGTCACCACTTTGCTGGACCGACCCCGACGAGTCAGCACTCATGGGTCCATAGTTAGTGCGAGCTACCACAGAGAAGGTGAAGATCATCCCGGAGCGGATGAAGACTGCATAGAGCCAGAAGAAGTCTTATGCTGACAGATGACGAAGGCCTCTGGAGTTCAAGGAAGGAGACCACATTTTTCTTCGGGTCTCACCTTGATGTGGGTTGCAGAGATTTGGCCGACGCAACATGCTATCTCCGAGGTTCATCGTACCGTTCCAGATGCTGGGAAGAGTTGGCGAGGTGGCGTACTGCATGGATCTACCACCACAGTTGCATCGGGTACACGATGTCTTCCACGTGTCGCTGCTGAGGAGGTACGTGCATGACCCATCGCACGTCATCGACTAAGGTGAGCTGGACATCGAGGATGGAGTGACCTTTGCTGAGTACCTGATGGAGATCGAGTATCGGCAGGAGATGATACTTCATGGGAGATCGATTCCCTTGGTGCGTGTCCGGTGGCAGCACGGGAATCTTCAAGAGAGCACGTGGGAGCGGGAGGCCCAGATCTGTGCCCAGTACCCTCATCTTTTTTAGGATTCTTTGTTTTGGCTTTTCGGGGACGTAAATCCCCCTGGTGGGGAGAATGTAATGTCTTAGATTTTATGTTTATTTTTTTAAAATATTATGGAATTATTTCGAGACCGGTTGTGAAGACGGCACATCATTCCGAGGTCCAGTGAGTCCGGAATGGTGGTTTGAACTTTTTTAAGTCATGGGAGTCGGCGCTTGTGCGCGGTTGTGGCCGTATCCAAACAGATGCCCGAATCAAAAATCTAAGCGCACCATTGCATTTGAGACGACGTCTTTTCCTAAGAAAGACTCTAACCTCAACCGGAATAGGTTGGCTGCAAAAATTTAATTTGTGACATTTTAAAAAGGAAAGCTCTTTGGAGGGAATAAAATAAATTAATAATTTATTTTATTATTTTTAAAATGTTTTCATTTTTTTAGCACGACCTAATCCTCCCCTATAAATGAATCCTTATGGAAAATTCGCAGGGTTATCCTCATAACCCTAAGAGGTGAGAAAAAGAGAGAGATTTCTCTTGGAGCTTGGGTGGAGGAGGACGCGTTGGCGAACGACAACGGATCGATGTCGAGAATCGCTACGCCAACAATGTTGAAGGATCTCGACGACAACGGCAGCGCGATGCCTTCATCAACGATCGATCATTTCGAAAGGTAGGGGTTGTTACATCTATTTCATTTCCCCGTTTTATAGTTTAAACTACGAACACTGATCAACTGCGATCAAGTTGATCCGCGGATTCGTGCGTTCTTGTGGGAGGGTTTCCTTTGGGTTGATTTTTTTGGGAAAATTGATCCATGATTTATGTTGTTGATTCTTGCTACGTTTATGCCTATTAACAGGAGTGGATCAATGCCGTGACAAACGACGGTGGAGGTTCGTCCTTCAATTTGTTTATTTGGATCTTTTCCTCCTTTTTCCCCGCGCGTTCTTCATGTTCTTCGTGGGGCGACAAAAAACGGATCGTTGCGCATCCGTTCTGCGACGCACCGATCCAAAAATGAAGGTTCGACATCGTAATGTTCTTGTGGAGGTGCGGTGATGGTGGCGGACAACAAATCAAACCAGATCGTAAAGGGAATTCTTCGAGCGTTCTTCGTGCGGGAAGATCAGTCATGTTTTCGGAGGCGATCGAAGGCCTGAAAATGTTGGAAACAACTTCGTGGTGTCAGGGCGACCAAAACCTGAATGTTTCGTTGTGATCGGACAACCAGATCAATGATCGATGCACCATGAGAGGCACGATGGCGGAGGTACGTGTTTCTTGAAATTTAGAAAATACACTGCGTGTACTTCCGAAGAACATGTCGTGTAGTTCTGATGGTGGCGGCTATGGTTTCGGGGTTAGAGAAGGATCACAGGGCATGTGACCACGGTCACACGGCGTGTTGGACCATATCCGATGCTCGGCTTGTATACCGGGGATACATGGACACGGGATGGAGTACACGACTGTGTACTCCGTCACCCGCCTAGGCGAGGTCACCAGCGCAGGTCACCCCATGTGCAGATTGCATGGGTTGGAGTACACGGGTTGGTGATTGTGTATGGGCACATGGCCAGAGTACACAGAGCCAGCCCCAGTGACCGAGACATGGCGTGTACTCCGTAGTACATGCTGTGTATAAAGTTTTCTACATGACCAGCCTCACGACACGGGTCGTTGTACACGGGCAGTACCCGGGGTCAGACAACATGGCGTGTATCATTTCTACACACCATGTACTTTTTTGAGAACGTCTTGGTCCTTTTTTTCACCGTGCCTTGAACATCTTTCATTTGGGTTATTTCCCCTTATTAATATCCCCTGAAGGTCACGCATCATTCCCTCACGACGGATTATGATCCATTCAACATGAATTTTCTGTGATAGAGTCAGGCATCCATCCGAGAGGCCCGAATCGAGATCCTCTATCTATTCCAGACCCTAGGTAGAGTCAGACATCGACATAACCAACTTTACAGAGCATTGATCCTATACCTACAGGTGAATTCCGGATGAGTCACGGTATCTGCCATGGCCCTAGTAGTGATCCTCATCTGTGTATCGAGATCTTTCCCACTCAGGAGTGTGTCTCTCATATTGAGTGCTTCTATCTATCGTAACCCTTCCAATCAAGAGTGTGTCTCCCGTAATGATTGTAGCTATATCTCTTGACGGTTCCCGACAAACATCACTTCTCGGACGGATGTCATCAGAACTATAAGACTTGTGGAGTGTGTTCTCCCAGAAAGAGTGCATCCCAGAATCATCAAAGGGAATCCCTTGCGGGGGTATGCGGTTGCGTGACTTGTCTCTAGACTATGGGCCTTGGTTTTGAGTATATCTGGATTGTTTTATATGTTCTGTAAACATATATTATGCATAGATAACTGTACCTTTACTTTGTGTACTGCTTTGTGGTTTTCAGGGTCCTCTACTGAGTATTGTATTACTCACCCCTGCACGGGCTTTGCCCGCACGTATGGTGTCTTGTGCAGACGAGCAGCCTTTTGACAGAGTCTAGGGCGGACCAGGACATGACCCAGCTTTCTGATTTTTCTACAGGCTGAGGTGTTCCTACGGCTACGAGCAACAGTCCTAGTACCTTTGTGCATACAAGTTAGACTTTGCAGTGATTCAGACTCTTGTTTTGTGGGCTTGTATTCTAGCCAAGTTTACTTTTACAGTACTCTACCTTTCATCATGCTCTGTTGGTTGGGTTTAGTTGTGTGGATGCATTTTTGTTCCTTAGTGTTTTACATTTCAGCATTTGTGGGCATGGAGATGTGTTTGTGTGTGTACATGTACTTAGGAAATTCCTCCCATGTTAGTGACATGCCAACTCGGTGCTAGTTACCAGCCCCTAGCCTATTGGAGGTGGGATTGGGGAGTCACGGTGCGGGCCCCACAAGGACGGGTCGAGACAATTATGATCACATAATTAATTATTTTCCTAGAAATATAAACAATGTGGAAGATTCACTATATAATAAAGGATCTTACAACTATATACATGATCAAGGTTGAAAAAAATACAATCTTATTGGATATTAAAATGATATACCCAGGAATCATAACAAATGGATCAAAATCCTTCCTTCATAAAATTATTTATTAACCCTAAATTGTTTATAATATAAATATTTCTCAAACAGATAATGTGGATAGAAAAAATGTGGATTCTATATGAAAGGGTAGATCCATGAAGTTCAACAGGGATAAGGAAATATTTTTTAGTCTTGGGACTTGATTGTGTGTGCTATCATATCCTGAGGTATGTATGGAGTTGTTGACAGACGCTCATAGGTCAATATTATCCATCCCCCAAAGGAGCACGCTGATATATATATACATATCTGTAAAAACACTATTGGTAATACAGTGTGAATAAGTTGTTTTCAAAATATACATCAATGTTTATGGTATGTCAACATGTTAATAATGAAATGAAAAAAATATTTAGTAGATGTTTCTCCCAATATTTTCACCTATATAAAAAATTGATATCATCACCAATGTATATATCATGGTTCCCTCGACTAAATATAAATGATATATTTCTATATGTGTTATAGTGGACTATCTAGAAATAAATAAAAATTTCATGTCCATTAGGGTGTAATTATCACTCGACTTACTCATAAATATATTAATTAGAGAAGCTGTGAGGCTATATGTAAAACCCATAACAATTTTATCATATCAAGATCCATGGATTACCATAATGTATTAGAGACATATTCAACATGAATTTAAGAGAATGTTTAACTATAATAAGTCTTATCACCCAATATTGGTGGCCCATTTAAAAGTAAAATCTAAAAATTTATGGATTTGTAGTGAGGATTCAATATAGGATTCCAAATATGTTTTTGGAAAAAATCACCCATTGGACCAGTTATCATATAACAATAGCTTCCACTTATGAATTTAGATGTATCCATATGAATATATCTATGAGAAGAGATTTAAATAACCCGCTTGTTGAGATAAAGTTGGTGAAAAAAATAAATTAAAACATTATATGGATGAATAAAGGGTATAGAAATTCAAAAACATTCATCAATGGGTAAAAAAGTGTTGAAATATGAGTTATGCTAATAATAATCAATGATATATAGTTTTGATAATTTGGAAAAGGTTTTCCTTCACACATCTCCATGGAAAATAGTTTTGGTATTTTTTATGAAGTTAAGGCCATGTCCTAGATATATTATCCCCATTTCGATTCTAGATCATCTTAGAGATGTTTCTTATTGAATATCAGCCCCACCAAGACTATCAAATTTATATTACCCATTCCATGTATTACTCAAGTGGATGTACATACTTGATCCCCCATATGTACTAAATTCATTGGTGCCATATTTGGAGGATTGTATTTTAAACGAGGATAATTACATTATGAAAATTGACTATAGAGACTATGTTCTATCCAAAAAAATGATTCCTACCTTCTAAAAGTAAATTTGTAGAGCCATACATTTGAAGAATAAATATGGGAACTTAAGAATGAAATGAAATAGAACTACCATGTTTTTACCACCACATTGTAGAAAATGAATTTAAATGGAAAATATTATTTGGGGGTAGATTTATGTAATGTACCAATACCACAAAACAATCATATGATCCCAAAAAGGTTGTCACTACATGAAATAAGGTTCGAATCCCCGTATTGCAGAGGCAACCGACTTATATAAATAACCTATGTTATTACTATGGTAATATTATACTCCAATATAATTGCATGAAATAATTAATATGAAAAAACAAAGAATCATCCATAATATTAAATTTGATATGGAGAATCAATAAATTTAACAATTTAGTACAAAAATTAACATATGGAAGATTCAATTCAAACACACCCACATTCCTTCAAACATAAAACGAATTTTCACACAATTTTCAAATCATAGTTACAAAATAAATAAATGAAAAAATATAAGAGGCTCAACTAAATCCAAAATGAATACCTCATCTTAGTCTACAGTCGATCTGTGTTGTCAGATGTTATCATGAAACTATTATCCGCAACCAAACCTTAACCAGAAACTAGTGAAGTCTTCTCAATAACCCCTATTCCATGGATACTTGAGTAGGGTGTGAGAATAAATTACAAGGACACCAAAAAATGGCCCCATACATAACACATAAATTTAGATGATGATCATGGGATGAGAACATAAGATAAATAGAATAGCTACACAAATGAAAATAATATATACATTATTAATACATCGATTATACTACGAAACCCAAGATGGCCCATACAGGCATCATCCATTGATAGAGTGTCTCTGAAAAATTCATGTAACTATCCAAACCAAATAAATTTTAAAAAAGTAACTGTGTAGAATTTATCCTATGATATAACTAATATTATGCATAATGTAAATCAATATGGGGATCACACTACGACTACCATCAGTAGTATCAAGAAAAAAACGAATTCCCAAGGGGATAACACTAGGTAATCTGGTAATAATATATGACTCTTTAATATAATCATAGGGGGATGAACACAATAAGTTTATTAATATTATCTGGATAGACAACCGATTCTAATAATGATGACCCTAAGTGGTATACTAATACCAATATCAATAGCCAATTCCTATGGTGATGACACTTTGAAATTATTTATTATCAGAAGAAATAACCTATTAATATGAGGATAAAGCTAGTAAATCCGAATGTAAGGGTAAATAGACAATTTATAGGGGGATGACCCTAGAAAATAATAGTGTTAGTCTCAATGGATGATTCCAAGGGTAATGACCCTATGAAATCCAATAATATTGGGATGAACATCATATTTCAAGGTGCATAACCATTGTTAATAAGATTTTCATTCGCAAATATATATATATATATATGGGGATAACCCTCGTAATTAATAGTATCATTCTCAATGCCAAACCCCACCTGATATACTATGTGTTCTATATTCAAGGCAAGATGGTCATATACAAGGTCAATTTGAAGGGAATCCCATGAATCTCAGTATATCTCAATGGGCAATGCGCTCCACTAAAAACAACCCATGATAGAGTTACTAAAACCTATTTAGGAAAATATTTTTGATCGAGGTTATACACAGACACATGTGGTAATTACTATTCATTTCCCAAGTCCAACATCTCACTAGGGAACCCACAAGGGTCCCCTTAGTCACATCATATCTAAAACACACTAAAAATGTCCCCAATATCAATCTTGTTTCTTGTATTAACACAAATGATTTAAAGGGAAGAGTTTCCCTTAGTATAGTAATAAAGATATAATTATTTCTTTAGACTCATTAAAGAAGCCTAAATGGAATTAGTCTGATGAGATAGAACACTGGTCAAAACTCACATATTAAGTCATCACTATATAGTTCATCGACCCTTGACTTAAACATATCTTATTATAGTGTTTTTGATAGAGAATTAAAATTAGAGGATATTTTTATTTTAGGGTTTTTTAGAATTATGAAAAAATATCATATATAGTAAACACATACACTATTAGTGGACACATATCCTCAGTATCCATTTTTTTATGAATGGAAACCCTTTTAAGGTGAAACATTATTTCTTCCCATGAATCATCTTCAATATATTGATCAAGGAATATTTTTCCCTTACAAATCCTAAGACACATGGAAAACATTTTAAAACATGGGATGGGGACCAAATAATTGTAAGGGAAAAAAAGAAATATAATTTTTAGTGTAGTGTAAACATGAAACCTGTTAAAAACATTGTCTTAAAAACTCATTAGAAACCAGAGAAAAATAACATAGGTTACGTGGGATATCAATACAATGTGAATCTTTCATTAACCCTTTCAAATGAAATAACCATATGGTCAATTTCTTTCTTTTTAATACCCAATGCATTGTATACAAATAATGGGCCTCACCATTCATGTAATTTGTATCGAGATCACCCATTTTTCATGACTTATAATGGCGCTTAAACAATCATAGAAGATATATTATGGTCACTGGGGAGCTACAATGGGGATCAAACCATCAAATCATCTATATAAGTCTCACCAATTAAATTTTCAAGTACCAACAAATATAATCTTTTAAATTTCAACTTGTCCCTCATAAGGTTTCATTTTCATTCATAATATAACCAACCAATTTAAAAAAACAATTTAAAACCATTATAAAAGAAACTTTTGAATAAAAGTGTCCCATAATACATTGAAACATTTAAAATCATATTTGAGAATTATCATTTTAAAAAATTTATGTCTATATAATCTAATCAAGAAAATCAATTCAAAACCTGGACATTAATTAGAAATATTTAGAATAATATATCATTAAAACACTTAAAATCAATTTTTTAGATGAAGACTATCATACCACTTTAAACATTCAAATTATAAGCCACATGAAAGAAGATAATTGTCATAAACATTTAATAACATTATTATAGATAAAAATATGGATATGGGATGAAATGGGGATGTATATACACATTATAAAAGAATAAGGGTGCATATTATTAAGAAATGTCTCAATGAAAGTACATTAAGAACAAATCTATTACATTAAGTACAATTTGTTAGGTATGTTCCTTTTTATTCATGAATAATAAAATTAGGTTAATTATTTAATTTATTAAGAAAATTTATAAAGTTTATTATTCCTATTATATGAATATTTTCACGTCCTAACTATTAATTAATTATTTATGTTCACATAACGAGTTTTGTCAATATTCAGTACTCGAGTTGAAAATGAACATGGTAGGAGGTCAATTGTGGTCATAAGAAAATCATCTATAGAATAATATTATTGATATAACAAATACATTATGTATATTATTCCTTTAAATAAATTCATTAAATAATAATATGAAAAATGAAAAATTTTACAATCATAGAGACGGTAAGCCGTACATACACATGAGTAATGTAATCAAATTTCATTGATCATTATGGAATGAAAGAAATTACAATTTTACCTTTAATTATATAAAATAATATAATTAGTTTCATAATAATATTTTAAATATATATATATATCTTAGAAGTGTTGTATTCAATAAAAATGATTAACATTGATTCATGGAGGTGATAGTTCACACGTTCTCCCGAATGACATTACCTTTTTAATTTTCATGGAAATTAAGAATAAAATTGATATTTTTTTATTATAATGATTGATATGTCATTAATATAACTTTTTAACACTAATTAAATCAGTATAACAAGTCATTAAAGGCAGGGATGAAAAACAAACTCCATCGGTTTGTGATGTGGCAGTCTACTGGAAACATGAACTAAAAGATCATTTCTAATTTATGAAATTAGAGATCAATTTAGGAGTTGATATAAACAAAATAACATATTAGTATGTTGAGGATATTTTAGTCATTATTTCATCATTGTTGGAGGAGATTTGAAGGATTCTTAAGAGGAAATAAAATATTAATACTTAATGAAAATGATACCTCTTCTTCGGTTGATCACCATCGCAATATACATTATCACCTCTTAGGGGGGGGGGTATGTTATGCCTAAAATAAGGCTTCAGTAAGGTGTTAAGAGATTATTTAATTGGGTTTTAATAGGGAATATCTGATCCAAAATCATTTGGGTGTGTGAGTAAAAGAGAGGAATGGGTTCCTTTTATAGTAGAGGGGAGGGGAACCCTTTGAATTATTAAAATTATTAAATTAATATAAATTCAATTTCTACTAAAAAGTATCCTAAAATAATTTGTTTCTAAAATAATATGATTTTGGGTATAATCCCAGTATTCTAATTAAAATTATATATGTTTTTAATATTTTTTTAATCCTTATCGTTTTGGTTTAACACATATTTTACCCTTTTAAATATTACAGTGATATCAAGTTATTTACTGATTTTATGATAATTTAATTACCATAACATGTAAAAAGAACAATAAAAGATTAATTTATGGAATAATTGGAAGTATCTTAACCTTTTTATAAGTATTATATTTATTTAAATTATATATAATTAAATAAACTATTTTTACTTTTAAAATTCCAATAATGTCAATTCTGACAATCGTCATTAGATAACATTTAAAAAATATCATAAAAACACAATAAGTTAGAACATACTCCTTTAATTAATCACCAAAATGTCAAATATATCCATAAAAATTGAATATGCCATAAATTTTGTCAATGAGTTTTTATTTTAATATTTACCATATCGTTTATTTGATTATATAATTAATTATGAAATTACTACATATTTGTGTCATAATTTAATTTACTTATTTAATTTCAAAAATTTGATATAAATTAGGATGATATATGTAATATTTCCATCCTTATAATGACAATTTATGGTCTTTGATATCCATTGTAAAACACTATAATAAAAAACATTACATTTATAAACTTTTTTTTAACAAAATGACTTTTCATAGACAATAATATATAAAATTCCATAATGTAATCCACATTGATCCATGTGGTCCAAAAATATACCCATGGATGATTATGGCTTGGATACATTAATCATATTATTTAAAGACAATTTTTAGGGTATTTTAATGTCATTGTCATATTGTTTTCCATTAATTACATGATTTACCTTCAACCATGTAATAAAAATAATTAATAATCTTACTATTCATAATGATTAATAAAGGGACCTAATTAACTAATTTTTAAATTATAATGCTAAATTTAGAATTAATTTTTATATGTTCAAAACATAGAAGTTTCACTAATGAATTTAAAATCAATCCACTTTGTCAAAATGATAAAATGATTTTTTTAAATGAAAAAATCAACCAAATATTGACTTCTGTTTATATCTAATTTCAATATTATATTTCATGTAATGAAAAAATTATTTAAATGATAAAAAATCTAAATATGGTTTAGAAAAATTAAAAAGATAATTTATCATTAAATAAATTAGACAAAATGGGGATTTTTTGTTATAATGTAGTATTTTCACTATTCATTAAAATATGAATTTTTTCCAAACAATACCATAATTTTTAAAAAGTACATATTGATTTTTTTACCACAAATTAGATGAATTTTTTTTTAAAAATAATGTATAAAAGTGTCAAAACTATATTTGAAATGGTTTCCCCATCAAAAGGTCCTAATATTGTATTTAAAAAAACACTTATTTTATCAATAAAATTGAACATTTACATATATATTTTCTAGAAAGCATATATGATGGATTTGAAACATAACACTTTGTTTAAATTTCATTAGTATAATCCAAATAGAGTGATTTTTGTAATTTTATAAAAACAATTACTGGCACATAAATACTTTCTTCTAAAACCACGTCCTTTATATTCAATTTGTTTTTGTTTTCATTTCTAATTACTTTTCAAACTAATTAATCATTATAAAAACAATTGAAAAACCTATTCTCGTAATTTATTTAATATTGTTCATTCCGTGCATTTTAAGGGCTACACAATAAATACAAAAAAATAATAATATTATTAATAGTATATTATTTTTCAGCATAACTCAGTCTTGCAATGTAAGATTTCATAGAAAACTATTACTGTGTTTAGGTATTCAATCATAATTATCATCCATTCTAAATTAAAATAACTATATAATTTAATAATATTATTAAATATGCAAAATTATTATTTTATAATTACTTGGGATGTTACATAGTTCCTCACTTCCAACCCATCTATCAATATCAGTTGTGTTTAATGACATAGATAGTCAATTAGTTTTATGGGAGGTACAGTGACCCCATGATCATCTTAACTAGCCTCATGACTCAATGGAATCCTATAGTTCCAACAAATCATTTATGGCCAATTTTCATATCATAGTGCTCACCTCAGCTACGAGTAATCAAGTGATCCTATATGAAGGGCCACTATATTTTATTAATTCTAATATATTTATTTTACAATCCTTAGGTTATATATAATTTATTCATTAAATTATATTTGATTCCTAGACCATTATTAATTGAGGTAATCATGCTTGTTTATAAAGATCAAATATGGCCCTTGGAATTTTTATTAGTCTAGAAATTTCATTTAAATAAATTTATTTACTTCATTTAAATGGATGATCAATCTTATAGAGGTACCAAACATCCTATTAGATATAAACATAATTCATAATACCTCTGTGGTATGCGTGAGGGACCACCTACATCAATATAAGACATTTATTTTTTAATTTAAGTCCACCATCTATTTTTTGAGCTCATCAAAGTCCATCTCTATCATCCTATGTCCAAGATAAGCAAAAATATCATAAAATTAATTACATAAAAATAATAATTTATTATCTAACTCATTTTAAAAATTAAAAAACAAATAAAACATAATTTAACTAGTCATAATGTCTAAAATTTCACTAGTCATAAACCACTAGATGATACATTGAGCAACACGATGTAATATAATCTCAAAATATGCAAATAAATAATTCCACATTTCTTACTAATTTAATTATAAAATTAATAATTAATGTTAAAATTTATATAAATAAGAATAATTCCAAAAAAAACTCACAAGTCACTTCCTTTTTATTGGAACTGCAAGAGTACACCAATAAGAGCTCAATGACATAGTCCCAACATTTTTCTAAAAAATACATAACAACTATAAACAATTCAATCATAAATATAATTTAATTTTGTCTTTACCCCAAGTAAAATAAATAAATTTTATTTACATCAATATAAATAGTATATAATGACATGAAATTATCATATTAGGATCCCATCTATGAAAAATGTTGAAATTCTACTTCGATCTCTAAATATTTCACTATAATCTGATGCAATTGTGGATGATTCCTTAAAAAATTATGACAAACTAGAATGATATAAATTGGACTAATAATAGAATAAAATTGAAAATCATCCCTCTGATTTTCAATGAATCACTAATAAAAATATATACACTTGAAGGGGGGTCGTACAAAGGTTCAATGGTAAGGGGGACAACCAAAAATGGGTATCCCTAATTACCATTTAAAATGAAATCAATGGGATAAAGACCTAATAAAATGTGTGTATTCCCCATAAATACACCCTTGAAATAATTCACGGTATGATTAGAGTCTTCATTCCTTAAAAAACATTGGGAATATAACCCTCCCATTACCCTCAAGACATTCACCAAATGAAATTTTTAGTTATTACAGGAATTTAATTCTAATAAAAATTTTCATAGTCTTATCCCCTCATCCCTTATCTAAAATCCACATAAATACATTTTCCCACTAAAGAAGCTCAAATCAGTCCCATAAAGAACATTTTCTGACCTAAAAACACTCATAATCTCATTTAGAGTTCCATTTCATAAAATAATCATCTAATCAAACCAATAATTTTTTTATCAAATTTCTGATCTATAAAGTACATGGACTTTATAACAACACCATCATTTCACCAATCATATTTGACTAGATTTTAAGGTCTTATAAAATCATCTACTAACCTTCTTGGGTCATTAATTTATCCCAATCTTCTTGTTATATTCTAAATTGAAATTGAAACTAATATCCCAATTCACATATAAATACCCATGATAAAAATAAGATAAACAATAAAAAATAATAGCATTTAATGAATACATCTCTCAAAATGTCAAATAACTCAAGGAAATAAATGTTTATATTTTTGGAGATTATATTGATAAACATCTTATTTTACCACACTTGTGATAATTTACCTATAACTACACTCTTATAGAACCATTTCTGGAGACATTACATGAAATAATCATCACTATAACCTAGGTGATGTAAATATAATAATTAAGTGAACTCAAAATATCATAATAATGATATTTTTAACCTAAGGTATTAGATAATAAACATGATGGGATATAAGAGGAAGATATATATCTTCTTAAAAGATCAAATAGAGTGTATGATAGTCATAAAATACAATGGACAAACACAAGATCGTAGAAATGTCACTATTGAATCATAAAAGGCATTACATGTATCAAAACACATAACAATAATCGTAAAACATTTTATCATGATATTAAATTGAGGAATACATTAAAAATATGGCATGAATATGAAAACATGGAATTTAATTAAAATAAAATGCATCATAAAAAATTTAAATAACTTGAAAACAACAAGATAATTTGGAAAAACATTTTGAACAATGTGAATATGTTGTAAAAACAAAAAATAAGAAAACCACTGTAATAAAACCATTATTTCCTCACTAAAATAAACAAACATGTTATATCTATTGTAGAAGTGTGATAAAACCCATAATACCCACTCCTTTGAGAAAAAACTAGTTATGACGCCACCTAAATGTATCATGATATATAAGATTAAACCAATGAATTGGATGGTTGTATAGGACCTAACCCATTATCATCGACGTATATGCGTTCCACTTAAAATAATACATCATCATATATTAAATAAAAAAATTGAAAAATATTTTGTTTCTTATATATTAAAATTTAATGAACAAAATAAATCACATAATATATAAATATTATATCCGAGACATTTAAAAAAAATAATAACACATGGAGGGATATCATGACATAATTTCATGGTAGATAATCCTTGTAGTAAAATATGAATATGAAATTCAAAATATTTCAAAAAAAATAATCATTTTTATGAATAATAATGTCTAAATTAATTTCAGTTACACCTTATTGAGAAGGGAGATATCAAGTATGAAAATTTCATTGTGCCTCTTGGTAATGGATTTAAATCCAACCCATGGAGGAGCCATTAATTTATGTAGTGTGTTAGGCATCCTACATGGAATTAAGGTATGAATTGTGTGGGAAATTATTTAAGGGATTCATTCTTGTTAATATATATGATATAATGAAATGTGGAGGAATATAGAGAGTGGATGAAAGTGGAAATAAGTTCTTTAATCAACACACAATTCATGATCTAGAATCTATAAATCATGATTTGTAACGCCCCGACCCCGGTTACCCAGATTCGGTGCATTATTAAATAACATTGGCATGATCACAAGAAATATCAAGTCTCGAAAGACTGATTAGTTTAGTAGCCTTGGAAACAGTAGATATATTCATAAGTCTTACATTACATCATAAAAATAAAAACTATAACAACATAGTCTCCATATTCTACACGCATATCCCCACATACTATCCCTACAGGTCATTCATAAAATACTTTTCACCTCCTGGGAAAAATAAAACATAGAAAGGGGTGAGCTCAGATGCTCATTAAGGATAACAATATATAGGAAACATTCATAAGTAAGAATAAAAATTTAAGGCAATGTATAACTAAAACCAAATCCTTTTAAACATGAAATTCAACATAATATGGCAATGATAAAATGAAATAAATCCATTTACTTATTCACATGGATATTATACTAGTCTAATAATCACATGCAATATCAATAACCACTTTCATAATGATGGAATGCATAATGCCAGACTATCATAACCACATAGCCAAGGCCTCTTTCCAAGACTACAAATAATATTTTGTCAAGGCCTTGTTCCATGACACTAGTTTGTCTCATGAGACCTACCGATGCATCGAGGAGCTATAGAGGGCTCCACCTATCACTTATTATGTACAATACATTCCTCATATGAATAGGTTTAAACATAACAAAAACATTCATATTAAAACTAGCATACGAAATGTCAATACTTTTTCCATAAACCATGAATGGTATAAAAATAACACATCCACAGTCAAACATATTACAAAACCTTCAATACAATATGAACGATTTGTATCATAATAAATTAACATCAAATAAGCTTAAAATCCATCAAAGGACGTTAACATTGATGAAATCAAAACTATTTGAGAGAAATATCTCTTTTTTAATCATTTAAATGTCACATAATTATAGAATAAAAATTTTCCTCTAAAAATATTCATTGAAGCTTATAAGGGAAGCTTCCAAGACTTTATAACAGCAGAAAATAACCACACCTGCCATATGAGTTAAAAAAATACATTCTTACCTTAATTATGTCGAAAAGGTTAAAAAGGACATTGTTTGGAAAACGATGGAATGATTCCTTTATAAAATTATTATAAAATGTCAAAAAAGGGTATAAATGACATTAAACCATATTCTGTAAATTAGTAAGAATGTTTTGAAAAACATTTTTAAGAAACATGGATGTGGATGATAAAGAGGTCCCAGTAGATAATTAGGTATAAAAAACCTCGAATAATGAAGAGATTGTGAAATAAACCCATACCTTGTACTTTTCCTTAGTCGATGGTATATTAACCTCCTGTATAATAGTGAAAACATTTTAATTAAAATATTAAAGAACTATATACATAATTATGTAATCATATATGATCTTTTAACATTGATTTGTTAATAATATCTTAGTATTATCATTGTTTCGAGTGTTAACTTACTCATTTTCTTTTACATCTTTTGTTACATAATTCGTGTTTTTTATGGATAGGTTGCACCTTATACATATAAATAATGATAAAAAGTTATTAAGAATTACTTTTAATCATTAAATGTGAATTAGTCTGGAATGGATACGGTGGTGAATTAATCTCATCGCGTTCGTGGAGATGGTCGTCTGTTCGTACGCACGAGTGATAATAACATTCTGTTGATATTAAAATAACATATAATTGGATGTTATATCATATATACATAATAATTATCATGTTATATTTATTATTTTCTTTAATTACACATCATTATTATACCCATCCAAATAATAATATATTGAACAACGGTTACACCACGACGTGGAGACGGTAAGCCGTACGTACGGACGTATGGTGAGATGTCATTCAAAGGATGGATAGAATAATGAATATGGTTGTAAAATATTTATGATATTATAATAGTATTTAGGAGACACTGGATTTATTATTTTAGAATGGAAAGAACAAAGAAAAATGAAGTTGAAGAAGAAATGAACTTGAAAAAGGGTGGTGAAAACATTACCTATTATTTAGGTTCTTCATTTTTATTTGATAAAATGGACTCCTTAGGTTGGATTTCAGATCAAACTAAGGCTTCTACGTTGTAGTGAGGAAAGATGAGAGAGTAGTTGGGTAGTTTTTGGCAGATCCACAAGGCTATGAATGTGTGAATTAGTGAGAAGGGCGAGTTCCCTTTTACAAGAGGGGTGATGGGCACCATTGGAAAAGCTAGAAATATTATTTTATAATAAATTAATATTCGGTTTATAATGGCTCTAATGTGGATTTTTTAATGTTTAAGGTGGGGATAGGTCAGAAACCACTCAACCAATAGATTTTAGACAGGTTTTGGTCACTAACTTAACCTAATCTTTTAGTTTTAACTCTTATTTAATTAGTTTGACATTTACCGTGTCACTTTGTATTTTTTTATGATATAGTTAATAAACTTACTATATATATCCAATCAACCCCCAAGTGTTCCATAAATAATACACCTATCATGATATAAGTTTCTTGGATGATCCTTATATTTTTAGGAATTTAAAATCAATTAATAATATAATATTTGTTTTAAAAACTCTTTTATGTGAATTTTGACACCATTCAATAATTGATTTTTGTTAAAGTCGTAACAACTTTATTAATTCTAATAGAATTCATTTAAGAAATCCCACCATGTCATATTAAGAAATATAATTCTTTGATGTCATCAAAACATTCAAATTATATTAATTTTAACATTTATAATACTAATTATTTTATTATTTCATTAATAAGAAAATTAATGCATCATTATTGTGTGTCATAAATAATATTAATTATTAAAAGTCTAAAAATTATCAATAAAATACCATTATCTACGAAATATTTTTATATTTCTAATGAATATTTATAGTCTAAAATCCAACAGTTATAACCCTATGTAAAAATTGTTTTTCAAAAAGATAATTGCTTATGTCATTTTTGTATTTATTTTAACATAATTAATATAAACTGTCACTATCACTTAAAAGTGGCTCCATGGGGTCCCAAAATCGACCCAAAGATGCCCATGGTCGGACATGTATCAACCAATAAGGTTAGGACACGTTTTAGTGAAATTTATTATTATTATAATATTATTTGTTTACCCTTACTTACCAGATTTACTCTTTAACCATGGAAAATAAAATATTTACCGAAGTAATTATTCAAAATGTCTAAAAAAAGTTACCTATTTACACAATTTTGACATCCTGATTCCAAATATGCAATCCATTTTTTCAAATCCAAAAAAAATTATTGGTAGAAATTAATTTAAAAGTAATTCCCGTTGTTAAAACAAAAAACATGTTTTTAAGAAATAATAACTATCAAAAGATTGACACTTGTTCATGGCCGGTTTAATTGTGAAATTATGTCCAATTACTGAAATTGTATTAAATGGTAAAAATATATTCTAAATATACTTTAAAACCACTCAAATTCATAATATATCACTATTAATTATTTCGATTAAAAAAATTTTAATTAAAATTTTGTAATTTTCACTATTCATCAAAATTTCAATGTTATCCGAATGTTCCAAAATTTTAACCTAGTCTAATTTCGATATTCTGAATCCAAAAATGAAGTCAATCTTGAGCGATAAAATTTACAATATTTCAAAAAGTGGGTATTACTATTCAAAACGGCTTGTTTGATCGGTTGTGGTGTGTGTTAGAACTCGAAGTTGCGTACAACACACGCTACTGTATTATTTAAAGTGAAGAGTATTGTGGAAGCTTGGGGTGTTACATTATCCACTACTTCAAGTAATTTCATCCTCGAAATTTCTAGAATATTACTACATAAAAAGACTCGGGTGGTTCTCCATCATATGTTCCTCGAGTTCCCACATTGCCTCTTCCATTTTATGGTTTCTCTATATAACTTTTACCAGACGAGTCATCCGGTTTCTCAGCACTTGTTCTTTCGTATCAAGAATCCTGATGGGCTCTTCGCAATAAGAGAGATCAGGTTTCAGTTCTAATTCTTAATAGGTTAGTACATGCATTGGGTCAGGCCTGTTTTCTCTCAACAATGATACGTGGAACACATCGTGAACTTTGGAGAGATTTAGCGGCATTGCCAAACGATAAGCTACAACCCCAATTCGTTCTAAAATTTCGAAGGGTCAGATGTACCTAGGACTCAATTTAACGTTCTTACCAAAACGTAAAACTACCTTCTAGGGAGATAACTTCAATAAAACATGATCTCACACCTGAAATTATAAATCCTTCCTTTGGTTATCGGCATAGCTCTTCTTCCTACATTGAGCAGCTTTGATGTGGTTTTGTATTACCTTTATGTTTTCCATCGTTTCCTCCACCAGTTATGGGGCTACAAGTTTTCTTTCACCAACATCATCTGAACAGGTTGTTTTGCGACATCTCTTTATGTATAACACTTCATATGGAGCCATCTGAATTCTTGAATGGAATCTATTGTTATTGGAAAATTCTACTAGAGGTAAATATTGATCCCATGTACCCTGAAAGTCATGTGAGCAGGATCTCAACATGTATTCTAAGGTTTGAATAGTATGTTCTGATTGTCCATCTGTTTGAGGGTGGTACACAGTTCTCAAACGAAGTTCATTATCTAGGTCTTTCTGAAGACTCTTCCAGAATATTGAAGTAAAACGGGGATCACGATCAGAAACAATCGATAGGGGTACTCCCTGAAGTCTCACAACTTCATTAATATATAGTCTTTCTAGCCATTGAAGTGGTAAATCTTCCCATATAGCACGAAAATATGCTGACTTAGTATGACAATCAACAACGATCCATATTGCACCGTTCCTTCTTGGAGTCTTTAGTATCCCCATGATGGAGTCCATATTAATATTATCCTATTTCCACTCAGGTATGGGAAGAGGATTCAATACTACACCATGCAGTTGCCTTCCATCTTTCACTTGTTCACAAACCATACATCTTGACACAAAATCAGCAATCTATCTCTTCATGTTGTCCCACCAAAAATGTTCCTTCAAGTTTATATACATTTTGGTTCTCCTAGTGTGTATAGGGAAACGGGAACTATAACCATCGTCCAACAATTCTCTTTTTAGATCAGGTTTATCATGAACACAAAGTCTCATACATAATTTCAAAATTCCTTCTTCATACCCAATTTCATTCAATCTCCCATCATTCAAAGCATTAATATTCTTTTCAAACTCTTCTTCACCGGTCTTAGAACTATTTATCCTTTCTAGTAAAGATGGTTTGACAACCATTTGAAAAAGTATTGATGTTTCACCTTCCATGATAATTCCCATATCCATCTTCACTAGATCCATGAAAATAGGATCCATTTCAATTCTCATCATGTTTAAAACTCCATGATCTTTTCTGCTCAAAGAATCTTCCACCTTATATTCCTTCCTCAGGTGGTAGTGTATCGTTCAATCATAATACTTCAGTAGTTCAAGCCATCTCCTTTGCCTCATGTTGTGTTCTTTCTGTGAGAAAATATACATCATACTCTTGAGATCGGTATAAATCTCACATTTCTCACCATAGAGATAATGCCTCCATATCTACAAAGCAATGATTATAGCAGCTAACTCAAGATCATGTGTAGGATAGTTTTTCTCTTGTATTTTCAGCTGTCGGGATGCATAATAAATTACTATATCATTCAGCATAAGGACACAACCAAGTCCTTTCATTAATGCACCACTATAAATAACGAACCCATCATTCCCTGATGGTAGAGTCAATATAAGGGCATTGACTAATCTTCTTTTCAGTTCTTCAAAACGTTTTTGACACTCCTTTTTCCGGAAAAATTTAACCCCTTTACGTGTGAGCTTCGTTAATTGGTTAGCCAATTGGGAAAACATCTGGACAAAATGTCAATAATAACCTGCCAAACCAATAAAACTGCATACCTCAGTTATAATCGCCAGTACTGGCCATTATTGGATTGCATTGGTCTTATAAGGATCAACTGAAATTCCATCCATAGAGAGAATATGGCCAAGAAAATAAATCTCTTGAAGCCATAATTCACACTTGCTAAACTTCCCATATAATTCATGTCTTCTCAGATTCTTCAATATAATGCGCATTTTATTTTCATAATCTTTGTAACTTTTGGAGTACACCAAGATATCATCAATAAATACCAGCACAAAATCATCGAGATATTACTTGAAAACTCTATTCATTAGATTCATGAATACAGAGGGTGCATTAGTCAATCCAAAAGGCATAACTGTAAACTCGTAATGCCCGTACCAGGTTCAAAATGTTGTCTTTAGAATGTCTTCCTTCTTCACACACAACTGATGGTATCCAGACCGAAGTTCAATCATTGATAATTATTGAGCTCCATGTAGTTGGTCAAATAAATCATCAATGTGAGGTAGGGGATACTTGTTCTTTATTGTTATAGCATTGATTTCTCTTTAGTCGATACATAACCTCATAGATCCATCTTTCTTTTTAACAAAAAGAACATAGGCACCCCATGGAGAAACACTTGGGCGAATAAATACCTTACTACTCAATTCTTCTAGTTGTTTCCTTAGTTTAACTACTTCCACAGTGGCCATTCTCTAAAGGGACTTCGATATAGGCCTTGATCCAGGAATTTGATCAATGGAAAACTCAACTTCTCATTCTGGAGGATGTCCTGGAAAATCTTATGGAAACACATCAACATATTCTTTCACAACAGATACATACTCTATTTGAACATTCATTTTATCACCCACAACCATTTCATTCTCTTCCTCCCCAATAATTTAATTTAGTTGATCTACTGGGGGTGGATATAGATAACAATTAGGTGGTGACGATTCTGCTCTAAAGATAAGGTGTTCCTTATCATCATCATAAAAAATCGTAACCTCCTTCTTCTTACAATAAATCTTCGCATCATGATCTGAAAGCCAATCCATATCGAGGATTATATAAAACTCAATCATAGGTATGACTATGAGATAAGAGGATAAAGAACATTTATGTGCTATAATGGGGACTGATTCACAAAACATTGTTTCATTGATACTTCCCTTAGGAGTTTTAACTGACAAATCCCTTGTTAAATCAAATTGGAAATATCTAATATTCTTAGAAGATTGGGAAGATATGAAACAATGCAATGAACCAGAATCAAATAATGAATTTTCTAAACTTGAGGAAACCATAAAATTACCTGCACCACGTCTTTCGGAGATTCTACCTCAGCAGTAGTGATTGCATAAGCTTGGCCTTGATCTCTTGGCCTTTTCTGAGGTATGTTCCCCTAACACTTATGAGATTCATTTTCATAATGTCCCATCTCCCTACAATTGTAGCATTGGACATTGGTAGCTTCCTTCTTCCCCTTGCAATCACGAGCTTGGTGGCCTTTTTCACCACACTTGTAATAAGCTCCCATTCCTTTTAAGCAAGTACTGGGGTGTTTATTTCCATATTTACTGCAGGATGGTTATTCAAATTTTTCCTTCTTCCCCTTATTTCCATTCCTTGATTGATCAACAGATCTCTTCTTCTCTTTCTTTTCTTTAAAGTAATAAGACGTAGATAATTCTTTTTCTGTCTTGATAGCACATGAGATAATGTCTTCGTACGACGAGAAGGATTGTGAGACTAATTCTCGACAGAGAAATGGTTTTAACCCATCAATGAAACGATCAATATTACTTCTTGGGTTACATATATAATCTCCAACATACCTTGATAACCTTGTAAAGTTATCCTCATACCTTGTGACATTCTCATCCTCCTTTTGTCTCAGACTCAGAAATTGCCTTTCCATATCTCCCCGATGGTTGCGAGGAAAGTATTTTTCTAAAAACAGATCTTTGAACTCCCTCCATTCCATATTTGATACTTTATCATCTTCCATCATGTTTTGAATCAATGACCACCATTTATCAGTATCTCCAGTGAGGTGGTAAACTTCCATGATAACTTTTTCCCTTTCACTACTCCCCAAAGCCTGAAATATTTTTTCGAAAGAATTTATCCATTGCTCATATACTAAGGGATTTGTAATCCCATTGAATGTTGGTGTTTTCTGCCTCATGAAGTGATCTGAAATTTATCCTCTATGCTACGGATTAGGGTGCTCCATACGGGTAAGGTTATTAGTCATAACCTAAGTGAGTTGTCCCAGTATGGTGATTAGTTGATCAGCACCAGTTGCATCACTAGCTCCGCTATAAATATCTTGATCAGGAGGTAAATCCCTACATGGAGTGCATTCATTGATATGGTTTCCATTTCTTACACTAGGCACCATTTCTAAACAATCTCATAAACTATATTAGTTTATGAATAAAAATACATAATTCCATACTTGTAAAACACTTAACATAAATTAAACTATTTATGGATATAATCCATAATCATGAAAATGTTTTCATTGAGGAAGTATATAGTCATAAACAATTCATAATGATTTTTAAAGAAAATGATATTTATCCTAAGCATATCCCCCGGGAGTGTCGTAACCAAGAGTATATCAAGACCCGTTGTCGTACACCAGTTCCTGTTCGAGTCTAGCTCAAAGTGGTGTTTTTGGGTTTTACCCCTAGGTACATCTTTTCCAGAGCCGCCTTTAACTACTCGTATCTAGATAGGGATGTATTGCTCCGAAAACACACAAAATCTCGACAATACCAAAATTCTAGGAGGTTCTTCTACACTAATCTTCAAATTCGATCTTAAATCTCTGTGCTCAAATCAGAGTTTATCTAAATATGGCTTCCAAGTTTTGTACTAAACTTCCTCTGACACCAACTGTAACACCCTGACCCTAGTTACCCAGAGTCAATGCATTATTATATAACATTGGCATGATCACAAGAAAGATCAAGTCTCGAAAGGACGATTAGTTTAATAGCCTTGGAAACACTAGATATATTTATAAGTCTTACATTACATCATAAAGATGAAAACTACAACAACATAGTCTCCATAGTCCACACTCATATCCCCACATACTATCCCTTCAGGTCATTCATAACATACTTTTCACCTCCTCGGAAAAATAAAACATAGAAAGGGGTGAGATCAGATGCTCATTAAGGATAACAATATAGCGGAAACATTCATAAATAAGAATAAACATTTAATGCAATGTATAACTAAAACAAAATACTTTTAAACTTAAACTTAAAAAATAATATGGCAAAGAAGAAATGAAATAATTCCATTTACTTATTCACGTGGATATTCTACTAGTCGAAAAATCACATGCAATATCAATAACCACTTTCATAATGATGGAATGCATAATGCCAGACTATCACAACCACATAGCCAAGGCCTCATGCCAAGACTACAAATAATATTTTGTCAAGGCCTTGTTCCCAGACACAAGTTTGTATCATGAGACATAGCGATGCATCGAGGAGTTATAGCGGGCTCCACCCATCACTTATTAAGTCCAATGCATTCCTCAAATGAACAGGTTTAAACATAACATTAACATTCGTATTAAAACTAGCTTACAAAATTTTAATACTTTCTCCATAAACCATGAATGGTATAAAAATAATACATCCATAGTCAAACATATTACAAAACTGCCAATACAATATGGAAGATTTGTATCATAATAAATTAACTTCAAATAAGCTTAAAATCCATCAAAGGACGTTGACATAGATGAAATCAAAACTATTTAAGAGAAATATCTCTTTTTTTAATCATTTAAATGTCACATAATTATAAAATAAAACAATTACATTGAAAATATTCTTTGAAGAATCTAAGGGAAGCTTAAAAGATTTTATTGTAGCAGAAAATAGCCCCACCCACCGTATAAGTTAAAAAAAGACATTCTTACCTTAATTATGTCGAAAAGGTTCAAAATGACCTTGTTTGGAAAACGACAGAAAGATTACTTTATAAAAATCTTATAAAAAGTCAAACAAGGGTATAAATGACTTAACCCATATTCTGTAAATTATTATGAATGTTTTGAAAAACATTTTTAAGAAACATAGATGTGGATGATAAAGAGGTCCTAGTAGATAATTAGGTATAAAAAACCTCGAATAATGAAGAGATTGTGAAATAAACCCTTACCTTGTACTTTTCCTCAGTAGATGGTATTTTAACCTTTTGTATAATAGTTAAATTTTTTTTATTAAATTATACAATAACCATATACATAATTATGACGTCATATATGATCTCTTAACATTGATTTGTTAATAATATCTTAGTATTATCGTTGTTTCGGGTGTTAACTTACTTGTTTTATTTTATATGTTTTGATACATAACTCATGTTTTTTTATGAATTGGTTGTACCTTATTCATATCCAGAATGATATAATGTTCTTAAACATTTCTTTTAATCATCAAATGACAATTAGTCATGAATGGATACGATGGTGAATGAATCTCATCGCGTTCGTGGAGACAGTAGTCCGTAACGTACGCATGAGCGACAATATCATTCTTTTGATATTAAAGTAATATATAATTGGATGGAATATCATATATACAGAATCATTATCAGGTTATATTTATTATTTACATTAAATACACATCATTATTATACACATCCAAATAATAATATATTGAATAACAATTATACCACGACGTGAAGATGGTAAGCCGTACGTACACACGTATGGTGACATGTCATTCAATGGATGGATAGAATAATGAATATGGTTGTACCATATTTATAAAAATATCACAGTATATAGGAGATACTAGATTTATTAATGTAGAATGGGAATATCAAAGAATGTGAAAGTTTAAGAAGAAATGAACTTGAAAAAGGGTGGTGAAAACATCACATCTTCTTCGGGTTCTTCCTTTTGATTTGATCAAAAGGGATCCTTACGTTGGATTTATGATCAAAAAAAGGCCTATAGGTTGTAGTGAGGTAACTTTAGAGAGTATTTGGGCTGGTGTTGGATGATCCAAAATGCTTTTAATGTGTGAATTAGTGAGAAGGGGGAGTTCCCTTTTATAAGAGGGGTGAGGGGCACCTTTGGAAAAGCTAGAAATATTATTTTATTATAAATACATATTCGGTTTCTAATGGCTCAAAAGTAGATTATTTAAAGGTTAAGGAGGGGATAGGTCGAAAACCACTCAACCAATTGATTTTATACAGGTTTTGGTCACTAAATTAACCTTATCATTTAGTTTAAATTCTTTGTTAATTAGTTTGACATTTACAATGTCACTCTGTATTTTTATATTTTATAGTTAATAAACATACTATATACATCAAAGAGACCCCAAAGTGGTCCATTAATTATACACATATCATGATGTATGTCTCTTGGCCGAACCTAATATTTTTATGAATTTAATATCAATTAATAATATAATATTTATTTTAGAAACTATTTTATGTGAATTTTGACACTATTCAATAATTGATTTTTTATAGTATTAACAACTTTATTAATTATAAAACAATTCATTTAAGAAATCATATAATGTCATATAAAACAACGAAATTCATCGATGCTATAAAAACATTAAAATTATATTAGTTTTAACATGTATAATACCAATTATTTGATTCTTTCATTAATAAATAAATTACTACATCATTTTTGTGTCATAAATAATATTAAATATTAAATGTCTGAAAATTATCAATAAAATACCATTATGTAGGAAATATTTTTATATTTCTATTGAATCTTTATAGTCGAAAATCCAACATATATAACCCTATGTAAAAATTGTTTTTCTAAAAGATAATTGCTTATGTCATTTTTGTATTTATTTTAACATAATTAATATAAAGTGTCACTATCACTTACAAGTGGCTCCATGGGGTCCCAAAATCGACCCAAAGATACAAATGGTCGGATATTTATCAACCAATAAGGTTAGTACACGTTTTAGGGTAATTTATTTTTATTGTAATATTATTTGCTTACCCTTATTTACGAGATTTATCCTTTAACCATTGTAAATAAAATATTTACCAAAGTAATTATTCAAAATTGTATAAAAATAAAAGTTACCTATTTACACAATTTGGAAATCCTGATTCCAAATATGGAATCCATTTTTCCAAATTTGAAACACAGAAGTGGAACAAATTAATTTAAAATTAATTCCCGTTGTTAAAACAAAAAAGCGTGTTTTTAAGAGATAATAGCTATCAAAAGATTGACACTTGTTCATGACCGTTTTAATTGTGAAATTATGTCCAATTACAAAAATTGTATTAAATGGTAATAATATATTATAAATATACTTTAAAACCACTCAAATTTAAAATTTTTCACTACTAATTATTTCTATTAAGAAGTTGTTTTTAATTAAAATTTATAAATTTTCACTATTCATCAAAATATAAATGTCATCCGAAAAGTTCCAAAATTTTACCATAGGATAATTTCGATATTCCTAATCCAAAAATGAAGTCAATATTGAGAGATAATATTTATTAAATTTCTAAACGTGGGTAGTAATATTCATAATGGCTTGTTTGATTGGTTGTGGTGTGTGTTAGAACTCGAAGTTGTGTACAACACACGCTGACGTATTATTTAAAGAGAAGTGTACCGTGTAAGCTTGGGGTGTTACATGATGCATAAAGTTTTATGGGTGGTCGAATATTTTCATGTTAGATAATACTATTTGAACCTTGGGGGAGATATAATATTCCTCCCATAATTCCCATTAATACATATATAGTTTTGGGAGGAAATATTGATTGCAACGTTTATCAATGTTACTCAAAATGAGGAACCTAAAACCAGTCATGGAAACATAATATTAGTGGATGTTCCTGATAGATGAATTTTATTATGGTTTGTGATGAGGTTATTTAGTTCAATTTAGTTCTTATTGATGATCTGTGAAAGGAAATATATCTAATATTGAACTAGAATAGTTTGGGGTAGATTGAATATGAATAATTTTAATTTTATGATTTTTTGGATGAGGGAAAATTTTATCCCCTTATATGATTACATGGAGAATAAATTTATCTTCCTTTCCATGAGGTTATAGTGTGGTGTGACTCATATTTTGGAGTCTATTTTTTGTAGTGCCATAAAAACCACATAGTCTAGTTTTAGTTGTGAACACATTAGCAAGTGTATAACTATTTTTTAAGGGAATTTTAATTTTTATCTTATCATCAAATAGTTTTAGTGTTCAGATAAATGATAGATAAAGATCAAATAATGTGACTTAGTTTTTTTCAGGGTAATATGTCTGATTTTGGATTCCATGAATAATACGACATAAGGAAGGGGGTCCTACCTATTTGTATACATGATTTGGTTAAATTATTGGTGCTGAAAATTTCCATCCTAACTTCATGTGGGAGGAAAATGGCCTCTGTCTGGGAGACTTCTCCATGGGAATCTACCGACTAATAAAGAGTATAAGAGAATATGAAATCAAATTGGGTTAAATGGATACCACCCAAATTCGGGTTGAAAATTAATATTGACAGACTAATATTGATTGTTATATGAATGGGGTAGTCCATGAGCATGATGATAGGGTGTTGATGTTTTAAAGATTCAATTCCAAATATTCATCTATAAAATAAATTGGAGAAGAATCAAGATCAAATTCCACTAATCTATCAATTTTCTTATTTTATGTAATATTTATTGATGTGTTGGAATCAAATAATAACATTCTACTGGGATTCCAAAAATTATTACAAGTATACAATGTGAGATATCATAATACACACATAGGGTCATGATTCATATGGGAATGATATGTATGTTATATATATTTGTAGGGAAGGTAATTTTGTGTAGGTTAGACCATCTAGTAGTGGGGGTGTTTGTGAAAGTCTCATAATTTATCTATATATTGGGTCCCTCTTGAATGATTGTATCCTCTTTGGATGTGAAGGCTCACTTTGGATTCATCACTATATAACAACCAGATATTCATTTATTTTTATGTATGAATTTAATTATGACTTAGTGAGAATTGAGAGAGAATTATTTTCTAAAGCCTTATTATAATGAGGTCCAAATAAATGATCCTTTAAAGGAAACATGTTTTCAAAAAGAAAAGTGAAAATAGAGTGTAAATTTTTTATTTTGACAAAAATTATTAATAATGGAATATTAATAAAAAATTTATTTGAGAAGGGGATTATAAAATAATATTAAAAATGTCACGTTGAAAATAATAATTAATACCTTATAAATGAAAAATATAAATTTTATCAAAATAAAATTTAGGGTGGATGATAAAACCCTTTATTTTTAAGGGATAGAAAATTCATTTGAAAAATTTGAAATAATGTATTTATGAAGAAAAATTTTCAAAGGATAAATAAATACATTCATTTGAATTTAATATATAAAGTAAAAGGATAATTGTTGATAAAAATAATTATATATTCCACTAATAGTGGAGAACTTTTTTTGTATGTAAAAATAGGGTCATGGAAGAAAAATCTATTTATCATAATGGGAAGTATTATTAAAAAAATTCATTAAAAACACTAAAATCACAAATAAAGAAAAAATTTGTGTGGAAACTAGTATCCACATAAAATAATCTATAATACATACTAATATCATCATAGATAGTAACATATAAATCATGAATAAATATAGACAATGATTTGTGAGTATGAACCAATTAGGAGAATTGAGTCCAAAAAATGCCTTAGGACTCTAGTAACTTTTGAATAAAACGTAAGTGGAACCAATAAAATAATATTCTTATATTAATTCAATGTAATAAATCATGTATAATTTGAAAATACATTCATGGGATGTATATACACCATATCAAATAGAAATATTTTCAAAACATTAAGTCATTTCTAAATGAAGAGGATTTCATATGAAAACCGCTGATAGACATTGAATCTTTTAAATAAAAACCAAAATCGCGAATGAATAGAGAAAAAACATTTTAAATCACCATTTATGGTTAAATAATGATAAAAAATGAAAATGGAGAAATATTTACACCCTTAAAAATGAATATTTATGCATAACGTAAAGATTCCCTATGGGATTCAAATTTGAGGCAATAAAACTGTTACCTTATTTTCATGATTATTAAAATGTGATCAAAACTTCTATATTGAATACATAGAGAATTTTATATAATATTTATATAACCATATTCATACGCAAAAAATTTACAAGATTCATTCATAATCATTATCAATAGGTATATTAGTTATTTTTATCATTTTTTACCATAACAGGTGTTTAAAATTTGGACTGTAAGTAGTTGTTTTCATGGATCAGTGGAAATGTTCAATATTAATACAATTTTATTCAATAAATGTTAATTAATGTTACTATCATTTATAACTTTTAATGATTTATTTAGTTTAAATTTCATTTTATGTGTACTGTATTCATTATCCTATAATATGAAATTTAAAATTCACATTGTTCGCTGATTTTGAACATACAAATGATGTTCTTACAATTAAAGATGCTAATATTGTTATATCCATTCCTGAAAAAATAATTAATAATTATATTAATGTAAGAATATAACTTAAAATATATATTTTTTAATATAAATGTTATAATTTCATTTCATTAGTCAAGAAATTTGTCAAATTGACCCATTAATGAACATTCATTATCATGATTGGTGATTATGGTTATGGGGTATTTATTTTGATAGTGTTATAATTTAATAATTTGGATTTTTATGATTTTGAACCAAGTTTTAAGATTATACACAGGGAAATAAAAACATGAATAAAATTGAAAATATGATTCATCCAGGACACGGTAGTCAGCACAACACATGATTAGTGTTTCTATTCATAAAAAATTGAGTGGGATGGAGGTTGATAGTATGTGAATGTTTAAGAATCATAGTGAAATTTCAAATAATTTATTTATTCCAAAATAAAAACATTAATACCAGAACATAGAGGTAGTGATTAAAAATAGAAAGCATTTCCTTGTAAAGGAGTTAATCTATGCACATACATTAATGAAAAATATAATTTTTCATAGTAGATAGTTGTGAATACAAAATGGTATATCCATTATTATAACAACATGTAAAAACAATTTATTTTTTTATTGTGCATTTTGTTTGGAGATAAAATAATATGAAATAAATGTTAAGAATGTTGTGATACCAACATTGAGACCTTGAACATCCTCTTAATGAATTCATTATATTAATTGGAAAGAGGAAATGTTTTTGTATAAGAGAATTATGGAGTTAAAAAGATATAAGGAAGATGATATTTTTTATGAAAATAAATGAAATTTCAATAAATTACATCTATACTCATAGGGTTTAGGTGATCTCCACTTTAAAAATGAAGATGGAATTTTCCATGGAAAATAATGTTATGTAATGTGTTTGAATTGATTGGAATTAAATTTTGGCGACATAGGTGAGGGTAGGTTCGTAAGATGTGTATGTACGACATTAAAACCTAATAATTTTTTTATATAATATCTAAATATCATGTTAATTTATTAAATTTTGATCCTCATTTGATTAGTCATTTATACACTTATCACACATAATTAAATTTTAATTTTTCCATTTATTATATAAAAAAATTTAATTTATCACATATTTATAAATATATAATTTATAACTGATAATTTGGGATCTATTTATCATTATTTAATTTCTAATTTGGAAAAAATAACTATTATAAAAAATTATTTATTGTGTTGATATTTTTAAAATTTTCATTTTAACCATTATGTGTTCATAGTTTTATTTTACATTTATATTCATTTAAAGTAGATTTAAATAATTCTAATATATTTTTAATCATGATTTTGGAAATTTTATTTAAAAATATTCTTCTAATTTCGAAAATACACTATATTTAGAAACCTATTATTCTTTTAAAAATAAATATTTTACTAGGGTAACTAATATTAACCAAGGTAACTTAATCATTGTGCACAAAAATAATGTGCATTTATTTAAATAAATTTTAACCCATTATGTTACATTTAAAATATATTTCATTTGATTCAAATTATAAAATCTAATTTTAAATTAAAAATATATAATATATTTAAAAAAAATTCATTGAAAAGTTTCTTATATTTTAGAATTTCACATACAAATTTTAATTAGAAAATGATATTTTAGAATATATAATGTTACATAAAAGACATATAATTTTTAAATAATATTTTCTTATATGTATTAGGTTATTCTTATAACAATTTGTTGTTACTAATGCTAAAATATTTTCCAAATTTTTATTTTCCACTATTAAAGTAAAAAATCAATTATTTCATAAAACTTCCAAAAACTCATGTTAATCTAATATGACCATAAAAACAAATAAAATATATTTTTTTCAAATTCACATTGTAAAATTGATTAATTAAACTCTAAAATATAATAAAAAATGCACTGACAAATATTTTCTTATATGGAATCATTTTTTACACACTAAGAATTATCGTAATTTATTTTAATTATAAATATATCAATCATTAAAAAAATTCATTTTTATAAAATTCATTTTATGCATAAAAAGATATTTTTTTTACTTTTTTATATATAATAATTGTTTTCAACATTAATGATGAATTTTATTTTTTCCTTATATATATATTTCAAATTTATATTACCTTTATTTATATAAAATATTTATATTGATACATAAGGATAGTCTATATTGGTTTATTTTTCGTTTTTGTATTTTTTTTAAATCCTCGAAGAACATAAAATTTTAGGATAAAACCTTAGTTTATTACATTCTTCCTCCACATAAGTAAATTGTGTCCTGATAATTTAATTATTATCAAATTGTAGAAATAGATAAATGTGGTGAAAATATTGAAATTCAATAAGATATGATACACAATGTCGTAGATAATAATAGAAAATAAATATTTTTCAAAACCATTCCCTAGAAAAGTGTCTCATAACTTGGTATTAAGGATGTTTTGATGGATTCAAATTTAATCATAGAGAATTTATACATTCCCTATCACTATTGGAGGGTCACAGTTTTTTTAGAATATACTATTTCTCTCTATATAAATAAATGAAATTAAATTTTATGATATACATTATATTTGAATATTCTTTGAGGAGTATATTTTTATTTACACAATGTTTATATTTCAAAACATAGTAATCATTAAACCAATTTTCTACCTAAAACATATAAATCACTGATGGTGGTGACTTGATACTATTAGAGAAAATAAATGATAAAATAGTGCTAAATGAACAATATTAAATCCACTAATTCATGGTGGAATGTATGTGAAAAAATAATTTCTATTATCCCCTTCATTGACATGAAATGAATTGTGAAACACAGTGAATTTTTTTCCTAACAAAATCCACTATTCCCTATTATACTCCTTGTTTTTGGGTTGGATTTTTTTGGATTAAGGATATTTCGATTTAAAATATTTAGGGATATTGAGATGGAATTTGGTTACTATTATGTCGATATCAGTTGGCACTACACTATAGACCAAAAAACCATTCTGTTGAGGGGTGGGATAGGCTATAGTGGGAAGTGATTATGACATTATAGTATAATATACTAACAGATATACCACAAACAGATGAGCTACACCACTATGAATCCATCCAAGCGGGTATTTTTTAAAGGCCATCGCTGTGTTGCATAATCCATGATTTTTTGAGTCATGATTTCAAATACCAAGACACATATCACTTCTCTGATTGGTTTCAAATAGCTGGTGTACCTATATAGTGAAAAATAATCAGATTTTATGCCTATAATTAGGTTATTATTGAATTTAAAAGGGGAAATTTTTTATATTCTTCAAAGTATTCTTTTGTGATTGGTCAATGGAGATTTAATAAGGTTTTTTAACGCATTTTATCCCAAGTTATCACCTAAAAACATAGCATCATTCACCTTCTTCTTGCATTAACTCAATGAACTATAATTCACTATAGAAAACTATAACACCCCATGCTTCCACGGTGCGCTTCTCTTTGAATAATACAATAGCTTTTGTTGTACGCAACTTCGAGTTCTAACACACCACAACCAATCAAACTAGCAATTATGAATAGTAATACCTAATTTTTGAATAATTTTAAATTTTATCCTTTTAAAATATACTTCAAATTTGGATTTACAATATCAAAAGTATCTTAGGGTAATTTTTTGGTAATTTTCTGAAAATGTTCAGTTTTTGATAAATAGTGAATAATTATAAATGTTAATTAAAAACAACTTTTTTAATCAAAATACTTTATAGTGAAAATTAGACTATTGAGTGGTTTTAAGTATAATTAGATTATATTATTACCATTAAATCCAATTTTGGTCATTGGATGTAATTTCACATTTATACTGTACATCAGCAAGTATCAGTCATTGGATAGTTATTATTTCATAAAAACACGCTTTTTATTTTGACAATGGGAAATAATTTTAAATTAATTTCTGCCACTTCTGTGTTTTTAATTTAGAAAAATGAAATCCATAGTTGGAATTATAAGGTCCAAATTCTGTAAATAGGTATATTTTATTTTTATACATTTTGAATAATTACTTTGGATAATATTTTATTTACCATGGTTAAAGGGTAAATCCAGTAAATATGGGTAAACAAATAAATATATAATAATATTAAATTACACTAACAATTTTTCTAACCCTATTTTATAATACATTTCCGAAAATGGGAATCCATGGGTTGATTTTGGGATCCCATGGAGCCACTTGTAAGTGATAATGTCACTTTATATTAATTATGTTAAAGTAAATACACAAATGAAAAAAGCATATATCTTTTAGTAAAACAATTTTTTATATAAGTTTGTATATTTTATCTATTGGACTATAAATATTCATTATAGAGTTAAAAATATTAGAAACATAATGGTATTTTATTTATAATTTTTGGACATTTAATAAGTAAATTTATTTACGACACAATGACGATGCAATCTCTTTCTTATTAATGAAAGAATCAAATAAATGGTATTAATAATGATAAAAAAATAATTTTAAGGTTTTGATGAAATAAACGAATTTAATAGGTTAATATGAAATGTTAGGATTTATTAAATGAATGTATTTTTAATCAATATAGTTTTTAGGACTAACAAAAAAAATTAAATAGTTTCAAAATTGACAAAAAGGGGTTTTTAAAACGAATATTATATTATTAATTGATATAATATACCTAAAAGTCTAAGGTTCTTCCAAATGACTTATATAATGATATTTAAATCATCATTGAAGAACTTGGGGTTCCCTTGGTAGTTTACTGTAAGTTTATTAACAATATAATTTAAAAATACAAAGAGACATGGTAAATGTCAAACTATTTAACTTAGAGTTAAATTTAAACATAAATTTAATATAGTGTACCAAACATGTATATAAGCTAATGGTTGATGGTTTTTCGACCCATAACCACCTTATACTTTAAATAATTCATTTTGGAGCCATTTGGAAGTAAAAATTATTTTATTATAAAATAATATTTCTAGTTTTTCCTAAGGTGCCCCTAACCCCTCTTATAAAATGGCACTCCACTATTCACCAAATTCACACCGTCAAAGACTTTTGGCTTGTCCAAAACCTACCAAAATACCCAATTGACAATCATAAATTCATTCTAGAGGGCTTCCTTTAATCAGAAAACCCACCTAAGGATCCCTTTTGAACAAATCAGAAAAAAAGAACCCGAAGTAGAGGTAAATATTTCATCACATCTTTCAAGTTATGTTCTTCTTACACTTCCATGTTCATTGTTGTTTCCATTATAAAATAATAACCCCAGTATATTCTATATAATATGTGTTATTATATATATGGGACAACCATATTCATTATTCTATCCATCCTTTGAATGGCATGTCACCATACGTGTGTACGTACGGCTTACCGTCTCCACATCGTGGTGTAATTTTTATTCAATACATTATTATTTTGATGTGTATAATAAGGATGCCTAATTGTGGTAAATAATTAATATAACATGATTATGAATCTGTATATATGATATAAAATACAATTATAGAAGATTTTAATATCAAAATAATGATATTATTGCCAGTTCGATTGTACAGATTACCGTCTCCATGAACGCGATGAGATTCACTCCCCATCTGAATAATTCAAGAATAGTTTTCATTTTATAATGATTTTGAACATAATACCATTATGTATATGAATCAAATACATCCTATCCATAACAATAAAGGCTTACGTAACAAATAATATAAAGGAAATTGAATTAGCTAACACCTGAAACAATGATACTACAAAAATATCATTAACAATGAAATATTAAGATAATATATGATATCATATTAAAGTATATGGTTATTGTATAATTTAATATCAATTATTTCACCGTTATATCGGAGGATAACCTACCCTTGACCAATGAAAAGTACAAGTTAAGGGTTAATTTCACAATCTCTTTATTATTCGAGGTTATTTATACATAATTATCTACATGGACCTCTTTATCATTCACATCCATGTTTCTTAAAAATGCATTCCAAAACATTTTTACTATTTTCTAGACTATTGTTTAATGTCATTTATACCCTTGTTTGAATTTATATAAAATGGATTAAAAGGAATCTTTCAGCCTTTTTCCAAACAAGGTACGTAATAACTTATTCGACAAAATTAAAGTAAGAACGTTTTTTAACTTATACGGAGGGTGCGGCTATTTTATGCCATTATAAAATCATCGAAGCATCCCTTAAAGGCATATAATATTATTATCAAAATAAATGTTTTCTTTTATAATTATTTAACTTTAAATATTTTCAATAAAAATAAAGAGATAATTCTCTCAAATTGTTTTGATTTCATCTATTTCAACATCCTTGAATTGATTTTATAATTATTTGTAGTCGATTCATTAAGATACAAATATTCTATATTTTATTGAAGTTTTGTGATATTTTTGATTATAGATGTGTTATTTTTATACAATTCATGGTTTATGGTTATAGTATTGACATTTTCTGTGCTAGTTTTAATACGAATGTTTATGTTATATTTCAACCTTTTCGTATGAGAAATGTATTGGACTTCGTAACTGACAGGTGGATCTCGCTGTAGCTCCTCGATGCATCGGTAGGTCTCATGAGACAACTATACGTGGAATTGGATGAGGCCTTTCCAAATTTGATATATTGCTTTAGACGAGGCCTTAATCATCTTTAGACATCTTGGTCGAGGCCTTGAAAAAATGTTTCAGAATGTCCGGCATTATACATTCCCTCATTATGAAAATAATATTGATGGTTTATGTGGTAATTCGACTAGTATAATACCCATGATTATGTTTTATTATGAAATTATTTACTCATCTCATATTCATTTGATAAAAGTGTTCATGTTAATTATTTATAAAGGCATGTGTTTTCAATTATTCACCATGCTTAATATTTTCATTATCTTCTGTTGTATTGCTTACACTTATTAAGATTTTGATCTCACCCCTTTCATATGTTTCATTTTCCTAGGATATGAAGAAGTTAGTTATGAGTGACATGCAGGAAAAATCTAGGAGGCTTGGATGTTTCTAATGGAATAAATTAGGGTTGTATTTCTTTTATAGTTGTAATGTTAAACATATGTATGAATCTTTTTTCCAATAATACTAAACTAATCGACTTTTATTGACATGATCTACTTGTCATCATAACAATGTTATGCAATAATGAACTGACTATGGGTAACTGGGGTCCAGGTGTTACAATTGGCATAAGAGGAAGTTTAGTACAAACCTTGGAAACTAAATTTAGATAAACTCTGATTAGAGAACATTATCCTAAGATATACATTGAGGATTAGTATAGACAAACATCCTATAATTTTGGTATTATAGAGATTTTTTGTGTTTTCCAAGAAATACATCCATGTCTGGAAACGAGCAGGAAGAGGCAGCTCTGGAACAGATGTACCAAGTGGTAAAACCCGAAAACACAGCTTTGAGCTAGACTCGAACGGGAACAGGTGCACGACAATGGGTTATCCTGCACTCTTGGTTACGAAACTCTCAGGGGATATGCTTATAATAATTCTCATTTTATTTACAAACCATTAGGAAGGGTTTATGAGTGTATACTTCCTCAAAGAAAACATTTTAATGATTATGTATTATATCCAAAAACTGTTCAATTTATGTTAAGGGCTTTACAAGTATGTAATTATGTATTTCGATTAATAAACTAATCTAGTTTATGAAATTGTTTAGAAATGGAGCCTCGTGGAAGTAATTGAAACCGTATCAATGAACGTAATCCATGTAGGTATTTCCCTCCTACTCAAGAAAATTATAGCGGAGATGGTGATGCAATTGGTGCTGATAAGCTTATCACTATATTGGGAAAGCTCACTCAGATTATGAAAAATGACCTTACCTGTATGAATTAACCTAATCCACAACGTGGAGGATCAATGTAAGATCTCTTGATGAGGCAACAACCACCAACATTCAAAGGGGGCACCAATCCACTAGTAGTTGAGAAATGGATAAATTCCTTAGATAAAATATTACACGACATGGGGAGTAGGGAAAGGGAAAAAATTATAATAGAAGTTTACCACCTCACAGGAGATGCTGATCAATAGTGGTCATTGACTCAAAAAACAATGGAATATGATGAAGTATCAAATATGGAATAGAGGGAGTTTAAATAAATTTTCTTAGAAAAATAATTTCCTCATGACCATTTTTTTATATATGGAAAGACAATTTTTAAGGCTGAGGAAAAAGGAGGATGCAAATGTCACAAAGTATGAAGCTAACTTTACAAGGTTAGCAAGGCATACTATAGATTAAAAATGTAACCCATGAAGTAAGATTTATCATTTAATTGATGGGTTAATACCATTTCTCCATCGAGCATTTGTGTCACAATCCATCTCATCTTACGAATATAGTGTCAAATGTGATATCAAGACAAAAAAGGGATTCTCTAAGTGTTACGACATTAATGCAAAGCATGAGTAGAATAGAACAGATAAACACTCTAGGAATGGAAATAAGGAAACATGTATTAATGGAAAAACTGAATTTCTATCCTGTGATAATTGTGGAAGAAAACACACTATAACCTGTCTAAAAGGAAAAAGAATTTTTTACAAATGTGGACAGAAATGCCATCATGCTGGTGATTGTATGTGAAAGAAATATGCTACCAGTGTTCAATTATACAATTACAGGGATATGTGAAATTATGTGAATGAATGTCCTATGAATCATGGGAATATACCTCAGAAGAGGCAAAGGGATCAAGGCCATGCTTATGCTATCACTACTGCTGAGGTTAAAGTTCCGAAAGACGTAGTAGCAGGTAATTTAATGGTTTCCTCGCACATAGAAAATGATTTATTTGATTCTGGATCATCACATTGTTTCATATCATCCGATTTTTCTATGAAAATTAGATATTTCTAATTTTATTTAACAAGGGAGTTGTTAGTAAAAACTCCTAAGGTAAGTATCATTGCAACAATGTTTTGTGAATCAGTTCCAATTAGAGAATATGAATGTTCTTTATCTATAGATCCCATCGTCGTACCCCTGATTGAATTTGATATAATCCTCTGTATGTATTGGCTTTCAGACCATGATGTGAAAATTTATTGTAAGAAGAATGAGGATACAATTTTTGATGATGATAAGGAGTACCTTATATTTAGAGCAGAAATGTCACCACCAAAATCTTATCTAAATCCACCCCCAGAAGCTCAACTAAATTCAATTAAAAGGTAGGAACATAATGAAATAACAATGGATGGGGAAAACAATGTAAAAATATAGGATGTACATATTTTTCAAGAATATGGAGATGTGTTTCTAAATATTTACCTCGATATGCTTCAGAATGAGAAATTGAGGTTTCCATTGACATAATTCCTGGTTGAAGGCCCACATTGAAAATACCTTATAGAATGGCCACTGTGGAATTAGTGGAACTGAAGAAAAAAATATAGGAATTGAGTAATAAGGGATTTATTCAATCTACTGTTTCTCCATGGGGAGCCCCTGTAATTTTTGTTAAGGATAATGATGGATCTATGAGGTTGTGAAATAACTATAGGGAGATCAATGATATAAAAATAATGAACAAGTATCCCCTACCTCACATTGATGATTTATTCGGCCAAATTCATAGAGCACAATACTTTTCAAAGATTTTTCTTTCGATCTGGATATCATCAGTTGTGTCTGAAGAAGGAAGACAATCCGAAAACAACATTTCGAACTTGGTACGAGCATTACGAGATTACATTAATGCCTTCTGGGTTGACTAATTCACCCTCTGTCTTCCAGGATCTAATGAATATAGTTTTCAAGGAATATCTGGATGACATTGTAGTGGTAAATATTGATGATATTTTTATATACACCAAAAGCTATGATGATCATGAAAATCACTTGCGCATTATTCTAAAGACTCTTAGAATACAAGAACTATATGTGAAGTTTAACAAGTGAAAATTCTAGCTTCAGGAGATTTCATTACATGGCCACATTGTCTCTAATGATGGAATCTCTGTTGATCCTTCTAATACCAAGGCAATCCAAAAATGGCCTGCACCAACGAGTATAATCGAGGTATGCCGTTTTATTGGTTTAGTAGGTTATTATCAGCATTTCGTCCAGAATTTTATCTGATTGGCAAACCAATTAGCCAAGCTCACATGTAAAGAGGATAATTTTTTTTGGAAAAAATAGTGTGGAAAATGTTTTTAAGAATTAAATATGAGATTATTCAATCCTTTTATATTGACTCTACCATCGAGGAATGACAAGATTGTTTTTTTATAGCGATGCATCAATGAAAGGACTTGGTTGTGAACTTATGAAGAATGATAGCGTTATTTCCTATGCATAACGACATTTAAAAATTCATGAGCAAAACTATCCAACTCAAGGGCTTGAGTTAGAAGCTCTAATATTTTCTTTGAAGATATGGAGGTATTATCTCTATGGTGAACAATGTGAGACATATACTGATCACAAGAGTTTGAAGTATATTTTCTCACAGAAAGAACTCAACTTGAGGCAAAAAAAAGATGGCTTGAACTACTCAAGGATTATGATTTCACTATACACTACCACCTGGGGAAGGAAAATAAGTTGGTATATGCTTTGATTAGTAAGGATCATGGAGTTTTGAACAATATGAGAGTGGAAAATGATCCTATATACAAGGATCTAGTAATGATGGATATGGGAATCACCATGGAAGGTGAAACATCAATAATTTTTCAAATGGTTTCCAATCCATCCTTATTAGAAATGATAAAGAGTTCTTCGATCAGTGATGATGAGTTTCAAAAGAAGATTAAAGCTATGAATGACGGGATATTGAGTGACTTTATGTATGAAGATGGAATTTTGAAATTTAGGAAGAAAATTTGAGTTCCCGATATACCTTTTCTAAAAAAGGAATTGTTAGATGATGCTCATAGCTCCAATTTATCTATACTCCCTGGTAGAACTTAGATGTATAGATATTTGAAGGATCATTTTTAGTGAGACAACAAAATAGGGAGATTGATGATTTTGTGATGAGATGTATGGTTTTTCAACAAGTGAAATCTAGAAGGAAAACCCTGGAGGAGTCAAGAAACCTCTTCCCATTCCAGAGTGGAAATAAGATAGTATTACAATGGACTTTTTCGTGGGACTACAAAAGACTCTTAGAAGGAATGATGAAATATGGGTCATTGTTGACCGTCTTACCAATTCAGCAGGTTTTCTTCATATAAGAGATGATTTACCACCTGAAGGTCTAGAAAGACTATAAATTAATGAATTTGTGAGACTTCATGGAGAACCCCTATTGATTGTTTCTGATTGTGATCTCAATTTTACATCATGATTCCAGAAAATTCTTCAGAAATCCCTTGATACTAAACTTTGTTTGAGCCCTGCCTACCACCCTCAAACTGATAGACAATCAGAACGGACTACTGAAACCTTAGAAGACATGTTGAGATCTTTCTCACATGACTTTCAAGGTATGTGGGATCAATATTTACCTCTTGTAGAATTTTCCTATAACAATAGCTTCAATTCATGTATTCAGATGGCACCATATGAAGCGTTATATGGAAAAATATGTCGTAGACAAACTTGTTGGGATGATTTTGGTAAAGGAAAACTCAAAAACCCAAAACATGGTGAAGAAACGATGGAAAAGGTGATGTTAATTAAAACCCACATCAAAGAAGCTCAAAGTAGGCAGAAGAGTTGTGCTGATAACCAAATGAATCATTCAGAATTTCAGGTATGCGATCACATTTTCTTAAAGGTATCTCCATGGAAGGGTGTTATACATTTCGGTGAGAAGGGTAAATTGAGTCCCCGGTACATCGGACCTTTCGAAATTCTAGAACTAATTGGGGTTATAGCATACTGTTTGTCAATGCCTCCAAGACTCTCCAAAGCTCACAATGTGTGTCACGTATCACTGTTGAGAGAATAAATGCCTGACCCAACACATGTATTCACCTATGAGGAAATTTAACAGGAACCTGATATTTCTTATTGTGAAGAGCCTATAAAAATTCTTGATACCAGAGAACAAGTATTGAGAAACCAGTTGACTCGTCAAGTAAATGTTCTATGGAGAAACCATAATATGGAAGATGCAACATGGGATCATGAGGAACTTATGATAAAGAACCACATGAGTCTTTTTATTCATTAATATTCTAGAAATTTCAGGGATGAATTTATTTGAAGGAGGTGATAATGTAAGACCCCATGCTTCCACTATAGGCTTCTCTTTGAATAATACAGTAGCGTGTGTTTTTGGAAACATCGAGTTCTAACACACCACAACCAATCAAACCAGCCGTTATGAATAGTAATACCCACATTTTTGAGATTTTATAAATTTTATATTTCTAAAAGGAATTCATTTTTGGATTCATTATATCAAAATTATCTTCGGTGGAATTTTTGTAATTTTTATGAAAACATTCAGTTTTTATGAATAGTGAAAAATATATAATTTAAATTAAAAACAACTTTTTTAATCAAATTATTTTATAGTGAAAAATTATACTATTGAGGGGTATTTAAGTATAATTAGATTATATTTTTACCATTTAATCCAATGTTGGTCATTGGACATAATTTTACATTTAAACTGGAAATAAGCAAGTATCAATCTTTTGATAGTTATTGTTTCTTAACAACACACTTTTTGATTTGACGACGAGAATTAATTTTAAATTAGTTTCTTCCACTTCTGTGTTTTCAATTTAGAAAAATGGATTCTATATTTGGAATCTGGAGGTCCACATTTTATAAATAGGTAACTTTTATTTTTAGACCTTTTGAATAATTACTTCGGTTAATATTTTATTTACCATGTTAAAGGGTAAATCTGATAAATAAGGGTAAAAAATAATATTATAATAATATTAAATTTTTTTAACATGTGTTCTAACCCTATTGGATGATATATTTCCCACCATGGGCATCATTGGGTCGATTTAGGGATGCCATGGAGCCACTGGGATGTGATAATGACACTTTATATTAATAAAGTTAAAGTAAATACAAAAATTACATAAGCATATATGTTTTAGTAAAACAATTTTTTACATAGGGTTACATATAATAAATCTTAGACTATAAATATTAAATATAAATCTCAAACTATTTCCTATAAAATGGTATTTTATTTATAATTTTTAGACATTGAGTAATTAAATTCATTTATGACCCAATGATGAGGCATTATTTTTCTTATTAATGAAAGAATAAAATAAATGGAATTATAAATGTTAAAATAAATATAATTTGATTGTTTTGATTCCATAAAAGAATTTTATAAGTTAATATGACATGATAGGATTTATTAAATTAATCAATTTTTAATTAATAATGTTTTTAGGACTTTAACAAACAAATAAATTTTTAAATAGTGTCAAAATTGACATAAAAGATTTTTTAAAACAATTATTATATTATTAATTGATATAATATTCCTAAAAATCTAAGATCAGCCCAATAAATTATATAATGATTGGTATATCATTAATTATCCTCTTGGGGTTCTCTTGGAAGTTTATTGTTTGTTTATTAACCATATAATATAAAAATACAAAGAGACTTGGTAAATGTCTAACTATTTAACTAAGAGTTAAATCTAAAAGATAAAGTTAATATAGTGACTGAAACCTATCTAAAACCTATTGGTTGAGTGGTTCTCAACCCACCCCAATCATTTCCTTTAAATAATTCATTTTTAAGACAATATAAAACCAAAATGATTTTATTATAAAATAATATTTCTAGTTTTTTCTAACGTGCCCCTCACACCTCTTTTAAAAGGGAACTCTCCCTTTCCCCAAATTCACACCTTCAAAGCATTTTGGCTCGGCCAAACCCAACCGAAATACCCTCTCAACTATACTCCCTTCACCATAGAGGACTTTATTTTGTCATAAGATTAACCTATAGAGACTTTTTGATCAAATCAAAATGAAGAACCTGAAGAGGAGGTAAATATTTCATCAACTCGTTCAAGTTCCTTTCTTATTCAACATCTTCTTTATTTTTTGTTTCCATTCTAAAATTATAACTCCAGTATCTTCTATATAATTTGATTTTATTATAGATATGGTACAACCATATTCATTATTCTATCCATACTTTGAATTACATGTCACCATACGTTTGTACGTACGACTTACCATCTCCAGGTTGCGGTGCAATTGTTATTCAATACATTATTTATTGGATGGGTATAATAATGATGTATAATTAATGTAAATAATGAATATAACATGATTATGGTTTTGTATACATAATAAAAAATCCAATTATATACCATTTTAATATAAACTGAATGATATTATCGCTCATGCATACGTACGGATTATCGTCTCCAGGAACGCGATGAGATTCATTCCCCATCTGAATCAATCAAGAAACATTTTCAATTTATAATGATTATGGACTTAATATCATTATGTATATGAATCAAATACATCCTATCCATAACAAACATGGCTTAATTAACCAATTATATAATGGAAAACAAATCATTTAACACCTGAAATGATTATACATCAAAAATATCATTAACGAAGAAATATTAAGATCATATACGATATCATATAAATTTATATGGTTATTGAATAATATTATAACAATTATTTCACCATTATACAATATGTGAGCCTACCCTCGACCATGGAAAATTAAATGTTAAGGGTTATTTTCATAATCTCTTCATTATCCGAGGTTGTTTATACATAATTATCTACAGGGACCTCTTTATCATTCACATCCATATTTCATAAAATTATATTCCAAAACATTTTTCTTTTTACTAGACTATGGTTTAATGTTATTTATACCCTTGTTTTAATTTTTGAAAAATGGTTAGAAAGGAATCCTTCTATCATTTTCTAAACAATGTACCTTATGACCATTTCAACACAATTAAGGTAAGAATGTTTATTTATCTTATATGGAAGGTGCGGCTATTTTCCGCCATTATAACATCATAGAAGCTTCCCATAAAAACTTTTAAGAATACTTTAAAAACAAAATTTTTCATTTATAATTATGTAACTTAAAATGATTTAAAAAAAAATAAATAGATACTTCTCTCAAATTTTTTTGATTTCTTCAATGACAATGTCCTTTTAAGGATTTTATACTTATTTGAAGTCGATTCATTATGATACAAATATTCCATATTGTATTGATGGTTTGTTATATGTTTGAATGTGGATGAGTTATTTTTATACCATTTATGGTTTATAGTTAATTTATTGTCATTTCGTATTCTATTTTTAATATGAATGTTTATGTTATATTTTAACCTTTTCATATGAGGGATGTATTAGACTTATTATGTGATGGGTGGAGCCCGATATAGCTCCTTGATGCATTGGTAGGTCTCATGATAAATCTAGATGTTGAATTGGTTGAGGCCTTTCCCAATTTGATATATGGTTTTGGCAGATTCCTTAATCATTTATAGACATCTTTGCTGAGGCCTTGACAAAATCATTCAGATTTTCCGACATTATACTATCCCTCATTATGTAAATAATATTGATGGTTCATTTGGTCATTTGACTAGTATAATACCCATGATTATGTTTTATTATGGAAGTATTTACTCAGCTCATATTCCTACCATAAAAGTGTTCATGTTTATTATTTTTAAAGGCTTGTGTTTTCAATTATTCACCATGCTTAATATTTATGTTATCTTCTGCTGTATTGTTTTCCCTTACTGAGCATTTGAGCTCACCCCTTTTTTATGTTTCATTTTCCCAGGATATTAATTTGATAGATATGAGTGACATTTAGATATAATCTAGGAGGCTTAGATGATTCTAATGGAATAAATTAGTGTTTTATTTCTTTTCAAGTTGTAAAGTTGAACTTATGTATGAATCTTTTTTCCAATAATTCTAAACCAGTCGGTCATTAGGGACATAATTTCCTTGGGATCATGCAAATGTTATGTAATAATCCACCGACTCTAGGTAACTGGGGTTGGGGCATTACAACCACTCTGTACTATATTAATATTTCTATTATCCAAATTTATCCTCATTTCCCACAAACTCTATGATAATGTAGCAAATATTTTGTGTATTGTTTCAGGCACAAAAAACAATTTGCCCTGTTACACCACATAAATCCTTTCTGGTGTTGTGTTGTAGTCCATATCTTTACGATGTAGTGTTCCTCATTCTGTGCACCATTCTACATGTAGTCAACATACCTACACAATGGTTACCATCCCGACACTGTGGTGCTACTCACTACACTATATTTTCCTATTCTATGTCATGGTGGATTCATTCTAGAAAAAATCATTCCACAATCCCTATCTTACATCATCGAGACACTTTTTTTTATAATTTACATTTTTTACCTTCTTTCCTTAAATGAGCTTGGAGATCCTTCTAATGATCAATATTTGGGGTTCTAGGAATGTGAGTTTATACCAATGAGTGACAATCAATGATGATACCATTGGTGAGAGGGTAAAGATACTATTGATGATCATTCAAATTATCATTATCAACATTAAGTTAATAATTACATGGATTAGATTAATGTATTATATATGTTGTTGGAATGATTTGTTTCAATTCATTGTATCTTATGAGACATATGTTTAATTCTTCATCACATGAGGTGTGTGTTTATCATTTAAAATGTTCTGCTATTTTCTCATATGGATTTTGAATACTATTTTTATAGTACTTACAGAAATGAAATGAAATTAGTATTTCATTTTTGATAGGTATCATATATATATTATGCATGACTATTATTGTGGATCGTGTAGGATTGACCAATTTGGCCAGAAAGTGAGATGTGAGACATGTCTTATTCGATATTAGATTACATGGAGATGTGACAAATGTTGGATAATAGGTGAGATTTGATTCTTGTATGAGACAATCCTATAATAGGGTTGTTCTAGGCTTGGGTCAACATGTACTTAGAAAATTTTTGTCTGCATGATGGGTAGAATTTTTGGGAAATCCCTAAATGACAGATTTGTAATTCATTATTAGGAATGTGATATTTAATTCATATTTGGATTATTCAGTCAAGAGGGAGTTTCAAGAACATAGGTATGGAATGTACATGGACTATTTAAATTGTAGGAATGAGTCACAAGATTTAGTATAACCGCATTAGAAGGATTTTTTCGGTTGGTTACCATTGTTGAATCTTACATTATGATAAGGAATGTGAGATTGTCCGGACATGGTACTGATGTTGGTAGTGCTGATCTCTAAGGACACAACATGTGTTTTTTTCTTGTGTAATATATTTTTATTCATATTATAACATTTAATACAGTTATGGCATGAAATTGTATATATTTTTCATTATTGTTATGTGATTTTGGTGGTGACATATTGAGTCTTTTACTCGCACCATATGTTTTTATATTTCTAGGCACTTTTTGATTCCATGACTCAAGAACCAGTGTAGGGATGGGTCCCTATGTTGGATGTTTGAGTGGTTGTAGAAGGATGAAACATATTTTTTAGGATGGATTTTGAATAGGACCTCAGTTTCTATATTTATTAGTTTCTTAATGTATACCATGGATTATTGTTTAGTGTGTTATTTATTGTAATAAATGTATTCCATATTTATTTTCTTCTATTACTCTAATTTTTTATGATGTTATTTAGTTATTTCATCTATGAAATGATACTGTGGGAATAGTCTTTACACTAATGGATTGATACCATTACTGCTAGTTTAAATCATTCTACATACAAAGACGCACACATGAGGGTATATTGAACTCCCGGTTGGATCAATGGTTGGGGTCAAGATGTTACAAACTAGTATTATAGAACAATAATCCACTAACATGCCTTTATCATTTCCTTAATTTGGTATATGAATATATATGATTCCATTTTGTTTGGGGATTGTGTAGGGTAACTATATCAGTGTTTGATCATCATTGAATAGTGTTCCTTAGTGTCTTGATAATGTGGTAATTTGTTTTGATGTTATCATTGATTAAATTCACCTCATATGTATGCATGGTATTAATATGTGGGTAATGGGGTTTGGAGTATTTTCATGAATCCTGAATTTAAAACTATGTTCTAATGTCTTTTATATACTCCAATTATTGTTTTTTATAGTATTTCATCACTTAAATTAATTTTATTTGATATATATTTATGATATATTTTCAGGTGTGTGATATAACTACATACAATGATATATATATATATATATTTAGGATTAATAAGTTAAATAAGTCATGTTGTAGTGTTATAATATATATATATATATATATTGTGATAATTGTGACTAAAATATAGTGACGGAGACCAAGGTTATCTGAAATGAGGGTTATATCATGGTTTTTAGAAGACATAAACAAAAACATGTGTAATTAATCAGATTGGTTTTGACTTGTTATGATCCAAATGTTTCTTAAAATGTCTAGATACTACATCATATTTTCTATGATGTGATCTTTTTTCTTATTATATATAATGGTTTGTAAAGGGTTTCCTTTTGATTTCCATATTTTGGTGGTCTATTTCATTCTAAAATTTTGTATCAAATATAATTCCATGGGTTAAGAAAGTAATTCCCTATGAAAACCAAATCATGTCTTAAAACAAATTTGTAAGTTCCTTGATAAATGTTTTTAATTATCATAAATTATGTATTAAGAAATTTTTATTAGAAAACTCTTTTTCATGGATTATTTTAGGATGTTCTAAATGATTTTTTTGAATATGGGATTTTTTGGGTGCTATATTTAATATTTAAGGAATTTTTTAAAATATAAGTAGGTACTATTTATTTTAAACCATGGAAGAGTTTAGATGAATTTTAAAGGACTATTGAATGTATATTTCATTCATGGTTTATATTTTTTGAATAAAAATGTAATTTTTTAGTAGGAAAACTTGTCATTATAGAAAACAATTGTGATTGAAGAATAAAATCATAGTGAACTTATTTATGATTTTGGTTTCCTATAAGGTTATTAGAGTATGAATTCTGGGGGTACTTCTTGAGGAAGAGAAGTATTTATAGGGGATAATTTTAATGTCATGATTATTTCCCTAATAAAAGAATGTATCCCCTATTCATACTTATTGTTTTTGAGTTTATACTTGTTCGAATAAAGGATTTTGGTACTCAGAAGCATGAGGAATCTCAAGAAGGAGTTGGGAGAATATTTTGGACCAGAATATATTCACAATACTATAGCTGACAAAACAAAACAACAATTGTCTGTACTCTGACCTAATGGGAAGTGACTATACCATAGAAGTGAGTTGAATACTTTCCACACCAGAAATTCATAGGGTACATCATAGTGAATCCAACCAAGTATGATTTCTCAATAGGGAATAACTATGTAGGATTTTCCTAGATTGTTGTGACATGGTGTCATAGAAAAAACAATAGATCTCTTATCTAGACCAATTTCAGAAAACAAGTGTATATGTGATATCTACATCAGAATTCAGATGATATAGCTTTAAATATAATGGTATATAATTTAAATGCGAAATTATATTTGTTTTTAGGATGGTTTTATTATATGCAAATGGATATTTATTGATGTATATCAATATATTCATCCTCAGGAGATCACAAAAAAAATTACCCCTTCATCATCATATAGAATCAACACAAATAACTCTAAATCAATAGTGAAAAATCCTAACAAACACATTTTTCTCTACACCACTCCTATCCCCATTCCCCACACACTCTATATCGTAGTACATGTTCAGAAACATAATGGTTCATTTTCACACTGCAAATGTACTTATTAAAAAAATGATATCCATTCCTAGTCCCAAACCATTGTCCTCATCCCTAAATAATACTGATCCAATTTTAGATCACCTTACATAGTAGAAGGCATGCCCTTAGATTTTGGGTTTCAGACCTATTATATGTTCATGCTCTCTACACCGTAGTTTCCAACACTGCACTGAAGTGTCCTATAGTTCACTACATTGTCCTATAATTCACTATGACAGTTTCCTTCTATATAACTCCATTATTTTCAACCTTCCCTAAGTGATGAATACATCTATCTTCGAGATTGACTTATTATTTTCCACGTCTGATCAAATAAACATGGATATCCTTTTGAAAATTGATCATTAGGGTTCTTAGAATGAGAGATTTTTATATTTGGTGATTAGTAGCATACAATAACATTGAAATGTGGGATATTGTAGATTTGATGAGCCTTGACATAATTTATGATAGCATGGTGTATGAGTTCCTTCTTTCAGTTTCATTTTTATATGGGTTATTTTCATGGTAGTTTGACATGAAGGTGTATCCCATGAGACCAATACTTGACGATTGATTAGAAGATCTGGTTTTATATGTGATTATTCTTTGACATATTATTTTATTACATTCATAAGGATTTTGATGTCTATATTTTTGGAACTATCTGAGTTGAAATGACAACTAATATGTTGTTGGAAATATTTATCAAATATAATGTAATCAAATATATTTTATTTGATCATGAAGGTATGGCCAATTTGGCCGACATGACATATGTGTGTCATATTTTGGTTGAAATTATAAAATTATGATATGTGAAACAAGTTTAAGGAAATTTTATATTTGATAAATATTTGATACTATCCTCCAAGAGGGATATTCTAGGATTGGGTTAACATATAAATCGACAATTTACATTAGATAGATGTATAATTAAGATGAAATATACTTAAACGTGGGTTTTGAAAGGCTTTGGTGAACATGTGATATTTTAGTATTTTTTAGGCTATCCACATGAAAGGATTGTGCATGAAATGTTTGTTAGATAGTTATTGGTCAATCCCAAATTAGTGGATTTTTTACATGATTAGGGCTATCTAGTTGAGGAGGATGTTTCTTGATTGGTACGGTTTTTCTATTCGACATTGTTAAAACGTAGGTATATTTCCCATATTATGGTGAAAAGAATTTAGAGTTAGTCTCAAATGATCTGACATGTTTTTACTATATGTAGGATATATGATATATTTTTCTTTTATATAGTTATGGAATGATAATGTGTCGATTTTGAAATGATTTTAATGGCTATTGGTGGAGTCCAATTGAGTCTCGTACTAACACCATACTCGGTTATTTGGGTGCACTTGTTGATTTTATGAAAATGGATAATCTATAGTGAAGGAGAATTTTGGTGGATCGTTGAGTAGGTTGATTAGGGGTATAATGAAATTTCTGGATATATTTTGAGATGTATGTCAATTTATATATTTATTACAATCACTAACTATAAAACACAATTTTTATTGTGTTATTTACTAATATAAATGTAAGTCATAATTTTTTCTATATATACTATGATGTTTTATTATATGGCTTACCTATTTGAGATATGATATGATAATGAGGGTATAGTTTTACTATAGTCATTATTAGACCCTTGATACTATTTATTATCCTCTTTTGTATGGTGAGGTGTGCAACCGGTCATGTGGAACTCTATATCAGAATCAGTTGTTAGATTCAGGATGTTACACATAGGGTCATCCTTACATTCTGGTTATAGGATGATGTGTCTTCCTAACATAACCAAGAATCCTTGCAATAATGTAATTGACTGGGATAGTTCTAGAGTTATCCACATATAGACCATTAAATTTTTAAAGTCACATTTTGATCAACTTTACTTATTTAAACCATGTTAATAAAACTATTCTATTTTTCATGGAAATTAGTTTCTTTATTCCATTATTTTCCAAACATAAAACATTTCTTTCTTATTTTAAGCCTTTTGTCTAGGTTCTTCTTCAAAAATTCTATACATATCAGAATAAATCTTATTTATTCTATAATATTCATAAAAAACTATTTTTATATTATAAGGTGTCTCATAAATCTTACCCAGGTTGATACTGTTATCATATAATGAGATAGATTATTTGAAAACATGACATGGATTCAAATTCAACTTCATGTTTTATTTTGGTTCTTATAAGGTCAATTATTCCATTATATGTCATACATATCATTAACGTATTTCCTTATAGTCCCATACATAAACTAGAATAATAAAAATCACAGTTTGAGATATGATGATCATTGTAGTAACTCTTACAATCATGAAAATAAGTTATAGGATTTCAAACTTGTGACACCTTATTATCAATATATAAGACCTTAGTATTAACCTAGGCTATGCATTTTCATTATCAATTGAAATTTTTATAATGAATCTTCTTGAAATTTCCTTATGACCTATGCATTTATCACAAGAGATTCATACTATGTGTGAAATAATGTCTCATTTACCATACAATAGAATGGGTTCCAAGATATAATTGAATTACTATTTTCATGATTTTTACACCTAGATGAATTTGTGGTAAAACCACATCCACTTGTAATATCCAGAAAGTGTTTTTAGGAAAACCGCACTCCTTTTACCATAACAATAGATGTTCTCTTATACTTAGTCATATCCAAATGGTCAAAAATATTGATTCTTCCTACTAGTTTCCAAAAATACAATAAAAATCTATCTGATACCAACTATACTGGCCCTTGTAAATCCTCAAATAAATAGAACAATAATATAATTTTTTAAATAATAAATCTAAAAAATAGTCACATAAAACATTAACCAAATAGTTTAGTTACTTGGAAAATATCCAAATAAAAATTATAGTATAAAAATTTTAATCATATCACCGTAACTGGGTACCTCTAGACCATTTATGAAATACATCACATTACATAATAATATTTATAATGTAATAATTAGAATCATAAGAAAGTGGGGATCTCAACTGATTTGTATTGGAGATGAAAAATCATTCGGTACTAGACCATAGTCATGAACAAGAATATGTAGAAGACATAATTATATTAATAAATTATCATAGGACCATGTATGATAATTTTAAAGCATGATGGAGAAATATAATGTCATACAAAATAATTAAGGAAGCCTAAAATATATGACATGATTTAAAATACATATCAATTGTCATAAAACATATGATAATGATATTAAATTGTAAAATAAATTAAAAATAATTTCTGACCATGAAAACATGGATGTTAATGGAAATGAAATAAATATTATTAAATAAATTTAACTTGATAAAAATAAGGGAATGAAACATAAAATTATTAAAAAATTAAAATTTTTTAATCAAAAGGGGGATATAAAAAAATGTGTAATAAAACCCAATATTCCCAAGCCTATGTGATCAATCTCATTATGTCTATAACATAAATGCGAGGATACCCGTGGTTCCATTGATTATGTGAACAAACACATTATGTCCATACATTTATATATCTTGAGATATATGCTCAGTCCAATGAAATGTATTTCAAAATAGGAAAACTCTAGTCATCATCCATACATATGTGTTCCATATACAATCAAACATCAATAATACTTAAATAACACATGGAATATGAATTGGGTTCCTAAACATTAAAATAAAATTAACTAAATAAATAATATTATAACATATCATAATTTATCATAATTATTCATAAAATAATAACATATATATTATGATCAAAATATCTCTCCCAGGGATATAATTCTTTTAGGAAAAAGTTTAGTGAAAACCCAAAAGTTGTGAAATTTATTTGCACATTTTTTTCATAGATAAAGTGTGATTTACATTCTGAATCACAATTTTGAGATGTGAGATAGAATTATTTTGAAACAATTTTGAAATTTTTTCCAAATTATGAACCATTTAATAGTGAAAAGTTTTCAAAAAGGTTATGTTATGATACATTAAAAACATTTACATTCTAGAAGAATCTTTAATAATGAAAAATTTAAAAAAAAATAAGGAAAAATTGAGAAGAAGAAGTGAACATAAAATTAAAATATCACATTAAAAATAATATTTCATAATTAATAATTAAAAAAATTAATTTTATTAAATGAAAATATGGATTGGATGATAAGAAAATTAATTTTGAATGAAATGAAAAACCTTTTGAACGTTTTGAAAATAAATTGTTAAATATAGACCTCAATAAGAGGACATAGAAACATATGATTACAAATTAAATAATTTGAACAAGAGAATCATTGGAGAAAAAAAATTACACTGGGTAATGGGTGATATCAATGGGATATAAAATATTTTATATAAAACAAAAAACCAATATATGTAATGAGAGTTATTATTAACAGAAATGAAATTTCATAATTCATTAAACTCATTGAGGATGAATAATATGGTTTGAAACATGATTTCCCATGAATTTTTTTTTGAATAAATCCTAAAATATTTAATGGTTATAATATATCATTTATTGAATATATATATATATAATGATGAGTGATAATGAAATAAGGAAGATAACTAAGTAGAAAAATACCCCTTATGACTTTAGTAACATCTGAATGAATAGTCAATTAAAAAATAAAAATAACATTGTTCTATAAATACCAATGAATAAATCATTTATACTATAATTACAAATATTTTTGTTGTTTATACCAAATAAAAATAATAATTTGGTGAAAAACTTTAAAACATGTCTCAATGAAGAGAGTTTGTCATGAAAATACCTTTTAGCATTTGTATCATTCGAATAAAACCCCAATGAGAGAATAAATAGGGATAACATTGGAAATATAGAAATTCAATTATGTAATTGTAAAAATATAAATTTTTAAGTATTTATACCTCTGAAAATCAATCGTGGTTTATATAAAAAACAGGTCCCGAGGGATTAATGTTTGAAACAAAGAAACCCTTACTTGTATCCCCTTATATTTTAATCGACCCTAATATCAAGAACCAAAAAGAAATAATACTTTAATATAATATTAAAAAACAATATTGATACCTAATCCTATTTATATTATTCATTTATAATCATTTTCTATATGTATATTAGTTAGTGTTTAACATTTTTCCCTCATCGGGTGTTTACAGTATTGACTGTTTTTAATAGTTTTGTAGGAGTAGTGTCTATGTTCATTCTTCATCCAAAGACCATAATTTAAATTTAATTAATTTTTTGGTATTGGAATAATTATAATAATTTTTAATTTTTTCATTTCAATCCATGAGTTCTTTAGTTCTATCCAAGATGATGGAAACGAAAATGGATATCTTTCAGTGATTTTTAGCCTATTAAAGGTGTTCTATTAATTAATTTTAAAAATATTGTTGTAACATTAAAAAAGACAAAAAAATAATAATAATTTAAATATATATTTTATATTATACAATATATTATAATTTCTTAATCATAAATTATATATTCTTATACCATTATTCATGTTGATGGTCAAACTGACCCAATCTTGAACACACTTTAACTCGATTGGTTTGTATGGTTAAGGGTGGGGAATATTTGAAAATAATATTATTATAATAGAATCATAATAATGATTTTTTATTTTTTAACAATGATAAAAATTATTCTATGTTTTTCACACAAATAATGAAAAACTATTCGAAAAATGAAAAAATTGATTCTTCATAGATGGGGTAGTTCGTGCAATGCATGATTAGGATTTCATGTAATAATAAAATGTGAATTTTAAATTAATTAAACATATTATAATTTTAAATAAATTATATGAATAATATTTATTCATGAATACCATCATTATAACTTTCCATGACATGTAGTGATGAAAATCAAAAAGCGTTGTTTTTTTGGAGTCGGTCATCTGCACATATGTAGTAATGAGGATTATTGTATTTCATAATAGATGGAATATAATAAATAATGGTTTGAAAATTATTTTAATAGAATATAAAGGAAATAATTAATAAATAGTTTATATTATACTCTGATTAAGGTCAGTTTAGAATGTAAATAATATTAATCACCGATTAAGAAAGATGTAATACGTACATATAGACCATGAATATCCTCTCAATAAAGGACATATTTTTTAGGGACATTGGAAAATATGTGATGATAAGGTGAATTATAAAATATATTGGATTTCATGTAAATTATAAATGGTCTTTTGTTCATGGAAATTCAAATATATTGTTTGAGTATTGAAATTTTGGACGTGTTACCCCTTTTATAAGTGAGGAAGAGGGACTTTTCTATGGAAAAGATTAGTAAGTGTGGAATAAAAATGAAATGTAATTACTGTTAGTTGATTTGCATGAAGAAATTATGGTATCAAATATATTTATGAAATTAAAATATAATTATTTTTTATAATATGTAACTATTATGTAAATTTAGAAAAAAAATCGTGCCACCTTAGATTAGTCACTTTAGAATTATTATAATTAAGTAAATATTATGAAGCCCATTATTTATTAAAAAAATATGTAGAACCTAATTTAAAAATATTGACAGGATGATACCAAGTTTTCCTCCATTTATTGTTATTATATTTATAAATATGAACAAAATTAACATAAAAGATATATAATTTGTGAATTTTTTTATAAAAAATTTGTTCGAATCCTTAATTAATATTCATATTATTTAAAATTTACAACCCCTTAAATGAGAGTTAATTCATTTTTATATATGTTTAAACAATATATTATATATTTTTAATAAAATGAATTCATTAAAATTAAAAAATATGAAATATTTATAAATTAATTATTCATTGAAAAATTATCATTTTACCAAGGTACCTAATATTTATATAAGGTAACAAAATATTTATTCCTAAATATAAGGATTATATTTTTAGATATTTTTTACATGTTGATTTTAAATTTTAAATAACATTTTGTTTATTAAATTAAAAAAACTAAATTAATAATGTATAATCTATTTAAAAAATTTTGTGACAAAATTTTATTTTTATTTTAAGATATCAAATATAGGATTGTAATTGGAACATGGTATTTTAAAAATTATAATTACACATAGGAAGAATTTATATGGTCATGAAAAATGATTGCTATGTATTTTTTTATGATTACATCAATGTGATGTTATAAAATCCAATCTATTTACATATTTAATAGTTTTTTCTATTCGACTAAAAATACAATATTTTAGGGATATTCCAAAATTTGATTATATGATAATATGACCTTGTTGATTCCTAAAATGTAGTTAGTTGTCCAAAATTAAAATCCTAATATTGGTAAATTTATCTTTAATACATAATTAGAATATATAAAGAATTTTTTTGAAGGGAATCATTTTTTAGTATATCAGTAATTCATAAAAAATTAAACAAATCATAAATATATCATACCTGAAATTAATTTTCTTTTTATAAAATACATTTTAATCATAATAATATATTTTATTCATATGGTCATTGTAGTAAATGAGTTTTATATTAAAATAATTTGTTCAATTATATATATATATATATATGTTTAAATATATATCCTAATTATATTACCACTATAGATACATATTAATTCAATAGATACCATATTATGGTATAAGGTGGTTTGGTTTTCATTGTTTCATGTCGATTAGTCAATAAAATATAGTATTAATTTAATGATAGAAACTTATGTCCTTATTGAATAACTCCAAATCCAAGGCACCAAATCCCTCAAAATTTATGATACCACTTATTGGAATTATAAAAACACTATGATGAAATTTTATAATAACCATAAACCATTGGAAAGAAATACTTACAAGATAAATTAATCCATGGGGAAATGGTTCTCCCCACTGTAATATACTACTTATAATAGCCAATTCTATTCAATGGCCCTACCTACACTTAAATGAACCTGCGTAAAAAAATTTACAAAGGTCTAATGACCCATTCATGGATGTTTCCATATAACAACACCCAATTGTTCACAAAAACGTCCATTATACCTCATTTTTCATATCATTATTGAATAATCTCATCATCATACACTAATTTCCTATTATATCACCCAATCATGTTTTCTTTACTCCAAAAGTCATCCTCTGATTGTCCCAACTCTAACACAAAAATATGAACTCGATTTGTGGTTTAAATCCCATGTAATATCCATAATTCATCCCTAAACTATAATTCTATCAATATAAGAACTGGTGCATCCTCAATGAAACTAATACTCTGACCTCCTCAAAAACATCCCAAACTCCATGAAAACACACACACTCTATCCAACTCCTCATCAGAATTGATATATGGTATTTTTAAAAGAACCAAATATGATAGTATTAATTTGCTTAGTGTCACACAAATTCCATATAAATAGTCTAACTATGGGTCTTGTGAATCTACAACCCCAACCATATGGGGTTTCTCCACCATAAAACTTACTTTATTCATCACCGTAAATAATGACTGAATGTGATGACATTGTTATCACTTGAACATTTTCATGGAACATAAATCATTTCTCAATCCCAGCCCATAGTGAAAGTCTTATACATAATCCAATTTATTTAATTCATAATTATGGTCACACCCTCTAACAACCTAGAGTATAATACCCCAATATATGGATTTACTTATACCTCTCATCAAGTGTATCCCATACTAGTTATACCATTACACTCATGTCACTCCACACAATCCATTTTCACTACTGATAACTCACAACACCATTTCATTGCTCGTGTTTCCATTATCCTTGAGGGAATGCCACACATTCACATCTTTCATCTTGGATCATTCTTCTAAAAATATTTCCTTCATCTCAATCTTTCAATATCACATACATGATGTCTCTCTGATTCAGGACGAAAAAATCTTAGTTTAACTGTCATAGAGATTGGACCACTGGGTGACTATTTCTACAATCACTGGAAGGATAATTGAGTGAAGAAGCTCTGGTATACTCTGAACAAGGTGGGGGGATTGAGGGTTTGAACTGTAACTCCAATGTTTCTGGGATCAGTAGATCTGGTGTGGGGGCTCTGAGGCCGGTAAGCATACGAAGCTAGGAAGAGTATCGCTTGAGGAAATATTACCTTTGGTAGATGGGCCAAGGGTGATGAATTTGCAGAGCCATTGATGGCATGGAATGCATAGTCATGAAAAGGTGTCCAGGGGTCGATGAATTTCCTCTTCCGATGGCAATGGATGGTTATGAAGATCCGGGATTGCTCATAGCATAGAGTCCAATATATAGGGATAATTGCGCCCGAGAATACATAAAACATCTTCATTGAAATTGTGCATTGAGTCAAAGTAGCCTAAGCCTGGCTTGGTGTTCACGGATGTATATCGTCATATGAACCACGGGCGAATACATTGGCTCACCAAGTAGGGTTACCCTGGAAACCCTTGGATGTGAGGGTGGAAGAACCTGTAAACTAATGCTCTATAAATATTTGGATCGGGAGATATGATATGGGTGCTCTGAAGCTGGTAGTGTATGGAGATAGGAAGAGTTTCACCTAAGGAAATCATTCCTTTGGTATAAGGGCCAGGGGATATCAATATTAAGACCCTCTGAGTGCATGGTATGCACAGTAATGCAATGGTTCCCACATGTCGATGACTTTCCACTTCCGATGGCCATGGGTGGTTACAAAATCCGCAATTTTCTGGTTCACAAAGTCTTGTGTTTGGAAAGGATTCATCCAAACTCCCAAGGAGTATTCCTATCCCGTTTTTCCTTATATCATGGGTTTCTCAAAAAGATTTCCATTAGTTTATTGTCATGCGGTGAGGAAGATGGTGAAACTACATGCAAAGGGGGATTCCATGCAGTTTAACGTCATTCGGTAAGGATACTTGATTGTGCAGTTTAACGTCGCGCAGTAAGGACAAAGGGTATTTTTAACTCCATGTAGTTTATCTTCATGTGTTAAGGACATGATAAGATCATATTATGGGCTAGGAGATAAGACTCTGGCGTTGCTATGTATCCTACGAGGACAGGAATCAAGCCACACGTAGTTCATTCGAGAAATACACCCCGTGTATGTCTGGTCCGTGCACAGGGAAAAGGGGAATTCTCTCACTTTTTTATGGCGGTTGGTCCAATATACAGAATCTGGTGTTGTTGTGTATCCTTCATGGGCAGGAATCAAGCCACACACAGGTCTTTCAAAGAATACACCATGTGTAGGTCTGGTCCATGCATAGGGGGAAAGGGCCATTTCAGGCTTCATTTTAGGGTTGTTGGGCTAGGATATGGAACTCTGGCGTTTCTACGTATCCTATGAGGGATGGAATCATGTCGTATGTAGTTCATTAAAAGGTATTCGCCTCGTCCAGGGTTGGTCAATACACAGAAGATAAGAGCATTATTAACTTCATTTGGGGGTGGCTGGGCCACGATGTGGGATCCTGACATCGCTACATATCATGCAAAGTCAGGAATCAAGTCATATGTAGATCTTTGAATGGGATATTCCATGTGTAGGTTTGGTCTGTACGAAGAGAAAAATTTAATTCTTAACTTCATTTGGGGGTGTATAGGCCTAGATGTGGAATCTTGGCGTCGCTACGTATCCTGCAAAGGCAGGAATCAATCCTTACATAGTTCTATTGAATCCATCCAGTTTAACGTCATGTGGTAAAGACGAAAATACTCTTAGATTGGGTTCATAGAGTTTGGACTGGCACATGGCTTTGCAGTTTAATGTCCTACATCTCAGACGATAATTGCTCATGGTTATAAGAAATATTTCATCAGAAATATCTTGATTGTCTCAGTGGTAGTGAACATCCTGTCTATCGAGATTAGGGAATATGCTCCGTTGGGGAAGAACTTGTGTATAACATATGGTCCCTCTCACTTGGGCTCTTTCATTGGCGGATTCTTTCCGGGTATCATTGGGGTTTGGTGGTCCAACACCAATTCTCCTTCCATGAAATACTAAATATGGACCATTTTATTGAAGGACTGTGCGATCTGGTTCTAATATACTTCCAGATGGTGAAAAGTGTGCTACCGCTTTTCATCCAGTTGTTCCAATTCACATAGCCAATTTACTAATTTCTCATCATTGGAAAATTGATCCCAAATGTAAACACAGAGAAACTTCTATTGGATCTCAATCGGAAGGACAACTTCTGTTCTATATACTAATGTGTATGGAGTAGCCCGGGTGGCAGTGTGGATTGTTGTTTGATAAGCCCACAATGCATGGAGGAGTTTGTCTGACCATGATTTCTTGTCTTTGTCTACCATTTTCTGGTGTATGTTGGATATGGTCTTGTTGAAAGCCTCTATTTGTCTATTTTCCACTACATGGTAGCAGGATGAGTGGTTATTTTGATGCCATATTATTGTTACAACTTCTTCAATTCAGCAAGTCAGAAGTTGGTGCCGTTATCCATCATTATGGTATGAGTGATGCCAAATCTAGTGATGATATTAGCTTTCACAAAGCTGAAAATGTTTCTTGCACCAACTTTCTTGAGGGGTACGACTTCTACCCATTTGGAAAAGAAATCAGTTACTGAGAGGATATACTTCATTTGATTGGCCATGGAAGGTGGGTATGGTCCCACGACATCCATTCCCCAAATAGAAAATGGTCAGGAGTACTTGGAATGATGAAGTAACTCTATGGGCTGATGAATTAAGTTGGCGTGAGTTTCGCAGGAGTGTCATTTTGCGGTAAAGTGCTCATAATCATGTGCCATGGTGGGTCAATACTATCAAAGCCTTCGATCCTGATGGGAAATCTTAGACCCTGACTATGTGCTCGAAATACTCCGGCATGTACTTCATTCATGATGGAATCAATTTCTTCTCCATCAATGCATCTGAAGAGAACTTCATCGAGGCCTCGCTTGTAGAGGACCTCTTGCTGGCTCGTGCATTAATATTGGATAATGTTGATTTCCCTTCTCTATACTTCCTCTCGTTCAGCCCTATCTGATGGAAGTTCTCCCTTTTGATGGTTGTTTGCAGTGGGGGTCATCCAACCGATATCATGATAATATGGCTCAGGGGCAGGGATTACTTCATTTATTTCTTCCATCTTAGTTTGATGAAATGGAAATACCATCTGACGATGATCAATGCTGATAAAAGTTTCATCTCAGTATGGGTCAGCTATGGATGTGTCCAAATTGGCTAATGCATCGTCTTAGGCATTCTGAGACCAGGGAATATAGGTCAATGTGGGTTCTGTGGAGAATTCCACAATTAACTCTCATAAATGGTTAAACAGGGGATCAACTCCTCCTTTTTAATGACATAGTCACCATTGACTTTCTTGATGACAAGTTCCAAGTCAACTTCTACCTCAAGGTGATGATGTTGCGCCTGGAGTGCGAGCTTCAGGCCTTTAATGAGGGCTTGATATTTCACCTCATTGTTTGTACATCCCTCTGACAAGATAAAGGAATATAGAAAAATGCCTTTTCTGGGGACATGAGTATGATCCCCTACCCCACTTTGTTAAATTTTGGATCCCCCATCCTCTTCTATGTCAGGCTTTGGGATGTGCCGTTGAATTACATTTCCCATGTTGGGGGTTCCTCTTGAACTGAGAATATGTCTTCATTGGGTAGCTTGATGTTCGATGTAGTGGTCCCTGACGAGGGATGTTTTACCAGAAAATCTGCTAATTCCTGGTCATTTACGGCTTTCTGAGGCACAAACAGGATGTTAAACTATTTCAGGTTGACTGCCCATCGGGATTGGTGCCCATTCAGCATCGGACGACTGAGGATGTTTTTGAGAAGGATATTATGCGAGACCAAATGGACTTAATGATGCTGCATATAATGTCGCAATTTATGAACTGTGAAGACAAAGTCCAAACAACTCTTCACGATAATTGAATATCAAGTCCCAACATCCATCATGGTTCTTCTGAGGTAATAGAGGTTGTTTTCATTGTCGATGTCATTTTTCTGCATGTGGAAGGCTCCCAGTGACTGATCAAGGGCCGTCACCTATAGGATAAGAGTTCTTCCTTCAACCAGTGGTATGATTCCGGTATTCTTAAGAGGTACTTTTTTAGGCATATCAAATTACATTTGGAAATCGTCTGTCCATTGGTATGTGTCCACCTTTCTCATTAAACTAGTGAAAGTAAATCATTTACCCGCTAGGTTGGCTATGAAATGCCTAATGTAGGGAAGGTGTCCTTGGAGTCCTTTAGCTCAGTTTTATTAGGGTGAGGTTCTAAAACAATTATAACCTTTTAATATTCAGGAATGACTTCAATGCCACGATGGCGTATGAAGAATCCAAGGAATTTCCCTGAGGTATCTCCGAAGGCTCACTTCAACGGTTCATCGTAAGGATATGTTGTCAATGTTTGATGAAGATAGTTTCAAGGATTGATAGTTGATCTAAGCACTATGTTGACTTGAAAACCATGTCATCTACGTAACATTTGATTAATCATCCCAAGAATGGTTTAAAAATACAATGCATGGCACATTGATATGTGGTGCCAGCGTTCTTGAGTCCATAGGGAATGTCCCTGTAGAAAAATATTCATTCGGGGCCCTAAAGTAGTGGATATTTCTTCTTCTCGGGCCATCCTAGTTTGATTATACCCAGAATAACTGTCCATTTAGGAGAGAGAATCGTATCTATCCATTGCGTCGATTAATAACTTAGTGATCAGGACCGGTAAATCATCTTTTCAGGCAATGCAGATTGAGATCCCTAAAATCGATGCAGACATGGATTTTCCCATTCTTCTTCATGAAGGGGACAATGTTGGCCATCCATATGGTGTATTGGACATCCTGAATGAAGCTTGATTTGATAATATTATTTAATTCAGCCTCTATTTTGGTAGCATGCATGGGGTGCGTCCTTTTGGCGGCTTGTTTATAGCCCCGTTGGTCTTCTGGAATACCTAAGTTGTGCGTCACCACTTCGGGATCGAGTCCCAGTGTTCTGTGTAATTCCAGGAGAAAACATCTCGGTGTTTCCTTAAGAAGGAGGTGTATACCCCATGCTACAAGGAAGATATGGATGCACTAATGAGAGTGTGCATTGGGTCTTCCTCGGTACCCAAGATTATTTTCCTGATCTCGTCCACAGTGGTGGAGGTGCCTTCCTCAAACGTGGGAGGTACATCTCTGAGATCTTCTCCTCTTCTTCTCCCACATCCTCACCTTCCTGATCCGATGGGGGAAGAGCTCTAGACATGGGCTCTCGAGAGTCTAGTGGGAAGGCATTGTGGGCATCCTCTCTCAAGTGTTCGCCCTCAAATTGAGGGTTAACAGTCGTTTCTACATTTCTATGCTCGGTTCATGGCTGAAGTCACGAGGACAGCTGAGTACGTGCCCGGACATGAACCCCTACTCTCAACATGGTTGATGGGCAGTACGTAGTCTTCACCAGACAGCATGATGGGGTCATCTGAAACCATTTCCCAAATGTTTGGAGTGTGGATCCAGTCGAAACCATCGATAAAAGGTTTCTATTTCTTTTGATCATATAAATTGGTGTCGATGTAGTGGGACTCGGAGAGCTCAAAAGGGTCCTTGTTAGTGTGAAATGTCCCACCTTTTCCCTTGAAAAAATACATGATACACTGGGGGTCGGATGAAGGAATGGCCATGTGCTTATGGAGCCACAACATTTCCAACAGGGCATTAAAGTATGTTTCCTGCCGAACCACCAGGAATTTTGAGTAGACCACAAGGTCACCAATATGGGGTTTGAACTTGATTTGTCCCATCAAATTCTGTTCTCTCTTGTCATAAACCAATAGATTAGTAGCTGAGGGTATTAAATAATCCTCACTGTAGCCCAACTTATGGAACTTCCATAGGGGAACGAGGTTAACTCAAGAGACGTTGTCAATAATGACCTTCCGGATCTCAACATCATTTAGTTTGTTGGTCATATATAGTGGCTTGTTGTGTCCTTGCATGATGGAATCTTCATTCTGATGGGTGAAGGAAATCACTGCATTGCATTCAGCCGGGAAAGTCTTCATCTGATAATTCTTGGCGGCGGTTACTTCGGATTGAAACTTTTGGGGGTGAGCAAGGCTTGTATAAGCCCCTCCATGAGGTCTGCTGACAAACTCAAGTCATCCAGTCTTGATAGCTTGGATTACACTGATACCAGCTCCTTAAGGATGTAATATTTATTCTCCAGCGGCCAAGGCTTTTCCATTGGTGGGAGAGTTTTAACATGCGCTTTGGGAATTAGAATATGTGATAAGGAGGGACCAGTCGTGGAGTCGAATTTCGACGTTGTTCCTGCATTCCGGGGACTTGGCCTGGCCGGTTTGTTTGTGTGTACTAGGCTGTGAGACACTTGTTCCTCCTCTGATGGGTACCGTAGAATGACGAGGCCAGAGTGGTTTCTTATGGAAGTGGAGGGATATTCTTTCTCCTGTCGAGTCCATTGAAGGGATATCCCATTGGTTTATGTGATATTAACGGTTTGGGATGGGGTAAAAACATAAGGTTGGTTTTTTCCGTGACCATGCCTCCCCTGGTATCCCCTACTTATGCAGTTACACCTCTTGGACCCTTGTTTTAGGAATTAGGGTTCGTAACCGTACCCTACGTCCGAGAACAGTTCCATTTGATGGACAACATTTATGTAACTAATGATTAACTTCTCATCCTGTGACAGGTCAGCTTTGTCGGTTGTCCCTGATGGTGCGGTTTGGTGGGTCGGTTCCCATGGCGCCTGTTTGAGGGCACAAAATCCAACAGCATTAGGACTTACTTCGGCCATGTTTCAGACTTTTCTTTTGCACTTGCTTCCTCCCTTCTTGATTACTCCAAGATGACCATCTTGTGGAGGATTGTGAAGCATATATTTTCAGTTGTGTAGTGTTAGGGACTATTGGTGGAACCACCAGCTGCTGAAGCTATGCTGGGAGTATTCCATGAGCTCGGATGACAGTCTTCTGAATCATCCAATCATAAAATTTCTGTCCCTTTTTTCTGGTGAATTCCTGCCACCCCACCCCTTGGTCAGGGTTGGTTGTAGAAACATATTCTTCATGATCCAGGGGTGGTCCCAACATGACCTAGCCGAAGTATACCATCCTTTGCAGGAGTTCTTTGAAAACAATGCATTCCTGGATTTTATGTCCCAACATTCTATGGTAGGGACATTAATCAGGCCTGTCGTCACGACCAAATTCTTCTGGTTTGACTGGCTCCGGGAGGTGGAGTAAGTTGCAATTCATTGCAGTGATGAAGTGGTGGTAGACTTGGACTACTCAGAATGAGTGTATCCTATTTTATCGTTCCTCAAACCGGTTCCTCTTAGGACCTCTATGATCATCCCGCCAGGGTGGAGGCGACCATTGATATGTAGGGGGGCCTTGATGATTCGGTGGAGTCCTAGGTGGTGGAGTTGGAACAGGGGATGGCATGAGAATGATAGAGGATGCTTCATCCCTAACTGATCTCTTTGAAAGAGCCTGTGAGGCTATTCGAGACTTCATATTAGTCCGCTGTAGGGAGTCTTAAATTCATTGGGTGATGGCAGAGAGATTGCGGAAGCCAATGGTGCACTCTACGGGTATGAGCGATGTGCGTAGCTCATCATGGAGGTTATTGATGCAGATAGAAAGCATCTCGTAGTAGGGCAGTGGCATGTTCTGAGAGTAGGCCAGACCCTTCCATCTGGAAAGGAAGTCTGAGACGCACTCGTTCTCCCTCTATTTGCAATTCATGAGGTCGCTGACTGTTGTTTTAGATAATGTTGAGAGGAAGTGGAACAGGATCTCCTGGAAAAGATCCTCCCAACTCTTTATTGACTGATATGGGAGGATCGTATACTAGACATAGGTAGATCCTTGTATGGTTTTCATGAAGCATCTGAGTTTCACTGTTTCTTGTTGTTCGGGAGTTCCCATCACGGGGCCGAAATAAGATGCGTAGTGCATCAAATGTTGTTCCGGATCGCATGATCCATTGAATATAGGAAATACATGGCGCCATAAGTTGGGAAGAGTAGGTTTGTTTCTCCCCTAATCTAGATAGGGCTTTCACTCTGGCTGTATCGGCGTGCTCTGACCTTCCATCGCTTCGAGTCGTGCTGTCAGTGCCTCGACAGTGTTGTAGAAACCCCGATTTACATCTTGCTGAGCCCGTTATTGGGAGGGTATAGCATGAGGTGTTTCTTGAGGATCCGACTCGGATGGAAACAAGGGTGCATATGATGTTTGTGGCACCTTCAGAGGGTTCAAACGTAATCACTCTAGTTTCTTCCGCAGTTCAGGGATGTCATGGCATTCAAGAGAATCCAGGTTGAGATAGTTGGAAGGGCCAGCTGCTCTATTGGGTATGGGAACTTACTGTGCATCATTTGTCGGGGAAAACCATGGTATTTGTGGTGCACTTTCTGGGAGTTCGAGGTACATCTCCTCATGGGAAACACTTTCAATAAGACGGTTCCTCTGGAGCAGCTCAACATTGAGCCATCTCAATTCTTTCATTTCCTCTTCCTGTCATGCGAATCTCTCCTCATGCGTAAGTGGCTCATTTTTACTAATAGGTGGCAGGTTAAGGGTAAATGGGCCTTTGTTCTTATCCTTGTTTGGGAATTCCTGGGTATGTGGCGGAGGGGCGGCTAGAGGGGCGGCCATTTTTTGGGCGGCGCTCTGGTTCCGGGTGTGCATGCAAGGTGGTTTGTTGTGGGTCACCTCCTGAATGGAACCATCGTCTCATGATCCATCCGGATTTGAATCATCTTCAGTGTAACTCATGGGGTTAAACTCTATGGAGTTGATAGATTCATACTACGGGGTGGAGGAGATTTTATCTACCAAATATGAAGAGGTTCTTTTTCACCTTTTATTGGTCTTCCCCTTCTTCTCTCGGGATTTCTTTCGGGCTCCTTGACGAATGATGATGTGGAAAGTCATTTCATGCGACCTTAAGGTATGCATCCCTCTCTGAGGGGATGGTGATTCAAAGGATGGAATAGGATAGGAACCCCCTCTTCTGACTTTCCTCCCGAGACAATGGAATACAGATTCTTGTGGGGGAGGTAGTTTTTGAGGTAATAAAAATTCCCCCTGCTGTGGGGGCTGGGGTCGGCTCCATTCCTTGGATGTTGTGTCTCTTCCCACTTTTAATGGTCTTAGGGGGGCATTTTTTGTTAAAAATTCCCCCAACCCTGCAGGATGAGGTCGACCCCAGATTGCGGCAGTCGCTGTTGCTACGCTACATGCCTAATCTTGTGTGCCCCCATTCAAGGGTGAACTGGATCATGTGCCAAGTTCACCTGTGAATTGATTCCCTCTTTGGAGGAAATCATTGATTGATGATTGGCCTACCATAGGCGAGAGTTTGGATGTGTGATTTCGGTGGCCTTATATAGGAGTTCGTGAATGGATTTTTCCCATTGGGCCTAATGCTTCTCAGACATACTCAAGGTCTGTCTCTGTCGGGCGGGTCTCCTTTCCAGAATAGGGACCCCACTCGATTGTTGCCTTGAATCGATGACATTGCAAGACATTATTTCAAACAGGTTATGTTGGGAAGGGATCAGAGTGAAATGAAGAGCTCCATGTTATCTTCATCCTCTGATATGGAGTCCTGTCAGGTCGTCACCAATGAGGTGGCACAACTAGTGTAGTGTTCGGAAGCAGGCTAACTCAAGGTTTCCTTAAGCCTCTCTGATCGCAGTTACTACACCGAAGGAAGAGAATCAAGGTCGATGTGACAAAAGAGGTATCCTATCATCTTGACATGGTCTATATACCCTCCATAGGGTTGGAAACATGATTTCATCTGGGGAAGGGTTGTCTGTATATTGGATCAGATGTCATGCACACACTCTTCTGACAAATTTTTTGGTATTTCGAATTGAGAGGTGGACGTGGGCCAAAACATAACTGGTACATCATCTCTGGCCAGTTGTTTCCTCATGTGAAACATGTCGGCATGCTCCTCTGCTAGTGATTCTTCTACCTAGTCATCCCAACTGAGACGCTCACCGATAAAGTGGTTGGAGGTGGTGGGGATGGAATGTATCGAACTATCATGTGGGTGGTTCCGGGGTGGCTCAGAGGATGATCGTGGTCCCATACAGCACCCTATTTGAAGAAGGATGTCATTGGTGACTGGATATAAATGTGACATGCTAGATCATGTCCTTCTGAGTTCCTCAGCATAGGAGGGCATTGATGTTCTTGATTCGGCAGGGGTAGTACCTCTCTGTCGATATGATATATCACTGTGGGGAGGACCTATTCTATCTACACTGTAATGGTGAGTGCTACCATTACATCTGGACGCCCCACTACATAGTGGACTTTTGCTGTGCATACACTAGGGAGGACCTCCAAGGCGTATCAGAGCAAGGGGAGGACCTTCTGGCTGCGCTGCACTGTTACGGGGAGGACCTTTGTAACAACTGCCATCATGGTGTGGATGACCATCATGGTTTGACGTTCAATGTGTATCCTAGGGAGGACCTTCAAGACACACTGAGACAAGGGGAGGACCTTGTTGTTGCTGGGGGGCATTGTGGGGAGGACCTTTGTAATGGAAGCTGATGTGGTGAGTACTACCATCACAGATTCCGTAGTGGTGAGAAAAACTATTATAGATGCCACAGGGAGAATGTATGCGGGTACACACTGGGGAGGGCCTCTAGAATGTACCGCTATGAAGGGAGGGCCTTCTCATTGCTTGATGTATCTACGGGGAGGACCTCCATTATCCGAGTGGCGAGGACTACAATCGTGATCTGATGCCTGGATACACAGAGTGTCATTGCAACGTAACCCCAAGAGAGGACCTTTAGGCCAGGCCATGAAAGGGGAGGTCCTTCCGGATTTGATCAGGTGTCACTGTGGAGAGGGCCTCCACAGTTGAGACTATGATAGTTGGGGATAGTATAATAATCTATAGTCCCACTGCACGGAGAGTGTTTGTATTTAATACCCCGGGAAGGACATTCAGGGTGGACCGCAACTTGTGGAGGGCCTCCATGGTGCTCGATCATCTAGTCACGCAGAGGGATTATGCGACTCGCATCAAAAGAGAAGTTCTCATGAATGATTGTTATATATCTGTGGGGGAGGCCCCCGTGGGAGCTCTGGGGAGGACCATCAGAGCTTCTGGTGGCGACATTGTGGGGAGGTCCTCTACAACTGTTACATCTACTCCCATAATATGGTAATGGGTGGGCAGGTTTATGAGCCTTCTATATGTGAATAGCGCAGTCGGGAACCCCACCTTTCATCATAGCGTAGTAATGAACCCGCTCTTTATTTTCCATGTTCCTTCGGTGCATTCGTGGTACTATCTTACGGGTAATGGGGACCGTCTTTTATTGATAATAGACTTCACCTTTGGGTCCCTATCTAATTGGTTCCTATGATGCTACCTAGATATGATGACAAAATTCTTGAGTTTTAACAGGGATATATTCCTACTCTGGAGAATCCACTGTGATGGACAGGTGTCCCCCACTTGGAAAGGGTGATGTTGCTTGATCTGGTTGCCCTTGTATCGTAGGATATGGCTGAAGACCCTCTTGGGAAGAAGCAGGGATATAGATCTACTCTGATGTGGCTATCTCATCTCTAAGATGAGTCACCTCAATTTGGGAGATGGGATCATGGGTCCGAGTCCTAGTTGTTTTCATCGATGCAATTACTTTGGGGAAGGTCTGAAAGGCATGATGTGGGATTGATACATTCTCCTACATCATTTTCAGGATATGCAGAGAGACATATTTGGTTGTAATGGTTATGAGGGCCCATTCCGGTATCAGAGTACGAATATCCTGCTCCGGCCTTCCAGTGGTCAGGGGGTACTCACAATTATCTTGTGTCGGGGAAGGTGAACGAGTATGCCCCTATGCCGGGATATTTTGGTTTACTTCTCTATTTGCCGCCACATCAGTGTGGTGGGCTTTACTAGCATCCACAGGGAGTTGGCCCCGCATATTTTGGTTCCCCACCATATCGATTGTGTGGCCTTTATTGGTAGAGAGACATGGCCAACTATTAATTACTGCCACATCTGGATTGAGGGCTTTTTTGATTACCACCATATCATAGTTGTATGCATCATGAGCATCTTCTAAGAGATAGTCATATAGGAGCAGGGTTTCCAGCACGTCTGGTCGGTGCGCTTCATGACCCAAGGTAGGGAGAAGTGGTAGCCAGGTAGGTGTCATCTTGTGTCGGTGACGGGCTTGACGAAGCTCAGCGGGAATGCCCAGATGCCCATTTTATACCTCCATTTCGGGATGGAGGGATTTGGAGGAGCGCACAGGTGTATGTGCCTACTTGTGATTTGTCTACATGACTGGGTAGCGGAGCACCTCCTCAGGGAAAAGGGTGATGACTGGTCCCTGATTTCATGTTTTCCGCCCTCGTTGGGTGGTCCGAGGGGCTGGAGCATGATGAGCATGGGTCTGGATCCTCAAGGTGATATCATCCCTAGTGTGAGGATATTGAGTTGCGACCTAACCGCGACGACGTCTTCCAGTGGGGGCCTTAGAGAAGAAACCCCATTCAGTGGGGATGAAGACCTCATTGTCGGCCTAATCTTCCTGCCTATGATAAGGGAGTTATGCTTTGTCCCGTTCCAAGGATAGACTCCCGAAACGGTTTGAGAAGGCAACAAGAGACATTTGGATCTGCTTTTGCGGCCGCTGCTGGACAGGTGGCTGGCGGGTCTTAGCCGACTGTAGGGAGTGCATGGCTGCCTCCACCGTCAGAAGAGTACCTTTCAAGTGGTACTCTCAGATCAACGCATTTGAGACCCAACATTGAAGATTTTGAGTAGGTAATTGGGTCCTTCGTTGGTGGGAATACTCGGTCATTATGTTTCTTGAAGTACGTGTCTGTGAGTTTCTTCGTGATGCCATTGGATCTAAGGGAGTTCAGATTGGTAACTATAAATTATTTTACCTAATACAAATGGAAAACCCATCAAAGTTTCATCTCATAATCCCATGAAAAATTAATGACATTTCTTGGCCCTCCTCATGAGTATGAGGGGGCACAAAGTGGAATTAGGGAAAATCTATCATGCCGGTTAAATATTCACATCTGGTTCACCATTTTTATTTCAACGCAGGGGGGGAATGATGCTACCGACAATTGATTTTAAGAAGGAAGAGTTTTGTTTAATCACTCATGTTGGGTGCATATTTTTTTCTTGAAAACTCCCAATGGTTCTATATCCAGCAATACGTGGTCCAGATTTACAATGGAAGGTGTTTTCTAGGTAATTTGGCCAGCGACACTAAAGAACTCACATTGGTCGAGAGGATGGGAAGTCGGGCTCATCACAAAATCATGGGGGGAATGAATTATACCCTATTCTGGGACTCTGTTAATGATTTAACATGTATTCATATGTTCACGAATCTTTGGATTATCCCCAAGCATAGTATCCACAGATTATCCCTGGTTGGAAATGATCTAAAAAATGCAGGGATTCAGAATCATTTATGCTTGAGCTTTACCATCCCTCATTGGATTAATGACTCTGAGGAATTTGGACTCATTGAGAAAGTACGGGTTTAAACCCTCATAATTGGGAACTCTACAGATTATTGTCATCCAGGGGGACAGATAATGTCATGAGCGTTTGGATTGAACCCGTAATACGGGCTTCCTACGTATCCTATTCAGAGGAATTAGAATCCACATAGCTTGATTCCACTCAATGAGACACATCACCTTTTAAGTTCATGTGATAAGGATCCAACCGTACAGTTTAATGTCATGTGCAAGGACACTCGGGAGAGATATTCCTGGTCAAAGCTAGTATGGGACATATGCTGAAGCTACCCGGAAGACCCAATGGAAGTGATTTACTGCACCCAATGATGGTCGTGCTGGGGTATAAGGACATGGTCTGCTCGGGACTAAGGTGTATGTCAGACATAAAGATCGGGCTTGTACCTCGGGGAAATTTACTATGTATCCCAGTTGGTCGGGAATCAAAGTCCATGTAGATCTGGATATGGGCATGGGGATTAGACTCTAGGCTGCCCATGGTATTGGTGAACCGATGTGAAGATGGTCGGAACGACTGGGTGGTAGGATTGAACCTCATGGAGGATTCCTACGTACCCCGCCCTGACATTGATCAAAGTCCTTTTAGTTCCAGAAGATTAGGGCTTACACTTGAGAGTTGCCTGTTATTTGGATTGAACCTTGGGGAGGAGTCCTATGTACCATGTTTGGGAGACAGAGATCAAAACCCAACAACGTCATTTAATTGCTGCTGTTTTGCAGACGTCGTGGCCACCACAACTCTCTAAGACCATGTGAGCCATGCTCGGTGTGAGAAACAGGAGAATGAAACTGACTTGGCAAGCCTCACACATTTTCCTCCTCATGGGAAGGTGGCCGGAACCGCAAGACTCTCCTTCTCTCTAATGTCAGAGCCGGGTGAAGGTAGTAGTCGTGCAGTAGAGACAATGGATATGGCGGAGAAGATAAAGGGTTGCTGGCACTAGATTCTCCATCTCCCTGATGTTGGAGGGAGGTAGAAGTCGCATCGGCATGGGTTGGGGATATGGCAGCATAGCAATGAACCTTCCAAGAAGGGAGGGGAAGGCCATTGACTTCCAGCGAGGATTGTGTGGGGCTTACTCCAGAAGTTATGCCCAGCCACTCCCTGGACAGGGTACAATTTCTCAACACTGGTACTCATCAAAAGGAAATGCCAGCGATATCCCTTAATCCTGGCAAGTGGAGAGGCACACAAAGGGGACTCCAGGGCTCAGACACTGTAGTACCACTCCTGTGGGAATGTGAACCCAGGATTGCTTCGAGAATCTGCTCAAGGGTCGGGGAAACCCCTTTGTCATTTCCCACCATGGGTATGTGAAATCCCAGTGATGCGCTGACACACCTGAAGGTTTCATCATACAGGTCTGGTGGGTTCGGTAGAGGCCTTGGCTCGGGGTCGGTGAATATGCCAATGAAAGAATTACGGAGGATCGGGATGGATTGGGAGGGTTTTATCTAGATCGGGGAATGGAAACACAGAAGGAGTTGGTGGTCCACATGGGTGCATGAGGAGTGGAGCCCTTCGCATAGGGGAGTGCTACACAGTTGGATAGGTCGTCTGCGTACCAGGGTGGTACGCGGACTGGCGGTATTTCCGCATACTAGGGTGATGCACGACTTCATGGTTGGACCGCGTTGCATGTTTCGACATGGAGCTAGAGTCCGTGTGAGCAGCGGAGGCCAGGGGCATCATCGGTCAGGGCTACGTCCGCGTAGGAGGGTGATACGTGGTGCATTGGATCAAAAAAGGGGCATAAACTCACTGGTCCATATGAAGTACATCCGTGGAGGGGCCATTGCTCGTGACCTTAATTTTAGTTCACTGTTCACCAATTTATTAGGTGTTTTTTGGTTCTTTATCAATTCGTTTCCAGTTTTATACCTGTACTCATTCGCTAATTGGAACTTTGCAGTTCGTGAAATCCAAAGCTCCTTCAATCAAAAAGACGCTTTATCAATCTCCTCCAGCCTCCGAATATCCAATCATCCCAATCTGAATCCCCATCCCTATTCTTCTCTCCCTTGAAATCAATTTATAGAGGGTGGAAGGGGTTGTATTATGGTCATGCAACTCCTTTTTCGGATTCCCATGACCGAGAACCCATCCTACAGATGACTTGGTCAATCCTAGGTTTGGGGGTTCATTGAATGAACCTCACCCATGAACCAAGTCAGTTTGAGGGACACTTCGCGACCGCGCAGGGCTCCGCCTCTATTCTATAAATGACAGCGCGCTCGGTATGGGTCGGTCTAGCGCGGCTCGCGGCTGGGGATGTTCACGGCGGTGGACTGGCTTGGCATTCGTCCTGGTCCGCGCCCGTGTAGGGGCTCCCACCTACATTTAGCGGACAATGCTGGTCCAAAGGGGAGCTCGTTGAACTGTTTGCATGCCACTAATGTTGATCCGATATGCGGACCGGTCGGTCCTGTGTCAATTTTGAGTATTATTACTTTTTTTCAATCTTCTAAGGGAAATTGGGTATAATCCTTTCTCAAATTAAGGGGTTTCCCATTCCCCTTTGAGGATTTTTCCGGAACTTCAAGCTACATAGATGAAATTGTAGCTATGAATATTGTGTTTTAGCTTTGTTATAGAAATTTGTGGATAATTTTACACATCTTTTTAAAATCCCTATTATTTCTGAAAGATTAATACTATATGCTTTGAGAGAATATAAATTTTATGGTCAAACATTATTACATTTGGAAAAATGATTTTGGGTGTTTTTATGTAGGAATGGATTTGGAGCCTAATGATTTAATGATAATACAAATTCATAATGAGTGTCACATATAGTGACATATAAAAAATTCTAAATCATTATCTATGTAGATAAATAAAAATAAATTAAAAATTAAAAAAATGATTACCCAACACAAATAGATTGTTAAGGATAAAAATAAATGAATTTAGAAAATTTTGTTAAATGAGAAATAAAATTACATAAATTCAAATAGACATAACTTATTATTTATAAATTAAATAATTTATATAGAATAGGATTACTGAATATATATCCCAATGAATAGTAGTATTAATGAAATCTATAGGAATATAGCCTTTTTAGTGTGATCTTCCTTGAAATGATGTGTAAAATCCCTGTTTTTAGTTCTAGAATATATTAATAAATTATTTGACATGCTGATAGCATTAGTTTTATAACATTTAATCAGTTCATGATCAGAATTGAATAATAAATTCATCAAGGTGTGTTACATCAACAACACCTATGTGCAATGACTATCAACCAATATTTTATTCAGCATTAGTGGATGATAATGAAATTGAATGTTTTTTAACAATATTAAGAAATGTGTGATTTTTAATTTTATTTTGTTGGTTATTTTGTTGTTATTTATATCTTGTCTAGACCAACCAAAACTATCTTCATAATATGATATTAAATCAAATATATATGTTTATAGAAAAAGTAAATAAAATAAAACTAAAACATTGAAATTTGTAAAAAATATTTTGGTAGTAATAAAATAAGACAATTAGTGATTTTATAGAAACCTATAATAGAAATGGATGTTTGATATACTAGAAGTATGATGTAACAATTTCCAAATTATTCATCTCTAAATGTTACTATCAATTGGTTTCCCAACAATATCTAGGTAATGACTATTAAGAGAACTGAAATTTGTTGCATATAATTTATCATTTTAATGTTGAAATATATTATGGAACTAATTTATATATTTAATTTCATATAATACATTTTGAAGATAACATTATAAATATTTCAATTTTAATAAATAAATTCAAGTCACCCATTATTCTCATGTCCAAATATATTCAAATTAGTTTAAAAAAAAATAAAAATATTCTAGTTTCTTAACCAAATATAAGATCGTTAATATATTTTCTAATGACTAATATATCAGAATATTAATGTTTATAATTCAATATATAATAAATAGAAAGACTACTATAAAACCATTTGAAAATATGAATTTTATATTTCTTTTATACTAGGAACGTGTTGATTGTTTTGGACCATAAAGAACATTTTTATGATTGGTAATATAATATAGAAAATTGTAATTTTCAAAACCTAGTTCCCATTTAGTAAAATGTTTTGAACACAACAAAAAAAAATTAAAAATAAGACATTATAACCCTTTCAGAAAAGTTTAATGTTCATTTATGTTTTATAAGCGAGAAGGATGCTAATAATTTGAAATCTAGATACATGAGTAATGGTTTCATCATAATATATCCCCGTATCTGTAGTATTAAATTTATCCACTAACAATGAATTATGTTTTATTACTATGAAATAAACATCTTATTGATTTCTAATGAAACATATAGTACCAATAATATGATTTCACAAGGACCTATCAACCAATTCCTAATTGTTTTGGATTTTGAACTGGGTTACTCCTCTTGAATCGTCTTATCCCACAATGATTATTCAATAGATTTTTGTTCAAATTGATAGAAAAAGTAAATAAATTAATCACGGTGTACAAAAATCTATTATTCATACCCCTGTATATAGGTTTCCTAATATAGTTTCTAAATTCAGGTTTTTAAAGTTATAGATTATTTTGGCACCACATTTTGAGGTGTACTCAATAAAGTCAGTTTAAGAATGGTTTCCTTTTATAATTGTCAAAATAATCAACCTTTTTATTTTTAAATTTACATTCGACTATCATGATATCTAATGAATAGATAAATCTATCAATTTTAATATTATTATGATCAATTGGATCACTTTAATAAATTTACACATCAGTTGATTTTTCAACTATCCATAACCTTTTGTGGAAGAATCAAAAGGATATAGAAGTGGTATAGTAAAAAATAATGATTCATTAATTTTCCTCTACATTATTCATACCATGAATATCATAGTTGTTTAATATATATACCATTCATTGAAAATATGTTAAGTATCACACCATTGATTTTATATTATTATATTGTTCATCTGCAGTTTTCCTAAAAATAAGTCTTATGAGAACTCTATTAATTACATTGGATGATGTGTTAATTTCATCATCCTAAAATATAGTGGGAATTCAATATTCCAATATAAATGTTCATTAATTTTAAGGAAAATTATTATTCCTCAATTCAACAACACCATTTTCATAGGTTGTCTTGTTGGATGATAAAGTATGTTTTATTGTATGTTTGGACCAAAATGAATTGAATTGCTACTTTTAAAACAAATATTATGCTAATTTATAATATAAAAAAATATTTTAATTAATTTCAATTGGAACAAACTTATAGAAATTTACTAAAATAAATCTAGAAACATTTTAATGAACTGACCTAGATACTCACTCAATACTAAAACCTAACCCAATCTACCATATACCAGAAGGGCGTTCCTAATCACTACAGGCTGATGACTATAACATGTTCATCAATGAAAAAAAACGATTTAATGATTTCTCCCAAACAAAATACAAAACAAAATGGAATATATAAAAATAAAGGAGAAACAATGGAAGAGAGATATATATATATATTCCATAACTGATAAAGAACAACGAAAGTGATACAACTAAAAGGATATCAACAACACTATCCAAGATTAAATTATAAATGTAATGGGAGAAAAATTATAAATAGATACACAGAAAACTCCATGTCATAATTTGGACAATATACAACTATCTCACCACTAACTACCCAAAACCCTGATGACAAAAAACCCCACTGACTCAATAGGGTACCTTACCTCTCCCTGTATCAAAATACATAACAATGTATACATACTTCAAAAGGGGTGCGTAGGGTATTAGATAATAGGAATAATAATATCTCACCCATGTGTTCCGAATCATGTCCAAATAAAATAATTCAAGAATATTCAACTATAATGAAAAAAAGGAATGATAATATTTTTATATAAAAAACATGGAAAAATTGTTCATTTTCATTTTTTTCAAAACTTTCAGATAAGGAATGTAAATCATCAACAAATAATTTCAAATAAAGATATCTAAAAAATATACATTAAATAAAATAATATAATTTATAACATAACTTATCAAATCCATCATAGTAAATTCAAAAATGTACAAAATGAAATCATCCCAAATGGTAAATAAATGTTAATAATATCATGCCAAAGATCACAATAGGATAGGAAATCTATGACACTTGTATATAATATAGGAAATCATGTATGAATCAATTAAATAGATATATGAATCGATTTTAGATATAAGAGTAACACTTAATAAAGTGAACAACCCAATAGGTCGAAAAGTCACTATATCAACAGGACTAGCAGGAAGAGGAAATCCCAATTAGAAAACCCCCAGAGAGTGGAAAAGAGCTATAATTATACCATAAACCTATGTTCCTAGGGTTTCCTAGGTTCCCTCTTGTAGAAACCATTTAATTATATCATTATTTGAAAACCATTTCAAAAAAACATTTCTCATCAATTTGGAAATCTCTTCTCAATTTACCAAAACTAGGGGAAACCAATATTTTATAAAATCCATTTATACGCACAAATCCATTCATTCAATAATTATATTTCATTTATAAAACCATTTATAGAAAAAATACAAATCAATGTTGTTCACCAACATGGGATAGTAATGGAACTACCTACATCAAAACACGGGTCGCACACACCCGTAATGGTATCCACCCACAATGAAGAAAACAAAAATGAAAAAGAGAACCTAGGATAAAATTATATATCATAGGATTAATTAAATATATCAAGAAGGTTATCAGATAATTGGAAACAAAACATTCCTTAAAAACTTGCACCTATTTCACCATGCCTCGCAATGAAACGACCCTTGGAACAAGATCATACAATGTAGCTAGAAAGGAACAAAGGTGAGACATCATGAAAGATCAAGAAAACTAATAGTGAAATTAAACAACACCATTATGGTTAAAAGTAATTACTAATTATATATGTTTACTCACCCATTGAGATGAAACCAAACAACTATAGTGATCAAAAAATTGATCGAACTAACAAAGAATTAATGGATGCTCACAAAATTGCTAGATGAGAGATCATGGATGAGAGGGAAGATGCTAGATGTTGAGTGAAAAAACATATCACTATAATGGTTCTATAAAAGTATTTTATGTGAAATTTACATTGTTTTTAATCCCTTAACATGTTATGTAAACATTGGAACATATTTACACTAAAAAAGCAGCAACCTTTTTATTAATTTTATTTTTGTAAAATTAGATTATGTGATATAGGTACATGGAATGTACTCCCTTCATAATGTATACATGTATCATGAATTACTCATTGTAGACATTACGCATAATGTATTACCATTGCAAAACATGTATTACTCTATAATACTACAAAAATACCAGAATCTTTACAAAAACATCAACCCAACTCAGGTGTTCTTCGAAGCCATGGAGAACATTAGAAATCTGTTACACGATTATACAAAAAATCAATTATATCAAAAAACCAACCATTCCTGATTATTAGAAAAATCAGATATCAAATTTTTCATAATAATCTAGTGTTGAAAGATGAATCCATGTAAAGTGAAAAATAAGGAAACATAATATAATTTTCTAAAATAAGGTAATATTATTTTACCATCTCCCCACCATAATACATTTTGTACCCAAGTGGTCATGTGGAAGAATGAATCCTCGAAATTAGGTTTGTTCACTACTCACTCACAAAGGTCTCATTCTCACATGTATCATGAGAATACGATCCATGATTCCATAACACATTGACGAAAAGAATCAAATTTCCAATAAAGACATTCACCTGAGAGTCAACGATATGTAATGACATATCAACAATAGAAACATATATTTGTAACTCTATATCTTCCAAATATAAAAATGGGTTTTTATTTATGGAGATTTGATATATAGATACCCACATGAATTCTAATCATCTGGATTAGAAAAGATGACTATTAAGAAACCTTCCCTAGTAGCATGGTGATCTCAAATGCTCTCACATATCTCAGAGCCAACATTCCTAATCTTTTGATATAATAGTTACTTAACCGAGGAGAAACAATCACTAAATCAATTCCACAATGGAAAACTAAAAATGATTTCATTGTTTTTACACATTATATTTCTATTGACAATGATTTGTAACATGACACAGATATATACCTTAAATTCTTTTTTATGTTGCTTCAACCAATCTCAGTCCCACAAAAGAAGCTTCTCCCCCCTCTTCCCAACAATGAGCTTTTTTCATGGGAAACCATTGAAATCCTAGAAAGGATAAATTAGGATCAAAATATGATAAAAATTGATATAAGAAATCTCCAACAATCTCATATAGATATCTCAAGATCCAATAAAATCCAAGGAATAGACATGGAGACTATCCTACATGATATGAAATAACACGATCCATCTGACCTTTTCTCTGTGGATGATAAGATTTTATCATCATGATAGAAGTCCCTATCACCTCTATTATACTCTTATAGAATATAAAAGTAAACCTAGTATCCCTATTTGAAACGATCGTATATGAAACCCCGTGTGACTTCACAAGAACTGGCATATATAACATACCATGATATTTATCTTTTAATGTGTATTTGATTGGAATGAAATGAGATGACTTTTTCAACTGACCAATAACCGCTTAGATTGAATTCCTCCCCAATGGAGTCCTTAGAAATTCAATATTAAATTCCATGGATACCTCATCCCATTTCAAAACCAGAACTATAAGAAAATGTGGAAAACTTAAATGTTTTAGATGCTCTACCTTAACTAATTATCTGTTGTAATATTAGGAAACGTAATTAGCAACATTATTCTTCATACCTGACCACCAGAATCATTATATAATTCAAATTACATATTCATAGTGACCCGATGTAAGGACCAAGAAAAACTACATTTATCCATCAAAACCAAAATACTCCTAGTTTTTGTGAAAACAAACCAATCCCCAAACTGAGGGTACCATCATAATATAGAGACCAACCTGGAATGGTCTCCCCACCTTCTACAGTTTCAAAAATTCCACTAAACTCATCATCCTGTTGTTGACCATAAAAATTGACTCAAGGAAATATAATGAAAAGGTAATAGTAGCTATAACCATACTGAAAACATCCTCCTATGAATAAAAATGAGTCTAAGTAATCTTCCCCTTATGGAACCACTCTCCCTTTGATACTAAAAATATATTTTGGTGGTATATTCCTTCTAAGAGTGTTTAAAATGACATTACCCTTAGTCAGGGTGTAAAAAAGGATGTTATATTTCTAATGATATTCCACCCATCAACTCTGTTAGGGATTCAATTATTTCTTAAAAGGGATATTTAACAAACTCTTATGGATAGAATATATTATATCTATTTCGCTAAAAAGCTAAATATTCCAACACATAATAACTTGACAAACATCAGCAGGTTATAAATCATGAGTGGTGAATTTTTAAGCTGACGAGAGCCCTAAGGTACCAGATAATTATCCTTCATGATAACACAACCCAAACCAAAAACAGAAGAATAATAGAATACCACATTCCTCTTACCAAGCTCAACTAATATCAAAATATGTGATTATATCATATTTTATTCTTGTTCCTTCATATAATACTACCACAATGCATCCCTTGTGAATTTCACATATTTCATAGAATGATATGTCAAAGGGGACACCAACATTGGGAAAATACTTCACAAACCATCAATAATATCAAGAAAAGACAAGGAATCCTTAAATCCTAATGACCATCCATGGTTCTTCCAATGAATATATAACCATTATAGTCATAGTATGACCCAAAAGACATTATCATAAATAAAATTTTCCAATAACATTACTTCATGGATCCATAATTTTCATTTCTAAATCATTCAATAGAAATGGTGACTCCTAAAATGTCTCTAGATTGTGATGCAATATCTTATTGATAAATTCCATAGAAAAATATAGAGTGTTAGTCAAACCAAACAGAATCACAAGATATTAATAATGGTCATTCCTTCCCTAGAATTTCATCTTTGGTATATGATGCCACCAAATTCCGAGTTGATGTTAACCTAAGCGAATATCAATTTTAAAAAACCATTTTTTCACACTTTAACTGATCAAAGAATTCATTAATATGAGTCAAAGGATACTTCTTCTTAACTTAATCATTGTTATAATTTTATAGTCCATGCATATTTATGGTGACCGATCTCCTTCAGTTATAAGGAGTTTAAGGGATTCCTAAGGAAAAAACTATGGAGAATAAACCCGTTCACTATCGAATTGTCCAACTGAATTCTGAGGTCATTTAGCTCTGTTGGGACCATATTATGAGATAGTATTAAAATTGTACATGTTCCTGAAACCAGATTAAATGGATCACTTACTTACCACATTGAATAGAATCTAATGAAAAGAAATGGAAAACATCAGGAAAATCCCAAAAAATTATGACAAGTACAATAAAAGGAGAAACAATATTAGGAACAACCACAAAATCAGCAAAAACTCCTTTGATCAGGAAGGTAATATGCTACACGATCATACCTCATCTCCCACACGCCCTAAAACACCTGCTATCTCCCATAAAACAAATGAAATGAGATACACATATGATAAAAATCAATCTTATCTGGTGATAAAAATTCCAATCCACCATGATGATGAGGTAAAATAAATCTCAGCCCAGGACACAAAAATAGAAAACTAAATTTTCATATTTATCGATCATGCACAAGGATACAAAATACCCTACTCTTTCCACTTAAAAAGAGGTGTTGATAACTCCATAAAAATGTAAATTAATTCAATTGAAAGATTATGATTTTGAAAATAATTTCCAGATATAAACGAGTGGGATTAACTAATATCAAAAAAGGTAACAGATATTAAAGATGAATTAATGTTTTTACATCTCATTATCGCTATACCCATATCTACCTCAATAAGAAACTCATCTACTATGAGATGGGGGTTCACTATAGAGGCCTTTAGTGGGATCCTGATAGTCATTGAAGTAACCAAATTCCCCATAGTAGGCTTTGAAGCAATTGAATCTTGACTATATTGATGTTTAGACATAGCCTAAATGAAATCCTATAGATTACCATAACACCACCAACTATTGTAGATATTTGAATTTTGAGTTTAATAACAATAGGTGTTTTTGGAAATGCCAAACATATATAATGTTAATGGTGAATTACTAGTTATTAAAGAGTCATGTGATTGGGAAACACCTACACCACTTATGTGATGAAATTTCTACATTCCCTTTTCCCAGGTCATGCCACTGGTTCATCCACTATGTTGATGATATGATGTAGAATGACCCACTTTTCCTTACATGTTCATTTCTTCCATTATATATGTGTACTCTATGTCTAAAAAAATTTAATTCTTCAACATTAATACCTACAATATGATATAAATTCATGAACCCTAAACATTATTTAGTGCATCCATCTGGTAATTGTTTAATACCTCTAGAGAAAAATGGATCTTTTTAGAAAATCAATTGGTGTTTTCTGACACTGTACACTCTCCCTACAAAAAATAGAGGAACTCTAAAGAATTCTAAATCAATTTAAACACTATAAAATATTTATATAAGAAGATATTCTTGAAAAACATTATGTTCAAGATATCATTATTATCTGTTTGTAACATGGAATCCCACCAATGATTCATGGGACCCTCATGTATGAAAACCACATTCATTACCATGACATTATCATGTGTTTATATGAATTAGATGATATGATAAATATTTTTAATATAGTCATCGACCATTTAAGGTTCATTAGTACCATTAATGGATGGTGGATTCTCAGACATGAACAACTATGATCGATCACTTTATCCTCTTGCTCCCTATTATACCTCCACATCTGTGTTCAAAATTTTGGTACATTCATCTCAACATAATCATGTAATTTAATAATATACTCAAAAATGAACTTATTGATCGGTATATTTCAATATGGAGAATCATATTCACCCACCTGTCGATCTGACAATATACATCTCATAGATATCCTACTTCATACAGAAACAGAAGAATTGATCAAAAATAGATACCCATAAAAAATTGAGATTAACATAAAAAAAAAGACACAAATCCCTACATACCATGGTAAATTTAATCTCATAATATAAATATCCACTAAAAATGTTAATTAGAAATTTTTTATTTTCTGAGAGACATTTTAAAATGTCTCTAAACTAAAATTTCATATATTTTTTAATACATCACTAATTTAGAGATGCATATAAATATCAGTAATTAGTGAAAATTATAAAAATCACTAATTAGTGAAAATTATAAACATTACAAATTAGATACTCCTATAAACATCACTAAATATGTGAAAATTTAATTTTTCAAAAAGTTGAGACTCATCATTTCCTAATGATTTATAGAAATGTCACAAAATAAATGTCGTAAAATAAAAATTCAGTTATTGATGTTTTCTAGAAAGGATAGTATTTTTTAATTTTGTTTTTTAAATGTGTAAAAAAGAAATTTAATATTTTTTTAATAATGGTATACACCACTGGAGTACCCCATCCCACCGAGTACCCCCTCGTCCTTATGTGGGTCCCTCCCTCCGGTCCTGTATAAACACACCCTTCTCGAACAACCGCATGCGTCCCTCCCGTACAATACCCCACTAGCCCATGCTTCCCATCTAGTTACCTTCCCTCACCCACAACCTTAAAATCCTCTAGTACTCCCTCCCACCTTGTACCCCCCCCCCCCCAATTCGCCTTTTTTGCATCCCTCCCTCCCTTCTTGTACACCGTCCCCCTTCTCACACATTATGTGAGTCTATTCCGTCCTGTATGCCCACTCACCCATGTGTCACGTCTAGTTACACGCCATCACCCCACCACCTTACACTCATCCTCCAACTCATACCACCACACCACCTTACCCCTCTAACATCCTGTATTGACAAACACTACCCTTTTAAAATTCGATGCTTGTAGGAATCCATCTGGTGACATTTAAGCTCTCAAGTAAAAACTCTTCCAACTCACCAATTTGAGTTATTGATAAATTATTGTATTTTTTTATACATATGTAAATATAGATTTCAGTTTATTAAAAATTAATATACATTCATATATATATGGGTGTGTGTGTGTTTTTATTATATATATATATATGATAATATTATATTATACATACATATATTTATTTATTATGTTTATATTATAATTTTTTATTAATATATATATACATATCTGTGTGTGTGTGTTTATATATATATATATATTTGTGTTTGTCTGTGTGTAAATAGCCACTTTTTAAAATAATTGTAAAAATGTAACTAAAATGGTCATGTTTTCTTTAAAACAAGAATAAATTTAAAATATATAATTTTATTATGTACATTTATTTAAATATACATATAAATACAATTCAGTATTTCAAAATTAATTTTATAAGTATATTTTATATTTTATATTTTATTTCTTTAAATGTATATACATGTTTATATTATGTTATATATATTTGTGTGTTATATTATATATATTTTTATATTTTTATATATTTTATGTTTATATAAATATATATGTATATATGTATATATGTATATATTTATATATGTTTATATAAATATGTGGGTTTTTATGTATATATGTGTATGTATACATATATAGAATTATAATTATAAATAAATTTAAATAAATATAATTATACCCAGTTTAAAACACTTGTAAAAATGTCACTATAATTGCATCCTTTTTTTAAAATTATATAAATTTGAAATATATAGGTATATATATATATAATTATATATATGTGTTTGTGAAAGTGTGTGGGTGTGTGGGTGTGTATGTGTATAAATATATATTTTTATATTTATTTGTCTATACACATGTGTCATTTTATATATATTTCAATATATATATATAATGTCGCTAATTTAATGACATTTTTCTGGAAATTTCTCTAATTTAGCAATTTTATTCCTGAAATGTTGCTCTTTTAGTATCTTTATTTAGGGAGCACCGCTAATTTAGGTATGTTTTTCACCACGTTTTACTAATATAGTGATGTTGTTAAGAATCAATCCTAATTTAGATATTTTAATTATAAAACATCTTTAAATTTGTTCCATTTTATTCGGAAATGTGCATAATTTAGAGACCTTTTTGAGGAAGTGTCATTGATTTAGTGACGTATTTCATTAAATGTCAAAAAATAGAAACATCTTTCATGATACCTAAAAAATATAGTGATTTTGTTAAAAAGAATTAATAAATTATAGTTTTTCTAGTGAGATGGCTAGGAAATTAATGTAACATACGTCTAATGTCCTAAAAATCCAATCTCCAGTCTATCAAACATCCCAAGGAAATAATGTAGAAGGAAAAACCCCTAACTGATTACTTTTATTAAAATTTTTAATGAACCAATCCTAATACCCTCTCAATACTAGCACCTAACCTAATCTTCCACATACCCAATGGGCCTTTTCAACCCCCATAGAATAGAAAATTGCACCTCGGCATCAAAAAACAACCTAACTGAATGATTTTTTTTTTCACCTGATGCAGCAAAAATATGGAACATATACAAAGTAGAGATAAACATCAGAAGATATATTTATATCCTAAAAAAGTTAAAAAATATTAGATGTGATACCACTAAAAATGTAGAAACAATAATCACCAAGATACAAGTCAAACTGCAATTGACCGAAAAACGAAAAAATAGTTATTGTAATAGCTCCATATGATAATGTAGTAAAAAACCAATACCTCACCACCATCAACCCAAAGCCCATATGATATAAGATGTCATTTTATCACTATTTTTCCATGCCGCTACCTTTATCTTAATATATATACAAGCATCTGAGCTACTAAATGGGTGTGTGGGGTGTGAAATTATAGGATCAATAAGATATCACCAATATGTTCCATAAAAAGTCTCTATAAAATAATCCAAGAATTATTAAGATTAAAAAACATTTCATGGAAATAAATTAATAGATTGTTTATCAGAATAATGAGAAAAAATTTAATTTATCCTTTTTCAACATTTCCAAATAATTAATAAAAAAAATTCAAATAATTTCATATACATATTTCGAAAATTATTATCAATTAAAAAAAATCGTGATTCTCATCTCATATCAAATACATGGAAGTGTGATCAAATTAGAACAATTAAAAAATATCATAGGTTAGTCAAAATCATAGTTAGAATCACTCTATAGATCACAATATGTAATTATAGATAAGACACTCATACCAAACATAAAATTTTTTGTACACATCAATATACTTGACATATGACATGAGTCTAGAGAGAAGAGAAGCACCAATAAAAATGATCCTCCCAATATGTCTAATAGTCCCCTAGAATAACTATCCTTTAGAGAATAGGATTCCACATGAGAAATAACCCAACAGTGGACAATACCTATTACTATACCATCCACCTATATACCCAAGTATATACTTGTGCTCTATTTTTTAATCCATCTTATATTATCATAATTTGAGTATTATTTCAAAAACCCAAGTCACAATTATTTAAATAACCAAATTCCATTTACCAAAACCAAGGGAAAAATTATTTTATAGCACACACATAAATCCAATCATTAAATCATTCCATTTAATTTATAAATAAATTTATAAAATAACTAGATGAATGAAGTTAACTGACATGGGTTAGAGATTTAACCTCATACTCAGTTCTTAGGTCACACAAACCCGCAATATGATCCAACAACTATAATGAAATAAAAAATAAAAAAATCCTTAGAATCATTCAATACATCCTATAATTAATTCAGTTCATTAAAATAATTGTTGTAGAATAGGAAGAAACACACCTTAAGAATGAGCACTTGTTGCACCCTGAATGATAAAAAATAAACCCCTAGAACAAGATCACATAAATGATTTGAAATGAAAACAAGAAGAACCTTCACCACAGATCACCTAACCAATAGATAAATATAACAACACCTCTTTGGTCATTTTAAATAAAGATGTAGAATGTTTTACTCACCAAAAGAGATGCAATCCGTCTGAAATGGTTATCAATAACAGAATGAACCAATCCAAAATTAACGGAGGCTCCATGAATCAATCAAAGTGAGATCTAATAAAACATGGGTGAGGCTACATTTCAAATTAAAAGCCATATATCTCTCATGGAACACTAGAATCCTTTTATGCAACATTAAAACTCTATGTAATTCATTTACAAATCGTGCAATCTTCAAGAATTAGATATTCTAAAAAACCATCATATATTTATTAAAACCATATTTTTTTAGAATGATATAGTGTTTTCTCCTTTCACCCTATGTATAGGGTTCACGACATACTCTATATTGTGATTACACATAATATATTCCCATTACATGGAACGTATTCTTTTAGAAGACAACAAAGACTATATTTTATTCAAAAACATAAAACCAACTTGTTAATTTTTAGAACTCTCCTAGTACCCTGGAATCCAGTGAATTTTTAAACCCTAAATCATTAATTTAAAAAAAACCTCAACATTATTTAATTTTTATCTAGAAATTTTTCCAATCATATGTTTTCTAAATTCGAACCCAATTAAATAATAAAATAGAAAATGATAATATAATTATCTAAATTTTGATAATGGGATGTTACAAAAACTGTTGATAATTGAAAATAAAACCCATATAAACATAGAAATATAATAAACTAACAAATAAAACAATATTTTTCACCAATCCATGTAGTTCTAGATGGTTAATCAAATACATGGGGATATATTATATGGGTATTGAAGTGAAATCCAATTTGATAGGTTTAAAATGATATTTGTTTCTATCCCAATTGACATGAATTTCAATGATTACTATTATCCTACATTTGTTTAAATTATATTAGAAATATAATTATTCTAAGACAGTTTTCTCAAAAAATAACTATTGAAATGTCCATTTATTCTTTTAAAAATCCAGGATTCATTTATATTATTATGAAAATTGTTTACATTTTTTTTAATGAGGAATTATGATATAAGGATTATGGGTTTTCAGTTCTAGGATGCATGATTTTTATAAATTTATTTCAAAAAAAGGAAAATGAATTTTCTAAAGAATCAACAGAATATGTTTCCTCGTAATGATGAAAAATACTTTTCATGTTATTATATAGTCCAAAAAAATATAATTCAATTTTATAATTATAATATCTACCTCTCTAAATGGACCAAAACCAACAATAATCCGTTTATAATTATCACTAAATGTTACAAGGCCATTAAAATTCATTGATAGTGAGTGAAAAATTTATATGTCTTTAATAATATTGACTGAAAAATAATTCACTATACCAATTTATAATTAATTAATTCTAAATTATTCCCTATAAAAATAAATAAATAAATAATAATTTTTTGTAACAATATTCTCTTGTTTCTATTAGTGTTAGATATTAATTTTTTTTGAACTCAAATATATCTATGTTTTCAAAATTTACATTATTGAATTTACCAAAAAAAAATTGATAAACATGAACGTATTAATCATCAACAATATGGTTTTATAAAACAACAATAATTTTTTATGTACAATATCTTCCTCCATGAAATAAAACCACATTTTACAAGATTTTTTTTCCTTTTACACATTATAAAAAATAAATTATTAATATATTATTCCTTTAACCATTACTACCCATCCCATGATTTCATTTATTGTAATCATTTTTTCATTGTATTTTCCTAAGGAAATACTCTATATTTGTACTTAAAAATGAATCCTATTAATGGAATCAAATTCTGAAAATAATTGTATATTTTCATTATCATGTACAATATAAGAGGAAAAAAATTATATTTTTTAGTTTTTAAATGTAGAATCTATAGGGAATGATGATATTTTTAGTCAACACATCTTCATATGATTTTTAACGTGAATTGATTTTATGTTTACATGATTCATACATGTCTTCCAACATGAAGCAATATTCATTTAGTGATTTATAAAAGATATATTTTTATTTAGATTTATAATAATGAGGATAAATTGTTTATACACCATCTATTAAAGAAAAGAAGAAAATATTTTATTTTTCATTTTATTTTTTAATTTCAAATACATAATATGATTCATCACTATAGATTTATGATGAACTAATTCTGGATCTAATTGAGTTGTTTTAATTCTTCTTTTAATATTAATTTTTTAAAAAACTTCTCAAATTTATTATTTTATTTATATTGTTGAAAATCAGGCTTGATATATTCATGCTTCATTCACTCATAATAACAGATTTCTATTTAATTCCCTTAAAAAAATTAAATGACTTTCTTATTCCATTCATATATATATATCACTTTATAAACATTCTTTTTAACTAGAAAAGTTCATAAAAAGAATCTAAACTACTTGATACTTCTTCATTATATTAGAAGGATAATAAAATATCTTTTAGTTTCATCCAAACATTTGAAGTAGAAAATTTAATAGTACTATTTTTTCATTTAGATAATCTTGTGATCATCTCTTTTAGAATTAAATTCATCCTCCTGTATCATAATGGTTATAGTTATTTATTTCATATTTAAATCCTTAAAATTAGTGAACATAATAATAGCTATGTAAATTCTATTCTACATGGATGATCAGACATTATGAAATTTTAAATAATTTTTTTGTTTCTAGAATAATAGTTCCAAAAGTAGAAATATTATTTATAATTACTATGACCTTTATATATATTTTATTGTGATTTCACCATCTATCTTCCCAATGGTGTTACAATATTTTTTTATGTGTTTTATTTTGTCATGTTAAAATTCTTTATCCCTTCAAATGAAATAATGATTGTGTCCAATACAACTGGAGAATTATAAAATTGGTAGAATCTTTTTCATTTTTTAGACCTACACCGTAAATGATAACATTAAAATATTTATAATTTTAATAATGAATATATTCATGATTATCATTTCATATATCCAGTTTGTTAAAAGAAAATTTAAATGTTTTAATAAAATTCATATAGACTTTTAGATTATGATTCCATAAGTAGATAACTACAATGTCATTCTATAGTACATAATTTTCTCCATTGGAATAATGTTATCTCTACATGTACATTTCAAATTTTATGTCAACCATTATAAAACCTTAAAATTAACTTTATTTTTAAAACAAAACATATTGAGAACTAAAAATTTCATTATCCAATACCAGGTGTTTACCCCATTATTACTCATAATAGAACATATACAGATTGAATTCCATAAATTATTTAAAAATGAAAATACACTTCCAAAAATTAATTAGATTATTTCCCTATTATTTAAATATTATTTATGGTGGAAAATATAGTAAATTAAATTACATGACATAAAATATTTTTACTGTGGTTTTGGGAATCAATATTTACCCCAAATCATCCCCACCAATATTTATTATAATCATGTTGATTTTAATTCCAATACTATTTATAGGGACATCACAACTGAGAGAAAGTATTAGATAAATTGTAAAAAATTAGTGATATTATTTTTCAAGGATCTCCTATTACAATATATTTACAAAATATCTCTCCCACACTCAGTACAGTGACTTATTACTAAAATTAAAATTTAAAATAATGGAGCCAAAAACATTGTTCTAATCATAGCTATACGATACTACTTTCAAATGATATAGCTTCCTTAAAATATTGTGCAGATGTAAAATACAGTTACTAGGAAAATAATTTATTCAATTGATATTTCCTGCAAAGGGCATAGTAAAAAGTTGATAAAATATGTTTCTTAAAAACTTACATGAGAAATATAATGTATGATTCTTAATTTATAGAAATTTTATTATAATTAATCTTCTTTAAAAAATTTATTTTATTGTAATTTTATATCCTATTATATATTTTTCAGTCTTCATAGTATGAATAATATATATGACAACCATAAAATAAAATACAGGCCTATATTTGTTATTGATAATCATCTTGAAAATATATAACCCTTAAAATATTGATGTATCTAGTACACCCCAACATCCCAATTTCTAGAAAACAAATAAAATTGTTTCATAAAAAATGATGAAATTAAAATATAAATACTTTTATCCATAAACATTGAAACCACTATAATTGTTATGAATCAACATATAATTATACATGGAACTCCATGAGGATCATTTCATCATAATGTAACGACAATCTTTATAAGGATGGAGATATTTCTACCTAGGTATCATACATGATAATGATGATTCCATATGGATCACTCTTACATTGTAAGGATAATTTGTGTAAATATTAACTTAAGACTATGTAAACTACATTTTTTATAGGGATGGATCCATCAGTGCAAGAATGATTCAATGTATAGATTGTATTCATAGAAACTATCATGGACATGTGTAAGAATAATCCTAAATTTCAGAAAGATTGAATCCCGTATGTGGTTCAATAATATTTTTCATAATGATTATTTCTTATCCATATAAGCGTAATTTATATTTTTGTATGTATCAATGGATATTTCATAGAAACAATTTTTAATTTACATAAAGATGAAATTAAACATGTATAAAAATCAATATGTAGATAATTTCCTTGAAACAAAAATTAATCTAGGAAGAAATAGAAACTCAAAATATAAAAAAATATATTAATGGGCCAATAATTCCTACCCGGAAAATTTTTTATGGAAAAAAACAATCTAAAAACATTGTTTTTTATAGAATCCAAAATTATTTAGGCATGGATATGATGGAACAAAATTATTGTTTCGAACACCTATATCATGCCTAATATGTTGGAGGGAAAATCAACATGTAGAACACTAGAGAGAATAACCACCACTAAAATTGGTGATACACTATTCTAGATGGGAATTGAGACAAGGATACAACTATTGATGCTTATCTCTCCTATATCAACATGAACATATTAGAATAATAATTTTAATTTTAATGGAATTATAAAAAATTCTACTAGATTTCGAAATGAATTATAAGAAGGGAATGATAGAACAAAAAATATTAATAATATAGGATTAAAATAGTTAAAGGTAACTAAATGATTTAATGAAATTTCATGTAGTTGTTGAAGAATACATCCATGATGTTGGAAGAAAATTATGGAATCCTCCACCACCACTATTTTTTGTCTACCAAAAGAATTTCATGGTAATAAAGGTTCAATATCAATATATTTGGAGTGAGATAATTCATATTTGTATGCATTTTAGTATTATTTTATACTATTTGAAATTCATAATATTATATTTTGTGATATTAATATAGATTTTTAAACAAAGTTTCATTAATTTTTTATCGTTGTAGAAAAGAGAAATCCACTAGTGGTAGTGATTTTTCATTTAAAGATTTGAGTAGCTCCCTGATATTTTGATATTTATATTTTAATAATCACATATTCCCTCTCACTGATTTATATTTTTTTATTAATATTCACCTCATATCATTATTTATTTTACCTTTATTTTTTATTATTAATATTCTTGAATTATTATTCTATTTTTATCATATTTTTTGTTGATGGATATTTTTAATTTATATTATATTATGTTTTGAGAATTAGTTGAAAGAAGATATATCATATCAGAAATTTGGATACGTACATAACAATTATGGATAAATTAGATATATAAATCATGTTATATATGAAACAATTATCTTATATAAGGGTGGCCTATAATGTAAGGTGGTAGAACTGGGAAAAAAAATACTAATTCAATTATCTTATTTATTATGAAAAATGTTAAACTCTAATAATATCATAAGGCTGAGTATATACTTATAAATGTTTCTTACAAACAAAGCTCATCATATTTTACAAGAATATTTTGTTTAAGCGAATTTTATTACATATTTTTTTAAGGATAAAAAACCATAAATATTATTATAGTCATAAATTTGGTAAAATATGAAATCATATTTATTGGTAGAAGTCATTACTTATGGATATTTTTTCTAAGGAGATATATTTAATATTTCAGCTCTATTACATATGAGTATTTACTATTACATAATGAAAATTTTATTTTTTTCATGATTCCGTACTATAATTAAAATTTAGTTATTATGAGAACTATACCGATATATTATATTATTTTTTTCATAAATATATTTTAGATAATTTTAGAAGTTGTGTACAAATTTTTTCAGAAGTTAAGTTCATTGTTTTTGAAAATTTTATGTTCGAGAACATCAATGATTAAAACACACTTGGTGAAATATTTTTTTTGTTCTAAGATAGGTATTCTATCCTAATAAAAAATAGATAATGTAATGGTTTTAAATAGTGAAATATTATCTATTTAATTTGTGTTTATTTTTAAATAAATATAGAGTAATTTTGAAGTGATTTAAACGAAATTTTATTGTTTATTAAATTGGGGGTATTATTTTAGATCCAATATTATGAGAAATCATAGATATTTAACATCAAAACTTTCAGAAAGAACTTATTCTATAGTTATGATAATTTTGAGATGATTACTATTATAATATAAATCAATAAATTGGGATAAATATAAAGTAAAATAATAAATAACCTTGAAACAGTTAAATCTCAATCGTCTTTTTTCTATAATTATTATGAAAAATTATTTATGATGGTATTAATTATTATTTTTTTGATACTAAATCTATTTATTCAATATTTTTCTATTCCTATTTTAAGTGGTTGTAATTATATATTAGTTATTTATTCTATAATTTTTTCACTACAATTAGATTATAATTCTCCTTACGAAAATATTCATTTATATTAGTTATACCTTCATAACTACAACATGTCTTTAATTGATGATGAATCATGGTAGAAGAAAAATTTTATGTTTAGGGTTCCCCTATAAGAAAATTAAGTTTATTATTGGCTTATAACAACCCATGAAAATTCGTTTTGATTTAGTTTTTAGCATACCTTTGGAGGAGTAGACATGTGTGAAGCGTATATGTAGAATATTTTTGATCCAGGGAAATTTATAAATATCATATTTACATAGTAACATTATGTATTTTGTTTTATAATATTAATTTCTTAAATGCACCCATGACACTCATCTATTATAAAATTTTTACAAATATTTGGTCTAAATGAATACCCTTGTTAAGATATTTTTTATCATCTATTCTCCTTGGAACCATATAGTTTATATCAAATAATTTTCTATTCCATATTACATTATAATTCTAACCATATAAAAGGTATAATTTTGTTATTGATAGATAATAACAGGTGTAATTTTATTGAGTAAATGATTCATAAATTCCATAGTGTCCACCCTTCAATAAATGAAATTATAATTTTAATTAGAAACCTATGATAAAATATAAACTCAAGAAATTAATCAATGCATATTGAAAATTTATGGTCTATGAATATATAAAATCTTGGGAAAACCATTCTTATATCAGTAGTTATGATTTAACTAAGTATTTTTTAAATTATAAGATGATGAATATTGCTTATTTTACTTTTTTCAAAAAAATATTGTAATCATGTTCCTTTTAAAAGTATACTAGTGATATTTGGATAAGTTTTAATATTAAAAAATATTGAATTGTTTTGTTGAAAGTAACTAAAATAGAATTTTTTGTGTTGAGTACCAAGAATTAAAAATGGTGGAAAATGATAAATTAAATCATACTATCCATCACTTCATATGAATTTTAAATAGAACAAGATCCCCTGGTTAAATTTGGACACATATTTCAGGATTTAAATATTTATCTAGTTAATATCAATGAAATGGAGTCCATAAAAGATGAAAATGATGAATGAAAGGGCATCAGAGATTATACCCATTACGGAATTATTATTTCACTTATAAAATTTGAATTGGAATTAATGAGTATATCTAACAAATATAATAAACTAGGGTGATTATTTCAGTTATATATATGTTGTATCATTGGAATATAATGATTATGTGATATAGGGATTTAAATGTATTATGTATCCTAAAAAAATTGGATTATAATTTTACTATCTTGATATTTTATGATATATTTTTCATTAAAAAAATTCAAGTGTTAAATAGATTTCATAACATGTAATACAAAGCATAACGATATTTAAGGTATAATATATAAAATATAATTAATTGAATGTGATAACCTAACCATTAAATAATTTTGTAGGAATATTTGTAACCACATTATAAAATATGTGTACAATAGTACATATAAATAAAAATTCATTGACGCATTATTATGAAATACTCACTTAATTTTTTAAGAAGTCATTCTATAATTATAAATTTAATTATTATAAAAAATGATTTTTATTTAATTTTTTTTTGGATATTATAATTAATTGATTCCACTTTAAGAAAATTTATTATAAGAATGCTACTTCATTTATAAAATCATTATGTGAAAATATTCATATAAATATATTGATAATTTTCTTAAAAGATTGATTATCAGTGAATTGTAAAATAATGTTTATTATTAAAAACTGTTTTTTGTATAAAGTATTTAAATATTTCAAGTTTTTTATTTATAATATATGAAAAATTAGTTAATTTATATTATTAATAACTAAATTAAAGTGATTATAATTAATTTTGTGTTAAATCTTCATATAAAAACGTTTTATACTTCAGTTTAGTTATCTTTATAGATAAATTGTTTTTAATCATGTTTTTTAGGTTTAATTTTGAATTAAATTGAGCCACATCTATTGATCGGATTATGAAAATTATACACCAGGTTTAGAATCATGAGGATAAAATTTCATAAATATTTCCCTTTTTTTTTGATTTTGAATAGTATCATTGTTAAATATTTGTCATGTTGGCATAGTTAAAATAGGTAAAACATGGTTCAAAATGGGATTAGGAGTTAAAATTACTCTAACAACTTAATTTATCATACTGGGATAGTTAATTTTTACCATTATTATCCATGACTCAGATATATGGCATCATGAAGCCATTTTATTATATTAAATCTTTTATTATTTTATGAAAAGAGTAAATATAAAATGTCAAACTATTCAATATCATATATCGTATTTTTTCATAATGATAAAAAGTGGATATAATCAACATTAAATTATTATTTGAAAATTTAATTAATATTTTTATCATTAAAATTATTTTTTTAAAATATTTTTTTATATTTACCTTAATGGGTTATGAACCATATATTTAGTGTTTCTTTAATTAATGGGAAAAAATAAATGGTTTTATATATATTAAATTTAATAATTTTTTTTCAATTATTGTGTTCCATTAATTTTCTACATAGATATAATATATAAATTATCTATGAGAACTTTATATTTGAGTTACATTTCATTAATGTTGTTTATAATTTCTAATTGTGTGAATAGTTCTTAAATTATCATTAAATGTATTTAATGATAAATATATGTTATGATTTTTTTTAAAATTGTAAAAATAAATTAATAAAAAAGGATAAAAATGATTATTAACTATCAAAAATATCAGACCTTTTAAATTTATGATCCAACAATCACTTCATAACTAAAAGTTTAACCATATGAAATTAAAAATAAATTACCACGGTTAGGAAAAAAATTAATCAAGTGTTTGAACACAGTGATATGGTTTAAAATTATATATAAACCTATCTAAATATAATTTGATGACTATATTTAGACCTTATATTCCGTATATTCTATTATATATAATTTTAACTACATTTTATGGGAGTTAGACACATACAATATTATAATATTATGTGTATTTATAAAAAAATATATTAATTTTATTTGATAATAAATAATATTTGGTTATGGGATTTAAATTGAATAAAAACTATATATTCAATATCATGAGATTTATGTGGCTGAAAATATTTAACCTTTTCCATTTATGTGTAACATGATTTTTTATTGTTTATTTCATGATCCCAAAACTGTAAAAAAACATTGAAAACATGTTATTTGTCAAAAGGGTTAATGGGGGGGGGGGGGTAAACTAAGAGATAAAGTCTAAAAAATATGAAAATTTTAATGTATGATAGGATTACGACTCTAACCCATAATATATACAAATTATATCTAATTTTATAAAAAAATTAAGAAAATTAATTAGTAATATATTAACTCTTTAAGTAATTACAAGAGTTAATGTAAACTCACATATAAAAAACACCCCTTCAACCATTTCATTAAACACTATTGAGAAAAATAGATTAACCAAAATGCACCCAATTCTTTACTAAATCTCCCTATAAAAAATGAATAGGTTATAGTCATCATAAACATCAATTATAAGGATTGATATGAATATATCGAATGGATGTCTCCACAAGGAGAGGTAATCAACTTTGCCGACTATTTCAAGACTATATCTTCGTATAAAACAACAAAACCTATATTAATCATCCTAAAATAATAAATAATACATTATAAATATTCTATGATTATAATATTCTTATGGGATAATTTTTTTTCAATATCTTTCTCATATTATGACTTTCAAAAACATCTCTCATTCATACATATGGTTTACCATCTCCATGAAGTGATATAATATTTTTTCATCACAAATTTACATTGTTAGTTATAAATATGAATGAAATTAATATATATATATATGTATGAATATATATTATTTATTAAATAGTTATTATTACTGATCTATAATATCATATATATATTCTTACCTTCCAATCACTTGGAAAATGATAATGATTCTTATGCGTACATGTGGACCACCACCTCCAAGAAGCGATGCGATTATTGTTTCATGCCCGATTTACACATATGTTAATAAGGATTGAATTAGTGAATATATATAAAATATATGATGTTATGAAGATTATATTAATTTAAATTATTTTTTCACATTCATTCTTTCTAACCATCAAACATCGAAAAACCATCCATGCATACATACATCATATCACCTCTATGAATGTTGTGATTCATTTTTTAATATATACCTTTTAATGATGACCCAAATTAATATATATATATATATAATATATTTACATTATATCCTGAATAAAATTAAGGATATTATGGATCTATATTAAATTTACTAGGACCAAAAATACTGAACTAAAATTCTATTAAGAAAAGGAAATAACTGACACATAGAAACAATTATCTTAATAAATAAAATTTAATAAATGGGTGTTGAAATTTTATAAATTGATCATATATGTTACTAAAAGTATTTTTATTTTTTATATATAAATATTGTAAATTTATATATATTTCACTAGAGGATGAAATAACATGAAAAACAAGTCAGATCTGAGTTGATGGTTTTCTCACCTCTCATATGTTACTACGAGACAGATGTTATATTAAAAAGTTTCTTAATTCATGTGGTGTATATAATATCCATTTGATATATTAAATCATGAATAAAATTTTTTAATGTTTCATTTATATTATTTTACTAATGGAGTCTATGATGCTAATCATACCAAAGTGTTAATGGATTTATTTTACACTCTCAAATTTTTTTCCGGATTTTTTATGTTTTAATTTACATTGATAGAAATTTAAAGATACTTATATGATAAAATAGTTTTATTTTATTACCCATAATTATTTATATAATTTTCATGTAATAGTATAATTTTAATTTCATTTCTACTTAAAAAGTTCAAAAAAATGTTTTTTTGAAAAATGAACTTGATTTACACTTTAGTTGGGAATATTTTTCTAACATGTACATATGATCTACATTTTTTTCAGAAAACTTTTTAATATTACACTATGATTTATTAAAGTTATTTTTTCTAATTATTTAAATTTTATTATTTTTTAAATTAATCATCTAGTCATTTTTCAAACTAGGTACTTTTATCTATTTCCACAAAATCTATAAGAAATTTTTATATCAACATACATGACATATATTTAATATCCCGCAATAATGGATAATAAATTATGTGAAGCTTACATTATATGATTCTGATTTCCTTTTCATTGAATATTGTTTATTTAATAATTGGTAATTATCTATATTTCAATAAGGGATTTCAGTGTTTAAAGGGAATCTTCCTAAAGAAAATTACAAGGTTATTTTAGAGGTATTTTTATCTATGGTGACATGTATCTATGTTACTAGGGATATGATACAATTATACAATCATTATAGTTTTTCTAAATGGTATGTGATGATGAAGTATTTATGTTTTTTATTATTGATTAAATATTGAATTTTTTTCTTAATATAAGTCATTTTTATAGTTATTTTTATCAATCGATAAAAATATAAATATTTATAGGTCATGAAATTGATGGATGGTGGATAATTATATAGAGATCCTAGATGCATTTATAGATATAAATAATTAAAAAAATATAATAATGTGTAGGTGTATGATGAAAGATAGTTTAATTAAATATGGTCATATAGTGTATGTCTTCTGGTATGTTGATAATATATTAGACGAGAGACCTTGATGAAATTAAATTGTTTTTGTTGAATGGCCATAATAGAATGATACATTCATGGTTAAGTGGTAATGAAATAATGATTCATGATTTCTTTTGTTGAGAGGCATTGATTAGGAATGTCATGAAGTATTCATTTCCTTTCTTAAGAACTAATTATTCAATATCCATGTTTTTTAAATATAGATATTATCCAGGGATTATCATTGAAAATTATTTGTAGATTTAAGTGCATGTGATTTTATTATAAACTCTTCCATGATAATTATTTCATATATACTCTTCATCGATTATTCTTTCAATAACTTTTAGTAAGCATCAATGCTCATGAATTATTTATTTTACATTCCATAGGATGTGATATAAGATATAATTAATGATATCAAGGATTAAATTATGACTAATAGACTATGTTTTTATATTTCAAAATTAATATGTGAATCATGTATGTATCTTTTTTTACTACGACTACTAAGATATTCAATCAAGTGTGATATGATAATTTTTATCTTATGATAATTTAATTCCACAACCAATGATTCTTTCCTATATGATTTGGGGATATTATATTTGGTATTATAAATTTTTTTTAAATCCATGGGAATTATATTTTAAATGAACATATATAATATGAGAAGTATGAAGATGTCTTAATGTAATTGAGTAAATTTACTATTTTTTTAAATTTATATATCAACATTAAAAATTATTATGATCCATCTCAATGTGTGAAATTTGTTAATGATGGATCATATTATATGAATGTGGACTGACAACCATATTAAATGTTGTGATTTACCTACTAATAAAAAGAAACTACTAGTGTTTGAACTATGAAAATCAGTTCCATATCAGGGATGTTGAAACAGGTTATGATGAATAATGATTCATTTATAGAACAACTTATTGTTCCACAGTGTTACTCAACTATGTTTTATCACTTCAAGTGAGATAATTCAACAAAGTTTAATTCTTCTACTAATAATTGGACTGATAAATAATGGATTATGTCCCTCAGAATCTATTTCAAGACATGTGAAGTATCTAATGTTAAAATATTATTCTGGTTGTTTTCTGTTTGAAAGGAAATGTCAATATGTGGTGCTAAGTGATCAAGAACACAAAAGTGGTTGATAAAATAGAAATCATGGAATGGAGAACTTTTATAGTGATATAATTCATGAAATAATTTGCTCATGAATAATGTGTAGGACCCCGGGACACCCTGAGAGGGGAGCGGTGAATCACGGTGTCAACTCTTTCTTTTAAAACAAAGGATCTTGTTCCCACATTGGTAAGAACTGGTTAAACCTGTATGATGGATATGATCATTATTGACAAATTAACATGAAAAGAGATGACACAACAATTTTACATGGTGCACCACTAAGGGCTACTTCCAAGGAGCATACACCGACAAGTCGTCGGTCATACCAAATTCCACTAATCCTCAATAGTTGTGGATTACAAAGGTTAGGGAACAGTCGCTCTGTCCCAGGCTCACTACCTTTAAAAAAGTTTAGGGATATCCTATTTCGTCCCTTGGGTCACTCTCGTTGACTCCACCTGGCTCACTCTCCTTGGTGAAGTCACACTTAGTTTATAGATGTGAAGGTCTCTTCAATAGATTTGCATTGATGTCTTCGTCTCCTGTTCAGCATGAGACACTGCTTGCATCAGAGTACTGAGTTGATGCTCTTTTGTATTCAATATTCTTCTTTAGTGAAATAATTGAATGCACTATATCTTCTTGTTCTCTTCATTTGATTCCCAATACTGACACCTGAGTGTTTTGAAATAATCCCCTCTTTCTGCGAAGATCTGAGTTTAGTTGCATGAACCATTCTTCAACTCTTCACAAAGCACAATGAGGGTGTTAAACAAAAATCATGTGTTTGCGGAACCACTTCTCTTCAAAGAACCAAATAGTTCACTATTATTTTTTCTTTGTAAATGAATACATCATCTATTGCACCGAAGTTATCGGGAAATCTTCTAGCTTTCGCACAACTCCACAAAGATGAGCGAGCTCCAACAACACCTATAGCTCTTCTCCAAACCTAGCGTGGAGGTACCAATTGGGCGTGCAGGTCCAAACTGGTGTGAAGGTATCACCAAAACACTTGCGCGACAATTCCTTAAACATCTTCTAACTTGCATGACTCACTTCCTTTCTCGCCCAAACCCCTTTGGGCGCACAACCAACAATTGGCGTGCAGCTTCAAACACTGGCGCACAAGTCTAACTGCGTGACCACACACTTCTTGCATGACTTCCACACCTGCGCGATGGGAGCTCTGAATTTTCTAAGTGTTGAACTCTATAAGAAATGATGAGGGGTGGTCCTATATTTATAGGCCTTTGGTATACCTATGCAGCGGATGGAAAGTCTCCCCTTGGCGTGCATGTTTCGGCGCACAAGTCTCTGCCCTTGTCACTGCCGCACTACTCACCTGAGCGAGCACACCGACACTTGCACAACCCTCTTTCCTTTGCCATATTTTGAACTCTGTTCTTGAAAAACAATAGGCGCGCAAGTTCCAATCCTCTTAGGAACTGGCATGCTAGTCCCTTCTCGCCGCGCAAGTGTGACCCTTATCCCTTTTCCATAAATTGATGTTCTGATCTTGAAAAACATATGGTGCGCAAGTTTCACCTCTTTCAAATACACGGTGCCACCTTGTATGTGTTTTTTTGTACTTGCTCAAGATCATCCATTCCATTTTGGAATTATTTGAATCAAACGTGTATCATTAACCATAGCCCTCGAACTCAACATGCCACCATGAAAGCCCCTTTTTCAACAAAGTGGTATGTCATTGTTTCCGTTGTCAACAATCACGACACTTCAAAAAAAATTCTTTTCTATGATTTGGATTCTTCAATAACTCTTCTACTTTAATCACAAAATCCACTATCGTGATATATATCCTTTGAACGAACAACTTTAGAAACATATTTTTTTCAGAAAATGTGAAGTGCATGTCGATCTCAGAATTCCAATCCCTTCCACACTGTCTTCTTCTTCAATCGTCGTTATCTACTTCATGAAAATCATAAAATTCTATTATTCAATTAGTCTCTTACATGGTTCTCATGAAATCATGTAGAATTGCATGGTCTTCAACAAAACCCCATTATTCTTTAATAATTCTCATATAGATTATACCTCACCATTCGTCACTGTTGTAAACAATGTGTCACCATTGACACATGTTCATTGAAATTATGATCAGTACAACAATCATCTGAATTTCCATTCCTCCATTTCATTGGAGTACTTCTTGATCTCCTTCATTTTGATCTTCATTAACAACTATTGACAACAAATAAAACCTTATACACAAAGTGGTCACAACATAATGAGATTATATTTAGTGGGAATTATACAATCTATGATACAATGATGTCAGATGATTTTTTTAGTACGAGGAATGAATTACAAGATTAGATATGAATTTTATGGAATATGTATGTTATATAGAACGTAATACTAACTATATAATTTATGGGCCTATGAAATGAAACATAAGATCACTAGTATCTAAAACAATTTTAGCATATGATTATATGATATCAACTTCAGTAATAATTGAGAAATAATTCTTCAATTCCTATATTTGAAAAGGAAATAAATAAAATAAGATTACAACTAATATCCATGAAAAATGATATAATTTGAAATAAAATATGTGAGGTATAGAAAATTACACAATTTATATTTATGGAATGAAACTCCTGGGTACTTGATTAATGGTAATATGAGTTTTTCTTGTCTAGATAAAGGGGTCATAAGGATATAGATTTATGAAAATAATGAATCCAAAACTTCCAAATTCACCAGTTTTAAATATATGATTCATTATTAGAAATAATGTCCATAAATCAGGAAGCTTATTAAAGTTGATTCATAAGTGAAATGTAAAATATTATTCAACTACAACAACTAATGTTGAAATCCCATATGTTTTAATAATAGGTATCACAAAATCGTGATTTATTTCGTTATGGATCTATGCACATTTTTAATAGATATGAAGTCACCAAATGAAACTCTAAAGAAATAATGATCAATCAAGACACATAGTAAGAATATGGTTATTGATCATTTTTGGTTATAATGAAAAATTATTCCCAAGCATAAAATATGGATTTTATACATATGATTGTCATTGAAATAATGAATATTTTGTGATTTATTTAGTTTTTAGGGAACATTAATTATAATATGTGGCTGAAATTAATTTAGTAAAATGATATTAAAATTAAAATTTTATTCATTTACCATCATTTCTAAAAATTTAGTGACATTCTCACACCTCACACATTAATAATTTTGTGGCCATTTAATTTCTCATGACCATGTAATATATCATTTTTTATTAATGTTTGTACATTGTCTTTATAATTCATAATTATATTTTAACATTCCCACCAATGGGATCCTTCTATGGGTACTTGAATATATGATATATTAGGTAACCATTATATTTCCACCTTCCATTTTCAAAATAATATTTATTACACCAATGTATGAAGTGAGTTTACTATAAAGGATGAACCTTTGATGATTTAGATAAAATTGAACAGGAACAATTTAATTTTTGGTACAATTCAAAATCCAGATATTTTAAGACATAGTTATCATTAAATAATATTATTTGTTTAAATTATCTATTAATACAATTCATTGATATTTTTGAAAATTGACACAAATTATAAAAAAAATATTATTTAAAAGTGATCACCTAGTTTTTAAATTGCCGGTATGTATATGAGTAAAAAAAATTAATGTATACATATAATGTTCATATCCATTTAAATGAATTTATTAATTATTATAAAATATTCACTCAATGTTTGTGGAAGTAATTTCGAACATCAACAATACATTTTTTTCAAAAATGGTTTTTACTAAATTTTATGTGTGGAAATTATATTTAAATTCTACATATTTTTGAGATTTTAGTTCAAATAACTAACATAATTTATAATACATTTATTTAAACTTTACCTAAAATTGATTTTTTAATTATATAAAAATATTTTTATTGAGGGAATAGTGAAAATAATAATTTTAACTGAATATTTAATTTTTTATTTATACATTTAGAAAGATACATTTATTATTAAATGATTTTAAAAGTAAAATCAGTGCATTTACGTTATGAATAATATAACTAATATCCTTGAAATTATTTTTATATCATATTTTTGTATAAAAAATTTCTTTATTCAAAAAACATTTTTATAAAAATATAATTCTCGTCTCATATATCTGGATTAATTTATAATTGAATTATTCAACTTTTATGAATTGAATCATTAAAATAGACTCTATATTCAAAATCAGGTGTTTCAAATTATGAATATTGTTATATTTTATCTTTTTCATTAGGAACTATAACCCTTGTAAATACCTGTTTCCTCAGTGATAGTTAAATAGGTATATCATGGTTAAGAAATTAGTGTATGTCATTAAAATGAATATAACACATATATTTATCCTATTAGATGAGTATATTTCAACCTTTCTCCCCCATGTCTGAAAACTATTTCCACAAGGTGGAATTTCTATTTGATAGTGACCTGTATATTCTTTTATGAAAAATATAATAAAAAATTATCACTCTCTTCACATTAAAATGTTTAATATTTATTTTTAAGAATAAAAATATTTTATGTAAAATTTTTATTGATTATTTGAAAATAGGTTTTTTCACAACAGTTTCTTTATAATTTAATGTTATTGAATAAATATATGAACTCTTTAACAAAAAGTGATACAATATTTATTCAATTAATAGAATAATAAAATAAAATTCTTTTTAAAACTAAATGAATGGAAATTTGGATGTATTATTCTTTTCCATGAATTTTTAATATAAATATTGCATATGAGATATCTGTTAAATGTTTATATTCTAATTATATCAGCATTATTTTCATGTTGATTTTCAATTAAACATGTGTGAATCATTTTTAAAATGACATTATAACTATTTTATGGAAAATATATTTTTTTAAATTAATCTTAAAGATTAAATTTTCTTAAAAAATAAAATATGGATTTTAAATATTTTAAAATATAACCACTTGGACATTTATTAACTGAGTTTTACCTTATAGGTAAAGTTATAATTGTGTAATATTAAAAATTTTCAATCCAATGCTATGATTAAATTTTATAGACAAGGGGTTTAACAAAAATAGAAGGTTTAAAATGATATCTAAACCTATTTTTTTGTAATTATATGATTATTATATGATCTTATCTTCTATATCATTGGATCCATGTCATTTTTAACAATTTTAGATGTGTTAGAGACATATAATATTATAATATTTTATATATTTTATAAAAACAAGTAATGGTATTTTACAATAACCAATAATTAATTAAGTGATTTCATATTATTTAAATTCCTTAAATTGTCTAAAAGGTAGGGATTTGGTTCAAAATATAAAGCATGTTACATTTATGGGTAACTTTTCAGTGTATGGTTTCATTTTTTAACCCTAACGAGTAAAAGAAATTGTTCAATGGTAATTGTGAAAAAGGTTAACAGAGGACTAAAAATAATAGATAAAGGTAAGAACAAAAAACACACAAAATTATCGTATTATTTTATTTATGCACATAAAAATATTATATTTCAATTCTAATAATTTGGAGAATTTATTAAATGAAAATTAAAATATATTGATTGAATACTTTCTGTAATTAAAATATTTTCCCATACCCATATTTAAAAAAGGACCACCCTTACATATTTTAATTACACGTTTATAAAGAAACTAGATTGACCAAACCATACCAAATTATTTTGTAAAAATCCTTATCCCTGAATTATAGATTATAATATTATTAATTTAATATTCCAATGGTAAATAAGTAGGGATCTTAAGGAATTTTATTGAATAATATTTAATTTTCTTTACATATTATCTCTAGTTTATTTCTTCATTTGATACATCAAAATCTATTAAATAAAAATAAAATAATAAATATAGTATCATAAATATACAATTTTTTTAAAGATTTTAGGATAACAATTTTACTTCGTTAATCCATCCTACAGAAAACAATAACATCACTCATGTGTACATACAACATACTATCCCCTCATAGTTGTGCAATTCTTATTTCCTCGCCACATTACAAGGATGGATGTATAGTTTGAACTAATGAATATATATATACATATATATAATATTTGTGAAATATTTATTCTTCCATAATTATTATATAATATTTATATTTTTAAATTCCTATCCAATGGAAAAATATAATGTTGCTCATGCGTAAGTGTGGACAACAACCTCCATGAAGTAATGTGATCCATTTCTCTTGTCATCTTTTAAGTGAGGGTAATAATGATGGATTTAATGAATATATATTGTATTTATTCAAAATTAATTATTATATTATGTAAAACTATTTTTTAAATTTCTTTTCTCCTATACGTCGAAATTGAAAACAACATTCATATGTACATATGGCATGTCATCTTAATGAATGGTGTAATTCATTATTACACTTATTCATGTTATTGATGAATATATATATATATATATTTAATATATACTATATTTATATAATGATTAACATTATACATATGATACAACCATATTTAAAAATAAAGGACCAGAACTATATAACCAAATTGTGCATGAAAAACGATACTGGTAACACTCAGAAAAAATGATTTTAATGAATAATTATTAATAAATGAGTGTTGAAATGTAATAAGAGGATAATATAAAATTTTATAGGTATTTATAAAATTATATCTTATAATTATAATAAATTTAGAGGTATTATAATGAAGGATAAATGTACTTAGAATGAAAATAGGATTTAAGGAGAGGGTTTTCTCAGCACTTCTTTGTTTATATGGGACATATCTCAAATTCACAAGCTTTTTATTTCATGTGGTTTATATACTATACATATAAAATATTTCATCATTAATACCATTATATTAATTATATTTTTTTTATTTAATGTATTTCTTTCATGGGGGTTGTGATTCAAATGGCACAAAACTAGTAATGGATTTCATTTACAATGAAATTTTATTTTAGTATTATTTATGTTTTTCATTCCATTAATAGAAATTATAATATAAATATATTTTAAAAAATATTATTTTATTTTCCTATATTTATTCATGGGTTTTTAAGTAATCGTACTATTTTTCACGCTTGTTCAAATAAAACGATTTAGAAAATGTTTTACAGAATAATAGATGTTATTTTATCTTTAGATGGGAATATTTCCATTCCAAAACCATGTTTTCATGAATTTCACTAATATTACCCTATCAGTATAGATAGTTATAATCAAAATTAACTTTTTTATATATTACTTCATATAAAAACCCCTCCATTATTTATGGTAACGCCAATAGTAGTTCATTTAATAGTTTTTTCTTTAATTACCCAAACATTTCATGGTAATCCAAAAACTATACAAATTTAACCCCTTTATTTGTAAACATTGTTAGTAAATTATATAACTAGGAAAGAAATTCAAAAAATCAGTGATAATAAGCATATAATCTATAGAAAATACATATCTCTGTAATATTCATGTTGTGTCCCATTCTTTAATGGACGTTTTCTTTGCTGGGTTAATTGTTATTCCATATTTGGTTATAGTATATCCTTGAAATTATTCTTATTTAATCCCAAAATCACATTAAAAAATTTACAATAAATAATATTATCCCTTAAAGTCTCATATATGGTCATGAAATGCTCATTTTTATCTATATAGGTCATAGATTATGTTAAAATCTAATCAATGAAGACTAAAATTAATTTATCAAAAAATCCTATATTAATATATAAATCTGATGCATAAAAATAGATGGTTCACTAGTGAAAAAAATAAAATTACAATGAACACATATATCACATAACATGTGAGTAAGTCCATATTTCATATATTATTAATTTTTACTTTTAGTTAATGATAACCAGAATGAAGATCATTCATAGATATGTAATGAGCCTCTTAAAGTTGATAGAATAAATCATTATTGTGAGGTAATGGAATATTTATTCTCAATAGTGATATAATTTATTTACCTATATTATATTGATAATTACAAATATACTTTCTTATTCTTCCCAAATAGAGTATGTGATCCCAATGTTTAATCACTATGGTTAATAAAAATCATATAGAAATACTTTTAGATAGTTTTTTAATTCCACAAATTACATTAGTATGATTTTATAGGGAGAATAAATATGGGATTTTAATTTTTGGTAAGATTAATATTGAATTATGTTTCATGATTAAAATGGTATCATGGAAACTCATCAAGGAAATACATAATCTTATTGACCTAAAATTTTCACATTATATTTTAAATGGATATCCTCATTCATGGATTCAAATTCTATATGAATTTAATTTTTAAGTGCTATTGTAGTTGCATTCAAACATGATTTAGATAATGTATTTACAACTTTGAAGATAAATGACTCCATATATCGATTTCAACTCATAATATAATTATCCAATAGAAAAATATATTCATTATTATTTTTAAAATGAATATATAACAAGGATTATATCTGAGTCAGCCATATATAAAAATATCATTTTTTAGAAAGGGTGTGTCTAGTGTCATAATGGTGAATGTTTGGAATATTCTTAATTTGGTATGATTTCCCAATGGAGTGTTTATTTGAAAATCTATTAATATGGTGTTTTAGAAATATAATATTTTCATAGAAAATATGTTATATATAATAGATTATAGAGAACATATATTTGTTATAGGACTAATACATCATTTAAAATATAAAGAGAAAAATAGTTATATATTCAATTATAGGATGGTTTTGTATCATGGGAAAATTAGGATCATTCATCACGTATATATAACAAAACTGAAAAACTATTAAAATAAATCTTCATTGTCCACATAAAATCTTTCATTAAATACTTAATACATGTAGCCACATGAGGATATAAATCAATGAAATGGGTGAGCCTAAACCCCAGTAAGTGGAAGGATAACAAAACAAAAAATGTATCATAAATCAATAGTAAATGGGTGAGGCTAATAATCATAATCATGTTATATTAATGATATAATTCTAATATTGATTAAGACATTTTGGAAATGTATTCGAATTTGGAATATGCATATAAATGAAACAACTGGTCCTTGTAGTCAAATATCAGATATAGTTTAGAAAAAATCTAGCATAATATTCATTAATAACATATGTGAATAAATCATTACATCATCACTGTTAGAAACAATAGCACCATGTTCCCACATAATTCACATAATATCAAGGGATAAATCACATTACCCAATGCATTAGATGGATATATATTTTTTATCCCAACCATTACATAATAATAATGATATAATCATGAATCACACAACGAACATATAACAATAATAATCATGGAATGACCAATGTAATGGAATGGGTTTCATAATAATTTCATCACGAATAATTTCATTAATAAACATGGGGTTCCAAAATGAATAAGGGAAATCATATATGAAATAAAAATTATAATTCATGAGTGAAGAAGTGAACCTTAAGAAGAGAAAAATATGTGTTTTGGAATGAAAATTATTTATTTAAAAGACAATTTGGAATATAAATCATTTTAGTAAAATTTATTTCCATGAAATAAAATGGATGTTTAGTGAAATGGTATTAAATAAATAATAGAAGAATATACATACTAATATTTACATGAATGGGGGATAACCCAATTAATGGGACTTTAGTTCAAGAATCCCCTTTCCTAAAATCCTACATTATTATTTCTCTTTTCGAATCCGGAATAATAATTATTGGTCTATTAAAACATTGAAACAGAAGTAATTGATTTCCATTTTTAACACTAATTATCAATTATAATCATTTGACTTTATTTTTTAATTTCCTTTGTTAATGTTATTTCATTTTGATATCTGTCTTTCCTAAAACATTCCCCATTCTCATAGATTTTCCAATTTTGTTCATGGTAATTTATATATATGTTGAATAAATTTCAAATTATTTTAATAAATATATTTATAAATTAAAATAAAATAAATAATATATTATAAACATTTATAGGGTTGATGTCATTAAACTAATTGGAAATATACTCGTTGGTAGTTAACCAAAAGTTAAGAGGACATTGTTAAAAGGGTGGGAAAAGAAAGCATAAAAGTTAATATGTTGAAAATATAATTATTCATGTATATTAACATAATTAATATAATTTTAAAATACTATTTAATTATCCTTATATTATATTTAATTGGTTGTTTGAAATAGAACACTGAGGTAATAATGAGAGGGAGAATTGATGAGAACATGCTCTCTTCTCAGGGTTTCCTTATCACTATGGCACTAAACACTTTTCATGATTGGAGTTGGATGACTACAAAAATTCCTTATTTATAGTAAGAGTCTTAGGATAGAATATTTTTGAAAATAATTATCATTTTCATGTGATGGATGAGTGTTTTTCTAGTGGAGGGAGAGGTGTTATTTATAATTGAGGATCGAGGGATTTTTTAGTTAAAATTTTGAATAGAATTCCATATATAACATAGACCTTGTAAAAGACATATTTTTTTAAATTATAAACCATATGTGAATTGAGTACGATGGTTTTATATATATATTAACAACTTTATAAATCATTTTCATTAGTTTATTCAAACATAATGGTGAAAAAATGTGTAAAGTTTATTTAAATGTAATACATTATATTTTATTATTTAAAAATCAATTTTTTATGTTTGTAAACAGGGGTTACTATTTTATAATGACTATATAATAAAAATAAATATCTTTTTCTCGAGCCTCATATACTATAAATGATTTGGTAAATATGACATCAGGAATCTTTTCATTTAAGATATGATGGTTGCGAGAAAAACTATATTTTATCTATTCACCTTAAATTTGAAGTATATCATAAAATTACCAAAAATTAGAATTATGAATTTTCAATGCACTGATTTCATAACTTATATTCATTATATCAAAATAATTTTATAATGGAGGAAATCTTAATTTATAATATACAAATTATGATATTTATGAAATCCCTTAAAATAAGGTTTATAAAAAACAAGCTTATATTTTCAATGAGTTTTTTATTAATTATATATTTTTTGGAATTATATTATATATTTTCTTAAATTTGTCATGATAAATATTATTTATAATAAAAATATTTTTTTTGGGGTCACATTATTATACTAACGATCAAGTCACTATTCTCAACGGTTGGGTTATTATTAACAATGGTTAAGTTACTATTCTTAAAGTTTATCTTATTATTCTAATGATCACACTACCATTTGAATGGTAAAATTAAATCTGGTAAAAACATCATTATATAATACAATATTCTCCTAAATTTCTCTCAAGGTTCTCCTCTTCCATTTTCTAAAGTGTTGACTTGTCTACAAATATTTGGTTTTTTCCTCTTGTATTATTCAAGGAATATATGGTTCTAATAGATTAGGGTAATATGAATTTCCGATTTATATTTTTTATGATTTTTATTTCATCACAATGTAACATTTTTATATTTTTATGTTTATTCATTGATTAATGTAGCTATTTTAATTAATGAATTAATGTGTTTTTTAAAGTTCTCTATTTGTATAATACTCAAATTTATTTAGGAAACAGTTATCATTTGAAAAATCATGGATATTACATTCCCCCAATATTAATAAAATTTTACCCTTCAATTTAAATAATATTATTCATTGATAATTGTTCATGGAAATTCAGATTCATTGTTCCCTCGAGCTTCCATGTCACCTCTTCGTGCTTATGGGTCCTGAAAAAATTATTAAGATGTTGAGTTGTTTTATTTCCTTCTACCTTTTATTTGTCTTCCAATTTCATCATGGGATCCTCCTCATATAATATGTCATTCCCAAGTTTTATCATCTCAAAATTTAATAAATTTGAGCGGTTTAGTATTACTTTTTCAAGGGAGATATATGGGACACATCATGAACATGATCCATATTTGTTGGAAGTAAATGATAATATTCTAATGCATTTATGGGATCAAGGGTCTCAAAGGGGTCAATGTACCAGGGTATTATATTCCCATTGTTTATATTTCACATGAATCTCTTCCAAGATGATATTAAAATGAAATCTTTTCCCTAAATTCAAACTAAAAACCCCTTTGATTGTGTTCAACATAGATATTTTTTTGGCACAAAGTAGATTTCATTTGTTGTTGGACAGTACTAACCTTTTTTATAATCTCATCTACATGATTTTGCCTAAGTATCTTCTTTTCTCCATCTTCATTCCTAAAAGTATGAGTTCTACATATATTCCAATATATAGCCTTAAATTGTTATGTTTTAATACTCAATTTGAAGATATTATTGTTTGATAACATAACGAATGGGATATTTTGATACCATACACCTTTAAGTTACATTGATCTGGCTATCATCATTTTCAGGAGTGTATGAATTTCCCATTCATATTGGCCCTCATATGGGGGCTGAATGTACCTAATAAAGTTGACATCATTTTCTAAATGTTTTTAAAGGCATATATATAATTTAGATATGAATCATGGATCATGATTAGAAATGATATAATATGGTACCCCATGTATCCTCACCCTTTCCATCACATATATCTTGTTATGTTTATCAAGAGAGAAATTGTAAGGAATAGAGATTAGGTGGGAAATCGTGTTGAATTTATCCACCATAACCCTATCACATTGTTTCCATTTGATATTTTCAGGAGACATGAGAAAATTTCTATGGTGACATTCTTCAATTTCCACATGGTTATTGGAAATGGTGGCATCATCCCCACAAATTTCTGTATCTCTTCATTAACTTGGTGACCTACCAAGAATATTGAGAAATACAAAAAAAAATTATTCTTCATGTTTTCAAAATAGATGTTTTATGAATGATCAGAATAAATATAGGTAATTATAGGATATGGAGAGAATGATGTTTTATTCACTTCACAATATCAAATAAAACAGTCTTTATCTCTGCTGATGTAGGAACACAATATCTACTTTGAAATCTAATGACATCATCCTCATTGATGTAGAAATCAAGTTGATTCACTTCGTTTATTTCTTTCACATTCTTTTATAGTTCCAGATAATTCCTTTTTTAATCATTGATATTATATAAAAATTGTCTTTTCATTACATATCCTTGAATATTGGGTCTTTCTCAGTCATCGTCAGGGATTATTTAGTTTGTAATTCACTTTTAAGAGAATCAGAAACTTATTTTCACCATTATTGAATGGAAGAATAGATAAATATTAGTTCTTTATTATATTTAAACATTTTATTTGATTCATGTTAAGATCATTATATGTAAATATATTAATTAAATTTTTGGGATCATTGTGTAGGTCACACTTCATGACATAAATGTAGGTCCACATAATATTCAAGGTGTATATCATAACTACTAGATCCAGGTTATATGTTAGGTAGTTCATCTCATGTATCCTAAATTATCACGAGGAATATGAAAAAAAATTAGAATTATATATGAGTACATAACCCAGAACCATTATTTAATTTTCATGTATATCACAAATACTTCTCCACCTATTGGCAGTGTGAGTACATGTGTTGTGATATTATTTTTATTGAGGTCCTTAAAGATTTCATCACATTATTCAGTAAATACATAATTTACCCATTTTTTAAACCTAGTAACTAGGATATAATATAATTATAAATTTCTCACAAAATGTCAGTAGTACCCTTATATATTGAGAAAACTATATATTTTTATGAATCTTTTCTGTCTGGATAATACTTAATTGTCTTACTCTATGTAGGTTCTACATATATTCCCTTCACCTATGATCATGTCCCACAAGAATGTGACTTGATGAATCTAAAAGTAGCAAAATTTTAAAGAATCATACATTTTATCATTCATGAACAATTATAGTAAAATCATAATATACTCTTTATGTTCCATGTTTTCTTTGGATCAATGAGAAAATCATCGATAAAGAATATATAATTTCACTTGAGGTATTCTATTAAGACACTAATAATCAAATCAATAATAATTGTTGGGTAATTAGTTATTCTAAAGGGAATCATTATGAAATCACACTGTCCAAACATTATATTGATGGCTATCTTCTAAATTTCTTCCTTCCTGAAATTCAATTGATGATATCTAGAATGATGATCCACCTATTTGAATTTCTGATCTTCTCATAATTTATTGAACAAGTAATAAATCCTTGTTAGGTGGATAATAATTTATTATGGTGATATTTTTGATATCTCTGTAAATGATTCACAACAAAATTGATCTATATATTTTCTTTATAATGATCATTAGTGTAACCCTAGGTGATGCACTAAGGCACATGATCCCATTTTCCAAATATTTTTGAAGCTTAATTGTTAACTCCTCATATTCTATATGGGATAGACTATAATAGAATTTGGAGATCAGAGTGGCTCTCATAATAAGAAATATTGAGAACACTAACTCACGACCTAGGGGAAGTCTGGACAACTATAGTAAAAATATATTAGTTTATTCTCTCACAATTGGAATTTCCAATATGTCGGTACCTTTTTTTGTGTCAACCATTGTAGAATGATATAATTATTCAAAGGTTATGAACACCTACACTATTTGGGGACATTACAAATGACATTGTTGATCATAAATTCATTTGTAGTAGAGAATGGGATGGTTAAAAGAATATAAATATATTTTTTCCCAATCAATTGATATGTTATCTATTGAAAAAGATCAAATCCATTCCCTATGTAGCATAAAATTCAACCATGGTATGGGTTAAAAGATTCACTACAAAAATATTCCTATTTATGCTAATAATAGATGATTATAAAACATGATTTTCAATGATCCCACCACAAGGTGTTTGGTATTTATATATATCTATATCATGGTATTTGGTCTTTGGGTCAACAGTTTTAGATAACACGTAAGATATAAAGGATTTCATTGAACCAGAATCCAATAAATCTTCTCTCATTCTAAAGTGAATAAGTTGTGTACCCTAAAAAACATAATTTTCATTTTCAACATCAGCAATAGTGATGGGAAAAACATTTATTTATCCATTAGATTTAGTAGCTACTAATAATGATTACTCTAATGAAACCATAGTTTATTGAACTATATTACATAGTTCCCTTTCTCTTAAAAGTTGATGCATTGAAGCATGAGTTGTTAATTAGCTGGTTCCGTAATTTATTCCAACATTATGGATGGCTTCTTCATGTATCTTCTTCATTCACGTTCTTTGTTTCCTTATCTCCCTAACGTGAAGAATTTCCCTTTCCTATTGAGGCAATTCCCATGATGTCTCTTCCCATATTTTTTACATGTGGGTGGTTGGAACCTTATTCCTCTATTTTAATTTTGCACAACAACATTATGCACCAATTTTAACTTTTTATCCCAATGTACAAAGGACTATTTTCCACACACTCTATCAATATTAGTAGCATATCCATCCACATCTTTAGAAATAAAAATTTATTGGATATGTAAATCATGTTAATGGTGTCATTTTAATCAACTAAAGAATCTATATATTTTTCATTCATGTTTGTTAACAAGCATAGTGGAGTATTTTTAATGAAATGAGATGTTTTATATATAGGTCACGATAGATTCACCATCCATTTTATTAATCTCTAATAATTATCTCTTAATATTGTTGTGATGAGTATGAGGTTAATACTATTTAATAAATATATTTTTAATGTCTTCCCAATCCATGTCTTCCATTTCATCCATTAGCTTGTTTTTCATTATTAACTCCCACCATAGATTGGTTTCTCCATTGAAATGATATATGTCTATATATATTATCAGAGTCTCATCATAGTGAAAGATAGATAATATCTACTCCAGTTAGTAAACCCACTATTCTGTGAATAGATGATAGAAATATCTAGTAAGAGTTGGAGGTCATTACAACATAAAAAAATCAATGTATTGTTCTTAATTCTTGGTTGAAGGAGGATATTCCACATGGTTTAGATTATTCTCCATAGCATGAGAAAATTAGGTAGTCATCACTATAATGTTTGTATCCCCAACATACACAAAAATGGTGATGTAATGTAGAAAAACTTTCATTTTCACTCATATGGATTGTTGTCCAGGTTTCTCATAGCTCCCACCATTATCTAAAATAGAATTGGATTGATATTGATTTTATTCATCAAATCAAGGAAAAATAATTTATTTCTATTTTAATATTAATACTTAAATAATTTATTGTGGGATTCAAATGAATAGACTTATATAAAAAATTATCTGAGGATTATTTCCTATATATATTTCTATCCTAGGGTTTTTAACAATATTCTTGTATACTAATTCACAAATTAACTAAACAGTACCTCTAATACAAAATATTACAAATATAATTTTTTATACATCACTATTAAATCATTTTAATGATGAAAAATATATAATTAACACATTAAAGGATTAAAATTATTATGATCATGGGAAAATTAGGAACATACATCTATTAAAATTAATAAAACTATTAAAATTCTTATTTTTTATCAACATAAAATATATAATTTTTCCCAACGTACATTTAGTTACCTAAGGATATAAATCCACATATCTGTTCATCTAAAATCATTTTAAGGGAAATGATATTACATTTGAAATATGAGACATGATTATATAGTACATGGGTGAGACCAATCACTATAGTCATTCCATAATAATCTGACAATGAATGTAAGCATGATGAATACATTTGAAAAAATTCCTGGAATGTGGTATACATTTGACAATAAAACATAGTTTCATTGTGTTCAAATAGCACATGTATATGTGAACAAAGTTATCATCATTATCATGCATAACATATGTGAAAATTTTTTAACATCTTCATTATGGACAAATCTATAGTCATGTTCATTCAAAATGAACATAATCTCATTAGATAAATCAAATTAAACTATGAATTATTGGAAAATATAATTTATGGCCCAAAAATCACAGCATGTTATTTTCTATAAAATTAATTCCATATAGAACGTATAACAATTCCATTCATTAAATAACACATGTAATTAAATGGGTAAAATATTCCTTATAAAACGTATAAAAATCACATTCAATATGATTAAAATATGTGCTTTTGAAAGAAGATTGTTTTATGAAAATATTGATATTTGGATAATTAATCAATCTGGTAACATGAATATCACCAAAAAATGGAATAATAGAAAAATATTATTTTATAAAAATTATAGTGACATCCATGTAGAAATTTATGTGAAAGTGGGATTACCAAAAAAAATAGTTGTGTTAAAGAATCTCGTTACCTTAAATTATACTTTATTTGATATCTTTACTAACCCTTAATTAACAAACATGGGCCTATTAAAAAATTCATACATAAGTGAATTTTTTAAAATATTACCAGTTTTTATCAGTTACAACCATTTGAATATATTTCTTCATTTCTATTGTTTAACTGTAGACATTTAGATATCATGTTTTCCCAAAAAATTATTTTTTTCTTCGATTTCACTATTTTTTTCAATGTCAATTATACATAATTACAATTAATTTCAAATACCTAAAATAAATATATTTATACATTTATATATTATGAATATTTTATTATATACATGAAAATGGTTTTTATATGAAACTAATATTCAACATCCACATTGGGGGTTAAATGATGATTAATATGACATTGTTAAAAGGGATAGAACAAGAAGTATGACAATTTTTTTATATATATAATAAATAAATAAGAATGATATAATTAGTATAATTATAAAATAATAAATAATAATACTTATATGATTTTGGTTTGAAATGGTGTGTATAATATAGATAGATGAGCAGATAATGAGAGGGAGAATTTATGAGAACATATCATCTTCTCGGTGTTTCTTCTTCCCTAAGACACTAAAATCATTTGATGATTGGAGTTTCTTGTCTCCATAAAGTCCAGAGGTATGATAATAGTTTTAACATAGAGTCTTTGTGAATATATTTTTCTTTCATAATGGTGGGAGGAGTAGTATTTCATGGGGATAGAATAAGGGTTTTAAACTTTAGGAGAGCGGTATTTTTGAGTTAAAATGGTTAATAAGAATCTATATCTATGGTAAACTTTATAATAGTGACATTTTTACATTAAAAACAATATATTAATTTAATAAAATGTTTTTAACACATTTAATCACATTATAATTAATTAATTATTTTAATAAAAATTATATGTTTAGAAAATGAGTAAATATTATTTTAATATAATACATTAGTGTTTAGACAAGGTAATGTAGATTTTAGCAGTAGAAATCGTAGCTGTTTAATTTTAGTGAATAATTTATCCAATTAAATATGTTTAGTTCCAAAAAAAATGCTCTATATATTTTCTAATATTTATTTTTTCCATCATCAAATAATTTACGATACTTTATTGATGTGAAAAACTATATTATTAATATTCACATTGAAATTAATGTATTTCAGACAAATAACAAAAATAACAATGGGAAAATTTATACATGTTAATTCATAAATTAATATTAATTTTATAAAAATAACTATCATAAATTTTTAAATTTAGTTTTTGATATAAAATTTATGATCTTTTAAAATCCTCTTTGGTAATTTTTATAAAAAATGATATTATTTTTTTTTTGTTTTTTAATCATTATATTTTTTTGGAATTATTGTATGAATATTTAAAATAATTTTCCATGAAAATATTACACATATTAAAATTAAATTTTTTGAGGGTATATTATTATTCCAATGGATATATTAATACTACCTTCAATTAGGTTACTATTCCCAATATTCGATTTACTATTCCAATGGTCACATTACTAATCTAGTAGTTACATTACCACATATAAATAAGTTTTCATCACATAATTCATTATTCACCTAAATTAATCACAGGGTTCTATATTTCCATTTTCTATAATGGAAAATAGAACACTAATATGTTGATTTATTTTTATAGTGTTTTTTGTTGGAGGTATAATTCTAGTTAATCGAGTTGATCAAAAGTTTCCTACTGTAGTTTCTAAATTTTCCATTTTTCCTCTATAATTTCTTTATTTATAAGGGATTATATATTGGCTAATGTATTGATTTTAAATAAATAAATAACGTGTTTTTGGGTTTAGAATTGGTTATATTTAATTATTACTCAAAATTATCTAAGAATCAATTGTCATTTTATTAGTCTGGTTTATTAAAATGAGTGAGAAGATCTAAAATCAAATAATTAATTACATAAATTTCAGTATATGATTAATTTATCTTACCTCTCTTATTTAGTAACATAAATCTCAACTATCATGATCTTATAGCATTGAAAAAATCCATTGACATCTTCTATGGTAGATTCTCATAATGTTAGGTGAAATAATTTGAATAATATCCCATATACTTGAAATTAAATCATTAAGAATCGACATATTCTATATTCCCCTTCCATTAATGATGTTTAATTCCTTTATTTACAATTATTTATAAAAGTACCATTCTTTTAAGAAAGTACCATGTTGTTTCTTCCCATAGATAATTTTTCAAATATACCATTCCATTATTTCATTTGGTCGAAGCCCATTCAACATGGAACTTAACTATCTCCTTTTTATCATTATCTCTTTGGAAATAATAGTAAATAGATAAAACATTCTCATAAATTATGTAACAATATAGAGAGTATTCATATTTAGAAAATTATTTATAGACTAGTTTTCTTTAATTTATTTGTTTTAATCCATCAAAGAAGTGGTCAATCATTTTTTCGAGATTGAATATATAATTCCAATAATTCATCGATGTCTTCATAATGTTAGATTCCAAATCCACTATGAATTCTTCCTTATTTTTCCTTATGTGTTGAAATTTTCATTCCATTTAATCTCATTAGTCATGGGGAATTTTTTCTAAATAATACCACCTTAAAATTGTTCTATTTCAGAAGAACAAGATACTCTTCATTCTTATTACATTGAATCATGAGAAACCACTAGTGAAAATCATCCATTAATTTATAGACAAGTATAATAAACATTATAAAATTTACGTCGACCCAAGGGAATGAATTTAATCTCAATATACTTGATCCATTCCTCTATCAAAAGTTAATCAATGGTTCCATTAAAATATTTAGGTAGCTGTTTCATGAATTTATTAATCATTTTTACTACATGCGGAGGTGAAATAGGTTTTTTATATGGGGATGTTTATTTGTTAATAATTAGTATAATTCCCATTATATAATAATAATAATCATAGATACAACATCAACATCGTTGACTTTATTTAGATGGAAATATATATGTGGTTTATAGGTGTTGACATGGTTTTAATTTCTTATATAAGGTCCCTTTTGTTGATAGGGGAATAAATCTATTAAGTTCATGAAAATTTCTATAAACTAAAATTCATATTATAATTATATGAATTTGTTTGATATTTATTTAATTCAATTATAATTATTTTTTAAATATAATAAATTTTTATAGAGTTTTATGTTGTAATTATTATGTAATTCAAATTCTAGTTCCTAACAATGCTACTATAATTCCTTTGATACCAATTGTAACATCCATAAATCAAGTATCATGGTAAAATAGGTTATTTTATTACATTATTATAGAATTAATATATCGAACTAAAAAGGATTTAAATCATTTTAATTCCATAGAATGTAGATATACAAGTGACTTTCAGATTCTACTAAAACAAAAGAAACATCATCTAATGATATAAAAACATTATTATTCACAAGGAAATACAATTTCCATAGGAAATAATCTTCTTGATTAACTAGGTAATTGGGAATAATTATAAAGGGCGAGATTATATTCTCATCAATGGGTAGGGTACATATAATACAATCATTATGAAGGAATTGGAAATTTGGATGGAATAATTAATCAATATAATTTCATAATAAAATGAAATAGTGGGAATAACATATCCATGGATTCTATGAAAATAAAAAATTCACATATAACCATAACTAATCATATTGTGATGTAAATACATAATTCTATTCATATTAAACATATTTCCATGATTCATTCAATACATCATACAAAAAGTAATGGATACTCCCATTACCCTATCATAGTTGTTTCATAAGACCTACTTGTGGACTAAGGGGATATATAATTTTAGGCCCCACCTATCACAAAAAAGTGCTATGTGTTTTAACATGTAACACAAGATTATAAGAAATTATTCCATGTAATGCACAATATATATAAAAACCAGAATTTATCAATAAGGGATATGTTACATGATTTTCCCTTATAAATGAATAAATTATATTGTATGAATTAATTTTCCCCAATAAGTTATTTAATAATAATATCTTGGTTAAATTACTAAATAATAACTAGATATTCAATATTTAAATATAAAAATACATAATCGTTGAATAATATCAGATAACAATTATTCAGTATTCTAGAGAATTAGATTATTTAGTAGTCTAGGTAACTGAATTCATGTATTTTCAAAGGTAGGAGAGAAATTACATGATTGATAAATACTTAATAATGGTTTGAAAAGATAATGTAAATCATCCTTATAATATGTCTCAGAAGTGTGAAACTAGTTTTCTAGTAGGGGACTATTCACCTGCACCAAAATGATGATAATGATATACCCAAAAAACAATTTCTAATGTTGTTAACTATATAGGAAATTTTACTAATATTTTTTCCACTTATTTTTATCAAAACATAGATTTATATTTTCCGAAAACCACACACATATTACATTGCCATTATTTTAATATGGATATAAAGCTATGGGATTGTTTGAACATTATAATGACTATGAAGTTGTTATAATGAGTGATATTTATGATATCTTACTGGAAATATATTATGTAATTTCTAATAATGGGTAATAATAACATTATTTTTCAAAATTAAAATATATTGAAATTTATTGGAAAAATTATTCAAGTGGAATAATTGCGAACCCTTAACTTATATGATTGCATCAAATAGATTTAGAGGAGAACCATATAATATTGGATACTCATTAATGAAATTATAGTGATGGAAAATGATAGCGATATGATAAATTATTTTTATGTGGTGAAGAATAGGAGAATGAGTGAGGATTTATATAAAATGTGTTGGAGTTTTTTTATTAATTACTAGACATATTCCATACAAATAAATGTTGAAGATAATAATTAGAAATAACCTTCATAAAGGGTTAGATTCCTAGTTTTGAAATAATAAATTAGTTTTTAATGTTATAATGAGTTTAGAACTGAAATACATTACTCTGTATTATTATTTATATGGGAGTGAATATTTTCTACACATTATTATTTTTAAATAATTTTTACATATTATAATTTTGAATTAGTATTAAAGATTAATTCTTTTAATTTATCAACATTATAGTTAATAATAAAAGAATATATATATTTTATTATATTATTTAATTATTATATAATTTTTATGTATTATTATGTCATAATTCCTAAAATATGTTTATATCATTGTTTGCGATAATTTCAAAAAAATCAATTGTGTAGGAAATTTTTGAAAAACTATGAATTTAAAAAACAATTCATGAGGAATTTAAATTTATGGTCCTTTTATGTAAATAATTTTATTTCTTTCAAGAATTTTATTAGTAAATATATTACTTATATATTTTAAATATCATGAATTTTTTTTTCAAAATGTAAAAAATCATATCTATTCTTTTATTACTGTTATCTATGATATATGATTATAATTTCAATATTATCTATTAGACTATATTAAATATTCTTATTTATTAATTATATTATTTTAAATTTGTTTTATACCTCTAATAAGGATCCTATTTGTATCACAATAAGATTACTATTATAATTTTATGTTTCCAATGGCCAGATTCCTTACTTCCATATTTCTCCTTATATATACTTCATTCTAAATCCTTCATTTAGATAATTTTTTACCTTATAAATCATTTTTAGTTTAATATTTTTTTATTTCTAATATCAAAGTATCTCATATACTTGTTTTCTCCATCAAGTATGATTTTAGAATGTTCAAGAATGGTCTCGCATATTTTTACTATTTTTATAATACCTATTGTAGTTTTTTAATAGATTTAATTACCTGTTTTTATATTTAATTTTATTATATTTTTAATTTATGAGGAATTAATATATTGTAGCTTATTTAATAATTTTTGAACATCAAGTATTTATTTATAATGCATAAATCCTGAGTGTTACTAGAATTGAAACATTGGTAGTGTCAATGAGTTTTATTTATTTATATTTATAGTATTATTTTTATCATTCTGAATTTTGTGACTTTTAATAGCTTTTCAATATATTTTTAAATTTTAAATATTTTAAAATGGGTACATGGTTAGTCTATACTGTTATAAATTTGATTGAGCTCATTATCATTAGTTATATCTTAGAAAGGTTTGTTTGGTATGGTCGGTGCATGGTGTATAAATTAGTGAATTTTATTAGGGGTAACTATGTGATGTGGATGCTACATGTATTATATGTGCATTAGGGTTAGCACATAGTTTGAAAAATAATTATCTGAAACTATGTGTCATACCGAAGAAAAAGTTATTTAATTTCTTTTTTTTTTCTTATTTATTTACCATTTTCATTCCTACGATCTCATCCACGTGTTTCATAACCCCCATGATTTGATCCACCTTAATCTTCTCCTGAATCACCCCTTATAGAACACCACTACTCTACGTTGCCTCATATATCGCCCAAAATACATCTTCCAATCATGGTGCACCTTCCACTCCCTGCATCCTGGATACCCCGGGACAAAGGTTCCCTGGTTGAGAACACCCATGGTATGAACACAACTATTATTAACTCCACTTTCCATAGGTTTTTTCTAGATTTATTACCATTTGAGTATGGACTATTATGTTAAGGAATCTTATTCCCTCAGTTTCATTTATCAATATTTTCCCCCAGTTTCTATATGAAAATTATCCAATCACTATGTTTCCAATATGAATTGATTTTTGGGGTTTATTTGTTCTAGGATATGTATAAGTATTCTCTTTCTTGTGGGAGCCTTATCAATAGAATAATAAACATTAATGATTATCTTACATCAATAATATGTTTGGTAACCCCATTTCATAAATTTAATTGGGAAAATAATGATATTCCATGATTTAATTTCGTTTTTTAAATTTTAAATAATGGAACAACATGTGTTTGTTGTTTGTAAACATTTTTTTTAATTTCAAAATTTTCAACATTAACTAAAATGGGATATCCAAATTTAAAATTTAGTTTTGAATTTATTTTAATAAAAATGGAATAAATATTATTTAATTAATTTATCAAATGGAATTTAAAATAGTAGTCGATTTTCCTAATGTTTCATTGTTATTTTAAATATTTTTTTGAAAAAATATACATTTACATTCATGTGTCACGTGTATAAACATTTGTTATTAAAATGATTCAATTTTCAATTCAAATTTATGTGAAGGAATATATAATATTTTAACCTATTTGTGTCTTTTTTTAAACCAAATTTTTGGTGTTCAATTGATTAGAACAAAATTGTATCATTCCTTAAATTATGGTTGTAGTTCTTTAAAACATTGTTGTTTTAATTTAAATGAAATTTAATTATTAAAAATAGTTTTATTTTTAATAGGTTGTTTTGAATAATTCAAGTGTTCATTTTATGATTTTTCAAATGTATTTTGATTGGTTGATATTAGATACGAATTTAAAATATGCATTCACATGTTTATATAAATTTGAAAATAGAGCAATATTCAGAGCCTTTTCTTTTAGAGGAATTCTTGTACCATACTGTGGTATTCCAAATGTGTTTGAGAGTTTCCATTATACCTTGGGTCATACATAAGACCACTTTATCTTATAACCACCTTGGGGGAAGTTTGGATCATGTTTTGTAAGGTCTAAAAATGGATATGTCTAGGAATTATTCTTATTTAGTTATGAGGGTGAGGTATGTGCTACCTTTTGATGCACTAAAGTCTATGTGTGATTATGGATTAATGGTTATCTCATGTATCTTCATGGGGAGTATAGTGAGTATATTACATGACTAATTTAGGGGAAAATAGTGGATATAGGGTTTTGATATCAGATTTTTTCCTAGCTACTCAAAGTTGTTCGGAAAAGAAGTGTTATCCGACATTTATGCTATAAATATTATTTTTTCACATAAATGATGGTAATTTTAGGTCACCGATTTTCAGATATGTCTAAGAGACATATATGTGTGTGATATGTTTATTAGTTGCAATGTAGATTCATTATATCAAGTTTAAGTCATTATTTATAAAAACATGGATGACTCCAATGAGACTATGTCCTAATTAGGAAACAATAGTGGATTTGTCTATTTTATTTGATATATTTTACAATTTTTTAACCATTGACACCATGATTATAATATCAATATTCTATTCTTGTGATATATTTTTTCATTGTGTGGTATGTTCCATTTTATTTCTAATTTTCCTATTTACACTAGTTTTATGGATAGATTGGAATGAGTTTTTTAAAATGGAATGTTCTTTTGTTTCATAATGGGTATTAAAAAGGGTTTTTAGTTTTTTTAATTGAATTTTCACCGAATGTTGGGAGGAGGGATAAATGATAGCCTTCTATTCTTTTCATGTGCTCTTAAAAATTACAAACTCAATGGGTTGGGTGTTTGTTTAAAAAACCCATACACATATTTATATAAGGGGAAAATTTTGTGTTTGATAATTGTGTTAGTGAAATTTTATTATCTATATCTTATAATGAATGTGTATCAATATATAAATTAGTTTTATTAAAAACTATATTGAAATGGGTATATAATAGAAAGTAAGTAATGTTGAAAGGCTTGTCATATTCTATAGGGTTCCTATGTGCTCATGTGTATATTATATTCATTGTTTTAGGTTATTCGTTAGGTTCCTATACTCCCAAGGAATCATTTACTAATTTGTGGGATTGATTTTAGTTTAATTTTATTACATTCATATTGTGGATCCCATTTCATATTTTTGTTGGAACTAATTTTAATTTTATATACTGTATAATATTTTTTCCATTTATATGATTTACTTTGGACAATCAATATTTTACTACTTTTTATGGATGAAGGGTAGTGGTATTTACAGGATGCTAATGTAATGTCACTTGTTACGACCCGTCCCTCGGGGCTCATGTTGTGACTACCCCAAGCCCTCCATCCCTAGGATAGGGGATGGAAACTAGAACCAAAATACCTATTTCCTAACACTGGGAAGGAATTGCCTTTATAACCTTTAACTCACACAAGTATGCGCAAAATATGATACAAACACAAAGTGAAACTGTATAGTAAACAGGGTGTGTACAAAATGAAAAGGGGTCTAGAATAAAAGTCTAACTATAACGTACAAGTAAACTGAAAGTAAAAGTAAAACAATAAACATCTCCAGTGAACACCCACCAAGGATCCTACCTGAAGGGTAGGTCCAGCTCTCCAACGGCCGTCCCTGCAGTATTCCTCGTCTAATGTCCACCTATGAACTACCTCCAGTCCTGGTACCCTCATCCTCTGCCAACACTATCCATCATCTGCACCAAACACAACATAGTGAGGGCGTAGCCCATGCAGGGGAGAGTATAACGATATACAGTAGGGACCCCGATACCCTCAATGGTCTCAAAAAATACACAAAGTATAAACCACAAAACATGAAAACAACTATCAACCCCACATAGGTATATTCCCATTCATATAACTAAATTATCAAGTACACCCATCTCATTCATGTGGAAAACACAAGGCCCAACACTTTTATCCAAGATCCAAACTGTTCAATGGAGGAAATATTACCACGAAGGTCACACCACGAAGGGAAGTACCACAAAGGTAACACCACATAGAAGAATACAACAAAGGTATCACCACGAAGGTATGCACCACAAATTAACACCACATAGATGATTTGAATAAAGGTAAAGACTCATCTCACACCAGGTATAACATATGTACGGTAGTAAAGATGATTATATGTAACTACTGAATCATATTACTATATTAAGAGGCTAACCCACGTAGGATCCTAAATCATTAGACCCACGTAGGATCCTAATTCATCATACCCACATAGGATCCTAGTACTGCTGGCCCACATAGGATCCTGCAGTAGTCCCATTTGGATTCATAGAGTGGATCCAAGTGGGTTACTAGAACACAGACCCACATAGTATCTCAATGTATAGCCCCACATAGGATCACATTGTCATGTTACAACCAGCCACAGGGTTTCCGCACTAAGCCTGCCTGATTCTGAGAGGGTCCACTCTTCAAGCCACAAGTTGATAATCCAACATCCATGAAGTCCCACGAAGAAGTATCTTAAAGGACGTCCACATAATATGGGTGATGATGTAATAGATGGTTCATCAATCATACACACAATATGTAAGTTGTTGTCCCTTTAGTATCGAGGGCCCGGTTATATTCATGTTTGATCCAACCTAGCCGTACACTAAGATTATACAAAGCTCATGTTGGATACATGGAAAACATCGTGCACCCGGTGTAACTGAGGTGGAAGTGCTTGGTGGTAAGCCACTTTGTGAACTCTACTGTGGACCTGAAAGGATCTGTTGATCCTTGGAGATAACTTTCCACCTAGGCCAAAACACCACAAACCTCACCATGGTGAGACCCGTAGAAAGGCGTGGTCACCATCCTTGAAATCCAGAGGTCTTCATCTACTGTCGGCATAAGAATTACGTCTGGTATGTGTAGTATTCATCCACTCATGGATAATCTGCCCCTTCTTCATGGTAGCACGGACCACATCCGGTCCCACAAGTGGTGACTCCCTGGGGTCAGTCCAGCACAACGACGGTCTTCACGGTCGGCTTTAAAAATCCATGAAGGTTTCCATCCAATTGGTGTAGTGATAGATGTTATTGTATGAATACTACAGCTCGGTAAAGTGGCCCTCCCAGCTGCAACCAATGTTGAGGATGCAAGAACACATCATGTTCTGAATGTTCTGAATGGTCCGATCACTCTGGCCATCCATTTTAGGATGGAAGGCGGCGCTCAAACGAAGCTGCATCCAGAAAACCTCTTGAAACCTCATCCATATTTGGTAAGTGAAATGAGTATCACGATCAGAGACAATCTTCAAGGGTACTCCATGTATCATCAAAATCTTCTATGCATAGAGGTGTCCCAAGCTCACTATTAAATCCTACTCTCTGATTGGTAGGAAGTAGGACGACATGGTGAGTCAGTCAATGATCACCCAGATAGAATCATGATCCCTTAATGTATGTGGAAGTCATTTGATGAAGTAAATGGATATCCCATCACACATCTACTCTGGGACCTCTAAAGGATGAACTAATCATACAGGTACCAGATTCTATGCCTTCACATTTTGAAAAGTGAGGCACCGAGAGACAAACTCTGCTACTTCATTCTTCATTCCCGTCCACCAGTGCTATTGTTAGAGGTCTTGGAACGTTGTCTCCACCAATGGATGTACCAGTGGAGGGGATGTATGGAACTCCCTCCACACTTCATCCTGTAAATCCACTGGTACCATTGTACAACCTCTAAAGAGGATGATGTGCTCCCCGACATCAGAAAATCCACCAGGTGCCTGCCATATGGATATCTATACACATAGATCCTCACAGTCAGTGTCCCCTTGTTTCACCTCTGTAAATCACTGATGAAGTTGGGGAGTGACTGTAAGAGACTAAAGAAATGATGTTCCATCTCATTCCACAAAGGATATCTCTAAGGCAGCTAGCTACACAATTGCCTCACCTTGCAGTTGTATACAAGATATCCTATTGATTGTATTTTCTACATCGTTCCCCTTCCCATGAGTATTGAATATCTTAAATTCATTGTCATGGAGGAACTCAAGCCAATGTTGTTTTCTCAGGTTCAGGTCCTTCTGTGAGAAGATATACATGAGACTATTGTGATTAGAGTAGACTGTAAAACGTTCACCCATCATGTAATGTCACTCATCTTCAAGGTGAAGACCACTACTACTAAATATAGGTCATGGGTAGTGTAGTTATACTCATGATGTCCATACTATCGAGAACCATATGTGATAATAGCTTTCTCTTGAATCCGAACACATCTGAGCTCAATCCCTGGTCTGTCACAGTAGACTACATACCCACCGTCCTCCTCTGGATGCCTCAAGATGGGGGCACTAGTCATCCTATTACTGATCTCCTAAAAACTCCCCGGGCATCTCTCCAACCACATGAAGGTTTGCATCTTCTTTTTCAATACTGATAAATGTTTTGCAAGTCTAGGGAAATCTGGGACCAATCTTCGATAGTATCCGGCCAAACCCAAGAAACTGCAATCCTCTATCAAACTCCTGGGCGGCTCCCAAGAAAGTACTGCCTCAATCATTGCTGGATCCCCCACAACTCCATCCTCTGATATGACATGTCCCAAAAAGTGAACCTCTAGAATCCATAACAATCACTTTGAGAGCTTACCATAAAGTCAGGGCTCTCGGAGTGTGTCCAGAAAAATCTGCAAATGATAGGCATACTCTTCCCTAGTAGCTAAGTAGATCAAAATTGCATCGATTAAGACCACCACAAAGAGATCAATATATGTTAGAAATATCATATTCATGTGTCCCATGAACACCTATAGAGAATTGTTCATGCCGAATTGAATAACCAAGAACATGTAGTGGCAATACCGGCATCTGAAAGCCATCTACTACACATCCTGGTCTTGTACTCTAAGCTGGTGATAGCCTGATCTGAGTTCTATCTTTGAGAACCACTATGCAACCTTCAACTGACCAAAGAGTACGTCAATCCTTGGAAGTGGGTACCTATTCTTAATGGTTACATGGTTCAGGCGTCGATAGTCAACAAAAAGTCTCAAGATCCCATCCGCCTTCTTGGCGACCAAAATCGGGGATGACCAAGGAGAAAAACTGGGCCAGATGAACCCCTTCCCCTTTAAGTCCTCTAGCTATACTCACAGCTCACGATGCTCTACCGGCGCCATTCGAGACACTGGTGTAGATATCGGTGTCATCCCGGGGTATAAGTCAATGAAAAATTCCACCTCTCTACGAGGAGATAGACCTGGAACATCATCAGGGAAGACATCCGCATACTGGTCCACTACTATAGGATAGCTCGGACTCTCCACATCTACCACTCTAAGGGTATGGCTAGCCATCTGATAAGTGATCGACTGAACTCTCCTCCAGGTAAGTCCATCCTGTGCTGAAATGGCACCCTTCTCTTGGGTGAAGGCAATCCTAGTCCCATCCATGCAGACACACCACACTATGTGCCTAAAACAGTCTATATAAGGATGTATTGTAGAAACCAGTTCATACCCAAATTGACATCGAAAGGCCTCGACGCCACTACTAAGAGATCCCATTTGAAGCTCTCTCCTCCTAGATTATTAACACACTACTAGAACTAGTTTGTAATCCTCTAATCTGATCCCGTAAGAGTTTCTAGGTGTAAGGATCGATCCAACGGCTCCACCGAAATCTTCATGATCCGAACGAGGGTAGTGGCTATAAATGAATGACTCAAACCTGTCTCCTAATGTACTATTGCTAAGGTTTAGTAGACGGAGATCTTACCTCGTATCATATTGGGAGAGCCATTTTTGTAGGCCTCAACTACCAGGAGCTGAGATTTCTCCTATTCAAATTCTTCCTATAGTCGGGGTGGGTCACCTAGGAGTGGTTGTGGTAACACCTTGAATATTAACCAACCACCCGCTGCATGACCATCTCCTCTTCCACGTCCGCCTGCTACTTCTGGACCTCCTCAGTCGAAAATATGTCTCTTCCTAGGCTGTCCTTCAACCGTCTACTGATCATCCGTATGGTGGGTTGGGCAGTCACGATCCATGTTAACTTGACCACCGTATGTGTAACACTACCTACTCATCGAATTACTGGCTCTGTCAGTGGTGCCTCACACAGCCGACCACAAATCCTATAGTCATCAACATGTAGGTCTGGTCCTCTTTGACCTCTTTGAAATCTACTTATTGCCAATTCCAGAAGACTCTAATACTTTTCACCTGGTGGTGGGTCATGCTGCTGGTGATCACTCAGTAAGAAAACTATCCACTAAGTGGGCTTACTCTTACACCCCCGCCTGTGTCAGGATGCTGAGATAAATCATTAAAGCCATGATCTACCACCTAAGTCCCTTCTTGAAGATCCGGTCTCTGAATAATGGGTCCCTCACCATATTAGCGGAGTAGCATAAGAGTTTGTTGAACCTCACTGAGTATTGAGCCACAGTCCTGCTCCTCTTCTATAGATGAAGAAGCTCTTCTATGCGTACAACGTGAAGGGTTGCTGGGACAAGCTCTCCAAAAACAGGTTCTCAATGTCTGCCCAGAGAAGTGTCACCTCATCCTAAACCTAGAGCATTAAGATCCACCATCTTCCTGATCCTGCTTATAAAGGTCTGGCGGCAAGGATCACTAATATTTCATCTGGTGTCCCTACCAGTCAAAAAACATTCGCCATGGCCTCTAGGAAATCCTAAACCACAAGTGGGTCTATCTGAACCTAGAACCTAGGTGGCATATGGTGCTAGAACTCATGCAAAGCGCTCATGTGGCGTTCACTCTCTGTAGTTGGGGTTGGTGGCATAGATGGCCCAATGGGTAATTGTACCACTGGTGCCTCCACTGGTGCCTCTACTTAAAGAAGGCCCTACACCAAGGCATAGTGACTCGGTGGGATATGATAATGTATTTTACGTAGAACACTGTCTAGATGTCTACATGGAGGCATCCTAAAAATAAACAGGTGCTCCACGGTCAACAAGTTTTACCTGGTTAGATGACTCAAAGAGATCACAAAGAAAAATTTTCAAAAAACACACGCAATAAGTGTTTTCGTGCATGGAGTCTGAAATTAGATGTTAGGGTCCATGGGTATGGATATGTTAGCCACCACACCAAAACTAGATTTTCTAAACTGATAACCTCACTCATAACACTTAACACTGTTGTCGTTAATAAAATAGTGTCTAATGTTCTATTGTAGAACCAACTCATCAGATCCCAATTTTTCACAACCCATCCCTCGGGGCTATGTCGGGTCTACCCCAAGCCGGACTTCCATAGTCCAGGGGATGCAGACTAACTCCAAAAGGTGTATTTCCTAATGTTGTCAAGGAATTGCCTTTATAACCTATAACTCACACAACTAAGAAAACAATATGATACAAACACAAAGTGAAACTCTATAGTAAACAGGGTCTACACAGAATGAAAAAGGGGCCAGAATACAAGCCCTACTGTAATGTTCAAGTAAAATAAAAGTACTAGTAAAATCAAAAACATCTCTAGTGAATACCTTCCAAGGATCCTACCAAATGGGTAGGTACAGATCTTGAACGGTCGTCCCAGTGGTATGCCTCCTCTAATGTCCACCTCCGAACTACCTCCAGTCTGGGTACCCTCGTCCTCCATCAATGATGTCCATTGTCTGCTCCAAACACAACAAGGTGTGGACATAGCCCAAGAAAGGGTGAGTATAAAGATATTCATTAGGGACCCCAAGACCATCAATGGTCCAACAAAATCCACAAAGTACAAACCACAATGCATGAAAACAACTGTCAACCCTACATAGGTATCTGCTCATACATATACCAAAGTTTTCATGTATACCCATCTCATTCATGAGGAAAACAGAAGGCCTAACTCTTTTATCCATGAGATCATCTTTTCAAGGGATGAAATATTACCACAAAGGTCACACCACGTAGGGAAATATGTCAATGGTAACACCACAAAGAATAATACCATAAAGGTTACACCAAGAAGGTTTGTACCACAAAGGAATGACACACATATGATTGCTAAAATGGTAAAGACTCAGCAAACACCAGGTATAACATAGGTACGGTAGTAAAGATGATTAGATGTAACTGCTGAATCATATAACACTGTTAAGAGGCATAACCCCGTATGATTCAAAATCATCCGACCATTGTAGGATCCTAACTTATCAGACCCACATTGGATCCTAGTATAGGAGACCCACATAGGTTCCTAGTGTAGTCACATGTAAATTCCTAGAGCATATCCATGTGGGATACTGGATCACAAACCCATGTCGGATCCCAAAGCAGAGACCAACATAGGATCCCTTTCTCATGTTAGAGCCGGCCACAGGGTTTCCGCACTAAGTTTTCTTGATTCTTGGAGGGTCTTCTATTCAAGCCACATGTCGATACTCTAACTACCATGAATTCCCATGAAGAATTATCCCAATGTATAACTAGGTAATAGAGCCCTCAATGCAAAAAATGGTGCGAAAATCAGACGCACAGTCTGTAAGTTATTGGACTTTTAGTCCCAAGGGCCTGGTTGGATTCATATTCGATCCAACCCATAATACATCCTATTTATCCAAAACACATATAGGGTGTACTAAAATGATCATCTACATACAAGGTTTCTAGTGCTGCAGACAGTTCGTCAAATGGACACCCATAACTGATGTTAAGGCAGAAATAATGGAAAGGGGTCGAAGCTAGTCCGAGTCCGGTCTGACCAGGTCGGACCTAGCCTGCATGGCCCTCCAGTGGGGCCCATGAAATTGCAGCTCGTGTTGGCTAGTGGTTAGGTGTCCCTATGGTGGGGTCTACCCTATCTGCCTCCTAAGGGGTAGCCACCCCCTGGGTACCCCGAACGGCAAAGCTGTTCTGGATAGGTGGCTAACCTTCTGATGCCACGTGGCACCGTCTGCTAGTATGCAGGTCCCCGGGTCCTACATGGCTCCCCATCTGGTCGAACATTCATCCCTCCTCTATAGCATAGTCACAGGATGCACCTCCCCTGGCAGCCGGAAGCCAGCATGATTCCCTCCCTTCACCGTCGTTGCCTCGTGTCGCAGCTCTTCCACACCCGGTGGTGTAGAAGTGTGTCGCCGCCCTATTCGTGCAGCCAGCCGTGTGTCGACTGCCACGACCGACGGGCCATGACCTTTCTCTGGTATCGTGGTTGTGCCTCCCCCATCGTCTTGGCCAGCCGAAGTGCCAGACTCCAATTCCGAGACCCACTGGTGCCGATTTTCGGCACCGGTCGCCATCCTCCTCCATCGCGAAGAACACGTCAATCAAGGATGATGCGGAGGGATCAGTCCATGTTTGTTTGGCCCGTACCCTCCACATTAGATTAGTAGCACATGGATCATGGGAAAAGATTCAATGAAATAAATTAAGAACGAATAATAAAAAATACCCCTACCTTGTTGTCTGTTGGTGGTGTCGAGATGTTGAAGATGAAGTCAATGAAAGGGTTAGTAACGTCGACGTTCATCGCTCTAGAAATATGGTTCAAATATGGGCTCAAGATTCATCCTTTTTCTTCGATTATGGTGGATTTTATTCATTGGAGTGGTGTTCTTCATTTGAAAGGATGATCCTCCAAATGCTCTCCCCTAAACACATCTCCTTTGACAACCCAAATTCACCCACAGGAAAAGAGGATCCAGCTTAATGTGTTATGTTTATTAATAAAAAAATTAAGAGGTGGCTCATTAATTATGTTATGTTGGAAATATTAAATTGATATTTGAATGGTTTTACCACATTTAGAGGGGTTCAGGTGGTCCCCACCACCCTGAATTTAAAATGGGATGTTTTCCATCTCGGGTGGTCCCCACCTCCATGAATTCAAAAAGAGAGGTTACAAATAGAAAAATAAATGTCAATTATTTTATTTTTCTTCTTCCAAGGAAAACTGAAAAACTAAAATCCACACTCGACGTACTTCGGTCGAGGTGATGGTCTCCTTATGCGAATATAGGCGCTGCGAGTTCAACAGTGTGCTCAGATTTCAATTATGAGTACCTGTTCAAATGTCACAAAAACCCGATCGCGCGTTTACTGAACATACTTAAAAAGTTAAAAAATTAATTCCGAGAACATCGGGCCTCGAAAGCACACACCATAAATTTTTGTGGACTCATAATATTCTCATATAAATATATAAAATTATATGAAAAAATCGGGTCATTACACAACTAGAGGTGGATTTGTGTATTTTTAGCGAAGTAGACTGGGGGTGACTAAAAATATTATTTATTTTTCTTGACTTATTAATTTAGTATTTAATTAAAGAAATATTATTTATTATGGATGTACGACATATGTACTAGTCATTCAAGGCTTCATTTATTTTTTAATTGTTGTTTTTACTCTCATTATTTAGAAAAATCATTAACAAAATGGTTATTTGATGCCGAGAGACTAGTTTGTTGCCTATGGGGATAAAAAATTCACATAAGGCCTGTGATGGATCAATTTATTTTTTAATTTTAAATGGCATCATGGGATGGAGTTTTATAGCCTATAGCTAATATTACTACATTTCACTCCATGGTTGTCTACGTGAATCAAAGTGGTGAACCTCCAAAATAATATAATGAATCTTTTAGAAGAAAAAACAATATTTATGGAATAATAAATTTGGGAAAAAATTGTTAAATTTAATACATTAAATAATATATTTATCTTCATAGAGTATGAATAGACTATAGAATAAAATATTAATTTATTAATTTTTTTCTGAATATTCAATACATTTTCCAATATTACAAATTTCAGGAAAATACAATTTCAATTTCCTTATTGACCGGATACATGATCAACATATTTCATAAAATATCTTCAATATCTAAAACATATTACTTTTCACAAAATAATATTATTAGTGATTCCCTAGTTAAAAATATTCTTCATACATGTGGAATGAAACATACGACTGGGTTATCACGTATGCTATGTAAGGTTAAAAATGGGACATATTGGTCAAAGATAATAAATAATCATAACATGATAATAAGTGTATGAGAGTATTTGTTAAATATTAAGAAATAATACCTAATAATTCATAGATCATAATCATGGAATAAGGCTTTATCATTTCAGAAGACATGACTCATAGTAGAATCAAATTTCGTGAGCGACGAGATCATATAATAAAATGTAATACATGTCATAGATAGTTTCATGAAATGTGTGTCATAATCATAATATTAAAAATATTATGTCTTAGTTACCCACCAAAACATTGATCACATTTTACGAATATCCCAACCACCGGTTTACTTTCTTTTGGATTGTGATAAAGTCACACTTTCCATTATTAGGCTTGTGATACCCAATAGTGTTGCATTTTTTTGGATTTTTCAAACCACTCGTGCACAATTTTTGAACAAAAAAATTATTCAATACCCAATTACATGTAGATATTTAGTGGAACCAACTATCAAATAATCCAAATCCCTTCATATGTTTTATGTAAGAGTATGAAATCATTTATCTTTTTGTTATAGTTGAACCCATGGAATTGAAAATTGTATTCATCAATATTTCATCATCATAATTATGAACCATACAGATAATGAATAATTATGTTATCATTTCATCATACCCCTTTGCTGAGTATATAATATCAATTTATGATTTCATAAATATCTGTACAAATGTTTTTCAGGGAAATAACATTTTATTTTAATATTACTTATTTAAAATTGAAAAAAATACAAAATATTAGGAAAATCATTATTAAAAAAATACCATGGAAGATTGTAATGGAATATTAATAAACTAGTATTTGAGATGTAGATAAAAACTATTCAGGTGGTATATATTATGACATATATTTTTTCAAAACATTTTTAAAAGATCCTCAATAATAAAATGACAACAATATTCATTATATATTTTTTATAAAAATAACAAATGAAAAAATTACTATAATATCTCATTTATGAAATATAAAATAATTATTGATTGAAAATTAATTAAAAATTTTATTAATATAAAATATGTTCCCATCTAATGATGTAAATGAATGAGATTTTCATTTGAAACAATAATACATACATTTTAGTACTAAAAGTGTGGTAAATTACTAGAAAACATGTAAACTACAGAAATAACCATAGGGTGTGTGTGTGTGTGTTTAAATGAAATTGAACCAATAATATATATATATATATATAACTCGAGTAGAATAAAATTCTTTAGATATTTTAAAAATAGATCATATAATTTCCCATTGATAAATTTATGAAATATCAATCCCAGTAAAAACTATTATTATTACATAAACACCTTACCAATTTTGATAAATTTGAATGACAACCATATTAAATTAATAAACTCAAAATAAAAATTAGATACCATTATTATTATTTTATTCATTGAAAAACATGTAAAATTGTAAGTATATACACCAATGAAATAATCATGTGGTGAATATGGCATATATATCATAAAAATAAATAATAGATGTGAAACCCTTACATCAAGTATGAATTTCTACATAATTGATTTTAACATTAATTAGAATAAAATGTTATGGTTAAAATTATTTTATTGAACTATATTCAGTATTACAATACAATACATAGTTTATTTATAACATATTATCTGTGACAAATTAATAATTATTTATTATCATTATTATTTCAGGTGTTAATTTCATCATTTTTCATGTATGTTTTGATTCAGTAGTTATATTAATTATATAATTATCAATGATTCATAATAGAAATAATATTAAACATGTTATAAGTATCATAATTACATATAATGTACATTTTAATAAAAACACAAAAATCTAGTGATGAAAAATTAACTACATAACTTATTAGAGATGGTAAAAAGTACATATGCATGCGTGTTGTTTCATGTTATCAATGCATGGAATGATATAATTATAAATAATAAATAAATTTTTTAGAATCTTAATTGAACAATAAATTTATTATATATTTAGTAAATAAATCACTAAAAATATTCATGTGAAGTGATTATAAAAAATAAATCAAATTGCTTCATGGAGGTGGTAGTCCACACATAAGAATGGGAAATATATTCATCTTCCATTTGATTTAAATAAGGTTTAAAATGATTGTAACTAAATAATAATAACACAAAATATATTTATTATTATATTAAAAATTATATTTATATTGATAAAACCTATTTATTGGATGTATAATAATAAATAATCATTTAATGATTCATCTTAGTCTATTACCTCTTCTGGTAGATTCATCATTTATCTTTGGCATTAAGTCATTTTAGTGTAGTACAAGGGTACTACAAGGAAATAAAGAACGAAATTAATAAGATTAATAGTTTTATTGGGTTTATAATTTTTATATACTTTTCTCAAATTGTGTTAATACTTGAAGATACTAGTTACAAGTTTATAAGTGAGCGGAGGTATACAGTTGGAATTACTAAAATGAATAAAATAATTTAGTCATTCTTTTTGAAATTTGAATGAAAATTACTTGAAATAACTTTTAAAAAATGATAATATCTAATTTTATTATAAATGTTATTTTTATAAAATTTTACATGGAATTTTTTATATATCAATTGGTTTAACCCCCTTTATTAACCTGTTTTAACTCTAACCGTAATAACAAATGTTTTTTTCTTTTACTATTCCAACTGAAAAAATTAAATTGGAAAAATTAAATAACATAAAATTATTTTTAAAAATATATAATCACTTTTATCCAATTAAATTTAAATAATTGGTATAAATAAATTCTAAAATAATAAAGAAAAATAAAATAAAAACCATTTTTTGATAAATGCATTTTTATCAGAAAATAAAGTTTAATATCATTCCATCCCTTAAAAAACTATTTTATGAAAATGAAAATATCTTATTAAATATATAATATATATATATTATTATTAATAATAATTAATTATTCATTATCTAATTTATTATATATAAAAACATTTCATATATAAAAACAATTTTTTCGAAAAAAATAGACCTTTTAACATTAAATGATTTTATCTTCATTCCTAAAAATTTTATAACCAATATTAAAATTATTACAAATAAATTAAAAATAAATTTCATAAAAATAAAATTTTAATAAATAAAATTATATTTTTTTGCATAAAAGTAACTCATAATACATAGAAAAATACATATATATTGAAAAGCCCCTCCCAAAATTGTTAAATGATTTTATTAAAATTTATTTATTATTTATTAGTAATTAATAAATAGATTTTAATGAATGGGGAGATATTTATATATATTTAATATTTTTCTTAATATTATTCATAACCTCCAATCCAATGGATATGTTATAATGATCGTAAGTTCATTTAGACCCGGGATTGCGTGTAAAGAATGCTATTGAAGGCATAAAATTTATTTTAAATGAATGATTATAAAATATTATGTTTTTACATTATAACCCATAAATGTAATTTTTTCCCTCTAAATTTCATCACATTAATTAAAAAAATATGATGGTACATCTTCAACACATCCTTAGGTTCAAATTGTAGCTTCATTGATTTTTTTCCTCCAAATAACATTATCTTGGTGAGTAGTTTTTCACCATGGATGTTTTCATATCTGATCTGTGTTCTATACAAGTTGCTAGTTAAAGCTTTGATCATGCTATAGTATTGGAACAATTTAGTTATGTTCTTGTTAAGGATTAGGTATTTACTTCCTAAATAGATATACATATTCCATAAAATGAACTAGAGAGATTTTTAGTGGAAATATCATGAATTGAGATATAATCCCTATTATATCAAGAATAAGAAATGGGATTGTATAAATAGAGATAATCATTCCATATTTGAATATCATAAACCTATTTTCAGGATTTTTTTTATAAGAGATACTTATTACTAACTTCATGTTCCCAATATCACCAATTATTGTTTGCATAACTATTTTTTTGACTTAGAGGTTCCTCGATGTGATACTAAATATATCAAACCATCTATTATATTTAATCAACACTGATAGGTCAAAATAAGTTTATTTTTCCAACATCATCCTAAAATATTAATTTTTTTCCTTATTTCTCTAGAGGTATTCATAAGGATTCATATGAATTATATAGTGAAATATGTTGTTATATTAGAATTTAAGAATAATAATGTGATAATATAAACTAACTTTTAAATCAAGATAAAAAGTTATTAATTTATCCTCTTAGGATTGAGTGATTATATTATAATGAAAACCTTTATGAGGACGATAGGTAGTACTGAAATGAAACATCATTTCTGGAAAATTATGAATACTTCGCCAACAAATTTATGTAATAATTAGATCTTAATCAGATAAAATAGAATACATAACTCCATCAAACCGTAAAACCACATTATTTTATATATGGTAACGATGATAAAGATTGAAATCCTCTGAAATTAAAAGGAAAGGAGTTAACATTAAAAGGTCATCGATTTCAACCTAAATAACATTTTATCATTTTAATTTCTTTTGGATTCCTACAATGAAGTCCATGAAGATATGTTCCCATTTCCATATTTGTATGGTTTATAGTTATAACACCCCCTTCGACTTATTCCACTCATAAATAACTTATTATTATACCTTGTATTAAGGTATATAGTCTATAATAGCTCCCTTCATTTTATCATGAGAAAAATGATCCATAACATCCCTATACATCCCCATAAATCCGTTATAAATAGAGAATAATGGGATATAATCTTCTTCAAATATATCATTTTTTAATTATGGTATAAAAGGGATACATACTATGTTCCCAAACCATATTATATTATTACATTCAAGGTTGAAATCAATAACATTTCTTGGCTTCTTTTCTATCTCTATATCTTAATACTACACCAATTTAATCATTACGTGGATATATGGTTTTAATCACATTTGAGAATTATATGACTAATATATATGTACATCATTATTACATGGAAAATACATTGAAAATCCATAAATGTTATACCTTCTATGATTTTCATCATAGCTCAGCATGAATGGTCCTTTTGATTAAAATAATCAGCCACCTTTTTTCCATTCATAGGGAGGTAATTTATTGAGTAGTCATTATCTTTAATCCATTATAACCATATTCTATGTACCATATTCATGTCTTTGTGAAAATATAGATTAATCATTTATAATTAGTATATATATCACATATTTATCAATATAGATAATGCCTCCATACATTCAATGAAATATTTTCTACAACTAACATCAAATATAAATCATGGTAATTTTTCTAATGGACAGTCAATAGAAATGAGGAATAAGTTATCACTATGTTATAATTTTTAATAACACAGTTAAATTCCTTCCTCAATGCATTATTATAAATCAAAAACCCTTCTCCATCATATATTATTATGAGAACAAGTACACTGATCAACATTCACATCAATTCCTTGAAATTTTCGTCGTATTTGTTTTTTTGATTTACATGACTCCCATTCAAGTTAACATAGTTATTAAAACTGATATAAATGATAAATTTATCAAAAAGCATTGATATTATCTCACTAATTCAAGAAAACCATGTATCATAGTTACCATAGTTTTTCTTATACAATATTCTATGACAACAATCTTTTATGTATTCAATGATGTAACAACACATGCGATTATATATCCCAGAAATGATAAAATTTGTTTAAAAAATTCATATTAGGTAAATTATTCATACAAAATTTTCTTTTATAAGTATCCTTAATACTATCCACATTTTATCATTATGTCATTCCTTACACTTTTAATATATAAAAATATCAGCAATAAAAACATCCCCAAAGAAATGAATGTAATCTATAAAGACATAGGTAATTAAATCCCTGATGATAATAGGAGAATTTGTAAGTATAAATGGAATCATTATAATTTAATAGTGTTTAAACTTCCAGTGGATGGTTTAATTATGTATTTTATCACTTTAGAAACAAATTTTATAGTGTCTATAATTAAGGAAAATATCAGAGAAATAGTGAATTCATTTAAGTGGATAAAAATATCAATATGGAAAAAATGAAAATTATTCTTAATATTGACCTCATTATGTTCCACAAAATCAATTAATTGTTGTAATGAAATAACCTTATTTTTAAAAAATGAACATTTTCAACACATAGTGATGTTATTTTCAAAATATATCCCATATAAAGATCTTCTTGGGGATTTTTCTTCAACTCCTGTAACTAAATAAGTGATATTTAATATGGAGTCATTGAAATTGGTGTACGATAATATATGAGTTCTTTTAAAATCTCACCATAATTATTTATATGAATAAAAGATTCTATTACAAAAAATATCACCATTCCCTTTTACAATAAGCTTATTTTTAGGTTTATTTTCTCCCCCATAATGAATATGAATTACTACCCATAAAATGGAATGTATTATCATTAGAATATATAATTAATTATCACACCAATAAATGTTCAAATGATTATTCAGGATATGGAATGTGACTGTGCATACTTAGAAACTGATATGATAGCTATAATAAATATATAATCCCTTTCTAGAATCACATCCAATTTAAAATGACGGAGAATGACAATATTTGTATGATGAAAATTCCATAAAACAATATTTGAAGATAAATCATAGACTTGAGATGAAATCATCATTCCATTATTAGTTCATAGTATTAATTAAACATCTAACTATTGAGTTGGTAATGTAATATCAATAGAAAATTCCACTAGAATTATAGATTTTTTAGAAACCGAATCAAATAATACATTAATTATTTTATAGTAAATGATATGAGTACTATTAACTACATTGATCTCAAAATCCAGATTTGAAATATTGATCATAAATAATTTCCATTTATCAATAAGATTAAGATGTATCTCACATCAATCATTATAAATAACCCTCATATTCAAAAACTGGTTAGTATAATTTCTATACTCCTTTTTTATTTGAATCATCCTAGTGAGGAGTGTCATTTTTTGGAGTTTTAAATCCATTCAAATCATTATCTCTGTTCACCCCATCACTTTGACATTCAATTTCCTGATGACCAAAATTTCAACATATATAGCATTTTCTACTTGCCCAAAGATTATTTCCTCAATGTTTTATTCCACACATATGGAACAAAGGAAGACTCCTATTATTCCCTCTGTTTTTATTATTTTTATATTTTCCCCAAATTCAATCATTCCATACCTATCATAACCAAGATCTTTTTGGTGAATCAAATCTATATTTCTACCTCCAAAGTTCATCAAATTATTTCATCATAAATATTGATGTAACTTATTTATAAATGATATCAATTGAATGGTTTTAAGCTATCAAAAAATTGATCAATATTTATTTTCAGATAAATACCAATACCAAAAATTATGTCAAATAACTTCTATTGATTTCATTATATGTTCCCACTAGATTTATTATCCTTATTCTTTAGCCCACCAATCTTTTTCTTTTCTATTGTATGATAAATATGGGATATGTTATTATTTCTAAAATAATATCCAAAACTCTTTTTACTTTATAGAGTCAATTTATCAATATATATTCATATTCATTAGTATAGTTTACCATTTATCTACTCCAACATTCATATGACTAATATCAAAAAAAAATAACATCTTCATGCTCTGCAAAATGGCTAATAAAAAGTATCATTTTATTGGTATGAATTTAATTCATAGTAATTAGTGGATATAGGGATCTGCTAAAATAATGATCATCTTTCCCGATGAAACACTCTTGAGTATATTCTTTCATCCATTTAATATTTTTAATCATAACATTATTTGAACCATGAGTATTGTTTTGTAAGAATAACAGTAATAATTTATATTTAAAATACCATAAAATTCAGTTTCTCATGATGAAGTTCATTTCATTTTCTATCACATTCATTTTTGACATTACTACTCCAAGATTCATTGATTAAATAAAAAATTCAATGTTTGAGTAAAAAATAATCACATTGGGAAATAATATAATCATGAAAAATCATTCATAGGGTGTCACAATCCTTAAAATTCCATTTAAACATTATATAATTTTGGTTATTCTCAAATCACGATGGATTATTAGAGAATATCCAATATTCTATCATTTCATTCATTATAATGGTTCATCAATATAATCTGAATTAACCTAGTCATATTGTAATGCCCCAACCCCAGTTACCTAGATTTGGTGCATTATTACATATCATTGGCATGATCACAAGAAAGATCTAGTCTCGAAAGACTCATTAGTTTATTAGCCTTGGAAACACTAGATACATTCATAATGTTTAAATTACATCATAAAATGAAAACTACAACAACATCCTGTCTCCATACTCATATCCTATTATACTATCCCTACAGGTCATTCATCATACAAATCTTCACATCCTGGAAAAAATAAAACATACAAAGGGGTGAGCTCAAATGCCCAGTAAGGATAAAAATATAGTGTAAAGTTTTATAAATAAGAATAATCATATAAGGCAATGTATACCTAAAACAAAATCCTTTTAAACTTGAACTTCAGAATAATATGGCAATGATAAAATGAAATAATTCCATTTAATTATTCACATGGATATTCTACTAGTCGAATAATCACATGCAATATCAATAACCATTTTCATAATGATGGAATGCATAATGTCAGACTATCATAACCACATAGCCAAGGCCTCGTGCCAAGAATACAAATAAGATTTTGTCAAGGCCTTGTTCCAAGACACTAGTTTTTCTCATAAGGCCTACCGATGCATCTATGAGATATAGTGGGCTCCACCCGTCACTTATTAACTCCAATTCATTCCTTATTTGAATAGGTTTAAACAAAACATAAACATTCATATTAAAACTAGCATACGAAATGTCAATACTTCATCCATAAACAATGAATGGTATAAAAATAACACATCCACAGTCACACATATCACAAAACCATCAATACAATATGGAAGATTTGTATCATAATAAATAAACATCAAATAAGCTTAAAATCCATCAAAGGATGTTGACATATATGAAATCAAAACTATTTGAGAGAAATATATCTTTTTTTAAATCATTAAAAAGTCACATAATTATAAAATAAAACTTTTAATTTGAAAATATTCTTTGATTCTAGTAAGGGAAGCTTCGATGATTTTATAACATTGTAAAATAGCTGCACCCGTCGTATAAGTTAAAACAATACATTCTTACCTTAATTCTGTTGAAAAGTTTTAAAAGGAAATTGTTTGGAAAACAATGGAATGATTCCTTTATAAACTTCTTATAAAAAGTCAAAAAAGGGTATAAATTACTTTAACCCATATTCTGTAAAATATTAATAATGTTTTGAAAAACAGTTTTAAGAAACATGTATGTGGAGAGGTCCCAGTTGATAATTAGGTATAAACAACCTCGGATAATGAAGACATTGTGAAATAAACCCTTAACTTGTACTTTTCCTTAGTTGATGGTATGTTAACCTCTTGTATAATAGTTAAAACATTGTTATTAAATTATACAAGAACTATATACAAAATTATGATATCATATATGATCTTTTAACATTGATTTGTTAATAATATATTATTATTATCATTGTTTCAGGTGTTAACTTACTCATTCTCATTTATAAGTTTTGTTACATAAGTCATGATTTTTATGGATAGGTTTTACCTTATTCACATCTAGGATGATATAATGTTCTTTGAAATTACTTTTAATCATCAAATGAGAATTAGACTTGAATGGAAACGATGGTGAATGAATCTCATCGCGTTCGTGGAGACGGTAGTTCGTACGTACGCACGAGCGAAAATATCATTCTTTTGATATTAAAATAATATATAATTCGATGTTATATCATATATAAATAATAATTATCATGTTATATTAATTATTTACATGAATTTCACATCATTATTATACCCATCCAAATAATAATATATTGAATAACAATTACACCATGACGTGGAGACGGTAAGCCGTACGTATGCATGTATGGTGACATGTCATTCAAAGGATTGATAAAATACTGAATATGGTTGTACCATATTTATAATAATATCACAGAATATAGAAGATACTGGATTTATTATTATATAATGGTAATAACAAATAAAGAAGAAGCTGAAGAAGAAATGAACTTGAAAAAGGGTGGTGAAAACATTACCTCTTCTTCAAGGTATTCCTTCTGATTTGATCAAAAGGGCTCCCTAGGATGGCTTTATGATCAAACTAAGTCCTCTAGGTTGAATTTAGGGAGGTTGAGAGAGTATTTGGGCAGGGTTTGGCTGAGAAAAAATGTTTTGAATGTGTGAATTATTGATAAGGGGGAGTGCCCTTTTATAAGAGGGGTGAGGGCCACCTTTGGAAAAGCTAGAAATATTTTTTTATAATAATTTCATAATCGGGTTCTAATGGCTCCAAAGTGGATTATTTAAATTTTAAGGTAGGTATAGGTCTAAAACCACTCAACCAATATATTTTAGACAGGTTTTGGTCACTAAATTAACCTTATCTATAATTTTTAACTCTTAGTTAATTAGTTTAACCTTTACCATGTCACTTTTTATTTTTATATTATATATTAATAAACATACTATATACATCCAAGAGACACCCAAGTGGTAAATTAATGAAACAACTATCATGATATAAGTCTTTTGGATGAACCTTAGATTTTTTGAAATTTAATATCAATAAATAATATAATATTTGTTTTAAAAACTCTTTTATGTGAATTTTGACTCTATTCAATAATTTATTTTTTTTAAAGTCTTAACAAATTTATTAATTGTAAAAAATTTAATTTAAGAAATACTATATTGTCATATTAAGCAATAAAATTCATGGATGTCAGAAAAACATTCAAATTATATTAATTTTAACATTTATAATACCAATTATTTGATTATTTCATTAATAAGGAAAATACTGCATCATTGTTGTGTAATAAATAATATTAATTATTAAATGTATAAAATTTATAAATAAAATAACATTATGTAGGAAATATTTTTTGATTTCTAATTAATATTTATAGTCGAAAATACAACATATATAACCATATTTAAAAATTGATTTTCTAAAAGATAATTTCTTATGTCATTTTTGTATTTATTTTTACTTAATAAATATAAAGTGACATTATCACTTACAAGTGGCTCCATGGGGTCACAAAATTGACCCAAAGATTCCCATGGTCGGAAATGTATCAACCAATAAGGTTAGAACACGTTTTAAGGTAACTTATTATTATTATTATATTATTATTTGTTTTACCCATATTTACCGGATTTACCCTTTAACCATGTTAAATAAAATATTTAACGAAGTAATTATTCAAAATGTCTGAAAATAAAAGTTACATATTTACACAATTTGTACATCCTAATTCCAAATATGGAATCCATTTTTCCAAATACAAAACACAGAAGTTTCAAAAATTAATTTAAAATTAATTCCCATTGTTAAAACAAAAAGCGTGTTTTTAAGAGATAATAACTATCAAAAGATTGACACTTGTTCATGACTGGTTTAATTGTGAAATTATGTCCAGCGACCAACAATGTATTAAATAGTAAAAATATATTCTAAATATACTTTTAAATCACTCAAATTTTTAATTTATAACAATTAATTATTTCGATTAAAGAATTTGTTTTTAATTAAAATTTAGTAATTTTCACTATTCATCAAAATATACATGTTATCCGAAAAGATCCAAAATTTTACCCTAGGCTAATTTCAATATTCCAAATCAAAAAATGAAGTCAATTTTGAGAGATAAAATTTATAAATTTTTAAAAAGTGGGTATTATTATTCATAACGGCTAGTTTGATTGGTTGTGGTGTGTGTTAGAACTCGAAGTTGCGTACAACACACGCTACTGTATTATTCAAAGGGAAGTGTACCATTGAAACTTGGGGTGTTACATTCTCCCCTCCTTCAAATAATTTCATCCTCGAAATTTCCAGAATACTACTGCATGAAAATACTCAGGTGGTTCTTCATCATATGTTCCTCAGGTTCCCAAGTTGCCTCTTCCATCATATGGTTTCCCCATTGAACTTTTACTAGACGAGTCGTTCGGTTTTTCAACACTTGTTCTCTTGTATGAAAAATCGTGACAGGCTCTTTGCAATAAGATAGATCAGATTCTAGTTCTAATTCCACAAAGGCGAGTACATGCATTGGGTTAGGCTTGTATTTTCTCAATAGTGATACATGGAACACATCGTGAACTTTGGAGAGTGTTGGCGGCATTGCCAAACGGTATGCTATAGCCCCAATTCGTTCTAGAATTTCAAAAGGACCGATGTACCTAGGGCTCAATTTACATTTTTTCCAAGACATATAACTCCCTTAAATGGAGATACCTTCAAGAAAACATGATCTCCCACCTAAAATTCCAAATCCTTTCTTCGGTTTTCAGCATAGCTCTTCTGCCTACTATGAGTAGCTTTGATGTGGTTTTGGATTAACTTCACCTTTTTCATCGTTTTCTCCACTAGTTCAGGGCCTACAAGTTTTCTTTCACCAACCTCATCCCAACATGTTGGTGTACGAAATCTCTTTCTATATAACGCTTTATATGGTGTCATCTGAATACTTTAATGGAATGTATTATTATAGGAAAATTCCACCGGAGGTAAATATTGATCCCACATACCCTGAAAGTCAAATGAGTAAGATCTCAACATGTCTTATAAGGTTTGAATAGTCTGTTTTAATTTTTCATCTGTTTAAGGGTGGTAGGAAGTACTCAATTGAAGTTCAGTATCAAGGGATTTCTGATGACTCTTCCAGAATCATGAAGTAAAACATGGATCATGATCAGAAACAATCGATAGGGGTACTCCATGAAGTCTCAAAACTTCATTAATATATAGTCTTTCTAGAAGTTCTAGTGGTAGATCTTCTCTTATATCATGAAAATGTGTTGACATGGTAAGATGATCAACAATAACCCATATTGCATCGTTCCTTCTAGGAGACTTTGGTAGCCCCATGAAAAAGTCCATCGTAATATTTTCCCATTTCCATTCCGGTATGGGAAGTGGTTGCATGAATAATCTAGGTTGTTTCCATCCAGCTTTCAGTTGTTGACAAACCATATATCTTGACACAAAATTATCAATCTCCCTCTTCACGTTGTCCCACCCAAAATGTTCCTTCAAGTCTCTATACATTTTGGTTCTCCCATGGTGTATAGAGAAATTGGAACTATGAGCATCGTCCAACAATTCCCTTTTTAGATCAAGTATATTGGGAACACAGTGTCTCATCCCAAATTTCAAAATTCCATCTTCATACACAAAGTCCTTCAATCTACCATCATTCAAATCTTTAATCTTCTTTTGAAACTCTTCATCACTGTTCTAAGAACTCATTATCCCTTCTAGTAAAGATGGTTTGGCAACCATTTGAAAAAAAAATGATGTTTCACCTTCCATGGTAATTCCCATATCCATCTTCACAAGATCCATGAAAATAGGATCCCTTTCAATTCTCATCATATTCAAAACTCAATGATCTTTTCTGCTCAAAGCATCTGCCACCTTATTTTCCTTCCCTGGGCGGTAGTGTATCGTGCAATCATAATCCTTCAGTAGTACAAGCCATCTCCTTTGCCTCATGTTAAGTTATTTTTGTGAGAAAATAGACATGAAACTCTTTTGATCAGTATAAATCTCACATTTTCACCATAGAGGTAGTGCCTCCATATCTCCAAATCAATGACCACAGCTTCAAACTCGAGAATATTAGTAGGGTAGTTTTTCTCATGAATTTTCAAATGTCGGGATGCATAGGCAATAACCCGATCATTCTGCAAAAGGACACAACTAAGTCCTTTCTTCTATGCAACATTATAAATAACAAACCCATCATTCCCTGATGGTAGATTCAATATAGGATCATTGACTAATCATCTCTTCATTTCATCAAAACATTCTTTACACTCTTTTGTCCGAAAAAATTTAACCCCTTTACGTGTGAGGATTGTTAATGGGTTAGCCAACCGCGCAAAATTCTGGACGAAACGTTGATAATAACCTACCAAACCAATAAAACTGCGTACCTCAGTTATACTCATAGGTGTTGGAAATTCTTGGATTTCATTGGTCTTACAAGGATCAACAGAGATTCCATCATTAAAAAAAATATGGCCAAGAAACGAAATATCTTGAATCCAGAATTCACACTTGCTAAATTTCCCATATAATTCATGTCTTCTGAGTGTCTTCAGGATAATGCTCAAGTGATTTTCATGATCTTCGTAGCTTTTGGAGTATACGAAGATATCATCAATAAATAACACCACAAAATCATCGAGATATTCCTTTAAAACTCAATTCATTAGATCCATGAATACAGAGGGTGCATTAGTCAGCCCAAAAGGCATTACCGTAAACTCGTAATGCCCGTACCTTGTTCAAAATGCTGTCTTCAGAATGACTTTCTTCTTCACACACAACTGATGGTATCCAGATCGAAGGTCAATCTTTGAAAATTATTGAGTTCCATGTAGTTGGTCAAATAAGTCATCAATGCGAGGCAGGGGATACTTGTTCTTTATGGTTATAGCATTCATCTCCCTGTAGTCGATACATAACCTCATAGATCCATCTTTCTGTTTAACAAAAAGAACATGGGATCCCCATGGAGAAACACTATGTCGAATAAATGCATTATTACTCAATTCCTCTAGTTGTTTATTTAGTTCAACTAATTCTTCAATGTCCATTCAATAAGGGGTATTTGATATAGGCCTTGATCCAGGAATTAAATCGATGAAAAACTCAACTTCTCGTTCTAGAGGATGTCCGGGTAAATCTTCCGGAAACACATCTAAATATTCTTTCACAATAGGTACATCCTCTATTTGAACATTTCTTTTTCTCACCCACAATCATTTCATTTTATTCCTCCCCAATAATTGAATTTAGTTGAGCTACTGGGGGTGGATCTAGATAAGAATTAGGTGGTGACGATTCTTCTCTAAAGATAAGGTGTTCCTTATCATCAACATCAAAAATTGTAACCTCCTTCTTCTTACAATAAATCTTCGCATCATGGTCTGAAATCCAATCCGTACCGAATATTATATCAAACTCAATCATAGTTATGACGATGAGATCAGCGGATAAAGAACATTTATGTGCTCTAATGGGTACAGATTCCCAAAACATTATTGCAATGATACTTCCCTTAGGAGTTTTAACTGACAACTCCCTTGTTAAATAAAATTGGAAATATCTAATTTTCTTATCAAACTGGGATGATATGAAACAATGCGATGATCCAGAATCAAATAATTCATTTTCTAAACTTGAGGAAACCATTAAATTACCTACCACCACGTCTTTTGGAGCTTCTACCTCAACAGTAGTGATAGCATAAGCTTGGCCTTGATCCCTTGTCCTTTTTTGAGGTATGTTCTCTTGACGCTTAGGAAATTCATTTTCATAATGTCCCATCTCCCTACAATTGTAGCATTGGAAAATTGTAGCTTCCTTCTTCCCCTTGCAATCACGAGCTTGGTGGCCCTTTTCACCACACTTGTAATAGACTCACATTGATTTTAAGCATGTACCGGGGTGTTTCTTCCAACATTTACTATAGGATGGATATTCAAATTTTCCCTTCTTCCCTTTATTTCCATTCGCAGATTGATCAGTAGATCTCTTCTTTTCTTTCTTTTCTTTAAAGTCATAAGACATAGAGATTTCCTTTTCTGTCTTGATAGCACATGAGACAATGTCTTCGTACGACGAGAAGGATTGTGATACTAATTCTTGATGGAGAAATGGTTTTAACACATCAAAGAAACGATCAATCATACTTCATGGGTTACGTATATAATCTCCAGCATACCTTTCTATCCTTTTAAAGTTAGCCTCATACCTTGCGACATTCTCATCCTCCTTTTGTCTCAGACTCAAAAATTTCCTTTCCATATCTACTCGATGGTCACATGGAAAGTATTTTTCTAAAAATATATCTTTAAACTCCCACCATTCCATATTTGATACTTCATAATATTCCATTGTGTTTTGAATCAATGACCACCATTGATCAGCATCTCCAGTGAGGCCTTAAACTGCCATGATAACTTTTTCCCTTTCACTAATCCCCAAAGCCTGAAATATTTTCTCTAGGGAATTTATCCATTACTTAGTTACAAAGGGATTTTTACTCCAATTGAATGTTGGTGGTTTCTGCCTCATGAAGCGATCTAACATTGAGCCTCCACGCTGCGGATCAGGGTGCTCTATAGGGGTAAGGTTATTAGTCATAACCTCAGTATGTTGTCCCAGTATGGTGATTAGTTGATCATCCCTAGTTTCATCACCAGTTCCACTATAATTATCTTGAGCAGGAGTGAAATCCCTACATGGAGTGCATGCATTGATACAGTTTCCATTTCTTCCACAAGTCACCATTTCTAAACAATGACATAAACTATATTAGTTTATGAATCAAAATACATAATTCCATACTTCTAAAACACTAAAAATAAATTGAACTATTTATGGATATAATCCATAATCATAAAAATGTTTTCTTTGAGGACGTATATACTCATAAACCCTTCATAATTATTTGTAACGAAAATGAGAGTTATTCTATGCATATCCCCTAGGAGTGTCGTAACCAAGAGTGATGCAAGGCCCGTTGTCGTGCACCAGTTCTCATTTGAGTCTAGATCAAAGCGGTGTTTTCGGGTTTTACCCCTAGGTACATCGGTTCTAGATCCCCCTCTACCAACTCGTATCCAGATAGGGATGTATTGCTCAGAATACTCACAAAATCTCTACAATACAAAAATTAAAGGACGTTCTTCTATACTAATCCTCAAATTCCATCTTAAATTTATGTGCTCCAATCAGAGATTATCTAAATATAGCTTCCAAGGTTTGTACTAAAATTCCTCTGATACCAACTGTAATGCCCCGAACCTAGTTACCTAGATTCGTTGCATTATTACATATCATTGGCATGATCACAAGAAATATCAAGTCTCGAAATACTGATTAGTTTAGTAGCTTTGGAAACTATAGATACATTCATAAAGTTTACATTACATCATAAATTGAAAACTACAACAATATCTTGTCTCCACACTCATAACCCATTATACTATCCCTGCAGGTCATTCATAAAATACTTATTCACATTCAGGGAAAAATAAAACATAGAAAGGGATGAGCTCAAATGCCCAGTAAGGATAACAATATAGCAGAAACTGTTATAAATAAGAATAAACATTTAAGGCAATGTATAACTAAAACAAATGCCTTTTAAACTTGAAAATCAGCATAATATGGAAAATATAAAATAAAATAAATCCATTTAATTATTCACATGGATATTCTACTAGTCGAATAACTACATGAAATATCAATAAACACTTTCATAATAATGGAATGCATAATGCCAGGCTATCATAAACACATAGACAAGGCCTCGTGCAAAGACTACAAATAAGATTTTGTCAAGGCCTTGTGCCAAGACACAAGTTTGTCTCATGAGTCCTACTGATTCATCGAGGAGCTATAGAAGGCTCCACCCATCACTTATTAAGTCCAATGCATTCCTCATATGAACAGGCTTAAACATAACATAAACATTCATATTAAAACTAGCATACGAAATGTCAATACTATTTCCATATACCATGAATGGTATAAAAATAACACATCCATAGTAAACATATCAAAAAACCTTCAATACAATATGGAAGATTTGTATCACAAAAAATAAACTTCAAATAAGCTTAAAATCCATCAAAGGATGTTGACATAGATGAAATCAAGACTATTTGAGAGAAATATCTCTTTTTTTATTCATATAAAAGTCACATAAATATAAAATAAAACATTAACTTTGAAAATATTCTTTGAAGCTTTTAAGGGATGCTTCACATATTTTATAATGGCGGAAAATAGCTGCACCCGCCGTATAAGCTAAAAAAGGAATTCTTACCTTAATTCTATCGAAAAGGTTAAAAAGGAAATTGTTTGCAAAACGACTGAAAGATTCCTTTGTAAACTTCATATAAAAATTCAAACAAGGGTATAAATTACTTTAACCCATATTCTGTAAATTAGTAATAATGTTTTGAAAAACATTTTTAAGAAACATGGATGTGGATGATAAAGAGTTCCCAGTAGATAGTTAGGTATAAACAACCTCGAATAATGAAGAGATTGTGAAATTTATCCCTTACGTTTTAATTTTACTTAGTTGATGGTATGTTAACCACCTATATAATAGTTAAAAAATTGTTATTAAATTATAAAAGAACCATATACATAATTATGATATCATTTATGATCTTTTAACATTGATTTCTTAATAATATCTTAGTATTATTATTGTTTCAGGTGTTAAATTACTCGTTTTATTTTATATTTTTTTTACATAAGTCATGTTTTTAATGGATAGGTCGTACCATATTCATATCCAGAATGATATAATGTTCTTAAAAATTTCTTTTAATAGTCAAATTAGAATTAGTCTGGAATAGATATGATGGTGAATGAATATCATCGCGTTCGTGGAGACGGTAGTCCGCACGTACGCACGAGTGACAATATCATTCTTTTAATATTAAAAAAATATATAATTAAATGGTATTTCATATATACAGAATCATTATCATGTTATATTTATTATTTACATGAATTACACATCATTATTATACCCATCCAAATAATAATATATTGAATAACAATTACACCAAGACGTGGAGATTGTAAGCCATACGTAAGCACGTATGGTGACATGTCATTCAAAGGATGGATAGAATACTGAATATGGTTGTACAATATTTATTATAATATCACCATATATAGGAGATACAGGATTTATTATTTTAGAATGGGAATAACAAAGATAGAAGAAGATGAAGAACAAATGAACTAGAAAAAGGGTGGTGAAAACATTACCTCTTCTTCGAGGTCTTTCTTTTGATTTGATCAAAAGGGTTTCCTAGGATGGATTTATGATCAAACTAAGGCCTCTAGGTTGATTTTAGGGAAGTTTATAGAGTATTTGGGCATGTTTTGGCCAATCTAAAGGGCTTTGAATGTGTGAATTAGTGTGAAGGGGGGGGTGCCCTTTTATAAGAGGGGTGAAGGGCATCTTTGGAAGAGCTAGAAATACTATTTTATATTAAATTCATATTTGGTTTATAATGGCTCCAATGTGGATTATTTAAAGTTTAATGTGGGGATATGTCGAAAACTACTCAACCAATATATTTTAGACAGGTTTTGGTCACTAAATTAACCTTATCTTTTAGTTTTATCTCTTAGTTAAGTAGTTTGACATTTACCATGTCACAATGTATTTTTATATTATAGAGTTAATAAACTTACTATATACATCCACGAGACCCATAAGTGGTCTATTAATGATACACCTATTATGATATAAGTCTCTTGGCCAAACCATTGATTTTTAGGAATTTAATATCAATTAATAATATAATATATTTTTTAAAATCTATTTTATGTGAATTTTGACACTATTCAATAATTGGTTTTTGTTAAAGTCTTTAAAACATTATTAATTATAACCAAATTCATTTAAGCAGTCATATAATATCATATTAAGCAATAAAATTCATGTATGTCATCAAAACATTCAAATTATATTAATTTTAACATTTATAATACCAATTATTTGATTCATTCATTAATATGGAAAATACTGCATCATTATTGTGTCATAAATAATATTAATTATTAAATATATAAGAATTATAAATAAAATAACAATATGTAGGAAATAGTTTTAGATTTTTAATGAATATTTATAGTCTCAAATCCAACATATATAACCCTATGTAAATTTTTTTTTTAAAATATAATTGCTTATGTCATTTTTTTATTTATTTTAACTTAATTATTATAAAGTGTCATTATCACTTACAAGTGGCTCCATGGGGTCGCACAATCGACCCAAATATTCCCATGGTCAGACATGTATCAACCAATATAGTTATGACACGTTTTAGTGTAATTTATTATTATTATAATATTATTTTTTACCCTTATTTACAGGATTTACCTTTTAACCATGGTAAATAAAATATTTACCGAAGTAATTATTCAGAATGTCTAAAAATAAAAGTTATCTATTTACAAAATTTGGCCATCCTGATTCCAAATATGGAATCCATTTTTCCAAAATTCAAAACAAATAAGTGGCAGAAATTAATTTAAAAGTAATTCCCGTTGTTAAAATAAAAAGTGGGTTTTTTAGAGATAATAATTTTCAAAAGGTATACACTTGTTGATAACCGGTTTAATTGTGAAATTATGTCCAATGACCAACATTGTATTAAATTGTGAGATTATATTCTAAATATACATTAAAACCACTTAAATTCGTAATTTATCACTATTAATTATTTCGATTAAAAAAGTTGTTTTTAATTAAAATTTTGTAATTTTCACTATTCATCAAAATATAAATGTTATCCCAAAAGTTCTAAAATTTTACCCTAGGCTAATTTTGTTATTCCTAATCCAAAAATAATATCAATTTTGAGAGATAAAATTTATAAATTTTCAAAAATTGGGTATTACTATTCATAACAGTTAGTTTGATTGGTTGTGGTGTGTGTTAAAACTTGAAGTTGCGTACAACACACGCAACTGTATTATTCAATGGGAAGAGTACCGTTGAATCTTGGGGTGTTTCACATATAAATTGAGATTTTATATCCATATATGTATAATTATACCCTCTCATAATGAACTTGTGATGATCTTGTTAATACCTAATTTTCATCTTTATGATTTTCAACTCTTGGGGGCATTTATTCCATAACATCATGCAAATTTTAGTATCAATAAAGGAATGAATTTTCTAGGAAAACTAGAAATTATATACATAACTAAATATAATGAATATTATCTTATATATAGACTTATCCCTAGCACTATCAATAATGTTCTGAAACTCAAATTTCTAAAAATAACTAAACACTCTTGGCATACCCGTTGAGGATAACTATGGATAACATATAACAAATTTCATTATTTGGATGAATTTTATTTATATTTCACCATATTAAAACTAATTAATGTAATTTTTTAGTTTAGTTAAATACTATATACAAGATCAAATAATTTAATAAAATATCTTCAATATATCTCATAAATTTCTTCCCACATTGTACACTTCTTAGACAAACCGTAATTACTACCTTTCTTCGTAACCGTGGGATAGAAAGAATAAAGAAGGGGGAGATTATTTTTTGATTAAGTGTATTTCCATTGCCTCTAAATGTATATGTTGTAAGATAATCAAGGAATAATAATCATATCATTTTTTATTATAATTTAAATTGTCCAATATGCTATGGGGGATCTTGGTGTGTTCTTCAGGTTTGATTTCTATATCTACACCACTAATTTTTCTATTCATAACAGGGTTAATGGATTTGGATCCAGTATAATTGAGTAGAATGTGAGGGTGATATTCTTAGTTGTACTATTTTTGGATCATTTTTAATTATTGGAACATGGTACAACTTGAGTGGATTTTCAGTTTGGAGTTGGAATTCCATGATAGATCCCACATAAAAATAGTTGATCTAAGTCTCCTCTTAAAACAAATGTATAAGGATCCTACCCTAAGATTGTGGATGGTAAAATCAAACTACTTCACATCCATTCAAATCCCATATACTATGGGTATATGGGTATAATGGATCACCTAGTAATGTCATCAAGCATAATATTTTGGAATTATTAATTCTTATCCCAATAAGGGGAGGAGTTATTTTTTCAGGAAAATAGTGGTTCTATCATGTTTGCTTCCTCTAGTTCATACTGTCATGGTGATTTTCTTCTAATAGAGGCATGGACACTTCTAAAATAGATTCAAGTATTCCTAAATAGTAATCTCATGTTTTATTTAATTGAAATATATTCCTCGATCATCAACAATTGTTTTCAAGAGAATTTTTCAATTACATGGTCTTTTATTTATTGAATTTGGAAATAAAATGTCTTTATAAATTACCAATGGAGGTTCTCTACATATGGTGTGAAGGGAACAAATATTTAGATTTCCTATAATCTTGTGTCACAAGGGATTAACAATTTTTTTTTTTTAACGGGATCAACTAGGAATTAATGTTATAATCTAGTAAATGTTGATCCCATTGGGGTTCAATATTTTCATCTTCCCTGAAATTGACTAGGACCTTCTGTATTTTAATATATAATGAATAAATCTACTTTTTATTAAAAAAAAATCATGGAATAATTGTTTAGTAGAAAATATGAAATTAATTTTGGGAAAATCAATGATAATGATCCAAGAGGTTATGTGATAAATATAATAACATTTCATTGTGTGTAGAATAAATATTATTGTATATATATATTCCTATAAATCATATCTCAAGGCTACCTAACAAGACATTCAATAGGAGTTATAATTGGGCTAGCCACCTTTGTACCTAATTTTGGATTGGGATAAAAATCTATATACCCTTATTAGGCATGTGCACACCACATATGTATTTTTTTATAGTCATGGGTTTTCCTCTTATAAACCATTTGAGATAATAAAATATTAATCATTACCCAATGCATCAGTGAGATTTAATTGACCAACTGATCATATAATCTTAATCCGTTAAATATTAACCTGTGAAATAATTAGTCATTAATCATTTTGTCATATAATAACCCAAGGAAATGAAAACTAGTTTCATCAACACTTTGTCATCATAATAATAAAACATCCATCAAATTAATAAAATTGGTATATTTGAATCATATTCTTAGTGAATAACATATTATATAAATTACTGTTTCCAATGCTTAAAATACCATGAAATTATTTATGGAACATTTCATTAGGGAAATACCCATAACATTTTGATGTTAATTTTCTAAAATCATGAAATTCCCCCCAATATTAAGGAAATAATGTTATTTTAAATGAAAAATGTAATCATCTAAAGGAACCTTCAATGAATATTTTATTCGTGGTGGTTGGAATAAACATTCATGTGGTATATATTAAAATAAAAACTTCTACCATGTTTTGACTTTGTTTAAACTATGAATAATAACCAAAACGGTTGGTGACACGCCCTCAAGCATGCCTTCGAATATTCTAGAAACTATCAACTAGCATCTGGGTATTATGGTGGGTTTTAGGGGATACTGTTCCCTCATATCAGTGTATGAAATAAAAAAATTATTAAACCTCATGAATCGTAGTAAATAATTAGAGTTAAAAAGAAATAACTATAACAAATTTATTTAAATAAAAATGAAATGAAATAAATGCCCCAACATCCACGTCATTCATACAACACCATTCACCTATTAGTCCTACCAAATATAAATGATTAAATAAAAGAAATATAAATAAGGGAGTGGGTTCAATTTCCTATATCATGCCATACCAAATTCCTGATCTCAATAAACATATCTTTGTCATCGTACTCAATTGGTCCCAAGCCTCTTCTCATATTGTACCTACAACATAGGGAAGGAATCTATGGGGTACCTTAGTGAAATTGCTCCACGAGTGGGGAGTGAGTATAAAAATCAGTAAGCAACCACCAATGTGAATTAATATATTATATGAAATATGTAATTCTTGTATATGTGAGATTCTAATTAGTATATCAATAATAATAAATATAACCAAATGCTAAATATAATTGTAAATAAAAATTAATATGAAATCATGTGACTCCAAGTGAATTCTTATGAAAGATCTCATACTAGTTGAGACACATCTCCTAATTAGACTTTAAAATAAAAATAAATTGAACCCTTGGAAATGTGATACCAACTGAGGAAACATGCTTCATAATGTGACAAAAAATTATATATGAGCATTTTAATTATTTAAAAAAACATGGAACTGATGTTTATACCCATGTCAACCATATATAATGATGTCAAAGAATAAATTAATGTTCATGTTACCTCTGGGCCTGTATAAATAATTCAATGTCCAGATTCCATGGATGGGTCATGGAATAATATAATTCGTCATAATCATGTAATGTTATGTCCATTATCTCAATCATATCAGTGGAACGTAACTTACATTATGGAATGTATTGTAAACTAATATCAATCATATATATAGGTATCATCATGTCAGTTTTGGAACACCATTTCCACTAATCTCAATCATATCTATGGAAAATCATTTCCACTGGGAAAAACCATGTCTATTAATATCAATCACATCCATGGATCATCATGATAATAATGGAACTCCATTTATTGAAATATTTAATTGAAAAATTAGGAACACTATGTAATGTAGCATTAAAATGAATAAGGGTCATAAATTATATCCTAGGAAACATTTTTGGGGATCCCAATAAAGATACAATCAATAAAAAAATCTAAATAGCTATATCCCATGAAGTACATCTACGAATCGTGATCACATCATCATATCACATTAGGCCCTACGAGATAAGTTCCAGGAAGCACAAATTGAATCATAGATAAATCAATAGTTACCAACTGAATCCCTAATTAAAATAGTGATGGTTGGAAAAAATCTAAATCCACTAATATTTCAATATCCCCTAAGCTAGCATGACTGGTATAAGTTATAAGTTAGTAGCTTCTACAATATCTACTTAAAACCATGATCCATTCACTTAGGTTTTATCAATATATTGATAAACTAAATGGTTCCCCTATACCAATACTTAGAGATTCATACTAAAAATGATCCTATATGTCTATATAAAAGAAGAGGAATCAATCATGGGATGCTACCATATAGTGTTATGGTCTTGGGTCAACACGTGATGCACCATGGAATTACATAAAATTACATATTAAAAGTGGTAGAATAGAAATACCATCAATATGGGGTATCCTCCAATGAAAATTATCTCGAGATAGATCATGACCTATCTTAGTAGTCTTGGTATATCTTGGATGGTATACTTATCCATCCGGGCCCCGATATTCCAAAGGTTTATCCACCTAGTTGTATACGAATAAATATGTTTCTAAAAAAACCATTAAACATTCTATAAGGAATGAAGGATACATGATGCCACTCAAGTGATAATCCATGAAACTAAAGCATAATGGTTGTTATGGAACCCTTATATTCATCAATTAAAATTGCTGATTTAATTAAAAAAGATCCTTGTAATAATTTAAACAAGTGGTGTCTCTCTTATTGGAGAGACATAACATAAACATAATACCATAAACATGAATCACTACCATTAGGATGGTATGTCAGACCACCTACCATTTATACTCTACCCGTTTTATTTTCAATGGGTATGCAAGAATACCCATGGACCATTCATGCTCAATCGAAATGTAGAAGGTCATGTCTCACAAAAATACCACATAATTAATTTATAAGTAAAAAATTTTAATTAATTAATTTATCTAATAACGATTTAAACAATATAGAAAAAAATAATTAGAATATCATAAATCTCACAACCACATCAGTTGATCCTGTTACACCACAATAGTGACCTAATTCTCAACACCAAACTGTGATATATCATCATCTGTGGATTGAGTAATAATCAATATGAAATGAAAATAATAAAAAACCACCACAATTTAATTCATGTATTAAGTATTTAAAAAATTCACTCATGTTATATAGCTCTTCAAAATTAAATGTGATGAAATGAAGAAGGCATCTCTTGTCATCATATTCCATGGAAAATAAAAATCCCTATCACTGATATCCATTTCCAAATTGCTATTGTGGAATCAAGATTGATTATCCAAGGCGATGAATAAGAACAAAGAGTAAGGATGATATAATTATAATAGGGGCTAACTGTAAGAACCCATATCTTTTATTTAGTTATATTTTTCCTTTTTCTAGAGTTTTTGTGAAAAGAGGAGTTTCAGGAAATTTTTGAAGTACATTCCATGTACATTATGAGTACACGCCGTGTAATTCTTTTCTGCTAGAGGATGTGTCATGGATATGTCATGACCACACACACATCTGTGTCGGGTGACATGGATACTGCATAAAGTGGGGTACAGAAAAGGCAAGTACACACAATGTACTTCAAAATTACATGTCATTTATTTTGTATTATTTTCATTAAATGAACCTGGGTCACGACTAATGGATGGAACCATCCTCTTTTAGGTCTCATTTGTCTGAGACAACCTGTATGACCATGGATCTTCAACGAACCCCCGAGCCTCCATCGGTACTCTGAATCAAACACCATCAGTCAAGTTGGAATCGCATCGGTGAGTTTTTCCCTCTCCTAGAGAATCATTTTCCAATTCCCCCTATTTTCAGTGTTATCGTGGGTTGATCATTTTATGCGTTTTCATAGATCTATGGAGTTCTAAGGTGATTCAAGCATCGTTTTTCAATTATATTAATTTTCCAACACCGATGTAGGTGATGTGTTCCTTCTTGTAGAAAGTATTTGAGTTTTATGTGAAAATTTTCCCAATACCCTTGAATGGGGTATTTCGCATTTACCGTTTTAAAACTATTTTTTTCCTTCCGTTCTTATATGCCTATGTAGAGGTTATTGTTTGTGAATAGGGTAATTTTTCTGTGCTTTGGATGTGTTTCCTGGAATGTTTTTCTTGTATTGACCTTTGAGTCTGGTTTTCCTATTAGGATGATGTTTACTTTCTCATGCCTAGTACTATAGGATGGTGTGACTTTTGTTCTAGCATGCGGTCATGATATATTCATCAATCCAAGTAGTTCTTGAGGTTTACATTGGCTGCTATGTGCTGCTATACTTGCTAATTTTACACAGGGCTGTGAGAACCTAGAGTAGTAGACCATATGTGGAATGGACATAAGGGCTTCTCCAGAGTGTCTTTTATAATTTACGATGTAAGACCACATGGGGAATTATCATTGAGTGCTTCGTTAGAGATTCTGTTGTTACTTGACGTGGGCCACAGAGGTAATGTGACATATGTGCTTCCCTAGAGCGCCATTAGTACCGTTACGAGACTATAGGGGGAATTGATGGTGAGTGCTTCCTTAGAGAGTCTATACTTTAGCTGAACCAAAGGGATGATATTGTATGTGCTTCTCAGAGGGTTGCTTGTATCTGATAGGTAAGACCAGAGGGGATAGGTTGTGAGTACTTCCCTAGATAGTTACCTCTTGTGTTTATCTACTCAATTAGGTGTCACATGATATTTTTGGACTCTGGATGAGTTCCTGCTGAGTACTTCCATCTTTACTACATTCTGTACTTTTACCTGCCATATATTAACTAACTATTAGGCACATATATTTGGGTGGTTGACTACTGGGATTTAGACTCACACACAGTTTGGTCCATGCTTTTGGGACAAATAATATTATTTTGTTGTAGGTATTGATCAGAGAAAGTTCCCTTCTACTTCAGGTATTTGACTTACTGTGAAGCTGGAGATCATGGGACCCATATATGGCTTGCGATGCTGATGAGTTTATTTGATTTCTTTTTCACTTCGGTTTGGCACTTTTTTATTCCAGCATTGTGACTTGTTTGGCTATTTTCCTAGAAGTATAGGTACCATGCATCACTTTATATATATGTGCTCCAGTTTTTAATCATTTCAGTCTTCTGTTGTTTAAAATTATTGGATATTACTGCTTCCACTATTGTATATTTTCTTTATCTTCCATTGTGATACTCTGACAATGAGGTAATAGAATCCCCACTATCACACCAAGGCCCTCGCTGCTAGTCATCAGCCTCTGGAGTTCGGGAAAATGCTCTTGAGGCCAGGTGACCAACTGGGCACGGGGTGGCTCTAGGTGGCTTCTAGATCCGGGACATTACAAAGTGCAATCAGAGGGAGGATTCAATCCTTCGATCTGTGGGTTGGAGACACTGCTCTTGAAGGTGGAGTCATGGAAGAACCCCTGTCACTAGATGCTAATGAGAAGATCTGACAGATGTGCTGAAGGTACCCATCTTGATGTGTGATCGGAACCCCACTGGGTCTCTCTGGAACTTCATCATCGTATTCCCACTTTTCTTGCACTGGTATCATACCACCTGGCTACCAGAATATGTGTCTTGCCTCCTAAAATCATTGTGCGAAGACACCCTACAGGACATCCTAATGTTAGTAAGAGGGATGCTAACTCCAGATGTCAATTCGCCTTGGCTCACAACTACAGAATCGCTCAGATTGTGCTCCGTGATCAGTGCTTGTTTGACGATAGAAGGTAGATGGTACCCTCAGGCTTTTTGGGGATTATCGGAAGTAGAACCATTCAATGGTCAAGATCCAGTATCCCTTCCCTAGGATTGATGATCTATTTGATAAGCATCAAGGAGGCCAGGTGTTCTTGATGATTGAATTGAGGTACTATTATCGTCATTTCCGCGTTAGACCATCGTGTATACATCTTACAGCCTTCTGGAGCAGGTATGGTCAATACGAGTATATGGTTACACTGTTCGGTCTCACGAACGCGCTGGTAGTTTTCATGGCACTGATGAACTGAGTGTTCCATCCATACATGGATTCCTTCATGGTTATTTTTGGGGGCAATATCTTGGTGTACTCTCACACTTGACATGACCATGCCACACATCTTGAGATCTTTTTGAGTACACAAAGAGAGAATTATTTATATGATTTTCTCTCAAAATTCCACATTTGGATGTATCCAATTCACTTCTTGGGTCATGTTATGTCAGAGACAAGAGTATCATTCAACCTAGAGAAAGTGAGAGCAGTATTTTCCTGGGTACAGTCGAAGAACATCTTTTAGATAAAGTGTTTTCTAGGGCTGGCTGGATACTAAAAACGCATCATACATGAATTTTCATGCCTAACAGCAATGCTGAGAGGTCTGACAATGAAGGGTGTGAAGTTATTATGGAATGATTTGGTGATTCAACATTTTAGGAGCTGAAAGGAAGGTTGACTTCAGGACCGATACTAGTATTTCATGATCAAGGAAAGTGGTATACTCTTTATTGTGATGGTTGTTGTATCGGGCTTGGAGTTTTTCTTATGTAGGGAGTTGGAGTCATTGCATACGAGTATCGGTAGTTGTGGCCACATGAGTGGAAATATCCGACGTACGATCTCGAGTTGGCGGTAGTTATTCATGGATTAAGCTGTTAGAGACATTATCATTTGGGTGAGAATTTTGTGGGTTTCACTGACCACTAAAGTCTCAAGTCCATATTATCTCAGCATGATCTGAATTTGAGACAGCGAAGGTGGGATGAGTACCTTCAGTCCTTTGACATTGATTTTGCCTATAAACCAGGGAAATGAAACATTGTGGCTGATGCGTTGAGCTAGAGGACAGAAATACATGCAGTTAAGGAGGCCAGAAGTGAGTGACAGATTATGGCTCTGTTCTCTAAGATGCATTTGGAGGTGCACGATAGACAGGAGAAGACCTTCCTTTCCTCTATAGCTATTACCTTTACCCTTCATGATCGATTGAGAATGAGGCAGCTATCAGATTCTGAAGTAATAGTCATACTGAAGAGTTTTTTAAGAGAGGACCCTATTCCAGGTGGACCATAGGAAAGGATGAGATCATCCATTTCCAGGGGCGCGTGTGGGTGCTAGCAGATATATGTGAGGAGATGATGTGGGATTTTCATTACTCAATTTGGGTAGTTCATCCTGGTGTCACCAAGATGTATCGTGATCAACACCATCAGTATTGGTGTCCTGTTATGATGAGGGATGTTGCCAGTTTTTTCAGGAGGTGTTCCACTTGACAACAGGTGAAAGTGGAGCATTAACAGCCATAAAGGCTTTTACAACAGTTACCCATTCCCGAGTAGAAGTGGAACGCCATCGTGATGGATTTTTCCACAGAGTTCTTGAGGTCTCCTCGAGGGAACGATACAGTTTGGGTTTTCATTAATAGGCTTACGAAAGTCCTTCACTTCATGCCAATAATGGATACCTTCCATGTTGATGAGATGGGACAGTTGTACATCTCGGAGATAGTATGTCTCTATGGAATTCCACACTCAATCATTTCAAAAATAGATGCTTGTTTTACTATCGTGTCTGGCAGGGGCTAAAAAATTCGTTGGGTACATAAGTGCTTCTGAGTATAGCTTACCATCCCTAGACAAATGGCATGTCCAAGCATATGATTCAGGTGCTTGAGGACATGCTCCGAGCATGCATTATAGATTTTGAAGGGTCTTTGGAGAAGCACATACCTCTTTTGGAGTTTCCCTACAAAAATATATTTCATGAAACTATTTAGATGTAACCTTATAAGGCTTTGTATGGTAGGCCTTGCGGATCTACCTTATATTGGATGGAGGTAGGAGAGGCAGCTTTTTTGGGACCATTTCTTATTTAGGAGACCATAGAGCTGATATTTTTTATTCAGATGTGGATGGCTACTGCGAAGTCTCGCCAAAAGTCCTATACTGATCAATAGAGACTACCTCTGGAGTTCGAGGTCAGGGATAAGGTTTTTCTAAGTGTCACTCTGAGGTTGGGACACTAGAGGATCAAGAGATAGGGTAATATTTCATCGTGGTATGTCAGGCATTTGAGGTGTTGGAAAGAGTTGGGTCAGTTGTCTATCGATTCCAGTTACCTCAAAGGTATTGGGATATGCACAACATTGTACACATTTCTCAGCTCTAACATTACTTTTAAGAACCATATCATGCTTTCCAGCCTTAGGAAGTCGAGTTGGAGGTGGATGCATCATTCGAGGATCATCCTATCCAGATTGACGATTGCACTACGAATGTTCTCCGTGGTCGGTCTATTCCTCTAGTACAAGTGCTATGGCAGCACGAGCGAGTACAGGAAAAGACTTGGGAGAGGGTGGCGGATGTACAATTGTAGTGGCCAAAGTTGTTCAGAGTTTCTGTTTCTACACCTCACTAGGGAAATTCGAGGACAAATTTCATTAAGGGTGGAGGTTTTTATGAACCCAGATCTTCTTTTCAGGTATGTTTTTCCTTTTTTGGAGATTTTTAGAAAATATGAGTTTTTGAAAATATTTGAAGTACACAACGTGTACTTTATGAGTACATACTTTGTACTTCATTGCCGTCGGAGGCCATGTGCTGGCCGAGTCATGGCCACACACTCGGTCGTGTGGGGTGACGTAGAGACCGCATAAAGTAGAGTAAGGAAAAGGGAAGTACATGCTGTGTATTTAAAAAGTATAATCCGTGTATTTTTTTTTCATTAAACGCACAGGGGTCGCATCTGACGGACAAAACCAACTTATTTTAGGTTGCATTCATCCGAGAGGACCCGAACAGCCACAGATCTTCGACAAACCCTCGAGCCTCCATACGTCCTCCAAATCAAACACTGTTAGTCACGTTGGAATCGCATCAGTGATTTCTTCCTTCTCCTAGAGCATCGTTTTCAAATTCCTCCTCTTTTCCATGTTATCTTGAGTTGAACATGTATTTCATTTTCACAGATCTATAGAATTATAAGGTGTTTCATTCCTCATGGTTCAAGTATATTGATCTTCAAATGCCAAGGTTGGTAGTTTGTGCCTTCCTGTAGAATTTATTTTATTTTTATGTGCAAATTTACCCAATACCCATGAATGGGGTATTGTGCGTTTACTATTTCAGCCATATTTTTTTCTTTCCATTCATGTATGACTATGTAGAGGTGATTGTTAGTTAATAGGGTAATTTTTTGTGATTTGTATGTATTTCTCATGCATTTTTTGCTTGTATTAACCTTTGGGTCTAGTTTTCCTGTTAAGATGCTATTTGCTTTCTCATGCCTAGTATTGTAGGACGGTGTGACTTTTGTTCTGACATGTTGTTATGTTGTAGAATACTAGCCAAGTAGTTCTTCTGGTTTAATTTGGCTACAATGTGATGTTATACTTGCTGATTTTACACAGGTCTATGAGATCCTATGTAGTAAACCCTAAGGAGAATGGACACAAGGGCTTCTCTAGAGTGACTTTTATAATTTATGATGTGATACCATAGGGGGAATTGACGTTGAGTGCTTCCTCCGAGAGTTTGTAGTTCCTTGAGGTGGGTCATAGAGGGAATGTGACATAAGTGATTTTCTATAGTTCCTTTTGTACTGATACAAGACTATAGGGGGAATTGGTGTTGAGTGTTTCCTCATAGAGTCTATACATTAGCTAAACCAGAGGGGTGAGACAGTGTGTGCATCCCAGAGAGTTTCTTGTAACTGATAGGTAGCACTATAGGGGATAGGCTATGAGTACTTCTGAGAGGGTTATATGTTGTGTTTATCTATGTGATTAGTTGTTTCATGATATTTTTGGATTGTGGATTGGTTTATGTTGAGTACATACATATTTACTACTTTCTGTACTTTTACCTGCCATATATTCACTGACTGTTAGGCACAGATATTTTGGTGGTTGCCTACTGGGATTTAGCCCCACACCCTGTGTGGGACATGCTTTTGGGCCCAAATAGATTATATTTTTGCAGGTATAGATAAAGGAAAATCCCTTGTACTACAGGTACATGACATGCTGTGGAGCTGGAGAACATGGGAAAAAGCTACGGCTTGCGATACTGAGGAGTTTATTTGCTTTCTATTGCAATTTGGTTTGGAGCTGTTGTATTCCAGCATTATGACTTGATTGGCTGTTTTCCTAGATGTATAGGTACCATGAATCACCTTATATATATGTTTGATCCAGTTGTTTATCATTTCAGTCTTCCACTGTTTAATATTGTTGGATATTACTGATTCAGCTATTGTATATTTGTTTATCTTCTATTGTGTTACTCTACTAATGAGGGCATAGTTTCCTCACTATCATAAAAAGTCCCTCACATCTAGTCGGTAGCCTCTAGCATTTGGGGAAATGTGCATGAGTCCATGTGACCAACCGGGTATAGGGCGCCACTTGATGGCTTCTGAAACCGGGACGTTACACTAACAGAGTTGATGGATTACCTTAATGCTTCTAATGCATATAACAATATTTGATTCTAACCAATAATGAGGGATACCTCCCATAGAGGAAGGGGGAAGGAGAAGAGCATGTGTGTGGGATCACCTAGGTGAAAAGATGGAGGAAATGCAGGGAAAAACATTTTGTTTTGGAGGGGAAATTGAAATTTTGTCCCCTTTTAATGAGCCTCATCATTCGGCCTCAATGTTTTCCAAAAAATATTCTAATCAGGGTCCTTCTTTATACATGGATGTCACACATCAAATGGTTTTCGAGAAGGTTCAACTTCACATGTTCCAACTGTGTGGTCTTCACTCTATCTACCCTCCAAATTGCAATGTTTGAATACATTATATAAAAAATATTTTCCAACTATGTGGCATGTCTATAGTTAATTGATGACACCATCATAGAATCCCAAATCATTCTACATAGTTTCTTAAAACATGTTCCTCAGTAAATTATTCTCTATGGTTGAGATACATGATATATACTAGTCATTCCCTAACAACTCACCCTAAGTTTCCCACCTCCAAATAATAATACTATAGCCCTAAAACCATAGGATGATTGAAAACCGATTAAACATATTCTAATACACTTTCATATTCAAAAGAAAATCATTTTTATTCATTAAAAACTTGTTATTCCCATTCATCATATATGTCCCAAATTTGTATCTTCTAATAATTGGAAATTTCAAATTCATTTTGAAATTCCCAACGTGAAAATCATGCGATATTACTGCCTCCCCACATTAAACATTCTCATCCCTATGATTCATTGGTTTTAAAAAAAGAAACAAAATTCCCTACATGGTTCGTATACACTATTCAAGTGGATTCATTATGTCAATAAATTCCCAACACACCTTCGAAACTCAACTTTAAAATATTGGGGTTAATCTACCCAAACATGAGACAATTCTTGAGACCGTTATCAAAAAATCTGGACAACACTTACTGAATCCCATATAAACTACACCATGATCACATCGTTATCTAATTCATCAACGAGATTATTGATCTTCCTAACAAGGTCCCTTTTCATTAAATTGAATATTTTGAGTCATGTCACTTCCACCGTGGAAATTTTCTTATGAAAATTTACCCTTCTTAACTAAGGATATTGATACATGATTATCAACACGATATATCTAATCATACCTGAGAATACTATTCTTGGTCCTCGATTTGATCTAATAGTTAAAATCCAAACTGACCATTCTAAACCTGGTCATTCTATCATTTCCCTGAAATTCATTAGCTGATCATTAGTGTACACTAATTTAATCCCAACAACATGCCTAATGATGTTCCTCATATACCTCATACAACTAACCAAAAAAACTAAATTCCATGAACCATCATATGACTTTTCTATGAAATTCCCAATAGCAATAGCAGAAACATAACCAAAACTATATCTAGTTCCTTTAACTTACGGAAAATTGAGATAATTTTGAGCATGCTCATAGATTACTATACCCAACTACCAATGGATTCTATAGGATAGACATTCCTATGTCTTATACAATCCAATATCCAAAACAACCATATAATGAATAGACTCATCCTTGAAAGACCCTTCCCATCAGAGGGTCATGTACCGACAATCGACATCCCTTTCACCACTTTAGGAGCATCCTTTTCATCACACCCAACAATAAATATCCTTAACACTGCAATATATTCCTTATCGATATCGAACCATAATAATATTCATGGATAGAAACACTCTCATTTATCGAATATGGACACCGACAACACCTATCACTATTCCTAAATCAGGGAAATAGAATATATGACTTATGTCACATTTCAAATCATAATGGGTGTCACCACCATCAAATAGTCATTGGATTAGTCCATACTATATGGTTTACCTTATACCAATCTATAAATGAAACTTCAACATAGTCCCTCCATCAAAAAATAAATGATATTTAGATAGTGAGGCATATAGCTATCACACCCTCAATATACTCAAGGGAGTGAAAATATATTGGTCTGGATTGCCTCTATAATAATAGTATACTATTATTCCATTGATAGTTGTGCTTCACGATCCCCACGATATGCTCAAATAAAAATAGACTACACATTCCTTTAACCATCTACTGACATCACATCTCCAGACAATGTACGTCGATTTCTATCCATGGGTTAAAAGTATCATGGCACCCACATCATTTCAGTGATATCCCTAATCACAAGAACAACATTTAATTTACCCAGAACATTGGGTTTCAGAGACCATAATAATAATATTTGAAATCATAGATCCTCATATCACACATAGTTACTCTCTGACGACCCATATCAATACGTTACCATCTATAACTAGTGGAAACTATACAATCCAAACAATATGGATCTACAATCCCATACTACCTGGCTGAAGACCTGATTATTTATCCCAGTAATCAACCACAATAAGGATAATATGAATGTATTACAGGTATTTACATTCATGAAAATCAAGAATTACCCTTCAAACTCCTCTTCAAACCAGACTACACATGGCATTGACCATCCCTTGACACCACATCTCTTGGAAATAAATGTCAATTTCTATACATGGGTCATATGTATCATGGAACCTAGTTCATTTTAGTGATATCCCTCATCGCAAGAAAACTATTTTATTTACCTAGACCTATGGGTTTAAATGCCCATTAAAATAACATTTGAAATCATTGATCCTCATCTCATACCTAGTTAATCACAGACAACCCATATCTACTAGTTACCATTTATAACTAGTGAAAGAATAATCTAAATAAATAATGTATCTACACTCCTATACTACCTAGCTAAAGACCCGAATAATTCTCTCAGTAGTCATCCATCGTAATGGAAATATGAATGTGGTATAGAAAATGTCAGTCATGAAAATAAAAAATTTCCCTTAAAACCCCTCTTCAAAATTATTTACCTCACGTGTTCTAGGATTTATTCCATTACATCCCCTCACAAAATATCATTCTTGTCACCATCATATATCCATTATTTTAAAAAACACTCACCATTGAAGCACTAATTAATTGGACTATAAAAATAAACATTCCTTCTAGTCGAACACAATATCGATACACCAACACCGTAGTTTCTTCCTTTGAAAGTAAAGGAATCACCCTTCGTATATCATATTACCAAAACACCTCCCATGCATCGGTCTCCAGATGATCTTACCACAAGATCACTACTTATATTGGAATTCGTAAAACTGATCCAACCCCTCTCACAAGAATCTTAAAATACCAAAATGTCAACTAAAAGTATTTGAGTTAATAAAGGGAATTTAGTCACTCACCTCTTCATAGTGACCCATTATCATATATAGGGTCTATAGGTTTGACCAACTTTCCCATAAGTATATCCTATTTAAGGATGGTAAAGAAAACACTAACCTATCCGGGTCTAACAGGAAAACGTATATTAATTTTATAAGTATCTAATTATCATGCGATAGATGAAAAACCCATATATATTTAAATTCAAAAAAAATTAAATAAAAACTCTTGGATGATCATTTCCAAATAATGATTCTAATTTCCAAACACATTTAAGGAATCACCTAACAAGAATTAGCCTACTAGGCCTTGATCATCATTGACTGTACTCATAAGGGACATACCCCTAGTTCTTCATGATATGATGTAAAATAATGATGAGGAATTGATCCCCACCATGATTTTTTATACTATATTACACCCTTAAGGATCCATTTTTCTATATATTTTTAGTTACCTATGGAATTTACCTGGATTTTATGAATAGATAACCATAAATAAAGGTTAGATAAGTAGAATATGATTGAAATAAATATGTAAAAACTCTATTTAGGATGCTATAGAATATTAGTTACCTGTACCCCAAAATAAACACCTACAATGTGTCAACTAAAGAGGTCTAAACCTCCAATGTTTACCTATGGGGGACAATTATACATGTACAACATCATCTCAAAAATCTATGATTTACCCAACATATTGTTATGGTAAGTATAATAGTGTTTAAAGGTATACAGGAATACAACATATAGGTTGTTACTATCACATTAAATAAATGAAAAAATTGGAAACACAGTAAAAAAGGTCTAATGCCTAGTTATCATGTGCCTTATCAACCTACTAGAGTCAATATAACACTTGTTCATGAGGATAGATTCATCAGCATCACTGTTGAATGTGTCCCTGTAGATCCACACGACCATCCCTCGGAATGATGTATATATATATATATCACCCAAAATGATTAAAAAACACCCAGAACCAATGTGGATAAAAAAATATGGATTATTGGTAAGAAATTAAATAATTGACCGCATCATAGGTAGTAAAATTCAACACTAGATGGACTACATCTTGTGGACCCAAAATGAGAAATATGGTGAATAATACAGCACATTATTTTTCCATCATTGAGATAAAATTAACCATTTTTATATTACCAATGGGATGAGATTAAGAAATCCAAAATAAATTTTAAAATCCACCACACACGTTCATAGTCGAAATAAAATATCATATAAAAGTGTACAATCACATATAATGTGCAATAATACCATAATCCTTGAAAATAAGAATTCTTAACGAAAAAATTGTTCTTGATGTACTATTATGATATCCATAATAAATTTTGAATGATTCAAAATACATAAGTATAAAATATACCAAATAGTAAGATAAAAGGAAATGAAACATCTCTGATTCCACTTTTCTCATTCCAACTGGTTCACTCTATAAATCTTATCTAATCCCGCTAGCGATAAGGCCTTAACCATGCCTCCCCATATGATAGACGCATACATCACGAACCGAGTCCCTAGAGTGTGTCGGTGAGGACATTATTACCTCATATTTGAGTAAAAAATTTAAATAAAATAATGTTGGAAATAATAGTAAATAAATTGAGTGTGGAATAAATTACTATAAACTATGTAATAAAATATTCTGAAATAAAATATGTGGTTGAACATGCATGTCTTATATACAACACCAATCACCCACCAGGATGACCATATAAACATATATAAATAAATGATATTGAAATAATGGTATATGTCTATATTTTTTACACTGATATGTACCATATATATGATCTACACATACATATTTTAGTGATCTTGGTCGATCAGTCCCCAAACATATCCTTTCTTTTTCTTGAAACCATGTGAGTGACTTTTCAGGTACCCCGTTGCAATGGATCATCAATTAGAGTGTGCATACTAAACATAATTGGGAATTACCAATGTAGTCACATACATAGATAGTAATATGAAATTCATATGTATATAAGTACCTCATTTGTATAATATGTAATTATATCAAACAGTTGATGATAATATAGATGACAAAATTAATAACAAATCATGCTTCTCCAAGTGCATGTTCATGAAATGTGATCAGCCAATATGAGACACAACTGGGAATAAAAGAGTAAAATAAAACCATTATTGATCCTTCGTATAGTAGCCCAGCTCAGCGATGCCTTTTTTTTCTAGTTCGAAACTATATTTTGGAATCTTACATACAAAATAATACTAGGAACTAAGGTTTGTAACCAAGAAGACTATGTGTAATGATGTTCGAGAATAAAAAAAATTCTATGTAACCTAAGATCATATCGTAGGTTTTTAATATCAATTATCTGTGTATCCCACAATGCTTAATATAATTAATCATAACCATGGACCACCATGTCCACTTTTGAACTCCATGCCAACTCTCCCAATCATATCAATGGAATTTCATCTTAATTGGGGAGCATCATATCCATTACTCTAAATCAAATCTGTGAAAATTATGATCATTTAGTAATGTGATGTCCACTAATCCCAATCACATCTATTGATCATTATCTACCATGAAGAACATCATGTCCACTATTATCTATAATATCAATAGAACATCATGTACACTATGAAATTCCATGTGAAGAAATATTCAATTAAATAACGAGTAATTCTATGTAATGTAAGATTAAAATGAATATTCCTCAAAATTTGGATCCTATAAAGCACACATATTCATCTGAATTATGTAATTGTCAATTAAAAAGACTCAATTTCTGGATCCCAAGAATTGCATCTTTGAATCCCAATCATAAAATCATATCAAATATTTTATATTCAACCATGTTATTGGATGCACATATGGAATCATAGATGTATCAATAATAACCAAGATAACTAATAAATAAAAGAGTGATGGTGGCTGAATAACTAAACCCACTAATACTACAATATACCAAGAATCACATGTTTGGTATTTATTCTAATGTGATACCCACTAAAATCTCTACCCAAATTCATTATGCACTCATTTAGGGTTTCTTATCATACAAGGGCACCCAATGGGGTTCAATAAATATAAAACCGGATATGAATCTGACTCAGGATCCTTGATGTCCCCACAAAAGTGGAGGTATTGCTATTTGGGTACTCTATATTAGTGTCACGATCTCGGTTCAACACTTGACTGACCATGAAATTATGTCCCTTAACATCATAAAATAAGTATCTTGTACTTTTCAATAACATTTGGCCACATGATAATGGAAACAATCATGAGTTGATTAATGGACCATATAAGTACTAAAGATCGGAATGGGATGGTATAAATATCCAACATGGTCCTGATGTATCTAAAGATTATCCATCAAGGATTATATAAAGGCTGAAACATCTAATTAGGTGCATTTTCACCACCTAAGTGGTATTTAGTCTACTCAATGCCTCTCAAGGGCTATTGCATAAGAGTAACACTCAGTGGAAGTTATTTACGGATTTAATTCATCCGTTACAACATTATAAATAATTAAAAATTCATTAGAACAATTTAAATAGGAGGAATTGACCTCAGCAAAGAGTTCTAGAATAAACATAAAACTATAAACATGAATCAATTCCATAGGGAATGTATTGTAGGATAGATTCATTTTGGTTGTATTCTATTAAATATTCCAAGGGTCAACCTATGTTTCCAAATCACATCCAAGATCATATATGATATACAATGTATTTTCACTCAAAGAAACCTCAAAAACTAATTATCTAACACAACATTACAATTAATTAATTAATATCAAGAAGGTACAATAAATCATACTACTTGAATTACAATTTCATAAAGCGTAAACCCTCATCACACAATCCTCTACCCCTGAAAATGGGACACAATTCTCCTAAACCACCTGTGGAAGATTATGAAAAATGCATGAGGAATAATCCTGATGTAATTAATTTAAAACAACCACATAAAAATTTTCCCCAAATATTATATCTTTAGAAAATTCAATGTAGCTACATATGTCAATGAAACGACATGCAGTGAAACACAGACAACCTCTAGGGTCATCCTATTCTTAGGAATAGAAAAATTGCTAACACTATTATCAAATTTGACACTAATTTAGTAGGATTAAGAATGAAATCAATAATTAGATAATCCAAACATAGAGGAAGGAGAGGACATATACAATTGCAGCTAATAGATTTGAAGGTTTTCCTCTGTCATTCCAATTTTTTTTGGTAATTTTTTGTTTTAAATAATAATTTGGGAGATATTCCTCGTTTTAAGGAAGAAAGAGTAGTGAAAATATTTTGGAGATGTCGGGTGAAAGTGAGGAGAAATGATGCGTGAAACCCTTTATGGTTTGGTGGTGAAAAATAATAATTTTCCCCTTATAATGAGTAGCACAGTTTGGGTGCATAGTTTTCCAAAATGTGTGACAACCCTACACATCCTAATTCAAATGAAGAAACTCCTCACCTTGTTATCAACAAAGATTAATGTACTTTTTTACTATGATTTTTCTGTAACTATCATGAACCATATATCTCCCACAATTATAGTTCCCCATTTAATATAATGTTCTCCCACCATGCGACTTGTCCATGGTAAATTACAAACCCCTACTAGGTTTCTCTAGGGAAACATAAAAATTTATAAAAACATGTATCTATATAAATGATTTTTCATTATTTTCCCAGAGAGTTTTGACAAAATGGGTTCCATCTATGATCCCTATGATGAAAAACTCTAGAAAGTAATCATTGGGCCCAGATCCCGTAGGATTCTCTTAAAACCACTATAGCTTTTAATGAGCCTCATTACACATATAAAAATTTATTTTTTAGTAAATATGACCTTTATAAGCCCATTTTTATTCTCATATCAAAATTAAACACATTAATTAATTGAAAATTTCTTCATAATTATCCAACTCATAAAACATGGGGTTTTAAAATATCTATCACTCTATAAGTACAAAGTACCTTGTCTTGAAAAAATGATTATTTTTAGTTTATTTAATATTAAAAAAATTGTTATAAATATCTATTATTAGTAATTAATGAATTATAAAATTATTCCTCAGTATAGTTTAAATAAAATATAGAGATGGAAAAAAATATTCACTTTTAAAAAGACAATTATAATAATTTTTCCATAATTTGTTTTTTAATTTTGAGTCTATAGTGAGTCAAATAATGAGATATATTTTACTCTATATTAATAACTATAGTATAATAAATGAGATAATGTTTTTTATTATTGAATCATGTAATTTCATCATCTAGAATTTATGAATAAAAAATCCTAGTAAATTATGATATTGTAAACTAAAACCCATAATGCTTTAGAAACATTTGAATCCTGACCCCCTAAAAGTAGTAAAATAAATGAAACATTAAATACAATTAATATAAATATATTTATGATATTAAATGTCAATGTGAAATTAAATACACCAAATGAATGAAACATGTGGTGAATATGAAATATGTCTCATAGAAATCCAAATGATATGAGAAACTGTTACCGCATGTTCTATATACATAATACTTTATATTAACCTATAGTATAACAAAATTAAATTTATAATAATTACCCAAAAATATATATTCATTCTTATAATTCCATGTTTGATTTACATAAAAATATTATCTCCCTTCAATTAACAATATTTCTTTATCATCATCGTTTCAGGTGTTAACTACTTTTGTTTTAATTTATGTTTCGATTGAACAACTATATTCATTTCATACTGATAACATTTTCATCACATATATAATATTATTCATGTGATATGAATCATATTTCTTGATTATATTAATTATTTATCTATTCATATAAAGTGATGAAGAAAAATGGATTACATCACTTTAAGTAGACGGTCATTCATAAAAACACACGAGATATGTTTAATCTTTTTAATGGATTGAAATAAATAATGGTAAAATATAAATACAAAATATTTAAACCAAATAATATCATAAATATAATATATATGAGTCCATATTTATAAACATCCATGGGATACGGTGACTAATAATTAATCACATTACCTCATCGATGTGGTTCCCAATACATTCACACAAGCAATACATTCATTTCCCATTTGATGGAACGATGGTGGATAATAATTATCCCATAATCACCATAAAATATCAGTATATTTATGATAATATATAAGTCATTTTATGATGGATAAAAAAGATTTATAGGAATTATAGAATGAAATAATGTCTGAATGATTCAAGTAAGATGACTATGTTTTCTTTGAGACACCAACATTTTCTTATAGTTTATGATTTCATATGATGCAATTAGGATAATATTGAGAGATCAATAATAAATGGAGGTATTTAAGGTTGTTTTTTAAGGCTTGTATTGATGAAGAAAATTTAAATTAAGTGAATAATGGAGGAGAAGAGGTTCCATTTTATTAGTGTGGGGATGGACACACATGGAATACAGTGATCCAGGCTTCTCATAAAGTGATATTTCATCATATTATATAAATAATTCAATCATTAAGAATGTAAATGACAGTGGAACATAATATTTTAGTGTCCTTGGAAACAATAAAAACAATCTTCTAACTATTTCAATGGTCTAAAATGTTTCCCACAAATATATTATCATTTTTTTCTCTAACATAAAATTTTAATTATTACATGGGAAAATGAAATATTAGAAATGGGGATCTCAGATTCCCAATAAGAGAAAAATAAAGGAAATACGTAATAATAACATGAAAATTTGGGCACGAAAACGTGAGAAAATCATTTTATGATTTCATAATACATATCAAAGATCATAATAATGAGTCAAAAAATACTTATTGAAATATCGTAATACATGAATCCTAATAGAATCATGAAAATAATCCATGGGGGTAATAACATAGGTACAATACATGGATTTTTGGGAGATATATAATTATATGAAATGATTTCAATAGTATTAAATTATTATTTCCATGGAAATTTTATTTTAATGAGTTCACTTCAAAACCCATCTTACTAGTCAGGGTTGACATCCAATACCATCTCAGTAGTCAAGATTCACTCTCAAGAACATCTTAGCAGAAAATTCCCATACTCAAACTGGTTCACATCCAATTAATTCCTTGTTTATCTAATGGCATATAATTATTTAATCAATTTATTTGAAGGATATATTTTTCATGTGTGTCACATAATGAAATCATACATTCATAGTCCACAAGATAATAACACATTTATCATATCATAACCTATAAAAAGAGATGGGTTTATAATCGAAGTATCATATCCCATGACATTAAATGGTTATCATAAAAATTTCTTCATATCCCAACCTATTTAAAAGATAAAATATTCCTAATCACTTTATCATTTAAAAACCATTAATGGAAGCAAGAATCATAAGCCATTTATCATGGGTTAACCCATGAATGAGAAATATGTTTAGAAAAACAATTCCAATTAAATAAATTCCATTAAAAAATTAATTAGAATGGAATACAATGAAAATATACATATTAAAACTCATCATATATCAAAATAAGTCATATTATATGGAGATGGATTTCGAAAAATTTCATAGAGAATTTCGTAATAAAAATAATCATTCATTGAAAATAAATATTTTTATGGCATAAATACTTTTCTAAGTTCAACTCATTGAAAACCAATATGAAAACATATGAATTAATATTTAAAAATCAATTAAAAAACATCTTGAGGAAAATAATCTTTTTGATTTGAAAAAAATATTTTTAAAACATAGAAAATCATGAATACATTTTTCATCCAAATTTGAATTGAAAACCTATAAAAGTAAAATATTTAAACCATTTGAACAAATTTTTAAATCATAAAATATTATCAAAGTATTTTTCATTGAAAATTATCATGAAATATAATTTTAAAAAATTAGAACAATTTTATATAACATTGCATTGAAAGAACACAATATTTTAACCAAAGAGAGAAAAAAATTATAATTTTATTAAAAACTATATATTAAATCTATTATGTTCCAAATATTGGATAAATGCTACCATTAAATTAATATATCATGAATAAATAAATTAGAATAAATTTCATTCTAATTTCATGATAGTTATATGTTGATAATTCAACATTGGATAATTAAGTATAAACAATCCTCATAAATGATGATATTGTACAACAAAATCATTACCAATTTGATAAAATTGAATCATAAACCCCATGAAGCAATATCATAAAATTAATATTTAAATAATATTTAGGATGACTAGATTAATTTTATTCCTTGAAAATTTGGTTTTACAAAAACCTTGTTGAATAATATAGGTGCATAACAAAACATGCATCCAAAAAACAAAAATTGATAAAAAATTCCCTTACAGATTTGGTATCTTTTGAACTATAATCCCAATCAATGAGAGATCCTAAAATGTATAATAACATTAAAAAATTAAAATAATCATCATAAGATACATAATTTGTATGTATATACACCACATAAAATATATTTGTAAAAAAAATCTTTCATCTCAACAAAGTAAAATGTGAGACATAAATCCATTAAATTATGTCTTGACTTCTTTTGAACATGTTCCAACCTTCAGTATAATAAATATTATTATATTATAAATATATAATATAACCATATCCCTATTTATCCTATAATATAATATATTATTATGGATTTACATTACTGATTGATTAACAATAACATGTTAATCGTACGATCTGGGTAATAATTTCATTGTTTTTTCTACATGTTTTCACTATTTATTTATATTATACTTTCATTTCACATGATTCCATAATTTCTATAATGTAAAAACTGAAATAAATATAATATAAATATTTATTGTTTATGTATTTATATTAACCCATAAAACATAGTGATATGAAAATAAATACACCATTCATAGAGATGACACATCGTACGTATGAATGGATCTTGTTTCTGTTTTCATTTCATATTGAATGAAAGAGGGTAAATGGTATATATATATATATATTATCATTATAGTATCAATATAATTTCATATATATCATAAATTTTTAATAAACTCATCCTTTATACATTCCATGTAAAATTTGAACAAATCACATTACTTCACGGGGAGGTAATCTATAGTACACATGAACGATGATATCATATTCCCAAAAAAATAAATCAGAATGTTATATGTAATATAATAATTATAAAGAAATAAAATGATTGTAAATATATTTTATATAATATAAACATTATTACCATTATTATTCATATCATTTAATAGTGGTAATAAAAAAATGCTCCACAATGATGCATGAGGTGGTAATCGGCCATACACACAAATGGTGACTTTATAATCAATTTGATATTATTGTTTTAAGTTACATGATTTAATCATAAAAAAACAACATATAATTATATTTTATATATTGAGGATATTATATAATAATGGATTGAATATAATTGAATAATGAAGAGGAAGAAATACTATAAAATGATACTTAGAAGATTGTAGCCTCTCTTATGGGTATACCACTAGGTTTTAAGTAAGTCCTTTTTTAATGGACTTATACCCAAAATACTGTTTGTATAATGATGGAAGTGATGTTGAGATATTATTTGGGAAGAAAATAGTTGATAAAAATGGCCTGATATGTGTCAATAAATGGGGGAGTGAGTACCTTTATAGTTGAAAAGGAGTGTTATTCTTGTAAATAATCAAAATTATTCACGATTTGGATGTTAATAGTAACTCAATTTTTTTTTCAAAACTAATAATTAATGGTTTAAAGGGATTATATATTCTAGAAACACATCCACCACACATACATATATCTGTTTTAAACATTTGGTTCCTTAACACTTAAGTTTCTGTATTTTACCATTTTTGTTTTTCTTGATGGTAACTAGTTCTCAAACCTATGTAATTAATCCATTGACATAATATAAAATTATGAATTAGTATATTAATTAGACCCAATAATTATAAAATATAATTTGTAATTTATAAAATAAAAAGCCAATATGTGTTGGAAAGTAATATAAATAGAATCCTACATAATGTGTAAAAAAATATTTAAACCATAAGATACTGACAACATTATTACTATTTGGGGTTAAATATGTTCTTTATAAATTGTAAATTGGTGGATTAATGGGAAATATGTTATATCTATTAATATTTTCAAATAAATTGGAAAAATATAGGATATTCTTTAATTTTAAATCAATTAATAAAATATCATTTTTTATAAAATAATTTTAATTTCAGTTGTGATATTATATAATTATTTTGAAAATAAAGAATTAGAGAAAATTATTTAATTCTAATATATTAAAATCATGCCCCTGTAACATGATACATTCTTCAAAAAAATTAATTTAACAAAATAATTCATTCAATTTACTTATTTTATCTTATTTTATTATAATTAGATATATTTAATTTTTAGCTATGAAATACATGTATTTGTTGTTCTTATGAATTTAATGTAATTATATAATCTCTAAAAATTAAAATAGGTTATTTAACAACCGGATTAATTTTTAAAATAATTTTTTAGAATAAATTAAAATACTTTAGTGGCTTGAATTTAATTCTAAAACATGTTTATATTTAATTACGGAAAAATATGATATTATATTTCATTACATTAAACAATAACAATTGATTATGTTACATATAAGACGGAGTTATACTAATATAAGGACCCAGCCTTAGAACATTACATAATATTGAATTAAATGAATAATTAACATTGAGGATCTTTTCAGGTTTAGAGTTTTAGAGAATTTGGACATAACTATTACATCTCAAAGATTACAAGCTAGAAACATCTACTGAGTATCCATTTTTTTCACAAAATATATTATCTTGAACAAAAGAGTCATGTCTAGTTCCATGTTTTAGAAATCATGACATTTCCTCGATCCCATCCTTGACTGTTTTCCACCTTAAGCACTATGGAGAAACTTTTCAAAAACATGGGATGAGCACAAAAAGCTCAGTAAGGGATATAAAAATACGGGAAGGAAACATTAGTCCACGTATACATAAGAATCAATGAAAACACACATTGCTGATAAAACATAATCAATTTAACATACAGCATGAGAAGTTATGATTTATGAATAACTCATAGAAATCATAAGACATGAAGGTAACTTGAGGCATAAATAAAATAAATACATTGTAGCTATCACAGCTACATAGGGAGTCACATTTGGAATAGCCATCACAGTATATTCCCTAAATCTCTTTGGAGAAACATTAAAGTTTACTTCCGTCATGATACCTAATGCATTGGAGAGCTATATCGGGATCACCCGCCCTTAGTTTATCATGGAACCACCCATCTTCATAAAAAATGCCCATGAACCATAACCTAATCGTATCATATAAAACATGAATAAAAGAAACACAACATTCCACCTTTCAATCACAAGATATCAATAAACCACATTGATTTAATCAAAACATTATCAAAAACCAGTTTCAATACCAAAATAAATTAAAATTAAAATTTCGTATTTATTTGTTTCATTTTTAAAAAAAGTTCTGGCGTGAATAGTAAGCCGAAACTCAAATAATGGTCACAGAGGCAGAGAAGATGTTGTCGCCGCATACATAAAACAAAAATTTCCTTTTGTCACTTAGTAAAACGCTTCATATAAAAAGATTCCTTTTGAATAAAAGTAAAATTCAATGAGGTTTATAGACTGTATAAAAGATAGTTGTGTATAAAACAAAATACGCCTCAATGAAAGGAGATTGAGATGATGTCCCTTACAAAGACGGTATCCTTAGATTAAGGATAAATCAGTTACCTAATTATGTGTGAAAAATATAAATACACCCAATATAAGATGATATTAAGTGTAAAACAATCAGAGTTCATCCACACATATTCATAGTATGACATAATAAAGAAATATTGGTTTAACCCAAAGAGTTGAAATTTGGTTAAGAAGTTCCCTTGAAAAAATTCGACAACCTAACAACATCAGTTTAAAATTAATAAAATGAGTTGATGAGAGGGAAAATGCTATCTCATCACATGGACATAAAATTTACAACAATAAGGATATATAAGAACATACCCCAACATAATATTATGTCAATTAAAAGACATAACAAAAAAAGTCTTTTAAAAAGAGGGGCGTGAAAGGTTCCCTTACGACTTAGGTAACTTTTGAAACGTACACCCAATGAAAGAAGGACTATAAAACATTAATGTAAATACTCATAAACAAAAGTGTATTACACAAATATTAGAATAATGTGCAGTACATACAAAACTCAAAGTAAATGGTGGAAAATGTAGCATAGATCTCACGGGAATAAAAGTGAGATGAAAAATCCCTTACGAAAACTCGGCAGAATAACGTCACCCCTTAAAACATTCAAAAATGGATTTATGAGGTCAAATAGGGTCTCTCATAATATTAACATAAAAATTACAGTATTAGTAATATAAAATAACAACCCCAAACATATGAAATATGAGCTTAAAAGGAATGACATAAATGAGAGTTCTTAAAAAGAAAGAGAGAGGTAGGATCCCTTACCTCGTGTCCGACATGACTCGATCGTTCTTTAATCTCATGAATAATAAACATGAGTTAATTTATACTTGCTTAAGAACATTTTTCAAGTTAATTATTCCTTTTATATCACTTATTACCATGTTATGAACACATTGTAATTATTTAAGTTAATAAGGGTCGTTTTGTCGATCATTGGTACTTGAGTCAAAAATAAACTCCTTATAATTACAAGTTGTTCATGTGGTAAATTATCCATTATATCCAGAATTATATTAATGATGTAGATATCATATATATTATATATATCCAGTATATACTTGCATTTATAATATTACATAACATTTAGAGGTAAGAAATGAAATTCACCGTTCATGGAGACGGTAAGCCGTACGTACGCATGAACGATACTTTCATTTCTATTTCATATTTAATGGAAGTAAATCATAATGATATAATGGTATATTATAACTCCAGTATAATATTATATGTAATATTATTAACTCCATCCTTTTCATGTCACACATATGGAACTAACGAATCAAATCACTTTGAGGGGGCTGTAGTCCGCACTTCTTAAATGATGATATCACGTTTACCCATAATTGAAACCATAAAGGTATGACATAAATGAAATATACAGAAGATTAAGGAAAACATAAACATATTATATATCATATATAAATATAATTACATATTAATGGACACCTTTTAAGGTGTTAAAAGAATATTGAACAATCATCGTTTCATGAGGCAGAAATTCGCCATCCACGGAAACATTATGTTCTTCAACCATTAGACGTGGGTGTGTGTAAGTGTAGCTCTAATCCATCTTATAAAAACATCATAGTATCTTGTTGATACTGGTTTTGTTACAAAAGAATGGAATAAAATGATTTTAGGGGGTTGGAGAAGCAATATAAAACAAAAGAACATAAGAGAGGACATTACCTTTAAATCGGGTAACTATTTTTGAATTGAGCCCAAAGGATTCCTTGTAAAGGATTCTACCCAAAGTGAGGCTTCTAGGATTAATAGAGGGATATTGGTAGCTTATATGAGTAGATTTTTGTCAAGCCAAAGGGTTTGAGAAGTGTGAGAGATGGGTAGGAAGTGGGGACTTTTTATAAGGGAGAGGATGGGCTCTTTTGGAAATCTTGAAATTATTTTTTTATTATAAAATGAAATTCGGTTTCTAAAGCTCCAAAATTCATTAACGTCGAAGATAAGGTGGTCCAAGTTTGAAATAAAATCATCCAATAAAAATTGGACATGTGCTGGATATTATTTTAAAAATTATCTTATTATTTATTTAAATCATTCATTAATGACGTAAACAATACATCATCATTGTTTCATAAATAATTATATTTTTTTGATTTCTAAAAAAATATAAAAAAATTACCATGTTGTACGAAATATTTTTATATTTATAATTAGTATTTATATTAAAAAATATAACATATATAACCCCATGTAAAAAAAATTTTAGTAAATAAATACATGTTTGTGATATTTTTATTTTTACTTTAAATAAAAGGTATTAATGTAATTATCACCCCAAGTGGCTCCATGGGGTCCCAAAAATTGACCCATGGTTTGTGTTGGTCGTCCATGACTCAAAAAATAAGGTTTGGACATGTGTCAAGATATTTTTAGATTTTTATAATATTATTTTTATCTTAAATTACACTAATTACCTCTAATCGCGGTTAACAAAACTCAAAAGTTACTATTCACCAAAAAAGTATTTTAATCCCATTGTACAACATTTTAATTACTAATGAACACCATTTATGTCGGATTTTTTAAATTCAAAACACATAAGCGGTAAACATTCATTTAAACGAAAAATCAGTTTGTTTAACTACCACTTAGTTTTTTCACTATTCATCAAAAATTGAAGTTCATTGGAAAAATACCAAAAATTCACTCTAAGCTATATTTGATATTCCAAAATAAAAAATCATGTATATTTTAAAAAATTCAAAACATATAAGTTTCATTAATTAATTATATAATTAATTCCCGTTGTCAAAACAAATACGTGTTTTTAATAAACAGTGTCTATCAAAAGACTGACACTTGTTTATGTCCAATTTCAAAGTGAAATTAATTAAAATGACCACAATTAGATTAAATGGTAAAAATATATTATAAATACACTTTAATACCAATTAAATAGAAAATCTACCCGTAAAAATAAATTATATTAAAAGGAGTTTCTGAATTGAAATACATCATTTTTCACTATTCAATAAAAAATGAACTTTATTGGAAAAGTACCAAAAATATACACAAAGTAAATTTTCTTGTCTTGATTATAAAGAAGGATTTTATTTTGCCAAATATAGAATTTAAAATGGAGAAAATTTATATTCAAAAGGGGTCGCCATCAAAAGGCGGTTAATCAACCTTTTAAAGAATATTAGAACTTTATGCTTGAAATTGGACTCATTCGCATTTTAATCCTCTAACATTTATTGGATAAATGTTTAAATATTTAACAAACATATGTAATAATTTTTTAGTTAGTTCTCTTCATTCCAGCCATTACAAAAACTACATGTTAACTACCATTTGAAATAATATTATTTTATTATTAGAGTGCTACGTAAGATTTCCAAGAAACTCGTTGTTGCGTATTGGGTACACCATCAAACATAGCATCCCCATTAAAGTAATATTAATATATTATACAGAAATATTAATAAATATGGAAATGGCATATTCTTTATTTACCTGGGATGTTACAACTAAACTACACTATACTATTTATATGGTATTTAAAATTTTATAATTGTTATCAAATAACTGTTGATATAGAATTTATGAATAATAATAGAAAAATTGTTAAAATATGGTTTTCGTATTTATATAAAATTAAATCTTTTGTAAATAATTTATTATTAATGAGACTAAGAAGTATTTGAAAATATTGAAATCCCTTCTCCAAAAAAACTATTTTTATCTTCACAAACACATTTTATCTCAATAAATTATATCAACATATTTTTCTGAATGATTTTAATGATATATATATTATTTTAATTCATCTATTTAACCTTATTATTATGTGTTCTCCATATAAGAGATAATAATAAATCCAATTTTACACATAAAAGATTTATTTTTTTTGAAAGGTAGTTTTACCACCATTTAATGGAAAAATTATTCTAAATCATGCTGTTGAATGTATTATAAAATATATTTAAAAAAATTAAAAAAAATTAAAATTTAAATATAAAAATTATATTAGGGAAAATTATTTGTATTTTTCCAAAAAGTTGTAATTTATTTTTATTGCTAATAATTATTTAATGTCTATTTTAAAACATTCTTTTAATCTAATTTATTTATATTACTAAATTATATTTTAGTTTTATTTTAAAGTATATATTGAAAATTTTTACATATATTCGTATAATTTTGTAAATTTTAGGGAATTTCATATTTAAATTCTATATAAAAACAATTTTGAATTTTGAATGTTTTCACTTTAAAAATATATTGTCTTGCCTCGTTTTTGGGGTTAATTTGAAATTATTATCTACCGATTATGTGAATTTAATTTTTTTAAATGGATTACATATTATTAAATAAAATAATTATTAATTTATATTAATTCATTATTTGTTAATTAATGTAATTATTAGTGAAAATAATTAATTAATCACAGTGATTAGGAGTAAAATTAGTTTACTAAGGGACTAAAACCTAAACATAAAGGGGTAAATTACATATAAACTTTTAAAAAAACAATTTTTTTCAATTATATCTACAATATAGACAATTAGATCTAAAATATACAATTATTTTATGCACTTTATGTAAGGGGATCCTCTTAATAGTGTTTAAATTTTGATATTTACATGAATACTACTCCTCTTCCACTATAAAAGAGAACTCACTCATCACTTCATCCAACCTATCATGAAAATTTCTAGAAAAATAACTTAAAAAATAATTTCTAAAACTCATTCAATTTATACAAGAATACATAAATTTGGTAGGAATCAAACCATGGATGTCCTTTAGTGAAAACCAAAATGAGTTTCCTGAATAAGAGTAAATGTCATTCCATGTTCACTATTCTTTTTTTGTCTTCCATACATACAATGTAACATTTTTATTTTCAAACACTTTTTAGGGACAACTGAGAACCCAAACAGATAACTAGTTAAAACACAAAAATAGACAACTGACCTGTTAATGAATAGTATGAGCCGATTTGAATCAATATCATTAAACAAGTTCCAAGGGAGAGAATTTACCTGAGGGTCTATATCATCCTTTAAGACGTCTTCATTGTGATTTTCCAGGTATTCCCATGATTTCATATATTCCTCCTTACTAATCTTTCCCATATTGAAACCTCTAACCCAAATGAGATCTTTATTATCAATATAGTCGAATTTTTGCTTAGTGGTGTCTACCCGCATCAATCTTCCCATCATTTGGTCAACCTCATCCTTCTTCGCCTTAATCGTCAGGGTGTTCTCCACCATTTCATCACCAGAATGCATGAGTAGTTCTGTGTTTCCCATAACCAAAGCATCATGTTGTTTTGGGACTAAGGGAGAGCCTCACTCATGCTAAAGTGTAGGAGGATGTGCAGCCTCCTCTAGATACACACTCTCTAATTTAATGAATCCCTCCCCATGCGGATCCTTGGACATATCTTCAGCATCCCCTTGAGGCCTTGTCGAATCTCCCAAAGTATCCTCGGTATCTACTGCCTTGATAATCACTGGGGACCCGATATCTCTTAGAGGATTTGCCTCCTTACTATCTTCAACTGTCTGAAGCTTCTGTTCTTTTTATTTACACCCTTTTTGGATGACCAAGATTCCATTGGCCTCGACAGATATAAGAAGTCCTTTTGTCCCTTCAGAATCTGCTTCTTGGATACAAAGTAATTCCCTAGGTCCGTATTTTCTTTGTTCCCCTTCTTACTCCTTGGGTTGTTCAAGCCATTACCGTGTCCTCCTGGATCTCCATCACATTATAATTCTAAATATAAACTGTCATTGTGTACCCCTTCATCATTACTTAGGCTTTCAAAACGTTTGTTAAGGTTGAGACATGACAAAACCCTCTGCTCCATATGACTGCTGCCTCATTGCCTTGGCTCCTCACACTTCTTACCAACCTTATAACTACCCTCCCTATATGTTTTAAGCACACTTTCAGGTTTTTATTAAACTTATATTTATTATATCGGATGTTTGAACAAGCATGTTCTAAGTCAAGGCTTAAGGTAAGGGGATTTCTAGTCACATTATTATTTTTGTGATACTTATTCCATAATCCTCACTAGTCACTTTTGTTACGTCTATATACTAATATTTAATGTATTATATTATTATTATTTTTAAATTTATGGGTATTTTCATTTCTATTTGATTGTCTCTCTTTCATGGGGCATACGATTCAAAATTTAGGAAATTGGTAAGGTAATTTTGTCTCAATTTCTGTTATTTGGGACACAGGTTAGGTTATTAAACTATATTTTTTACAAGTTATCTATAATTCCCTTAAAAATTTTGTATCAATAATATCATTCTTATCATGATATTTAATTCTTCAGGTATTCTTATTATCTCATGTTTATTATGATTCATTGTTACAAAAAAGGTAAGATTTTATTGCTACAATCATATAATTTATCTGTATTTTTTATGATTATTTTTCCATTGATGAAATGTTAGGATCAACATCTTAATGAAAATAATTTATTTTATTCTAATATATTTATTTGTGATATATTCATTTAAAGTTATAATTTTTTCTTGCTTTGTTACTTAAGATAAATATGAAAAAGGTTTTTTCTGAAAATACGAATGTATTTCTCTCTTTAGTTAGACTTTTTTTAAAAAAAGAACCTTGTTTTGTTCAATTTGTTTCAAATTATAATTTATGTTAATTTTCAAGAAGAGGTTTTTATTTTATATATTTTTTAAAAACATGTTCAAAAAAGATTTCAAAGATCACATTTTATGTTTTCATGTATATTATCGATGAAAAGTATTTTATAAACTTTTTCAAGCTTCCACTATTTATTTAAGGATATTCTCCTTAAAGAGGATTTCAAAATGTTTTTCATATTCATTTATATGTTTTATGTATATTTCAAGATCATAATATTTTTAAAATATATTCAATATTCCATTTTAATACATCATGAATATTTTCATGTAAAAAATATTTCTAAATATTTTCAAGATTTTGTTGTAAGTATTCAAGGATATATTATATGAAAATGGTTTTAAAAATATTTTAAATATTTCTATGTATCTTTAAAATGATAACATTAATGAAAAAAAGATCAAAAAAATTTCAAGTTTCCATTATAATAATTGAATTTTATTTTCAAGGAAAATGATTTTAAAAATATAATGTATTTTCACAATGTGTTTTTTCAAATTCGAATGGGTAATTTCTTCAAGAAATGTTTTAAAGGATAATTCATAATTATTTTCCATCTAATATGACATCCATTTATATAAATCCTGAATTATCAAGGATATTATCTAAGGTCACCATTAGTATTTCTTTTTAATGTATTTTTTTATTATATGATGTTTTTAATGAAACCACTTTCTCTTAGAAGGGTTATACAGTGATAAAATGTGAATGAAGCCTACTTCCTTTCATAGGATATTCAATAATTATGTTATTATTATACCAATATATTTTCAAAAGGTTATTGTATGATGATATATTTATGATACCAAATCCATTTCGTGGGTAATTATGTGATATTTATGAAACCCATCTCTTTTTAGGGGTCTAGATATGATGAATGTTTTATTATATTATGGAAAACAGTTGTGTGATTTGATTAGGTGATTGGTGGGGGCTATATCTCCCCCTAATTAATGATGTAAACATTAATATATAATGAGATAAAAATGTGTAAAGATTTAATAGGATTGATTCACAAGGGGAAATTAGAGCGTCAAGATCCAAAAACAGAAACAGGTGCATCCTAATATGCAATGGGAAATAGGTTCATCCAAATGAAAAGTGGGAAACAAGTGTGTTAGGGTAAAAAGTGGGAAATAGGTATTTCCTGATACACTATTTAATGTTATCTATATTTATCCAGGAAAAATTATAATGTTTTCAATATTTATTTTGAATCCACACTTTTATGACATATTCATATGGTTTGTGATTGATTTGTGATGATATATCACCCTTATGGATCATGAATTATAAAATGATAATGTTTTATTAAATTATTAGCCATTTAGATATATGAAGGTTTGGGTATGAAATTTAATTTTTTGGATTATTTATCACATAACCATATTCTTCTCTGGTTCTTTTATTTGTTCATATATTTATATCTCTTACGTTTTCCCTTAATGATCATCTGAGCTCACCCTTTCTTATATATCCTTCCCCAGGATATGAAGAATTTACTAGGTACGATGTACCTATGAGGGGTATTAAATAGGATTATCATTATGGTTAAAATTTATGATCTTTCACGAGTTTATAATATTGTGTTCCACGTTTCAAAATAAATTAAACTATTATGGACGCTGGACAAGTTCTTTTATAATTTTTTAAAAATTCAGCTAAAGTGATGTTATATCTATGTATGTTAATCATGGGTTGATATGATTTGTATCAAAGGAATTGTTTAGTCAACCATTGAATAATATGATGAAAAATTTTATTGAGATATATTATGATATTTAAAATGATATGTCTATGAATGTCTCTAATGATATGATAATGGATTAGTCAATGTCTAAGAAAATGTCTTGGAATTTTGGTAAATGATAGAGAGATCGTTTCCTGTAAATAAATCCCTATCTAGATATTAAATTTTCATTTGGAACAAGAATATAAGTACCATGGTGTATCAAACCTGAAAACACTACATTGAGATTGACTCTATCTAAAACTGGGGAACAATAATAGGGCTTACTGCACACTTGGTTTGACACTCCCAGGTGATATTATTTTTAAATACAAAAAAATATTTATGAACAATCATGAATGATTTAAATTTATTATCTATATGGATTATCATGGATAAACCTGATGTTTCATATATTAATTAAGATGGTGTAATGGTTTACACATCCTATAAGTAACTATTTTTTATTATATAATTTTCTATTATGATGAGTGTTTCTCACACTATTATTTTTTTGGTTTAGTAAAAGTATGAAACCCAAAGGAACTTTCTAAATGTTAAATGAAAGGGACAACACAGTGATTTTCCCCCTCAGTACCCAAATTATATGCAATATAGAATTAAATTTAATGTTGAAATGATCAAACAAAATTCCCAATCTACGATTCATATTCATATTCAAAATGAATAAAGGAGGAGACAACATTTTGTTGAGTATTTCATAAGGTTAGGTCTATCTTCATTTAGTGGATCCACAGATCTAGTATTTCTTGAGAAATGGATTAGTACCAATGTGAAGTTACATTCAATTCATCAGTACTCTGAGTATGAAACATCTATTTTGGATACTTATCATTTAGAATGTGATGTGGATCAGTTGTGGAAACTTATAATGAAAAATAAGGAATATGAAAAAATTGAACAAATTTTTTTCTAAGAGTTTAATTGGATATATTTCAGTAAGAACTTCAATTGTATTTTAAGAAACAATACAGAGAAGTGATTCCAATATATTAAGAAAAAGGATGATGAATCCATTGGTACCAAGTAATATTATCTTATAAGACATTCAAGGTATTATTAGGGTTTTATCATCATACATGAATGAATTTTTTTGATTCATTGGTTTAGTGAAAACAATACTTATAATGCACATAGAAATAATCCACTTTATAAACTATTAATAAGTCCTTCAATTTTCATGGAAGGTATAAATTGAAATTTTATATTCCCTCCATTACTCTATTTTTTTATGAAAACCATGATTGAGTCTCATAAAAACAAAATTGGTGTACATAAATTCATGGAATCTTGGTGCCAAAAATATGGGAACAAGAATGAATGGAATTTATTGAATGCAACTACGAGGTGAGTTAAATTTTGAAAGGATGGTAATAAAATTCATGAATGTTGAAATAAAATTAATGGTGGTGTTAATGAAATGTAATATTAGATGATCTCATCTAATGCACAACCGACACTCCAGTGTTTCATGTATAAGATTTTTCAATATGATGAGAATCAATTCCAAAAATAAAGGGATAATATATATGATAATAAAAAATGACATCGATGAAAAAATAACAGAGGGAAATATTATGAAATTAAATGGATGATGAGAATCATCATATTTTGGGAAAACGTAACCTCACCTCCTTTGTTGGGAAATTCATCATTCTTTTGTATGAATATTACCAATGTAATTCTTATTTTACTTCCTTTAGTGGAGTTTAATGTTATTATATCCATGCACTTATATTTTGTAATAATAAAATCACAATTAATATTCTATCGGTACAGGGATGAAACAATGTTTCTAATGAAAAATTTTGTGTTATACGATAAAAACTTATTTATGTAATAATTTGTGAATGATATTTTTGAAGGTTTATAAGGATGGCCATTTATGGTTTTTTAGTTGAACATTGGAATAGGTTTTCAATATTATTAAACTAATTTCCCAAATGATGACAATTACATATTGGATAACTTATGCTATGCATTTTTCATTGATGATAACTTATAATAGATGGAATGGCATGTCATTCTATTTATGGATCTCATGATCTTCTAATTATTCAGGTATAAAAAATTCACCCTAATTTATTAGAGAAATTATTGATAAGGAAATTGATAACAATACAACCAAAGGGTGGGATTAAGGTAAAACCAATTAATTATATCTTCTTGTGAAAGTTATTCAATTTTATGAAAATGATCATGGACCAAAAATATTAACCTAGTACATTTATATCTGATGAATCAAATTGTCCCTTAGATCATCATAGAGTTATATTTTTGTGATTGTTAAATTTTTCTAGATCACACACCTTCTAATGATTGGTCATCTTTATCACTCTATAATTATTTATGCTTTTTTTCTAGGCCAAAATATTCACTTGTCACGTTTTTTCTCCTATGTGGAAACCAAGATATATGTCACATTGGATAATCATTATGTTTTAAGAATTACCTTTTTCAAGGATTTCTTAGTATTTATTTTGATGATTTGGGTTTTTATAGAATAAAAATTCAATTGTTAATCCCATTATGACCCTTATTAGTTTAGAGGGTGAAATTAATTTTAATGGGGTTGAATGAATCACCCCTAGTTTTTATGAATTATTTTTTTGAATATATTAATTTTTATGATGTTTTTAATTTAATTCTACAAATATTTTAGATTTATTTACATGAATACTAAAACTAGCTTTCACTACACACAATAGTGACTTTTTTTATAGATTCTATTATATGAAATAATGAATTTCTTTGATATTTCGTGTTACATTCAAGATTGAGGTTTAGCAAACTAAAATATAATGTTTATATTGCTATCAACATAGTATTACAGTTATGAAAATGACATTAGAATATAATTTATTAAAAATATTTACAAAAATAAGAAAAATATTACACATGTATATAAAATAAATTATAAGGTTATTAATAAATTATAAATGAGATTATATTCATTTTGAAAATAAAGAAACGTCTTTTCAAATATTTTTTTCTATAAACCCAAACATTATATCACAAATAAATCAAATAAAAAACTTTTAGTGAATGATTGTAATGAAATATATATATTATATATTAAGAAATTATTTAAAATTTATATTAGTTTTCTTATACCGACGATTAGATTTAATACAATTGTACACATAATAATATGAATTTTTTCTAAAAGATGGTTTTACCACCTTTTAATGGCACACATAGTTTTGACATAGTTTTAGAAACCATTATAAATTATACATGACAATAAAACATTTAATTTTTAAATATAAATATCAAAATTATCTTTCGGTGAATAGTTTGTATTTTTCTGATAAGTTACATTTTTGATGAATAGTTAAAATACTTAATTTTAATTGAAAATTGTATTTTCATATAAATTATTTATATAGTTAATTTTTTTTAATATTTAATTTTCGTATAAGCATTAAATTTTATACCTATTAATCTAGTGTAGTTCATTTTAATCAATTTTACATTGTAATTGTATATAAAAACTTTTTGAACATTGAACTTTTTTACTTAAAAAACATGTCATCCAACACCTTCTACATGATTAATTTAAATTAATTTCAAAATATTATATGAGTGGAATTGGAAAAAATGGATTATATATTTAGAATCAAAATAATGTATAATTTATAATAAATCCCTATTAATTTTTGACTATAATGATTAGTGAAAACAGTTAAAATTAATCTCGATGATTAAGAGTAAAATGAGTTTACTAAGGGACTAAGACATAATATTAAGTGTGGGGGGGTTAATTTTATAGAAATGTGTCCAAACCCCATTTTACTATCCCGACTTGTCCCCCGGGGCCTGTGTCATGACTACCCCAAGCCCGCCTTCCATAGTCCAGGGGCTAGCGACTAACACTAAAGACGTATTCCATAAATCTGACAAGGCATTTTCTATAAAACCTGTAAACTCAGACAACCATGCACAATTCAGGATACAAGCACAAATTAACTATATTGTAAAAAGAGTGTGTACAATAATTAATGGGGGCCAGAATACAAGACCAACATGAAAGTATAAGTAAAACATAAAATAGATCATGCGAACACCTACCAAGGATCGAACCTGATGGATTGGTACAATTCTCGAATGACTGTCTCTGCGGTACGCCATGTATAATTTCCACCTCCGAGAAGCCTCCAGTCCTAGTACCCTCATCTTCAATCTGTGTTTTCCATTTTCTGCTCAAGACACAGCAAGATGCGGGCGAAACCCGCGTAGGGGTGAGTATAATGATACTCAGTAAGGACCCTGAGACTCCCGAAGGTCTCTCAAAATCCATAAAGGATATTCCACAAATCATGGAAACAACAATAAACCCTACATATGTATATTCCCTTTCATATACATACATTATCAAGTATACTCATTTCATCCATGAGGAATCACAAACCCCAACTCTTTAGCCCGATGCTCAACTATTCCATGAAGGAATAGAATATCATGAAGGTAAAACCACAAATGTATGTAACAAAAGGTAAAGCCACATATAAGAATACCAAAAAGGTAAATCCACATATAATAATACCTCCATGGTAAGGAATCATCTCACACTAGGTATAACTCATGTATTGTCGTAATGATGATTGGAGGTAAATACATAATCATCTTACTCTGTTGAGTGGTCGACCCGCGTAAGATCCTAAATCATCAGTCCCATGAAGGATCATAGTATATCAGATCCATGTAGGATCCTAGAGTAGTCCCACATGGATTCCTATAGTAGATCCATGTGGGACCCTGAAACACAGACCCACGTAGGATCCCAAATTACAGACCCATTTGGATCCCTTCTTCATGTTACAGCCACCCACAAGGATCCCTCACTAAGATCAATTCATTCCGAGAGGGTCTGCTCCTCAAGCCACAGGTCGATACTACATCTACCACAAATTACCACAAGAAAGTATCTTGAAGTACCACCATGTAAAAGGGGTCTCAACTCAAAAGATGTTTCGTTAATCGGATGCATAGTCTGTAAGTTATTGGCCTTTTAGTCCAGAGGGCCCTGTTAGATTCATGTTCGACCCAACCTTCCTTTACCCCAACATTATACAAAACTCAAGTGGGGTTAAAATAATTGATTGTCTCGATCCAAGGTTTTCAGGGCCATAGACAGTTTTTCAAACGGACACCCATATCTCAAGTTATATTTGAAATAGTAAAAACATGATTGAAGGTGGTTCGGGTCCAGTCTAACATGGTCGGACCAACTTGAGTCCGGCCTAGGACCAACCTGGCCTACTTTGTCTAGCCCGGCCCTCCGACACAACCTGGTTCACTGGCATGTCCCGACCCACTGGGCAGCCGGATATGTCCTACGGCTGGGTGGCCCCGTGGTGGGGTCCGCACTAGCCGCCACCCAAGGGGGAGGCATCCCCTATGTACTCCAAATTGTTAGGTCATTTGGGTAGGGTAGCCTATTGGCGGGTGCCACATGGTAGCAGTAGTTGCCACGCAGGACTCGGGGTCCTGTTCCTCTCCCAGACTGGCTGGATGGCCAGCCCGCCTGCACGGCGCGGTCGCACACCGTGCCCCCACCTGCAGCCGGCAGCGAGCCGGCCGCCCCTCCATCACCGATGTGGCCTCATGCCACTTTCGTTGTAAGACGGGCGACCCAGACGTGCGCCGCCACCCCATTCACATGGTTGGACGAGCACCGGTAGCTACCCTTGCTCTGCTGCGGCCTATGGACCACTAACATTATCTGGCGGCGCGGTCACGCCGCCCCCATCATCGCGGCCGTCCAGAGAGCTGGCCGCTGCTGTCATACCCTTCCGATGCTGGTCACCAACACCGATTTTCGGCGACGTTCCTCAGGTCACCGAGTATGCCCCGGTGGCCCAATCTTCATTCTGTAAACTCCCGCACCCTTATTAGGACATCACCATCGATTCACAACCACCACGATTGGTAATTTCATATCCCAAAAATGAGCCGCAAAGAACAACAAAATCAACAAGGGATACAGAGAGGTTGGGTTGTGTTCCTTTGGCCCGCTCTCTCCTTGTTAGAATGGTAGCAAGCGGCATAGTTGTTATTGAATCTTGAAGAAAAACCAGAATGGGTATGGGGTATACAAAATCAACAATCCATACCTCAATGATTCATTGACGTCTATGAGGAGAGGGAATGATTGATGTATGCTCTTCATCGTTGATGATGTTCCTCATTGGAGATCATTTTTTGAATTTCTTCATTGGATAAAAGTTCATCACAGGAGAAGAGTTCTTTCTCATTCTCCAAGGCTCACCCCAAATCTATCTTTGCCAATGATTTACACCAAAAAAATAGGATCCAATTTTTAATTGAGTTAAGTCTATTAACTCAAGTAATTGTTGGAACATTAATTATCCTAGAGTTGTCACAATTAATTGGGGGATTCGAAGTTTTTTCTCCACATTATAGAAGGGTGCAGGTGGTCCCCACCACTAAATTCAAATCATGAGTTTTCAAGCTCGGGTGGTCCCCACCAATAAAAACAATTTGGGTGGATTAAAATTTAATAAAATATAAAGCTAGTGTATTCTAATTTTTCCCTCGAAAAATCCAAAACCTAACATTCACTCTCAACATACTACTTTCTAGGTGATGGTCTCCTAAAGTGTATATTGGCGATGTCAGTTCAATGGAGTCCTCATATTTCAATTCAGAGCATCTGTTTAAAAGTTAAAAATGCCGCTATTTCATTTACTGAATGGATTTGAAAATAATTTTTACAAATATATTCTAGAATATCGGGCCGCAGAATCACGCACTATCAATTTTCATGGTCTCGTAATATTCATATATAATAAAAAAACATTAAATGAAAAAATATGGGCCTTTAAATTCTCCCCAACTCAGGTATTTGAATCCCCAAAAGCAACAAGGAAAACTAGGGAAACAAGTGGGAGACTGAGCATGAATCTGAGCCTCCTTCTCCCATGTGCTCTCCTAGAGGTTCCTGTGTGGTCAAAAAATGCACACTAAAGGTATCGACAGCCCATGAAGGACCAACTCATGTCGATCCTCTATCTCTATTGGAACCTCTGAAAACCTCTCCCCATCGTCGATGTCCTGCTCACCATGGTCGATGACATGAGATGGTTCATGCACGTATATCCCTAGTTGGGATACGTGGAAGAAGTCGTGCACCCGGGGAAACTGAGGTGGAAGCGCTATGTGGTATTCCACCTCCCAAACTCTTCTATGGACCTGAAAAGGTCTGATGTAGCTTAGAGATAACTTTCTCCCCCTACCAAATCACCGCAATCCTTGTTGAGGTGAGACCCGTAGAAGGACATGGTCACCATCCATGAATTCCATAGCTCTTTGTCTCATATCAGTAGAAGACTTATTCCTAATCTATGTAGTCTTCATCCACTCCTGGATGAACTGAAGCTTCTCCTTGGTAGACCGTACCATCTCTTTTCCCATGAGTGCTGACTCCCGTAGGTTAGTCCAACACAAAGGAGATCAGTAAGGTCGGACTTACCGATCCTTGAATGTTGTCATCCCAATGGTGGAGTGATAGTTGTTGTTGTATGAAAACACTAACAAGGGCATGTGATCTTCCCAACTACTTCCGAATTCGGTGAGGCAATCATGATTCATGTCCTCGATGGTCGGAATGGTCCACTCAGTCTGGCCATATGTCTGAGGATAGAAGGTGGTTATCAATCATAGTTGTGTCCCAACATCCTCTTCCAACCCCTTCCATTTCTGAGAAGTGAATCATGTATCAAGATAGTAGACAATCATTACGGTTACTACATGTAGCCGCACAATCTCCAATACATACAGGCCTCACAAGCTCTCTACTAAGCCATACTCTCTTATCGATAGGTATTGGGCTGACTTGGTGAGTCGGTCAACGATCACCCAGATAGAATCATTACCCCTGGATGTATGTGAAATGAAATTCCCAAAGACCATTTATATGCTTTCCCACTTCCACACTGGGACCTCAAAATTCTCAACTAAACATTCTAGTACCTAATGCTTTGCCTTCACTTGCTGACAAGTGAGTCACAGAGAGACAAACTCTGCTACTACTTTCTTCATTCCTGGCCACCAGTACTGTCGTTAGTGGTCCTGGTACATGTTCGACACTCCTAGATGTACCACTAGATGGGATTTGTGGAACTCCATAAACACTTCCTCCCCAAGAAACACTGGTAACATGGTACATCCTCTAAAAAGGATGACGAGATCCCCAACTTTAGAAAACCCATTAGGTGATTGTCCTGTGGATATCTCAGCATGTTGAGCCTCGTAGTCAGCGTCCCCATGCGGTGCCTCCCTCACTTGCTAAAGAAGTGAGGGAGTGGTTGTACGAGACTGAAGAAAAACTAATCCATCTCGATCTACAAAGGATATGTCCAATGTGGCCAGCAGCTCGGTCACCTCGCCTAGAAGCTATATATTGGATCTCCTACTGAGTGCATCTACTACAATGTTCCACATACCTAGAGTATAGACTATCTCAAATTCATTGTCCTAGAAGAACTCAATCCAACGTCGATATCTTAGGTTAATGTCCTACTATGAAAAGATATACCTGAGACTCTGGTGAACAGAGTAGACCATAAAATGCTCGACCATTAGATAGTGTCAACAAAACATCAAAGCGAAGAATACTACTTCTAACTCAAGATCATGGGTAGAGTAGTTCTGCTCATTATGTCTCAGCTGTTGAGAACCATATGCAATAACGGCTCGCCCCGACCTTAGGACACATCCGAGCCCTGTCCCTGATGTGTCGCAATAGACTGCGTATCCAACGCCCTCCTCTTGAAACCTCAATATGTTGGCACTAGTCAACCTATGACTCCGCTCCTGAAAACTATGATGTCATCTCTCAGACCAAATAAAGGGTTTCCCCTTCATAATCAATGCTAATAAGGTTTCTGAAACACTAGAGAAATCTGGCACAAATCTCCAGCAGTATCTGGCCAAACCCAGGAAACTCCGTACCACCATCACACTCATGGGTGGCTCCCAAGAATGTACCACCTCAATATTCTCTGGATCCGATGCCACTCCAGCCTCTGAGATTACATGGCCTAGAAATTGAACCAATAATATCCTGAAATTTCAATTCAAGAGATTATTATAAAGATTGTGGTCTCGAATTGTGTTCAGAACAACCTATAAATGATAGGCATGCTCCTCCTCAGTAGCCGAGTAAATCAGAATGTCGTCGATGAAGACTACTACAAAGAGGTCAAGGTATGACTAAATGATCCTATTCATTATTATATTCAACAATTTTGGAGCATTTGTCATGCCGAATGGCATGACAAAAACTAATAATGGTCATACCGACATTTGAATGTCGTCTTCTATATGTCCTAATCTAATAAATTGAGCCGGTGATAGTCTGACCTGAGCTCTATCTTCGAGAACCACTGTGCTCCCTTGAGCTGATCAGAGAGGTCATCAATCCCCGAGTGTGGGTTAGTTTTCTTCACAATCACCTGGTTCAGGCACCGATATTCAACACCATGTCTCAAGATCTATTCTATCTTATTGGATAAAAAATCAGTGCTCCAAAGGAGAAATAATAGACTGGATAAACCCCTTCTCTTATAAGTCCTTCTGCTATAATTGCAGCTCATGAAGCTCTGTGGGATCCATCTGATATTTTGGTATAGATATCGGAATCGCTTTGGGATATAATTAAATTTAAAATTCCACCTCTCTACGAGGAGTTATACTCGGAAAATCATTAGGGAATATATCCACACACTGGTCCACTACAACAGGATAGATCTGACTCTCAACATCAACCACTCCAACGGTAAGGCTAGCCAACTGATGAGAGATCTACTACATTCTCCTCCGGGTAAGTCCATCATATGTTGAAAAGTCTCCCTTCACACTGGAGAAGGTAAACCTAGTATCATCTGTATGGACACACCATACATTGCACTTAATACAATCAATTTGAGCATGAACAGTGGATAACCAGTCCATAACTAATATGACATTGTAATGCCTCGACACCTTTACTAGAAGAACCCAACCAAAGCTCTTGCCTCCAAGAGTAAGCTCACACTGCTGAAACCAGTGTGTAATTATCGAATCCTCTCCCATAAGAGTCTATAGCCTTAAGGATTGAGCCAACGGCTCCATCGGAATCTCAAGCTCCGAATGAGGGCAGTTTCCATAATAGAATGACTGGAACCTAAGTCTATAAGTACTAAAGATAAAGAGTATTTCACATTGATCATACACAGTATCATCTCTGGAGTGCCGCGGTCATAGGCCTCAGCTGCCTTGTGCTGGGCTCACCCCTGTCCACCTGCTCCCTCTAGTCGGGGTGGACCACCTGGTGGTTGTGGCGGTAACACCTTGAATCGTCACCCACCACCAGCTACATGTCCAGCTCTTCTGCGATTTTCACCAGCTTCCTATGGACCTCCTTAGTCAAACCTCTTTCACTTCATGGGCAGTCCTTTGAACGTCTACTGATCATCTGTATGAAGGGTCAGGCATTCTAGATCCATGTGACCCTACCCACTGCATGAGTAACACTACTTTCTCCTCGCATAACTTGCTCTATCTCTAGTTCCCCTCACAACCGACCCTAAATCATGAGGTCATCCACCTGTACGTATGGTCCTCTGGGACCATTGGGACATCTTTCTGCTTCCATCTACAGAAGACTCCACTACGTGATGCCTGGTGGTGTGTCTCGATTCTATTGACTGCTCACAAAAAAACATCTCCACTAAGAGGGAACACTATAACACCCCCGCCTATGTCAGGGTGCTGAGAGAAATAATCAAAGCCCTGATCTCCCACCTGAGTCCCTGATCGAAGGACTGGGCCATGAATAATGGGTCCTACACCATATTTGTGGATTAGCGTGAGAGGTCAGTGAACCTCACTGAGTACTGAGCCAAAATCATTTTGTCCTACTGCAGATGAATATGCTCATGTATTCTCACTACGTGAAGGATCACTGAGACAAGCTCTAGTCGAAAAGGCTCCCAATGACTTCCCAGAGAAGTTTCACCTCATTGTGAACCTGGTTCATCATGCTCTACCATCTGCCTATTATTGCCTGTAGAAGACTACTGACAAGGATCACCATGAGAACAACTAGTGTCCCTATTAGTCGAAAGACTCTCACCATGGCCTCCAATGAATCATTAGCCACCTGTGAATTTTTCTCGGCCCATATCCCTAATGGACTTTGGTGTTGGAACTCATTAAAAATGCTCAATCGGTGTGAACCCTCTACTGTTGGGGCTGGAGGAATCGATGGACCAATGAGTAATGGTAACGCTGGTTCCTCTACTGAAAAAGGGTCTGCACCGAGGCCTCGTCGCTTAGTGGGTGGTCATGACTAACTCTACTTGGATCCCAGGATGGGTGTCTACTTGGAGACATCCTGAAATGAAATAGGTGTTCCATGGTCAATAATTTATACCTGGTGAGCTGACACAAATATATCACAAAGAAAAATTTTCCAAACACACATGCAAATAGTGGTTTCGTGCTCTAAGACAGAAATCAGAAGTCAGGGTCCTGGTATATGGATACGTCGGCCACCACACCAACACTAGACTCCCCAAATTAAAAACCACACTCATAACACATAACACTATTTCCACTTAAAAGAGATTATAATTCTAGTTCATCTATAGAACCAAACTCGTCAGATACTAATTTTTCACGACCCGTCCCCCGGGGCCAGTGTCGTGACTATTCGAGGCCCTCCTTCCATATGACTAGGGCTGGCAACTAGCACCGATGGCATATTCCCTAAAACTGGGAGGGAATTTCCTTTATAACCAATAAATTCACACAACCAAGAACAATGCATGACATGAGAAAAAAGTAAACTGTATAGTTAAAAGAGTTTGTGCTGTAAGTAAAGCGGGAAGGAATAAAAGTTCAACAGTAAAGTGCAAGTAAAAATGTAAACAGATCCTACGAACACCTGCCAAAGATCCTACATGAAGGTTAGGTACAATTCATAAATGGTCGTCTCTGCGGTAGGCCACGTCTAATATCCACCTCTGAGAAGCCTCCAGTCCTGGTAACCACGTCCTAAGTCAGTGTTGTCCGTCTTCTGCACAAGACACAGCAAGGTGTGGGCGAAGCCCATGAAGGGGTGAGTATAACGATACTCAGTAGGGACCCCGAGACCCCCAAAGGTCTCTATAAATGAACAAATGATATACCACAAAGCATGGAAAAAACTCTCAACCATTCTTAGTTATATTCATAAACATATAACAAAGTTATCAAGTATATGCATATCATCCATGAGGAAACACAAATCCCAAATTTTTATCCCAAAGCTCAACTATTCCATGACGTAATGGAATACCATGAAGGTAACAACACAAAGGTAAGTACCACAATGGAAAAGCCACATAAAAGAATACCACAATGGTAAATACAAAAATAAAAATAGAACAAAGGTAAGGACACATCTCACACCAGGTATAACTCAGGTTCTATAGTAATGATGATTAGATGTAACTACTGAATCATCTTACTCTATTGAGAGGCAGAACCACGTAGGATCCTAAATCATAAAACACACGTAGGATCCTAGTACAGAAGACCCACATAGGATGCTAGAGTATTTCCATGTGGATTCCTATATCGGATCAATGTGGGACCATAAAACACAGACCCACGTAGGATCCCAATGTACAAACCCACATAGGATCCCTTCCTCATGTTACAACCATCCAAAAGTTTCCCAAACTAAGCTCACTTGATTCCGGGAGGGTCCACACCTCAAGCCACAGGTCAATACACCAACTACCAAAAGTCTCAATAAGAATTATACCGAAGGACCTCCACATAAAATGGGCCTCAAAGCAACAGACGGTGCGTCAATCAGACACCTGGTCTATAAATTATTGAATATTTAGTCTCGAGGGCCCGATTAGATTCATGTTTGATCCATCCCGGATATACCTCAAATTTATCCAAAACACAAGCATGTAATACTATATGGGCCATCTCAATCCAAGGTTTCCAGCATTGTAGACGGTTCTTCAAACGGACACACGTAGCTCATGTTATAGTTGAACGAGTTAAAAGGGGATCGAAGCTGGTCCGGGCCCAGGAAGACCCAACCCAACCCAGCCCGACTCGAGTCCGGCCTACGGTCTGACCAGGCCAACTCGGTCCGACCCGGCTTACTGGGGGGCCCACTAGGCAGCCCGCGGTGCGGCCCATGCTCAGCGGCCCGCTATGGCCAGCGGCTGGGTGGCCCCGTGGTGGGGTCCACCGTAGCCACCACCCAAGGGCGATGCATCCCCTAGGTACCCCGAACGGCTATTATGTTAGGGCTGGGGGGACGACCGGATGGCGCCACATGGTGCTGGTAGCTGGCTTTCATGACATGGTGTCCCACTCAGCTGGTCGTATGACCAGCCCACCTATGCGACGCGCTCGCACGCTGAGGCCCCAGCGGTGGCTGGCAGCGCGCCGGCCGCACCTCCTTTACACTGTGGCCTCATCCCATGGCCCATACACACCCGGTGGCACAGACATGTGCCGCTACCCTCTCCACACATTCTACCGAGCTCTGGACGAAACCCTTGTTATGCCGTGGTCGATGGGCCACTGCCCTTCTCCTGCAGCGCAGTCACGCTGCCACCATCGTCACGACCGGCCTGAGTGCCGGTCACAATTCTTGAGCCCGTCTGGCACCGGTAGCTAGCATCGGTTGCTGAAGACCTTCATTGGGTCACTGAGCTCATCCCAGTGGCCTATTCGTCATTCTGTAGACTCTTGCACTCATCTCGGGATGTCACCATCGATTCTAGACCACCACAGTTGGTAATTTCTCAACCCAAAAACAATCCACAAAGAACACCAAAATCCACAAGATTTGAAAAGAGGTTAGTCCGTGTTGGTTTATACAAAACTCTCCATGAAATAATGGTAGCTATCATCATTGTTGTTCATGAATCAAGAAGTACGTAAAGAATGAGTAGGTGGTATAAAAAGCAACAATCCCAACCTCAAAGATTCATTGACGTCGGTGAGGGGAGGGAAAGATGGACGATGGTTCATCACCATTGAAGATGTTCCTCATGGGAGATCCTTTGTCAGAGTTCATCGTTGGATAAAAGTTCGAAGGAGGAGATGAGTTGTTCCCCGTTCTCCAAGGCTCTCCCCAAATCTCTCTTTTCCAATGATTTCCACCCAAAAAAATAATAGGAGATAATTTTTAATTGATTAAGTCTATTTACTAAATTTATTATTGAAGCATTAATTAACCTAGTGTTGGGACAATTAATTGAGTAATTCTAAGGGTATTCCCAACATTAAATAAGGGTTTCTATGGTCCCCACCACCGAATTCATGTCGGGATTTTTCAAGTTCAGGTTCCCCCCACCAAAAACAATTTGGAAGGATTAAAATTCAAACATTTCATTACCTTCATCAGGTATTCTATTAAAGCATGGTAATAAATTAATAACCAAAAAAGATAAATGAAAACATGCTTGATTCTTAATTTCTTGATAAAAATACATTTTGTTGATTATATTCCATAAATAATATAATGATGTAAAATAATTCCATGATAGCATAAACCACTTTATCAAAAAATACATTATCCCTTTTTAGTAATAAATACTATACAATTTAATTTTTTCTTGTTTGATATTCTTTTATGCAAACAAAACATTAATTTCTCAACATCAAAATTATTGTCAGGGTTACCTTCCATTTATCTTGTTTTTTATAAAATAAAACGTTATCATTGAATCATTTTTCTAGGGTATTAATACTATTCAGCAGATTATTTATGAACCTAATGAAAAACTTTTATTGATAAATCCTTATATATTTCCCAATTCCTAATTTTTCAATCCATATAAATAAATACTATAATATATCAACAATAGTGATTGTAATGGAAGATGTCCTTCAATGGAATATAATTAATTTCATGGTAAAATAAATTGAGTGTAGTATTTTCCATGTTCTCCACAAATAAAAAAGTGAACTCCAGGAAATTGTTTCTCTTTATAAACCATTTTCAACAAAAATGCATCATCAAATTCTCTTAAGAAATTCCATTTCGTGTTTATTTCCATATTTTTTGCACAAAGGAAAATAAATCTCTAATCTAGAATGATTTTTAATATCAAACTCTTAGTGAACACATTCCTTCTCTTATTTTGTGAGTCGGATAGATGGTTATCGTATGTATTTATAATCATGTTCCACGAAAAATAATTTGTTGTAATAAAAACATCCTTCACTCTGGTCATCATCCCATTTGACGTATCATCATAATTATTTCCTTCAAATTAAATTTTAATCTAGTTATTTCTCGTTTCTCAAATTATATTAAACTGAAAATAACACTTTGAGAATCACTAATCATAGTGGAAAACCGCGTAATCATGAAAAATCACTTATGATATTTCTAAATAATGACTCCTTCATTTCAATCTATCACAACATAGTATTTTACATGACATATATTATCTTAATCTATTTATATCATTAATGATGATTCATAATTTTTTGTAAATTAACCAGTCATATCCTTCAGGAGTTCCAATCCAAATGTGAAGCAAAGAGCATTATGGTGAAAGATTTCCTGATTGAGTCTAGTTCAATACATTATTTTTTGGGTTGTTACACGTATAAGAGAACAAACCATGCCAACCAGACCAGTCACTCGAGCCATCCCATTACGGGTTCATGTAAAATAGATATAATGACAAAACTCTTCAATATAAAAAAATACATGAAACCAATGTACTTTGAGGAAAAAAATAATGATACAACTCATATAAACCTGCTAAACTAGAAAGGATATGAAAATTATAGATAACAAGTCTCAATGTGACCATGTGTCACCTCCAGACATGTAGAGACTCATATTTTTCCATGTAAATTCTTTTAATTATATGGAATTATTATGAGTCTTTGAAAATTTACGGCACATGATTCCGAGGCCCGGTTGTCCTGGAAATAATTTCTGAACATTTTTTCAGGTACGTTCAAGAAACACTTGAGTCGCATTTTCTAAATTTTGTACCATTGCTTAGATTAAATATCTAATGGCATTGTTGAATCGGTAGTGTCATGATTCGCTTAAGGGATGCTCTAATTCGACTATAGTATGTCCGGATTAAAAGTTTGTTTTTGGATCATTTCAAATTGAGTAAATAAAATAACTTTATTATTTTATTTATATTATATTCCTCTAACGGACAAGCAGTAAGGTGTGATAGGAGACATGTCAAGACAATAAATGGCTTGACCCTCCAATCTATGTAATAGAAACACTGGGGGAAATTAGGTTTATTCATATTAATGAGCCCCATTAACTCCCTGCATTGTTACTTAGTCTCCCCCTATCCTATAAATATAGAGCTTGGGGGAGGGGTATCAGACATGCTTCACCACGAAATGATGATCTGTTGGAGTACCATAATGTTGAGCCCTTAGAGGTCGGAGGTGACCCCGGAAGGAGGGGACGTGCGACACCGAATCCCCGAACCAGAGTTTGATGTGGGAGCGGCGGCAAGGGCAACTTGTTGTAGGGATGGAGAACAACGGGACTCCCAAAACAGTGAGCTCTCTCCATCATTTCAATGTAGGGGTTATTTTCATTTTATATTTCCTGATTCCCTCTTCCCTATTATTAAATTTATACGGAGAACACAGGGCAACAAACTAATGGGTTGACACACGATTTCTTCTTCTTTGCAGGAGTTAGTTGCAGGGTATCATTGTGGGGTTTAACATGTTGTTTAATTCAACTGATTATAAAACACCTAACCCCTAATGTTTACAAGGTAACGTGTAATGGGTGGATATAAAAAAAGCGGCTCAAACCCTCTACTGTCATGCAATCCTTTTACATCCATGGATGACAATGAGCGCCTCAATGCATGCCACAAAATGAGGGCCACGGCTAATCAGTTGCGGTTAACAGAAGAGGTGGCTTGCACGATGGCCGACCACAGGAAGGGTGGCAGCATGACCACCGCGCCGCCAGCGAATGGAATTAACAATTGAAGCTACAGTGGAGGCCAAACCTTCTACTGGAGGGTTCCGAGACAACCAAGAGATACTCATGTGGAGCCATCGCCTCGCCAACTGAACGACCTTCGATCCGTTCATGAATTACAGAGACAAAGGGTTACACCCCCCGTGTCGGAGAGAACTAGGCCGCCTCCCTCTAGCAGGGCCCCCTCCCTTGGATCCAAGCCATCTCCCTATGATTTGGGCTCCTCCCTCACACTGGGTCACCACCCTCGGAACAGGGCACCACCCTTGAAGTCGAGCCGCCACCCTTGTAGTCGGCATGCCACCCCCACATCGGGCCGCCACCCTTGGAGGAGTCTGCCGCCCTCGGAGTCGGGCCACCGCCCTCATTCCGTGCTATCACCCTCTGATTGGGCCATCAAACCTCGGACTGGGCCACCGACCCAGCAGTTCGTCGCCCTCAGACCGGGCCACCGCCCAAGTAGTTTTCTGCCCCACGTGGGCTGGGTCTCCCCTTTTCATGGCCTCCCTTTTTAGACAGGTTGGCGCTTTCAGGCCGCTTCTCTTGTGATCTGGACTGGTCATCGACCTACCAGGCTGACTCCACCTCATGTAACACCCTGAACCCCAGTTTCCCAATGTCGGTGCATTAATACATAACATTGGAATGATCGTAAAAGATCATGTCTTGATAGACCGATTAGTTTAGTAGATTTGGAAACACTTGATACATTCATAAGTCTTACATTACATCATAATGTGAAAAACTACATCAACATAGTCTCCATATTCTACACTCATATCTCCTCATACTATCACTGTAGGTCAGTCATAAAATACATCTTCACATCCTGGGAAAAATAAAACATATAATGCGGTGAGCTCAGATGCCCAGTAAAGATAACAATATATCATAAACATTCATAAATAAGCATAAACATTTAAGGTAATGTATAACTAAAAAAAATCCTTTTAAACATGATCTTCAGCAAAAAAAAAGGCAGAAATAAAATGAAATAATTCCATTTACTTATTCAATGGATAGTAACCTAGTCGAATAATCACATGCAATATCAATAACAACTTTCATAATGATGGAATTCATATTGTCAGATTATCATAACCACATAGTCAAGGCCTTGTGTCAAGACAAAAAATTGGATTTTTTCAAGTCCATGTGCCAAGAAACTAGTTCGTATCATGAGACCTACCAATGGATTGAAGAGATATAGTGTGATCCACCCATCACTTACTAAGTCCAATGCACACCTCATATGAACAGGTTTAAACACAACACAAAAATTCGTAATAAAACTAGCATATGAAATGTTAACACTTTCTCCATAAACCAGGAATGGTATAAAAATAACACATCCACAATAAAACATATCACAAAACCTTCAATATAATATGGAAGTTTTGTATAATAATAAATAATCTTAAAATAAGCTTAAAATCCATCAAAGGATGTTGACATAGATGAAATCAAAACTATTTGAGAGAAGTATTTCTTTTTTTAAATCATTTAAAACTAACATAATTATAAAATAAATCATTTACTTTGAAAATATTCATATATGCTTGTAAGGGATGATTAGACGATTTTATAATAGTGGAAAATAGCATCACCCGATGTATAAGTTAAAAAAGACATTCATACCTTAATTCGGTCGAAACGGTTAAAAAAGACCATGTTTGGAAAACGACGGAATGATTCCTTTAGAAACATCTTATAAAAAGTCAAACAATGGTATAAATGACTTTAAACCATATTATATAAAATGGAAATAAATTTTTGGAATAAATTTTTAAAAAACATGGTTGTTGATGACAAATATGTCCAAGTAGATACTTAAGTAAAAACAAACTCGAATAATAAAGAGATTTGGAAATCAGCCCTTGCCTTAAACATTTCCTTGGTCGAGGGTAGGTTAACCTCTTGTATAATAGTAAAATAATTTTTATTAAATTATAAAAGAATCATATACATAAACATTATATCATATATAATCTTTTAATATTTCTTTGTTAATAATATTTTAGTATTATATTCGTTTCGGGTGTTCACTTGCTCATTTTCTTTTATATGTTTTGTTACATAAGACATGATTGTTATCAATAGGTTTTATAATATTCATATCCATAATTATATCATGTTATTAAACATTATTTATAATCATAAAATGAAAATTAGAATTGAATGGATATGATTGAGAATGAATCTTATTGTGTTCGTGGAGACGGTAGTCCGTACGTACACATGAGCGAAAATATCATTATTTTGATATTAAAATAATATATAATTGGATGTTTTATCATACACAAAGAATAAATATAATGTTATATTTATTATTTACATGAATTACACATCATTATTATATCCATCCAAATAATAATGTATTGAATAAAAATTACACCACGATGTGGAGACGGTAAGCCGTACATACACCAGTATGGTGACATGTCATTCAAGGGATGGATAGAATAATGAATTTGGTTGTACCATATTTATAATAACATCACAGTATATAGAAGATACTAGAGTTATTATCTTATAATGGACACAACAAAGAAAAAGGTAGTGGAAGAAGAAAGGAACTAGAAAGGGGTGGTGATATTTTTACCTCTTCTTCAGGTTCTTCATTTTGATTTTAACAAAAGGTCTCCTTAAGTTAGCTTTATGAATAAAGAAATACCTCTAGGATGAATTTACGAAAGTATAGAGGATATTATTTTCAGGTTTGGCTGATCCAAAATGATTTTACAGTATGAATTTTAGGGAAGGGGGAGTGCCCTTTTATATGAGGGGTGAGGGGAAACTTAGGAAAAACCTAAAATATTATGTTATAAAAAATTCATATTCGGTTTATAATGGCTTCAAAGTGACTTATTTCGAGTATAAGGTAGGGATGGGTATATATCATTTCAACCAATATATTTCAGATATATTTTGGTCACTATATTAACCTTATCATTTATATTTAACTTTTAGTTGAATAGTTTGACATTTACCATGTCTCTTTGTATTTTTATATTATATGGTTAATAAACATACAATAACAAGTCAAGAGAACACCAAATGGTACATTATTAATATATATAACCTTATATATGTAATTTGTATTATCCTTATATTTTTAAGAATGAATTATCAATTAATAATATAATATTTGTTTTAAATACTCCATTATGTCAATTTTGACACTATTTAATAATTAATTTTTGTTAAAGTTATAACAACTTTATTAATTCGACATAAATTCATTTAATAAATCATAAAAAGTCATATTAACCTATAAAATTAGTGGAATTCATAAAAATTCCCAAATTGCAATTATTTTTATATTTATAATATCAATTATTTTAACGTTTCATTAATTAGGTAATTAATGCATCACCATTGTGTCAAAGTTAAATTATATTTTTTAATGTCTAAAAATTATAAATAAAATAAAATTATGTATGAAATATTTTTTTCTTTATAATTAATATTTATAATCGAATTTATCTTCTTTATAACACTATATTAAGTATATTTTAGTTTTTAAACGTTGTTTTTAACTCTTTTAAATCTTCTTTGAATTAAATAATAATAAATGTCCTAATCTAATCCAAGTAAAGCAAAGATGTTCATATTTTATTCCTAAGGATATTTTTGGTCGAATTATACTTAGAAAATAGAATTAGGACATGTGTTATGATAATAATAATATCAGTTTTACCCTTAATTACCTTATTTACTTTTAACCATGGTAAATAAAAGCAAAAGGTTACTATTAACTAAAAATTATATTTATCATATTGAACCACATTTTACTCAATAATATTTAATGTGCCTCTTGGATTTTCTAAATTCCACTCATAGAAGTGGTAAAATTATGTTTTGTGTGAATTTCCAAATTTTTCTATGAGACAGGTAAAACACGGTGAAAGGATCAAATTTTTTTATATATCTAAAATTATTATAAATTGAATCCAATGAATTACATTGATCATATATAGGTATTATGTATCTATTTTGACCTAAAATAAATATAAATAAAATAAATAATTATTTAAATAAACATTTGGTTTTAAACTATAACTCAGTGTTTTTCAATATTAATCGAAAATTGAACGTTTTCATAAAAATACAAAAATTTCACCCTAAGATAATTTCGATATTCTGAATCCTAAAATTAATTCCATATTTAATGTTAAAATTTATAATGTTTCAAAAATTGGGTAGTACTGTTCATAGCGGCTAGTTTGATTGGTTGTGGTGTGTGTAAGAACTCGTAGTTGCGTACAACACACGCTACTGTATTATTCAAATAGAAGGGTACCATGGATGCATTGATTGTTACATTCTCCCCTTCTTCAAATAATTTCATTCTAGAAATTTCTAGAATATTACTGCATAAAAAGACTCTGGTGGTTCTTCATCATAATTTCCTCAGGTTCCCACGTTGCCTCTTCCATCATATGTTTTCTACATATAACGTTTACCAGACGAGTAATCTGGTTTCTCAACACTTGTTCTCTAGTATCAAGAATCCTAATGGGCTCTTCGTAATAATATCGATCAGGTTCCAGTTATACTTCCTCATAAGTGAGTACATGCATTGGGACAAGCATGTATTTTCTCAATAGTGATATGTGGAACACATTGTGAACTTGGGAGAGATTTGGCGGCATTTATAAATGGTAAGATACAACCCCAATTCATTCTAGAATTTCAAAAGGTCCGATGTACCTAGGACACAATTTTCCCTTCTTACCGAAATGTATAACACTCTTCCATGGAGATACCTACTAGAAAAAATGATCTCCTACCTAAAATTCCAAAATCCTTCCTTCGGTTATCGTCGTTTCTCATCTTCCAACATTGATCTTCTTTGATGTGGGTTTGGATTACCTTCACATTTTGCATAGTTTCCTCCATAAGTTCGGGGCCTACGAGTTTTCTTTCACCAACATCATCCTGACAAGTTGGTGTGCGTCATCTCTTTCCGTATAACGCTTCATATGGTGCAATCTGAATACTTGAATGGAAGCAATTTTTATTGGATAATTCTACCAACATTCAATATTGATCCCACACACCTTGAATGTCATGTGAGCATGATCTCAACAGTTCTTCTAAGGTTTGAATAGTTTGTTCTAATTGTCCATTAGTTTGGGGGATATAGGCAGTGCTCAAACAAAGTTCAATATCCAAGTCCTTCTGAAGACTTTTCCAGAATCTTGATGAAAAATGGGTATCACGATCAGAAACAATCAATAGTGCTACTCTATGAAGTCTCACAAATTCATTAATATATAGTCTTGATAGACATTCAAGTGGCAGCTCTTCTCTTATAACAAGAAAATATGCTGACTTGGTAAGATGATCAACAATGACCCCAGTTGCATCATTCCTTCAATGAGTCTTTTGTAGTCCCATGAAAAATTCCATCGTAATATTATCCCATTTCCACTCTCATATAGGAAGAGGTTTCATGACTCCTCCAGGCTGTTGCCTTCTGGCGTTCACTTGATGAAAAACCATACATCTTAACACAAAATCAGAAATCTCCCTCTTCATGTTGTCCCAACAAAAATGTTCCTTCATATATTTATACATTTTGGTGCACCCATGGTGTATAGGGAAATTGGAACTATGAGCATCATCCAAAAATTCCCTTTTTAGTTCAGGTATATCAGGAACACAATGTTTCTTCCCAAATTTCAAAATTCAAACTTCATACACAAAGACACTCAATCAACCATCATTCACACCATTAATCTTCTATTGAAACTCTTCATCATTGGTCTGATAACTCTTTATCCTTTCTTGCAATGAAGGTTTGGAAACCATTTGAAAAATAATTGATTTTCACCTTCCACGTTTATTCCAATATCAATCTTTACTAGATCAATGAAAATAGGATCCCTTTCAAGTCTCATCTTGTTAAAAACTCTGTGACCCTTTCTGCTCAAAGCACCTTCCACCTTATTTTCCATCCCCGGGTGGTAGTGTGTCATGCAATCATAATCCTTGAGTAGTTCAAGACATCTACTTTGAATAATGGTGAGTTCTTTCTGTGAAAAAATATTCTTCAAACTCTTCTGATCATTAAAAATCTCACATTTTTCACCATAGAGGTAGTGTCTCCAAATATTTCAAGAAAAGATTACAGCTGATAACACATGATCATGAGTAGTATAGTTATGCTCATGAATTTTCAGCTATCGTGATTCATAGGAAATAACCCTATTATTCTACAGAAGGACACAACCAAGTCCTTTCTTTGATTCATCACCATAAATAATGAAGCTGTCATTCCCTGATGGTATAATCAATATAGGATCATTGACTAATATTCTCTTTATTTCTTCAAAACATTATTCACAATCTTTTTTCAATACAAATATAACCCCTTTACATGTCAGATTTGTTAATGGGTTAGCCAATCGGTCAAAATTATGGACAAAAAATCGATAATTACCTACTAAACCCATAAAACTGTGTACCTCATTTATACTCGTAACTGCTGGCCATTCACGGATTGCCTTGGTCTTAGAAGGGTCAATAGAGATTATATCCTTGGAGACAATATGGCCAGGAAACAAAATCTACAGAAACTAGAATTCACACGTGCTAAAATCCCATTTAATTCATGTCTTCTTAGAGTCTTCAATATTGTGCGCAAGTGATTTTCATGATCGTCGTAGCTTTTGGAGTATACCAAGATATCATCAATAAATACCACTAAAAATTAATCATGATATTCCATGAAAACTCTGTTCATTAGATCCATGAAAATAGAGGGTGTATTAGTCAACCCAAAAGGAATTTCTATAAACTCGTAATGCCCGTACCTTGTTCGAAATCCTATCTTCGGAATGTCTTCCTTCTTCACAAACAACTGATGGTATCCAGATCAAAGGCCAATCATTGAATAGTTTTGAGCTCTAAGCAGTTGTTCAAATAAATCATCAATTCAAGGTAGGGGATACTTGTTCTTTATTATTAGATCATTGATCCCCCTGTAGTTGATACATAACCTCATAAATCAAACTTTCTTCTTAAAATAAAGGATAGGGGCTCCCCATGGAGAAACACAAGGGCGAATAAATACATTATTACTTAATTCCTCTAGTTGTTTCTATAGTACCACTAATTTCACAGTGGTTATTCTATAAGGGGTCTTGGATATGGGCCTTGAATAAAGAATTAAATCAATTTAAAAATCAATTTCTCATTTTGGAGGATGTCCAGGTAAATCCACTGAAAAAACATCAATGTATTCTTTCACAAAAGGTACATCCTCTATTGGAACATTACTTTCCTCACCCACAGCCATTTCATCCACTTTCTCCCTAATAATTGAATTCAGTTGAGCTACTGGGGGTGGATCTAGCTAATAATTAGGTGGTCATGATTCTGCTTTAAAGATAAGGTGTTCCTTATCATCATCATCAAAAATCATAACCTCATTCTTCTTACAATAAATCTTCACATCATAGTCTGAAATCCAATCCATACTGAGGATTATATCAAACTCAATCATTGGTATGATGATGATATCAGAAGTTATATAACATTTATATGCTCTAATGGGAACTGATTCACAGAACATGGTAGCAATGATACATCCCTTGGGAGTTTTAACTGACAACTCCCTTGTTAGATAAAATTGGAAATATAAAATTTTCCGAGAAAACTATGATGATATGAAATAATTATATGATAATTAATCAAATAAACCATTTTCAAAATGTGAGGAAACCATTAAATTACCTGCCACCATGTCTTTCGGAGCATCTACCTCCGTAGTATTGATAGCATAAGCTTGGCCTTGATCCCTTGGCCTTTTCTAAGGTATGTTCCCCTGACACTTAAGACATTCATTTGCATAATGTCCCATCTTCTTGCAATTAAAGCATTGAAAATTGGTATCTTATTTCTTAACCTAGAAATCACGAGCTTGGTGGCCTTATTCACCACACTTGTAACAAACTCTCATTCCCTTCAAGTAAGTACACAGGTTTTTCTTCCCACATTTATTGCAGGATAGATATTCAACTTTTTCCTTCTACCCCTTATTTCCATTTCCAGAGTTATGAGTAGATATATTCTTCTCTTTCTTTGTTTTAAATTCATATGAGATAGATAATTCCTTTTTCTATCTTTATAGCACATGAGACAATATCTTCGTACGATGAGAAGGATTGTGAAACTAATGCTCAAAAAAAGAAATAGTTTTAACCCATCAAAGAAATGATCAATATTACTTCTTCGTTTATGTATATAATCTACAACATGCATTGCTATCATTGTAAAGTTAGACTCATACTTTGCAACATTCTTGTCCTCCTTTTGCCTCAGACTCATAAATTGCCTTTCCATATCTGCTCGATGGGCACGAGGAAAGTATTTTTCTATGAAAAGCCCTTTAAACTTCATCCATTTTATATTTGATACTTCATCATCTTCCTTTGTGTTTTGAATCAATGACCACCATTGATCCGCATCTCCAGTGAGGTGGTAAACTTCCAGGAAAAATTTATCCCTTTCGCTACTCCCCAAGGCATGGAATATTTTCTCTAAGGAATTTATCCATTTCTCATATACTAGTGGATTTGTACCCCCATTGAATGTTGGTTGTTTTTTCATCATGAAGATATCTATCATTGTTCCTCCACACTATGGATCTGGGTGCTCCATATGTGTAAGGTTATTATTCATAACCTGAGTGAGTTGTCTGAGTATGGTGATAAGATGATCATCACCAGTTGTATCACCAGCTCCACTATAATTATCTTGTTCATGACGACAATCCCTATATATAGTGCATGCATTGATAAGGATTCCATTACTTCCACCAGGTTCCATTTCTATACAATGGCATACACTAGATTTGTTTATGCATCTCAATACATAAATCCAATCTTGTAAAACACTTAACATAAATTGAACAGTTTGTGGATATAATCCATAATCATTAAAAAAATGTTTTCTTTTAGAAAGTATATACTCATCAACCCTTAATAAAGGTTTGTAATGAAAATTATAATTATCCTAAGGGTATCCCCCGGTAGTGTCGTAACCAAGAGTGCATCATGGCATGTTATCGTGCACCAGTTCTCATTCGATTCTAGCTCAATGCGGGGTTTTTGGGTTTTACCCATAGGGACATCTGTGCCAGAGCTACCTCTACCTGCTCATATCCATACAGGGATGTATTGCTTGGAAAACTCACAAAATCTCTACAATACCAAAATTCTAGTAAGTTATTCTACAATAATGCTTAATGTCCATCTTAGGTCTATGTGCTCTAATCAGAATTTATCAAAATCCATCTTCAATAGTTTTTACTAAAGATTCTCTGATACCAACTATAACACCCCGACACTAGTTATCCAGAGTCGGTGAATTGTTACATTACAATGGAATGATCATAAAAGATAAATCCTCGAATTTCCGATTAGTTTAGTAGCCTTGGAAACACTAGATACATTCATAAGTCTTACATTATTTCATAATGTGAAAAACAAAAACAACATAGTCTCCATAGTCCAAACACATATCCCCTTAGACTATCTCTGCAGGTCAGACATAAAATACGTCTACACGTCCTGGGGAAAATAAAACATTGAAAGAGGTGAGCTCGGATTCTATGTAAGTATAACAATATAGAGGAATCATTCATAAAAAAGTGTAAACATTTAAGGCGATGTATAACTAAAACAAAAGCCTTTTAAACTTGAACTTCAGCATTATATGGCTTAAATAAAATGAAATTATTCCATTTACTTATTAACATGGATAATCTACTAGTCGAATTATCACATGCAATATCACTAACCACTTTCATAATGTTTTAATTCATAATGATAGACTATGATGACCACATAGTCAAGGCCTTGTGCCAAGACTAAAAATAATATTTTTTCAAGGCCTTGTGCCAAGACACTAGTTTGTCTCTTGAGACCTACCGATGCATCGAGGAGCTATAGCGGACTCCACCCGTCACTTACTATGTCTAATGCATTCCTCATATGAACAGGTTTAAACATAACATAAACATTAGTATTAAAACTAGCATACAAAATGTCAATACTTTCTACATAAACCATGAATGGTATAAAAATAACACATCCATAGTCAAAAATGTCACAAAAACTTCAACACAATATGGAATTTTTGTATAATAATAAATGAACTTCAAATAAAATTAAAATTCATCAATGGATGTTGACATAGATTAAATCAATACTATTTGAGAGAAATATATTTTTTTAATCATTTAAAAGAAACATAATTATAAAAGAAAAAAATTACTTTGAAAATATTCTTGTAAGCTCGTAGGGGAAGCTTCGACAATTTTTTAACAGTTGAAAATAATCGCACCCTCCGTATAAGTTAAAATAGACATTCTTAACTTAATTATGTTGAAATGCTTAAAAAAGGACCTTGTTTTGAAAATGACAGAATCATCCCTTATAAACATCTTATAAAAAACAAACAAGGGTATAAATGACTTTAACCCATAGTCTATTAAATAGTAAAAATGTTATGGAATACATTTTTAAGAATCATGTATCTGGATGATAATGATGTCCTAGTAGATACTTACGTAAAAAACATGAATAATAAAGTGATTTTGATATTAACCCTTAACTTTTACTTTTCCTTGGTCGAGGGAATGTTAAACTCATGTATAATAGTTAAATCATTATTATTAAATTATATAAGAATCATATACATAAATATGATATCATATATGATATTTTAATACTAATTTGTTAATAAAATTTTAGTATTATCGTCGTTTCATGTGTTCACTTACCAATTTTCTTTTATAATTTTTATCACATAAGACGTGTTTGTTATCCATAGGTTGAATCTTATTCATATACAGAATGATATCAAGACCTTAAAAATTATTTTCAATCATCAAATGAAAATTATACTTGAATGGATACGATGTGGGAAGGAATCTTATCGCGTTCGTGGACGGTAGTCTGTACGTACGCACGGGCAAAATATCATTCGTTTGATATTAAAATAATATATAATTGGATAATTTATCATATATATAGAATCATTATCATGTAATATTTATTATTTAAATTAATTACAAATCATTATTATACCAATCCAAATAATAATGTATTTAATAACAATTACACTATGACATGGAGACGGTAAGTCATATGTACGCACGTATAGTGACATGTCATTCAAGGGATGGATAGTATAATTAATTTGGTTGTAAAATATTTATAATAACATAAAACTTTATATAAGATATTGGATTTATTATCTTATAATTGAAACAACAATGAAAAAGGATGTGGAAGAAGAATGTAACTTTAAGGAGGTGGTGAGATTTTTACCTCTTATGTGGGTTCTTCTTATTGATTTGATCAAAAAGGATCTTTATGTTTGGTTTATGACTAAAGTAATCCTTTATGAAGAATTGAGGTAAGTTAAGCGGATATTTGGGTAGGATTTTTTTCGATCCAAATGTATTTGAAGGTATGAATTTGAGAGAAGGGGGAGTTCCCTTTTATAAGAGGGGTGAGGGGAACCTTAGGAAAAACATAAAATATTATATTATAATAAATGCATATTCGGTTTATAATGGATCCAAACTGTCTTATTTCGAGGATAAGGTGTGGATGGGTCGAAATACTTCCAACCAATAGATTTTAGACAGGTTTAGGTCACTATATTAACCTGATCATTTATATTTAACTCTTAGATGAATAGTTTGACATTTACAATGTCTCGTTGTATTTTTATATTATATGGTTAATAAAATTACTATAACAAGCCAAGAGAACCCCATGTGGTTCTTTATTAATATATATAACCTTATCTATGACACTTGGCAAAACCTTATATTTTTAGGAATAGATTATCAATTAATAATATAATATTTATTTTAAATACTCTTTTATGTCAATTTTGACAATATTTAATAATTGATTTTGGTAAAGTTATAAAAACTTAATTAATTCTAAATATATTCATTTGATCAATCCAAACATGTCATATTAACATCGAAAATTATTTTAATTCATAAAAAGTCACAAATTAAATTTATTTGGATATTTATAATATCAGTTATATTAATATTTCATTAATTAGGTAATTACTGCATCACCATTGTGTTATAAATAAATTAAATTATTTAATGTCTAGAAATTAAAAATAAAATAACATTATGTAGGAAATAGTTTTATCTTTCTAATGAATATTTATAATCAAATTTATCTTATGCATAACCCTATATTAAAAATATTTAAGTTATTAAACATTGATTTTAACTCTTTTAAATCTTCTTTAAATTAAATATTAATAAATGCCCTAATCTAATCCAAGTTGAACAAATATTTTCATATTTTATTTCCAATGTTGTTTTTCGTCGAATTATAATTATCCAATAGAATTAGGACATGGGTTAGGGTAATAATAATATCAGTTCTTCCCTTAATTACCCTATTTACTTTTAACCATGGTAAATAAAAGTAAAAAGTGACTATTCACAAATATTATTTTTAGCTTATTGAATGAAATATTACTCCTTGATATTAATCGTGTTTTTTGGATTTTCAAAATTCCACTCACAGATGCAGTAAAATTATGTTTTATGTGAATTTGAAAATTCTCCTAAGGGATGGGTAAAAGACGGTGAAAAGATCAATAAAATTTTTTATATATCTAAAATTATTATAAACTGACTCCAATGAATTACATTGAACATATATAGGTATTAAATGTCTATTTTGTCCTAAAATAAATATAAATAAAATAAATTATTATTTAAATAAAAATTCAGTTTGAAGCTACAACTGTGTTTTTCACTATTCAACTAAATATTAAAGTTTTCAGAAAAATACCAAAAATTCACCCTAAGCTAATTTTAATATTCTGAATCTAAAAATGAAGTCCATTATGAACAATAAAATTTAAAAAATTTCAAAAAGTGGGTATTACTGTTCATAACAGCTAGTATGATTGGTTGTGTTGTGTGTTAGAACTCGAAGTTGCGTACAAAACATGCTACTGTATTATTCAAAGATAGGTGTATCATGGATGCTTGGGGTGTTACACCTCGGCCCCGCCCAGGTAGGGTCATTCCGAACCGGGCGGACCAGACCCAGGCCCCATCAGGCCCAGAAACTGTCAAAGGACCTTCTCTTCAGAAAAAGAAACATGTTTGACGAACCAACTATAGTGTTGGGTCCCGTTGAGAGAGAAGATCCTTTTTACCTACTCCATTATAGTTTAAAGGAAACTTAGAGTTCATCCGGGTAGGATCAGAATCGAATCCAACCGGGCACTCGGCACTAAATTGCCAATAACACACTGACCGGGTGTCCGATTGATGTTTCGTCTATTGTGTTGGAACCCTTATGACATGGAGGATCATCGGGTTATGTATTTGTGAGACTTCATTCTAGTTGAGCTATGAATGAGGAATGGGGGAGCGGTTCTCCCAAGCGCACTACGTACGAAACCCTACGACAGGCTGGGACCTGACGATGGCTGACATTTCGACTTAGAGTTACTCGAAGACCAATGTACGTGATGCGGAGGGGTACGTTAGCAGACCATGATGGGGGTGGGTGTTTCTGCGTGACCTAGCGAGCCACGATGAGGAGTTTCTATGATACGTGATGGAAAAGAGTAACTTAGCAGACCACATGGGGGGGGGGGCGAGTCTGTGTGACCCAAAAGACCCACAGTACGTGATGGGGAGTAGTAGTTCAGAAGTTCAATGTTAGTTGTATGTGCCTCTGTGTGACGCAGTTGGGACACTATACTCAATAGAGGTGGAGTTCTCTAGCAGCCGAGGTGTTCGATGTTGTGATTGGGGATGTTATTTGTTACTACCCCAGAATAAATCCTGTTGTGAGTTGTCCTTACATTATGCTTGTGATTGAGGTTATGTTACGTTGTACTATACATGTGTGGTAAACTACATTCATGGGGTTAACCAATGGTTTTTCATTTTTGAACATTAGTATACCTTCGAGGTCTTAGGGTCCCTATTGAGCATCGTTATACTCACCCTTGCACAGGCATTGCCCGCACCTTGTTGTGTCTTGTGCAGATGACGTACAACATTGATCGAGGCTGAGGAATCTAGGACTATATGGTGCTCAGAGGTGGAATGTTCGGCGTGACATGACACAGAAGATACGAGTAGACATAGAGTGTAGTTAAGGCGATCTATAACTACCCTTTAGGTAGGACCCTTAATGGATGACCCAGTAGCTGTTTTCCTTTTTCTTTTAGCTTTACTGTACTTTTATTCATACATGTACTTTTATAGTTGGACATGTATTATAGACCCTTTTACTTTCTGCAAACTTTTACTACACTAGTTTACATCACAATTTCTTTTTGTTGTGTTCTCGGACCATTGGTCTGTATAAGTTTTAAAACAATTCCTTCTCATTTTAGTTAATATGCATTTCAGTGCCAGTTGTCAGCCCCTAGCCTATGGAAGGAGAGCATGGGATAGTCACAGAATGGGCCCTGGGGGATGGGTTGTGACAAAGTGGTGTCATAGGAGTTAGGTTGTACTGATGAACTGAGACTCTGATCTTTTGTATGTGGAAATAGTGTTATGTGTATTGTGTATGGTTTTTGGTTCTGGGAGTCTAGTGTTGGTGTGGTGGCTGACGTATCCATACACCATGACACTATATTCTGATTTCTGACTCAGTGCACAAAAACAATGATTGTTTGTGTTTTGAAAATTATTTCTTGTGTCTTCTTAAGTAAGCTCACCAGGAATAACATTTAACCATGACACATCAATTTCTTTTTAGGATGACACCAAAAAAACAACCACCCATGTACCCTAAGAGTGTACGCGATGACGGACCACCAGCGATGATGCCTCGGTGCGGGGCCCTCTCACAGCATTAACACCATAGGGTGATGTACCAGTATCACCACATCCCATTGAGAAGCCATTTACACAAGCCCCACCAGCAGAGGATGCATGTCGACTGATCTTGTTGCACATGTTCTAGCGGAAGAGGCCTTCGAGGTTCCATGTAAAGAAGGACCCACAGGCTGCTGACGACTGGCTAGAGGTTGTGGCCAGAGTTTTCCACTTAGTTGGGACACCAGCTAGTATTATGGTGATCCTGGTATCCAACCTTTTCATGAAGCATTAGGGAGATGGTGGAGCATGATTATCCAGATACACGATGAGTCGACCCACATCTGGATGGATGTCGAGAGCCTTTTCGGGGCCGAGATTATCCAAACGGCCTTATGCTCCATGCATATATAGGAGCTTCTACACTTACTACAGGGAAGCATGACAGTGTCCCAATACTTATCAAGGTTCCCTGATCACTCCTGATAGTCCACTGAGAAGGTACGTGACCCTTTCTGTAGGGCCCGGACCTTTGAGAAGGGTCTCTGATGGGAGATCAAAGCATCAATGGTATCACACACTTTTCCAACGGAGGCCAGGGTGCTTGAGAGGGAACTTTTGGTAGAGATATTCTTAGGTGAGAAGGCACCGACAGCGAGAGCTACCACCAGACGATAGGTAGCTGAGTCATCAACAGGAGGTAGGAGTCTAATGACAAAGAAGTCATAGTGGACTAGACCTTATGGTGTACAACCCCGAGACGTAGCTTCAGAGGTGCGAGGCTCCCAAGGTTTAATGTGACAGGAAAGGGGCACACAGTGTTACTTGTTGTGTGGGCAGGGTCATATGGCTCATAACTACCTGACCCACTGTACCGACGACTAGAAGACGGTTGAGGTACCACTGAGGCAGATGCAGAGGTTCATGTGAGGATGTCTGCAGAGTGGCAGATGTGTAAGAGGAGCTGGTCGTGCAAAAAGTGGTGGGTGACGTTTTGAAATTCTACAGCCACCACTGCCATGTGATCCACCCCTACCATAGGGAGCAGGAGGACATGTACAAGCTTTGCTTGGGGTAGCTGAGGCATATGACCATAGTGCTCCATAGATGATTAGAGGTATGATATATGGCTACTAAACCTCATATGCAGCACTTATAGACACATGTTCCCATCAATCATTTATTGAAATGACACTCATTAGGATCTTGGAGATTCTGGTGGTGTCATTGGCTCAATCAATATGGATATAGACACCTATGGGAGAAGATTCGATGATTACTCACTGGTGCTATTAGTTTGAGCTTACAATAGGAGGGGAGAGCCTCAGTTGGGATCTCCTAGTAGTGGCATCGAGGCCTTATAAAATCATCTTGGTTATGGACCAGTTATCCACAATCCATGCTCAGGTTGACTTTATTAAGCCCAATTATTGGTGTGTTCGCACGTACGAGACTAGGTTTTTCATCACTAGTGATAAGGGCACCATTGCACCACATGATGGAATTTCCCATAGTAGGGTGCAGCCGATTACACATTAGTTGTCTAGCCTTATCCATATAGAAGTTTATGTCGAGAGTCTGAGGTCTCCTCTAGTGTTGGACTAGTATGCCGATGTCTTCCTTGATGATGTTCCAGGACTACCTCCCCGTAGAGAGGCTGACTTTTACACCGACCTGTACCCCAGAACAACACTGATATCTACACCAGCATATTAGACGTCTCCCATGGAGAATTTTTAGTTACATTTCTTGTTGGATGAATTGCTGGGAAAGGGGTTCATAAGACCCATATATTCTCCATGGGCAGCACCGATTTTGATCTCAATGAAGGAATATAGATTTTTGAGACTTTGTTTAAACAATCGACACCTAAACCAGAAGACAGTTAAGAAAAAGTATCCACTCCCAAGGAATGAAGATAATTCAGATCAGCTGAAGGGAGCTCGCTAGTTTTCTATGATAGACCTCTAATCAGACTATCATCAGCTCAATATACGAGATGAGGATGTGAAGAAAATGACCTTTAGGTGTCGGTATGGCCATTATGAGTTCCTGGATATGCCTTCCAGCATGACCAATGCCCCAAAAGTGTTTTTGGGAATCATGGATAGGATATTTTAGCCATACATCAATCACATAGTGGTGGTGTTTATCAATGTAATCTTCATATACTCGGAGATGTAGGAGGAGCATGGATATCATCTATATATGGTTCTCGATACACTCCGAGAGCACCATCATTATGCTAAACTCTCAAAGTTCTAGATCTGGATTCATGAATTCTACTTTTTGGGACACATTATCTAAGAGGCTGGATATGTAGTTGATGCAGTGAAGATAGAGGTTGTTCTAGCTTGGGAGCCACCCAGAAGTGTGACAGAGTTGTAGAGTTTCTGTGGGTTGGCTAGATACTACCAAGGATTCATGCCTCACAATTTCAGTGTTTCATCACCTTTGGCTGATTTAACAAAGAGGGGGAAACCTTTCCTATGGATGGAGAGATAACAACATAGTTTCTAGGAGTTGTGGCAAAGAATAATGAGAGCCCCCATCTTGAGGATTCTAAAATAGGGTGTTGGGTTTGTAGTCTACTGCAACGCTCCAGGGAATGAGCTTTGATGTTTCATGATGCAGGAGTGAGAAATGATCACATATGGTTCATGACAGGAGAGGAAGCATAAGAAGAACAACGCTACCCATGACCTGGAGTTATCAGGAGTGTTCTTTTCCATGGAGATGTGGTGGCATTACATGATGGGTGAATGTTTTATAGTCTACTCTCATCACAAGATCCTCAAGTATATCTTCTATCAGAAGGACCTTAACCTAAGACAATGATGATGGATAGAGTTCCCCCATGACTATGACATTGTTATAGTACTTACTCATGGGAAAGGGATTGTGGTAGAAAATGAACTCAGTAAGAGGTCTGGTCTATAGTTGCTGAGTGAGGTGACAGAGTATCTGTCCGCATTATAGATATCCTTTGTTGATAGAGATGGAGAAGCAAAACTCTAGTCTATGGCAGTCACACCCCCACTCTTTCAGTGTGTCAAGAAGGCACAACATGGGGACACTGACTGCGAGGATCGACATGCTCAGATATCCTCTGGGCAGGAACCTGATGGACATTCTGAAGGAGATGAGCATGCCATCCTCTTCAGAGGAAGTACCATGGTACTAGTGGCGCTACGAGAGGAGGTGTTGAGGGAGTTCCATACGTCCCCTCTAGCGGTACATCCCGGTGTGGAGAAGATGTACCAGGACCTCCATCATCATCATTGTTTTCCAAGGATTATGAAGGTAGTGGTAGAGTTCGTTTCATGATTGCTCACTTGTCAGCAAGTGAAAGACGAGAATCAAGTTCCAGTAAACATTGCACAACCCCAAGAGGTGTTGGATTGGATGTGTGAGGGGATCTACATGGACTTTGTGATAGGGCATCCACGTAGTTCCATGGGACATGTTTCCATAAGGGTGGTTTTTGACCGACTCACCAAGTCGGCCCACTTCCTACCAATGCAAGTGCAGAAATCAGTTGAGGGATTGGGAGGCCTCTACGTACATGAAATTGTGCGACTTCATGGGAGTGAAAATGATGATCTTCTCTGATCGCAACACACATTTTACACCCCGATTGTGGAAGGGATTGCAGAAGGCATTCGAGGTGTAGCTGCATTTGAGCACCGTCTTTCTTCTTTAGATGGATGGTCAAACATATCAGACTATTTATATGCTAGGGGACATGCTACATGCATGCACCATGATTTTGGCCTCAATTGGGAGGATCACTTTCCCTTGGTGGAGTTCACTTACAACAACAATTATTACTCCACCATCGGCATGGAACCATTCGATGCCCTATACGGATGAGCCTACCGATCACCACTATAATGGACAGACCCTGGGGATTAGTACTTATGGGTCTAGAGTTGGTACGGGCAACCATTGAGAAGGTGAAGATCATCGAGGAGTAGAGAAAAACTGCACAAAGTAGACAGAAGTCATATCCTGATAGAATATAGAGACCTTTGGAGTTCCACGAGGGGGACTACATTTTCTTGTGAGTCTCTCCTCGATGGGGACTGTGGAGATTTTTCCGACGTTGAAATTTATCACCGAGGTTTATCGGACCATTTCTGATACTTCAGAGGAAAGACGATTTTTCATAATGCTTCTCACTTCCACCGTAGTTGGTGATGGTGCACGACGTCTTCCATGTATCCTAGTTGAGGAGATACGCCCATGACCCATCTCACGTCATTGACCAAGTTGGGATGGAAATAGATGATGGACGTCATTTATAGAGGTTCAGTAGAGATTGAGGATCGAAAGGAGCGGGTCCTTCGTGAGAGATCGATACCTCTAGTGCACATTCGCTTGCAGTTCATAAATCTATATGAGAGAACATAAAAGCGGGTGGCTCAGATTCATGCTTAGTACCCCCCATTTTTCCTTATTCCATGTTGTGTATTTTGTCGATGTAAAATCACTAAAGTGGAGAGAATTTAAAGTCCCAGATTTTTGATGTAATATTTTTATTTATATGGAATTATTACGAGTCTGCAAAAATTGAAGGCGCCTGATTCGAAGGATATTTGTGTCTCGAATGAATTTATAAACATTTTTATGTACATTCAGTAAATGTGTGAGCGATATTTTCTATCTTTTAAATCATTTCTCAGATTAAAAATTTGAGGGAACTATTGAATCTACAACACCGGGATTCGCTTAATGGAGGCTTCACTTCGACCATAGTAGGTCCGGAGAAAACGTTATTTTTGGGAACATTTTAACATAATGAATATAATAACTTTATTATATTATTTTTATTCTATTCCTCCTATGGAAAAGCTGTAAGGTGGGACCAATGACGTGTCTATCAAAATAAATGGAATTACCCTCCAATCAATGTAATAAAAACATTGAAGTAAATTAGGAATCTTCCTATTAATGAGCCCTATTAACTCTCTGCGTCGTTACATACTCTCTCTATATCTTATAAATGTAGAGTTTTGGGGAGGGGTATCAGAAAAGCTTCACCAAGCAATGAAGTTCTGTTGGAGTGCCATAATGTCGAGGCCATAGAGGAAGGATCCGACCTCAGAAGGAGTTGACGTGTGACACCAAAACCCCAAACTAGAGTTTGACGTTCATGCGGCGACAAGAACAACTTGTTGTGGGGATGACAAACAATGAGACTCCCTAAACCAAGATCAATCTCTAACATTTATAGTTAGGGATTTTTTGTGCGTTATTGATTCCCTCTTCCCCATTCTTGAAATTACATGAAAAATGTGGGTCAACTGACTAATGGGTTGACCTGTGATTCTTTCATATTTCCAGGATGTTGTTGTGGGATATCTTGTTGGGGTATATCATGTTGTTTAATTAAACTGTTAATTAAACCCTTAACCCCCTCAGGTTTATGATCTTATGCAGAGGGAAATGCCTAACGAACAAGACACAAATACTCCACAATATTTCAATCCTTGCGCCTCTATGGAAGACCACAAGAACATCAATGCACGCCGTAAGAGGAGGGATGCGTCTTGTTAGCCATGGCGAATGGAAGAGGTGGTTAGAATGACGTCCAGCCGTGGGAAGGGAGGAGGCATGACCACCGCACCACCAACGAACAGAAGCCATGGTCGAAGCCTTGATGGAGGTTGAACACGCCTCTGGAGGGTTCTGCTTTGACAGAGCGGCACCCACGCATCGCCACCGCCTCACCCACCGAGCACGCTTCATACCATCCAAGAATCCTAGAGACATGGGGGTGACACACCCCACATTAGATCAAACCGGGCTTCCACCTTAGAGTTGGGCCACCGCCTACGAGTCGGGCTGCTTCCCTTGGATCCGGTCGCCACCCTCTGAGTCGGGCCTCCACCCTCGGAGCAGGTCAACAATTTTGGGGTCGGGTCGTGGCCCCCAGAGCCGGGCTGCCACCCTCATTTCAGGTTTCCACCCTCAGAGCAGGCTGCCTGCCTTAGATTAAGGCCGTGTAACGCACCGACCCCAGTTACCCAGAGTCGGTGCATTATTACATAACATTGTCATGATCATAGGAAAGATGAAGTCTCTAAAGAACGATTTGTTTAGTATCCTTGGAAACATTATACATATTCATAAAGATTTACATTACATCATAAAAATGAAAACTACAACAACATAGTCTCCATAGACTACACTCTTATCCCCTCATAATATCCCTACAGGTCATTCATAATTTACATTTTCACATCCTGGTAAAAATAAAACCTTGAAAAGGGGTGAGCTCAAATTCCCAGTAAGGATAACAATATAGCGGAAACTTTCACAAATATGAATAAACATTTAAGACTATGTATAACTAAAACAAAAGCCTTTTAAACTTGAACATCAACATTGTATGGTAAAAATAAAATGAAATAATTCCATTTACTTATTCACATGGATATTAGACTAATCGAATAATCACATGCAATATCAATAACCACTTTCATAATGATGGAATGCATAATGCCAGACTATCGTAACCACATAGACAAGGCCTTGTGCCAAGAATACAAATAATATTTTGTCAAGGCCTTGTGCCAAGACACTAGTTTGCCTCATGAGACTTACTGATGCATCAAGGATCTATAGCGGGCTCCACTCGTCACTTACTAAGTCCAATGCATTCCCATATGAAATGGTTTAAACATAACATAAACATTCGTATTAAAACTAGCATACGAAATGTCAATACATTCTCCATAACCCATGAATGGTATAAAAATAACACATCCACATTCAAACATATCACAAAACCTTCAATACAATACGAAAGTTTTGTATCATAATAGATCAATTTTAAATAAGCTTAAAATCCATCAAAGTATGTTGACATAGATGAAATCAAAACTATTTGAGATAAATATCTCTTTTTATTTTGAAATCATTTAAGAGTCATATATTTATAAAATAAAACATTTTATTTGAAAATATTATTATATTCTTGTAAGGGAAGCTTCGACGATTTTATAATATTGGAAAATAGCCGCACCCTCCGTATAAGTTAAAAAAACATTCTTACCTTAATTCTGTGGAAAAGGTTAAAAAGAACCTTGTTTGGAAAACGATGGAAAGTTTCCTTTATAAAACTCTTATAAAAAGACAAAAAAGGGTATAAATGACTTTAACCCATATTATTTTAAATTTTAAAAATGTTTTGAAATTCATTTTTTAGAATCATGGATGTGGATGATAAAGAGATCCCAGTAGATTATTACATATAAACAACCTCGGAAAATGAAGAGATTGCGAAATAAACCCCTACATTGTACTTTTCCCTGGTTGGGGGTAGGTTAACCTCCTGTATAATGGTGAAATAATTGTTATTAAATTATAAAATAATCATATATATTAATATGATATCATATATGATCTTTCAACATTTATTTGTTAATAATATCTTAGAATTATCGTTGTTTCGGGTGTTAACTTACTCGTTTTTTATATGTTTTGTTATGTAAGCCATGTTTGTCATGGATAGGTTGTATCTTATTAATATCCACAATAATATCAAGTCCTTAAAAATTATTTTTAAATCATCAAATGGTAATTATACTTGAATGGATACGATGGAGAATGAATCTCTTCGCGTTCATGGAGACGGTAGTCTGTATGTACGCACGAGCGACAATATCATTATCTTGATATTAAAATAATATATAATTGGATGTTATATCATATATACAGAATAATTATAATGTTATATTTATTATTTACATGAAATAAAAATCATTATTATACCCATCCAAATAATAATAAATTGAATAACAATTACACCACGACGTGGAGACGGTAAGCCGTACGTACGCATGTATGGTGACATGTCATTCAAAGGATTGATATAATACTGAATATGGTTGTACCATATTTATAATAATATTACAGTATATAGGAGATACTGGATTAATTATTTTATAATGGAAATAACAATGAAAAAATATGTTGAAGAAGAAATGAATTTGAAAAAGGGTGGTGAAAACATTTCCTCTTCTTCGGGTTCTTCCTTTTGATTTGATCAAAAGGGCTCCATAGGTTGGTTTTATGACTAAAGGAATGCCTCTAGGATGAAGCGAGGGATGTTGAGAGAGTAGTTGGGTAGAGGTTGGTCGAACCAAGAGGCTTTTATTGTGTGAATTAATGAGGAGGAGTTCCCTTTTATAAGAGGGGAGAGGGGCACCTTTGGAAAGCTAGATATATTATTTCATAATAAATTTATATTCGGTTTCTAATGGATCCAAAGTGGATTATTTAAAAGGTAAGGTGGGTATGGGTCTAAAACCACTCAACCAATAGAATTTAGACAGGTTTTGGTTACTATATTAACCTTATATTTAATTATTAACTCTTAGTAAATTAGTTTCACTTTTACAATGTCTCTTTGTATTTTTATATTATATGGTTAATAAACTTACTATATACATCCAAGAGACCCCCAAGTGGTCCATTAATGATACAAATATCATTATATGAGTCTCTTGGGTGAACCATATATTTTCAGGAATTTAATATCAATTAATAATATAATATTTGTTTTAAAAACTCTTTTATGTCAATTTTGACACTATTCAATAATTTATTTTTGTGAAACTCATAACAGAATTATTACTTCGAACAAAGTTACTTAGGTCAATCCTAAGATGTAATATTATCCTATAAAATTATTGTAATTCATTAAAAGTCTCAAATTATATTTATTTGGGTATTTATAATATCAATTATTTTAATTATTCACTATTATGGTAATTACTACATCATCATTGTGTCATAAATAAATTACATTAATTAGTGTCTAAAAATTACAATAAGATATCATTATGTAGGAAATATTTTTATCTTTATAATGAATATTGAAAATCGAATTTATCTTATGTATAACCCTATATTAAAAAATTTTAGTAAATAAACATTGATTTTAACTCTTTTAACTCTTCTTTGAATTAAATAATAATAAATGACCTAAACTAATCCAAGTAGACCTAAATGATAATATTTTATTCCTAAGATTATTTTTGGTTGAGATACACTAGTCCAATAGAATTAGGACATGTGTTAGGGTAATATTAATATCATTTTTACCCTTAATTACCCAATTTACTTTTAACCGTGGTAAATAAAAGTAAAAAGTTACTATTCACCAAAAATTATTTTCATCTCATTGAACCACGTTTTACTACTTGATATTGACCGTGTCTCTCGGATTTTCAAAATTTCATTCACAGAAGCGGTAAAATTAATTTTTATGAAAAATTCAGTTTTTAAACTACCACTTAGTGGTTTCACTATTCATCAAAAATTGATGTTTTTCTAAATAATGCCAAAATTTCACCCCAATCAATAAATGATATTCCGAATTCAAAACTGATGTCTACTTTACTAAATTCCAAACATATAAGTTTCATTAATTAATATTATAATTAATTCCCGCTGTTACAACAAATATCGTGTTTTTAAGAAACAATATATATCAAAAGATTGACAATTGTTTATGTCCAATTTTAAAGTGAAATTAATTCTAATGAACACCATTAGATAAAATGGTAAAAATATATTCTAATTATACTTTAAAACCACTAAATAATAAAATTTATCACTACAAATTATTTTGATTAAAAAAGTTGTTTTTAAGTATTTTTCACTATTCATAAAAATTGGAAGTTCTCAGAAAAATACAAAAAATTCAACCTAAGATAATTTCAATATTATGAATCCAAAAATGAAGTCCATTTTGAAATATAAAATATAAATAATTTCAAAATGTAGGTATTAATATTCATAATGGCTTGTTTGATTGGTTGTGGTGTGTTAGAACTCGATGTTGCGTACAACATACGCTATCACATTATTCAAAGTGAAGCGTACCATAGAAGCTTGGGGTGTTACATTCTCCCCTCCTTCAAATAATTTCATCCTAGAAATTTCTAGAATACTACCGCATGAAAAAGCACTGGTGGTTCTTCATCATAAGTTCCTCGAGTTCCCACGTTGCCTCTTCCATCTTATGATTTCTCAACAAAACTTTTACCAGACGCGTAGTCTGATTTCTCAACACCTGTTCTCTTGTATCAAGAATCTTGATGGGATATTCGCAATAAGACAAATTGGGTTGTTGTTCTAATTCCTCGTAGGTGAGTGCATGCATTTGGTGAGGCATGTATTTCCTCAATAGAGATACGTGGAACACATCGTGAACTTTGGAGAGACTTGGCGGCATTGCCAATCAGTAAGCTACAACCCCAATTCGTTCTAGAATTTCGAATGGTCTGATGTACCTGGGACTAAATTTACCTTTCTCACCAAAACATATGACTCCCTTCCATGGAGATACCTTCAGGAAAACATGATCACCAACTTGAAATTATAAATCCTTCCTTCGATTAACGGCATTTCTCTTCTACCTACATTGAGCTGCTTTGATGTGATTTTGGATTACCTTCACCATTTCCATCGTTTCCTCTAGCAGTTCTGGGCCTACAAGTTTTCTTTCACCAACATCATCCCAACAGGTTGGTGTACGACATCTCTTTTCATAAAGCGCTTCATATGGTGCCATCTGAATACTCGAATGGAAGCTATTGTTATAGGAAAATTCTACCAGAGGTAAATATTGATCCCACATACCCTGAAAGTCAAGTGAGCAGGATCTCAAATGTATTCTAAGGTTTGAATAGTCTGTTCTGATTGTCCATTTTCTTGAGGGTGGTAGGCAGTGCTCAAATGAAGTTCAGTGTCCAAGGCTTTATAAAGACATTTCCAGAATCTTGATGTAAAATGGGGATCACGATCAGAAACAATCGATAGGGGTACTCCATGAAGTGTCACAACTACATTAATATATAGTCTTGCTAGTCGTTCAATTGGTAAATCTTCCCTTATAGCATGAAAATGTGCTGACTTGGTATGAAGATCAACAATGACCCATATTTCATCATTCCTTCTAGGAGTCTTTGGTAGACCCATGACAAAGTCCATCGTAATATTATCCCATTTCCAATCCAGTATGGGAAGAGGTTGCAATACTCCACCAGGCCATTGCCTTCCAGCTTTCACTTGTTGAAAACACATACATCTTGACACAAAATCTGCAATCTCTCTCTTCATGTTGTCCCACCAAAAATGTTCCTTCAAATCTCTATACATTTTGGTGCTCCCAGGGTGAATTGAGAAATTGGAACTAGGATCATCATCCCGAAATTCCCTTTTTAGATCAGGTATATCGGGAACCCAAAGTCACTTCCCGAATTTCAAAATTCCATCTTCATACACAAAGTCTCTCAATCTCCCATCATTCATAGCTTTAATCTTCTTTTGAAATTCTTCATCATCGATCTGAGAACTCTTAATCCTTTCTAGTAAAGATGGTATGGAAACCATTTGAAAAAGAATTGATGTTTCACCTTCCCTGGTTATTCCCATGTCCATCTTAACTAGATCCATGAAAATTGGATCCCTTTCAATTATCATATTGTTCAAAACTTCATGGCCTTTTCTGTTCAAATCATCTGCCACCTTGTTTTCTTTCCTCTGGTGGTAGTGTATCGTGCAATCATAATCCTTGAGTAATTCAAGTCATCTCCTTTGCCTTGTGTTGAGTTCTTTTCGTGAGAAAATATAATTCATACTCTTGTGATCAGTATAAATCTCACATTATTCACCACAGAGGTAGTGCCTCTGTATCTTCAAAGAAAAGATCACAGATGCTAACTCAAGATCATGAGTAGTATAGTTTTTCTCATAAATTTTCAACTACCGTGATGCATAGGCAATAACCATATCATTCTGCATAAGGACACAACCAAGTCCTTTCTTCGATGCATCACTATAAATAATGAACCCATCATTCCCTGATGGTAGAGTCAATATATGAGAATTGACTAATATTCTCTTGAGTTCTTTGAAACATTCTTCACACACTTTTTTCCAAACAAATTTAACCCCTTTATGTGTGAGCTTCGTTAATGGGTTAGGCAATCTGGAAAAATTCTGGATGAAACATCGATAATAACCTTCCAAACCAATAAAACTGCGTACCTCAGTTATACTCGTAGGTGCTGGACATTCTTGGATTTCCTTGATCATAGATGGATCAACAGAGATTCCATCTTTAGAGACAATATGGCCAAGAAAAGAAATATCCTGAAGCTATAATTCACACTTGCTAAACTTCCCATATATTTCATGTCTTCTCAGAGTCTTCAGGATAATGCGCATGTGATTTTCATGATCTTCGTAGATTTTGGAGTATACCAAGATATCATCAATAAATACCACCACAAATTCATCGAGATATTCCTTGAAAAATCTATTCATCAGATCCATGAATACAGAGGGTGCATTAGTCAATCCAAAAAGCATTACTGTAAACTCGTAATGCACGTACCTCGTACGAAATGCTGTCTTCAGAATGTCTTCCTTTTTCACACACAACTGATGGTATCCAGATCGAAGGTCAGTCTTTGAAAAGTATTGAGATCCATGTAGTTGGTCAAATAAATCATCAATGCGAGGTAGGAGATACTTTTTCTTTATTGTAATAGCATTGATCTCCCTGTAGTCGATACATAACCTCATAGATCCATCTTTCTTTTTAATGAAAATAACAAGGGCTCCCCATGGGGAAACACTAGGGCGAATAAGTCCCTTATTACTCAATTCCTCTATATGTTTCTTTAGTTAAACTAATTCTACAGTGGCCATTCTATAAGGGGTCTTCAATATATGCCTTGATCCAGGAATTAAATCAATGGAAAACTCAACTTCTTGTTCTGGAGGATGTCCAGGTAAATATACCGAAAACACATCTACATATTCTTTCACAATAGGTACATACTCTATTTGAACATTCCTTTCCTCACCCATAGTCATTTCGTTCTCTTCCTCCCCAATAATTGAATTTAGTTGAGCTACTGGAGGTGGATCTAGATAAGAATTAGGTGGTGACGATTCTGATCTAAAGATAAGGTGTTCCTTATCGTCATCATCAAAAATTGTAACCTCCTTATTCTTACAATAAATCTTCGCATCATAATCCGAAATCAAATCCATACTGAGGATTATATCAAACTCAATCATAGGTATGACGATGAGATCATTAGATAAAGAATATTTATGTGCTGTAATGAGGACTGATTCACAAAACTTTGTTGCAATGATACTTCTCTTAGGAGTTTTAACTGAAAACTCCTTTGTTAAATAAAATTGGAAATATCTAATTTTCATAGCAAACTGGGAAGATATGAAACAATGCGATGGTCCAGAATCAAATAATGCATTTTCTAAACATGAGGAAACCTTTAAATTACCTGCCACCACGTCTTTCGGGGCTTCTACCTCAGCAGTAGTGATAGCATAAGCTTGGCCTTGATCCCTTGGCCTTTCCTAAGGTAAGTTCCCCTGACTCAAAGGACATTCATTTGCATAATTTCCCATATCCCTGCAATTGTAGCATTGAACATTGGTAACTTCCTTCTTTCATTTGCATTCAAGAGCGTGGTGGCCTTTTCCACCACACTTGTAACAGACACGCTTTCCCTTCAAGCAAGTACCGGGGTGTTTCTTCCCACATTTACCATAGGATGGATATTCAACCATTCCTTTCTTCCCCTTATTTCCATTCCCAGATTGATCATCAAATCTCTTATTCTCTTTCTTTTCTTTAAAGTCATAAGACTTAGAGAATTCCTTTTCGGTCTTGGTAGAACATGAGATAATGTCTTCGTACGATGAATAAGATTGTGAGACTAATGCTCGACGGGGAAATAGTTTTAACCCATCAAAGAAATGATCAATCTTACTTCTTAGGTTACGTATATAATCTCCAAAATACCTTGCTATCCTTGTATAGTTAGCCTCATACTTTGCAACATTCTCATCCTCCTTTTGTCTCAGACTCAGAAATTGCCTTTCCATATCTGCTCGATGGTCACGAGGAAAGTATTTTTCTAAAAACAGATCTTTGAACTCCTTCCATTCCATATTTGATACTTCATCATCTTCCTTCATGTTTTGAATCCATGACCACCATTGATCAGCATCTCTAGTGAGGCGGTAAACTTCCACGATAACTTTTCCCTTTCACTACTCCCCAAAGCCTAAAATATTTTCTCTAGGGAATTTATCCATTGCTCAGATACAAAGGGATTTCTACTCCCATTGAATGTTGATTTTTGATTCCTCATGAATCGATCTAACATTGATCCACCACGCTGTGGATCAGGGTGCTCCATACGGGTAAGGTTATTATTCATAACCTGAGTGAGTTGTCCCCTATGGTGATTAGTTAATCGGCACCAGTTGCATCACCAGCTCCACTATAATTATCATGAGCAGGAGGGAAATCCCTACTTGGAGTGCGTGCATTGATACAGTTTCCATTTCATCCACTAGGTGCCATTTCTAAACAATGGCATAATCTAGATCAGTTTATGAATCAGAATACATAATTCCATACTTATAAAACACATAACATAAATTGGACTATTTATGGAAATAATCCATAATCATAAAAATGTTTTCCTTGAGGAAGTATATACTCATAAACCCTTCATAATGATTTGTATATAAAATGAGAGTTATCCTAAGCATATCCCCTGGGAGTGTTGTAACCAAGAGTGCAGCAAGGCACGTTGTCACGCACCAGTTCCCATTCGAGTTTAGCTCAAAGTGGTGTTTTCGAGTTTTACCCCTAGGTACATCTGTGCCAGAGCCGCCTCTACCTGCTTGTATCCAGAATGGGATGTATTGCTTGGAAAACTCAAAAAATCTCTACAATTCCAAGAATTCTAGGAAGTTCTTCTATACTAATCCTCAAAGTTCATCTTAGGTCTACGTGCTCTAATCAGAGTTTATCTAAATCTAGCTTCCAAGGTTTGTACTAAACATCCTCTGATTCCAACTGTAATGCCCCGACCACAGTTACCCAGAGTCGGTGCATTATTATATAACATTGGCATGATCACAAGAATGATCAAGTCTCGAAAGACCGATTAGTTTAGTATCCTTGGAAACACTAGATATATTCATAATGTTTTACCTTACATCATAAAAATGAAAAACAAAAACATAGTCTCCATATTCTGCACTCTTATCCCCTCATAATATCCACACAGGTCATTCATAATTTACTTCTTCACATCCTAGGAAAAATAAAACATAGAAAAGGGATGAGCTCAAATGCCCACTAAGGATAACAATATAGCGGAAACATTCATAAATAAGAATAAACATTTAAGGCATTGTATGACTAAAACAAAATCCTTTTAAACTTGAACTTCATCATAGTATGGAAAAAATAAAATGAAATAATTCCATTTACTTATTCAGATGGATTTTCTACTAATCAAATAATCACATGCAATATCAATAACCACATTCATAATGATAGAATGCATAATTCCAGACTATCATAACCACATATCCAAGGCCTCGTGCTAAGACTACAAATAATATTTTTTCAAGGCCTTGTTACAAGACACTAGTTTTTATTATTAGACCTACCGATGCATCGAGGAGCTATAGTAGGCTCCACCCGTCACTTACTATGTCCAATGCATTCCCATATGTAAAGGTTTAAACATAACATAAACATTCGTATTAAAACTAGCATACGAAATGTCAACACTTTCTCCATAAACTATGAATGGTATAAGTATAACACATCCATAGTCAAACATATCACAAAACCTTCAATACAAAATGAATGTTTTGTATCAGAATAGATCAATTTCAAATAAGCTTAAAATCCATCAAAGGATGTTGACATAGATGAAATAAAAACTATTTGAGAGAAATATCTCTTTCTATTTTGAAATCATTTAAGTTTCATATATTTATAAAATAAAAAATTTTCTCTGAAAATATTCTTATATTATTGTAAGGGAAGCTTCGACGATTTTATAATGGCGGAAAATAGCCGCACCCTCCGTATAAGTTAGAAAAACATTCTTACCTTAATTCTGTCAAAATGGTTAAAAAGCACCTTGTTTGGAAAACGACAGAAATATTCCTTTATAAACCTCTTATAAAAAGTAAAACAAGGATATAAATGACTTTAACCCATATTCTTGTAAATAGTGAAAATGTTTTGAAATACATTTTTAAGAAACATGGATGTGGAGGATAAAGAGATCTAAGTAGATTATTACATATAAACAACCTCGGATAATGAACAGATTGTGAAATAAACAATGAACTTGTACTTTTAATCTGTTGGGGGTAGGTTAACCTCCTGTATAATGGTGAAATAATTGTTATTAAATTCTACTAAAATCATATATATTAATATGATATCATATATAATCTTTTAACATTGATTTTTAATAATATCTCAGTATTATCATTGTTTCGGGTGTTAACTTACTCATTTTTTATATGTTTTGTAACATAAGCCATGTTTTTAATGGATAGGTTGTATCTAATTCATATCCAGAATGATATCAAGTCCTTAAACATGATTTTTAAATCATAAAATGATAATTATACTTGAATGGATATGATGGAGAATGAATCTCATCACGTTCGTGGAGACGGTAGTCCGTACGTACGCACGAGCGACAATATCATTCTTTTGATATTAAAATAATATATAATTGGATGGTATATCATATATAAAGAATCGTTATCTTGTTATTTTTATTATTTACATGAATTAAATTTCATTATTATACCCATCCAAATAATAATATATTGAATAACAATTACACCACGACGTGGAGATGGTAAGCCGTACGTACGCGTGTATGGTGACATGTCATTCAAAGGATGGATATAATACTGAATATGGTTGTACCATATTTATAATAATATTACAGTATATAGGAGATACTGGATTAATTATTTTAGAATGGGAATAACAAAGAAAAAAGCAGTTGAAGAAGAAATGAATTTGAAAAAGGGTGGTGAAAAAATTTCCTCTTCAATGGCTTCTTCCTTTTGATTTGATCAAAGGGGCTCCTTAAGTTGGTTTTCTGACTAAAGTAAGGCCTCTAGGATAAATTCAGGGAAGTTGAGAGAGTATTTTGGTAGATTTTGGCTGATTCAAAATGCTTTGAAGGTGAGAATTAATGAGAAGGAGGAGTGCCCTTTTATCAGAGGGGTGAGGGGCACCTTTGGAAAAGCTAGAATTATTATTTTATAATAAATTCATATTCTTTTTCTAATGGATAAAAATTGTATTATTTAAAGGTTAAGGTGGGGAGGTGTAGAAAACCACCCAACCAATATAATTTAGACCGGTTTGGGTTACTATATTAATCTTATCATTAAGTATTAACTCTTAGTTAATTAGTTTTACTTTTACAATGTCCCTTTGTATTTTTATATTATATGGTTAATAAACTCACTATATACATCCAAGAGACACCCAAGTGGTCCATTAATGATACAAATATCATGATATCAGTCTCTTGGTCGAACCATAGATTTTTATGAATTTAATATCAATTAATAATATAATATTTGTTTTAAAAACTCTCTTATGTCAATTTTGACACTATTCAATAATTGATTTTTGTGAAAATTATAACAGAATTATTACTTAGAAAAAGGTAACATACGTCAATACTAACATGTCATATTATCCTAGAAAATTATTTTTATTCATTAAACGTCTCAAATTCTATTTATTTGGGTATTTATAATATAAATTATTTTAATTTTTCACTATTACGGTAATTACTGCATCATCATTGTGTCATAAATTAATTAAATTATATAATTTATAAAAATTATAAATAAAATATAATTATGTATGAAATCTTTTTATATTTCTAATGAATATTTACAATCGAATTTATCTTATGTATAACCCTATATGAAAAATGTTTTAGTAAATAAACATTTATTTTAACCCTTTTTACTCTTCTTTGAATTAAATAATAATAAATGTCCTAATCTAATCCAATTGGACCTAAATGATAATATTTTCTTCCTAAGATTATTGTTGGTCGTGATAAACTTGTCCAATAGAATTAGGACATGTGTTAGGGTAATATTAATATCATTTTTACCCTTAATTACCCGGTTTACTTTTAACCGTGATAAATAAAAGTAAAAAGTTACTATTCAATAAAAATTATTTTCTTCTCATTGAACCACATTTTACTACTTGATATTAACCGTGTCTCTCAGGTTTTTGAAATTACATTCACAGAAGTGGTGAAATTATGTTTTATGAAACATTCAGTTTTTTAACTACCACTTAGTGGTTTCACTATTCATCAAAAATTGAAGTTTTTCTGAATAATGCCAAAATTTCACCCTAATCTATAAATGATATTCTGAATTCAAAAATGATGTCTATTTTAAAAAATTCCAAACATATAAGTTGCATTAATTAATTTTATAATTAATTCCCGCTCTTACAACAAATAGCGTGTTTTTAAGAAAGAATATATATCAAAAGATTGGCAATTGTTTATGTCCAATTTCAAAGTGAAATTAATTATAATGAACACCATTGGATATAATGCTAAAAATATATACTAATTATACTTTAAAACCACTAAATAATATAATTTATCATTATAATTTATTTTCATTAAAAAAGTTGTTTTTAAGTATTTTTCACTATTCATAAAAATTTGGAAGTTCTCCGAAAAATACCAAAAAATAAACATAGGATAATTTCGTCATTCTGAATCCAAAAATGAAGTCCATTTTGAAATATAAAATATATATAATTTCAAAAAGTAGGTATTACTATTAATAAAGGCTATTTTGATTGGATGTGGTGTGTTAGAACTCGATGTTGCATACAACATACACTATCACATTATTCAAAGAGAAGCGTACCGTAGAAGCTGTGGTGTTACATGAAGCCTCCCTCATGAAAGGTCGCTGCACTGGGATCAGGTCATTGCTTTAAGACCCAGCCGCCGCCCTAGTGGGAGGTCACCCACAGACCGGGCCACCACCCTAGCACTCCTCTTCCCTAGCATGTCGCCGCCCTAGCAGGTCGCCTCTTTAGCAGGTCACCACCCCATGTGTGTCGGGATGACCCTCTTGCGTTCCGGACCAGACATCGGCTCTACGGGCTGAGTCCCTCTCTACCTAGCCCATACCAGGGTGGGCCGGGTTGGTCCCACTGCATCGGACCAGGCCCATAAACTCTCAAAGGACCTTATTGTGAAAAGAAGATGCATGTTTGACGAACTGCCTATGGCGTTGGGAACATTGATGTAAGGCGGTACTTTATTCCTAATCCATTAGAGTTTTAGAGAAACTTGGAGTTTGGCCAAGTTGGATCACACCCGAATCCAACCAGGCACTCGACACTGAGATGCCAATAACGCACAGACTATGTGTCTAATTGAAGCGACCTCTTTTGCGTTGGAACCCTTATGACAAGTCAGATCATCAGGTTTCTTTTTGTGAGGTTTCTTTCTGGTTGAGATACGACTAATGAATTTTGGAGTGGTTCTCCCAAGGGAACTCTGTATGCAATCCTACGACAGGCTAAGACCTCATGACTATTGGCTTTTCAACTCAAAATGACTCGATGACTATGGTACACGATGAGGAGGAGTACCTTAGTAGACCACGATGGTGGTTGGTGGTTCTGTGTGACCTGGCAGGCCACAGTGGGGAGCATCTGTGGTACTCGATGGGGAAGATTACCTTTGCTGATGGCATGGGGGGGGGGCTCTATGTTACCCGATAGAATAATAATAAGTGATGGGATAGTTCATGGTTATTGAGAAGTGCCTCTGTGTGATGCAGTAGAACCACTGTACTCGATAGAGGAGTAGATCTCCAGAATCCAAGGCATTCGATGTTGTGTCTTAGTATGTTACTTGTTACTATCCCTAGAATAAATCCCAGTGTGATCTGTCTTATCTTTGTGATTGTGATTAAGGTTATGTTGTGTTGTAATATACCTATGTGGTAGAATACCTTCATGGTGTTACCCTGTGGTTTTTCTTTTAGTAATTTTAGGAGACCACCGGGGTCTCAGGGTCCCTACTGAGTATCATTATACTAACCCATACAAGAGATTTCCCTGCACCTTGTTGGGTCTTGTGTCGATGACATACATCATTGATTGAGGCTGAGGGATCCTATACTTATGGTTCTCATTGGTGGACCATTTGACATGACATGACTCAGAGGAAGAGAGAAGACATGGAGTGCAGTGGAGGCGATATGTACCTTCCCTTCATTTAGAAACCTCAGAGGACGACCCAATAGCTGTTTTTATTTTTCTTTCAGTTGTACTTTACATTCAGTCCTACTTTTACTTTTACATTTGGGCTCGTATTCGGGCCCATTTTACATTCAACACTCTTTTGCTACAACAGTTTACTTCAAAGTTGCTTCTTGATGTGTTCTCGGACCGTGTGTTTGTACAAGTTTAAAGTCAATTTTCTCATTTTTTGGAATATTCCTTTCAGTGCATGACGTATGCACCTGTCTGATGCAAGGCGGGCTTGAGGTAGTCACGGAAGAGGCCCTAGGGTACAGGTCATGACAAAACTATTAAAAAATGAAACAGAAATGAAATTACAATCCTTTATGCAAAATGATGCTTTCCCAATTACATGATTCCTCCAAAAAATGGTCTACATACTCCCACATTAAGATGTAGGGTGTGAGAAATAGATCTAAATAGGATACCACTAATGAATCTATAAAAGTTATAATAACGATAATGGAAATTTCCAGGCATTAAAACAAAAATTTTTATAAAATTTTTTATAATTAAATAAATTTGATATCCCAGTTTCAAAAAAGTCCCTGAATTTTCACAAATTTCAATCGAAACATTTAAAAAATTATCTAAAGATACCAAAATATAATTACAAATATGATCCAACATAAATTAAATAAATAATTTAATATAAAATAAAAAATAATAATTCCCCTACCACCCATGATTTATATTATACTAAAGTATGTGGTAGACACTCACAAGCCCAAAATGCATAAATTGGGATCAGAAATAATATCGGGACCCAACATACACCATCGAAATATAAGAGGATACCTCCTAGTGGTGTCATGAATAATAAGGCTACATGTGTGTCTATATCAATATACCAATGGTTCCCACTGTCCAATGTTCATCAATAACCTTTTTTATAAAATGATCTCAATTTTTGAAAAAAAAATTCAAATCCAAGACAATCTGCTTCCGGGATTGAAAATCATTTTTCCCATTTAATGTCAAGGAAACTCTACTTTCAAGGAAACCCCAATTTATAACATTAATACATACCTATATAAATTTCAACACATTCCATTCTATTTAAAATATCATGGAAATCAATAAAAAATATATGATATTTAAGAAATTAAAATAATTAGATAGGTCCACCTACCAAAAGAGAATATAAAAACTAAATGCCATTGACAAAGGGGTATGGGAACCACAAGATATTCTTTTGGAAGATAAGTCATGACAGAGAAATTAAATATTTTATAGAAAACACAATAAAATTTTCAATCCCTAAAATATTGATTCCACACCAATAAATGGGATTGAAACTAAGAGGAAGGTTTTTTCAGAGAGTTGAAGCCCCTTAACCTACTAATCAGTAAATGAACAATTTTTTCTAGATGATAGGAAGGACACCAAAATTTTCTAGTGTAAGATCTCTAGCCAAGAGGAGAAGGCTGTAAGATATAATGAATCCTCAAATTCAAAAAAAACTTCTAACAAATGGAACGTTGGGAGTTACATGTTGTGAAATCATTAACTCATTGTGAGTCTATTTAATTTTGAGTTATACTAAAAATCACATAACCATTTAATTTTGAAACAAATTTTCTACTTTGCATGATCTGTAAAAACACATGTTTTCAATTCTACCAATGGGATGATTCCCAAAAAAAATTCACATCATGAAACCTTACTAAATGCCCTGTAACGACATAGTGAATAGAAAAAAAAGACCTTGGAAGAGTAAAAAAATCCTACAAAATCATCAATTCGACATTACATGTATCCTACCAATTCAGATCTCAAAATTCAATCCACATTGAAATGGACACCCAATAAATTGATGATAACATTCCTAATCGATATGCAATAAAATTTTACAACCTCCCCACCATATAATCTCTATGCACTTAGAAATAGATACAGATTCAAGATGCATAATAATTGTATCCTACTACTACATCATCAAAAACTCATTCTACCACATCTCATGGAGATCATGTCTACACTTCCATAGTACGTGGACTAGGGAATCATTTTTCCAGGAAATACCATATCATGTCCATCTGTAATTGTAACTAGCTACTCAAACAATGTGGTATCGGGATCAATAACAACATTTTTCCATCTAACCAATTGTGATGTATCTGTCACATGCATCTTAATTTGGGAAACCAGAAACATGTCATGTATAGTATTCAATCCATATGGTAATAGAAATCGATAGGCCTACCGCCCCAATCTCTCAACAATCCCAAAGGGACCCATAGACATCAGTTCCCAAAAACACTACATACCCAACAAATGATACCACATGTGATGTGAAACTCTAAGAAAGACTTGATCACAATTTCAAAAAACTACTAGCAGATGAGGATAGTCCACATAAGATTTATGATGACTCTATTTCAATATCAAATATTTCGAGATCATGTTCAATGCCTCTATCATCTTTCGAAAAACAATAAAACAGACCAAGAACCACTCTCCCATCTCTTCCAAACAAAAGGGATACAGATATGGACACCAATAAAAATCCTCTAGAGGAGCCATTATATTTTAAGCCTATAATATATTTTAATGGAAAACTTTACCGAAGGAATGTGTAAATGCCATGATCCTTTTAAATCAAGAAATCATGCTTGCAGCATATCATCATGTTCCTAGATATCAATCCATGTTTTTCCCTAATCTTGTGGATGATAAGCTATGCTTAATTTCCATTAGGGCCACATTTCCTCCTAAAATGTTTTCCAGAAACTAGATATGATACTTGAGTCCCTATCAGAATTGTAGAATAATCCCCATGATGATTCACATTATCTAATATGTACATCTACCCACACTGGTCAACATTCATCATTTAATTTATTGGAATGAAATTTTATGATTTTGTGAGTCTATAAATAATCACAAAAATTGAATCCCTCCCACACGGATTCCTAGGAAAAAATAATTTAATACATAGAAATTTCATTAAAATTACAAACTAGAATGGATAAAGGTTGAAACAGTTTTTTTGGTAATTGGTTCTCTCCCTAAAATCTTTGTAAAGTGTGACACTATGATAGAAAATACACAACAAACCACATCATCCCAAGCCAAAATTACCTACATCTCAAATAATAGTACATGTTTCTTTCCTTACGGTGCATGGGACATTGTGAACAACGTCCACTGTCAAAAAAATCATATCTCATGTAATAAAGGATATGCAATATTCTAATAAATCACAAAGCACCACTAAGAGACCAAGAAAACTCACATAAGGTCTTCCCATCATTTAGGATTAATCTTATGAATCAACTAAAATTGTTTGTCATATGATCAACTCAAAATAACTCATAAAAATAAGATTCAAAATTTAAAAAATCTACGAACAAATATCCACCAACCTCCTCTATGCCCTAGATCATTTCTAAAAAATCATCCCATCTCACACTACTATTCAAGTGATTTCCTCCCAACATGCCCCAATAATATTATGATCAATGCATAGGACACCACATTCCTTATATGAGGGGTATAGAAGACATCAGAATCCAAATTCTAAAGATAATCCACCCAGGGTCTTTGCCTTATGTTAATATCACACTATGTGATGAAATATTTCAATATCATATGATCTTAATATACATTAAATTATATCAAAAGTTATTGGGATGCCATTATATGAGAGAATTCTTATCATTCTCCAACCCAATATCATGTATAGTGTAGTTATTCTCAGGAGTGAGTATCTAGTGAGATCCATAAGCCACAAATTATTCCCCTTCATCAAGAAACACCGCAAATCTATACCCAAATCATCACCAAAGACATCATTACCTAAACCTATTTTTGGAAGAATCAAAACTGGTGATTGAGTCAAACTCATTATTAGCACCTCAAATGATCTCTATCACATTTCCTTCCATTCGATCATTTCACCATTAAGTGATAAATATTTCATAAATCATTCAAGCATGGAGAAGTCACGAACAAGCCACTAATAATAACCTAATATAACCACGAATCATCTAATCTCAAACATGTTTCTCAGTTTCACACACAACATAACTACCTACATCTTTTTTGGATCAATTAATACTCCCATCTATGATATCACATTCCCAAAAAACATCACTTCACAGATCTTAAACACGCACATGGAAGGATTACCTTACAAGAGATATTACCTCATGGTTTGAATAATCATTTATAAATGGTATATGTGCTCCCTCTCTATCTTGATTTAAAAGAATATATCATATTTGAACACCAAAAAAATGATTCCATGAACTGATGAATGATTCGGTTCATCAAAGCCATGAATACTTCAGGAGTGTTACTCAGTCCAAATAGCATATTTGAAAACTCAAAATTTCCATATCCACATTGAAAATAATGTATTCGGAATATCCTCTTCTAATACACTAAACTGGATGTACCCCAACTACAAGTGAACCCTATAAATCCAATGAAACCCTCTAATCTAATCATGGAGATCCCCAATCCAAGTTAAAGGATACTTGTTCTTTACAGTCACTTGATTCAACTTTAGATTGTTAATAAAAATTATAAGAATTATTTTATCCTACTGAGTAATGATTTTAGGCAGAGGCCATGGTGACACACTAGGAAAAATAAATCCATTCAACTCCAGTACCTAATGAAATACTTTAAGTTCCACTAACATTGAAGGTTCCATTCCATTGAATGGAATATAATTTGGAATCATTCCAGGTAATAGGTCAACAGTAAACTCAACCTCTCTCTATAATTCAAAGGTATAAAAATCATCTAGAATGTCCTCAGGGTGTGCACAAATACCCACATGCAGCTGACTACACACCCATGGGGAAACTAAATCATGAAACATTTCTGAAAATTGGAATGATATTAAGATGACATGTGGAATAGCCATGCCTTTCCTTTCTGATCTGGAGTCCCAATAACCCTAGAAAAGATGAGTGGAACCACCATCTAGTAATAACTAATCTCGATGGGGATGAATTTCCATCAGGGAAATTATGTTATTCTTCTAATCCATGCTGATAATAAAGTTAATGATAGAAGGATAAAGAACTATGGTATCCCAAACCACCAAAAAGTGGATGATCACCACCCGAAATAGAGGACACATAAAACCATGTTTGAATCTCTTTCCCAAAAGCATGGAAATAGAGAACACAAATGGAAACATATCAAAGTGAAAGCACAAAATGTCGAACAACATTGATGATATAAAAAAACGAGTACCAATTGTATCAAACAATCTATCACCAAAAAAAATAAACAACATACCCTTAATAATATCCATTCCAACTTCATTTTCATCTAGTGCACCATCTATTTCATAATTTTAACCATACATTGCCAATTAGAAATCCCCCTTGGCCTAGGATTGATTCCTACCAAACCTGAAACCATCAACATGAGCTTGTAACCCATTCATGAAAGGGGATCTCACCTTACTGCCTTGGTACATCTTATCACATAAATGATTCAGATTACTAGATCACCCATAATGATGATAACGTCTAGGAGCCTCCATACACAATGGCATGATATTAAAACACCTCCCACATAGGTACCAAATATCCTATTACATCACAATAGAATCCCATGAAACTTGTCTAGTAGAAAACTACTCACTCTTGAGAAATCTTTTCATACCATAATAAGCACCATGGTTAACTACTCTGCACACTATAACTCCACCCATGCATATCCTACCAAAAATTTCTATTTCATGTAATGCTACATTACCCACCATCTGTGAAATGGTTGAAAGAAAAAAATTTAACTACCATAGAATGAATATCACCCCTCAGTGCGATCTCGAAACTATGAGCCTTCACGTAATCCTCGATGATAATCTCTGGTACCAAATTCACCAAATCATCAAAGATGGTGGATTATTATAGAAATGAATTCATCCATTATTCCAATTTTATAAACTCTCAGGAATTTACTACATTTAATGTATACTCATAAAAATTCAGATTGATGAACTTCTTGAAATAATCCTAGGTATGTCCATTGTGAAAATTGTCTTGCAATATTGAATCCCACCATCTTCATCATGGTCCGTCATGCAAAATCCACCTTAGGATCCACATGATTGTTCAAAATGTTGGAGAACCTCTAAATATATTAGAGCCACTATTATGACTTTTATAAACCTTTATTACCCAGGAAGACATGTGGATGTTTATTTTTAAAATCTAAACCATAATACAATTCCCATCTTGGGTCCACTAAACCCACTAACCCTAGATTTTGATTAGTATGGATCGCTACTTTAACTAAAGAAGGGTCCACTGAAGTATCTTCCTATGGATATTGTAATGCGGATTCTCCATTTTTATTTGGAAGATCTCTTCTATGTGGTATTATCTATAAAACATATACAACAACTGGATTTCTATGACAAAATTACAAAACCACCAAATTGAAAAAATTAATCCAAAACCATTATATAAAAAATATGAATTTAAAGTAGTTATGAATTCTATCCTAAATGAATAACACATTTTGAATAGAATATGTCTCTATTAATAAACTATGCACTTATATTATTCATATAAACATACACACACCACATCCCCAAACCCTTTAGATAGGTTAATTTAAATAAACATTCAATGAAACTTATTAAAAAGAACCTAAATACCCAATCTTGGACATAGAGAAAATTTTATGGCCACCCATGGAGACTTGGGTTCAGTAATTGGAGGGAAATGGCCAAGACAAATTTCCAAAACTATTTTCTTAATATCAACAATCCTACTGCTATCTACTCAAGGAACTAAAACAACTCATGATGTGCTGACACAATAAAATATGAGTCATCATATTGATAATAAATTTTAATAGAAACCCAGGGCCAACCAGACCAGTCATCCGTGTCATCCCATTACAGTGTGTGGTAAAACATAATTAACAATACATGTCTTATATATAATAAAGAAATACATAAATCCAGACTACTATGTGAAAAAATCAAAAAAATTGTCCATGTAGGATAAACCAAAAAATACCCATCAACTCTAGAAAAAAATTTCATAGGTGACCAAGTGTCACCTCCAAACAACTCTAAAATGAATCTAAAATGTAAATATATGACTTATTGCTATATATTGGTTTTCATTTACCTGAATCCTGAAAATTAAAAAACTCTATCGCTTCACACATGAAGAAGTGGGGTGTGATCATCAGATCCTAGTAGGATACCACAAACAAATCATTACAAATTCCAATAACAATAATGAAAATTTCCAATATTTAAAACAAAACTGTTTTCAAAGATGTTTTATAAATGAATCAATTTTAAATCACTTTTTCAATAAATCCTTGAATTTTCTAAAATTTCAAGTCAAAACATAAAATAAGTATATAAATAAACCGAAAAAATACATATGTGATCCAACATTCATCGAATAAATCATGTAATAAATAAACAAAAACAATAATTGAATTACCATTCACACACTAAAATATTGTACGATATGAAATTGACACTTATAGGCTCAAAAAAGTCATAAACCATGATATAAAATAACAACAAGCCCTTACATAGACCATCAATATATATGTGGTTTCCTACTATTGGTTTCACACACTCTAAGGCTACCTATATCTCTATCTCAACGAAACCAAGGATCCCACAATCAAATATTTTTCAATAAATTTTTTTAAAAATGATCCTCACATTTGTATAAAGTAGTTTAAAATTCATGAAATTCTTCTTCAGGGTTTGAAAATGGATTTATACATTTTAAATCAAAGAAATTCCATTTTTAAATAAATTCAAATTTAAAACATGAATACATACCCCATTCAATTTCATCGCATGGAATTCCATTCCAATTCACATGAATAAATAATAGTAAATATAATAAACTAACAAAGTAAAAATTATTGAACATATCCACATTCCTAAAGAGCATAGAAACCTAAACTGTATTTGCTGATTGGGATTCTGAACCCCAAGATCTGCCTTCAGAAGATAATTCATGACCAAAGACTTAAAAGAATTGATTGAAAAAACAATACAGTCACTAATAACTAATAAAATGATGTCCCAACCATCAAAAATATTGAAACCAAGAGTAAGGATCACCCAAAGACATGAGGTGCATAACCGTATTGATCAATCGTTGAACGTATTGATTCTTCTAGCAGTAAGGCACCTAATATTTCATTGGGTAAGCGATTTGGCATAGTGGAGAAGGCTACAAGATAGAATGAAGTCAAATAAATACCTAATGTCACCACAAAATTGTAATTTGGGGAATCCAACATCCAATAGTGTTATAGACATTATGAATCTAATTCATTTTTAGTAATGGTGAAATTTTTTCTCTATTTAATTAAAACTCATATTTTCACTTTACACGACATGTCCACCTAACATGACATGTAAAAACTCATGATATGAATTACACAGAATGGATGAGTATGACAACTATTAAATGACATGAAACCCTAATACACATCATGTAACGTCTTAATTAACAGAATAAAATTCCCATGGAGTAGTTGAAAATCCAACAAAACTATGTCTTCAGCATTACTGGTATCCTCCATTTTGAGGGACGAAACTATTCACCCAATGAAAAATGTAAAGTAGTGAAAATGATATGAATATACCGAGATGAATGGAAATGGGGTTTTACAACTCCTATGTCCAACTTTTCCATATCGATATCCACTTTTGATATCCAGGTAGTGATGTAATTTAATGTAAAACACTCACTCTATCATTTAACAATATTATAGGTCATTTGACAACACATTAACTCGTCCATAGACTTATCCTTAGTTTAATCCCCAGATATATCCTTATAAATATCCATAGGGTTCTCTCTAAATTTTTCTAATTCTAGTATCTAATGGTTAACTAAAATATTTATTTGATACTAAAAATCGTGATCTAGGATTCTCATTCATGTATATTAAATCATTTTAGATGAAAATTCAGCACATTAAAAAATTAAACGCATGAAGAACAAAATAGTTTAATGTATTCAAAATCATGGAACACAATATTATAACTTGATAAGTGTTCACCAATTTTTAACACCAATATCTCCTAATTTAGTAATTCTACATAAAATATTTTTCCATAATGGGGGAAAGGAAACATAAGAAAGTGTGAGATCAGATGAGTAGTGAGGTTAAATAAAGTAGATTAAAATTTATAAACTGAAAAAAAGGCTTTAAGAAAATTATAATTACATTTAATGGTAATATCATATATATCAAAGATCATACACATGAATCCTAGAAAAATGATTGGATTATCATTATAAAGGAATCATAATGGAATCAAGATAATTATTCATGAGATCGTAAGATAAGTATAAGACATATAATTGTGTTATAAAAATAAATATATGAAATTATTTCCATAGTATTGAAGGAACATTTAATAAATAAATTGTAGGGGAATGGGTTCACTCCCCAAACCATCTTATTAGTCAAGGTTCACATCCAGGACCATCTTAGTAGTCAAGCTTCACTCCCAAGACAATCTTAGTAGAAAACGTCCCTCAATAAAATTAGTTCACTTAAAATTACATCCATGTCTATCTCATGAGATATAAATCATTAAAAAAGGCATTTGAATGAGATATAGGTATGACTCACCACATATTTAAATCATACATATGTGTGACAGAAGATAATAAAACATTAATTATATCGTGACCCATAAAAATGTATGGGATTCATAAACATAATATCATAACCAATGAAATGAAATTTTTATTAAAAAAATTTCTCCATACCCTAACCTTTTTTAAATACATAGGTTTCATAATCTTTTCATCATAGAATAAACCATGAACTGATGTTTGTATTATGAGGATTTTATCATGGTATAACACGCGGAAGAGAAACAGGTTTCACAAAAACAATTGTCTTAATCATAAACCATTAAAATAAAGAATAATATGTTTTTTTCATGGATCATATCCCCAAAAATTTATAAAATATATCAAAACATTTAATCATAGATTGAAGAGGTTTTTAATGATTGGTTGGAGAATTTTTAATGTAAATATGTTTTCATTTAAAATTATTTTTTTAATAAATAATAATGTTTAAAAATGACTTTCCTTGATAAAATATTTAGAATATTATGAGATATTATTAAATTCATTTTGAACATTTATTGAGTAAATATTAATTTATACTTTGAAAACAATTTTCAAAATATAATAATTTTTGGAAATAGTTTTCTTTGATATTTACCTTGAAAACTAAAAAAGTAATCTTTGTAATCAATTTTAATATTTTTTTAAATATAGAAAAATTCAAATTCATTTTCGTTGAAAATTATATTAATGTATCATTGAAATAACATTTAATACATTTGAATAAAACATATTTTTGAATGAACATAGATTAACAACTGAAGAGAGAAATAATTTCATATTTTATCCAAAAAAATTTCTAAATTTTCTTATATTCTAAAGTGTGGATAAATTGTATCATTATATGAAGATATCTAGAATAACTAGAGTATAAGAAATATCATGAGAATTATGGGTCGTAGATAAGTATATTGAAACTTTAGAAACCTAATCCTTAATAATCCCAATAAATGATGATATTGTAACATAAAAACATTGCCACTTTGATAATATTAAATCATAATACCCTTAAGGGAATAACATAAAAAGAGTTTTAGAATTTCATTATTTTGAGTAAATTATTGGTATTCCACTTAAATGGTGTAGAAAATACCCCTTCTAAATAATTATTGGGGCATAATATAACATATTCCTTAAAGAAAGTAAATTAAGACACAATTCCCTTACTGATTAGGTAATTTTAGAACCATAATCCCCTACGAAGAAAGATCCTTATAAGGATGTGAAATTAATAATAACTTTTGTTTATAATTATAAAATAAATCCTCATGATTTATATACACAACATAGAAGAAAATGGTGTTGAATAGAACATGTGTTTCAAAAATGTTAAAAATGAGACAAAGATCCCTTACCACATGTCTTGATTATTTTGTAAATGTTCAAACCTCATTTATAATAAATATATTTATATTTTAAATATACTAAAAAAATTATATTTATCCAACCATATATGTGTTTATTATGACGGTGTATTACCCTTTTATGAACAATCCCCTGATAATGTAACATTTTGTGTAACAACTACATTTTTTCGTATATGTTTTGACTTATTATTTATGGACTGTTGACATTGATCATTATTTCATTACATCAAAGATTTAAAACATGATATATATATATATATATATAATATATAAATCCATTATGTTATTATTTAGATTAACTAATTCATAATAGTGATAATAAACAAAATACACTATTGATTGAGATGGTAGGTAGTATATACGAATGATCATTGTTTCCATTTTATTATAGTAATTAATGAAAGAGTGTAAATTATTAATATAAATTATCATTAGAATATAAATATTATGTCATATATTTTTATCTAACCCATTCTTATTACAATCCTTGTAATTCAATTATGAATCATATCCCTTTACGAGATGGTACTCCACCATACACACGAACGTCATTATCATATTCCAAAAAATAGAAAGCATGAAGGTACATGTTATATAATAATTAACAAGAATATATAAAAAATAAATGTCTCATATAAAATATATAAATCACATTTACATCATTATTCCTATCCTTGAATGGTGGTAATGGAAAAAATGATAGTGGTTCTCAAGGCGGTAGTTTAGCATACACATGAAAGTTGATTTCATAAATAATTTGATGGAAGTCTGTGAAGTTGTAAAACATACCCTTATAATAATAAAATCTATGTTAATGGATAACATTGATCTTATATATAATTATGTTTTGAAATATTGAATGATGTCGATAAATATAAAATATAAAATTCCCATTTGATAATTGTTAGATATTTTTGATGTTTCGGCATTAGGAATTTATTAAAGGATTACTTGGTTGGATTTGTCCCAAAAATAAGGATTGTATGATTACATTATTGAATTGGGGATGTGATTCAGCCTAATCCAGGTCGATCCAGCTGTCATGAGAGGAGTGAATATGTGGAAAGAGTGACTATCTTTTTATTGTTAAGGAGGAGTGGAGTTTTTGTAAATACTCAACAGTATTCCTTTTTGGGTGGTCAAGCATACATCAAGATAAACAAAAAAAGTTAAATAAATGGGTTGAGTGATTTTATGGTCCATCCCCACATCCTCCTCACATTTTTTATAATGTTTTAATGGTTTGGATCCTCAACATTTAGGTGTCTATATTTTACCATATTTCATTTTAATTACGATAACTAATTTTCATACCGAATGAATTTATCGTTTAAGAATAGAATAAATTAAGAATTACCAGAAAATTTAGACCCACGTTTTCTATAATAGTATATCTAATTTATAAAATAAATAATTCATATGTTTTGATATTTAATTTTAATAAATTTTTGCGTAATGGGAAAAAACACTACTTTAACCCTAACATTGCTAACAAATTATTTACTATTTAGGGACCAATATGATCATTATAAAGGGTATATTGGTCCATTAATGGAGAATATATTATAATTAGTAACATTGAAAAATAACAAGGAAGAAAATTGAATTTTTATTAATATTAAATAAATTAATAAATTTCAGTTATTTTAAAATAAAATTAATGTAATTTTTGTAACTATTTATTTAATTCGAATTAAAAAAAATATCATGATGATAATTGAATTTGAATATATTAAGTTTATATTTGGCTAGTATGACGTATTAAACTACAAAATCCATGTAAGACAGTAATTTAATTAATTTAATTCAGTTTTAATATTTTTTAGTGTCATTTGATAAATTTTATTATTAATTAAACATTTCATGTTTCAGTGTTTTCTAATTATTTAATGTAATTATATCTAACATAAAAAAATAAAATAAAATATTATAAAAAAAATTATCTTCATAAATAATATTTATAACAATACCTATGTATGTTTATCCCAATTATAAATCATTTTAGAAATTAAATTGAGTAAAGGTATATTTTTTGTATTTTTAAACACTTAAATTATTATATAGGTAAAATTCATGGAATAGTATCCCAAAAAACTCATAAAATTAAAACTGGAGTTCTTGAGGCTCCAGATATGTATATAAAATTGCGTTTTTCTACAAGTGTTGGGTGATTTTTACACCATATATTCTTTGATAAACCACTATGTAAAAACATTTTTCATTAATTATTGTAATTAATTTTAATTTTTACAATAAAAATTACGGTAAAAAATTAAATTATAATTATTATAAATTATAAAATAATTTGATTCCTTATATGGAATCCAATTTTCCAAATTTAACTCCCCAAAATGGAATAATTTAATTAAAAATAAAACTCATTAACATGATGATAATGGGTGTTTTTAAATTGAAAATGTTCAAAATTTTATAGTGATTTTATATCCACTACATATATGAAATTTATTCCAATAACCTAAATTATATTAATTTATATATACGTTACATAATTAAACTTTAACTCTAATTTAAAATTTATTTTATATATAAAAATAATTCAATCAAATAATTGTAGTTTTCAATCAAAATTCATTATTATTTACTATTCATAAAAAAGATAAACATATCCGAAAAAACATGAAATTCAACCTAAGAGAATTTAAAAAATAATCATTAAAAATTAACATATATTTTTTTCTAATATATTTTATGAGGTTGTTAATATTTATTTTTAAAATATTATTTTTAATAAATGTCGAAAAAATTGCCTTATAGAAAAATATATCTTTTTATGCGTAAAAATTGACTTTTTATTATCTCTTATCTCGGAAATCCATAAGATGAATATAATTAATTTATTGGATATATAAGATTAAAATTACATTAATACATTCATCAAATGGGTTTTGATTAATTTATTTAGATAAAATGTGTTTTTACATTGAAAAATTGATTTTCAGATGTGGAATTTCATTATTTTAAAATTGTTCTTATATTCATTAATAATTTATTGTTTCATAAAGAATTAATTTTATAAAAATGAATATACAAAATATTTCTAATTTTTTAATCCTTTTCTCACCAAAATTTATAAACCATCCCAATCTGGGGAATAATCCACAACTACTCCAAGCCCACCTCCATTTGCTCAGTGGAGAGAATAGCACCAAAGTAATAACTAACATAGGGATTCCTTTTACTAAGTATCTGTATGAAAACATACACCCAACACATTATAAATTTTCATGGGGAAAGAATAATATATAAAGAAATGTCTAAAAAATGAAATCTTTCATAACCTCTATGTTATATAGGAGCACAATAGTAAAAAACAAATTAAAGGGAAAAATACACTCCAAAATTGAAAAGTCTCCCAACTTGAAAAAACTAGAAAATAAAACTGATTAGAGAACCTAGATCCTAAAAACCAATATATGACCACTGTATGCAGTCTATGCACAGAGTATCTCAGTGAACATTTGAAATCACTACAATCATGCATGTTATCTACATAAGACATGACACATGTAAGAAAATCCCATATAGGGGTGAGTATATTCATAACCAGTAGGACACCAATAAAGATTAACTAAGAGGAGTAAGATATAAAATAGGGAAAAAGTCAGTGGATTCATGATAGAGTGAAAGAAAATAGCTCATCCCAAACCAATAGTTAATTTAATCTCATCCAAATATATGAGGATCAAAATTGAGAGAAAATGAAGAAAACATTGACCATTTTCCACATATAGTAGGGGTGTATAATCATAAAATCATGAGAAGATAAAAATTGAAATCATGTGGCATGCCCTATGAATCTTCACCTCCCATGGAGAGAGAATAACAATATCTAATTTGCATATAATGAATAATGTATATTCTTAGATAGAAGATGCCAAAATGAGAGAGAAAGGCTATCTCCACCAGATATGTCAACCCAATAAGAAAATTAGACCACAATTCCAACATACCATCAATGTTTCCTATCATCTCACATGTATTACAATATGTTACTATCTAATAAACCACTCCTATTCAGTATTATTCACCGTTGAGGGGCCAGAAACTCCAGGTCGAAAAACCATGCCTCAGTACAACATGAGGGTTATACTAAGATAGTCACCAAGGAACTCCACTGTATATCTCTACAAAAGGTTATAACTTGGGAAGGTATCCATAGAGGATCCATACCCATTCCGATGGGGTTCTACTCTAGTAATATGTTGAGGATGAAACTTCCCAAAAATAATGGATGGTCAACACATTATCCTTTGAGGAAGTCAATACCCATATATATTGGAGGGTCGACTCAGTATCTGTCGAGGACGCCACGCCCTAGAAATCATAGAGGGTCAACATAGTATCTAATGATGATTCCATTGTTGATCTATACTATAGTTCCAACATGAAAATATAATTGATTAACTCTCATATTCATCCTTAATGGTAGGTACCACTCAGAATGATCTTGGGGATCCTACATGCTCATTGTCATCATCGGGCGTCACCAAGCCATGCATCAATCCCAGAATAGTCAAAATCATATCTCATAATCCAAAATTTAGATCACCATCACATTATACAATGAGAAAAAATCCATATAGGCTACTCAAGTCTAAAACATGAGTCCAAATTAAGGATATATAGATACTTGAAGTATAATGAGAAGTATACAGTGTGTAAGGGGATATCCATGACGTGTGACCCACTAACTCTTCTTGGGAATGTCCTCTAAAATACATGTCTTTCTGACCATGTGTTACTACATGGTGTGTAAGGGTACTAAACCACATGTCTCTTTCAAAATGATGATGAACAAACGAGGCTTCTCATCGGTCTAAGGGGTAAAATCTTAATTTCAGAAATATCCCTCTACAAACATCCCCAGATGTCCAAAAATATCATCCAATTAGATGCTCATGGAAATATTATCAGGATAGGCTATTCATTTTTCAATAACATACACCTAGGGACAAATTCACATTTCACCATATAACAAAAATATCAGTATTTTTGGGCTTGATCCATGAACCTAGATTATTTACCCTATATTGGTATCAAAATATCTCGCTCAATATATTGGTCACAGAACGACTAATAGTTCAACATTAAAACACAGTATAAAGAGGATATGTTCGATACAATATTCTCTATCAATAGTAATTTTATTATTATTGGAAACTTCAATGACTAAGGACATGAGTCCAAAAAAATAGTATCCAAAATCTATCTTCAAAAGACCATATCAATTCCAGGGCCATGTTGTTGTTGACAATGCGTCAATCTGACACTGTATAAAGAAGTTGTTAGCAGATTAATGTTTTAAATCCAAAATTAATAATAATATTTTATTTTTATTGTTATTATAACCCTTTTTTACCAAAATGAAAAAACAAGAATTGGAAAACCTATTTATCTGATGCATGCTTACCTGCCTGTATTTAACTCTTTATTTTTTTAATTTCAAAATTTAATCTAATTTAAATATTAATATATATTATTTCAAAATTAAATCTTATTGAAATTTTATTATCCAATCACATTATTTTTGGAAATTATTTTATTATTTTTTAGTATAATAATATTGACAAATTCCCATCTAAAATTTAGTAACTCATCACCATTACTATTATAAATATTAATAATAACGACCACAACATTGACCCCATTTGACCACCTCATCAGAGATCTGAGCCCGACAACCATCATGTTCACACCCAGCAGCCCCAACCATAAGAACTCTCTTACACAATCTTCTAGAAATTTATCCCATTACATTTCATTTCATCACCATGATCCCACTAGGAATATGGGGATCACTGATCTGATCCCGAACCACCTTTAATCACTAACCAGCACCCGTATTTACAGATCTAATCCGTTTACAAAATAAAATTTTACTCAATTATCAATCCATCCCAAACCCATCAATATACATGTCGTTATTTCCGCCACATCAAATCCAAGGGTTCGACCATGGTGAACCCTCCGTGACAATGTTGAACTGTGGCCCTGTGGTTCAACGATGATAAACGGAATTAATGGTGGGGAAAAATCACCAATAAAAAAGGAGATAAACGTCATTGGAAAGGGGTTATTGGTGGACTGTTACATAGTGGTGAAAATGGGTTGATAAAAATGGCATGGATAATAAATAAAATGAAGTAATAATTGTTTTTCTACATGGGATTGTACAAATATTCATTTAAAAGGAGGTCATGATTTGGTTAGTCTCCCTCAATATTTTAACCAAAAGGAGTAGAGACCACAATTGATGAGTCTAACCTCTATTATGGAACTATATTTGGTGATTAACACATATGCTAGTGATGAAGATTATTTGTTGCCTCCACAGCCTATCAATTCACCCGGATCTGATCACCTATCATCATCTAGACTCATTACACTAATAATGGTTGATCACCTACTCCTCAACGATCTATCAATGGTTATGTATACAAAAATTTAAATTTACTATATGTTATTATTTATAGAGTATTTAATTAGGTCTTTTAATATAAATATTAAATTAATTGATTGATTATTTTTATTAAATGTACTCACTAATGGCTGCCTCATTTGAACATCTCACATTGACCAACTATTGTTTGCGCATAGTGTAAGCACTACATTCTAATATCAATGGTGTTCCCATATTTCCCATCCTACAATCCGTCTAGGAGTTATGTGGGATAGGGTTATTAAATAAATTAATTTAAATTAATTAATTTATCTATTATCCCCACCAATGAATTCCTCATCTGAACACCCCATACCGACCAACTTTATGTTTCACCAAGGGTAAACTCAACATTCTGGATTCAACTGTGGTCTCATATTTTGGATTCTAAAATCTGTTTATGAGATATTACTTTTTTATAGAAAATTGTATTTGCATAATTAGAAAATATAAATTCTTTTTGTAAATTTAATTTTGGTCCAATTGGACCTTGGAATTTCATAGAGTCTTATGCGTGGATCCCAAAAAATTTATAGGAATATTTTAAATACATACACTAAAAAACAAGAGTTTATAAATTATAATAATCATTATATATTTTTGTCCCTGAAAAGAAAAAACTAAGAAGAATGGGGGGGATATTGATCCTATATCCGGTTAATCCATACATCATCCATACATCAAGATGTACATCAAATGTGTAAGTATGAAACTCTCTAATCACCACCTATCATAACATTACCAGAATCTTCAGTCATACCTAAAAAATTATGACATGATTTCCTTCATTCGGAAATCACATCATTTTAAACTCTTAAGGATAACTGGTCACACATGATCGCTCTATAAATATCTCCATTTTGTGTCTCCCAAACTCAGTAATGAAGCGAATGGGAAAAATCCATCAACTAGAGGTAGTCTTCTCCATCCTCACTCACAAGGGATAACTAAAAATAATTTGTTTTCTCTACCACCGCACACGACAATAGTGGTTGTAAAACCTCGGTGTGAGCATCTGCTGCAATTACCACACTCTAGGTGGCCCTTAACATCACATCTCTTTAATCATTTCCATGTACACTATCAGTCCAATGTGTGAGAACACATATCCAATGAAGTGGACCATCGAGAGTATAACTGGTTCGATTATAGGTTCCAAATGACTAGCACTTTTGAAGCATGTTTGGATCCATACTCCTTTGTGTTATGGGTTCCAAATTAGCCAACAAGGACATGAGTGTTCCATCATAGAATAAAACTAAATGTAGTTCCGATAAAGGGTATGTATCTGAATCATTAGTCATGAGACCAAGGTTTTTGAATTAATCAACCCAAAGGGTATCACCAATAAATCAATGAAACCACATCATCTCTAGGAATCCATGCCCGGTACATCCACTTTTCAAACTATTAGTACGTGATAACCCATCCTATGGTCATCCTCCGAGGTCCACATCACCTGAAACCACTATTTAGATAACTCAATGATTCTTAGGGGTGGATACTCATCCTTGTGTTACAAGGATCAGGTGACTCCAACCCATAATTGGCCTCACGATATAATCTATCTCTTACAAAAACAATATATTTTTTCTCAGGCTAACATTTGGTCTTATGAAGCCCTAACTTTATAGACTCTACAAACACACAAATAACAATTACAGCCTCAAGGGGTAACCTGATGTTCTAGACAAAACATTGGGTGATACCTACTCTATGTCTATAAAGAAGACCATCTCAAGGTGCAGTGGTAATCTTGTCACGACATTATACCCCGGAAAGATTTGAGGGAGTCGAAATCTCGATAACAACCACCAATCCATGTGTAATACTAAAAAACTATTGATTCGACTATAACCTCAGGTGAATGATCTTGTCCTACATTGTCTAGGTATCACTCCTCATCATGGATGAAAAATCCATCACAAAACCCAGAAGCGCTATCTTAATCACTGGTAGAAATAATCAGAGCATGGATGGAAGATGAACATTCCCTACTGAGGAAAACATTTTAGGTTCCCAATAACACTATAGAATAAACTTGTTTGAGTATCTCTCTCAGTACATGATGATTCAAGTCACACCATCTAGAAAAATCTGTGATCATTGATCCTCTCTGAAGGATCTTGGCGCACAAGGTCCATGAAAAAAGAAAACACAATTATTACTGAGTCTCAAAAATGCGATAATTCGAAGGAATGTTTTCTTACGTTCAATGTTATAATTGTATCTTGAGTATTAAAGACACATTCCATAACCTGAACCACACCTGATGGCCTAGTGATAGAAACTCCTAATGTTGGATGATAACCATACCCTTTCCAACATTTTAAACTCAAACAGGGACTACTCTGAGACTTTATCATAACTACACATCCTTACCATGCTAGCAAATGGAAATACTCTACAACAGGTAGATAATATTCTCTTTATGATGGAACTGAACATCAAAAAATGGATTGGAATCACATCACAAGGATGATTCTAGGTGGGGGAAGAGACCATTTTCCCTTAATGTCTCATTCCACGCTTAATCATATCCATCTCAGGACTCTAATGACACCCAAAATTATTTTATGGAGTTATCATATGGAGGATCATCAACAAAAGTGTATCTAAATATGTGGGATATCCAAACCACTAGATCATGCATGACCAGAAGAACTTAAGAAGGGAGTGTGGCTCAAAAACACCTGGGGTCCCTATATATAGAAACTAAAATTAGAACTGAACATAATTTCATCATCTATGTGTACCACCCGAACTAACTACCACTCGATGAAGATCAAGGCTTTTAAGTACAACCACTTGATCAGTAGGGAAATAAACTATTTGGAAACCTATGATCGCCAACTCAAACCAAACATCCACTTCCTTGGGAACTCACTCATTATTGAGGCACAATGGAAATTAGTGATGAAACTCATGGGGAACTATAAGCCCATGTGTATCCTAGTCCTACGATTCTAGTATCAACAACTTCATGAAATTTTGGGGACCGACTACCATCCCACCTAGAGGAATGATATAATGGGACTGACCTCAAACTAACGAGTCATAACTCATTAGATCGTCATCATGACACAAAATTCTATAACCTGACTAGCTGTCTTCATGATGGAATCTTGAAAGTGATTGAAAAACACCATAGTCAAAAGAGCTTATATATATATATAACAATGGGGAGATGAATCCAGTAGGATAGACAAAGAGTCAATCCTAGATGATGCATATATCATTGATCTTTGAAACCATTGTCCTAGTATGCCGAGTCCAAAATCATGTAGTTAGGGTCCTAGTGAATCAATATTTCAGACACCTAGACAATCGATAGATTCCCTACCTTATGAATATAACTCGATCAATTTGAAAGTTTTTCCATAAATCCCAAAAAATAATTTTAAGGTCACTAGTACAATAACAATACTGAAGGAATGATCTTGTTGTAATACAAATATATCAATACTCGACCTATGTTGGTGCTCAATCCACAACCACCACATTCCCACCTCTACTGTCTGGGGGTAGTGATAAACATAGATGGAATAAAATACTCAAGGAGAACTTTTCCAACATACCTATATGAATTCCCACATATCCAAACTGATGATTATGTATAGAAATAAAGAGTAAAGAAATAATGAAAAAAATATATGTTTTACAGTAGTATGAAAGTTAAAAAAATAAAATTAAAGGTTCAAAGTTCATTACCCACAAGAAAAGCATCTCAATATGAAAAAACTAGAAAATTAAACTACTAAGAGAGCCCGACTTGTCAATATTAGGTTGCGACCCTCGTATGTATACCAAAGCCCGCAGTATCCCTAAGATCCTATGAATTCACTCCTGACCTTACCTTCATCTCCAAAGACATGACATGTGATGGAAAATTCCCATATAGTGGTGATTATATACATACCCAGTAGGACAACATAAAATCAGAAAGGGGATAAATAAGAGAAAAAATAGGAAAGAAGAATAGTGGATTCAAGATAATTCCAAAGTGAATGGATCACCCCAACCAAGAGTCAAAGTATCCACATCCAATAACAAGGGGCTTAACATGGTGAGTATATTATCTATGTGTATAGTCTTCATGAACTATTGTAGGAGAGTAGAATAATCCAATCATGATAAAAAAACATAGAAACAAAATGGTATACCATGTCCATCTTCACCTCCCATGGAAAATTAGTAACAAAATCCAAGGTGTCGATATAGATATAGATATATATATATATATATATTATAATTCAAAATAATCATAATCCAGAGAGTAAGGGGATCTCCATCTCACAGTTCATCTTAGGAAGAAGAGTATCCAATATTTCCAAATGTCATTCAATGATGCCCATAATCTGATGCATATTCCCAAATGTAATCATCAAATCATTCTACACCTTGTCACTATGCCACACAGTTGAGGGGCCAGAAACTCTAGGTAGGGAACCCATGACATGGAACAATAGGAAATGTGAAATCTATTTATCACGGAGGAACTCCACTACCTAGCTCAGAAATGGGGTGCCTCTTAGTATGTTATTCATAGTGGACCCACACCCAAGCTGATCAAGGGTCCCACTCTCATATCCTTTATTCGGTCGCTACAGAGATATGATTGAGGGTCAAATCAATAAGCATCCATGATGCAACTATGAAGCTATGCTTGAGGGTCAAATCCCTATCTATCGAGGAATACACTACCTAGGAATATTGTAGATTCAACTTGGTATCCAACAAGGACACCAGATCCAATCTATTATGGAGGTTCAACAAGGTATGGTCTTCATGGAACTCTAATGCCTATCTCTAATGGAGGGTATTTCTCAGAAATTTCCGGATGATCCTACATGAACACTACTGTCATCAAGAGTGTACTAGATAATCATCATACCACTAACTATAAACATCATATCTTATCGGAAAAAATAGAGATCACCATCAAAATATACATTAAAAAAACTCAATATAGGAATCTTGTGGTCCAATTTATGAGTTCATAAAATGGAGATACAGAGCATTAGAGTTTCTCGAGAATCACATGATGTGTTTGGGGGTCTGTATGACTTACAGTATTGCACCTCTACCTTACAATTTCTTCTCCAAAAACTATATTTATGACCATGTAGTACTATATTTTGTTTATGAGTACTACAAGACATGTCTTGGCCAAAATCATAAGGAATTAAAGAGGCTCATTGTCGATCAGAAGGGTAAAACCATAATTCAACTAATATGCCTCTTAAAATGGATCTATATGGAAAAATTAATTATACCACTGTGGTCCTCATGATATTTTTTAATAGGATATTAACTTTCCAAAATCATACACTTGGTGAAAATGGAATATTTTACCATATAATTCATGAACAAGGCGTAATGGGTCTGAGCCACGAACTTGAATTAAATGCCTGATATTATTCTCAAAACATCTATCTCCATATCACGGTCATGGAGTAATAGATGGTTTGTCATTATACCACCATATTAAAAATATATGTTAGATAAATTATTCCTTATTAATAATAATAATATTATTGGGTTTTTTAACCAAGGAACTAGTTCAAAAATTGTATCCAACAAAAGTCATAAAATTCCTATTTCAATTCCACGGTGACATTGTCAACGAATGTGTTTTAATCTAACATTTTATGAAGATAAAATGAGTATATTATGGTATGTCAACAAAAAATAATAATAATATTATTATTATATTATTTATATCTATTTTATTCAAAGGACACACTCAAATGGACCCCTATTCACTATAAGTGTGCCTAGCCACCCTCAACGTGACTATCTATTTTTTAATATCTCAAAATGAAAAATCATTTAAATTTTCATATCATATCATTCATAATTATATCTCATTTAAATTTTATGATGAAATCATTAAAAATTAAATCAATGTTAAATTTTATTATCCAATCAAAAAAAATTTGGAATGAAAATTATCAACATCATTTCTTATAATAACAATAATAAACCCCAATTTAAAATTTATTAACTTGTCACCATTAATTATTATTATATAACTATTAAATCCCCTCTCATTGACCCCATCTAACCACCTCTTCAGAGATCCTAGCCCGACCACCATCACGTTAATGTTTATTAGTCCCCACTATGAGTGCCCATGCATAACCTCTTCTTAGAATATACCCAATTACACTATATGTCACCACCGCACACCAACTGAGAAAATGGGGATCATCGATCTGATCCAGAACTACCCTTGATCACTAACCCGCACCTGTAGTGTCAATCCAATATGTACATAAACCACCAAATCACTCATTTAACAATAAATCACCTACCCATTGATGAACAAGTGATTTTTTCTGCCTAAAAAATATTAGGGTTTTTCTATTATTGAAGTGTCCCTCATAAAATCAACTTATAAGGCTGGGGTCCAACAATGAATAATGATGAGAATGGTGGGGGAAAAGAACCAACAAAAAAGGTGATAGACATCATTGGAAAAGAATTACATCCTAATGATTTAATAAGCATGTGTATTTTGGCGAGAAACATGAAATTGAAAAGAAATAAACTTAATTAATTATTCATTTCGATACATGTTCCCATGAGAAGGTTCATTTAAATCCATATCATGGAATTTTTTTTTGAGGCACAATATTTTAACCAAAAGGTAAGGAAACAATAATTTATGAGTTCTACCTCAATTTTGGATTGATCATTGGTGAATATTATCTGCAGTAGTGATTAATAATATATGCTTTGTCCCCCACCTTCCAATTCACCTCGATCTGATCACCGATCATCATATGGTCTCAATCTTCCAACGAAGAATTCTCTCCTTGTCCTCATAGATTTAGACATGATTATCAATCCCACCCATGGAATATTTTCAAAATATGGTATTTACATAAGGTTTAATATTATTGTTTAATATAACAAATAAATTATGAATTTATTTATTTTAATTTAATGTACTCACCAATGGATGCCTCATCCGAACATCCCACACTGACCAACATTATGTTTCTCCATTAGTAAACACCAAATACTGAACTCAATGATGGTCATGGATTTCCAATATGAGTCTCCCCCTGTGAGTTATTTTGGTTAGGTTTATTAAATAAATTAATTTTAATTAATTAATTTATCTAATGCACCCACCAATGACTACACATCTGAACACCACTTACCAAACAAATTTAGATCACGCCTAGGTTATAGTGTATGTTTTGTATTCAACTATTTTCTCAAATCTATGATTTAAAAATTCCTTTATGATATATTCCAATTTTTATAAATACTAATAAAATTTAATACAAATATAAATATAATTTTTATAAAATTAATTTTAGGCTTATCGGTACTTGTAATTACGCGTTGTCTCAGCACTCGGATCCGAAAATATCCGTCGGAATATTCCAAAGTATTACACAGAAAAATTAGAGTATCTACATTCCATTCTAGTGGTTAAGAGATATCTATGATATTAAATAATAACATACTAGTATATTTTAGTTGGGTTAAACTCATTTTTGTCTATAACACATGCCAAACATAGGGTTACATGTACTACAGGTAAATCTCAGTGATGAATGTAGTTAAAGATTAACATGGAGTTCTGTATAATGAAATATTACCTTATAGTATCATGAAATTAAATCCATCAATTAATATTAATTTATTTGAAAAAATTAATTCATAAAAAAATTATTGTCTTACATGGAATTACATAAATGATTAAAATAATATAGATCTATTTTCTTATGAAGTGATAAATGTTTTGAAAATAATTTAGTGGTAATATAATATATCATTAATTATGTTAATCCAATAAATTTTTTATTTTTTATTTAGATTTTCTTTCATTACATATTTGTTTAACACCATTAGTTAATTTGGTTTAAACCAAACTCTGGTAACCAAATTTTATTATCGTTGTTATTTAATTTGACCAAATATTATGGTTGAATCTATATTAATGTTTTAAATATTAATTCCAAAAATTGAATTCAATTTATTGAATTAAATTTAATAAATGGTAGGATTTAATTGTAAAATAATTTCACAAAACACAATGAAAAACCGTCTTTTAAAAAATGCATTATAAGCATTAAACTGAATTTATTATCATTTATTACTTCCTAAAAAATAATATATGATTATTTAAATATTTTATAGAATATATTAAATAAATATTCAATTAAAATTAATTAAAATAGTAATATAGTTAATTTTTTTATCAGTCTCATTGTTTACATAAAAGATATTTTCTGAGAAATAGATAGTTTTAGCTTCAAATTATTTTATATTCATTCATTACCTTTACAAAATTAAATTATGAATTATTTGTCATAAATTAATAATAAAATTAATTAAAATCACCTTCCATTTGTGATCAATATGTTTCATAATATAAAAAAATTAGAAGAAAAAAATCAAATTGTCATAAAAATTGGTATTTTAATTGTTAAAAAAGTTTATTAAAATTTAATGATTTTTTCCTAGGAATTCATCAAAAAATCAAATTATAAAAAAATATCTATAAATATTAAATACTATGGTTAATCTTATTCATACATGCCAATCCAAATTTTAGGTTATATATGATAGAATATAACATTATTCTTTTGGAGTAATGGCTTGATGCACATTAAGCTATCAAATTCATTAAATTTATTTCAATAGGTTAAACATAAAAGTTTGGGGATACATAAGAGAAATTTGAGTAATTTGGGACAAAAAAACTAAATATTAATGAATATATGACTACTATATTAGGATAATATCTTTATAATAAAAATTTAAATGTTTATACAAATAGAAAGAATGATAAAATTCCACTTATATTTTATGTTTCTCAAAAAAATTATATAAATATAATATAATGGATACTTAATAGAAGTTATTTGTCACATATTATAGGTAATAAAAATATCCAAATATTTATTAAATAATGTTATAGTGTTGTCATTATCATTGGAATTGATAGTCCCTTGAAAATTAGAGAAAATGTTTTAAAATATTTTGAAGATAAAAAACTAAAATCGAAGGATGTTCTATTTGTTAATAGTAACAACCCTACAATTATGAGTTTCAACACACTTTTTGGTGATGGGGAAAGTTATTTTTATTAAAATTATCATGTAACATTAGATATTAAAAAGTAGAAATAATTATTTTTAGTATAGAAACAATTAGTGGTAAAGTTTCTAAATTGTAAACCGAAGTATCTCTTGTTATGTCAATTCTATAGGTTAAAATAATCAATGGAATAAAGGTGATATTTTTCAATGGAAGAAGAAATATTTTAAAATAAGAAATTTTCATTTTGTGAGAGGTCTACCATAGTTGAAAAGAGAATGAAATGTTATATGTTTGAGAAGTAAAAGGGGATAGTGGTTCATAGATATAACAAAAGTGAGAATATTCATTGTGCCATACCAATTTTACTAATACACAATTATTTATAATGTTTGATGAGGTATCTATCAATAATTTTTTTTATTTTATCACATTCAATTATTATTTCACTAGGATTAAAAAATATATATTTAGGTAACCTAAATATGTCAATATAGATATGTAGAATGCATTTATAATAGAAATTAAAAAACATTATGGAATAAAAATTATGTTTTTTAGAATTGATACTGGGAAGTAGTTCACTAGTAACACTTTTGAATAATATATTTCTAATATTTAGATTAAAGAACAATATATTGATCCTTATACCCCCGAGTATAAGAGTTTTATAGAAATAAAAAATTGAAAAATAGTTGATATTGGGAGAACTATGTCTGAGAAATATATCCTCTCAAAAAATTACAGATTATATGAAGGTATATTTTGGAATGTAACAAAGGACTATGTAGGTCACAATAAAAATATGACTCCTTATGAGATTTGGAACAAGAAGGAAACCATAGATAAATATGTGACGGTTTTTATGAGACCATTTTCAATAATGATAAAAAATATAGGAATTGGAAATTATGATGAAAAGTATGAATAATTTATATTCTTTCCATATTCATCCAACAGAAGACGATATAGTTATTAGAAAAAACAACTATATAGTTTGTTTAATTCTAATGGTATAGAAATCCATTATAATATGTAAAAATACAGTAAGGTGGGGAATAATATATTGATGAATTAAAAGAGTATAAAATTATAATTAAAAAAATTAAAATGATGTTGGTTGTAAACCTAATCTTGTTCATGCTTATTTTGAAAAATTTGCTGATGGGAAATATTTTATTAAATGAAAACAATGAAATTTTTAACATTATATAATTAGTTTTAACTGAAGAATATTATAGGAAGTCATGATTTATTGGTTATGTGATGGAGAACCTTAATTTATGAAAAAAAAATCACTTATTTCATAGGTAAATGTATAATTAATTTCAAAAGGTGTAGATAAATGGGAGGAAAAATTTGTACAAATGAGGAGTTGTATCATATTAATGAAAATAACACCTGAGACCATATTTCATGACTAAATGGAAGGATCCTTATATATACTAAGTGATAATTCATATATAATTTGAATGAAAAAGGAAAGATAAAATGTAATTAATCCAATTTTTGAAAAGGGTATTCATTGGTGGAAGGAGTGGATATTGATTAACCTTCTTTATTCATTTCAAGACTTGAATCTATTTGGGTGTTTTTGGTAATTGTAGTAGAAAAATGTTATTATTATTATATAATGGATATTAAATGACCATTTTATAAGGATTCATTGAGGAAGAATCCTTAATTCTTATACACAATGCTTTTAAACTAAAAATTTATGGATATACTATTTTAAAGATTATGTAATCATTATTTGTTATATGTAGTATCCTAAAACCTTGTACACCTAACATGAAGGTTTCCTGGAATAATATATCATTTTTGTGGAAATTATGAAAACAACTCATATTTTTAGTAGATGAGAATAGGTACTGTATTTGTACATCCAAGTATTGATAATCAGAAAAAAAACATGTTAAGAGTTTAATGAAAAATTTAACATGCATTTTGTGGTGATAATTCTCAAAGAATTTAATTTATTCCAAGGGTTATAAGATCTATAAAAAGGATGTAATATCTACATATAATAGGAGAAATATTCCAAGGAAATAATGATGAATTATATAATACTGTGTTTTAATTTAGTTATCCATTGTTATGATATTCGGTGTAAAACTAAGAAAAGATGAATCCTAGAATAGTGGTAATTGGAAATTCATTAGATATTTTATCATATTATCTAATCATATTATGACATTATGAACTTATATTGTCTTTAAAAAACATTATTCCCAAGGAATCAATGTTATATTGTGGAATCAAACATAAGGGATAATAAAATTATACTTAGGTATATTAAATTAATACTGAAATATATTATTTAATATGGATGATGTGGTGAAATAAACATCCATGGTTCTATTGATATTGATTGGGAATGAGATTTAATTGATGAAAAATAAATATCATGAGGAGATTTTTTAGGAATTGTTTTTGATATAGAATAATAAATAACAGTGTTTGATGATTTTGAGTATATCCCACAAAAAATATTTTTCTACAACACGTGTTTGTAAAAATGATTTTTAAATTAAATTATAGATATATTATATGAAATTTAATGTGAATAATGATTAAAATTTAATTTTCATAATAGTTGTTTCATAGGTCTTTTTAGTAACCCAATGAGACACTCTAGATCAAAACATAATAATATTAAATATCATTTCAACATTGATAATTTCGCTAACAGATATTTCATGTTGGAGTATATTTAAAAAAATTAAATTATTAATATATCCCCCATTGTTATTCCAAGGGAATGGTTTAGGTTATAAAGGGAATAAATTCAAGGTCATCCTTACCCCTTTACTGTATAATGATATGAATATAAACTAATATTATGTTTTAATATAATATCTAATGGGGAGATAAGTGTAAAACATTTTTTCTATAAATTTTTTGGTTCTATTGTTTTTGTTATTGTTTAAAGGGGATAATATCAAAATGATGGAAAATAATTTATGTCATAAACAGATGGAATTATCTAAAAAAATAATATTATCCAATAGTGTAGTGTGAAGAAACACCACTATTTTAAAGGTTGTGAGTACATTATTAGGCTCATGTGATATATTGTAGAGTTATTATAGTTGAAAAAAAATAACAGGGGGAAATTTTATAATCCAATTGAATTATTTATAATTTTAGTATCAACCTTATCAGAGAGAATGATTTTTAGGGATGGAAAAATTTAAATATATAATTTATTGAGGATTTCATCTATGTGATTTGAGTTCATGTGTTTTGATTCCCTATTTGGAAGCTAAACATGTCATTGATATTTGATATCATGTTCGTGGAAGATGATGATTCTTTTTTCCATTTTTTACATGGATCCGAATGTTCTTGTAAAGAATTTTGATGTTTAATGGAAAATTATTTCATGGAAATGTAAGTTATTAATTGATGGAATTTTCAGATTATTATGATTTTTAATTAGTTATAGATTTAGTTAAATATCTAAAAGAATAAATTTATTATAAAATTTCTTGAAATTAATTTCAGGATGCTATATGACAAGGTATAGTTGCATTATTGTCATATAAGAAGAATATGGGGGGGGGGATTTGGTGAGTGTTTCTGAACAAAATGTAAGGATTATAGAAATTAAAGAGGCTGAAATTTTTATAATGTATTGGGGAAAAGAAAAAAATAATTATAATCAAGTCAATCAGGTATTATGTTATAGTTTTCTGTATTTGTTAAAAATTAATTTAATAATGTGTTAGAGGCCATATTGAGTGGTATATGAGTGATTATTAAATATGTAAATGTAAACAAGAAGAATAAGAAGAGTAGTTCACATAGTCAAATTCACGAAGATGGTGATTTTCTATAGGATAATGTAGTAGTAAGGTTATATTATTATATGATGATATATTATCGTTACAACTTCACAATTATTGGGATATCAACTATGATTCATGATAAAATTAAAATTGAAAATCTAAAGTGGAAAATTTTTTATTGATGATGCTATCGACCATAAATTATAATGTCTAGTTGTGATGATATTAAAATTTTGAATATGGAGAAATTAAATATTTATTTAATAAGTATTTTTATAAATTTAAAGATAATTTATTTGAAATTATAATACGATTATAAGAAATGATGGTCGGAAATGAAGAATTATGTTTTTGAAGTGGTAGAGTTTCATAAATACAGGGATAAAATATATGTTTTGGTAAAAGTATAAAAACATATGATTCTCTATAGTTGGGTTAAATAAAGATCAATGAATTAATATTTTATATAAATCACATAGTATGGGGAAAAGAATAAATTTTATATGGAATTGGAGTGAATTATATAGTATTTATAAAATCAAATTATTAATGTGAGTTTTCACCTAACTATTCAGTTAACTCAATCTCATTGTGATGATGTTGATATGGACATCAAAAAGTCATAAGGATCATGTTAGGATTATTTTCAAGATATGTGGAACCCATGAACATACATGACCCCAATATTTGTGGTAGAATTTAATAATACTATTTATGATATATATATTAATTAATAGTGGTTGAATAAAGTTTTATAATGAAAAAATATATATAAATTATATCAAATATTATTAAATAATGTATGGTTATATTAAGGTTGAGTTAATTCTATATTTTTCTTCTTCCAATAATTTGATTAAATAAATATAGAGATATCAACATTTAATTTATATATGATCAATGATGTTGATGAAAATGATAAATGATTATGGATAATTTCATAGTACTAGAGATGGTGTTTAAATTTCGAAATATCACTTCTTTGATTGGATTGGATGAATAATTTTAAATAATTAATGTTTTAGATATCTATATTCTAGAAAATTTTCATCCTTAGAATTTAAAGAATAATGTCCCTTTAACTTCATAGAAAAAGATCATATTTTTTCTATACAAGTAACTTGTAGAAAAGGTGATCGTACTAAAAAAATTTAGGAATCATTTTAAACTAGAATAAACTAGTGTTATAACATTTTAGGATAAATAAGTGTTCGTAAAAACATATATTTAAATTATTATACCTTCCCCCACAATAATAATAACTATAATATTATGGTGAAAATTATATTCCACATATTGAAATTGGGAACTGTAAAGATATAGTCACCCACACTAGTGGAAAACATTTAAAAAATACTATCTGCACTTCATTTATTTTTATTTTTATTTCATTAATGAGTTGGAGTGAAATTAATTTTTATAATAAAAACACTCTAACAAGTCAGAAATGTTATTATAAATTTTAAAGAAATTGTGGATAATTAATACTAATTCAACCACTCCTCGATTCTCTATGTTAGATCACATTCTTGGTAACATCAACATAAAAAACATTATATAATGGATTAAATATAATGTAAAAATATAAAAAATATAAAATCTTATCAGAATAACATAATAATAAAAATATAAATGTATAAATATAATCCTAATTTTACTACTGAGAATTCACTTTGAATATTTGATTCACAACTAGTGAGGGAAGAGTTATCTTATTTACATATAACATTAGTAAATGATCCTAAATAAACAGTAATGTGTATATATAATGGTGATTGAAATATTAATTATGATTTCCCCAAATGAATCTAGTATACTCCCAAAGAACTATAAATAAAAAAATATAATCCTAATAAAACTCTTATAAAAAATGATTTATTTTTTAAAACAATTTCCCATGAAAAAAACTTCCTAGAAAACATTTCTTGGTAAATAAAATATAAAAATGGTCCATCACAGTTATCCTATCACATACAAAGAAGATCAATTCCTTCATTTATAAAAAATTTAAAAATTAACATGTTTATTGAAAATATAGGATTGCATTTTCTTTGAAACAACAATAAAAGATAAAACTATTACAAATATTGAAACCATGAAACTTTGCAACCAATTATATTAATAATTCATATATAGTGAACCATTATTCTTTTAGAAGATTCCTTAATATATTTATAACATGTGAAGGTTCATTTGAAATATTTCTACATGATTATTTCATACTATATACCTTATATATTTGCATTAATATTAAATTGTTTTTTCCAACCATGAAACCATAGTTCTCAACACCTAATATAATTTTCCAAAAATATTTTTTCAAAATCATTTTCTTCATAAAATATTATCCCATCAGTAAATATAATATGAAAACATTAAACCCATTATTTAGATAATTTATAATATAATGTGAAATAATTTTCCTTTGAAAAATTTTCCATGACATTAAAAGAATTTTCTACATATAATATCAAATTAAATCCATGAGTTAGTGATACCCTGTTATGAAGACAAAACAAGTTTTGTAAAAAAGTTTGCATAATTTATCAAATGTATCAAAAATATATTCATGGGATATAAATAATCATTGATAAAAATTATATGGTAACCAAATAATTATAATAAATCATATATCCCCGCTTCCATAAATCACCATCAACATAAGTAAACATAAAATATTCAAATACAAATGACTATTTCATATAGAACTTCATATCATGATTCAAACGATTTATTCCTCTTATATATTATCCTTAAAATCATTGGATCCTACCGAAATAAAAAATAATTTTAAGATATACATGATTCTAAATTTTATATAATAAATTAGGGTAAATAATAGAATAAGAAATTTTAGTGGGATCCAAGAAAACTAAATGAAGATATAGTATTAGGTAACAAAATTTTGATCCATAAAAATTAAATTGATCAAGGAGAATTACTTTATTGATATATGGCATATTTCCCAAAAAATAACTCTATTGATGCTCTAAACTATATTAGAATTTTTTATCCTCCTCAAAGTGTTCAATGAAAACAAATCATATTTTTAAAAAGGTAATCATCATTAACTCAAAAACTAATATTTTATATAAACCATTAAATTATTTGAGTATTACTTATTGGTTCAAAAAACATATAAAAATTGATATACAGTTACATAACCATGATTCCCCTATTGTCTAAATTTCAAAAAGAAATTATCATCCAAAATAATTAGAAAAATTTCACCCAGTCATTGTATCTCTTAAAAACCACTCTCAACCACTATCTTTGACCATGAATTGATAAATAATTAATGGAATGGTTACAAAATTAATCAATAGTGTAGGAGGCAAGTATAAAGTCTTATTCTTTCCTAAATATTATCTAATTAAGATGTTTATTTATTTAAAAATACTAGAATTTATAATGTTATATATGGTTTTAAAATATATAGAGTTTATATATAGATTATATATCATCAAAATATGGGTTTCATGTCAATTAATTTTATGTTTGTTTCCAATAATATTGTAATACTATTAAAGATGAGTATGTATTATCATCTGCTAGTGTGGACTAAAATATAATGAACTATTAATAGGTTGTAGGATATAATTTTAGTTTATGTTCCTGATTTTTTGATGCCATTGAAAAAATATATTATTTTTTATAAAATAATATATAGTAATTGTTATCAATAATGAATTCATATAGAATAATGTGATCTATTTAATGTCAATAAATTTTTATCACTTTTGTGTTTGATTATGTTGGGAGAAATTAATTTGGTGGTTTATTTTAGTGAATGTGCTAAAAAATTTGATTCAATATTTATTGAAATGTGTGGTAATATCTTAAAGTTAATATTAGTATTATGTTGATTTATAATTATCACCAATTTATTTTAATGGAGGGAATCATCTATTTTTATGGTTATCTACTATTATGGGACATTAATATAAAAAGAGTCATGTTGAAATGACAATATGTTTTGTGGGGCCACGTGAAATTATTAAGTGTACTTCTAATATCACATCATCAATATATTTTCCAAATTAATATAAAGTATCTCATGATAAATTTTATCTTTCTCAATAAAAAAGTATCAAATAGATCAATATCATGTGTAGAATTTGGAAATTGTTGAATTAGAACTACATACGACTCTTATTAAAAATAAATTTTGAAAAAATGTTATTATTATTGAAGGAATATGGGGGAGAAAATCTCATGTATTATAAGAAATGTCCTGATTCTTGGAGGATGGAATTTCCTTGGGATTTTAAGCATATAAGTTCATTTTTTAGTGATAATAATTACCCCCTATTTTTTATAATTATTATTTTGATTTTTGGTTGATCCTTTATTAAAATTGAATGTTTGAAGTGATTTTTTAAATTCATGGTTATATAATACGAGAACATAATAACGAATTATAGATTTTTTCATGGTAGTGTCTAATTCATGAATTTTTATATGGTTAAATAATTATATATGTGAAATCATTCACCCTGTGAATTTTAGCAGTGGATATACAGAACTAGAAATAATTATAAAATCTATGTTCATACTAAGTACAAGTATAAATTAATGTTTATATTTTTTTAATATGTAAAAAACCATTAATTTATTTCCTCCATTTAAGAGATTTTCTTATTATGATGAGATGTGAGAGTGGATACATGATTTTGATGAACTAATATTTTCTTTTTATTCTCAATCAACATGTTGTCATTTTAAAATAGTGAATTGATGTATACATGATGAAATGTGATTGAAAATAATAAAAAATAGTAACTAAAAAATCACCATGATTTTAAATGTTCGTCAACTATTAATGAGTGGCCAATACTCTATTATTATTTAGTGATATTCCATGTAAGATGGTATTTATACTATTATTAAGAAAGATAATATGATTTATGAAGGTAGTACTGAACAAATTTTAAAATATTACATTCGATACTTTCTGTAAATCCTACACATGTCATAAATAAGGTCCAATGATATATAGAATATATATAATTAATAAATCTTCAAATTAATATATTTTTGCTATATTATGTATTAATAAATATTAATCAACATGAGAATTGAATTCTCAATTAGGATTTACGACCAAGATCAGTCATTGTGCCTTTAAATACGTGATAAACATATAAAAAACTTAACCAAACTTGTATCCATTGATAATAATAATGTATTAAAATGGATTATTATAAGACCTTCAATGTTTTTAATTTTTAATATCTATCATTCCCTAATTAAAGTAATGAAAAAATTTCCCATACAATTATTTTTTAGTACCATAACTGAAACATCAATTAAAAGAGAAATGTTTTTGTTATTAAATCATTCTTTAACATTCGATATTAGATCATATAATTTCAAATGGTATTATATAAAACCATTCCATATGTTTCCAAAATAACTTATAAAATATTAAATTATATAAAACCAAATGATCTGCATTTGTTCATTTAATATTGAAATAATTTATAATAAACCCAAATTTAAAAATTATAAAATAGTAAACTAAACATTAGAGTAATTCCCATAACCATGAATTGTATTTTTTTAAACATTGATTCGAATAACATTGTTGAATATTGAGCCTCCAAAAATAAAGATGTCATATGATTCTTCTTCCTCATAGCTTTTACTAGAATCATGATTTTTTATCCTTCAGTCAATGATGTTATTCCAACTCAAAAACATTAGTATATTTCCGAAAAATGATGATAAGTAAAACCCAAATTTGTTTATTTACACCGTGATTTTGTCACTAAAACTATGAATTATTTTCTATACATGATAGTAAATTAATTTATTTACACATCAAGAGAAACTATATCTATAACTAGGTTCATTTTCACATTAAATCATGACTTAATTAATGATATATTGAATTTTTTTCAAACCAGAACAATGTTTTATTCTATAATTTCGATAGTTGAATCATATTTAACTTCACCCCTCTATAAAATTACATCAATATTTAGGTAGAACAATGATTAGGTGTCTAGAATTACCACATGGTTTGATTCAAAATGAAAAAATTCCCTTTATTTCTAGGAACCGTGGTTAATTTCTCATAAATATTATAGACTATTTTTATCAAAGAAAAACTACAATGTAGTTGATATCTTACATGGTTTAACTATAATTAAATTGAAATTATTATTTTATTTAATTTATAATAGTTTACATAAAATCATAATACATGATCCTTAATGTTTTTAACATTGTACCTCAAAGTGGTTTTCTATAATTATGATTATATATATTTTCTATCATTTGAATGCTAATGAAATTATTCATTCATCACCAGTTTCAATAAGGTGCCTTAATCCTAATCTGGATTCCATTGGATCATATCATGCTCAATGATTAATTTTTTCCACATTAATTATTATTATTTTATAATTATACATGTGTGAATTTTATATGATAAAAAAGTATTTATAGAAGATCCTCTAGGTTGTATTCTCATGAGTACCTATAAAAAACTAATATAATAAATGTCTATATAAAGAGTGATAGTGTCTAACTAATATATCATTCAATGATGAATCGATATGAAACACCAATTATAGGTTCATGAATACACACTATTGAATTGGATAGTTATTTTGTGCAATCAATTACCCACACTAAGAAATGATTCTAGTTTAAAATAGAATTTATTTTAATATTTATGAATTTTTTTATATCTAAAATTGTCTTCATACACTATAAGAAATTTATTACACTCGATAATGGTATTATGAAACTTCGTGAGAAATAAAACAACACAATTATCTTCAATATCATCCTATATATATCATTGATAACATGAAAAATTCTTCCTTATTTATCTCATGTATGATTCTATTTTTTTCCCTCGTACCCAAACTCTCAAATTCAGTTCTCATTAATACCCTCTTTAAACATTTGTTTTGTAAGGAACCCAAAAAAATAATTGATAAATCAATAATTAAAAATTCAAAACAAAAATTTATTCACATGTATTCGAATGACCTTTTAAAGAATATATTTAGAGAGGTAGAGAAAAATATCTGAGAAATTCCATGTATTTCTCATAAAATGTAGATTTTGTACCATGATATAAGAAAAAACTAAAGCAGTAAAAAGTCTTTAACATCTCCCATTAAATTCACCAAAAATGAAAATCTTATAAACAGATCATGTGTAGTAATTTTAATTAAAATCTTAAGAAATGGAAACATAATGATTGTGAAATGAATCACACAGTATAGGGAAATATATATCTGAAGCTATCATGACATGAACAAGGAATTGATAATTGGTTTTAGACAAATGATAATCATATATTTCAATATAATGAATCAAATCATCCTGAAAAAATACATGATTCAAAATATAAATAAACCCATGTAGAAAAATAATACAATTCATAGAGATGGAATGAATAATATCAAATGTATTTACCATCTAGGCCTTAACCATGAAATCATTCTTATATTTATGGTGGAAAATATGACATCTTTATTTCTATCAGGGTCACAACTATGAAATTATGTATGTATTTTTTAGGAAAACCCAAATTCCATATTTTTTTATCTCATGAGGAAAACAGATGAATTGATGGGATACATAATATCGAGTTGTTCTCATGACTTATTTAACTCCAATTCATTCACTATGTTAAGGATATGAATATCAACTCAATGTGAAATCATATTTAAGTAGAAATTAAAAATATGTAATAATGTAAAAAAATATAGAATTATAATAAATTTTCATTAAATAAATGAATATAATACATTCATAGATTAAATTTGGAATGTTAAATGAAAGATAAAATTCTTTCTTTTTAATCAATAATCATTAATTATGAGTAATAGATGACTGGATTTTCAATTTTTCCGTAATCAATAGATGGAAATTCTATTGATGAATTCATCAGTCAAAAAAAATATCATGAAATATTTATTTGGTTATGTTAAAAGTTTCCTATGTAAATCGAAAAATAAAATCTTCGAGATCATCCTTATGTCAAAGGACATAAATATAGATTGCACATAGAGTTGAGGCTTTAGAAGGAAAATCATACTTATAACATATGATTATTTTAAAACATAGAGATAATAATTATTCTCCATGAGTTTTATATCCCAAAATAAAATAGTATGGCACCATTTATAAAGTAATACATGACCATTATTTGTACAAAGAAAGATAAATAATTTTTGAGTATAAATCATATCTGATTAAAGAAAAATTGGGATGCAAAAACAAATATAGTTATGGAAGAATTTGGATAAAAGGACATGATATGGTTTTGATGAAAATAAATGAAAAGAAGAGAAAATATATTCATTATAACTAAACAAAATAAGAAATTAAATACACCATATAAAATGATATCATATTTTCAATATCAAACATGTTTCATGGATTAGAAATTGGAGACAAATAACTCTTACGAATTTAGAATATATTGAATCAAAACCCCTTGAGGGAAATAATTTCGAATATAACATTAAAAAATTGGAATAATGAATAATTATGAATATAAAATATAAAATAGGAATTAATTACACCATAAAATAAAAAATATAGTTTATAACATAATAATGTCTCATGGAATTAAAATTCAAGGAAAAGAAGACCTTTCATTTATTCTCAACATCAAATAATGCTCGTAATTACCTTATAGAACAAAAATAAATATATTAATTACATTTAAAATAATAAAATTAATAAATATATCATTTTATTAACATCATTTAAAATTATTCTATATATATATATATTTGATATTATCTATTTTAAATATTAGTTATAGGTAATCTTGATTGGTTTGAACTTGTTTTGTAATAGTAGTGTTTTAATTCATTATTATCAAAAATAATAACATTTTATGTTCACATAACTTACAATATTAGATTTTATATAATAATTTATAATGTTATAATTTAATTATATTTGATTTTTGGTCCTAGTCCTAGTAAATGAATTAGCCAATAAGCATGGTTATATGATATTTAGAATATTAACAATTATGTATAAATTAATGAGATTAATACTAATATCATCATTAAAGAATAAAAATAAAATATTTATTTCATTTTTAAATTCATATATTACATTAAATTATTTTTCAATAGTAATTAATAATATTATTTTTCATCAATCTTCATGTAGGTGGCTACACTAACCCAAACATTAAAATTCATTAATTAATGGGTGATTAGGATTATGAAAGTAGAATATTTTGGGAATTATATCAATATTAAAATATCACAATAGTTATATGTATATATGTTTTTAATGGTGAGTAATTTTTTATGATGGATTAATTTATAATAGTGAAACTGTATAAAAATGATATACACTACTTTGTGGAGGAATTAGTCCACACAACATATAGTTAACTGTAAATTTCTCAACTAATGCGATGGAAATATGTTGGATTTAAATATTTCTATAAATATTAATTATAATTATAAAAACCAAATCCTAGTATCATATAGTAAATGGTTACATTAATACATTGAAACTACATACAATGAATCACATCCAGAAGGACCAAATAGTTTAGTAGATTTGGTAAACTAGATTAATAGTGTTGCCTCACATTCTAATTGAAAATAAAACAAAACAATTTGATTTCATTTAATAATAAATTAAACCATTTTTCATATCCCTTTATATCAATCATAATAAAAATTCTAACATCATAGGGAATGAAAATATATGAATGTGTTGTCTTTTAATGATTAGTAAGTGTGTGTGTGTACAATAAAAGATAACATGAATAAGAAAGGAATAAAAAATATAATGGTATATATCTTAAAACGCATCCCATTTAATCAGAAACATATGCAAGAATAATAATATGGGAGTATTAATTGATGATTAAATAATTCCACATATATATATGTATTAACATGATTATGAGAATTATCCCAAAATATAATAACTAATAAAGTAATTATATGTACATAAAAGTACTAATCTCATAATGAGGAAATTCATAATTCCAAACGTCATAATAATATCCCCATGGTCTCATTCCATGAAATTTTATATAAATGGGTAAATCATTAACCAACACCCAATCTAGTTTGACTCATAAGACCTACAGATGAATCCAAGGGCTATAGTAGGCCCCACATATAACATACTATGTCAAATTCATTCATCTTATAAATTGTGTAAAACATAATCAACAAATAAATTTATATAAAAATATCATATGAAATGATAATAATTACGCCAATAAATAAACATAAACATAAATCACTGAGAGTAATATGAAGATTGGTATCAAATATGTATATCCATATTTAAACTAATCATAATAAATTTAATAAAATAAAGTATATTGTATCGTAATAAAATATCTTTAGTAAATAAAATTATTCAAAAAATGTATTTTGACATAGATGGAAATAAATTAAAAATATAATTGGAAAATTCATGTGGAAAATACATTTTTTACATAGAAATTACTTATTTTCAAAACATTAAAAAAAATTAAAGGAATACATTTTATTTAAAATGATATTTATAATATTTTAAAGTAATATATGAATAAATTATTATTTCTGATGGTGGAAAATCATTTATTACCACATAATATAAACAAAAATTTCATTTCACACTATTTTAAAAAGTTTAAAATGCTCCTCATTCTCTTAGTTGAATGATGATTCATTTCAAAACATTTTTTAACAGTTCGATCATGGGTAAAAATTTAATTAATGAATAATTAGAGTAAAAGGAATATTCTTTAAATAATTTTAATTAATATATGGACATGGATGTAAAATATTCCTGAGTAAGGGCTTAAACTTAAATTATCCCACATAATATTAAGATTGTGAAATAATAATTTAATTCATGTCTAATTATTATTATACATGTTAAAAACATCCGTATAAAAAATATATATTTACTATATATATATTATATAACTATAATAAAATATATCATACCATTTAATACTTACTTATAATCATTTATCACTTGTTTATTAACAATTAATTATCAAAAATCACTGTTCGTGTTAATAACTACTATGTTTTTTAGGTATATTTTGTTTCGGTAGTTTTGATAATTATTTTTTATCAAAGATAAAACATATCTAGAATATTAATAAATATATAAATATAATATTTTTTATTTTATATAAATTTATTGTAATCCATAACAAATAGATTTAGAAAGTGAATTCTAGTCTTCATGGTGATGTTAGGTCATACGTATGAATGAACACGGTTTTTACTATTTGACATATAGAATTATTGAAAAAGAATTAATAGTTAATATTTAAAAAATTAAATATTATATCTTATAAATTTTATATATGAATCAAATCCATAATATTTATCATCATAATATTATATAATGGAAAAAACAAATTTCATCACTTTATAAAGTTTCTAGTCCACATTTATGCACAAACAAAGATATCATTTCTTAAAGGATTGGAAAGAATGAAGTAATATATGAAATTATAATTCCTTAGGAAAAAAAAATTTCTTGACAATAATATATAAACACCAATACCATTATAATACCCATCCTTAAAATATGTTATTGAGAAATAATTGTTTCGCTGCGTGCAGGTGGTAAGTCTTACCAATGCACAGTCCATACTTTCACTTCCCATTTGTTGGAAAAGAGGATGGGTAAATATGGTTTTGTAAAAATAAAATTTATTTAAACAGAGGATAATTAATTTATATTTTATGATAAATTGAAGAGTCTTATAAAAGTAATATGAATAAATTAAACCAAATTTTTTAGGTAAGAAAGTAACTCTTCTTCAGGAGACCTTCATTGAATCCTTTCTTAAGGAATTTATTGATGGTATTTTATGGGGAACAATATATATCTTACATGGATATTTATTTTTATAATATTAATGTGTAGTTATTGGTTAATATTGGTTTCTAAATGTTGGGTAAAGAAGTGATGTATCATTTTTTACTTTTATAGATGAGGTGGGGTATCTTCTGGAATTTCATAAAATAATAATTTATAATAATGTTTTTCTCTAGAATAAATTCCTTCAAATGTCATGGAATATGATCCTAGGGTAGGAAATGGTTTATATATCATGAAAAATAATATTTTTATTGTTATTTTTAAGGGAGGGGGGGTTAAAGCTTTTCCTTTTGGTTAACCACTTGGTTGACCTATTTTAATAGTAACTATAGTGCCACATTTTCCACCCTTAAGGGTTTATAATTTTAAATATAAGGAAACTATTGAATAATAAATTGAAAAGGGGAGATACTTTTTATGAGATGTCACCCATTTTTCTATTTTAATATTTTTACTTTTTATATGATTTAATAAAATATTATTTTTATAAATAATCCTTAATTTCAATTTTGAAACGATTTATTTAGCGTGAGTTTAAATACATCAATAAATTTTTTTGTTTCATATATATTTTATTTAAACATCACTATTATTTAATATTCATATATAAATTTCATATAATACAACATATCCCTCAAATTATATCACATTTAAAATTTTAAATATAATTTATTATAGTTTTATATTAATTGAATAAATATTGTAGTGGTGTTGTGTTAGAATTTAACTACATTTTATAGTTAAAAAAATTTAATAATTAATTTCTCACGATGGATATAATTCAATTTTTTTAGAAACTAAATTTAAATTCATTCATAACTTTTTTTTCTCTGTACGGGCTCATTATATATATTTATAACTAAGACAGAGATATTTTTGAACATTTTTTGAATTGAATATCATATTGGTCATCTTCATCAACATGTATCCATTAAACATATCAATTTCATTTCTAAGATGATATGGGTAAAATTACACACATTAAATTATAATTAATATGAAATATTTTGACTATATAACATAGTTTTAACCTTGGTTAACTCGATTTATCCATTTCTAAGGCGATAAATTTTACCACGGTTACTATTCATATTTCCTATAAATAAAGGGAAATGATTATGAAATTGGGTCCTCCAACATAAAAATATGGAATCCATTTTATCATATATAATTCATAATAATTACATATATTAATTTAATTTCAAAATGGAAATCCCAAAAAAAAATAATATTTTTAGAAAAATGAATTTTTTTGTATACCATTGTCTTTATAAAAAATTCAATCATAATATATATTCCAATGAAAATAATTGAATTATTATGATATAATTATTAAATAAAATGAAATATTTCAAATCCTTAAAATAAAAATATAGTTTCAATGAAAAATATTTCTTTTCACTATTCATCGAAAAAATAAATATTTTCATAAAAATAAAATTTTTCATCCAAAGATAATTTTGATATGTGGATTTTAAAAATTATATTATATTTATAAAATTAAATTAATATATTTTCAAAAAACTAACTATAATATTTCTCCAAAAAATTAATAATATTCATTTTTTTATGAAATATTATTCATAACCAATAAAACAACCTTTCTTAAAATTGGTTTCTTATTACCTAAGAGTTAAAAATAAAATATTTGTTGTGTAGGTCCTTTATATATAATTCTTAATTTATTTAATATTATTTAAAATATCTAATTCAATGTCTCATATTTTTTTTACATTTATAATTATATTTTAACAGTATAATATGATTTATTTAGAGAGAGTGATACATGTTGTGTATAAAATTTTTTGTAGTGTTCTTTTAAAATATATGGGTGTCACATTCTACCCAACTTTGAAAAATTATAACCTCTAAATTTAATCTTTTTCATTATTATCAAGATGTTTTTATTTGAAAATTTCGTTGTATAAAACATTCATCCAAAAAAGGTTAACAAAACATTATTTTAAGAAGAGGGAAAAATTAATATAAAGGAAATTTAGAATAACATATATCTAGGGGTTCAAATTGGAGAAAATTTGTTAGATGTTATAAAATGGAAATTGAATATATAAATATCTCCTAATTATTTATATATAGTGATATATAACATGGTCATGCTAAAATTTACCATCACATATCCATAAATATGCGATGGGATAAAAGGCCACTAATTTTTCATTGAATGAAAAGTAAAATAATAACTTTTTTAATTTCAATTAATGGTTAATAATATGTATGTAATCTTGTACTATCTAGATATAAAAATTTAGAAAAAGAAATACTTTATTTCCTTCGATATCATTAAAAAAATCTAATCCATTGTTTGTTCTTTGATCAATTTCGATGTCAACTCCTACAATAGGAAATAGATATTTGAGATGAGTTTTTTAATACCTAAATCAATATTAACATATTTTAATGAATCATAATATTTTTGTGACATTCTTTAATCATATAAACATTTACCAAAACTAAAATTGTTAGTATCTAATTTATAATATTATTAATTATAATTTTTCCTCAAATAGTTGTATCAACAGATTGATATAATCCATTTTGTATATAGTTATCTGTATGCCTCTATAAAAATATGCATGAAATAATTCAAGAGTACATATTTTTAAGATTAAGGTTACTACATTTCCTAAATCATCACATCATTAATCCCCTATAAAATGAATCTTATTGTAACATCTAAAAAACCATAATCACTTTGTAATAACTATAATAACCATAAAACAGTTATGAAAACATGCATGTTTCTATGAATTTACTTTTTCCTAATTTCTTTAAATAAAATATCATATTATAGAAAAAAAATTCAATAATTCATGAAACCCCATCACGTCTGACTTTTTCATCACGCCACTAAAAATTTAACATGTCGCCAATATTGTACCATTTTTCTATTCAATGTCAATCTACTCTTTATTGCGAATAAACATTATTAACTCAATATCAAAAAAAATTGATTATATTTTCCTAACACATATAATTTCTAAAAATATCACATTTACACTGAATAATTTTTTTTGCAGTACCATTCATTTTATGCGACCAAATCCTTAATGAATTAACTAATAAAATACAATACTTGTGAATTCCATGACTCTTATAACATGATTTTCATTGCAAAAAATACCTCTAAAATGTTATTCAATAATCCCTGTACAAATTCAATTTAATTATTTTTATTCAGCGGTTATAATATAATAATATTAAACTTAATCTTTTAATTTCCACTAGTATATCTTCCCTTGATGTTTGGTGAATTAAATAGTGTAGTTTTCTATATCATTACTATTGAAATACTAATCATCATAGGTTTCCTTCTAAACATTTAATTCATGTTCCTGGTGATTTTACTTTCCAATCTTCATGAAAAATCAAATTCCTTTTCAGAATGTACTGACACGTTTATCTACACAGGTATCACATGTGGGAAAATATTTTTTTCAAATATTCCCACAATGCAATATTTTCTATCTCGACCTCTTATTTTATAGTTTTCCATTATAAACATAATACATGGATAATTATTTCTCTATATGGATATAATATGATATTATATCCCCATTAAATGAAAATAATTGGGATAATAGTTCCCTTTGAAGGATTGGATTCAACCCAATAATGAAATAGTCAATCTCACTATTTGTAATATGAATGTTGTCTAGATTATGAAATTAATACATTTTAATGATTGAATTATTCATTGAAATATTTTCCTCTTCATTTTCTCTCAGTCTTAAGAAATTTACTTCCAATTATGATTTTTTTTTCATGAGTAAAAAATTCATTAAACGATTATTAAATTAATTATATTCCATTATCTATATTCCTTACTCATTCTTTGTGTTCTATATTATTTTACAAAATTAATTCAAATTAGCTGAAATATGAAGAAAATCAATGAAAAATACTTCATTTGATTACTTGGAAAAGTGATAAATATATTCTCTTGGTAACATATCCATTGCTCAGCTATAAATTAATTCATATTCCCATTTACTGAGGGTGGTTTCTAACACAAAATGTGATCTATCATTATTTCACCACACTACGGATCATCAGGATTATCCATATGGGGAAGGTTATGAGTCATTACCTTACTCATTATCCCCAATATAGTAATAATTTGATCAGCTCTATCATCAACTCCAGCTCTAGGAACATGTAGATTAAAATTTATTATATTTTTTTCAATGAAAAATCATACATTTATTAGATATATTGATATAGTTTCAATTATTTCTTCCAAGGTCAAACATTGGAATACACCATATCAAATCATAACATTATGAAACATAATTTATAATCTATAAACCATTGAAACATTTAGCATAAATTAAAAAAATTAAGAAAAACTAATATTAAAATCATATACATGGTTTCTTTGGGAATATTATAAAATTCCATCATAGGGTAAAAATAAATAATATATTATTTCATAAATTAATTTATCAATGTCTCTACAAAAAAAATCAAAGAAAGAAAATATAAATCCCCCAACCCTATTAGCATAGAGTTGGTGATTACATTATTAAAATGGAACTAGATACAAGGAATCACAATCAGAAGGAAAAAATTGTTCTGTAGTGTTTTAAAATATCCCATGCATACCAATCATAATACATTTCCTAGAATCATGAGGAAAGGAAACATATAAAAAGATTGAGATCTAATACTCAGTAAGGGTATTGTTATATTAAAATACAACATGAATATATAATTAATTTACTATATTTAACGGTATATATTAGAAGACACATTCGATTTAATCAATAACATAATAAATAAGAATAATATAGCATGGATTAATATTGATAAAATAATTCCATATAAATAATTGCATGATCATGAAACTTATCCCATGATAACATAACTAATAAAAAATCATATTGATATCAAATAACTAATCTCATCATAAAAATACTATCTAATTAAAAACAAAATAAATATACCTTTGAGGCCTCATTCCATGATATCTTACATAAATGGGAAAGACCTCAGCCAATACCAAACCATGAGTTCCCCATGACTCGTAATGATGTATATGTGTGCTATAATAGATCCCACTAGTCACTTACTATGACAAACACATCAAGGGTCTATAACAGACCCCACCAATTAATAAATTAGAACAATAAATCCCACCTATGAAATGGGTGAATAATAATCAACAACAATTTTTTATTGAAACTAGTATATATGATTTTAATAATTACCCCAATCAATAAAAATAATCATAACCCATCCAGTGTTATATGGATAATGGTATGAAAATAGAAAATTCCAACCAAACTGTTTATAAAAACCAATAAAATATGGTATATTGTATCATAAGAGAAAAAACATAGTAAATTATAATATTCAATAAGTGTTTTTTTTTACATTGATTAAAATATTGTAAAAATATTATTAAATAATCTTATGGTGAATACACTTTTTACATTAATGTCACTCATTCCTATAATTTTGAATGTATATAGGAATTTTTTTTAATTTAAATGTAACATGTAAACATGAATGGTATAATAAAATCAATGATTAGTTACTATGGTTGGGAAATTAATTCACGTTGTATATGAAAAAATTACTTTCATAATATTAAAATAAGGTTAAAAAGATCCTCGTTTAGAGAATTAAAACAAAATTTGTATCAAATAATTTAAAAAAATTGAACAGGGTTAAAATTTTTGTTGAATAATAATTGGATACTAATAGGAATATTCAAAAAATTAATGGAAGGGAAATTTATTAATGTATAAAAATATTACCTCAGCAAATTCGTAAACATAAACAGTCCTTAATATTAATGAGATTGGGAAGTAAACCCTTACCAATGGTTTGATTTAATTTATATGCATTAAAATTTAATATATAATAAATATATATTAATTAATAATATATCCCATAACTGTAATCATATAGACCATTCCATTTATAAATTAATTATAAACTTTTATCACCATTTTATTGAAAATTATTTGTTAAAAATCATTGTTTCATATGATAATTACAATGTTTTTCATGTATGTTTTGGTTTAATAGTTTCACTCATTATACATTATTAAGGTTAGTTCCTCCCTAGAATGATAATAATTACATAAGTATAATATATATTCATTATAATCATATATATATTAATCCATTATTGATGGTGATGGAAAATAATTTACACCATTCATGGATATGGTAGGGCGTACGTACACATTAACATTGCTTTAAATTTTCAACTAATAGAAAGAATGAAATGTAAATAATAATTAACCTCTCTAAGATCATTTTTATATCATTTAAAGTATTCATATTGATAATATACATCTTAATTACAATATAAATAAAATATCATTGAAAAATAAATCACATCGCTTCGTGGAGGTAGTAGGCCACACCATTGCATGAGTGACATTTTCATTTCCAAATAGATTGGATTCTACAAAGTAATATAAGATATTATAATCACATTGTTATAATAATTTCATAATTATCATATATAAACATTAAACCCATAATAATACAAATTTATAAAATATGGTTATTAGAAATGAATTGTATCGCAACATGGAGATGGTAAGCTATACATATGCGTAAGTGATACATTCACATCCCATTTGAAGGAATGATGGTGGATAATGGGGGTTTCATAATAATATAATTCATATTTTCTAGGATACTTATTTAATTATATTATATTAAATTTGTGAGTCATAGATTTTTTGGAGAAGAAATCATTTGAAAGAGGTTGGGTATGAAAATTACCACTTCTTCAGATGAACTTATCTAGATCCATTCTTAATAAAGTTAATGTTGGTATTTTTGTGAGAAAACAAACTCAAACCCATTTATAAATATGTTTATAAGAGGAATGGGTAGGTCATAGTCGATATAGGTTTCTCAATGATTTGCAAAGAAGTAAAGGAATGTGTATTCATTTATAATAGAGGTGAGGGAAACTTTTGGAATTTCTTAAATGACTAAATTATATGAAGGTATTTATTAAAAAAACATGGCTAAAATGGATATAAATTTGACCGTAGGGTTATAAATGTTTCAAATATCCTCAAGAAATAAACTGTGGATAGTGATTTGTGGTTTTTAAAACCACATCTTTTCATTTAACCCCATAGGTAACCTATTTTTTCATCAATTGAAATAACATATATTTAACACATAAATGCTTATAATATAACATATTATGTAAATATTTACTCATAAATGAACAAGGGATGATTCATTATACAATATCATACCAACTTTTTCTCTTTAATTAATTTAATGAAATTTATTAAATATAATGATATATTATTTTGAAAAATTATCAGTAATGTCAATTTTGAAACTATTCATTTAGTTTGGTTTCTCATACATCAATACATTTTTTTTTAAATATATTTTATTTAAAAGTAAAAAATATTTCATATTAATATAAAAAATTCATGGAACACAATAAATCACAAAAATTATATCACATTTAATATTCTAATATCAATTATTTTTGTTCTCAATTAATTATAATATAATATTAGAATTTCACATGAATTTTTATTAATTATACAAATAAAAACCTTTAAAAAACGTATAATCATGATGCTAATTTAAATTTCCAAAACTTTTCCCTCTAAAATTTCCATATATATTTTTATCCCCTTTCTAGACAAATAATAGATATATAATGTTAAAACTGTTACATTTTGTTATATTCTTGATTTAATTATTATATTGGTAAATTCCATGTAAAATTTTCTACTAAAAAATCATTTAAGAGAATAATCTGAAAATGGTAAAATTAAATTCATTAAATTATTATTATTATGAAATATAATGACATTATCTATCTGTTTTAACCAATGTTAACCTGATTTACTTGTTTCCATGGTGATAAATGTTTACACACTTAATGTTCATAATGCCAAAAAATAAAAGGAGACTATATACTAAATATTGAACTCCTTATTTCAAATATTAAATAATATTTAAAAAATTATTTACCTATAATAGGAAAAAAATAATTTAAAATCAAAATGAAAATCACAAAGAAAGTTAGTTTTTTAGAAAATATTCATTTTTTGTAAGAATATTTGTATACCAAATTCAATCATAATATATATTCTGAGGAATACAATTGAATTATTCATAATTTAGTAGAACTAATTTTATATTTAAATAATTATAATATAAAATAAAATTTTCTAAATCCTAGAATAAAAATATTATTCTTCAATAATAATCGTTATTTTCCCTATTTACTAAAAAGTCAATTTTTTCAGAAAACAACAAATATATTATAAAAATATAATTATTATAATATTATTTAATAAAATTATTTTTATAAATGTGAATTTATATTGTACTTATGAAATAATTATAATATTTTATATTAAAATGAAATAAAATTCCTTATTGATGTAAAATTCATTCTAAATGATTAAGTAACATCATTGAAAACGGAGAACTTATTTCCAAATAAGTAATCAATGAATTTTTATTTATTAGTTCCTTTATGAATATATATCATTATTTGGTTAATATTATTCATACCCTCTAATTCAATATCTTGGTGATGACTATTATATGAAAAAAATATAATTTCAGTATTATATTGTAGTTCGGTAAGATAGGAAGATGCATGCATTTTTTTGTAATAGAACATAAGTTCTGAATAAAATATTCATGTTTTAAAATTATCATATATATTTCAGATATATTACATCATTTTACCCTTATAATTTGTGAGGATAGACACTGGTGAAAAAATTGAATTTGTCTCTTTGTGAAGGGAATAGTCCACACAACACATAAATGAAGGTCATACTGTTCACAATAGAAAATGGGAAACATGGTTGATGATTATTAATGTATAATATTAAACATATGATTTAAGAATATAATTATTCAATTATATATGTATTTGAAAATTTTATATTGTAATGTAGGAATGAGAATGAAATTTGTTAGGAATAAAATCCCATAATGAGAACCCAATCTTTCCACTGAGATACTCTAGAATGGAGGTATTAAGGAAATATAATTTTAGTATAAGGTTAATTTAACAGAATAATATTATAGTGTAATACAAATGGGGGAGTTTCAAGTGGAAATAATATTTTGGGAGTGGCCTCCAATGGGTGGTGAGAGGCCCCATTTATATGATGTGAGAATGGAATTTTGTAAACATTTCAACTTAATATAGAGAGATAACATGTTGCTAATTTCATGAATAATAAATAATCGTAAATATTGGAGTGATAGATTATATATGGATAATAATTCCAAAAATAATAAAATTCCACACAATCCTTAAAACATCTTTTTCAATTAAATTTATAACTTTTACTTTTACATTTTTTGATTTTACAATGGTAACTATTTTTTATAGATGTTTTTTTAATTTCAGTTGCCAAAAGGGTATGGACCATATTAAATATATCAGGCCTTATTATTAAATATATTAATTAAATTTTGTTTGGTAAATATATGTATCATAGAAAAATAAATTTTACATTATTAAATATAACATTTATAAACCATTTTTTAGAAAAAAAAAAATATTTTACTATTAATATATATGTGCGAAGTAAACATATCATTAACATTTATTCTCATATAATAGGATTTTTTATAATAAAAAAATAAAATACTTATATATTTAAAATCAATCAATTAAAATTATTTTCCAAATAATATTTAATCAAATGGGAAGACCAAAAAATATGTTTCATTTGAAAATATTACTTAAGACATTAAAATGTTAACCATAGTTTTAAAATTAATTATATTATTTTTAAAATGTATATTTTTACTAATTATGTACATAAAATTATAATTTAATGGTGTTATAAATTTCTATATATTTTTTATATAATTATAAAATTTAAATTTTTTTTAGAAACAATATTTTTCACTATTCACCTAAAAACTACTAATTCATGAAAAATTATTAATTAAATTTTTTTATTATAAAAACAAAAAAGAAGATAAAATTTTCAAATACATATTTTAAAATTCATTATTTATCATTTTCATATAATATATAAAGGAAATCAACTTTCATAGAAATATATTTTTCATGTCAAAATTACAAATATTTAAAATACATGTGACAAATAAATTATAACATAAATAATTAAATATATATATTAACCCAATTTATATTTACATATCCCCAATTTTTTTTCAAATAATATCTAACCATAAGGTATGCTCTGCTGGCTATGGAGGATAGTGATTCTTCTTGTATAAATCTTATTGAAATTTCTACAATCTTGAATATCTCTCGCTTATGATATCGCTAATTCCATTATTTTAAAAGTTCTTCTGCGATGGGTATAGGGACATTAATAGTTAATCTAATTCATCCCCATGGTCTGAAAAATTGTTATTCATAATGGACACTTCTACTACCCGATACCATTTCATTAATTTTTCATCGTAGGTTTCATAATATAGTTACATCTTTTTATACTCTCTTATCGAATGGTGATATTATTATTGTAAAACATTATATTAACATATCAAATTTTCATTTTAGTTCATTTATTTATGTGTGAAATTCTATCAAAATAATATTAATTTATATAAAAAAATTGTGAATTCCCATGTCGTTATATTCTCCCCCATTAATGAAAATTGAATTATATAAATTTTAATTTTCGCAATATAATAAACATATTATAGGGTATCTAATATATATATATATATATATCGTCAAATAAATCATGTACCTTAACATAATATATTTATTTTGGAATAAAATACTTTCCCTTAATTACGTTAAATTATTTCTTCATTTTTACTCTATAGCTTGTTTCTCAATGAAATCATATTCCACAAATGAGTTATTATCAAATTATTTTGAGAAATTTTAAATGGTTCTTTATCTATAAAATTTAACATGTTAGAAATTTAATAATTATCCCTTCATCATATTTTTCACCTAAATATCTTTTAGACTCCATCATTATCTAATTTTGTGTGTCTAGGAATTCAACTATGATCATGTTATCAATCATAAATCACTATAAGTAGTTTGACATTATCATAATATTTATCACATCAGTTCTTATCTCATTTTGGTTTCTTATTGGGACAATATATTTATTGTTTGTGTAATATATTGTAAGCTAGATTTAACTATGTTGTATTCATTAATAAAACCAAAATTATTTAACGTGAATGACAATAACAAGATTAGAATTATTTTTGTATATTTACATAGAAAATTCAACTTCAAAATGTCATATTCATCGAAATTATTAAACTATCATTAAATTAAACCTAAATAAATTTCGGTTCAACATAGGTTTCATTATTTCATTTATATAATATTCTCCAGCATTATTCCTTATGAAATTAATTCCTCCATAGTTTTTGGCATGTGTAATGAGAATAATAAAAGCATATCCCACAACACTATCTATCAATGTGTACAGTATATGGTCTAATCTACATACACCATAGTAAAGACTAATTTGATACTCAAGTAGACATTTTTAAGGATATTAAATATTGGTGAATCTATTCCATAGTGATATCCACTATCCAATATCTATTCAGGGTAGTAATTTCAGGGAGGACTATATAGTCTCTATTTTATCATAATTTTTTTATATTTCAAAATACATAGATTTATCCCTTAGAAAAATCAATTTTCTTTTCATGAATTTCTCTATATCCAAACCCCTAAACTATTCAATATTTCCTCATGTATCCAAAATGGTTATCTAAATCCTTGTTATTATTATCATCCATAACATTTCAACACCAAAATTATCCTAAAAAACATAATAGAGGCTTTAAATTAATGAAACCCACCATTTGATACCAACCATAAATTCCTAAAATCATACTCCCATATATAATGTTCATAAACACATATTTACACACCGGCTTTGAAATAAACTAATGTGACCCGATTTCGACCATCAATTATTACAATATCACGAAAAAAAATTAACATTAATTTGAAATAATATTTATGTTTAGAGATTTAGAGACTTAGGATAAACCTTTAAATAAAAATGAGTTTTTCATTTTAGTAAAATATAAATTAATTCTACTATATAATTACAAAGTCCAAGTCCCGGTGTGTCAGGAATTAATTTCCTAATAATATTATAAATATATTATATATTATGAAAAAATAGTTTCTTTAGGAAAATGTGATAACTCTTAACCAGATGATTTGATTGGAAATATAAGTCCATGGTTGGTTTTGAGATGCATTTTTTACCATAGGTGCGACCTAAAATAGGCCAGCATAGGGTGTTCGACACCACACTCATTGTTTGTTTGGTTAGTGGTTTAATTAATTAATTATTTAATTCAATCATTTATTTTATTGCACTGATATTTCTTATCTAGACATCTTTTGATATCTTTCATAGTTTAGTCACATAAATAATGGGTTGGTTCCAAATATTCGTGTTCTTCTATCATTGATGAATCTCATCAAACAATGATGAAATATCATATATGGGTAGATCGGGATAAAGTGAATGAAAGAAATCCTTTAATTGTGGGTGGGAACATTCTTCAATGATGAATGATTCAATATTTAGTTAGGACTCAACAAGATGGGGTTTACACCCTCTTTGATTACATTTATTTATTGGATTGATCCCTTTTATCGATCTGCACTAATTGTGGCCTAAGCATGATTTTCTGTACCATATTACTTTGCATTATTTCATTTCATTCTATCCTCTGATGACTGTTACTGATCATTGATCTGTAAATATTATAAAATATTCTTTAAACAATTGATCTTGTCATTTTCCCCCTGTTTGCTTAATTTTCATCATTGGATGGACCTCAAGGTCCTGATTCAACATTTTCAGTTCATATCAAGTTCAATCAAACCCCCAAAATTGAAATAGTTTCACAAATGAATTGTAAATTAACAAATATAGAAAATATATATTTTTTATTGGTTTTGGATGATCATGTCAATGATCGTAGGCTGGATCTTCAATGATGGAAGGTTCTAGACATGAGTAAATGCATGGGTTCTCATGAACTCAATCAAATTTGAGTTTTTGAACCCCAAATGGACGAAATCATCCAGAAAACACTAGATACACGATTATAAGGTATGTATAGGGAAATATTTTAAGTTATGAGGCCATATTTTAGGTATAAATAATGGTTATAGATTTCGGTGGGAATCCGGACTACACGCCGTGTACAAGGATGAACGCACGACATGTAACCCATTGAGTGCAACAACTTCTGTTTTAGAAATTTATAAATACATAATGTTTTCCAGTTACCATAAACATAATGTACCACCTTATCCTTGTGGATGAGACATGTGGTGGAGTACATGGCTAGGAACACACCGTGGGATGAGTACACGGACATGGCCAGTGCACACGGTTGACAATATGTGTGATGTAACACTCCATGTACCAAAATACACGGACAGAGAATGAAATTCATGAACCCAATCCAAGATAGTTAAGACATGACATTTTGTTGAAAAACATATAATGTACTCTGATATGGTTTTGGATTCATGTTCCGGCCAAAGACACAAATTATCATTAGAGCGGGACCACATGTCGGGTGGGTCCCCTCAGAAACCATGTACCACTTTTTCCTTTTCGTGGAAATTTAAATGTTTCATATATCCTTCAATTGAAAATGTTTTTGGAATTTAATCAGCTTAACCTATGTTTTTTACCAAGTACAATTAAATGGTTCCATTGGTTGTGACATTCATGATACGATGTGACATGTTATATAAATGATGCTTAATTGAGTCGACGATCAGTGATTGTAGTGATCACGTATAGTATCATCAATGAAACTGATAGGAACCCCCATCAATAGGGGCATAGGACCTAAAAAACTAATTCTGAGAGGAACACCTTATCATATAGGGCATGGGTCTTTGATCATTAGTGTGGAACCCCCCCATTATGATGGGTTTGATTCCTCTATTACTTCCCTCGAGTAGAACACCACTATCAGATAGGGTGCAGGTCCTCGATCAGTAGGGTAGAACCCCCTATCACATTAGGTAAAGGGTCATCCATCTATAGAGTGGACCCCCCTATATTATTTGGTGTGGGGCCTCTATCTTCTGATTGAAATTCACTATCAGATAGCATTTAGATCTTTAAGACACCAGAGTGGATCCGTCCTGACGCACTAGGTTGTGGGTCCTCTATGGATACAACCAGAGTGAAACCCCTAACTCCATTGGGTACAAATCCACTACATAGAGATTATGTTCCCTCAAAAATGTTTTATAGGGATAAGGAATGGTTTTAATTTTATAGTTAATTCTAGGAAAATGCATGATATGATGGAAATCATTGATCAACTATTGGAAATATTGGCTACCCTAATTTTTGGGAAATGATCTAAGATGGAGATAACCATACTCTCTAATTTTAGATTATTTTTACTGAGAATATATATATATATATACTTCAGTACCAAAACATTGGATTTGGTTACACAATTTCTATACCATCAGAATACATGTGGGGTATTCCACATTCTTTCTTGGTTTATATTCTCATGGATGGATGAGTTTAATCTCCTTCTAGTTCCAAAAAATACTTGATTTTTAGTTCATCTAATCATTCTAATGATCCCCCTATTCCTGGATGAGGTTACCCTATCACTTTCTTAGGTTTAATTATTCTCATTTACATATTATTTCTTTCCTTGTCTTTTTTTCCATTTTTTTCTCTTACTCCTCCCCTTCATCTTTTGGGGAATCCTACTATATATGTATATACTCACCCATGCCTGGGATTTTCCCGATCATGATGTGTCTTATGAAGATGATGGATATGTTGGTAGTGTCATCATAGGATCTTATGGAAACTCGGTGTTGTTGACCACATAATATAATCATGTAATGGAGACTAGGAGGTAGGTTCTCCCGAAAACTTATGTTTCCAGTTTTTTTAGTCTTGGATACTTTTCTGGTTGGTCATGTATTTTTTCCTTTAATGTTTTTAGTTTTCTCTATCGAAATATTGTACACCCTAGTGAATTTTCATGCTTGGATTACATTATATCTATTTTATCTTATTTTATTTTATTTCTCTATACATTCTCAATGATATGATCATGTATATGCATATAGGTAATTTGGAAAAGCCCTCCCTTTTAGGATATAACTTATAGTTCATTTCACCACCCAAAGCCTATGTAGGAAAACATCGTATAGATGTGGATAAAGCCCCGACATGGGTCATGTCATGATAGATTAGTATAATAGAATGTTCATTCCATGAGATGTTATCTGGAGTAGTCATGTTTTGAGTATTTAGTTGGGATTAGGGAAACAATGTCTAAGTTTCATGGATGAAGGTCCTAGGAAAATGGGTAAAGTGATGGTGTGAGTGGCCGAGATATCCATTCATAATGACCTTTACTGCCTAGTTGTTGACTTGGAACACCAAGACATAGGATTTAGGGATCAATGGTACACTAATCGTATATTATTAAGTATTTATCTATCTTTATTGATTTATATCACCATTTATATTATATATATATCTTCATTAGATCATGGTACATATTGAGAAATATCAGGTCACCTCTATGGTGATAGCTAGTCGGGATACCCGTTCCAGATCATGATGATGATCTCGTGAGCAATGAGGTCTCAGTTCATTCTTCATCCCCTAATAATATTCCTCCAAACAGGTATGTAAAAACACATTCACATGTTGATAATAAGAACATACCATCAATGATGGATGGGGATGAACACATTCTTAGAGTGCTCCGTGAGTTCCACAACCAGAGGTTGGTTAGGTTTCCCTATGGGTCCATATCCTTAGGAAGTTGTGGATTGACTAGATTTAGTGTATTCCTATCAAATATCATCCATACCCTGACATATTTTGTTATGGAACCAGAAGATATCCTCTTCCCTGGAGTTTCTGGATTCAAGTGGAGACTTTTTACGCAGATGCACAACAGTCGACAATCTCATGTCCCGCTTTCAAACAGTCTTTCTCTTAGGAGTACTACCCCTCATTCATTCACAAATATCATATTCATGAGCTTCAGGAGAAACATAAATAAGGGATGACATTTTTTGGGTATGTTGTGATATTCATATACCTTAATAGGTACTCCCTTGACATGATCCATGATGGATACTTTTGAGTATGGATGTTTGACAAGTAAGTATTCGAAGAGATTCATGTCATCATGGTACCCTTTTTTATCCCCACCTATGTGAGGGTACTAGATAAGGCACTAGTGATAGTGATAATTCTATCAGAAACAATATAGGAAACTATAAATGGCAGTACGTGCCATAGTTTTGAGTAATCTACAATAGATATTGGATGCTAGGTGCCTGGATCACAATGAAAGTGTCCTCCCAATGATCAGAATCATTCACATGAATGGTGTATAAACTGATGAACATGGTAGCATAGAGAGGGTGGTTATTTTCTTTTTAGGGTTGGGGTCACATCACATGAGACTACATGACCAGATGTGTTGTGAAGCATATGAAGATAGATGATGGACAACCATGGCTGAGGCAACACTGTGATCAGGGATCTCCCAGGTAATATTATGGTGGTCCCAAAGGATGTAGGACCGCTAGAGGAGTAGGAATATATATGGGTGGTGGATGAAGGTATGATATCCTTCCTCCACCACCACCAGCTGGACCACATCAGACATACGAAGATGGCGGTTGAGATCACATACAACTGTAGGATTCAGAGGCATATACCCCATGACACATGAGATGATTACAAGTATGGTATGTGTTTATTGTACTCTTTATTAAGTAGAATTAGACACATGTTTCATTCATTACTTCATATTAATACTCCTTATGCGAGAGATAGAGATCCCTTTTGAGGTGCTATCCCAATAACATTGCCATGATGTTATTATTGAGAACACTTCTTCTAAATATATTATCTCTTGATAGTGCATAAAATCCCTCGAGGAGAGAGGTGGGCATGGTACCTTTTTGGTTATCACGATGGAACCCTGTGATGACAAAATCAGAATGAACAGTTTTTCCATGTTCTGATCCAAAATTCACAATCATCACAGATGATTTAGATGCTTTACATTGATGGGATGATATTCACCTTTATGGGAGAGAGAGATCCCATTGAAGGATGATTGTGATCTATGTGTTGGATTCTATCTCATATCACATATCTGATAGAGATTATATCCCTTAGTTCATCATGCAATTTAGGGATGTGGATTCAATAATATATAGTAAATTACAATAATTTATTTCCTGAGGTCATTCTAGGATTACCATTGCAACACTATATGGAATTTTTTCGTCTACATACATCATGACACAACTCCAATTTATTCTAATACATAACATATATCCCCCACAAAGATCTGGGATCTACGGTTGTAGTAATAGGTACTATAAGAGGAGGCATGCATTCGAACCAGTGTTTCCTATCAGGAAACACTAATTTTGTTCATGGGAAGAGAGTATTGTTGCTTGTGGATATGTATAGATTATCCTCTCTTGAACACTGCCATTATAAAAGAAAATTACCCATTGATAAAGATTTATGACCTCTTTGACAATTTTCAAGGCATAATGTGGTTCTCAATTATAAATATCAGGTCTGGATATGAAAAGTTGAGGGTTATGAAGTGTGATATAATAAATATGGAATTATGACGCCTGTATATGCACTAGGATTTCCATATGATTCCTTTTGGTGAGACGAATTTCCCCATCATATTTAAGGGTTTCATGACATAGGTATTTCAAATATAGAAGGACTATTTTTTTGTTGTCTTCATCAATGACGTAAACATCTACACTACATAGAGGATGAACACCTAGAGTAATTGAGTATGGTTCATGATTTTATTAATGTTCATAAGATTTATGGAAATCTTTCAATGTTCTAGTTCTGGATTCATCAGGTTTACTTTCTAGGGAATGTCATTTCTGAAAATGGCTTAGCTATTGACCAAGTGAAGATTGATGCAACTCATTATTATGAACCACCCATTATCATTTCATAGGTGAGTAACATTATTGTCATCCTAAGGTACCATAAGGGGATTTTGGTTGACATCTTCTGGATGACATCCCCTTTTTCACCCGAATGTGGAAAGGGAAACTGTTTGTCTGGTCTGAGTAGTGTAATAATATCGTTGAAGAGTTGAGGCTGAGGCTAATGAGTACTCATATGTTGAACCTACCATATGATTTTATGGAGTAAATCATGTATTGGGATTCATTAGATGTTGTACTTGGTTGTGTGTTGATTTAGCTGTAGCCAGTTATCATATACAAGTCGAGGTAACTAAGACCCCATAATAATAACAATGTGAATATTGACCTATATATTGTATAATTATTCCTCTCATGAGGATGTTGAGGCACTACCTTATGGGGCAGCACATTGTGGTTTACTTCGACCATTAGAGTCATATGTATGTCTTCACGCAGAGAGCAATGAAATTTAAATAATAATGAAAGTTGGAATTCCTACAAGACTATGACATTGATATAGTACATAAATGGGGGAATGGAAATGTTTTATCATATTATTTTATAAGGAGGTCCTAGTATCATTTTCTATAAGATTATTTGTAGAAATTGGCTTCCTTAAAGATAACCCTAGTCGAGAATGATAGTACAAATTTTCTATAGTTGTTGATGTTTGCTCTTCCATTTCATGAGCATGTGAGTGTGTCCCAGTTGGGAGAAATTAGCTTTGATTTAGCACGTGACCCGATATCCTTGGGGGACTCACCACCTGGATATTAAAAAGGTTTAAATAATGCAATTTTTTTCAAGGTATAGTGACCAACAATGTCAGCTTTGGTGTCCAACATGATATGAAGCATAGCAGAGTTTGCCCCTCTCAGTGCCTAACTTGTTTGTAGGTGAAAGTAGAGAACCTTGTACATGAAGGTTTCTTTCCACCCCTTGAGATACCTGAGTGGAATATTGACAAAATGTCTACAGACATTATGATAATTCGTCAACATACATTGTAGGGCCATGATGCAATCTAGGTGACAGTTTACTCACACATGATGTAGGTGAAATTCATTACTATCACGGAGTAGAGTTAGTTGGAGAGTTTAAGGGAATTTTATGAATGATAGATCACTTCCCTTCTTGGGGTGTATTATAATATTGTCTCTGATCGTGATGTGAGGTTTTTCCCATGGTTGTGGGGAGTCCTTCATGAAACATTCAGAACCCAAATGAAAATGAGTAAATCATTTCTTTCCCAGATTGATGGCAGGCTGAGGTCAATATTTATGTATTGGAGGATATGTTTATGACTTCATTGTTATACATTGGTTGGTGCTCGTAGGATCATAATTTAATGGAATAGTTTATGTATGAAAAAATCAAGCACTCTACCATCGACAAGAATCCTTTTGAGGCCATATATGAGAGACCCTACAGTTCTTCTGTCGGATGGACAGAGATCAATGAGACATATCTTGTGCACCCAAATATGGTGCAGTTGACCATAGAGAACTTCTAGATCATCCATGATAGGATGAGTATGGACAAGAGAAGACATAAATCTGATCCAGTTCACCATTGTTGTCCCTTGTATTTTGAGTGGGTTGACTATGTTTTCTTAAGAGAATCCCCACGACAAGCAATACAGAGGTTTTACCGGGGATGTAAGGTATCCCTGAGTTTAATCAGACTATTCAAGGTCATATTGAGGGATGTGGAGGGTTTTTATGACCTGGACCTTCCCCCATGTATGGATCATGAGCATGAAGTCTTTCATGTGTCACAACAGAGGATATATATTCATAAACCTATAGATTTTGTTGATAGGGGTGAGCTGGATATCAATGATGGAGCCACATTTGTGGGGCACCTAGTGTTGATCGTGGATCGGAAATATAGAACCATATATTGACAAACCATCCCTTTGGTTCATGTGTGGTGGATCCATGTGAATGCATGGGATTGTTCCAGTGAGTGGGAGATCCATATATAAGATTATTATCCCTTGTTCAATGTTTAGTTTTTCATTTGAGGGAAAAATATTAAAGTATAGGATGATGTAGACACCCAATTATTCCATTATAATACATTGAAATGCTTCTATATATGTTTCTAGATCACGGAACTAATATTTTAATGTATTCTATGTCCTGGTGTGTTCAAAATTATTTTCATAGGAATATCAAATAATTTTTCTATCATGCACACATGATTTCTTAAAGAAAACAAAATAAATCTTAAGTATATGTTCAATAAAAATTTGGAGATCAAATTTTAGTATGAAAAAAATTTGTATCCCTAATAACATAATAAAATAGGTTAGAGTGGGACATTTTTAAATCTCCCACATTGAAAATATGTTCTATGAATTAATTAATTAATTATTTCATTCATTCATTCATTTTGACATAATGAAATTTCTATATCATGAATTATATAGTGAATTCTCTTGGGGTAGTTGAATAAACCATGGGATTATTCGAGAACATATGATTCCTCCTTCGTTGGATAATCACCTCAAATAAAGAAAAAATTAATAATTATAGTGAATCGGGATGTCGCGAACACATCGACTACCTTTGAGAATTAGAAAGCACGTTCATCAATGATGAATGATCCAATATCCATGTATGAATCATCAAGTCAAAATGCATTCATTCTATTATTAAATTGATTGAGTGGTCTGATCTATTCTATCTATTTATGCTAATTTTTTCCTAATAATACTCATACATAATAGATTTCATTGAATTAATTTATTTGTTTCTAACATCAAATGACTGTTCATGATCATCAATCAAGAAAAATTGGAAATGGTCCTTTGAAAAAAAAATCTTTAGGGTATTACCCCTCTTTTTGTTCATGTTGTTCCATATTCATACCTCGCGGTCCCAATTCTAAATTTTCGGGCAGTATCGAGACCAATCAGACCCCTTAAATCACAAAAACTTCACAAATAAAGTATATATAGATAAATCTAGAAACAAATGGGAATTTTATGGGTTATGGAAAATTGTTTCAATGATCATATGTCATAACTTCAATAATGGATGTTTCTAGACTTTTAGAATCATACGGTTTTTCATGAACATAATGGTTTTTGAATTTTAGCCATTGGCGGTCTGAAATTAGATGACAAATGCTAGATCAACTAATATCGAGAAAATAGGGTATAATTTTAAGAAATGAGGTATTATTTGAGCTTTGACTCGTGGTTTTCTATTTTTAGGGAAAACCATACTATACACCATGTATAAGGATTAAAACATGGGGTGTATACCCTTGAGTGTATAAGCTACTGTTTTAGAATTTTATAAGGTTCCAATGTTTGTGTAGTTTCCATGCACATTGTGTACCACATTCTCCATGTGGATGATCCTTGTGATATAGTACATGTCCATGAACAGAGCATGTAATGTGTACACAGACATGGACAGAGAATAGTGCAACACCCCAAGTGATGCAACATGTAATTTTCCAAAAATACACAATATCGATCAGAATGACATGGGCCCGGTCCAATACAGTTAGGACATTACTTGTTGTGAACCCAAAGTGATTGTACTTCTACATGGGTTTGGAGCCATGTGCTTGTGAGGGACGTGACCAGGTTGTGCAGTGGGATGATACATCTTGTGTGTTCACACACACTATATGTATTACTAGATCCCTTTTTATGAAACATCTTGGTTCAATATCTTCATCTTTTGAAGTCAGATTTTTTTATGAGTAGATAATCCTATGTTTTTTCAAATTATAATGCAATGGAACCATTTGTTGTGGATTTTGAGTTGTGGTGTGAAATTTTTTGGGCATGTATCTTACTTGAGTTGATGCTATACTATAGGAGTGATCAGATAAAGGATCATCAAAGACTCTAGGATTGAACCCCCCATTATCATGGGTGCGTGACCTCTAATGTTACCTCCAATTATAAGCCTCTATCAAATAAGGTGTGGTTCCTAAATGACTAGAGTTGGTCCCACAATTAGTCTAGTTTGTGGGTTCTTCTCCACTAGAGTTGAACACCCTATCAACATATACTCTAGTCCTCTACATCCTTTTTGGAGTGGAACCACCAATCATATAGGGTGAAGGACCTCAATGAATATATTGGAACCCCACTAGCACACTAGGGAATGGGTCTTAAAACTATTTAGGGGACCCCCTATCATAATCATGAGTTCATGTCCTCCATATACAGAGTGGAATCCCCTCTCAGATTTGGTTTATGTCCTCATGACACTATAGTGGAACCCCTTGATGCACTACTGTTCATGTCCTATATAAATACTATCATATTTGACACCCCCCCATATGCAATATAGATTGGGAACTCTATTTTGAGTTTGTGGCCCCTCTACTATACGACATAGTGAAAAGGCATGGCTCAACATTCACGGTTACTTTTAGGAAAATACATGAGAAGATGGGAATCATTGTTGGACTTTTGGAATAGTTGGATAGTCATTTTGCTAGACTGGGCTATGAGATAGAGATCCCATACACCATCATTTAGTATTTTTTTTGTTATGAATATCTATATATATATATATTATATATCCAACCCTTGTACATGGTTACTATGTTTCCATCGGAGGCAATGAATTGTGGTGTATTCCACATTCTTTCCGTGTTTATATTCTCATGGTTGGATGCGTTTTCTCTCATTCTAGGTGCTGAAAAAATATAATTGTTATAAATCTATTCACCCTGATGATCCCCCGATGCTTGGATGTGGTTACTCTTTCCCTTTATTGGGTTGAGCTATTCCCTTTGATTGTATTTATTTACTATTGAATCTCTTACTGTTCCCCCAAATTCTTTTGGGGTGTCCTACTATGTATGTATATACTCACCCCTACACGGGCTTTTCTTGCACATGTCATGAATTATACAGAGATGGATAGTTTGGAAATGACTTCATAGGATCATAAGGATACTGGGTTTTATGGATCACATATGGTGGTCATATCTTGTAGACTATGAGATGGGATCTCTATGATGTTTACATTTCCTTTTTTCAGTGTGGGACACTTTTGTATTTAGCCATGTATTTTCCATTTTATATATTTGTTTTCATTATTATATTATTTTTTCATGATTTTATTACTTTATATTTGATTCATATTCTTATTTTTTTACTATTAAATTTCTCATAAAGATGGATTGGTGTGTGCATATTGGTACATTGGAAAAAGCCTCCAATTTAGGATATCTAGTGCAAAACATATCACCGCCCACTGCCCGATAGACGTGGGATTATGGTAGTTGTAGCTCGAGCCCCAACATGGGTAAAATTTTGAAAATAACAAACTAATTAATCCATAGTAAGTAATTATGTTTCCCACAAAATTATCCACATAAGATACTCTAAAGTATATATAATGTTAAATAATATTTTCATAACCTGGGTAAATAGTATCATAAAAAGTGTGATCTCAAACACTCATAAAAGGAATACATATATAAGATGGTACGTAACATGAATAATATGTATGGAAACAAATTATAATAAAATAATTAAGTAAAATGGATCATATGATGTTGAAAAATATATAAGATTAACAATAACATTAATAAAATTAACAAAGTCACTAAATTAATTGTAACAGAATGCGTAATGGTATAAATTTTTTACCATCAGGTCCTAAGATAAGATATCATTATTGTTTCCTTGTTCATATCCAAAAAAATTTACATCCATCAAGTTTATAACCATGATATAATTCATTTATTTGGTATGAATACAATAGATACCGGTTTTTTCTAAAGAGACCAACCAATTCACAGAGGGGAAACATATTACTCAGCCCCCTAGAACATATTGAACCTATAAATTGTATTGACTTGAGGTATTATTTCTACTTGGATTTATGAAATATCCCCAATACATTGAAGGATAGTAGTAAATTCATTGGGATTCTATAAATTTAGTGGATAAGATTCCTGTTTCAATAAAACTAGCACAAAAAAGACCACCATAAGAAACAACCACTATATGATGGATGATAACAATATAATACAAGTCTAAGTAATAAATAACCAACCACCACACTAAATAACATATTATAATACCTAAATAGAAGTCTAAAAACATCAATGCATGAAAAGGAATTCAAAACACCATTGATAATAGTCTATGAATGTAACACCCCGACCCTAGTTACCCAGACTCAGCGCAATATTACATAACATTGGCATGACCACAAGGGATCAAATCACAAAAGACCGATCTATTTAGTATCTTTAGAAGTACAAGATACATACATAAATTTTAGATTACATCATGAAATATAAAAACAAATACATTTCATCCCCTTGGAAAACACTCAAATCCCTTAGCATGTTCCTTCAGGTTAATTTTAATATACTTTGTCGCATATTGGGAAAAATAAAACATTGAAAGGGGTGAGCTTAGGAGCTCAGTAACGATAATAATATATCAGAAACATTAATAAATTGGAGAAAACTTTTAAGGAAAAATATAAGACTAAAACACAAGCCTTTAATCATAAAAATCAGTATAATTTGGCTATGATAAATCAAATAATTTCATTTACTTATTCACATGGATATTCTACAAGTCGGATAATCACATGTTATATCAATATACAATTTCATTAGGATGGAATTCATAATTCCAAAAATCATAACAACATATTCAATGCATCGTTCCATGACTACAAATAATATTTTTTCACGGCCTTACGCCATGAAACTAGTTTGTCTCATGGGATCTACCGATGTATTGAGGATTTATTGTAGGTTCCACACATCACTTACTATGCCCAATGCATTCCAAATATGAAAAGGATGAAACATAACATAAACATTCATCTTAAAAATCTCATATTAAATGTTAATACAATAACCATAAAACATGAATGATATAGAAATTACACATCCACAGTCAAAAATATCACAAAACCTTCAATTAAATATGGATGATTGTATCATAAAGAATCAACATCAAACAAATGTAAAATCCATCAAAGTATGTTAACATAGAAGAAATAAAAACTATATGATGGAAATACCTCTTTTATTTTGAAGCCATTTAAAAGACACATAATTATAAAAGAAAACATTTATTCTGAATATATTCTTATAAGTATGTAAGAGAAGCTTCGAAGATGTTATAACATCAAAAAATAGCCTCACTCATGTATAAGTTAAAAAACAATTTTTACTTTACTTTTTCAAAAAGGGTTTCAAAGACCTTGTTTGGAAAACAATGGAAGTATTTCTTTATAAACCTTAACTAAAAAGTAAAAAATGGTAAAAATGACATTAAAACATAGACAAGGAAATAATAATAATGTTTTTAAATACATTTTTATGAAACATAGATGTGGATGATAAAGAGGTCCCAGAAGATACTCACGTATAAACAACCTCGGATAATGAACTGTAACACCCCAAGATTTCATAGTGTGTTATTTCTTCAAAATAATTCAATAACTTGCACTACACGCAACACCGAGTTCAATCACACCTTGACTTAAAAAAAATCCATTAAAATAGATCATGAATAGTATTAACTAAATTTTAAACTTTATATAATCCTTATAATTTTAGAATCCATATTATGAGTTTCTTAGTCATAATGCAAAAACAGATTCATTTTCAGTATTGCACTTTTATCAACTTTTAATAGTGAAAACTTTTTAAATACAATATTTTAAACTTTTTGACTAAATGGAGAAATAAAAAATTAAATGAAACATCCCCAGCTTCCACAGTATGCTTTCCTTTAAATAAAACAGTAGCGTGTGTTGTACGCAACTTCGAGTTTTAACACACACCACAACTGATCAAACTAGCCGTTATGAATAGTAATACCTACTTTTTAAAATTATATATATTTTGTATTTCAAAATGGGCTTCATTTTTGGATTCGGAATATCTAATTTAGCCTAAGGTGAAATTTTGGTACTTTTCGGATAACTTTCATATTTTGATGAATAGTGAAAATTACTAAATTTTAATTAAAAACAACTTTTTTAATCAAAATAATTAATAGTGATAAATTATGAATTTTAGTAGTTTTAAAGTATATTTAGAATATATTTTTACCATTTAATATAATGTTGGTCATTGGACATAATTTTACAATTAAACCGAACATAAACAAGTGTCAATCTTTTGATAGTTATTATCTCTTAAAAACATGCTTTTTGTTTTGACAGCGGGAATTAATTTTAAATTAATTTCTGCCACTTCTGTGTTTTGAATTTAGGAAAATGGATTCCATATTTGGAATCAGGATGTTCAAATTGTGTAAATAGGTAACTTTTATTTTTAGACATTTTGAATAATTACTGCGGTAAATATTTTATTTACCATGGTTAAGGGTAAATCCGGTAAATAAGGGTTAAAAAATAATATTATAATAATACTAAATTACCCTAAAACGTGTCTTAACCCTATTGGTTGATACATGGTCGATCATGTACATCTTTGGGTCGATTTTGGGACCACATGGATCCACTTGTAAGTGATAATGACACTTTATTTTAATTAAGTTAAAATGAATACAAAAATGACACAAGCATATATCTTTTAGAAAAACAATTTTTTACATAGGGTTATATATGTTGGATTTTCGATTATAAATATTCATTAGAAAGATAAAAAGATTTCCTACATAATTATATTTTATTTATAATTTTTAGACATTAAATAACTTATTTTATTTATGACACAATGATGATGCAGTAATTACTATAATAGTGAAAAATTAAAATAATTGATATTATAAATACCCAAATAAATATAATATGAAACTTTTAATGAATTAAACTAATTTTATAGGATAATATGATATATTAGGATTGATTTAATTGACTTTGTTCTAAGTAATCAATCTGTTATGAGTTTAACAAAAATCAACTATTGAATAGTGTCAAAATTGACATAAAAGAGTTCTTAAAACAAATATTATATTATTAATTGATATTAAATTACTAAAAATCTACGATTCGTCCAAGAGACTTATATCATGATAGGCTCATCATTAATGGACCACTTGGTGGTCTCTTGGATGTATATAGTATGTTTATTAACCATATTATATAAAAATACAAAGAGACATTGTAAAAGTGAAACTAATTAACATAGAGTTAATACATAAAGATAAGGTTAATATAAGTACCCAAACCTGTCTAAATTCTATTGGTTGAGTGGTTTTCGACCTATCCCCACCTTAACCTTTGAATAGTCACCTTTGGAGCCATTAGAAACTGAATATTAATTTATTATAAATTAATATTTCTAGCTTTTCCAAAGGTGCCCCTCACCCATCTTATAAAACGGAACTCCTCCTTATCATTTCTTCACACCTTAAAAGCCTTTTGGTTCGGCAAAACACTGCCCAAATACTCTCCTAACTTCCCTCACTACAACCTAGAGGCCTTAGTTTGATCAGAAAGCCAACCTAAGGAGCACTTTTGATCAAATCAAAAGGAAGAACCCAAAGAAGAGGTAATGTTTTCACCAACCCTTTTTAAGTTCCTTTCTTCTTCCAATTCCTCTTTCTTTGTTATTACCATTATAAAATAATAAATCCAGTATCATATATATACTGTGATGTTATTATATATATGGTACAACCATATTCAGTATTCTATCCATCCTTTGAATAACATTTCACCATACGTGCGTACGTACGGCTTACCGTCTCCACGTCGTGGTGTAATTGTTATTCAATATATTATTATTTGGAAGGGTATAATAATGATGTGTAACTCATGTAAATAATAAATATAACATGATAATGATTCTGTATATATGATATAACATCCATTTATATATTATTTTAATATCAAAAGAATGATATTGTCGCTCGTGCGTACGTACGGACTACCGTCTCCACAAACGCGATAAGATTCATTCTCCATCGTATCCATTCAAGTATAATTATTATTTGATGATTAAAAAATGGTGTTTAAGGACTTGATATCATTATGGGTATAAATAATATACAACCAATCCATTAAAAACATGGCTTACGTAACAAAACATATAAAATAAAACAAGTAAGTTAACACCCGAAATAACGATAATTCTAAGATATTATTAACAAATCAATGTTAAAAGATCATATATGATATCATTTTAAAGTAAATTATTCTTGTATTATTCAATAAAAATTATTTCACCATTATACAGGAGGTAAACTTACCATCGACCAAGGAAAAAGTACAAGTAAGGGATTTTCTTATCTCACTTTCAATTCCGGGAGATTTCCATTGTTCGCCACTAAATTATTGAAAGTGGTGTATTGTGTACTGCCATTTGATATATATATTATCATGATTATCTTTATATTCATGTTATTCTATAAATAATTTGGCGGTTATTAACTTTTGGCCATACGACTCAGTTGATTAACTTGGTAAGGAGTTTCTTATCTCGCTCTTAATTTCGCGAGAATTCCATTGTTCACCACTTAATTATTACATGTGGTGTATGTGTACTGCCCATGATTGTATTCATTGTGTAATATAATTTAATTTATGGGTATTTACATAGTCATGGTATGATCCTTATTTCATGGTTTTTTGTTTCGTAAGTTACCAAATCGATAAGGGAATTTGAGATTTCAATTTCCACTCATTCGGCTTTACGCATATTTCATTGATTATATTACTCCAAGATTATGTGTGGAATCACTATTCATTTGATTATGTCATAATTTCCACTCCCCTTCCTGTGGATATACTTTTGATACACATAATCACTCCATTGATAATTCTCAAGTCATTAATATTAATTTGATAAGAGTAATTTTAACTCTTTCCCCATTTGTTGAGTTAAACATCCAATTCGTTGGTGTTGTTTCTACAAGAATATGTGTGAATATCCTTTGATTGTTTTACACTGAATATTCAATCATATTTAGTGTATTTATATTTTTTTCACACATAATTATGTCGTTGATTTATCCTTAACCTAAGGATACGGCCTTTATGAGAGATTTCATCTCAATTTTACATTCAACTGAGACTTCTTTGTTGATATACACCAAATCACTTTTATGTGGTGTATATAATGTACTTTGACATAGTATATCATGAATCCCTTTATTCTCAAGATATTACAAATTTTTGATTACCTCAAATATTTATATTCAAGTGTCTCTCTTTTGGTTAGAATCTCTAACCAAAATACCATTTTAAAATGTTTTGAAGACTTATTCTTCTATATCTTGCTCATTAATGTCCATGTTTTAAAAATGGTTTTAAGGATTTATTTATATGGACATTAATGTTTTAAAATTAAAACTCCTTTTAATACTTTCAAAGTGGTATGGGACACTTTGATTCAAAAAAATCTATTTTTAAATGGCTTCTAGAAAAATAGTGTGACTTTTAAATGATTTCAAGAAAAGGGGGATATTTCCCTCAAATAGTTTTGATGATTATTTTAATCTATGTCAACATCCTTCATTATTCATGATTGAGGTTAATGTGATACAATAAAATCTTCCATATTGTATCAAATAAGTTATGATTGACTGTGGCTGTTCTATTTTTATACCATTCATGGTTTGTGGTTAAAGTATTGACATTTCGTGTGCTAGTTTTAATATGAATGTTTATTTTATGTTTAAACCTATTCATATGAGGAATGCATTGGACTTAATAGGTGATGGGTGGAGCCCGCTATAGCTCCCCGATGCATCGGTAGGTCTCATGAGACAAACTAGTGTCTTGGCACAAGGCCTTGGCAAAATCTTATTTGTAGTCTTGGCACGAGGCCTTGGCTATGTGGTTATGATAGTCTGGCATTATGCATTCCATCATTATGAAAGTGGTTATTGATATTGCATGTGATCATTCAACTAGTAGAATATCCATGTGAGTAAGTAAATGGCATTATTTCATTTTACCTTTGCCATTTTATGCTGAAGTTCATGTTTAAAAGGCTTTTGTTTTAGTTATAAATTGCCATAAGTGTTTATGCTTATTTATGAAAGCTTCTGCTATAATGTTATCCTTACTGAGCATCCGAGCTCACCCCTTTCAATGTTTTATTTTTTTCCCAGGATTATGAAGAAGTAATTTATGAATGATCTGCAGGGATAGTATGAGGGGATATGAAGACAAGATGTTTTTTTTATGATGTAATGTAAAATTTATGGATGTATCTAGTTATTCCAAGGCTACTAAACTAATCGGTCTTTCGAGACTTGATATTTCTCGTGATCATGCCAATGTTATGTAATAATGCACCGACTCTAGGTAATTAGGGTCGGGGCGTTACAGTTGGTATCAGAGGAAGTTTATTGCAAACCTTGGATGCTAGATTTAGATAAACTCTGATTAGAGCACGTAGACCTAAGATGAACTTTGAGGATTAGTATAGAAGAACTTCCTAGAATTTTGGTATTGTAGAGATTTTGTGAGTTTTTCGAGCAATACATCCCTGTCTGGATACAAGCAGGTAGAGGCGGCTCTGGCACAGATGTACCTAGGTGTAAAACCCGAAAACACCGCTTTGAGCTAGACTCGAACGGGAACTGGTGCACGACAACGGGCCTTGCTGCACTCTTGGTTACGACACTCCCGGGGGATATGCTTAGGATAACTCTCATTTTCTTTAAAAATCATTTTGAAGGGATTATGAGTATATACTTCCTCAAATAAAACATTTTTATGATTATGGATTATATCCATAAATAGTTCAATTTATGTTAAGTGTTTTATAAGTATGGGATTATGTATTTTGATTCATAAACTGGTCTAGTGTATGCCATTGTTTATAAATGGCGCCCAGTAGAAGGAATGAGAACTCCAGAAATGCACATGATCCAAAGAGAAGGAAGGATCATATCTTTCATGGTCTTAAGCTAGAATTTATAAGAGAAATAGTCTCCCATGTATTATCATCATATGAAGAAATAATATCATGTGTTGATAAGATAAGTAAAGAGTTTACTAAGTACTATGGCTTTGAAGAGAAAGCAAGAGAAGAAAAGGATGGAAGAGAGAATGATGGATAAAGGGAAGAGGGAAAAGAAGAATTTTCCCATATGTGGTAACTGTGGAAAGAAACACCCTGGAACTTTCCTGAAAGGAATGGGAGTTTGTTATAAGTGTGGAGGAAAAGGGCACAAAGTACGTGACTGCAAGGGTAAGAAAAAGGTTTCAAATGTACAATGCTTCATTTGCAAGGAGTTTGGACACTATGCAAACCTATGTCCCAGTCATCAGACTATGCCGCAAATGATGTTATTGGATAATAATCAAGTTATTATACTACCACAAATGAAGAGGAATGATTAGATTTCTTAAGTTGATTATGTCAATTGAGTGTTGTATCAATAATGTACTTGTTATAATAATTATGGAGTATATAAGGATTGTACTGCAGTACTATTTCATTAAGGACTTGATAGTGTGTGGAACAAAGAAAAGTGACTCAATAGAAGGTTAATTTCTTGGAAAATATATGTTCGAGAGAAAGATAAACCATAATATGGTTCTGATACCGAGGTAGTGATTTTAGAATAATACATGATTGATTTGGATAAATTATATTGGATATTCTTGACTACCTTGAAGCTGATTAATGATTTGTCTATTCTATCATTGTTGGGGTTTAATACATTTTTGGATTGATGAAGTATATCCAGCATTCTATATGGAATAAGGGAGCATGAATGTAATCAATAAGGAATATGGTAATACATGATGAAGGTATTCATATGTTATTACAGGGTAAAAAGGATCTATATTATGTTTACCTTCCTTATAAATGATGGACTGTGAGTTTGGAAAGAAGTATTTTGGATAGTTCTAGTTTGGATTATTTTGGATTGCCATAAAAGGACAACCCGGAGGTCGGGCGGCAACCCGTCGCGTCCGGCAAGGCTGCGAGACTTGAACCCGCAACCGAAGGGCGACAAGGGTGTATCACCTACCACTGGCCTACGAGATGTCCTGGATTAAATAATGTAGTTTTTATTAAAAGATCTTGTAGATGAATTATAAATTCGTTTATTTTGGAACCCTATACGAATAGTGTAAATAGAATTTTTTTTACATTCTATTATCTTTTAGAGTGAAAGATGAGTTTGTGGTAGAAATTTATTAATGTATAAAACTCTAATTATAAAGTAAGTATATCTCCTTATGATCTTAGCCATTCTCATAAATAAATTCCTAAACATTAAGAAAAGAAACTTAGAACAAAACTGTTTTCCTAGATGGTACCTTAAATCATCACTAATTTATGGCTTTGGGATTGTTGGCCTTTTCATAGCCATGTTCTCTACCACTCTCCATCAGATAATTGATGGTTATATTTTTCTTCCATATCCATATTTTCCTACATGGAACCCTAGTATGTGTTATTTTCGGTAATCTTCATACTTTTGACTCTTTATTTTAAATAGAGGCCTCATTAATTCATTTTTCGATGTGAGATTTCAACTAAGATATTTTGAAACGTCAAAAATGTGTTATCCTAATACCCTATGTTTTGTTGAACCGATGGTATTTCAAATCATCATAGATTGATGAATTTAAGGACCTTAATTTTATACTTGTTTGTGATTGATGCCCTCAATCACTACCTATAAATATTTACGTTTTTCCTCCAATTATATGTCTCTAATTACCACCAATGTTCTCCTAATCGAGATCATAATTCGATGGTGACCCTTTCATTTCTCTTTTCCTCATATTAAGACTAAATTTTAGTAACCCAATTTCCGATGTGGGTTTTCCTTCAAATATATTTTCTATTTTCAACCTTTTATTTTCGAAGAACAATTTCAAATTGCGAGGACGCAATTTATTGAAGGAGGGGAGAATGTAACTCCCCAAGATTTCATAGTGTGTTATTTCTTCAAAATAATTCAATAACTTGCACTACACGCAACACCGAGTTCAATCACACCTTGACTTACAAAAAAAAGCCATTAAAAGAGGTCATGAATAGTATTAACTAAATTTTAAACTTTATATAATCCTTATAATTTTAGAATCCATATTATGAGTTTCTTAGTCATAATGCAAGAACAGATTCATTTTCAGTATTGCACTTTTATCAACTTTTAATAGTGAAAACTTTTTAAATACAATATTTTAAACTTTTTGACTAAATGGAGACATCAAAAAAAATTTAAATGAAACATCCCAAGCTTCCACGGTATGTTTTCCTTTGAATAAAACAGTAGTGTGTGTTGTACGCAACTTCGAGTTTTAACACACACCACAACTGATCAAACTAGCCGTTATGAATAGTAATACCTTATTTTTAAAATTATATATATTTTATATTTCAAAATGGACTTCATTTTTGGATTCGGAATATCTAATTTAGCCTACGGTGAAATTTTGGTACTTTTTGGATAACTTTCATATTTTGATGAATAGTGAAAATTACTAAATTTTAATTAAAAACAACTTTTTTAATCAAAATAATTAATAGTGATAAATTATGAATTTTAGTAGTTTTAAAGTATATTTAGAATATATTTTTACCATTTAATATAATTTTGATCATTGGACATAATTTTACAATTAAACCGAACATAAACAAGTGTCAATCTTTTGATAGTTATTATCTCTTAAAAACACGCTTTTTGTTTTGACAGCGGGAATTATTTTTAAATTAATTTCTGCCACTTCTGTGTTTTGAATTTAGGAAAATGGATTCCATATTTGGAATCAGGATGTTCAAATTGTGTAAATAGGTAACTTTTATTTTTAGACATTTTGAATAATTACTACGGTAAATATTTTATTTACCATGGTTAAGGGTAAATCCGGTAAATAAGGGTTAAAAAATAATATTATAATAATACTAAATTACCCTAAAACGTATCTTAACCCTATTGGTTGATACATGGTCGACCATGGACATCTTTGGGTCGATTTTGGGACCCCATGGATCCACTTGTAAGTGATAATGACACTTTATTTTAATTACGTTAAAATTAATACAAAAATGACACAAGCATATATCTTTTAGAAAAACAATTTTTTACATAGGGTTATATATGTTGGATTTTCGATTATAAATATTCATTAGAAAGATAAATAGATTTCCTACATACTGATATTTTATTTATAATATTTATACATTATATAATTTATTTTATTTATGACACAATGATGATGCAGTAATTACTATAATAGGGAAAAATTAAAATAATTGATATTATAAATACCCAAAAAAATATAATATGAAACTTTTAATGAATTAAACTAATTTTATAGGATAATATGATATATTAGGATTGATTTAATTGACTTTTTTAGAAGTAAACAATCTGTTATGAGTTTCACAAAAATCAACTATTGAATAGTGTCAAAATTGACATAAAAGAGTTCTTAAAACAAATATTATATTATTAATTGATATTAAATTACTAAAAATCTAATATTCGGCCAAGAGACTTATATCATGATAGGTTCATCATTAATGGACCACTTGGGGGTCGCTTGGATGTATATAGTAAGTTTATTAACCATATTATATAAAAATACAAAGAGACATTGTAAAAGTGAAACTAATTAACTTAGAGTTAATACTTAAAGATAAGTTTAATATAAGTACCCAAACCTGTCTAAATTCTATTGGTTGAGTTGTTTTCGACCTATAACCACCTTAACCTTTGAATAGTCAACTTTGGAACCATTAGAAACTGAATATGAATTTATTATAAATTAATATTTCTAGCTTTTCCAAAGGTGCCCCTCACCCCTCTTATAAAAAGGCACTCCTCCTTCTCATTTCTTCACACCTTCAAAGCTGTTTGGTTTGGCCAAACTCTGCCCAAATACTCTCCTAACTTCCCTCACTACAACCTAGAGGCCTTAGTTTGATCAGAAATCCAACCTATGGAGACCTTTTGATCAAATCAAAAGGAAGAACTCGAAGAAGAGGTAATGTTTTCACCACCCCTTTTTAAGTTCCTTTCTTCTTCCACTTCCCCTTTCTTTGTTATTACCATTATAAAATAATAACTCCAGTATCATATATATACTATGATGTTATTATAAATATGGTACAACCATATTCAGTATTCTATCCATCCTTTGAATAACATGTCACCATACGTGCGTACGTACGGCTTACCGTCTTCACGTCGTGGTGTAATTGTTATTCAATATATTATTATTTGGATGGGTATAATAATGATGTGTAACTCATGTAAATAATAAATATAACATGATAATGATTCTGTATATATGATATAACATCCATTTATATATTATTTTAATATCAAAAGAATGATATTATCGCTCGTGCGTACGTACGGACTACCGTCTCCACAAACGCGATAAGATTCATTCTCCATCGTATCCATTCAAGTATAATTATCATTTGATGATTTAAAAATGGTGTTTAAGAACTTGATATCATTCTGGATATAAATAATATACAACCTATCCATTACAAACATGGCTTACGTAACAAAACATATAAAATAAAACAAGTAAGTTAACACTCGAAATAACGATAATTCTAAGATATTATTAACAAATCAATGTTAAAAGATCATATATGATATCATATTAAAGTAAATTATTCTTTTATTATTCAATAACAATTATTTCACCATTATACAGGAGGTAAACCTACCATCGACCAAGGAAAAAGTACAAGTAAGGGATTTTCTTATCTCACTTTCAATTCCGTGAGATTTCCATTGTTCGCCACTAAATTATTGAAAGTGGTGTATTGTGTACTGCCATTTGATATATATATTATCATGATTATCTTTATATTCATGTTATTCTGTAAATAATTTGGTGGTTATTAACTTTTGGCCATACGACTCAGTTGATTAACGTGGTAAGGAGTTTCTTATCTCGCTCTTAATTTCGTGAGAATTCCATTGTTCACCACTTAATTATTACATGTGGTGTATGTGTACTTCCCATGATTGTATTCATTGTGTAATATACTTTAATTTATGGGTATTTACATAGTCATGGTATGATCCTTATTTCATGGTTGTTTGTTTCATAAGTTACCAAATCGATAAGGGAATTTGAGATTTCAATTTCCACTCATTCGGCTTTACGCATATTTCATTGATTATATTACTCCAAGATTATGTGTGGAATCACTATTCATTTGATTATGTCATAATTTCCACTCCCCTTCCTGTGGATATACTTTTGATACACAAAATAACTCCATTGATAATTCTCAAGTCATTAATATGAATTTGATAAGAGTAATTTTAACTCTTTCACCATTTGTTGAGTTAAACATCCAATTCGTTGGTGTTGTTTCTACAAGAATATGTGTGAATATTCTTTGATTGTTTTACACTGAATATTCAATCATATTTAGTGTATTTATATTTTTTTTCACACATAATTATGTCGTTGATTTATCCTTAACCTAAGGATACGACCTTTATGAGAGATTTCATCTCAATTTTACATTCAACTGAGACTTCTTTGTTGATATACACCAAATCACTTTTATGTGGTGTATATAATGTACTTTGACATAGTATATCATGAATCCCTTTATTCTCATGATATTACAAATTTTTCATTACCTCAAATATTTGTATTCAAGTGTCTCTCTTTTGGTTAGAATCTCTCACCAAAATACCATTTTAAAATGTTTTAAAGACTTATTCTTCTATATCATGCTCATTAATGTCCATGTTCTAAAAATGGTTTTAAGGATTTATTTATATGGACATTAAAGTTTTAAAATTAAAACTCATTTTAAAAGTTTCAAAGTGGTATGGGACACTTTGATTCAAAAAAATCTATTTTTAAATGGCTTCTTGAAAAATAGTGTGACTTTTAAATGATTTCAAGAAAAGGGGGATATTTCCCTCAAATATTTTTGATGATTATTTTCATCTATGTCAACATCCTTCATTATTCATGATTGAGGTTAATGTGATACAATACAATCTTCCATATTGTATCAAATAATTTATGTTTGACTGTGTATGTTCTATTTTTATACCATTCATGGTTTGTGGTTAAAGTATTGACATTTCGTGTGCTAGTTTTAATACGAATTTTTATTTTATGTTTAAACCTATTCATATGAGAAATGCATTGGACTTAATAAGTGACGGGTGGAGCCCGCTATAGCTCCTCGATGCATCGGTAGGTCTCATGAGACAAACTAGTGTCTTGGCACAAGGCCTTGGATAAATCTTATTTGTAGTCTTGGCACGAGGCCTTGGCTATGTGGTTATGATAGTCTGGCATTATGCATTCCATCATTATGAAAGTGGTTATTGATATTGCATGTGATCATTCAACTAGTAGAATATCCATGTGAGTAAGTAAATGGCATTATTTCATTTTACCTTTGCCATTTTATGCTGAAGTTCAAGTTTAAAAGGCTTTTGTTTTAGTTATAAATTGCCTTAAGTGTTTATGCTTATTTATGAAAGCTTTTGCTATAATGTTATCCTTACTGAGCATCTGAGCTCACCCCTTTCAATGTTTTATTTTTTTCCCAGGATTACGAAGAAGTAATTTATGAATGACCTGCAGGGATAGTATGAGGGGATATGAAGACAAGATGTTTTTTTATGATGTAATGTAAAATTTATGGATGTATCTAGTTATTCCAAGGCTACTAAACTAATCAGTCTTTCGAGACTTGTTCTTTCTCGTGATCATGCCAATGTTATGTAATAATGCACCGACTCTAGGTAATTAGGGTCGGGGCGTTACATGAACACATTGTATAATTAACCACTACCTTGTAATTTTCCGTGATTGAGGGGTTTTTAACATCTTGTATAAAATTTAAATTATTTTTATTAAATTTTACAAGAACCACGTGTATAAATATGATATCATATATGATCTTCTAATATTGATTTGTTAATAATATTTCAGTAGTATCATTGTTTTGGGCGTAAACTAATTTATTTTCCATTATATGCTTCATTACATAGGACATGTTTGTTATGGATTGAATTTATATGAATCTAATCCATAATGATATTAAGTTCGTATACATTATTTTTAATCATAAAATGAAAATTATTTTTGAATGGTTATGATGGGGAATGAATCTCATTGCGTTCGTGGAGACGGTAATCTGCACGTACGCACAAGCAACAATATCATTCAATTTATAGACAAATAACATGTAACTAGATGGTATATCATATATAACGAATCATTATCATGTTATATTTATTATTTACATCAATTATAGTGATTATTATACCCTTAAAAATAATGAAGTGTTGAATAACTAACTACACCACAACGTGGAGACGGTAAGACATATACGTACACACGTATGGTGACATTGTTATTCATAGGATAGATACAATAATAAATATGGTAGTACCATATTTATAATAACATCAAGGTATATATAAGGTAATGGAGTTATTATTTTTTGTGGAAATGTTAGAGAAAGAGGAAGTGGAAGAAGAAAGAACATTGAAAGAGGTGGTGTAATTATAACCTCTTCTTCGGGTGCTTTGTTTTGATATCAAAATGGCTCTTTATTTTTTCGTATGATCAAATAATTCCCTTTAGGTATAAGTGATGATAGTTTGGAAGATATTTTATCCATTGTTGGATGAGGAAAATTGCTTTGGAGATAAGATTTTGAGAGAAGGGGAAGTACCCTTTTAAAAGAGACGAGAGGATCACTTTAGGAAATGATTGAAATATTATTTTATTGTAGAATAATATTTGGTTTATAATGGCTCTGAAAGGATTTATCTAATGTAAATGGTGGCTATAGTTCTAAAAATCATCAACCAATAGGTTTTAGACCAGTTTAAGTCAGTATATTAAACATATCGTTTAGATTTAACTCTTATTTAAATAGATTAACTTTTACAACGTCTTCTTGTATTTTTATATTAGATGATTAATAAACGTACAATAAAATTACATGAGAAGCCCAAGTGGTTCATTAATGAAATATTTATTATTATACATGTCCTTTTTCTAAACCATATATTATTAGGAATATTTTATCAATTAATAATATATTAATTTTTTAGAAAAACAATTTATGTCAATTTTGACACTATATTTTTAGGTTTTTTTAGAGTCATTACAACTTTATCACTTATAAAAAATTTATTTATTCAACCCTAACATGTCATATTAACCTATAAAATTCTTGGAATACATCAAAAGTCTTAATTTACAATTATATTAATATTATAATATCAATTATTTTATTCATTCAATAATAAGGTAATTACTGCATCATCATTGTCTCATAAATAAATTTTACTATTTAATGTCTAAAAATTATAAATAAAATAAAGTTATCTAAGAATTATTTTTAGATTTTTGAGTAATATTTATTGTCGAATTTATATTATGTATAAATCTATATAAAAATGATTTATTTATTAAACGTTGAATTTAACACTTTTAACTATTCCTTAAATAAATAAATAATAGATGTCCTAATCTAATTCAATTGGAACAAAAGGATCATATTTTACTCATAAGGTTTATTTTGGTCGAAAATAGTTACTTATCGGAATTAGGACATGTGTTATGGGAATTAGAATATCTTTTTGTTACCTTTAATTACCCTATTTACATATATTCGTGGAAAATAAAATTCAAAAGTTACTATCCCCCAAAATAATTTTCATCCTATTGAGCCACATTTTACATACTGTTGTCAACCATGTCTCTTAGATTTTTGAAATTCAATTTACAGAAGTGGTAAAATTACGTTTTATGCAAATCTCCAAACGTGCCTAAAAGGTGGGTAAAAGATGTTAACAAATTCAATAAAATTTTATATGTCTAATTTTTTTATAAAATGAAATCAATGAATTACAATGAACTAATATAGGTATAATGTATCTCTTTTTATTTAAAATAAATTTCAATAAAATAAATAATTATTTAATTAAAAATTAGGTTTGAAACAATAACGTAGTGTTTTTCACTATTCATAAAAAAATTGAATGTTTTCAAAAATATACCAAAAAACCACCCTATGCTAATTTTGATATTCCAAATCAAAAAATTAAGTCCATTTTGTTAATTAAAATTTATAAAATTTCTGAAAGTGGGTATTATTATTCATAATGGATAGTTTGGTTGGTCGTGGTGTTTTAGAACTCGAAGTTGCGTACAACGCAAGCTATTGTATTATTTAAAGAGAAGTGTATCGTGGAAGCTTGGGTTGTTACATTCTTCCCCCCATAAAATAATTTTTTCCTTGTAGTTTATAGAATATTTCTGCATAAAAATATTCTGTTGGTTCTTCATCATATGTTCCTCTGGTTCCCACGTTGCCTCTTCAATCTTAAGGATTCTCCATAGAACATTTACCAGATGATTTATCTAGTTTCTCAACACTTGTTATCTTGTATCAAGAATCTTGAAAGGCTCTTCACAATAATATATATCGGTTTGTTGTTCTATTTCTTCATAGGTGAGTACATGTGTTGGGGCAAGCATGTATTTTCTCCACAGTGATATGTGCAACACATCATGATCTTTGAAGAGACTTGGCGGTATTACCAAATGGTATGTTAAAACGTCAATTCGTTCTATATTCTCGAATGGTCCGATGTACCTGGGACAATATTTACCCTTCTTACTGAATAGTACTACCCCCTTCCATGGAGATAACTTTATGAAAACATGATATGATACTTAAAATTACAAATACTTCCATCGGTTATTGGCATATATATTTTTCCAACACTCATCTACTTTGATGTGGGTTTGGATACTCTTCACGTTTTCCCATGATTCCACAACATGTTCTGGGCCTACAATTTTTCATTCACCAACATCATCCCAATAAGTTTGCGTATGACATCTCATTCCCTATAAAGCTTCATATGGTTCCATCTGAATACTTGAATAAAAGCAATTGATAAAGTAAAATTCTACCAGAGGTAAATATTGATTCCATATACCTTGAAATTCATGTGAGAAAGATCTCAACCTATATTCTAAGGAATGAATAGACTGTTATGATTTTCAATCAGTTTGAGGGTGGTAGGTAGTGCTCAAATGATGTTCAATATCTAGGGCCTTTTGAATAGTTTTCAAAAATCACGATGTAAAATGGAGATCACGATTAGAAATAATCGATAGGGGTGCTCCATTATGTCTTACAACTTCATTAGTATATATTATTTTAAAAAATTTAAGTGGTAAACCTTATCTGACTGTATGAAAATGTGATAAGTTTGTAAGACGATGAACAATGATCCATATTGTACAATTTCTTCTAGGAGTCTTTGTAGCTCTATGACAACATCCAACGTAATATCATCCCATTTCCACTCAGGTATGGGAAGAGGTTTCCTAACTCCTCAAGATTTTTTTCTTCCATCCTTCACCTATTTGAAAACTATACATCTTGAAAAAAAATTAGCAATCACCCTCTTAATTTTGTCCAACCAGAAATATTCCATCAAATATTTATACATCTTAGTGCTACCGGGGTGTATTGATAAATTTTAGCTGTGAGAATCCTCCAACAATTCCCTTTTTTAGGCCGGGTATGTTAGGAACACAATGTATTTTCACAAATTTCAAATTTCATCTTCATATACGTAGTCAATCCAACTCCCATCACTCACAAATTTAATTTACTTCGGAAACTCCCCATAAGCAGTCTGATAACTTTTTATCCATTTTATTATTTAGTGTTTGGTAACCATTTGAAAAATTATTGACGTTTTACCTTACATAATTATTCTGATATCCATTTTCACCAGATCCATTATCATACGATCCCATTTAACACTCATATTGTTCAAAACTCAATGATCCATTCTACTTAAAGCATCAACCACATTAATTTTCTTCCTTGGGTGGTAGTGTATAGTGTAATCATAATCCTTGAGAATTTCGAGACATCTCATTTGCTTCATGTTGAGTTATTTTTGTGTGAAATTATACTTCAAACCCTTGTGATAATTATATATCTCACATTTTCATAATAGAGATAGTGTCTCTGTATCATCAAAGCAAAGATTAAAGCTGCTAACTCAAGATCATGAGTGTGATAGTTTTGTTCATGATTTTTTATCTATCATTATTCCTAGGCAATAACATTTTCTTTTTTCATAAGGACACAACCATTCAATTTCTATGAAGCATCACTATATATAACAAACCCATCATTCACCGATGGTAGAGTCAAAATAGGTGCATTTACTAATCTTCTTGTTTTTTATTCATATAATTTCTTACACTCTTTTATCCAAATGAATTTAAACCATTTATGTGTGAACTTAGTTAATGGCTTAGCCAATTTGGAAAAATTCCGGATGAGACACTGGTAATAACCTGCTAAACCAATAAAACTGCAGACCTCAGTTACACTTGTCGGTGCTGGCCATTCTTGGATTGCCTGGGTCATTGAAGTATCGATAGAGATTCCATCCATATAGAAAATATGGCCTAGAAAAGAAATTTATTGAAGCCAGAATTCACACTTTCTAAACTTCCCATATAATTCATTTCAGTTAAGGGTTTTCAGAATAGTGTGCAAAGGATTTTCATGATCTTCGTACCTTTAAGATAAAACCAAGATGTCATCAATAAATAACAGTACAAAGTAATCATGATATTAATTAGATCCATGATGATAGTGGGTGTATTAGTCAGCCCAAAAAGGCATTACCATAAACTCGTAATACTGGTATATGGTTCGAAATTCTATTTTCAGAATGTCTTCCTTCTTCACACCCAAATGGTGATATCTAGATCGATTGTTAATCTATGAAAAATATTGATCTCCATGAAGTTGATAAAATAAATCATCAATGAGAGGTAAGGGTAATTTTTCTTTTTTGTTATAGCATTGACTCCCTGTAGTCAATGCACACCCTCATAGAACAAACTTTCTTCCTAACAAAAAAATAGGTTCTCCCCATAGAGAAACACTAGGGTGAATAAATATTTTATTAATAAATTCCTCTAGTTGTTTAATTAGATACACTAATTCCATAGTGGTCATTCTAGAAGTGGTCTTTAATATGGGCCTTGAAATTGGAATTAAATCAATGGAAAACTGAATTTCTCAATCTAGAGGATGTCCAGGTAAATCCTCTAGAAACACATCAACATATTCCAACAAAATAGTTACATCCTCTATTTGAATATTCAGTTCTTCACCCATAGTTATTTCACTCTCATCCTCCCCAATAATTAAATGTAGTAGAACTACTAAGCATGGATATAGATATGAATTTGATGGTGAAATTTCTTCTCTAAAGATAAGGTACTCCTTATCATAATCAAAAATGGTAACCTCTACCTTCTTCGAATAAATTTTCACATCATGGTATGAAATTCAATCCAGTATGAAGATTATATAAAATTCAATCATGTGTATGATGATTAGATCATCAGATAAAGCATGTTTATATTCCATAATGTGAACTAATTCCCAAAATATTATTGTAATGATACTTCTCTTAAGAGTTTTGATGGACAACGCCCCTGTTAAATAAAATTGGAAATATCTAATTTTCATAGAAAACATGAAAGATATAAATCAATGTGATGATCCGGAATAAAATAAAGCATTGGAAAAATTTTAGGAAACCATTAAATTACCTTCCACCGTGTCATTTGGAGTATCAACCTCAGCAGTAGTGATCAAATAATCTTTTCCTTGCTCCCATGGCCTTTTCGGAGGTTTGTTTCCATGGAGCCTAGGAAATTAATTTTCATAATGTCATATTTCTCTATAATTGTTGAATTCATCATTAATAGACTCTTTCTTTACCTTGAAATCAGTAGCTTGGTGGCCGTTTCACGACAGTTGTAAAAGACTTCAATTCCCTTTTGGAAATTACTGTGGTGTTTCTTCCCATATTTACTACATGATTGAAATTCAACTTTTCCCTTCTTCCCCATATTTCAATTTCTAGAGTTTTCAATCGATCTCATCTTCTCTTTATTTTCTTAAAAGCCATAAGACTTGGAGAATTCCTCTTTTATCTTGATATAACATTAGACAATATATTCTTACGATGAGATAGATTGTGATACTAATTATTGTCAGAGAAATTGTTTTAACCCATCAAAAAATCGATCATTCTTACTGCATGGGTTTCTTATGTAATCTACTTAATGACCTGCTCACCTTGCAATGTTGGACTCATACTTTTCAATGTTCTCATACTTCATTTTCCTCAGACTTAGAAATTGCCTTTCCATATTTTCCTGATGGTCACAAGGAATGTATTTTTCGATGAAAAAATCTTTAAACTCCCTAATTTCAATATTTGATACTTCTTCGTCCTCCATTGTAATTTGAATTAATGACCACCATTGATCTATATCTCCCGTGAGGCGATAAAAATTCATTACAACTTTTTCTCTTTCACTACTCCATAAAGCATTAAATATTTTCACTATAGAACTTATCCATTACTCAACTACAAATGGATTTTTAGTCACATTGAATGTTGGTTGTTGTTACCTCATGATGCAGACTAACATTGATCCTCGATAGTGTGGATCAGGGTGCTCTATATGGTTAATGTTATTATTCATAACCAGAATGTGTTATCCGAGTATTATTATAAGTTTTTTAGCACTGGTTTCATCAATAACTCTAATATAATTATCATGAGTAAAAGAAAAATCTCTATATAGATTACCTATTTTGATATAGTTTCCATTCCTCCCACTTGGCTCCATTTCTAAACAATGGCGTACACTAGATTAGTTTATAAATCACAATAAATAATTCCAAACTAGTAAAATACCAAACATAAATTGAACTAATTATGGATATAATACATAATCATAAAAAGGGTTTTCATTAAAGATGTATTAACTCATAATTCATTCATAATGAATTTTAAAGAAAATGTGAATTATCCTAAGAATTTCCCCCAGGAGTGTCATAAACAACAGTGCAACAAGGCCTATTGTCATGTACCAGGATACCCCATGTAAAACCCAAAACTCCTTTTCGGAGTTTTCACCCCTAGTTACATATATACTAGAGCTGCCTATACCTTATCATATCCAGACTGGGAGGTGGTTCTTGTAAAAGACTCAAAATATCTACATTACCAAAATTATAGGATGTTCTTCAATAATAATCATCAAAGTATATCATAGGGTAATGTTCTCAAATCATGGTTTTTATAAATATAGCATCTAAGGATTGTACTGAACATCCTCCGATACCAACTGTAATGCCCCAACCTTAGTTACCTAGAGTCGGTGCAAAATTATATAACATTGGAATGATCGAGATGGATCAAATCTCGAAATACTAATCAGTTTGGTAGCCTTAGAAGTACTAGATACATACATAAATTTGACATTACATCATGAAATGGAAACAAAAAGACATTGTATCCCTTTTGAACACCCTTATATCCCTTAGTCTATTTCTGCAGGTTAATTGTAATATACGACTTCAAATCTTGGTAAAAATAAAACATAGACAGGGGTGAGCTCAGGTGCTTAGTAAGGATAAAAATATAGCGTAACCACTCATAAATAAGCATAAACATTTAATGTGATTTATAAGACTCAAACACAAGCCTTTTATGAAAAAACATCTGCATAATATGGAAATTATAAATGAAATAATTCAATTTACATATTCACATGGATATTCTACCAGTCGAATAATCACATGTAATATGAATAACTAATTTCATAATAATGGAATGAATAATTCTGGACATCATGCCGACATAGTCAAGGTCTCATGCCATGACTAAAAATAATATTTTGTCAACGCCTTGTCCCAAGACACTAGGTTTTACTCATGAGACATACCGTTGAATCGATGAGCTAAAGAAAGCTCCACCTTTCACTTACTATGTCCAATGCATTCGTCATATGAAAAGGTCAAAACATAACATAATCATTCATATTAAAATAAGCATAATAAATGTTTATACTTTAACCATCATCCATGAATGGTATAAAATTAATACATCCACAGTCAAACATATCAGAAAACCATCAATTCAATATGGGTGACTGTATCATAATGAATCAATATCAAACAAGTGTAAAATTCATCAAAGGATGTTTACATAGATGAAATCATAACTATTTTGGAGAAATTTTTCTTTCTATTTTGAAATAGTTTACAATTCATATAATTATAATAAAGAAATTTATTTTGAAAATATTTTTATATTCTTGTAAGGGAAGCTTAGAAGATGTTATAATGTAAGAAAATCGTCGCAATCTCTATATAAGTTAATGTTTTTGTTTTCATAATTTATCTTGAAAATATTGTAAAGGACCTTCTTTGGAAAATCACTGAATTATTACTTTATAAAATTTTTATAAAAAGTCAAAAAATGGTATTAATGAATTTAACCCATAATCTAGTAAATAAAAAAACGTTTTGAAATACATTATTATGAAACATGGATGTGGATGATAAAAAGGTCCCAATAGATACTCAAAAAGAAACAACCTCAGATAATGAATAGATTTTTGAATTATCCCTTACCTAGTACATTTCCTTGATCTAGGGTATGTTAACCTCCTGTATAATAGTAAAATTATTATTATTAAATTATACAAGATCCACATACATAAATATTGTTAGAACCATGGTCGTTTATGCATTAATTGGAGTATGTTTTGTGTTTTTTTTTTAATCCATAGTGGTGGTTCAGAATGTGTGGAAGAAATGTAATCATATAGTTCAAGATGATAACATTATTGAAGGAGGCATCGTTTTCCTGGGTTTGCGAAAATTTCTGGACCTCAAAATTGACAAATGTAGTAAAGTTTTTTTGGAAAACGGAATTGCGCACTGATGACTTTGATGCTTAGAAACTTCCGTACCATATGTTTTTCAAGATCATAACCTCAAAATATGGGAAAGTAAGAAGGGGTGCCAAGGTTTTGGGTTTGCTTGTGCAATTGATTAGAACGGCAGAGACTAGGGCAGCTGGACTTGCAAGCCAAGAGGAGACTTTCACACCGTCACGTAGGGTGTCCAGAATGCCTATAAATAGAGGACCACCCCTCCTCATTCTAAATGATGTTTATACTTAGAGAAAATTATTCCTCACATCGCGCAGGTGTTGTGGTTGCGCAAGTGGTGGTGTTGTTGTGCAAGAGGAAGTTGTGTGCCAGTTGTTTGTTGCGTGTCCAAGGTGTTTTGGGAGAGAAAGGGTGCGAGTCTCCCAAGTTTGGATTTAGCAACAGAGGTGTTGTGTAGGTGGTTTGGTGACATGTGCGCCCCAGGATTTAAAGAAGTGCGACAGTAGATAGTTGCGCGCCAAAATCGGTATGGGTGTAAAAGGGTGTGAGTCGTGCATGTTTGAGGTTGTAGAAGAGTTTTTCACGTATGTGGTAGAGGTGAACTTTCATGCTATCTTGAAACATGAACGCCGGCTTAGAGAAGCATGCCAGGTGTGGTCGAAGCACGCTAGTCCTTTTGGAGCTACACGAAAGATGGATGATTTCCAAATACATTCGATAAAAAGTGAGATTCATCTACGACTGAAAGTTGGACTTCAACAGAGAATCTACATAAAACATAGGATGTGTTTATTAGCAATAATGAAGATACCTTCACTTCTATAAACAGAGTGGGACTTCACAGAAGGCAGTGAGCCATGGGGAGCCAATGGGAGTGACCCAAGGGATGCAGTGAGCTATCCATGAACCTTTGTAAAGGCAGAGAGCCTGGGACAGAGTGACTGTTCCTGAACCCTTGTAATCCACAAAATACTGAAGAGTAGATTAATAAGGTATGACCGAAACACTATCGGCATATACTCATTGGACGTGGCCCTTTTGCGGTGAACCAACTAAAATTGTTGTTTCATCTCCGTACTTACATTTGTTTGAAAGATTTAAACATGTTCCTACCAACATGGGAACAAGATCCACAAATTTAAAAAGAAAAAGTTGACACCCTGATTCACCCCTCCCCACTCAGGGTGATCTTGGGTCCTTCAAGTGGTTTCAGAGCTAGGTTAACTGGTGTTTGATCTGTCGATATACTATTATGGAAAATTCATCCAATGTCAGGGGAGTTGATCTCTTCAATGGAGGTAATTTCAAGATATGGAAGAATATAATGAGATCTCATCTAAGATCCTTTGGAATGGAATTCCTATTTTCCAATTTCCAAGGTATACATGTTACTGATCCAATATGGATGGCTATGATGGATGACAATATGGAAAATTCATGATGTTGTTGCTAAAGAATATAATTCTCTCACCACAGCCCTTTCTGATCCGATCTATCTATAGGTTATGAGTTGCAACTCAGCTAAGTCCCTGTATGATAAACGTGAAAATATTTATAAAGGAGAAGGAAAATTGATGTAGGGAAAACTACAATTCCAAAACAATAGGTTTGATGATCTGAAGATTCATTCTAAAGAGAATGCAGACTCCTTCTTCAATTGAATAACTAAAGAGGTTGGGGGAATTCATGGTCTAGGTGATGAAATCAAAGATGTTGACATTGTAAAGAAAATAATAAGAGGACTTCCACCCTTGTACAATGCAAAGGTGTCAGCCCTTGAGGAAATTGATCTTTCCAAACATTCTTTGGATGACCTATTGAGCAGCATAGTGGCATATGAAATGAGAGTCAAACCAGAAGATTCTACTACATGAGTAAGCATGGAAATAGAGTTCAAATACCTATAGAAATAGAAAATTTCAAAATATAGTATTGGTGAAGATGACGAGGAATAAGAATTTTTTTCTCTCATTTCTAGGAACTTCTAGAAGGGAAAAGGTATATTCAAAGGGATGTTACCTCTAAATTTCTTTCTTTGTGGAAAAGTTGGGCACATTACTTCTCAGTGCTTAAGAAATATCGATGATTATGATAGCAATGCTGAAGACAATTAGAAGCCTTAGAAAATCTTTTTCATGAAAGGAGACTTCAAATCTAGAACAAAAGTACTGATGAAGAGTTTTGTATGTGAAGAGGAAGATGATGATAATGAATTCTATGAAAAAGAAGAACCAGTGTTTAAAACTGAAAAAAATTCTTCCATGCTGGCCACTATTGCAAAATTAGAAGATAATGGTGGAGAAAATTAGTCAAAAACTAGTGGCAATCCTGAGTTGCAACTTATGGATGATGTTCAAAATCTTATGATGAAATGTAAGAGTATCAATAAGTTGAAATCAATTGTACAGGAATAAACTGAATATGTTGATCAGCAAGAAGCTGAAATTGAACTACTGGACGAATTTGTGAATATTCAGTCTAAAATCCTTGAAAGAAATGATGATGTAGTGGATCTGAAGCTGAAAAATGAAGAGAAGGGAAAGGCCATCAATGAACTCACATCCAGACTGGAAGAAAAGTACAAGTGTGCTGAGGATCTTGAAGAGGAAGTTATTACTCTTAGGAGTAAACATGACACTGAATCATTTTCAAAGGAATCAAGGAAGAAAATACAGTTTGGAAGGTTCTCAGATGCTGAGCTATTGGAGAGAGAAAAACGTGGCTCTAATGGAGTTAAAAATATTTTTAATGATCAAAGACCTGCTTGCATGAGAAATAGTGGAATTGGTTGTGAGGAAGAATTGTCAAATGCTGCAAATAAATGTGACCAAAATAAAGGCAAGCAGAAAGTGAGTGATGTGGAAAAGTCTTCTGAAGTGATGAAACAGAAACCCCCAATTCAATCTGAAAGAATAAAAGAAGATTATTCTCGAGCCTCGTGGAAAATTAACCCTCATACCATTATCCCGCAGAAAAAGGTATGAGGGTAAATTGAAGTGAGAAGACATTTCCACTCATGAATTGTCAGTTCTATGGATATTTGGTTCATACCATGTCTTATTGCGAAAATTCAAGAAGATACCGGAATATAGAAGATATGGGAGTTTAACAGAGGAGAAAAAATTCATATCGTAATTCTTTTAGAAGAAACAATTTCTATGGATATTGTTTTCGTTGTTATAACATTGGTCATAAGGCTATTAATTGTAGGCAGAGAAGGGGCATGGACACCACATACCAAAGTTCGAGACAAGTCAAATCTCGCCAGCAAGACAGTGTTCCTCATTCAAATAGGTTTTCTCCTCTCAAAGAAGAATTCGACTTTGAAGAACCTAGTTAAACAGAACAGATAATTGAAAGGCCATCAGTGTATAATACTAAATCCAATTTATTAGGGAAATAAAAGATGAAAATTAAGAAATCCATCCTTGAAGAGGTGGCACCCAAAGCTACAAATAGAAACTACACATGGATTATGGATAGCGGTTGTTCGTCTCATATGACAGGTAATGCAGGCCTGTTAACGAATATCAAAAGGATGGTTGATGCAACAATATATTTTTGTAGTGATTGAGATATGAAAATAAAATGTAGTGGAAGTACTGAATTAGCTAATGGTGAGCAAAAGAAAACTGTAGTCTTTTATGTATATGGCCTACGTCATAATCCCCATAATGTAATTCGACACTATGACTTGGGACTTTTAGTTACTTTTAAACAGAAAGGATGCATTGTCAATGGAAAGATTCGAAATTCACTTATAAATGGATGCATAACAGAAGGAAACTTGTATCTGGTTGATAGTAAAGAAAACATTTGTCGCATGACTGTTGAAGAAGAAAACAATTTGTGGCATCAGAGATTGGGGCACATCAATCAACAAGATATGGAGAAAATATAAATATTGAGGATTATCATCGATATTCCCAACCAAAAGTGTGAATGTGAAAAGTCTTGTGATGCTTGTATTCATGTGAAGCTGGTCTGTAGTTCTTATTGTCCCAAGAAGAAAAAGGCATCACATCTTCTTGACCTCATTCATACAGATGTATGTGGCCTAATAAATGTTTCCATAACAAATGGAGAAAAGTACTTTGTCCTTTTCATACATGATTAGAATATAATGGAATGTGTAATGGTTATACATAAGAAACGACAAGTACTTGACTGAATGAAAACATATCGTCGAATCACCGAGAATGATTCTGGACGAGCAATCAAAGTGTTGTGATCAGACAATGGAGGGGAATACACATCCATTGAATTTTAAAACTACCTGGAGAAGCATGTGATACAACATGAGGTAGCTACCATGAGAACTCCATAACAAAATGGAGTTGTTGAGAATAGAAATTGACATGCGAACTACATGGAAAGAACAATGCTAATTGAGAGTCGTATTACAGGGCATTACTGGAAATAGGTCGTTCAAGTTGCAGTTTATACTCAAAATCAAATAGAACTTTATATGGGTGAGACGAAGATACCATATGAATTGTTTCATGGAAGGATTCCCTATTATAAATACTTTCGTGTTTTTGAAGTAAATGTTTCATCAGGAACAAAGAAGGAAATCAAGGGAAGCATGGTGACAATGTGGGTAAAGGAATTTTCCTTGGATACTGAATTAATTGCAAAGCCTACAAGTGTTTCATCAAGCGATTAGAAAAGATTTTTGAAAGAAGTGATGTTTAGATAATTGAAGAGAAAACCACAAATCCTTCAAGGATTTTATATACTGATGTGGTGTAATGTGAGGAAGAAAATGAACATGGAGTAAATAAACATACAAGAATAGAGGAAGGTGAAAAAAACACTCAGCAGTCACGTCATGATATTGACTCAGAAGAAGAATCTAGATAGGAATCCATGGCTAGAGAGAATGCGACTGAACCTCAGAAGAGAAATAGAAGAGCTGAGATTGATCCATCAAACCTAATTGGTGATATGAGTTCACCCACACAAACAAGGATGATGAGGAATAACACACAAACTGCATTTCTGTCAGTTGTGGAGCTATCCTCATTTGGAGAAGCAGCAAAGGATGATTCTTGGGTGAAAGGCATGAATGAAGAGTTAGATCAGATTGACAAGAATCAGAAATTGGATCTTGTCCCGAGACCTGATGTTCAAAATGTGATTGGTACAAAATGGATCTTCAAGAATAAGTTTGATGAGCATGGAAGTGTTATTAGAAACAAGGAATGACTGGTATGTAAAGGATACTCCGATATTGAAGGTGTTGATGATGAAGAAACATTTGCTCCAATGGCTAGATTAGAGTCTATCAAGATTTTCTATTCCATGGAACTCCAAAGAGGATATAAAGTATATCAAATGGATGTCAAGACAACATTCTTGAATGGTTTACTCAAAGAATAAGTATACATTGAACTACCAGTGGGTTTTCTTCTTGGTGATAATGAAACAAAAGTTTTCAAACTAAATAAAGATATATATGGTTTGATGTGGGAACCGCGAGCATGGTATTCCCTACTGGATTCATATCTCAAGAAGATAGAATTCAAAATAGGAGGTGTAGATCAAAATCTCTATGTGAAGAATTATCTGAAAGATCAGTTCATGTTTTTAGTTTACGTCGATGACATCATATTTTGTGGAAACAGGCAGAAATCAGGGGATGAATTTTCCAATCACATCAAATCAGAATTTGAAATGTCAACTATTGGGGAGCTCACATATTTCTTAGGGCTACAGGTGACTCAAATGAAAGATTAAACATTCATCTATCAGGAAAAGTACGCAAGAGATCTGCTGATGAAATTTAATATGCGTGAATCCAAACCAATGTCATATCTGATTGCAGTTGGAACCAAACATGGATTGAATGGGGATGGGACCACTGTAGATCCCACCATGTATAGGTAAATCATTGGGAGCCTACTGTACCTAAGACCGACACAACCAAATATTGTCTTTAGAATTGTCTAGCAGCCCACTTTTAGAGTAATCCAATGGAGGGACATATGGAGGAAGTAAAAAAATAATCATGAGGTACATTTAAGGTACTCATAACATTGGGTTATAATTTTCTGTAGTAAAGAACAATGAATTATCATAATTTTATGATACTGAATGGGCTGGCGATGTAGTAGACAGAAATTCCACCTATGGGGGAGCATTCTATAATGGGAATAACTGTGTTGGCTGGTTGAGCAAGAAACAAGAAAGTGATTCTCTTAGTACTGCTGAAGCTGAGTATATATCTACCACAAAGGCATGCTCTCAACTGCTATGGATGAAGAAAAAAATAACACATATTGGTGATTAGGTGGAGCAACCAATGGTGATTTACAATGATAACAAGAGCGAAATTGATCTTAAAAAGAATCTGATTCATAATTCTCATTAAAAACATATTGAAATTAGGTATCACTTTATCGAAGATAAAGTTGAACAAGGTGTGATTAGAATGGATCATGTGGGAACTGATGAGCAAGTTGCTGATATCCTGACCAAGCCACAGTCAGCTGTTGTGTTTGTGAATCATCAGTTGAACCTCTGTGTTCAGCCACCTCCTAGTTCATAAGGAGGTTACGAAATACCCCTATCCCCAGTTATGTTAACTGTTTTTAATATTTTTGGGGATATGATGCAGGTTTATGGGGGAGATACTATACAAGGGTGTATTGAGATGTTCAATGAGAAAATACCGATTTTTGGGATTATTGCCTATGGGGGAGAAGGAACAAATTCAGCACATGTTTGGTATCAAAAAGAGAATTCAGTGCTTGGATAAAAAGTAGTTCTTTGGACTGTGTTTGGACATTTAATGCTTCTGGTAAAATTTATGAGCATTTCCTAGGCGTCCTTGAGATGTCCAAAACAAGGGATCCAAATTCACGCTTCCCCTCTTGTTTTTTACACCGAGCATTTCTCACGCAGACATAGTGTTTTGGATGAGTTGATTCTTGTGTTTTTGTTTTTCATGTGGCCGGTACTCTATTAAATTTATTCATTGATTTCCACCAAACCCAAAGGTGGATATTGTTGGAACCACGGTTCCTTATGCATGAATTTGAGTATGTTTTTCCTTTGTTGTCAATCCTCAGTGGATGTTCAGAATGTGTGTCAGCAAAGTGATCATATAGTTCAAGCAGATAACAATATTGAAGGAGTCATTGTTTTCCAGTGTTTGCCAAAATTTCTGGACCTCAATATTGTCAAATGAAGAAAAGTGTTTTTGGAAAAGGGACTTGCACGCTGATGACATGGAGGCTTGGAAACATTCACGCCATATGATTTTCAAGATCAGAAAATCAAAATATTGCAAAGGAAGAAGGGGCGCCCATGTTTTGGGTTTGGTCGCGCAAGTGACTAGTGTGGCAGAGACTAGGGCAGCTGGACATGCGCGCTGAGAGGAGACTTGCGCATCGGCGCACAGGGTGTCCATAATTCCTATAAATAGAGGACCACCCCTCCACATTATCAATGAAGTTCAGACATAGAGAAAATCAGATCTCCAATCGTGCAGGTGTTGTGGTCGTGCATGTGGTGGTGTGGTCGTGCAAGTAAAAGTTCTGTGGCAGTTGTTTGCTACCCGCCTAAGGTGTTTTGGGTGAGAAAGGGTGTGAGTATCCCATGTCTGGAGTTTGCGAAGGAGGTGTTTTAGAGGTGGTTTGGTGACACTTCACTTCCAGGTTTTGATGAAGCATGATAGTTGATAGTTGCGCGCCAAAATCGGTTTGGTTGTAAAAGGGTGTGAGTCGCGCAAGTTTGAAGTTGAAGAAGTGAGTCTCGCACACGTTGTAGAGGTGAACATTCACGTTGTCTTGAAACTTTCTCACTGGATTAGAGAAGCATTCTATGTGTGGTTGAAGTACACCAGGGATTTTGGTGCTAAGAGAATACTGGAAGATTGCATGATACCTTTGGTACAAAGTGAGATTCATCTACAGGTGAAAGTTGGACATCAACAGAGCATCTACATACAACAGAGAATGTTTTCATTAGCGATAATGAACTGACCTTCATGTCTATAACCTGAGTGGGACTTCACTATAGGCAGTGAGCTAGGGGGTGTCAAGGTGAGTGATCCAAGGGATGCATTGAGATGTCTATGATCTTTTGTAAACAAAGTGAGCCTGGAACAGTGTGACTATGACCAAACCCTTGTAATCCACTAAATTGTGAAGAGTGGTGGAATAATGTATGACCGACACACTATTGACATATGCTCATTGGATGTATCCCTTTTGCGGTGAACCATGTTAAAGTTCTATGTCATCCCCCTACTTTCATTTGATTGAAATGATTAAAAAATTTCCTACCAACATGGGAATAAGATCCACAACATTAAAAAAAAAAATTGACACCCTGATTCACCCCTCCCCTCTCTGGGTGAGCCAGGGTCCTTCAAATATGATATCATATATGATCTTCTAATATTGTTTTGTTATTAATATTTTAGTAGTATCATTATTTTGGGTGTTAACTAAATCATTTTCCTTTATATGATTTGTTACGTAAACCATGTTTTTTTATGGATAAGATGGGTTTTATTCAGATCCAGAATGATATTATGTTCAAAAAAATTATTTTTAATCATAAAATTAATATTATTCTTGAATGGTTGTGACAGGGAATGAATCTCATCACATTCATGGAGATGGTAATATGTACGTACACACGATTGAAAATATCATTCTATTGATGGTGAAATCATAAATAAATGGTTGATATAAAATATATACAGAATCCATATCATGTTATATTTATTAATTACATCAATTATTATAATTATCATACCCATATAAATAATGATGTGTTGAATAACAAACAACACCATGACTTGGAGACGGTATGTCATACGCACGCACGTATGGTGACATTTTCATTCATAGGATGGATATAATAATGTATATGGTTGTTCCATATTTATAATAACATCACTTTGCTTCACTTTGATTTGACCAAAAGGCCTCCTTAGGTTGGATTATGGTTAAAGTAAAGACTATAGGTCTATGTTAGGGTAGATGGGAGTATATTTTATAGGGTTTGGCTGAGCCAAAATTCTTTGGAGATGTGATTTTCAGAGAAGGGGAAGTAGCATTTTATAAGATATGTGATGGTCACTTTAGGAAAATCATGAAATATAATTTTATCCTATAATGATATTAGGATTATAATGGCTCTAGAAGGATTTATGTAGAGTCTAAGGTGGGGCAGGGTCAAAAACCTCTCTACCAATCGGTTTTGTACCGGTATATATCACCATATTAACCTTATCATATAGTTTAAACTCATAGTTTAATAGTTTAACTTTTACAATGTCTTCTTGTATTTTTATATTACATGGTTAATAATGTAACTATAAAATGCCAAGAGAAACCCTAGTGGTCAATTGATGACAAGTATATTGATATATAATTCCTTTGGCCGAACCATATATTTTTAGGATTATTATATCATTTAATAATATAGTATTTTTTTAAAAACTCAATTATGTCAATTTTGACACTATTTAGTATTTGGTTTTTTAAGTCATAAAAACTTTATCACATCTAAAAAAATTATTTAATCAACCTTAAAATGTCATAATAATCTTTCAAAATAGTGTAACACATCAAAAGTCTCAATTCACAATTATATTAATATTTATAATATCAGTTATTTTAATCTTTCAATAAGAAGGTTATTACTGCTTCATTATTTTGTCCTAAATAAATATAATTATTTAATGTCTGAAAATCAAAAATAAATAACCATAATGTATGAAATATTTTTATATTTATAATGAATATTTATAGTCAAATTTATCTTATGAATCACCATATATTAAAAATAAGTTCTTTATTAAACATTGAATTTAACACTTTTAACCCTTCTTTAATTAAAATAATAGTAAATGTAAAAATATAATTCGAGTGGAAAAAAGGGAAAATATTTTATTCCAAAGGGTGATTTGGTCAAAAAACACTTATCTAATTGAATTAATACATGCGTTAGGGTTAGGATAATATCATTTATTTCTTTAATTACCCTCTTTACTTTTCACCGTGGTAAATAAAATTCAAATGATACTATTCCTGAAAAATTATTTTCATCCTATTGAACAACATTTTACTCACTAATGTAAACTATTTCTCTCTAGTATTTTTAAATAAAATTCACATTAGCGATGAAATTACATTTTATTAATATTTTCTAATGTGCCAGGAAGGTGGGTAAAATAACTTTAAAAATTCAACAAAATTTTATACATCCAATTTTATTATAAAATTAATTCAAGGGATTACATTGAACTAATATAGATATTATGTATCTATTATTAATTAAAATAAATTAAAATAAAATAAATAATTATTTAAATTAAAAGTAGGTTTTAAACAATAGCGTAGTGTTTTTCACTATTCATCAAAAATTGAATGTTTTCAAAAAAATATAATAAATTCACTGTAAGATATTTTTATATTATGAATCCAAAAATGATGTCCATTTTGATAATTAAAATTTAAAATAATTCAAAAAGTGTTTATTACTATTCATAATAGTTAGTTTGGTTGGTCGTGGTGTGTTAGAATGCAATGTTGCATACAACACAATCTATTGTATTATTAAAAAAGAAGTGTATCATGGATGCTTGGGGTGTTACAATGAAAAAATAAACTCCAAAACTCCATTAATTCTCCATGATCTGACCATATAATACATCCCAATGTATCAAGATGCATCACTAATGAAATGAGATTGGTTTACATTACCTATGTCTCAATAGAAAAATCATCAAACCCACCAATGTTCTCAGGCATGGGGTTAGTAATGTTATTCAATAGGGTTTCCCCAAATGAATTATCTAAAAACCCCACTAGTATAGAACATGTTATCACATGTATATAAAACAATTTTTTTTAAAAAATATTAAAATATTTTAAATAGTTCATATAAAATCAAAAAAAATTCAAACAAAATTCCTTGGAAAAAAACATGTCTTTGAAACCATTTAACAAATTAATTTTCCATATCCCAATATAATCCATACTTCCACACATGCTTTACTAGTGGACAGTTCAACTCTCACGAGTGGTCTCTCATCGAACTACCATGTCATCACAAGGTAACCACAAACAAGTGCCCCAATGTTGCACACCCCATTGACTGGGTCATGTCAATGAAAATGAACAGACATCAACCAATTATAAAAAATCCATGCCAAAAAAATTATAAGAAACCAATTCAATAAAATAAATTATTAAAAAAACTCCAAACATATCATGTTTCCATTAATAAAAAACAACCATTTTTAAAATCCTCATTTTAAAAACATTCAACAAAGCACATTTCACAATAATTCTCCAATTTCACACACCATCACTAAACAAGGTTTCTACAAAGTATTGCACGAACATATAACAATAAAATTTAAGGAATATAATAAACATGAATCTGATACTTCATTTTATAATATGTGGTGTCAATAGGGAAGCAAAGTACCTCAAAAACTATGGACAAAACAAAAACTTACATGAATTCCTTAACAAAACTTGGTTGAAACTCCAAAATACATCGTTAGATCTCATTTCCTAACATCTAAATAGCTAATTACCATCTGGATTTCATGAAAAATAACAGATCACACTATAATGGATTATATAAATGAATCCATGAGTGGGAATAATAAGATATTATATAAAACCCACTGAGAGTGGATACTTACCAAGGAGTATGGGAGTCAATACACCGAGAAACACAAACAAATTTCTTCCAGACACATGGAGAAATGTCACAAAGAGCATTGGGAGGATAAAATATAGAGCTAGGTTCAAAATATAGAGGAAAAGGTGGTTAAATAGAAATTCATAATGAGATCCAGAATTTTAGGATCTAATTTTTAACAGTTATCAGTTTTGGAGAATGATTAGAAAATATGTATGCTAACCAGCCATATGACTATATATCCAAACCATAGTTTCTTATAGGTGGCCTTAGGTACTTCCCAAAATATTCTCTTATCAATGCACCTACCCAAAGCCCACTTACTCACTGTCCAATTTTGTATGTAAGAGTTTCAATGTTTTTACTAAGCTTTCTCAAAATATAATGCTTCAGAAAAGACCCAAATCAATCCAAAAGTCCCCTAAACCTCCCAAAATCCACTAAAACACATTATATAATAAAAATAAACAAATAACAATTCTCTGAATTGAAATTAGGGGTGGTAAATATTCCCCACCATTGGACATTCTATTTGTATAATGTAGAAACCCACTATTTTCTTTGAAGAGCTTGGGCCATTTCCCAATAATTTTCGTTCCACATTCCCAATTTTGTTGCAAAATTATACTATGTATCTAGAAGACCCAAACTAGATTGATACCTTTCTAATTAAGCACTTTATTTTACCTCTACTAAATATATATTGATATATAATTAAATTTATCAATTGGATCTATGTTAATGTGATCCCATCAAATGATATTCTCAGGATCAGACTGATAATTTTTCAAATAAGATACATGAAACACATTTTGCACTTCATCGAACTGTGGTAGAAAATCCTAAGGATATTACACTTAACCATCCCATTCATGTATCTAAAAAAGGCTTATATATCAAGGATATAAATTTTTATACTTTCCAAAATAAGAATGCCCAATCCCTAGGGATATTCAAAAAACACATGATCACTCACCTCAAATAAAAACAGTCATCGACGATTATCCAAATTTGATTTCTAACAACTCTTTTTCCATCTCCATTATTTTCTTGATTATCTGAATATTATTCATTTTCTCATCGAAAATGTTGACCCAAAAGGTCAAGTCTCACCATTTCCCCCCCAAAAAAGAATACAACGATAAGAAAACACACATAATGCTTTCAAATGATCCATATATTTCCATTAATAATAAGTATTTTTATATGAGAAAACCAATAATGATACATGATCCACCCATAAGCCACAAAAATCCATTACAAAAGCCCAAAGAATGTATTCCATAGTAGGATTCATCCTTTTAGTTTTTTCATTTATCTAAGGATGATATTTTGAAATCCTGGTCAACTCAGTACCAATGGCCTACTATAATCATTTCCAAAAAAAAGATGTAACCCTTGGATATCAATTCGATTCTATGGAAACTTCCACACCATGCCTCTTGAGAACTTATTGGATATTTATTTTATATAGTTGCTCAATTGTATGAGATTCAAAAATAGGGATGAGATGGGTTAAAATTGTGAGTCGATCCACTATCACACACATTCTCATGACCTGTCCCCCGGGGCCCGTGACGTGACTACCCCAAACCTGCCTTCCATAGTCCAGGGGAGGGAGACATGCAGTGAAGGCGTAATTACCTATAACTTGGAATTCATTGCCTTTACATCCCGTAAAATCAAGTAACCAAGCACACATCAAGTTATGAACACAAGAAAACTATATAAAAAAAAGAGTGATGAATGTAAAGGGGCCAAAATACAAGCCCAACAGTAAAAGTAAAAGTACAACTGAAATACAAAACAACTGATGAAAGAGAAATGACATATAATGAATCATCCTCTGAGGTTCCTACCTAAAGGTTAGGTACATAACGCCTCCTCACCAATCCACATATACTAGTATCCTCTGCGTACCAACACGCCGTATGGTCCACTTCTGGGTACCATCCAGACCTAGTACTCTCAGTCTCAGTCAGCGATGTTCGTCATCTCCATCCAACAGAACAAGGTGTGGGCACAAACCATACAGGGGTGAGTATAGCAATACTCAGTAGGGACCTCAAGAACCTCTAGGTCTTACAAATCAACCAAGGATAAACCAAAATGTATGAAATCATCAGATAATCCTACTTAGGTATATTCCCTTAAATATACCTATGTTATCATGTAATCAATCTCAGACAAGAGGAAAACACAATGATACTGACTCAGCTCACACCAGGATTTATTCTAGGGGTAGTAAATGGTAACATATCTAGTCACATCGTCGAACACCTCAGATACTAGAGAACCCCTCCCCTATCGTGTATAGTGGGCATGTCATGTCACACAGAGTCACTTCCCACTAATCTTGGACTGTTGAGGTACTCCTCCTGTTGAGTATAGTGGGTCTACTGCATCACAAAGAGATGCTCCCCACCATGGGTTTGCCATGTCACATAGAGTTTCTCCCACTCGTGACATGCTGAGATACTTCTCTTGTCGAGTACCGTGGGTCTTCCTCATCACACAGAGGCGCTCCCCCCCAATGGCCGGATGAGGTACCCCTCTTGTCGAGTACCATGGGTCTGCCGCATCACACATAGGTTCTCCCCATAGTGGGTCTACCGCATCACACATAGGTTCTACCCACTGGTCCTTTCAAGTCACTCAGAGCCAAAAATGTTAGCAGTCGTCAAGTCTTGTCCAGCTACTGGTTTTCCGCACTATGCTCATTTGTCTCCAGAAGGATCCAATCCAAAAACTACTATTAGAAGCTCCACCTACCATGATATCACATGAAAAAACATCTCAATGGTCTGCCATGTCATAGGGGTCTCAACGCAATATACGGCGTGTCAATCAGACAGTCGGTCTGTGAGTTATTAGCCTTTTATTCTCGGGGGACCAGTTTGAATCATGCTCGTTCATACCTGATCATTCCCCATATTTTTTCAGAACACCAGTGGGGTATTCTCAAAGGGACCATCTCGCTCCAAGATTTGCAGTGTCATAGGCAGTTCGTCAAATGGATGTCTGGTGCCAATGTTATGGACCAAGGGAGTACTTGGGCCATATAAGGCTTGGGTCCAGTCCGACCCAGTCGGACCGACCCGGCCCGGCCTGGCCCGCAAGGCAGTCTAGTAGGCCGCGAGGGCCCACAATTACTTGGCTAGAGACGGAGCGAGGCCGTATGGCTTCTTTGCGGTGGTGGCTCGACCTGGAGTGCGGAGGTCGTGTGGTGGCTCGACCGGAGTGTCCTGGGGGCACGGGAAGGATTGGCTGGTGCGGCCTAGCCATATGGCTATTCTTCTTGAGAATCTTGGTGCCATGGGGTAGCTCGATCGGAGTGGCTCGGTGCTGCGGGGCAACTCGGTCAGAGTGGCTCAGTGATGTGGGGCGGCTCAGGCGAAGCAGCCCGACCGCGAGTCGGCTCGGAGGGCCGCGACAGCGTGGATCGGTCACAGGGTTCGGATTCTGATGGTGGCTTAGCCAAAGGGCAGTTCATCAATGGAACAGTTTGGTCACATGGAGACGCCATTTCATCGTCGCCTTCATCACGGCTGGCGGAGTTGCTGACCTCCGTTCTCATGCCTCCTCTGTGCCAATAATCTTTCTCCTGTTGTTGTCACCAATGTCATATTTTCTTTCATGAAGGGTACAACATTCAAGAAGAACATCAGAGGGATCCGACCGTGTATGTTTGGCCCACTCCCTCCATATTACAGTGGTTGAAAATATCCCATCATGATCATGAACATTGAACGTTAAATCCTATCCTCCCGTAATGATTGTTCCCAACCCGCAAAAAGAAATCATCTGCATTCTTTGTTTTAAAAAGGGAAGAACATGGGAAAATAATCATACACAAATTAAACCCCTACATTGGATTGTTCATCGACGGAGATCACAAGGGAGGAGACGATGTCATTGGGGAGGGAAAGACGATCATCGATTGAAGGTGTCCCATGGTAGAGGGTTTTCATAATAAATTATTGGGAGGGTTTTCCTAATTAAGTGGGGAGCTTCTGAGGTTTCTCACCTTTTTATAGGGATTTCAAGAGGATTCAATCATTGGGTGGTCCCCACCACCATAACCTATCATCGGAGGTTAGGCTTAGTGGACCCCACACCTATAACCTCTTATGAGAGGTTTTAGTTTAGGTGCTCCACACCTGTGAAATATCTATATAGGTCGTTATAAAAAATATCATAAAATGTGTGATTATTTTATTTTATTATCTCGACAAAAAACCCACAAAAATAACTTTCACCCTCGACTAATTGCCGTTGAGGTGAAAGTCTTCTTAAGCGAATACCGGCACTGTGAGTACAAAGGTGCCCTCAGATTTCGATTCCATGCACCGGTTCAAATGTATGAAAAACCTGCTCTCATGTATACTAAATGTACCTCAACAAAAGTTCAGAAATTCATTTCAGGAAATCTGAACCGCAGAATCATGCACCGTCAATTTCTGCAGACTTGTAAAATTCCCATATATTTAAAAAAATATTACATTGAAATTCCAGGACTTTACATTCTCCCCACCTCAGGGATTTATATCCCTGTAAGCCATAACTCAATCTAAGGGAACAGTGGGGGTACTGAGCATGCATCAGAGCCTCCCGCTCCCATGTGATCTCCTGGAGGATCCCGTGCTGCCAGCGAACATGAATCTTATCTATCGACCATCCATGAAGGACCCCCTCCTGTTGAGCCTCAATCTCTACTATATCCTCCTTAAAAGTCACCCCAATGTTGATTTCCAGCTCTCCATGGTCGATGATGTGAGAAGGGTCATGCCCATATCTCCACAGTTGGGATACATGGATGACGCCGTGCACCCAGTGCAACTTAGGTGGAAGAGATAAGTTGTATGCAACCTCACCAACTCTGCTGAGGACCAGGAAAGGTCTGATGAACTTTGGAGGTAACTTACCACCTCATCCAAATCTCTGCAAACCTCACTGAGGTTAGACCCACAGAAAAATGTGGTCACCATACTCAAACTCTAGAGGTCTCTGTCTCATATCTGCATACAACTTCTTCCTACTCTGTGTAGTATTCATCCACTCCTGGATGATCTGAACCTTCTCTGTGGTAGCCCATAGCATCTCTAGTCCCACGAGTGCTGACTCCCCTGGGTCAGTCTTGAAAAAAGATGATCTGCATGGCCGCTCATACAACGACTCAAAAGGTTCCATCACAATGGTGGAGTGATAACTATTATTGTATTAATACTCCACTAAAGGAAATTGATCCTCTCAACTATGACCAAAGTCAAGGACCGAAGCACGCATCATATGTTCGATATCCTGAATGGTCTGCTCAGTCTGGCCATCCGTTAGAGGATGGAAGGTGGTGCTCAAACATAGTTGTGTCCCTAAATCCTCATGCAACCCCTTCCATATCCGGGAAGTAAAACCTACAACATAATCGGAGACAATTGTCGAGGGTACTCCAGGTAGCCATAAAATCCCTTGCACATAGAGGCATCCCACACTCTCTATTGATCCCATCCCTCTGATCGGTAGGAAGTGGGATGACTTGGTGAGTCGGTCGATCATCACCCTAATTGAGTCATGACCCTGGGATGTACGTGGATGTCCTAACACATTGTCCTTGGATATCCAATCCCACTTCCACTCTGGGACATCCAAATGTTGAACCAAGGCTTCTGGTACCTGATGATCCGCCTTCACTTGTTGAAAAGTGTGGCATAGAGAAACAACCTCTTCTACTGCTTTCTTCATTCCTTGCCACCAGTGCTATTTTCGGAGATCCTGGTACATCTTCGCCACTAATGGATGTACCTCTATAGGGGATGTGTTGAACTCTTTCCACACTTCCTCCTGAAGTTACACTGGTACCATGGTATGTCCTACGAAGTGATCCCCACCTTCATAAAATCCATCAGCTACATGTCCTACGAATATCTGAGCACATCATGTCTCGTAGTCAGCATTCCCACACAGTACCTCCATGACTCACTGAATTAGTGGGGGGGGGGTGACTGTATGAGACTGAAAAAAACTACTCCATCTCTATCCAAAAAGGGTTTCTACAAATCATCCAGTTGCTCTGTCACCTCGCCAAGTACAGGTATACTAGATTTTCTGTTGAGTTCAACTGTAACAACGTTCTTCTTCCCAAGAGTATAGACTTTCTCGAAGTCATAGTTCTGGAAGAACTCAAGCCAACGTCACAGTCTCAGGTTCAGGTCCTTCTGAGAATAGATATACCTGAGACTCTTGTGATCAGAGTATAATGTATAGCACTAGCCCATCTGATAGTGTCACCACATCTTCAAGGCAAAGACCACTACTGCTAAGTCCAGGTTTTAGGTATAGATTTCTTCTCATGTTGACTCAGTTGTCGAGAACCATATGTGATCAATACCCTCTCCTACATTAGGACACATCTTAGTCTGGTCCCTAACGTGTCGCAGTATACAACATACCCAACACCCTCTTATGGAATCCTCAAGATGGGAGCACGAGTCAGCCTCTTCCTCAGCTTCTGAAAACTCCACTTGCATTTCTATGAGAAAATGAATTGTTTCCCCTTCCTCGTCAATGGTGATAGTGGTGCGGCAACTCTGGAGAATTCTGAACCAAACCTCTGATAATATCCGGTTAAACCCAAGAAACTTTGTACCTTCATCAAACTCCTAGGTGGATCCCAATCATGTACCACATCATTATTCTCTGGATCCACTTCCACTCCACCTTCCAATATGAAATTTTCTAGAAATTGATCCTCTTGGATCCAGAACTGGAACTTCATGATCTTACCATTAAGCTGGTGCTCTTGAAGTGTATCCAGTACTACCCACAAAGGATAGGCATGCTACTCCTTAGTGGTCGAGTAGATCAAAATGTCATTGATGGAGACTATTACAAAGCGATAATGGTATGGATGAAAGTTCATGTTCTTGAGTCCTAGGAACATTATTGGATAATTGGTCACGCCGAATGGCATAACCAAGAACTCATAGTGTCCATACCGACATCATAATTTTGACTTCTACATGTCCTTTTCTCTCACTCTGAGCTGGTGATATCCTGACCTAAGGACTATCTTTAAGAAACACTATTCTCCTTTTAGTTGATCTAAGAAGTCGTCAATCGTCGGATGTTGGTACTTGTTCTTCATGGTCACCTGGTTCGGGCAACGATAGCTGACCCAAATTCTCAAGCTCCCATATACCTTCTTAGAAAAAAAAATTGGGACTGCCCAAGGAGAAACATTGGGCCGAATGAATACATTCCCTTCCAAAACCGTGAGCTGTATACATAGCTCACGAATCTCAGAGTGAGCCATCTGATATGATGGTGTAGATATCGGAGTAGTACCAGGGTACAATTCATATTAAAATTCCATCTCTTAGTGAGTAGGTAGACCCAAAACATCATCGGGGAAAACATCCACATATTGGTCCACCACTATAGGATTGCTCAGTCTCTACATATCAACAACTCTGAGGGTAAGGCTAACCCACTGATGAGTGATCTACTGCACTCTCCTCTGAGTAAGTCCATCCTATGCTGCAAAGGCTCCTTTCTCACTGGTGATGGTAAACCCGGTCCCATCTGTACAGACACACCAAACATTGCACCTAATATTTTCAATCTGAGTCTGGACTATAGATAACTATTCCATACCTAAGATCACATCGTAAGGCATCGATGCTGCTACTATGAGATGCCAGCCAAATCTCTCACCTCCTAGAGTAAGCTCTCATTGCTGGCACCAGTGCTTAATTATCGAATGTTATCTCGTAGGAGTCTCTGGCCGTAAGGATCGAGCCAATAGCTCTAGAGAAATCTCTGAGCTCCGAACAAGGGCAGTGTAAATTAAAGAATGACTGGAACCTGTGTCTATAAGTACAACAGCTAAGGTGTTGTAGACATAGATTGTACCTCATATCTTCTATAGAGCACCGTGATCATAGGCCTCAGGTACTAGGAGCTAACCTCCTCCCTGCAGACCTCCTTAGTCAAATCTCTATCTCTGCTTGGGCGGTCCTTCAACCGTCTGCTGATCATCTGTACGATGGGTCAAATAGTCCTGAGCCACGTAACCCTGCCCGCCGCATGAGTAACACTACATGATCCTTGCCTGACTGGTTCTGCCTCGGGTGCCCCGCACAACCAATACTGATTCATGTGGTCATCCACATGTAGGTCTAGTCCCCTTGGACCTCTACAGCCTCTATCTACTGCCAGCTGTATAAGATTCCGCCATGTGATGACTTGTGGTGGGTCTCGCTACTGGTGATTACTCAGTAAGAAAACTCTCCACTAAAAGGGCTCTCTCTAACATCACCGCCTACTACAGAATGCTGAGTGAGATCATCGAAGCCCTGATCACCCTACTGATTCACTGATCAAAGGTCATGGCCCTAAAGAATGAGTCTCGTACGATATATGTGTGGTATCATGAGAGATCAGTGAACCTCACTGAGTACTAAGCTACTATCATTCTACCCTACTATAGATGATGGAGCTCTATCATGGGAACTACATGAAGAGTCGATGGAAAAAACTCTACCCGAAACAGGCTCTCAAAGACTACCGAGAGAAGCATCAGCTCATCGTGGACTTGGAGTATCAAGATCCACCATCTGCCTGATGTTGCCTGTAGAAGGCTGGCAGCAAGGATCACCATGGGATCTGCTAGTGTCCCTACCAGTAGAAAGACTCTCACTGTAGCCTCCAGCCAATTCTCAGCCGCATGTGGGTCTATCTCTCCCCTGAACATGGGTGGCTTCTGGTGCTGGAACTCGTGCAATTCCCTCATGCAGCGTGCATTTTTTTCAATTGGGGATCATGGAATTGGTGTCCCAACAGGTAATGGTACTACTGGTGCCTCAGCTGGTTCTTCTATTGGAAAAGTGTCCTGCACCAAGGCCTCAGCTCTCGGTGGCCTATCAGTGCATAAAACTATCAGAACCATTATTGACTGTTTGCATGGAGGGATCCTAAAAAGAAACAGGTGCACCATAGTCAATAAGTTATACCTGGTGAGCTGACTCAAAGGGGTCACAATGAAAACTCTTGAAAACACACATGCAATAATTGTTATTTTGAACTATGTCAGAAATCATAAGTCAGGGTCCTAGATTATAGATACACCAGCCGCCACACGAACACTAGACTCCCTGAACTGAAAACTTCACTCATTACATTTAACACTACTGATTTATATAAAAGATTAGATTACAAGTTCTTTAGTAGAACCGACTCCTTTGATACACATTTTTCATGACCCCTCCACTGGGGCCCATGTCGGGACTACACCAAGCCTGACATCCGTAGGGTCGAGGCTAGCGACTAGCACCGAAGGTGTAATTCCCTATAATTTTGATTGCATTGCCTTTATGACTGGTAAACACAGGTATCCAAGAACAAATCAAGATACAAACACAAGGAAACTATATAACAAAAAGAGTGCTAGAAGTAAACGGTCATTAATACAAGTCCAACAGTAAAGGTACAAGTACCACTGAAATACAAAACAACTGGGGAAAGAAAACAGATAGCTACTGAATCATCCACTGAGGTTTCTACCTGATAGGTAGGTACAGATTGCCTCCTCAGCACTCCATGTCCTCCCATATCCTCTGTGGACCGACACGTCGTATGGTCCATCTCTGGGTATTGTCCAGTCCTGGTACTCTCAGCCTTAGTCAGTGTTGTCTGTCGTATGCATCCAACAAAATATGGGACGGTCATAGCCTGTGCAAAGGTGAGTATAACAATACTTAGTAGGTATCCTGAGGCCCTAATGGTCTCACAAAACCATCAAGGATAAACCACAATGAATAAAATCATCTCATAACCAAACTTATGTATATCCCATACATATACCTAAGATAACAAATAATCCTTCTCAAACATGAGGAAAACATAGAGATACTGACTCAACTCACACCATGAATTATTCTATGGGTAGTAACAAGTAACGAATCTATTCAAATCGATGAACACCTCGGCTACTAGAGAACCCATCCTATATTGAGTATAGTGGGCATGCCACGTCACATAGAGGTGCTTCCCACTATTCTTGGACTACTGAGGTACTCCTCTTGTCGAGTACCGTGGGTCTGCTATCTCACACAGAGGCTCTCTACAGCATGGTTATTCCATGTCACATAGAGGTGCTCCCCCTTCTGACTTGCGGAGTCACACCTCCTTTCGAGTATCGTGGGTATTCCACGTCACATAGAGGCACTCCCCATCGTGGCCTGTTGTGGTACCTGTCCTGTCGAGTACCATGAGTATACCATGTCACATAGAGGTGCTCTCTACTGTGGGTCTTCTGCGTCACACATAGGCGCTCCCCACTGGGCCTATAAAGTCACACCGAGTCGAAAAGATCAGAAGTCATCAAGTCTCAGCCAGCTACTGGGTTCCAGCACTATGCTCATTTGTCTCTGGGAGGATCCTCTCCAAAAAATAATTGTTGATACTCAAAATTCAACGATGTTCCACGTAAGGGAATCTCAAATGGATGCCACATAATTAGGGACACAACACAACATACGGTGCGTCAATCAGATACTCGGTCTGGGAGTTATTAGCCCTTTAATCAGGGAAGATCAGTTGGATTAGTGCTTGATCCAGCCTGATCATTTTCCATCATAATCTAAATCTCTAGTTGGGGTATACTCAAAGGCAATGATTCGCTCCATGATTTCAATCCCCCCTGACGGTTTGTCAAATGAACGTCTAGTGCCAATGTTATTGCCCAAGGGCATAATTGGGTCATTATGGGCCCGGGTCCAGTCAGACCCGCTAAGACCGACCCGTCCCGATCTGGCCTAGGCTAACCCAATTCAGGTTGACTCAACCCGAAGTGCGACCCAGCCCTTTGGGTTGAACCAGGCCCACTGGTTTCAGCCCGGGCTATTCTAGGTGGCCCGACTAGTGGGGCGGTCCGTTAGGCGGTGAGGGGTGGTGGGGATTCGGTCGCGGATGGCACAAGGCCGCATGGCGGCTCGATCGGGGCAGTTAGACCACAAAGAAGAAGGATGCAAGGTGGCTCAACTGGTGCGGCTCGGCCACGGGGCAGTTCGGCCGGAGCGGCTAGGTGCTACGGGGAGGCTCAGCCGGAGCGTCTCGGTGCCGCGTGGTGTCTCGCCCGGAGCGGTTTGGTGCCATGGGGCAGCTCGGCCAAAGCAGCCCAACAGCAGGGAGGCTTGGCTGGAGCGGCCGTGCCTTGGGGTGGCTCACCCGGAGAGGTCGGGCCCTGGGGTGGCTCGGATGGAGCGGCCAGGACTTGGGGATGCTCGGCCGGAGTGGCACGGCGAAGCCCGCAGGGCGGCTCATAGGGTCGGTGCGGCGCGGCTCAGTCACGAAGTTCGGCTGTGGATGGTGTCTCGGTGGCGGAGCAGTTCGGATGCGGAGCAGTTCTGTCGCAGGGAGGTGCAGTGGCATTGTCACCTTAGTCGCAGCCGGTGGTGTTGCAGGTCGCCGTTATCATGCCTCTTAAGTGGCCAAAATCCCACTCTGGTTGTCGTCACCAATTTAGTATTCTTCCATCACGAAGGGTACAACATTCAATAAGAACAGAAGAGGGGTCGGGCCATGTTTGTTTGGCCCGCGCCCTCTGCATTAGATTGGTAGTAAGAAGCTCATCTTGAACATGAACATTGAATGTCAAATCCTATCCTCTTGTAATGATTTATCCCAACCCACAACAGAAATCATTCGCGTTCTTTGTTTTAAAAAGGGAAGAACATGGGAAAATAATCGAACACTAATTAAACCCCTACCTTGGATTGTTCATTGACGGAGATCACAAGGGAGGAGACGTCTCATTGGGGAGCGAAATATGATCTTCTATTGAATACCTCCCACTCTTGAGGATGTCTCGATGAAGAAAATCGAAGTTGTTCATCGATGTTCTTCATTGGAGATCTTTCCCCAATCCTCCAAATCTCTCCCCTTTGCCAACCATTTTTCCCCAATTCTAGAAAAATAAAAATATAGCCAACTTCTTAATTTATGTTTTCAAATTAAATTATGTTGGAACAATTTCAAAATGTTTAAATTTATTAATTTATGGGTGTCATATTAAATTTTGGGGAGGGTTAGCATAATTAAGTGGGGAGCTCAAGAGGTTTCTGCCCATTTAATTGGGAGTTCAAGGGGTTTCAATCCTTGGGTTTTCCCCACCACCATAACCTCTCATGGGATGTTAGGATCAGTGGTACCCACCTCTATAACCTCTCATGGGAGGTTTTAGATCAGGTGGTCCCCACATGTGAAGTATCCACATGGGGGGATACACCAAATAAAATAAAATGTGTGATTATTTTATATTATTATTTACACCAAAAATCCCAAAAAAACATTCACCCTCGACCAACTATGGTTGAGGTGAAAGTCTTAAAAAGATAATACCAGCACAACGAGTTCAACAGATCCCTCAAATTTCAATTTCGAGCAACGGTTAAAAATTTAGAAAAACCCCGCTCGCAGGTTTTTGGAACATACCCGAATATAGGTTCAGAAACTCATATCTGGAACTCTAGGTCTCGGAATCACGTGTCATTAATTTTCATGGACTCGTAAAATTCCGATATATTTAAACAAAATTCATATAGAAATTCTGGGTCTTTACACAAATGGAATCGTGTTTCTGAACCATCTTTGGTAAAACACCATCATTTTTTTGTCCCATTTTTAAACATGAATAGGTAAACACTTAAATATACTTGTTGGTCACTAGTTCTCTATATTTACCTACTGATATGTAACTAATATCCAAATAAACTCATTGAACATTATTTTGATGAAAACCCCCAAAAACCAACCTTTTAGTTCTTTACACAAATTAAGTATTCCTAGATGAATAGATAATCTCAAATGGTGGTTAGCATGAAGTATTTATTCATGATAATTCAAATGTACAACCATCTGTTCTTGAGAATATTACCATGATTCTAGGTCATGTTTTAATTTCTAAATGATATCCAAAATATTGATTTTTTACCTCATGTAAAGGCATTATAAATCATATTTTTTTACCTCTTTAACTATCTCTACCAAATCAGGCATGAATGAAACTAGATTGAAAATAGAAAAACTAACTCGGTCTTCACAACCCATGTGTATGTCACCTATCACTGCGATCAACTATCATTGATATGAATCCAATTATTCCTACTAATCATATAAAATTCTTCCAAATACATCGTCCATTAAATTCCCTTTACCCAATGTATACATCAATTCAATATTAAACATTTTAAAGTACTCCATCCATCTTAATTTTCTAGAATTCAAATACCATGGTGAGAAAATTGTTTTTGAACACTTATGATTCTTAAACATCTTAAATTTATATCCAAAGTGGTAATGAAGATATGTTTTCAAAAAATATACTGTAGTAGTTTACTCCAAATCATGAATTGCATAGTTATTCTCATGCAACAATATTTGAAGTGAACCATAGGCAAAAACCTGGTCTCTATTCATAAGAACACATCCTAACCCCGATCCCAAAGAATCACAATACAAAATTATCACGGTCCTAATTATAGTAAATAAATATTTTATTCTAATAAAATGAAATCATTAAACACATCAAACGTCTTATGATATTGGTTATTACAATGTATCTAAACACATTTCTTTGTCAATGCAATAAATTGTGAAGCTAGTAATGAAAAATCAAGAAAAAAACATCGGTAATACCCATAACCAAGGAAACAATTTATCTCAAGGAAATTAATTGGAATTTTCCAGTAGTTTATAGAATATATCTCATCTAGATCCATAGAAACCCCTATTTCAACTATTACATAATCATGTAATCATATCCCTTGTATCCAACAGTCACATTTTGAATGATTGGCAGTAAATTGATGACCCTGCAAAATTCCCAACATTGTCCCCTAGTAGTTCCCATGCTTAGCGCTTATCCTTGAATATAAAAATATTCCAATCATCAAATTTCCAATCACATTTATTGTTAGTATGGATTCTCAAATCTCCCATCAATAAAGAAATAATGTAATGAAATTAGTGACCAGAATACACTAATTCAAAAATATATTAAAGGTAAAATATGAACATAGAAGGAATAAATTATAAATGAAAATTGTATTCTAAATTATGAGTCTGTGGGTTTTAATCTATGTTATCCATGGTAATATTCCAATTATGTTTTCAAACCAATCAATCTATTCTAGTCCTTCATAATGGTTTGTAATGGGTTTTTGAATTTTTCAAATCATATCCCCGAGTGGTTTCAAACTAGGGGTGTAGTAAGGCCTCTTTGTCATTCAGTAGGTACAAGTTAAGTTATTACCCAAGGATCCCATTTTGTTTTATTACCCCTATGTATATCTTTTCAAGATCCACATATACTTAAAGAATCCATAGATGGATGTAATTTCTTGGAACCCACTTGTTCTATACTTCCCCAAAATTTCATGATTTTTTACTATACATAGACATATCCATAGGGTTCTCACTAATGTATTATAGTCATAATACCCATTAACAACTAGAAAATTATCTAATACCAACTATATAAACCCCATAATTTTATATATATCATTACCTGACTTTTAATATAAATTCCTAAAAAACATAACCCTTGAATCTAGAGGCATTGTGTATTTAAAATACTAGGTTCATAATACATCAAAATGAAACTACAATAAAATGTCACTATTTTAATCCCAATAAAAAGTTCCTAAATCCCTTTTTTCTCTTAAAAAATATTGGATAACATAGGCAATACATAAACAATATAGGTTAGATGATAAACCTAAAAAGGTAATACGCTTGATATGAAGTATTGAATACGAGTTAAAAAACATGATATCATAAATGATAAGGATCATGAATAATCTTATGGAATCAAGAAAAAAATAATATGGAATCATAATATCATGAAACACTTTCAAAGTGGAAACGACAATAACCCTGATGTAATCATATGTTAAGGCTAACTTCTAGGACATCATCACATGGCATACATAGTCCAATCATGGATTTGGTTTACTACCTAATACAATAAAAAAAATATCATGAGAAAATATCATTACCAAATGCATTGGATAATTATTAAGTAAAATGAATTTTATAATGTTAATGAATATGCAATCCATGTGAGGAAGTTATACATTGACGTAATTCTTATAATGAACCAATTGAATGGAAATGGGTTACACAAACATGTATTATAACATTTTCAAATGTAATATCATAATGATTTACATTAAATATGAGATTAAATCATCCATTAATATTAATTTATGAATAAATTAGTTTAATGTATGAAAAAAATTCCATGTTAATTAAAGACATTTAAAATGAGTGGAGAAATTGTATTTTAATATTTAATTTAAGTGGGGTTTTATGAATCATTATAAATTATAATCAAAAAGTTTAAGGGAAAAATAATTTTAATAAAACAATAAATTAACTAAAAAGGATTTCCAATAATAAAATAGGAAATTTTATAAACCATGGGTGGTTAAAAAAAATTAAGGAGTGTTGTGTTAAATATAATATGAAACAAAAAAGTTCACATTTATTCGGTATGCTTATCGATTGATGTTAAAATAAAATCCATAGAAACAAAAATATCTAAAAAAATTGAGGATTTTAGGACAAGATATATTTCTTATAGCAATATATATATATATAATATTTCAAAAATATTAAATAATAATAATGTAATCTGTTGTGTATTATAGGGAAAATGCATCAACTAATATAAAGGAGGGTAGTTTGATAGTTCCCTTACCATAGGGTCTAGAAACATTCTACACATGCACTTAATATCCTAAATAATAAAATTATATGAATTAATTACTTAATTAAGAAACTTTTAAAAATTTATATTATTGAACATAAATATAATTTTTTCCATTAGCAAACATTTCAATTAAATATCATGTTTAATTTCGTAATTTTGAAAGAATTTATATCATGTTTCCAAAGTTATGTCACTTGTTGTTAAATATTGATTTTATAATCAAATAAGAATAAAAATACATAAGTGAAATTAAATAATAGTCATGTTCCTAAAAAAAATTTAATGATAAAAAAATGTAAATTGGTCCTACAATAGGGATAATTCATTCAGTATAAACATTTTCATTATACAGTTTGTTTCTTTTCAATTGTTTTACCATCCATTGTGAACTATATTTTTTTTATTTAATTAAATGGTTATTAATGAATTTTGAGATCATGAAATAAGTTTTAATATACAAATTATCATCACATTTAACAATAATATAATTCTTATAACTATCCTTGAAGGTAGTTCGAAAAAAGTAAGTACATTATTAATGGAGGTGGTGAACAAACCATATTATGAACTATATTTTCATTTTTGAATATAATTAAGGGAGGATATAATATGGATATTACACTATAATAATAACATATAATTATATTTAGGATAAATATATAAGTATTTATATGTGTATGGTAACCATATGGGTGTGTTAGAAGAAGAATAAAATTAAAAGAATTTCAGTTAAGAATTTTACTCCCCCTTTTGGTGTCCCCTCATAAGGTACCAATTAAGGCTTATTTAAATGATATTTTGGAGAGACCAAGGATTACAGTGACATAGGGATAGTTATGGGTTTGTAATTGGGTGTTTTTAGGGTAATATTCATGGTTTATAAGATGTTAGAAGAAGGGGTGGTCACATGTGGTATTTACATGGGGAGGAGAAGATATTTTTTTAATATTGTATTCATTTGTTTATTATTTTCCCGAAAGACTGTCAATAATGATAAATTTTTTAACTATTTATTTTAAATGGTACATTTTTATTCTTAATAATGGGTTCTTACACCATCTTATATGCAGGAAACCCTGTATTTAACATATAATATTAAATATCATTTTTATTGATATCTCTTTATTAACCAAAAATTAAACTATTTTGAAAAAATACCAAAAATTCACCCTAATCAATTTTCAATGTACAAATTCTAAAAATGAAATCCACTATATGAAATAAATTTAATAAATTTTGTAATTTTAATTATAAATTAAAATCCTTCTGTACAATAAAAATACTAAATTTTATATTATTATCAATTTTTTAAACCTTTGAAAAATAAATTATGGTATTAAAAAATTATATTATAAATATAATGAAACCTAATATTAAAATATAAATCCATTTTTTGAAAATAAAATATCATTTAACTCATTAAATTTTTATAAAATAATGAAGATAAAATATTATGTTTTTATAAAAATACAAACACTTATTTTGTAATTTTTAAAACATTTATTTAATTTTATCATGATATAAATATGACATATTTTTATTTTTAGGAAAACTATATATTTTTTTACACTTACATTCTTGATTGTAATACTCTAATCATAAGTTTAGTATTTCTAATGGTCAGATAATTATTTAGATGGTTAGATTAATATTCTAATAGTTGGACTTGTAATGGTCATATAGGTTCCCTAATTTATATAAATGCCTAATATTTCATTCAGTATTAATTAATTTCTATTTATATCAAGGTTATATATATATATATATACTAACACTCATGGTGAATATTGTCTTACAAATATATTTTTTTTAATTTTGAATGTGTTTTTAACGAGTGAAGTTATTCTCATGGATCGAGCATATTCAAATTTTTCATACTATAATTATCTTATGTTATATTTGTTATCAAATTGAAATGTATTAAATTTTTATGAATATATTTAATCTAAAAAATTATCTTTAAATTTAATATAATATAATGGTGTGTTTTATCATGTTATTCACATGAATTATATAATACTATATTACAAAATATGACATATGTATTTAATAAAAAGGGTAATTACTTTGATAAAATTATGGGTCATTAAATTATTCCTCACTAAAAAATTCCACCCATTAAAAAAATAGATTATGGAACTTTTGATTTATCCCTTCCTCTGGTTCTATGGTTTCCTCCTTGTACTAATGGTTCTTCCATAGTACATGGAAAAGGTTAGTTGTATTATTACATATAAATTTTCTTTGTGGTCAGGGATCATCACTGGTTTCTCCAAATAAGAGAGAACATTTTTCAATTATACCACCAATGAATTTAGATCATGCGAGTGATCAGGTATGTGATTCCTCAAATGTAATACATGCAATGTTTCATGTATTAGATAAAAGGTTGGTGAGAGTGATATTCGACATGCCAAATCATATATTTGACTAATAATATCAAAGCAGTCGATGTACAAGGGACATAGATTTCCCATTTTCAATAAAATCATTAATATATTCCATAGATATATGTATAGGAACAATTTATCTCAAACTTCAAATCTAGTTCTCACTGACTGTGATCATCATATCTATTTTGTAGACTATGAGCTAACCCGATATACTGCTGAATCGTCAAGAATTTTTGTACAATTTCATCTACCATATTAGGTCACAATAAATTTTTTTCACCAACTTCTTCCCAACATTAATGTTTTTTACATGATTTACTATAAATGGAATCATATGGAGACATTTGGATTCTTGAGTGTAAACTATTATTGAATGGGAACTCCTTTGGGGGATGATGGTGATCTCATCCCCCTCCGAAGTCTATCAAGTATTCTCTCAATTTATCTTCCATTGTATGGATAATAAACTATGAATTTACATAAATTTGTTGGTGACAAGTCATAATGATGTTTATCTCAATATTAGATAATGTGGAAGAATTTTATAGATCTTGTAGGTAAACCATAGATCATGATCAAATACAATTGAGAGTTTTTTTCTACACTACCTAATCACTTCTCTAATGTATATCCACAAGATGTTTCTAAGTGATAAGTAAAATATATTGCAATGATGTGACCAATATTTATTATAATATTCATCATAACTTATATAGAATTAACACCTTTTCATATATTCAGAAGACCATTGTTAAATTCCATGATGAAGCTTTCCAATTAAAATATAGTTAAGGGTAATGGATATATCACACCAATTTACATTTCACTTCCAAAATAAACTTAATAACATACCCAACATTTGGATGTATATTCCATGACCTCATTTTTCATAATGTCCCCCTGATAGTCCTCTCTATGATATTGATATATCTACATACTCCATGGGTGGATGGAGGAGGTCGCGCAATGTGAATCATTTATTATATCCTTATTTATCTTTGTACATGATGGTATATATATATTAATGACCCAAATATTAAAACCCCTTCCTCTTCAATTTTAGACCCAAATTATTTCCTTTTTCTTATAGTTTTCACATTATTATGTATTTCTATACCATCTATTTGATCATCCTATCTCATTTCTAGAATGGATGGTTAAGTAATAATAAGAGAAATTTGTGATGAATTACTTCTTTTTTGATACCCATGTCCATTATTTTCATGTATAAGATGACATGATCCCTCTTAATCCTCATCATGGATATGTTTTTAGGATCCTTTATACATAGATAATCTGTCACATTATTCTCCATCCCAAAACGACAATGGATTGAATATTTATAATCATTGATTTTCTATAAATGTATTCAATGGGGATATTAACCTCGTTCTATGGGAATATATATTGTAGGATCTTATGATCTATATATATTTCACACTTCTACCCATAGTTATAATTCAACAAAATATCTGATGGGATGATCGTTTGTGTTGAATATTTCTATTCATTATCATTCAACTATCTTGAGCCATATGATGTTAAATTATCATTTCCCATGACTACACACCCCACACACTTCTTTGAAGAATCATTTTATACCAGGAAATGTTCCCCACTTGAAGGTAGGATGAGTACTTTTATAGTGATAAGAGCATTTCAATTACAGAATATATTATTACAGTCATTGGTAAATAAAAACATCATTACCATATGAGTCACCTATGTTAGTGGGTTTAAAATTATAATTATTTTTCTTGAAAATCACTGATAATACAAAATCTAGTCTAAGGAGACTATGGATATCTATTATATATGTTGGTCTACACCACTTCGTAATCACCTTTATCTTTATGGGGTCTACAAATATCACATTTTTAATGATAACATTCCCCAATAATGATAATTTCTCAATACAAAACTCAAATTTATTATAATTTTCATATAGATTATATTTTGAAAAACTCTTTAGAATGGTATTCAAATGTTCCTCATACTCCTCCTTTATTTTCTATTATATTATAAAATCACCTACAAATACTACAATGAATTCTCCAAAATAATCTCTAAAGATTATATTCATTAATGACATGAACAATGCTGGAGAATTCATGTTTCTAAGGGAATAACAATGAATACATAGTATCCATACATTGATTGAAATATAGTCATGGGAATATATTCATTATTCACATTTAATTCGTGATATCCTGATCAAAGATACACCTCAGATATGTAAGGTTAACCACATAATTGATTGAATAAGGCATAAATCCAGTAAATGTGATACTTTTTCTTCATCATGGTTTTTTTGAGTTCATGATAATAAATGTTGTAGTGCATTGACCCATATGTCATCTTGATAAATTGGACCAACACACCTATAGAGACCCACACCTTTCACACATAGATATTATCATAATAGATGAATATTCATTACATAACAATATGATACATGAGAAAATCATATAGGACTAGTATCATTGGAATATTGGAGTGATAAACATCTTAATAATAAGAGATCTATGTCTTCCCCCACTAAGTATTTCATAATTATTAACATTATTGGACTCCTCTAAATCTATATTTTGGTATTTTCAAAAAACCCATTTTATGGTTATGTGCAAACATTAAAAAAAATCCAAGAGTCAGAACATGTTGAAAAAAAATAAATTGAAAATACCACCAAAAGAAATAACACCACTTCCTGCTAGAATAAAACATAGTTGAAATTTAAAAACATTGTAATAACATTTCACCCACCATGTCATCATATGCCTAATCCATCAATAGGTAAAACACTCCAATTTAAAAAAAATCAAACCCTTCATTCAAAACCACTCCACAAAATCCTCAGGTCCTGAATACCAGGCCATCTATATACTCATGTCTCACCCCATGATACACAATCCTACAATAAGATGAGACCTTGGTACTACACCACTAAAACACTAGAACCATGAATAATTAACAATTTCTACCACTATGGAACCTGCTCACTGGAAATTAGAAATCATACCATCTTCCATATTCACAACCGGGCAAGACCGAACAAATGAAAAATTAAACAACACCTAGAATCAGTGTGATGAAATACAGGGCCAAATGAGAAGATACAATGCCAGAAGTTCCATCCAGAATGTAGTCTTCCACACAAACCACACCTCTAAAAACTCTTAATGAACAATCATAGCAGACCAACCTAGATGGTGTGTTGGAAATTGAACTCGTAGAATAGTTGATAATATGATGGAAAAATAATCCACTTCCATCAATTCTGAAACATCCATCAATGACCATAAAAATAAAACTGAAGGACCATCATAAAAATAAATAAAATAAAAATATACATGAATTATCATTGAAATAACCATCCCTCCACCATCTCCAACACCACCGAAGACCGCACTGAATTGATAACTTATAGAATTGATTTATCCAAACCCCATGAGTCAATTTTCACCACATAAATTAAATGAGGATTCCACCACACAAGAAGTGTGCTTCATCAGATGAGAAAAACCATGTCTTAGATCAAAGACAATGAAGGGTGCACCTCTTAGAACACCGTCAACTTATCAAACTGAACCTACAAAAGCCTCCATGATCCACCAATACATAATGGATAAGAGAGTATCAAAGGAACAATAATCAAGATTAGATATTTAAGTAAAAGGGGATCTATAGAAGTGATCATGCTCTCCTGGACCAGTGAACCCAACCATCGAAGAAACAACCATTAAAACAACAAAACTAAAACACAGTAGAAAAGAAATAATCTCTAAAAACATAGTACCATGAAATGACAATAATGAATGCAATTATACCTCCTGGGACACTGGTGAGACCAAACCAAAATCTCCCAATCCTCCCTAAGAAGTCCAGTACACCAAAACAAATTGGGTTTCAAAACATGATAACTAGGAGGAAAGAGGAGATGATGGTCTTTTGGGGAACTAATATGGATAAAAGGACGTATTTGGAAATGGGAAAGTGAATAGGATCAGTGATAAAAACAAAATATCAAATGGAAAATAATAGTGTGGGGGTGAATGAAATGGTTGTATCTTATTCATATCAATCATAAACAAGCTTGATATCAATGATCACATAAACATAGGTAGATAAAAATTTGGTGAGAAAATGGGTAATAAATTTAAAAAATATACCTTAACTATTATAGATCATAATATTAATTCAGCGAATAATGCATGGATGTTCATAAGAAAAGAATCCTAATGGAATCAGAGATCATGATCCATGAGAGCATAACATTATCATAAAACAAAATTTTGTGGTATACACATAAGTATGGAAAATAAATTACTTTGTCTAGGTTCACTACAACAAATATCATATAGGATTGGGTACACTACACATTCTATATTATCCTTTTTCTATGTTTAACAGCAATAATATCATAGTGGATTGATTCGCTTAATGGACTAGGTTCAATCCTCATTCCAATCTATATTATTCCTTGATATATCCATATTTACCCAATACATTTGAAGGATATATAATTTCAGGCCGACCCATAACATAACCAAATTCATTTTTATGTTTACCACAATATCTTAAATCATTCTCCATATCATATCCCTTAGAAAGTAATAGGTTTTTATAAACATTTCATCATAGAATAATATTTTATCATATTGATAATAAATGGGTTTCATAAAACATTTCATCATAAATTGATTAATCCATGGAAAATAAGTTGGTTTCAAATAATTATCCAAAAACCATAATCATAATCCATTGAAAGAATTAAATTTGATGTTATCATTGAATTATAACCCCATAAAATCATATTTATCATTGAATTAGGTAATCATAGATGAAAAATTCCTTTAATAGAACTTTTTAACATTTCATGATGAAAAATCACTTTTAAATTTAAAATCACTTATTTAAATTCCAAAAAAAAATCTGAAATAATAAGGAAAACAAGTTCTTTAAAATTAATATTGGAGACTTTTAAAGGAATATTCATTGTATTGAGAAGCTAGGTTAGCAGTTAATTCCACTCAATTTTTGTATGTGAAAACAAATATTACATTCACGTTTATTGTAAAAAGTGTAAAGTACCTCATTAGGAGAATGAAAATAAGATTCATTTTAAAAAAATGATAAATGTTGAACATTGGTAAAAAGGACTTCAAAAATCATTTGACAATTGAAATAAAAATTTCTGCACAAAATTTCTAGAAAACCTAGACATGGAATAAAAATGATTTTTCAAGGATGAAATAAAAAAATATATTTTTCAATATATTATTCTTTTGGTCTCTTTATTACAAAAAAATAGAAAAAAATAAAACATTAATAAATTGAAATAACGAAAGTATAATAAAATTAATTATTTATCTGAGTAGTATATCATAAAATATAATCATTTTAAAATTAACAACAAACAATCTTTAAAAACAATGAGGTTTCAATATTTTATTATTACCTCTAATTACACATTCATTAATGTTCTTTAACCTCATGTATAATAAATTTAAATTTTTTATAATTCTATACTAGATTAATTTAATTAATTATAATTTCACATATTATCCACTTATAATATTTTAGCACCCAATTGATAATAATTATTTATTGAAATTGTATTTTCTGAGTGTCAAATGGTTATTGTTTCTGAGAATTTTGATATAATTGTTCTAGTTCCTATAACATGATAATGGTTACATCATATCCAGAATTTAAATCTAGATATAAATATCATTTATATATAATATATTTATAAATTTATATGCATCCATAAAAGAGATAGATAGAAAAATTAATTACATAGTTCATAGAGATAGTAAGATGTACACACGAATGAATCCTAGGTTCACATATCGATAGATGGAATGTAAAAAAAATATAAACAATAATATTAATATCTAATATTTTTTAGGTAGGTACATCATTAATTTTTTAATTCAAATTATATGAGTCAATGAAATTCTAGTTTAAACACTATAAATCGATTCTGTGAACCAGTAGGGACGGTTCTATGAGGAAGTTGTAGTGGAACTAACGATTGGATACAGAATTATTTCATAATGATAATTTTTGATTCTAGATGTGAATTATTCTAGGTAGACCCTATGAGATACATATATGGTGTTCATTGGTATTGTAAAAATCCATGAAACCTATTGATATCATGAATGTAAATTGGTATTTTGCGAATCTAAAACACACATTGTAAGATGCATTCATGATATGAAATGGATTTATCGGAATTTTTAAGTTACACAAGATGATTTATTATCGTAAATGATATTATATTCATTGAGAATGTGAATATTATATTCATGTCATGAATTTTATATTCCCTTAGTCTTTTAATCATTCTGTGTTTGTGATCCTAATATCACACACATCCTTTTGAATGAATCTTTTGTAATGAAGAGATCTGAGTTATCCACTATAATCCTAAAGATAATTTCAATTGGATCATTTCATTATAAATATATAGTATTAATGAAATCCTTTAGTTCATATTTTTTTTTCTGGTCTTTGATTCATTCTATTTATCTATGTGAACCCCGATTATGGTCAACCAAACTGTAACGAGATCTCAAGTCTTATGTTGATTGGACTTCTTCTCCTCATTAAATTGTAGGAAGGGGGAACACAAATTCACTTTGTACATTAAGGAATATAATTCTTCTTATATTATTTTTTGGTGGGTGGCCTATAACAACTCCATATTTTCTGAACACTTCTTCTAGTATGGTCAATCAGGGAAATAATACAAGTGTGCATCTAGTGTGTGAACTTGTAACGTACCGGATCTAGGTGCCACTGAACGGGTGCCCCAAACATGGATCTCTGCATAACCTCAAGCACATTTCCCTAAATGCCAAAGGCTGCTGACTAGCTGTGAGGGCCCAAGTCTGATAGTGGGGAAACTATGCCCTCATTTTTCAAAGTGTAGAGCAGCGGAAATAAATATGAACATACAACAGCAGCGGAAGCAGAAACAATATATATAACTGAAATGGATAACTGATAAAAAAGGAAACCATCAGTCACACACACATATATATATATATATATATATGAAGATGCAGCATGTCACTATTATATAAAACATCCAAAACATGTTACACCACAATAAAATACATTACAACTGATGTAGAAGTACCGAAAAGTAAAACAGAATAGCCACCGGCATCGCGAGCCTAGTCTTGGTCCCATTCCCTCATAATCCTCACCAACAATCATGTCCTATATAGGGACTCTATCCCATATCCACACCTGCAGAAATATAATCTGTTTGGGACGAAAGTCATGAACCAAACAGGGTGTGAGAAATAAATCCTAGCAGGCACCCACCAAAGGCATGTTCCCAACATTGTGAAAATATGCAACAATAGTGTGGAGTAGTAAAATGAAATAACCATGAAGTACTCAAAGTAACTAACTTTACCAGTTATATTGCCATTTTAATTATTCATTTAATAATTTAACATAAAATATCACCATAGATAATATTCGATGTAAACATCCAATGTCCTCAGACATGTAAACCCTTACCCTTAGGTAAGAGAATCCAAACACAAGAATCTTCCCACATGCATACAGATATTTCCCACATGCATAAGTAGTGTCGGCCAAAGGCACAGAATCAACATCCCACAGGAATGGAAGAAGTTTCCATCAGGCTAATAGTACAGTGCCCACGGGCTAATCATAACACTGCCCTCAGGATAAAACAGGTAATCGGTCCATTCCCAACATGTAAACAAGCATTACATAAGAAATTCCTCTCAAGTAAATTCTACAATAATTACATTAAAGGCACACCCTTGGGTATCCTGGCCAAATGGCTAAATAGAAGAATGCACCCCCGGGGTGGTCCTGGATCCAAGCAATGATCCCAAATATCAGTTTTATAATCACAATTAATTACCTATTCAATTATAGGTATTTAAAATATCCATGGCTTCGGCCACATGACACCCCAACATGGGTTCGTGGCAGAACGGTACTAAAAAATTCCTAACAGTTGCAATATAAACACCAAGACACCTACCTTAAATGCCCATAATCAGTATACTCGAACGATGTTCCATGAATCGTCCCAGAACAAGGTATATCCGGGGTAATAAGAAAACTCGCTTAAATGCAAATAACATCCATTAGAGGATGAATTGGAAAGAATGGTTTAAGAAGAGTGGAGGGTTTACCCGTGTAGTTCCAATGAGATCGTTCGAGGTGGAAACAGATTCCCGACGCTCGATCTAGAGATATTTGAATGTTTGGCCATCCCCTCCCGAGCTCCTGTCTAATAATAAGCCTTCCCTGTGAATAGGGTTGGCTACTGCCCATTTTAAGCAAAAAAACAATGTACACGGTGTGTACTTCCGTGTACACGACATGTGCTTCCTTCATTTAACTATTCATCTGGATGCACCGCCAAACTGTTCATCCGTCGACATGAGTACACGACGGGTATTCCTGACTACATGGGGTGTACTGTCGCCCAGCTAGCAGTTGCTCCCACCGCCTTGCTGTTTTGTCAGCCGACTGACCACACGACGTGTAGAAGGTCACTACATGGTGTGTCATAGGTTTTTACACTCTTCATCGCCGACATGGCTACAACCCTATGTTCTCATCCCACACGGCCAAAGTACACGACGTGTGAAAAATGTACACGGCATGTACTTTCCAAAATTAGGATTTTTTCCCATTTTTTTATTTTCTCAAAAACACTTAAGGAAAGGAGAAATGAAGAAACTCATACCTCAAAAATAAGAACTAGATTCTTAAAAACTTCCCCCCTTAATGAAATTCATCCCCGAATTTCCCTTCTAAGGGTGATGAAGATAAATCTCAGAACAGCTCTGGCCACTGAGCATGTAAGTCAGACTCCCGCTCCCAGGTTTTGTCTTGTACTCGTCCATGTTTCCATTGCACCTGTATGAGAGGAACTAACTAGACTCAGAAAAACATCATGCTCCTATCAACGATATGAATCAGATTGTCCTCAAAGGACGCATCTACTTCCAGTTCTATCTCCTTGGGCTGAAATATGTGAGAAGGAACTGAATGATAGCGGCATAACTGAGATACATGGAAGACGTTGTGCATGGCCCAATACCTATGTGGTACCAGAAACCGAAAGGCAACCAGCCCAACTCTCTCCAGAATCTCAAATGGCCCCACATACCTCGGTGAATGTTTACCCTGTCTCCTGACCCACATGTGTCCCAACATCGGTGAAACATGCATGAAAACCTGATCCCCAACCCCAAACTACAATGGTCATCTGCGGCGATCAGCATAAGATTTTTGATGAGACTGTGTGGTAGCCATCCACTTCTGAATCATGTGGACCTGCTCAGAAGTCTCCTTCACGAGGCATGGTCCCAGAAAAGCTGCCTCACCTACCTATAACCAGCACAAAGGTGATCGGCATGGCCTACCATATAAATCCTTGTATGGTTCCATCTCAATAGTTTCCTAAAAACTATTTTTATAGGGAAACTCGACTACAGGAACATGCTTCTCCCAAGGGCCCCCAAAGTCTAGGACGCAAGCATGTAGCATGTCCTCAAGCACCTGTATCGTACGCTCTGACTGGCCATTGGTCTGAGGGTGGTAAGTTGTGCTCAGAAGTACCTGTGTACCCCATTCCCTTTGAATACTCGGCTAGAAATGAGACGTAAAATAGGTATCCATATCTGAAACAATATAATGAGGGACCCCATGAAAACGTACGACCTCTCATATATAAAACATCTTGATTTAGTCTACCCCAAAGGTCTCCTTGATCGGGAAAAAAGTGAGCTACCTTTGTGAGTCTTTCCACAACAACCCAGACGACATCGTTGCCTCTAGGTGACCTCGGCAAACCAGTCACGAAGTCCATCACGACATCATCCAATTTTCACTCTGGGATGGGAAATTGCTGTAATAGTCTCACTGCACTCTGATGTTCCGTCTTCACCTGCTGACAGGTGGAACACCTCGTATAAAAACCATCTACATCTATCTTCATACTCGGACACCAGTACTAACATCCTAAGTCTCGGTACATCTTCGTAACCCCAGGATGAACTACCGAAGCTGAAGAATGAAACTCCCACATCATCTCCTCGCGTATATCCCCTGGAACACATAATCATCCATGGAAATGAAGGACCTCATCATCGCCTATCATCCAACCAGGAGGAGGGTCCCCACTTGCCATCAACTCTCGTAGAACTTAGATTTCAGAATCAGATAGCTATCTCATCCTGACTCTATCCTGGTGGGTCGAAGTCACAGCTAAATATTAAAGATATGTTTCCCCTTGACTATCGTGCACCTCCAAATGGATCTCAGAAAACAAATCCATAAGCTTCCATTCACCACTGGCCTCCTGCATAGCCTGTATCTGAGTCCTGCTGCTCATTAAATCAGCAACTGCATTACCCTTACCAGGTGTATAGGCAAGCTCAAAATCGAAGGACTGAAGGTATTCGACCCACCTTCACTGCCTCAGATTCAAGTCATGTAGAGTAAAGATATACTTGATAATTTTTTGATCAGTAGAAACCACAAAATTCTCTCCCAAGAGATAATGTATCCAATAGCGCAACGCATGAACAACTGTAGCCAACTTGAGATAATGCGTCAGGTAATTTCTCTCATGTGGCCTCAACTGCCGGGAACCGTATGAAAAAACGCGATCAACCTGCATCAACACTACTCCCAGCCCAATACCAGATGCATCATAGTAAGCTGTATAGCTCTTCCCCTGCTCTGAGAGTATCAGGATCAGTGCTGAAGTCAACCTTCCTTTCATCTCTTGAAAGGCTGTCTCGCAAGCTTCTGACCAAAAGAACTTCACACCCTTCTTAGTCAAACCCGTCAACGACACTTATTAGCGGGAGAAGTATTGTATGAAGCGTCTGTAGCAACCATTCAGCCCTAAGAAACTCTATATCTCAAACACGTTCTTAGGCTCCTCCCAGGAAACTACTGTTCTAAACTTCTCTGGGTCCACAGAAACTTCTACCTCATAGATGATATGACCCAGAAAGTGAATCTGGTCCATCCAAAAGTGGTACATTGAGATCTTTGAATATAGATGATGCTCTCTTAGTTTACTCAATATGATCTCAAGATGGGTGGCATGGTCCTATCGAGTGTGCGAGTACACCAAGATGTCGTCCACGAATACTACCACAATAGAATCTAGATAAGGATGGAACACATGATTCATCAGAGCCATGAAAACTATTGGCGCGTTTGTGAGTCCGAACGGCATAACCAAGTACTCGTACAGACCATATCTTCTCCAAAAAGCTATAAGCGGTATATCTGAATGTCTCACGTGTAGCTGATGATATCCTGATCTCAAGTCAATATTAGAGAACACTTGTGCTCCACGAAGTTGATCGAAAAGATCATCAATCCTTGGAAAGGGATATCGGTTCTTAACCATCAACTAGTTTAGCTTCCGATAATCCAAACAGAGTCTGAGGGTACTGTCCGCCTTCTTTGAAAAAAGGACCGGTGAACCCCAAGGAGATGTACTAGGTCGGATAAAACCATTTTCCAATAACTCCTCTAACTACCACTTGAGCTCCTGAAACTCGGGCATGGCCATCCTATAAGGAGGAATGGACACCAGTGTTGCTCCTGGCACAAGATTGATAAAGATATCCACCTCTCTCTCCATAGGTAGACCTAAAAATTCATCCTGGAAGACATCCCTAAAACAATCTACAACTGGAGGGAAATCCGTCTAACAAGTCCCTTGGTCATCCAGATATAATCTTGAAATCTGGTGTGTGACTCCACCTCTCCCACAATGCTCTGGTCCAAATCGACTCACCAGAACATCGCATTCACCCTTGAATAGAAACTCTCCACCCTCTAGTGACGTGAAACACACCCTACGACGATATAAATCTACAAAGGCTAGAATGGGAACTAACCAGTCCATCCTGAGAATGACATCATAGCTCGTCATCTCTAGGACCTAGAGGTCCCATAGAAAGTGACACCCACTAACCTCATGGGGACACTCCTTGCACTGACGCACACCAGTTGTTCTAGTCCCCAACGGAGTGTCTAGCATCATGATATCTGAAGAAGTAGAAACACAGAGCCCAAGCCTCTGCACAACAGGTACAAATATAAAACTATGTGTAACACCCATATGAAAAAGTACTGAAGATAAGATAGAAGCTACTAGAAAAGTACCTCTGACAGTAGAAGGTCCAGGATCCTGCTCCTTCTAGGTCTGTTGCACTGCATATTCCTACCCAGTGCCGTGGCCCTGTGACACAGCCTGGCTACCCTAAGTTGTCCCGCCCTGCTACCTCTGAGATCCTGGTGTCTGGCTACCATGACCATGACCACCATCTCTGCCTGCATGCCCTGACATAATCCAGTTTCCCAACTGGTAAGAAGCCACTAGTCCTGCTACCTCACGTGGAGTCTGCACAGATTCCCTCTCACTAGCCATTGGTGGAAACGCCCTGCAAAAGCGCTCCAGATGACCCATGTTGCAGCAATCTCGCCACTCCACTGGTTCTCGTGGACACTGAGGTCTCTTGTGCCCCTCTCTACCACACTGGTAGCACATGACCTGACCACATGAAACATTCTTCTGGATGGTACTTCCACCCTAAGAGATTTCCATGTGTCTCTTCCTCTTAACAGTAGAAATAGTACCAGAAACTGGTGCAGAACTGCCCTGACCCACACCACTTGCTTCCGGCAGGTTCCACTTTGCAATATATGGCTGATTCACAATAGCATGTACTGAAGGAAACCTTAAAACATTCACCAGTTCTAGGATTTCATATCGGAGACCATCATCAATGTGCCTGGCTCTCAACGTCTCATTACCCACAAAAACGGGTGCAAAGCACTGAAGCTCGGTGAAACGACGAGAATAATCCATCACCGACATAGCGCCCTGCTGCAGAATCATGAAATCTCAAGCTCTATATGCCCTCAGCGTCTCTGGGAAGAAGAATTCATAGAAGGCTATCTGAAAATCTTCCCACGCCATGTCTCTGTGATACTATGTCTGGGTGGTAACATGCCACCAACTTTTGGAGGAATCACGCAGCATGTAAGTCGCGAGCTTGACCCTCTACCCAGGAGGCGTCTCAAGATGCTCGAAAATAGTCTGAATTGATCCTAGCCAAGACACCGCAGCCTGTGGTCCACCTCCCCAGATAACGTCGATGGATGCTGCTGCTGGAATATACAAGTCAGCTCAGCCATAGATGTGGCAGTCAAGGGTGCTCCCTAAAAGATCTGCATGAACCAGATAAAGCCTTCACGGAACTGTGCATCCGCGCCTGTGTACAGTATAAGGTCTTGCACTGCATCTGACTCTAATGGAGAATCCACTGGTAGCCCATGGCTCACCATCTCTGGTGTATAGTTGTCGTTGCTCTCTTGGAAAACAACATGGGGTCGTCTCGGTGACATTACTCTACAAGGTCAAATGCACACCTTAGAAAAATATTAACAACGACCGAAAATGATGTAACCCAAATGGGAACAGGTGGAATAAGGCATTCACAATTTTTAAAACAAGACTATATAGCGTTTATAATGACTACACGGCGTGTAATTGACTTCTCTTCCCCTGCCCAGGTCCTTCTACAAGGCTCAGCCACACAACTCCCGTTCAACAAAACTACACGGCGTGTATATCATCTACACGACGTGTATGGTGTAATTTTCAACTGCCTGTGTCACTTGTGACATGGCCGACTACTTGTCTTGATACTAAATGGTGTGTTACACCCTCACACGTTGTGCACACCACCCCGTTTCCCAGCCACATGGCTAACTCCACACAGTCTTTCCTCGGACAAGACTACACGGCGTGTCCCACAGGAACAAAGCGTGTACTAGATGAGATCCACTAACCCGTGTTGTTAGTTACACGTCCTGAAAAACGACTCACACAACACGGCGTGTTCAATATACACATGACGTGTACTCGAAAGGATTACACTGACCCGTGTTGTTAGTTACACTGCGAGATCCCAGGTCAGACTATACGACGTGTTCATCATTGACAAGGCGTGTACTAAGAAAGATTCCCCTGACCCGTGTTTGTTAGTTACACGGCCGGACTCTGGCTAAACACTACACGACATGTACATCAGGTACACGACATGTTCACCCCAAGATCTTCCCTTCCCCGTGTCACCGTCCACACACTTTGTGACACGGGAAGAGACTATACGGCATGTACTTCGGGTACACGGCGTGTACTTTAAAAGTTTTCTTTCCTTCCCAAACAGAAGAATATACACGGCGTGTTTAAGGTACAACATGGAATATATACTGGGTTTTTCGGACATTATGCCTTAGAAACTCCCCTGGAACCCAGAAAATACCGAAAAACAACACCTAAGTGTCAAATTCCGATTCTTGAGGGCCCATACTTCCCATGAATCAGTGTTTGACATCTTATCTGTGTTATAACAAAATTAACAGTCAATGATTCACCAAATTCCAGTAAATGGGGGCCCATGCTGCCCAAAAACCATAGTTTCTCATCCATTATATAAACCGTCTCATACAAAAATACCCTATCACATAGCTGGTATTTATCAAGCAGCTATCACAACAGAAATATTTTCTAGCATAATAACTATCACAACAACCTGCAATTTCTAATGCACCTACATGGCATGGAACTATGCTTGGTATGTGATTTCTAGCATGTTACTAAATGATGCATGAGATGGCATACCCTCATCTCATCGGGTTGAAACTAAATATAACCCATGGATAACATATAAACAGAACAATACAAGTATGTCACCCAACAGTGAAAATCAAATCAACTGTAAATTGAAAAATCAGTAAAATTGCATTCACGAGGTAGACTGGCTTTTCTCTGTACACGGGTTAGCTACGCCTGGGAAAAACTATTTACCATCTACTATTTCCTTCCTATCCCTGAATAAGCTTCCAAATAGTATGTCAAAGAAAATAACCCCTTTGATACCACTTTGTAACGTCTCGGATCTGGGTGCCACTCAACGGGTTCCCCAAACCCGGTTCGCCACATGACCTCAATCGCATTTCCACAAATGCCAGAGGCTGCCGACTAGCAGCGAGGGCCTAGGTCTGATAGTGGGGAAACTATGCCATCATTTTTCAAAGTGTAGTGTAGTGGAAATAAATATGAACATACAACAAAAACAGAAGCAGTAACAATATATATAACTTTATTGGATAACTGATAAAAAAGGAAACCAGAAGTCATATATATATGAAGATGCAGCATGTCACTGTTCTATAAAACAACAAGAACATGTTACACTCCAAAACAATACATTAAAACTGAAGTACAAGTACATAAAAGAAAAACAGAATAGCCAGTGGCATCGTGAGCCTAGGCTCGGTCACATGCCCTCCAACTCCTCAGCAACAATCAAGTACCTGTATAGGGACTCTTTCCCCTAAACACATCTAGAACAATATAATATGTTTGGGCCAAAAATCATGACCCAAATAGGGTGTGAGAACTAAATCCCATTTGGCACCCACCAAAGGCCTGTTCCCAACTGTGTGAAAATATGCAACAACAGTGTGCAACAGTAAAATGCAATAACCATGTAGTAATCAATGTAACTAACTTTTCTAGTTCTATTTCCATTTTAAAATATCCATTTAATCATTTAATTTAAAGTATCACCACGGTGAATATTCTAAGTAAACAGCCAACGTCCTCAAGCACGTAAACCTCTACCCTTAGGTAAGAGAATCCAGACATAAGAATCTGCCCACAAGCATACGGATATTGCCCATAGGTGTGTGTAGTGTCGCCCACAGGCACAGAATCAACTGCCCACAGGCACGGAAGAATTTTCCCTCAGGCTAATAGTATAGTTCCCATTGGCTAATCACAACACTTACCTCAGGCTAAAACAGGTAACCGGGCCCTGACCAACTTGTAAACAAGCAGTCAAAAAGCAATCCATCTCAATGAAATTCTACAATCATTAATTTAAAGGCATACCCTTAGGTATCTTGGCCAAATGGCTAAACAGAGGAATGCATCCCCGGGGTGGTCTTGGATCTAAGCAACAATCCGAAACAATAGTTTTAGAATCAAAATTAATTACATATTCAATTCTATGTATTTAAAATATCCATGGCCTCAGCCACACGACACCCCAACATGGGTTCTTGGGACAACAGTACACAAAAACACACAATAGTTAGAATATAAACACCAATCCACCTACTTTAAACACCCCTGATCAGTATACTTGAACGAATTTCCATGAATTGTCCTAGAACGAGGTAGATCTACGGTATAAGAAAACTCACTTAAATGAAAATAACTTCCATTATAGGAATAATTGGCAAGAATGTTTTAGGAAGAGTAGAGGGATTACCCGTGTGGTTCCAACGAGATCATCCGAGGCGGAAATGGATTACCGATGCTCAATCTGGATATCATTGAAGGTTTGGTCATCCCCTCCTCAGCTCTCGTCCGATTCTAAGCCATCCCTGTGAAAAGGGTTCGCTACATCCCATTTTAATTTAAAAAACAAAGTACACGGCGTGTACTTCCGAGTACACAACGTGTGCTTCCTTCATTTAAATGTTCATCTAGCGGCACCACCAAACCGTTCATCCATCTACATGAGTACATGGCATGTATTCCCGATTACACGGTGTGTACTGTCACCCAACAAGCGGATGCTCCCACCACCTTACAGTTTCGCCTGCTGACTGAATACACGATGTGTAAAAGACCACTACACGGCGTGTAGTCAGTTTTACACCCTTCATCGCGGACACGGATACACACCCTGTGTACTCATCCTACATGGCCAAAGTACACTGCTTGTGGAAAAAGTACATGGTTTGTACTATCCAAAATTAGGAGTTTTCCCCGTTTTCCTTATTTTCTCAAAAACACTTATGGAAAACTAGAAAGGAATAAACTCGTTCCTCAAAAATAAGAACCCGATTCTTACAGAACTAATTTAACATTCCAATCCACTAATTATTTTTGTTTAACGTGTGTAGACCTCCCAAGGACCCCATTAGGCCTATTAGGAATGATACCAAACTTTTTTACACACAAGATGGGATCCTAACATTTATTTTAATGGTGAACTAGTACTCTTGGTAAGGTGAGTTTGACATAACATGTCTGCTGTGATATATGGTAACATGGAATATTATGATATTGGTCACTCATCCAAATGATTGAAAATTAAAAATTTGAAAACAAAATGGTATAAATTAGATATTTGATCAGTTGACCAACCTAGAATATGATAACCTGATAACATATTGTTTTTTTGTTAATTGAGGCATACCATAATTTATTGGTCATGATATATTTCAATCCACCAATTCACAATTACATGGTTTTTCATTACTTGTGAATGATTATATTCATACCAGATTCGTGGAAGCATGATCTACAATCTAATGAGATGTGGTACCAGTGATTCATCCTAATGTCGTATAGTCCACCAAATGATATTCTATTATTTTATTTTTTTTTACATTGGATTTGAAGTGCACCATGTGAACACATTAGTATCTCTAACATGGTCTGGAGTATAGTATTATTTGTCATGATATTTTATTTTTACATTGGTTTAAAAGTGCATTATGGAAAAACATAAGTGAATTTTTCATGGGTTAGAGTCCAGTATGATATAATGGTTTCTATACTATTGGTATGGATTTATTCGATAAGAAGACATAAGAAACTCTAGTATGGGAAATTCAAATGGGACGCAGTGATATCTAGTTACTTTATATATGACTTGGTTGATTAATCCTAATGAAATAAAATATACCAAATCCATGGGTGATCCATCCTGATGTAGGTTGATTTACCACTTTAATGTAATAATCTACATATTGAAGAAGTATGTTTTGATGGCCCAGAGTGTCAATCGAGATCCCGATGGTTGGTGGGTTTATGTGCTAATTTTTAAATTATTTAATTAATACTCCCTTATTATTGTGTCGTTACATGTACTATATTTTCATATGGGAGTATTTATAAAATCTTGTTGTTTTCTTCTGAGTTTTACTCACACTAGTGTGGGCATAATTTAGTACATGGGAAGGTTTCATGGATGTAGGTCAAAACAATTCGAAGAGTCCCTAAGTATACTGATTGATTGTTGGATGGGTTGGAGATTTTATTTAGGACTGACATGAGGATTGAGACCTTGGTTTTAATATAATTTCATTGAGTCTTATAAGCCTTTTATTTTTATAATTTTTAGTATGTCATTTAAATATATTCATCTTTATATTGAATTGTTTTCATTATTATTTGACTGTTCATTTTTTCCATTTTTCATCTTGGTTGCATGTTTGATTTTTTTATATTATTTATCCTTTTATTGTATCTATGTTCCCAAGGGTATATTCTCCCCACCATATTACTTAGACCCTCACCCTTAGTAGGTAGTATCTGGTGTAGGGGGAGTTGCAACGCATGCCCTATATCAAGGTTAGATCAATTAGATGAGGGTGCACTTAGACTGTGGATGTTACAAAGTGGCATCAAAGACCCTGTCATTTCTATTACATTACTATTTAGTATATTGAGTTTCAATTTCAGATGTTTCATGTCATGGTAATGATCATTTGTGTGGGAGTATATAGACCATGTATGGAGGAAAATAGATTACTAATTTTACTAATAAAAAATTATCAACTAAAATTTTCATTATTAAATGATTGAAACTCAAAAAAATTAAATAAAAAAATTTATCTATTCATTTCTCACGGGGAAGAAATATGTTTAGTAAAATACCAAAAGATCAATCTTGATGATTCTGAATTGATGTTTACAAAATTTATATCGTTTTAATAAAATGAAATTTCAATAATTTATAGAAGTTAATTATAATACTCACTCAATAAAAATTATTTTTAAAGAAATTTTTTTTTGAATAATATAGTGTATTTACTAATAATAAATTTCTTATTTCTTATAAATTTATAAATATATTTGCATTGAGTGGGTAATATATATATATATATATCATAAGGTTGTTAATATTATTCATTACTACCAATTTAATGGCTAGGTTATAATTATAATATTTAACGAATAATATTTTTTGTTCATTTTAACTATGTGTTGAATGTTGTAAATGATATCGAACATAGTGATATTTTAAAATATTATTGTGTCGAATTATCCTACCAGTAATAATTTTACCCTAAAATATGAACTTTGTATCAATATTCTAGGCTTTTACATTTTTAAATACATTTTTGGAATAACTATATTGTAAAAGGGTTAATAAACATTCCAAATTAATAGAGGAAAAGGGGAAAATGAATATCATATATATTATATAAAACTAGGTTTCCAAATATAAGAATACTAATGGGATGTGAAAATATGGATATCAGGAAGAAAATTAACACCCAAGGATGAATAGAGAGCGATAGAGTTCACTGTCTGAAAAATTTAATAATAACAAAAACATAAATCTATGATTGATGAAAATAACATTTAAAAAACATAATGGTAAAAGTTTATCATTTTTATTCCAAGGGCCTTATTCCTAAAATTAATAGATTATTTTACTATTAATATAGAGAAAGTCAATAATATATATACATTATTGATGTATTCATATAATAATAATCTCATCATTTTGATATGATTCGATAAATTTACACTTCATCTCCTACTCCAAGAAATGTATATTAGATATTAATTTTTTTATTCAAAGTTCATTAAAATTAAATTTAAACAAATAATAAAATAAATAAGTAATGACATGTATTTTTGGAATGTCTCTAAATATTTACCAAAACCAAAATGGAGTTACAATTTATATAATTCCTGGACCCTGAATGTCTTTGAATTAGCATAAATTTAATATTTATAAACCAATATAGTACCCCTAACTAGTACTTTTGTAATAAGGTTTGACATAGGGTAGGTGAATGATTGTTCATGATTGAGCAAAAAAATAAGAAAATAATGTAAAATAATATTATTAATAATGTACATGATGGAATGATGATATGGATTGTGATCAAGGATTAAATAATATTGAGAATGTAGTTTATGGAATTAGGCTCATCAAACTATATTTAAATGTATAAAAATTGTATTCTATAATCCCACATGAATTAATTTGATCATTAATTTCTTAAAAAATGTGAAAATTCACTCGTTTGTTGCATTAGTGAATTTCCATATTTTGGTGAACCTTCTTCAATTTCGGACTATCAATCATAAACATGGAATTAATTCATTCATTATGATGAATTTATTCATTGATATTTTATAATTTTTGGTACTTATGACAGTGATCGAAGGTGAAGTGATAGAACTATTATCACCTGTTGGTTCTTGAGTAGTAAAAATTAATGCTTACAATCAAATGAAAAATATATTCCAACATAAAATTTCATTGAATAATGGTTGTAACAAAATAAGAATTTATAAATAGAATTTTAATTCATCATATATTGGTTCCTATAATATATATAGATAATAATGTTAATGCGAATGGAAATAAAAAGAGTGTGATAAAAGAGATGAAGAAACAAATCTATTGAGAACTATTCCTTCCTCGGGTTCCAACACTAGATCCTACTCCCAGCTCCAAATCCTACTCTCAAATACATCATTTTATCCCATCTATATGCTCTACGGTGATGGAATGGTGGATGGATCTCTATTTGATCCCCGATCTTAGGATCTAGGAATTATGTAAAACACATAAACTGGGGGGGTATTCATTATTTCTTTTTGATTCGTATACATTTCAAAATAAAATATCATGAACATATCTTATGTTCACTCAATATCACCAATTGCAAATAATTACACAAAATTCCATTTCTCATAACTTGACTGTACATCTTGATCCTTTACTGACTAATGAATCACTTCAATAACAAACTTTTATCCTTTCCAAACTTTATGGCCATGACTATCTTCAACTCCCTACAATCCACATCACAATTTACTTTCATGTATTATACACACAAGGCGTGATATAAATGTGAAATTATAAAATTAATATAAATATTGTGTGAAATGGGTCGTGGGTGAATTTGATGAAATGTTTTTGGGTAGTATAGTTCCCAGCCCATATCCAATTCCTCAAATCATTTTTTTTGGCTCGGACATCAATGAAATCTAGGAATTTTTTTAATATATATATATATATCTATATAGTATTATTATTATTATATATATATATATATATAAATGTGTTTATGTATGTACATATATATATAATAATAAATAATATATAAAATTTAATATTATATATATATATATATAATTTTTTGTGCATTATTCGTTGTATTTATAATATGTATGTATGTATGTATGTATTGTAGGGGGTCACCCGAATCGTCTTATCTAGTGGGGGGGGTGGTATGGTGGATTTGGATTTTAATAGTGGCATAAAGGATGGTTCTTCAAGGTTCAAGATAGGCAGTAGAGATTCAATGGTCATGAAACACCCCTATTTGGCTCAATGCTTGGGATCAAATGGAGAAACCTCCATCTAGGTTCCTTATTCATTGTGGATTTAGAAGTGGTTGATATAGCATGGTACAAAGGTATTAGGGTTTGAATTTCATCTTCCATCATTAATGGAAGGTTTATATCATCATTTTCATCTTCTTGTATTTTTTTCTATGATTTGATCAAATATAACTGCATTTTTATTCAAAAACATTGACGAATAACTATGTGGAGGCGCCCTTATGTGGTTCGAATTCACTTTAGTGGAGGTCGATGAGATGGTGGTGTGGATAGTAGGTTATGGAAGTAGCACAGTCAGGTATTCCACTTTAAGTTTGGTAGGTGGTTTATAGTAGGTAAGCATTTCTAGTGTAGTGAGGTGGCTCATAGTCACCAAACGGACAATCAGATCGGGGATGCTTCCTGGTAGGCTGATTTCGAGTAGGGTGCAGCTAGGGTAGGTTGTTAGTGAGGCTCCAATCCAGTTTTATGACATTAAGAGGTGTGGTGGTCCACCATTGGCATCATATTCACATAGTCATGAGGTTGATCATGGAGGAGTCAGTTGACACGGTCAGTATACAGACCCTGTGTGACTTTTCAAAAACAAAAATTTAATAAATAAATAATGAATTATTTATAGAATATAGAGTAAATAAAAATACTAGACAATAAATATAAAATTATCTAATCATAAAAATAGAGAATGAATAAATTTATTTATTTAGATTAAAACATTAATAATTATTTACTCAAAAACAAATGAATATAAAATAAAAAATGAAATTAAATATTTGAATTTATAAATTATATTACGATAGTTAAAAATGAAATTAATATTTTAATTATAGTGAATTTAAAATAATACGATTATTTAGCACTTTAAATATTAAACTATAGTAGAGAATAAAAAATTTATTATTTTGAAATACAACATAAATTAAGATTATATAATTTCATTCAGTAAATATTTTTATAACTCATCCGTTAAAATACAAAAAAAATGTATAAATAAATTAAAATTAAAAAAATAATTGATAAAATATTAGTTAAAACTTTAAACATGAGAAATAAGAATGATGAAAATCAATTCATTTATTTACTAAAAATTTAAAACATGATTAAATATCAAAATAAATTTAAATTAAAACATAAAAACAATTTATTAATTAAATGATATATTATCATTAATTTCAATATATTTAATAAAAAACTAATTTGTATGTAGAAACACATTTAATTACAGTAAAATATTTGTCAAAAATGGAATCAAATAAATTCTACATCATACATTAATCTCTAAAACCTCAATATTAAATCCAAAATTTCAACCAAATCTATTACATAAATAGACAACCATGAGACTCCTCTAAAATATGTTTTACAAAATTTAACAATCAATAATCAATAATATTTTATCAAACATTTATTCTAAGATGTCATAATATAGATCATAAATTCACATTCCAAACATGTGAATTCCCAGATAATATGTTCTATTAATGAATGTAAATAACTACAATCACCCTAAAACCAAATTGAAAACATGAATGCTTCCAAAAATTAACACACTCATTATTCCAAAAATAAAACCATGTTAAATAAAAATATAGTATACTTCCGCAAAGATACAATCAACTTCCTAATGAATTCCAAGGTCAATAATATTATTCTATTTACTTTATCAATATGGATCATCTATTTATATAAAATATTCATTATTATATAAAAAATGGTCACATATTAAGGTTTAAATTGCCATCAATCATGTGTTTTTCGAAAAAATATCACTTTACCACTAAATCACTTTTCGAGGTCATATGTACCATTCCCCTTATTCATTAAAATCCTCAAGGAAAAACTATTGAGGGACAATACGTAGATTTTTCATGATTCTCATAACAACAATATCATTTATATAGAACATTCATAACATAATTATTAAATCCCAATACAAAAATAATTCAATGCATTCACAGAAATGATTGACATGAAATATGTCCTTTTTAGGAATTTTCCACTAGATTAGGGAATTTCTCCAGACAATTACAATGTTCAATATACATAAAAAATAGAACATCATCATAACTAATTTCATTATGACCTAAATTTCAACATTTAAACCTTCTAACCCTTTACATGAGATAATACATGGGTTTCTCTTTCCATATTTATGAAACGATTAAAATTGAGCCTTATTTCTTCCATGGTCTCCACTACCCAATATCTAAAAAATCATTATCCTTCACTTCTTTGGTGAATTTGAGTGTGATTTAAGCTATAGGTTTTTAATAATATATCATGATAATTAATTAGGAATAATAATAATATCTTTGATCCTAATCATCATTCGACTTGGTTTATCATAATTAGCAATATATCCATCATATTTAATGTTTTCATGGGTCTTTCTAGTTCCACACATTGATAAACACCAGTAATAATAGTATAAGAAACAAAATTCATAGTGGGAAACCACATAATCACGAAAATAAATTATATTATATATAAATCATGACTCTTTTTCAATTCTAAAACATATTATGATTCAACTAGGTCATTCATGATCATCATATTTTCAAATAATTTAAAAAGTTTCAAAATGAAAATTTTAATTAACCTAAACATATTCCCTATGAGCATCAATCAAGGTGGGAAGTAATGGAAAACAAACCATGCACCATAATTATTGACAATATATACTCAACCATATCGTTTTGATCTCATTTTCCATAGATTAATATTTTCAAAAACCATGTGCACTTATATTACCATTACATGAATGTAATTATATGAAATCAACATAATATCTACCAAACTGAAACATTAGGATATTATAATATAAAAATAATAACCCACAAAGTCAATCATATTTTTATTTTATCTAACCATGGTTTTTCTAAATCTAGTTCCCATGGTATTCAATAAACATTATCTTATACAAAGTAAAAATAACTTGTCCCTAGTGGCATAGAGTTTGATATTACTTTATTACATTGTCACTAGATAGAAAAAATCTTATCCTAAAGGAATGAATGGTTTAATTTTCATGGTAAAATAGATAAATACATGGATCTCATATTACATTTGAATACATAAAATAATAAAATTTAGTGAAAGAAAAAATTTACATCAATAATCTAAATCAACCATTCCTTATTTATATCATTTGGAAATGAAAAAAATAAGGGTGAGCTCAAATGATAAGTTAGATTTACATACAGTGGAATAAATCATGAATTAATAAGTAAGAATCATTATGTTAAGGTAAATACAAAAAAAACATGTTATTTAATTAATATCTTGATCATGAAAATTAATATCACAGGAATAAATGATGATAAAATAATGAAAATTTAATACTCATATTATCTTGAAACATATCCATGTATATCATAATTATTAAAACAATAACATGTACATCATTAACTGGTCTTATAATAATGGGATATATATTTTAAATCATATGATACTTACTATCAAAGGCTCATGCAATTATTTCAAAACATACCATTAAGGCCTCATGCCAGTACATCAATGAAAATGGCTATGTCCTTGGAAAAATACCCACTCTATTTGGGTCAATATACCTACCAATACATTAATGGGGTATATAATTTTTGACCCCATCCATGACATAATAATTCCGAATCATTTATTGAATTTATAAAAAATAAAACATAATCAACATTTCATAAATATAACAAAACATCAGTATATAATAATGTACAATATGGAATTTAAATACCTTCTTGAGGGAATTTGATCATAAACCATCAATTGAAATAATAGGTATGGTATAATTACAAAATATAATTTATGGAACAAAATTAAAAAATAAGGCTTTTGTCTTTGATGAAAATAAATTCTATAAAAATAGCATTAAAACATTCACAAGGAAAATACATATTTTTCATTGAAAATAACTTTTGGAAACTGAAAATTTATTGATTATTAGGGAAATATTTTATTTGAAAGTATCAATGAAAACATGTAAATGAGAATAAAATAATTTAGTTATGATGAAATAAGGAAACTCCATAACTATTGAGTATATTAAAACAAATATTATTATCATTTTTTAGGTAAAAAAATTAACAATACCTTGTTTAGACAATGGTATGAATGTTCCATTGAAATATTTTTTCATAAAATAAAAAATTCATATAAATTTCATTAATAAATCATACTATAATATTGAAATCATTTTTGAAAAAAAATTAAATAAAATATGTGCGCAGAAGAAAAATATTCTCAGCGGAATAGAAATAAAGTCACCTTTACATAAAAACATTTTTTGTAGTCTCATGAGTACATTAATATTAATAAAAATAATAGAAAACATATTTTATCCATAAATAACAATGGGAGAAAAAAATTTGAAGTGTTATATCATATCTAGATCATATAATACTCCTTAATAGAAATTAAATCATAGTTAATCCTGATTAGAATCACATTAATACAAAAACCATTCAATGCATTAATAACTATTGAATCATAATACCTATGAAAAAATAACTTCATATGAAATATTAAATATCATGATAATTAGATGATTTATGTTATAAAATATCAATTGATATGGATAAACCCATTATAAAATAAAATAGATGCATAACAAAACATATGTATGAAAGAATACAATTTGAAAAAATAAACCCTGATAAGGATCATATCATTTAATTGAGAATTAATCAATGAATTGAATATGTTGAACAAAGATAAATTCCCAAAAATGAAGAAAACATAATAATAAAATCAAACGTCATTCAACACATAATCATGTATTAACATAATCAATGGAGTATAATTATATCATAATGAATATAAATTGAGTTATGAAAAACAATACCACTTGGTAACATCATGTGGGAAATATATAGACCATATAAAATAATTTAGTTGGATAATAAAAAAATACGTCTCAATGAAGGGAAACGTAGATGAGATTCATTACCTCAGGTCTGAATTCCATCATAGGAGTTCAGACCTCCTACATAATAAAAATATATTTATTATAAATATTTATCAATACCATAAGAACATATATTTTATAATATTTGATTTATTTATAAACCTTTACCACCTTTTTATTAACATTTCTTTTTTAAGAAAATTTTTTTTGATGACAGGTACTTCTTTTTTCATGTATGTTTTCATTTTGTAGTTTGGATCCTTATACATTAATAATTGTTCAATCATATCCAAAATTTTAATCATGATATAAATTTCGTATATATTAAATATATATATATATATATTCATCCATAAATTTATATCTATATAAAATAATTACATCATTCAATAACACAGTTAGTTATATGTACAAATGATTGTTTTTATTACTCTTTGACGTAAAGAACAAATGATAGGTAATTATTAATTCACCGTTATATGATCATTTTTATATTATATATATCTAATATATTTATTAAATAATTCATTATTAAAATCAATATAAAAAATAAATGTGAAATTAAATCACATCACATTGTTGTGGTGTAGTCCACATGTACGCACAAGCGAAATTATCATTTTCCAACGGATTGGGAAGTAAAAATTTATATATGATATTATCATTCAATAAGAATATATATTTCATAAATAAAATATATTTATATATATATTTTTATATAAATTCATCCCATAAAAAATCCATAAAGGTGTTATTGTAAAATGAATTGTATCACTATGTAGAGACTATAAGTTGTATATTCACATGAGTGATATTCTGAATTCCCATTTGATGGAAAAGTTGGGGAATAATGATTTTTTCACAATAATAATAAATTTTATTTATATTTAGGATTTTTATGTATGTATTTTTTTACAATTAACATATATTTATAGGAGTTAAGATAGTAAGAAAAAAAAGAAAGTTATCAGTTAAGCTGATTACCTCTTCTTTAATAGATGTCCTTTAAAAATATTCTTGAGGACCCTAGGGTTGGTATTTTTGGAGGACCAATAACTATAGGATATGAAAAAGGATATTTGGATTATAATTTTTTAATTATTTCTTGAGGTAGATGGATCAACGTTTTGTGATTAAAATAGAGGATGGGTGTCATTTTATAAGAGCGAAAAAGGCCAGAATTGGGCTTCAAAAAATAAAATATTAATATGTTATCATTTTCCCACAAATAAAAATGATATAAAATTTTAGAACATATATTTTCCCCCTTCTCCAATATATATTTATTTTTATTATTTTAAAAAAAGTAATAGAATATTGTTTTCATAAAATATCATTAACTTCATTATTGACACTAATCATTTCTTTTGACAATAATGACATCAATAAAAATATTCAATTCAAATATAAACATTTGAATGATTCTTAAGATGTTATAATTATCTGAAAAATTCATATAGCTTAATAATTCAACCAAACTGTGTTGATTTTTTTATTTTGAAAATCACAAAATTAATTTTTCTATTAATTGAATAAATACTATATCGGGGTTGTATAAGAATAAATGGTAATTTTTTAATAAAAAAAATTATTAATAAATTAACATTATAAAAAATTAGTCTATATTAAAAATAAAGATGTATAATCTAACATTTCATATTTTTATCTTTACAAAAAAAAAATAGTGTTATTAATGTTAAGAGATTTACATTTTGTATTTATTGTTTTTCTAATTTAATATAAACATTACAACCATCAGAATATGCAATCAGGTGTCAATATATTTTAAAAATAGATGTAAATTTCCAAACTAAACCCATAAAATATCGAAAAATTCATGTTTTGGATTTATATTAAGACCTTATCTAATGGTTTTAAAATTATCTTACCCATTTTACCTTTACTTCATTGTCAAAAAATTACCAAGGATACTTTTCATAATGAACAAATATAAAAGGGACCTATTCATAATATTGATACTTTTTAATTCCAAATATGGAATCCATTTTTCTAGATTCAATTTGAATAAGTGTTGGAAATAAATTTATGATAAAAACATAAAATGAAATGACAAATAGTTTTAAAAAAATTCCTTTTAAGAATAAATATGTTTTTATGCTAAATTAATCCATAAAATTGATAAAAAAAATTACCATAATTGTATTATTCATAATATAGGCGAAATATATTTTTTACTTTGAAACTAGTATAACAGAAAATAGAACATTAGAATTTTTTTACACATGAAATAGTATTTTTAATATGGATAAAAATATGTATTTTATCACTATTCAGTATAAAGTCAAAGACTTTTGAAAAATAAAATAAAACTACTCTAAAATATTTTTGATATGATGGTTAAACAAATAATATATATTTTTTAAAATAAACTTTATTAATTTTCATTAAATTTATTCTAATATTCTGTTAATAAAACCAATTTTTGAAGAAAATGTATTGTAAGGAAAAAATGAATTTACAAATAATTTAGAGCTTATTTCCAAATAATTACCCAGTAAATATGCATTTAGTGTGTAACTTATACATATAAATTTCATAAAATGATAAATCCTATACATAAAATCAAATGAAAATATTATAATATAACATTAATATTTAAATAAGAATATTTTGATGTTCGTTTTATCTTAGTGTTTCATGTTGTATAAGATATTGAATATATTTTTCTTTTAAAACATCTGGGTGAATTGAAGATCTATATATTACATAGGATGATCTGGGGAATATATAAAAAACAGGTGATCGAAAATTCTATGTAAGCTAATAAGTATGATTTAAAACATAAAAATTTAGACCAAAGTCCTATCATAAGACCATAAAATACAAGGTTCTTGGATAATAAAATTGAAGAATGAAATTAATGAGATGTCATAATAACATATTTGAAACATTTTAATGTCTAAACAAATGTCATCGCAAAATAATCATAAGCCAAGAGTATCTTCAAATAAAACATCACATTGTGAATAGGGTCCGATCAAGGATTAGGTTTCCTCCCTTATCCATAAATAATCATTCCTATAGACATGTACATGACCCAATTAATAAGAGAACTATATGTTCATTTATATCATAAAATAATCATGAATATGTATTCAATTTATCAGATAAAACCCATGTAAATGAAATGGGTTACATAATCATGTATTATAACACAACCAAATAGAATATCATAACGAATTTCAATAAAGAATGGATTGAATCATCCATGGATGTTGGTTGATAATAAATAATTATAGTACATTAAATATAAGTTCATTTCAATTTAATACATAAAAAGAGTATAGATTTTTTTTTTGAAATATATTTTTAATTTGGGTTTTTGATAAATGCGTATCGAATCATTAATGAGGGTAAGGGATTAATATTTAACATAAATAAAAATTGATCGGAAATTGGATTTCCATAATAATAATGAAATTTTTTAAAACAATGGCTGGTTTAATAAAATTTTATGGTGTGGTACTTAGAATGGTGTAAGAAATATAGAAGATCCCATTAATCAGGTTTTTTATCTAATGGAATTGGGGGAAAGGCCTAAAAAATCTATATACCATACAATGAAAAGAATTTATACCCAAATATATATGTGAGAGGAATATTTATATATATATTTTTATATTATTTAGTAAATACATTAGAATAATAGTGTTATCAATTGATATTTAGAAGGAAAAGGTATTCTCAAAAATAAGGGATGCTGGTTTGGATGTTCCATAACGTCAGGTTGCAAAATTATTCTACACTTTCAAATAATGTCTTCAATAATAAAATTAGATTTATTAATTACACAATTCATAAAATTTTATAAATATATTAGATTTAAAAGAGTTATATTATATTAATTTACAACCTTTTCAATTTGATATCAAATTTAATGTCATTCTTTCGATAGAATTTGTTCCATGGTGCCAAGTTCATATCACTTGTGGAAAATTATTGTACGTCTTATAAAATGGAATTATAACACCCGAAATTAAATGGAATAATATTTATGCCATAAAAAAATTAAATTGTCTGAAATATCCAAATGTGTTATAGAATTGGGATGATTTATTTAGTATAAATGTTATTGTTATACAGTGGGGTAGATTAGGCTATTTTACTAACCATCATGAATTAGATTTATTTTAATTATTCAAATTGTTATTAACACATTCTAGAAATATGGAGTAAGATATATTACAATTTTTTATAGTCATATTTTACAACAATAAAATTTCTATAACAATATTTGATGGCTGTAGAGAATAACATAGTACATTGTTTATAGAAGCATTGAACAGACCATATTGTGAACATCATTGCCATTTTTGAATAAAATTAAGGGTTGATTTATGGTGTATTTTAAACTATAATAATAAAATATAATAAAATTTTCTATACTGATGTTACTATGTCTAGGATTATAAATGACATATGGGGGTGGTACAATATGAATAAAATTATTTGACATCCAGTTGAGGATTTTCCTCTCCCCTTGGTTTTCTCCTCTTAGGCCACCCCTTAAGATTCATTAGAATTGTTTTTGGAGAGAACATATATTTTAGTTACATGGGGTTATAAATGAGTTTTATTTTTCAGAGTTTGGGTAATATCCAAAGCTTATAATGTGTAAGGATAATGGGTGGTATTTATAAGTGGAGAATGCAGATTTTTTTTAATATTATATTCATTACATTATTATTTTTCATCATGAATATATATATTAATGAATCTTGAGACTATACACAATAAATTTTTCATGTTATTTCAATGTAATGTATTCTTACATAATCATATACGCAATATTTCGTGTAGTTAACTTATGATGATAAGTATTGTATTTTTGTATTTCACATTTCACCAAAAAAATTATCTGAAATAGAAAAATAAAAAAAAGTAACCAAATTTAATTTTTTGATCATTAAATTATGAAAATTAAATTCATTTTAGGAAATTAATATAATAAATATATTAAATTCATTTTTATTTAAATTCATTATTTATTTGAAAAACGCCAATATTAATATTATGATTTATTTTATGTCTCTTTGAAAATTTATTTATAGTCTCATATAATATTATTATCATTATAAAAAATATTAATATTAATTTAAACACCCATTTTATGAAAAAAAATTATCACTTAAATTATTATATATTTTATAAAAATAAAAAATAAAACATTTAGGTGTTACAAAAAAACAGACACTTTATATCATTTTTAAAACATTTATTTACTTATATCAAGATATAAATATATCAAAATATAATTTTAATAATATAAATAAATATATTTTTAAACATCAATAAGTAATAATATTATTATAATTTTATGTTACTATTACTAACAGTCAAATTTCAATTCCAACAGTCAGATTACTAGTCCAACATTTAAATTTATAATGATCTTATAGGATCTCTACTATCTATAAATGCCTCATATTTCATTCATTCTTCATTAACATATATTTTATATCAAGGATATATATATATATATATATATATATTCATTTTTATGATGAATATCATATTACAAATTTTTTGTTTTGTTTATATAGTATTGTTCGTGAGTGTAGTTATTCGCAGGGATAGAAAAGTTCAAAATATTAATATATGCAGTAATATTGTTTTCTATATTATTTCCCCTTGTATAATATTTAATTATTATTAATGTATTTATTCACTGAATGTAATTTTCAAATTAATATATTATTTTTTTTAGTTTTTATCAGGTGGTTCAGGTGCACTACATAACATTAGATTACTAAATATGACAAAATATTATAAATAGAAGGGAAATTTCATTGATAAAATTTTGGTTTGTTACTTGAAATGAAATAAAATAATGGAAATAAAAGATAATAAAATGATTAAAACATTGTCAACCATATCCTATGTTATTAGTCCAATACGGAACTACATCGCAATACTGATGTTGAATGAAATTTCCCCATTACCGGCATCATAACCAATGATGTGTCCATATCCACTAAATCTTACATATTAGTGTTAGTTTAAATATAGTATGGCTTCCATAAGAATCCAATAAATTTCCATGACAATGAAATTCCAAATGTAATTTGAATAAAAAATTATAAATCTAAATAAAATTAAAAATAAAACATTTGAGCTTTCCCCATTCAAAACTAAACAAGTATTTTAATAATAATTCCACATTTTAATAAAAAATTATTAAAAAACAGTTCATCAATTTACCATAACCATGTTTTCAAATTTAAAACACACATCCATAAAATTTCCATTTTTCCAAAATTATAAGAAAAATATATTTTTCATAAACCAATATAAGATCCCCATTTTCCAAAAAACCAATGAAATTTTCCTATTTTCAGATATTCAATATAAAATCCATTTATTCCAAATAAAACATTAAAAATGAACATTTAACAATACTTTATGGATAATCCATATCCTTCAAAATCATTCCCTCATGTTAAGTCTTCTCGTGCAACACCAATTGTCAAAATTCCCATTTTCTATGATCCGTATCTTGATAGCTTTACTATGGTGTGAATCCTAATTAGAATTTCCAAAACTCACACTTTTGTGACTGTAAAATCTCAGCCCCAATTATCTCAATATTTCCTTCACATAATGCACGTTCTCAAAGTTACTCATTTTTGTGAATAAAATATATAGGTTTCAAAAAATTGTTTCATTAAAACATTTTCAACACCCACATTCACACATTGAAATGAGTCCCAAATATCAATGTTCAAATCCATATATCATAATTCAATCCATTCAAGTAAATTTATTAAAATAATTTAAACACAACATTCCACAATTTTAAGAAAATAAAATCCAAAATTAATCCAATCCACCTAAATTGAAAACCTAGATTTCAATTTCTAAAATAATATAAGAAAAACAATAATTAAAAACCTTAATTTCCATCAAAATAATTTATAAGAAAATAAATTTTTTATAAATTCACAATTTCATCATTTTTAAATCCAAAAATTATCAATATAGTACAATTAATAAAAAACCTTCTTAAAAATTAGTTAATTTAAAAACGATATTGAATCCAAATACCTAGACACATTGATCCTTGAATTCCAAAATTTCCAACTCTATAAATCAAACCAACAATATGAATCATTAAATTCCTAATCATGATTAATACAATTACTCAATTTCTATATCCAAATAATTCAAAAATCGAATAGTAATATCATTTTTTTGAACATAACCAATTACATCAAGAGATATATTTAATTACACAATAGTATTTCCAAACCATAAACGTTGATTCCAATATTATCTAATAAAATCCCAAAATAAATCCCTTTTTTATAAGTGAAGAATCTCCAAAATCATTATAAAGGGGCCCCATATTAATTCGAAGTTGAATTACAGAGATAATTGGATTTTAAGGGAGAAAAATCAAGTCTTCACAAAAATATTTCAAAATTCATGATACACATGATTATCTCACTAATTTAGTAAAATAATGAATATTTTCATGCTACCCCAACATGAAAAAAACTACAATGTATAAAAATATTTCCAAGTTCAGTTAACTGTGTTCCAAACCATGCATCTCAACTAGAGAATTTTATAACCATTCATGGTTGATAGTCATGATTAGGCTAAATATTCACCTAACCATTCTTATCTCCCTGCTTAAAATACAAATTCTCAACCCCCCAATCTTTGAAAACATCACAAGATACATAATTTATAAAAATAAAGTGTTACATCATTAATATTAAAATACGATTTCTTAAATAGGAACCTGAAAAATACATAAGAATTAATATTATGATTTCAAAAGTGTTACTTCTAAATTACATATTTAAAATGGTATCACCTAAATAAAATTTTCATGTCATCATTTAAAAATAGTTTTTATGTGAAATAGACCATATATGACATGGTGTAATGTAAAATAACCATTGTTTTTAATTTTTATATTATTTGTTTTCAGAAATTTCATAAACAAATGTAGTAAATGCCTTATTAATTTGACATTTAGACCATACCAAAAATATTTGGATATATTTTATTTAGGTCAAAAGTATACATCCATTGTTATATTGTAAATCCACTACCCCAAAATCCAAGAGTCAGTTCCTTCCTTTATTACATTGGTATTATTTCAAGGAATTAAATTCTGATGGTCTGATCATTTTAATTGTTTTAAAAAACCATATTACAAATATGATACCCATAACTAATTATAAAAATAATATAAATTAGAAATAAATTAAAACATTACCATTCCTGGAACTCATTTTAAAAATTAATATTCATATCATTGGGAAATGAAAAAAAATAAGGGTGAGATAAAATCCTCAATAAGGGAATTACATCTAAACTAGTAATTAATAAATGAGAATAATCGACATGAATGGGTAAATAACTGATCTAAAATTATATTTATATAACAATATTGGTAAAAATCAATGTTTATAAATGAAACACATGTCATTTAGTCAATAAATTGAGAACGAACTACATCTAAATAAAATGTGAAAGGGAAAATCCAATGGATAAAAATAAAAATAACTGAAATACCAATAAATAAAATTCTTCATTATTGGTTTTTTTGTTTTATATGAAATTTATCCTTTTACATCAAGTCCTTTCACAAAATAGTTTACCATATCATGTAGAAACCCATCTTATTTGTCCAACTGATTCATCTCGTGAGACTACTGAGTCATCGTGGGGCCTCGTTTATATAGTCTCTAAACTATTTCCTACTAGTCCAAAGATTTATATATATATATATCTGTATATTTATTTATTTAATAATATATTTAATTTATAAATAACATTACATTCAAATAACAGTTTTCAGAAAGGATACATAATTATCATTATTTACCCAATTAATCAAATAACATTGAAATTAGAAATGACATACAAAAATTGTAAAAAGTTTAGGAAATAATTATCCCCATTAAATATGAGCATGGATATTTAAAATAAATTTAATTTCAAAATATAAAATGGTTATAAATAATTTAATGTTTTAAGTAAAATTTAATGATCACAATGAAAGTGAGATTGTGATGATAACTTTTACTAGTTAGTAATTTTCTAATCAATCCCATTGGTCAAGATAATTCAATGTGAAACTAAAAATACCATGACTTATTATTTAATAATTATATTAAATGAAAAATGGGTTGTATATAAACCACATTAAATTTTATTGGGGAATAATGACAAATCATTCTTAATGGAATGTAAATTGAGGGAAAATCCCTTACCATACACTCTCTTTTGGTTGAATGACTTTCCATATCTTGTTTAATTATTTAAATTGTGTTTTTAAATAATAATATTACAATAATTATATTTAGTATATCATACATTATCCTTTTATAACATCTCATTACCCATTTTTTAATAATATTTCATTATAATTACTATTTCGTGTGTTAATTGCCTTGTTTTGTGTGTATATTATGACTGGTAATTTTTCACATCTATTAAATAGATCCTGATTTAATTATATACATAATTTAAATTATGATTTTAATATCATATTTATTCATTATAAATTTATTTATAACTGTATATAAAATTTGTATATATGAAATGAAACTCACCGTTCATGGAGACGATATGTCATAAATATGCATGAACGCTACGTCCATTTCCGTATCATTATTTCCTAAGTAAGATATAAATAATGTCTTATATTATGAATATAGTTTCATATTTATATTATATATAACACATATTTTTATGAAACCCAACTTTAATACATTCCATGTAATGTGTGAATGATTCACATTGCTTTGAGGAGGTGATACACCACACATCCTCAAATGATGTTATTGTATTCCCAAAAAATGAAAGCTGTGAAGAAATGTATTATATAAAAAAATAAATAATAATGATGAAATTTAAAATATCATTAAAAATCATATATATAATATAAACTAATATTTACTCCCAACCATGAATGGTGGAAGTGGATGAAAGAACGACATTGGATAATGAGGTGCTAGTCCACCTTATACACAAATTATGATTGTGTATCCCATTTTATGGACGTGTTTATGAGTGTAGGATGTAACATTTAAAAAAATATAATTATAAATACAATATTTACTTTATTATATAATAATTAAATAATTCTAATTTAATGTGTGAGGAAGGAAATGAAACCAAATTGATCATTGAAGAACATTAACTCTTATTCAGATAGCTTCTTTTGGTTTATACCAAAATACTAACGTGGTATTAATTCATTCCAATTTTGGTATTATATAATGGTTGAGAGATATTTTGGGTGATTATTTCTTTAGGTTTTTGATGAGGTGAATGGATTTATAAGTTTTAATAAGTGGGTGTGGTGAGTTCCCTTTTATAGTGGAGGAGTTACATTCTTGTAAATAAAAATGGTAAATAGTATTGGGAGGTCTTTCTTACATAATGTACTTCTAAAAATGTACAAAATTAAATAAAATTGATTATATGGTTAAAATATTTCTATCTAATAGGTTTTTCATAATTTTATAGGTTACATTATCCATTATGTTTAAGGATTAGTTTCTTTTTATGTTTAATTTTACCTTAATCGCTTTAATTAATGCCAACTCCATTAGCTAATATTTTTATAAAAACCCAATTTTCCATTAAAATTAATTATAAATTACTATTATTAAAAATATAGAACCCATTTCTCCAAATTCCACTCATATAAATGTAAGAAATTAATTTAAATTTATTCACATAGAAGGGTTGAGAAAGTAGGCTTTTAAAGAAAAGAATGTTCAAATGTACAGAATATTGTTATATCAAATATCAATTTGAAATTAATTAATATGAATTAAATTTGATTAATTGATTATTTATAGATCTAATTTGACTATAAAAAAGATCTAAAGGATAATTTATCCTTATATATTCTTTAGAAGAAATGTTATTTTTCAATTAAAATTTAGTATTTTCATTATTTATTAAACTATGAAACATAATAGAAAAGTATCAAAATTTTACCATAAGATAAATTTTACACTATGATTTTCAAAATAAATTTTATTTTTACGTATAATATTTATTAATGTTCTCTAATTTTGTTGTAATATATTTTCTCTATTCAAATACTCAAAATTACCTTTTTTGAAAAATAATGTTTTTATGCATAAAGCTGGATTTTTTCATATCTTATGCCTATAAAATATATTTCACGAATATCATAAATATTTTATTTAATATATAATATATATATTTCATTAATATGATTCACAAATAGAAATTACTTCAATTTATTATGATAAAACAACCTTGATTCAAAATAATAGTTATTTATAAAATCTCTCCAAATATATTCAAATGGTTTGATATTTATATAAATTTAATTGTTATCCACTAAATTCAACCATATATTTTTATAATATAGTTAATCATATTTTTAACCGCTAATTTAAAATATAGGTTATATTGAATTATAAAATTTTAAAAAAATCTGTCCCATAAAACATGGTATTGCGTGTAAAATAATCCATTGAAGAAAGTCATCATATCATGTAATTCAATATTACCATGATTTTCCATGAAGAGAAAGATATGAATTATGTTTCATGTAATAAAATATAATTTAAAATGTTCAATGTAATATATACTGTTGGAAATATTGAATTTATCAAAATATAAATATATAATAATGTCTCAGGTTTTTATATTTCATTATATAATATGTGTTAGCTATAATAAATTCTATGGAATAAAGTATCCTTATTTTATATTTTTAGGGTGTTAAATTTTACCCACATTTATAAAATTTGGTCCTCAAAATTTAAACAACATCTTAGTAATATATGGTTTGATATTTGAAAATTCTATTGTTGAAAACCCAAGTTGAAAAAATTGTTAATAAAACAATTTATTAATAAGAGGGAAAAGGAAATGTGAAGGTAACAAAAAAACTAGGCATTAAAATAATATAAAATTACTAAAAACATGTATATGGAAGAGAAATATAACTATCAAATTCTGATGGAGAGTGATAGAGAACATGTTCAATATAATGTTTTTGACCACAAAACGGTGAACTAGTGGTGTTAAAATGGTCATTGATATAATAAAAAGGATGATAACAAGACCACCATTTTTTAATCAAAACTAGTTTACTGGTGTTGAGAAATTATTTCACTCTCTAATTAAATATGTAAATATATATTTCTCTATTCCAAATTCTATCCTTTGATTGCACCATGAAAATTTTCTAATTCATCTATTACCACAGGCGACATCCTAGAGGGATGTAATAAAATAATCTCTAGAACTAGATCCAAATATCAACATAAACTATTTCAAAAATGGTTATCCTTTTTAACATTCCTTGTATTCTGATCCCAAAAAAAAATTAGTTCCATGGTAGTTAGTAGTATCCAATTTACATTATCCATATCAATCATTCCATTATACAAGAATCATTACATCAATATCACGAAACTATTTTCGATTATATTTCCCTCAACCATATATCTCCAAAAATATTAACATTCTACCGAATCAATATTCATTGTATTATTCATCATATAATCTCAAATATTTGATGAAAAAGTGATGTAATATACAGATTATATATTTTATAAATTATATGATGATAACTAAATAACTAACATACTTTTAAATTATATTTCATAGATCAAAATACATATGAACATTAATTATTAGAGATAGCATTTGTCAATTACATATTAGTGACCATGATCAATTATATTCTTCTTCTTTATATTCCCTTGACACATGTGGAATTCGTTTTCCTAGTACACCATCTCATTGATGTTATATCACAGAATAGCTTATTTTTCCTTCTCCCCTTTGCATTATTTTGTCTCGTGACCATTTTCTAGGAACATATAACAATCTCCTAATCCTTAAAATATTTTCTTGGTGTGATTCTATCCACAGTTATAAAATTTATGAAATTCTTCTATTCCATTCATTCCATAATCTATTATTTTCACTATAATACTCTTCTTATTTTTCATCCAATTTAATACCTAATGGATAGGAAATTATTTCTCTATCTTGATTGTACATAAATCTATTTCACCGTATAAAGTAAATTTTTTAGTCACTCATGACCTTCATTGAATTGGAATAATACCTTCCATGAAAAGATCAATATTTCATTCCATGTTGTGCATGAAATTTTTACCATACCATGTTAACATTGTAAATATAGTTTCTTACTCTAAAACATATTCTTCATCCTTTTTCTATAATCTAAGTAATGTTCTCTTCATCTTAATTTTATGCTCATGAGGGAAATATTTTTCAAATATTGGGCCCTTGAATGCATTAAATTCCATGAGTTCTATTTGCTCTTCCATTCTTGTATTATTTTTCAATGGCAACAATTTTTGGGCATCACCATTTTGATGATACACTATTAGTGTAAACAATTCATTTTCACCACATCCCATAGCCTAAAATTTCTTTTATAATGTCTTTTTCCATTAATCAGATTCTATTGGATCAGTACTCCAACAAAATGATAGGGGCCTAAATCATATAAATTAATCCAAAATCTGAGAATATCATTGTGGATCATGTTTCCTCATATAGGAAACGTTATGTCTCATAACCTGATTATGATTCTCTAATATATCCATAACAAACTTAGTTTCAACACGAGTTATATTGAATTTATCAAAACCAAGACCTCCACATTAGCCAAAATTGTTGATACACTTCATTTATTCATTTCCCATTATAAACCATTTAATATAACAGATTATCTCTAAAATTAAAAAAAAATTATATTTATTAATATGTAATAACAATTAATAGAAATTGAAAAATTCATGCATAGAAAATATCATAATCATAATCATGGCTTTTTTTGGTATATCATTACGTTGAAATCCTTCAAAAGGATTTGTAAATAAAATTATAATTATTATAAGAATATCCCCCAGGTGTGTCATACAAGGTTTGTAGAAGTTCTATGGTTGTGAACCAAGTTACACTCATGACAGGATAGATGCACCATTATTTAGTTTTTACCCCTAGGTAATAAAGTGTGAGAACCACATCCATGTTTAGTATCATGAAGGGGATGAATTTCATTGAATAACCATAAAATATCTAAATTGAAAAAATTATAGGATGTTATTCTTACTTATCATAAAATTCTATCTTAGGGTAGTGTTACTTATTCTATGTTTCCATATATATAGTTTCAAAGGATTCTACTAAACATACCTTGTTACAATGTGTAACCCCTGACCCCAAAATCCCAGTTCTGGTCCCTTACATTATTATATTAGCATGATTTTAGGGAATCAAATATTAAAGGAATAAGTAGTTTAATAGGTTTTGGAAAACAATATTATATACATGATACCAATAATAGATTAGGAAATGAAAATAAATCATATGTAAAGTAACAACTCAACATTCATGAAATTCTTTTCAAAATTTATTATTCGTTTTTATGGGAAAGAAAACAAAATAATTATGACCTAAAATTATCAGTAAGGGTACATAATATAGAATAAGTAATGAGTCAATGAGTATAATAAACATGGAAGAGTAAATAATATAGAATACAAGCCCTTTATAAAACTAGATAAGGTGAAATCAATAATGCAAGGTAAGAAACAAAAAAACATTCCATTTAGTCAGTAAAATGAGAATTAACTACATCCATAGATAATTTTAATGAATAAATATTATGGATAAAAATTAAAAAACATAATAATAATTAATTAATATTTCAAATTATTGGTTGTTATGTTACCTAGGTTAATGGTATAGTTAACTTCAGGACCATTCACAAGATGGTTTACCATATCTAATAGAAACCCCTCTGATTTAGCAAATGGATTTGTCTCATGCGACTATTGAGGCATCAAGGGGCGTACATTAAATTCCCACCAAATCCTTTCATTATAGTATAAATAATTACTTGTATATAAAATAAAAAATTTAATTCATAAATAATTTTCCTAATAAAATATCAGTATTGAGTAATTTATGTGGATTTTTCAATATTTCCCCAGTTAATAAAATAATATTCAAATTGGGCCCCATATGTGAAAATCATAAATGATTTTGGAAATAATTATACCCATCACATAAGAGTATGTATATTTAAAATATATATAATTTTCAATGGAAAATTGTCATATGGAAATGATTGTTTCAAAATAATGTTTACCTTCACAAAATAATGTATGATTGAAAATAAAACTTTTACCACTTGGTAATGATCAGGTAAAACCCCTTGTATTGGATAATTCAAATTGAAACATAGAATAAAATTAATTATGTGTGAATAATGATATTATATGATAGTGTTTTTATATATACGCCACATTATATTGAATTTGTTCATAATACCAAATAAATCTCATCAAAATATAAATAGAGATGAAATCACATACCTTTTGCTCCCATTTGGTTTAACAACTTAAAAAAATAGAAAAATTGTTTTAAAAATGTTATTAACTTATAAAAAAACGTAATAATATTTATAATATCATATATGATCCTTTTATAACATTTCATTACATTTTTATAATAATTATTAATTATTTTTAATATTTCTAGTGTTAATTGTCTTGTTTTTCGATTTTGTTTGACTTGTCATTTGTTTCAATTAAATATATCATAATTTATAATTCAAATGTTAGTAAATAACGATTTAAATATTATATATATTCATTATTAATTTACTTAAAAAAATCCATAAAATTTGGATATAGTAAATTAAATTCCCCATTCATATAGACGGTAGGTCGTACGTACGCATGAACACTACCTCTATTTCCTTGTCATATTTAATAAATAATATCTATTTATAATTATGTTTTAAATAAATTATCATATTTATGTTTTATTTATCAAATATTTTTTTAATAAAACCAACCATAATACATTTCATGTAATGTGTGAATGAATCACATCTCTTTAAAGAGGTGGTATTCTACACATCGACAAATGATGTTATCGTATTCCCACAAAATGGAATGCATGAAGGTTTTTATTATATAAAAATTAATTAAATAATAAAAAAATATAAATATCATTCATATCATATATAAACTACAAATTCATCATTATTCCCAACATTAAGAGGTGGTAATGGAAGAAAAAATGATATTATATTGTCACATATTAGTCTGTCATACACACGAACGATGATTGTGTATCACATTTGAAGAATGTGTGTGTGTGTATAGGTCATAAACATGAAATAAGAAAATATAAGTATATTTAATATAGTTATATTGTTATATAATAATTAAATAATATCAATTTAAGGTGTGTAGAATGAAATGAAAAAGACGTGATCCTCAAAGAACGTTACCTGTTATTCAGGTAACTCTTTTTTGTTTATAACAAAAAACGTCATTAGATAAATTTATTCAAAAAATTAGAACTATTTTATTAGTGAGTTGTTTTATTGATCTTATATCGGTATGTTTTGAATGAGAAAAATGATTTTATAGGTGTGAATAATTGGGAGGGATGTGTTTCCTTTTTTAGTGGAGGAAGAGTATCATTCTGGTAAATAAAAAAAGGTAAACAATACGGGGAGGCCTCCCTTAGACCATGTGAATAAAATAATGATAAAAATTGTATAAAAAGGATTATATGGTCTATATATGGACATAAAATAGACTTTGGTCAAGTATCTTGGTTATTTTTAAATTCACATTATGGTTTAGTCCCTTATTACGCTAAATTTGACCTTAACCAATGTAATTAATTTTAATTGTACTCCCTAATATATTTTTTTTGTAAAATACTAATATCACCATAATAGAAATTATTAATTATGGTTATTTAAAATATGGAATCATTTCATCCAAATTAAAATCAAATAATTGTATGATATTAATTTAAATATAATCTTATATTCAATATGAGATAACAATTTTTTAATTTATAAATGATCAAAAGGTTGAATCATTTTGAAATAAAATTTCAAGGTGAAATTAATTAAAATTACCTGAATCTGATTAATTGATTTATAATGGATATAATTGTTTTAAACCAAATTTAAAATATAACTTAATCTTATAAATTAATTGGATGAAAATTAATTTTCAATTTAAATTCATAATTTTTCAACATTTATCAAAAATATAAAACAACCAAGAAAATTACCAAAAATTAACCCTAAGATAATTTTTATGCCCATATATCAAAAATTAATTCTACATCTTCATATAATGTCTATAAAAGTGTCAAAATTTAGTTTCAAAATCGGTGTGCTCTTAAAAGGCTTCAAAATTCAATTTTTAGAAATATACAAATTTTAAGAAAAACATCATATTTATTATTATATTATGCATATAAAAGATATTGAATGAATGTCAAAAATATTTTACTGAATATAAAATATATATATATATCATATATAAAATTCCCTAATATTTATTTATTTAATTTGTTCTTATAAAACACTTTTAGAGTATAATAATTGACTTTTATTAAAACATTTTTTACATATTCAATTTTTTTATATTCTGTTCAATTTAATTATTATACATTGAATTTAAACATGTATTTTAATAATTTATCTAATCCTATTCATAATCACTAATTTAATGGCGATGTTTTATTAAATAAATTTTTTTTTATAATATATATTTTTTCGTTGAAACAGAATCATGCATGTAATGCAAGACATTAAAGAAATCCATTGTTTCATGTCTTTCAAACAAACCTAGGTGTTTTTTGTGGATAATGATAAAAATTTTGTTTTTTATTGTATAATAGAAACACATTGTTCTATATTTTATACTCTATTAAAAAGCTATATATTTTCTAAATCTAAATATATCATAATATCTTGGGTTTTTATACTACATTCTACACTTCGTGTTATGTGTCATACACTCTATGGAATTAAATATAATTTTTTTTAATTTTGGGGTGATGTATTATGTATTTATATTGTTTAGATGTTATATAATAAGGTAAAATTGAGTTTTAATCAATTTATCAAATACCTATAAATGAGTAGATGAAATTTTCATTTTAAAAGTCATTATTTATAAAATATATGACATTTAATATATCTAATATGTTTACATAAAATATTTAATGTTTTTATGAATATTTAAGTTTTCCAAAATATCATATATTTTTAAATATAAATGAATTAATGTTAAATTTTATGTAAATTATGAATGTAAATGGGTTCATATTAAAATAAATTTGAAATGATTTTGTTTTTTTATTCATGGAATTTCTATAAAGAATATATAAAGTATAAAATGATTTGTTTTAATTAAAATTTTTCATATATTATTATGCCATTCTAAAATTATAAATTATTAATTTATTTAGTTTTTTTAATATTTAATATTCATAAATATAAAGTGTTATATTTTGAATGATTATGTTAATTAATGTAAAAATACTTCTTATAAATATAATATCAATAGTTTTAGGATTTCCGTTCATTGAAAAACATATGATTTAGTTTCATTCAACCATAAATATTTTTTTGTGTGTTATGAACATTCATGTTTGTTTTGGTTATGATTAATGTAAATCACTAGTTATTATTATATTATAATTTATGACCATCTTGAGTAGTAATACCTAGATTATGAGAGTTTGGGTCTGACTACTCAATGACCTGGTATCTTTGGCTATGTCTAGAAAAGGGTAGGTTCACTACCCATCACTTCATACTTTCATTACTTTTGATTTTAGATTTTTATGATATGAATCCTTTACTTGAAAGGGTAACATACAACTAATTCCTGGGATGCATTTGGAATTGTGTTGATAAATTCATATTTTAGTTTTAGACATGTAACACAAATCATTAGTTGGATAAATATTTATAAATATTTTTTTTCAATAATCTAATTTGGTTTAAGGAATTGGATATTAAAAATAAATCATTAAAAATATTCATCTATAATATGTAATATATGAGGTAAAAGGGTTAGATTAAAACCCACTTAAAATATTACATGTAAAATTCATTCTGATGTGAACTTATATCATAACCTCAATCATCTAACTGGGCAAATTCATTTTAATGAATGGTTAACATGGATTTTCTTGTGTAAGGATTGGTGTAAATTCATATCCTTAAGAGTCAGATAAAAAAATACCATTGAAATCATTGGGTAACACTTAGGTGAGAAAACCATTGAGTTATTATACCATAAGAATGGGGTTTAGATAATCCATTAGATCAATTGGAATAAGGGTTGTCCAATCATTAATCCCAGAGTAATATGTGATATTATTGAAATTATTGTCTACAAAAATAGCTATGTACGGGGATAAATGCTAATTTCGACTAATTAATTAACAGAATTTATTATTAAATTATAATAAAACATAATACTCAATTTATAAAATGGTGTTTCGTAGATAAAATAGAACAAATATCTTCAAACATGGCTATGAGATCAATTTGAGGGAAAAAATATTAATTGAAGTCACTTTATATATTTTTATGAGAACATGTAAAGAGTAATGAGGTAAGAAATAATGTTATATTATAGAAAAACCCTCCTCAAAAACATCCTTTTGATGAAGCTTTACAAGAGGAGACATTTTCTTATAGTATGCACGGTAACAATTCTCTTGTAATCTCTACATTAATTATTGTTTTCACAGATCATATATTAAAAATAAACAAGAAAATATGGTTGAGTTTTTATTATAGGAATCCCAAAATTGATATGTCAATAACAATATTAAATAAAGAGATATAAAGTATCAAAATAAATCATTTATTGTAATATGATTGAGGCTACTTCCATATCAACTCATGTGGTCAATATGAGTGGATATGTAAATGACTAAGAGAATCTGAGGTCACTACTTTTGATTTATCTGAACGAAGTCTTTATTTTTAAATTCCTTAAATAATGGTTATAATATATTATTGTTAATTACAACATAATTATTTCACCAACATTTTATATAATCACTTAAACTTGTTGAGGGTTGTTGAACATGGAATATGATATCGAATATCATGTTTCATAATAATTTTAAAAAACGTAATAGGAATATTTTATGAATATAAGGATAATAACAAAGGCCATGGAGAGTCCATACAAACTTTTAATCTGAAGAAATGATCTTTTATTTAAATATAGTGTGGTCAACATGGGAAACCTAGACATTGGAGGAGAAATTATGTAGAATATATGAAACGTTGGGAGAAACGCTAGGGAGAATCCACATTAGTTATTAATGTTATAGAAATTAATTATATTATTTTGAATCATATATGATAAAAATCATACAATATAAAGAGGTTTTAAATATGTTCAAGATATCTAAAATGAAAAATAATTCATGACTATATCTTGAAATATCAATTTAATTGATGTATAAATAGGTTTTTACATGAAGGAAATAGATGAGGAGATTTAAATATCTAGTGTATTATAATAAATGATATCTATTTTTATCTTATTTGTAATATGTTATAAGAGTGTTTTTATCATAAACAATAGTTTTTACCAATAAATGATGTTATTCTTTCACAAACACAATGTATATTATTTATTAAATTCTATAACATGCATAAAAATGAGATAAGGTTTAAATTGTTTTATTTAGAATAAAAGAGATTATCTAATATGTTGGTCTAAATATGAGGGCTATAGTTCCCAAAAATTTTTATGCCCACTAACGGATTGATAACCTCTTCAACTAAGATTACAGGAATTATATGGGAAAAAGAAATTTTATGCTATTGAAAGATGATTGTTTACAAAGGGACCACTCATCATGGTGTTAGCATGCAACCCATTTTAAGATATATAAATCCTCTAATCCCATGTATCCCTTTTTATAGTGTAGTAATAATTTATTTTTAAAAGTGTAATGCCTCCAAGTTAGTGTATCACCTCATAGTAGTTTCACTATCACATTCATTCTTAATGGTCTTGAAACACCTTCACAGTTGGGCATCACTTTACAACCTCAAGGAAGTGTTTCTTCATGTTCATGTAATTCCAGGTGTGCAGATATGTCCTACGAGGCTATAAATTATGATTGGGATATTAATAATTATTTTCTATGAAAGTTTACAGGATCACTTCCAAAAATAGAGTATCAGTAATTTTAGAGATTATAAAAATAAAAGGTTTCTTTTATTTAGGTGTATGAACACTAAGATGAATCATTTAATTTGTTGTTATATTACTTCATGAAATACTTAAATGAAGCCCCTCAAGTAATCCTCTGATTTGACCCCAAAATGATAAAATATGTGTCACAATGTATCTTCATGGGAATCCTAATCCTATATACAAACATTGTTGGACAACTAGTGTAAATTTCGTCATGAAGGAATCCCATGAGATTAATTCATGGAGAGTTTATCATTTAAATTCATTCACTAGAATAATATCATAACATATTATAGAGAATGTTTCCCCCATCATGTAAACACCAAATATTAAGAAACATTTAGGTCTCCTAATGTATATATTGGAAACTTCTCAATAGTCCTTGGCTATAAAACACCTAACCTATGGTGGATAATTTCATAATGGAACCCTATAATGGGTAATCTATCCCCCTTAAAATCCTTTTTCCAACTCGAGTTATCTACCTAGGATAAATAGATCCAAATGATATCATTGGATTCCTTTTCCCCTGTTCAGATCCAAAAAAATGCCATTCTAGAAAGGATACCTATATGGCCTCCTAAGGTACATGACTAGGATATTACCATAAATGTACACCCCATTAGTCAGGTATTTAATTGATATTATATCCTTCTTAGTTTTCCTCCCTAATTGGAAAGACCCTCAATAATTTTAAAATTATGTATTCCATTGATAATATGGTTCCCTGTCATAAATTAGTTGTAAAATTTGGTTCTATAGACCCTAATGGAATAGTATATTTTGATTAATGTATCATATATATAGAAAATAGTGAATGATTTATTATTATGATAATTGTTTTTCTATTTTTATGTCTACTATTTATATAGTAGTTTGTATAGTTTTTTATCATATTAAAATTTATATATGTTTCTAGCCTTGATGAGAATCTTGAGATACCATAACAGTAATCCTAAACATAAGTTCAATGGTCTAGATACATTATAATGACTTAACAAAAATGATGTATGAATATTTTTTATGTTCGGATCATATGCATTGAGGATTCATTTCATGACCTTCACACATTGTGTCCTCGAGTAGAGGATATTATGAAGACTGAACCGACAACAGAAACACCACATGTTTTAGGATTCAAGGATAGTAATCATATATGAACATGTGTATCCATATCTTACTTGATATTATTGTGAGTGTGTGACATTTTTTTATGAACATTTATACATGAAAAAATATGTAATTTGGGTCATGGTGAGGTTTGTTGTATTGGCTTTGTCATTGGTGGTATTGAAGTGATTTAATGGTTAAGATATAATTTTTCTCTTTTGGAATAAAGTGATATCTCATGATGAATTGATCCTGATGTTAGTTACTTTTTATAAATCCAAGGACATAGTGTTATAAGTTATGTCCATCCAATAAGTTCAATGAACAATAAATAAATAATGGATGATAAAACAAATTTGTGCCTTGGGAATATGAGTTTAGGTCGTTTTGGACACCACCCAGGGTTCTAGAGGATATCTGGGTTTGAAAAATCAATCCTAAAATAAATAAATTCATATTATTAAACCTTATAGTAATTTTTATTGTGATTATTTATTAATTTTATTGATAATTTTATAGAGTGAATACATTGAAAAATGATTAATGAGAGAATATTATTTTAATAAACAAGGTTTGTTTAATATTTATGTGTATAATGAGTCAATTTAATAAATAAAGTTTATAATATAATATATTTATTATATTACAAGTGAGTTATAAAAAATATAAATCATGTTCCCAAAATATCAAACATGACTTCATATTTCTTTTATTAAATAATTATAGCCAACATATCATTGGGGGGACATAATACCATTTTTAGATATTTTAACTTCACTATTTAAGTAAGAGTAAGGTGTAATTAATATTATTATTTATCATTCTAAATATGAGAAATACTATCTCATCTCTCAAACCATCTAGTGAGAGAAATTGTTCTTTCCGATAATCAATCCACGTATTCCTTTACATATCCAAGGAATGGCATAATGAAGATCAATGGGATGTCAAAGAAATGATAATTTCTCCTTAGTAGCACCTAGATATCAATATAAGGCATACCATCATCATTTTTAAGTATATTTGGATGATATAGAGGGTTTTTTTGCTTACTACCTTTGAGTATGGATCACTGATGAAATGTGAAACGAGATTCAAATTGACATAAGAAGAGTTATGGTTTTGATATTTTTTTTCTAAAATTAAATGATAATGGATCCTTGAGTTTTAAGTGGGATATTATTATTCTAGATATGATATAATGATGTTGATCACGTCATAAATTTTATGATTTCATGATATTTTTAGCTCTTTTTGTTCCCTTGATAATATATATTTGTATCAGAGTGACCACATGTTTAGTTTATCCTAGAAAAATTACATTTTCTATAAATTTGTGAAGAGGTTGTTATTGTGGTCCCGTCATTGTATACATTAATTCAATTCATCAATATTTGGCATAAATATTTCCATCAAAAGATATATAGATTGATTTATTAGGATGAATTTTTAATAAAATATAATTATTTAACCGATGTCATTGGGTAGAGACATATTTTGACGATTATCTGTTCTCTATCTTAGTTTAGGTGGTTGAAAAAATATTTTTCAATAGAGGTACATAATGACACACATTTTCAGATATTTTTAAAAAAAAATCCATTAAAGTATTCTAGAATTTTAATGGAAAAATTAATAGAAGATAAAAATAAACATAGGCGGTGGACACTAATGATGAAGGGTAAAAATACATAAAAGCAATATAAGGGGTTTCTAAGCCTCTCCATTGACAAACTGCATTCCGTTAAAAAGGAGATGTGTGGGTATTTTAAAAAACCTTTAAATAAATACCTTTAAAAAATAATGAGGTGATTTTTCCACCTCTTACCCATCCAATATCTAGCCCCACACATTTTGAATGGGTTGCTTCCACCAACCGACCTAGAGGATTCACCAAGTCAGCTCATCCCAGGAAGAAAATGGCTTGGAACCCATTTTGGGGTTCTCAAGCCACCGAGGTGAACAAAATAATTATTAAAAATTAATAATTATGTTAATGAATTGTCAGAAAATTTAAATAAATTTTAGTCATGAAACATAATTTATATTAATTAATATTATAGTGAATTATTTTAATTCATTTAAAATTACCTCATGTAATTGTTTTTATAAATTTTATTTAATTATACATTTATTTTAAATGCCAACTAATCATGATCATCAATCAAATAATGTTTGGAATGAATTTATATTTTTTAATTTATAGTCTAAATTTTTTTGGTATGATTGTAATCTTTTACAGTCTTTTTATCATATCTCCCCAGTTTTAATGTTTAAAAGTTTTCATATTCCATAGTGCTACAATGAATGTTTATTTTTTATCCTTGATACCTCCTCATTTGAACATGATCAATTATTTATAAGAACAAGGTTAAAAAATATGTGGAACCTATTGAGATTTATTAATGTTCCAAATGAGATCTCGACATGTTTTACAAAGGTGAAAATAAAAACACAAGTTAGACAAAACTTGGTTTTTTTCCTGTAGGGTCATGGTAAATCCATTTACACTCAATTGATCAATCGATAATAAATTTTATATGTTGGTTATGTTATTCAATTAATTAGGCCTTATTTATTATTATTTTGTGAATGTTCATTTTTACACACTTATAATGTATAATACACTATCACCTATAGACAAAATAAATTAATACATGATGAATATTTTTATATTTATGTAATTTTTATGTTGGGAGTGAGATCAAAAAGTATGAGAATATTAAATTTTAAATAATTTGATTCATTAAAAAATAATAAAATCACTAAAACATATATTAATATAAAATTCCATTAATCGCTTAAATTTAGACCAAACTAGCTGTGTGAGGTGATCGTCAACCCTAGTTTAGGATGTCTTCTACTGATGGGGAGTTATTTTGAGAGTTTTGGGTTTACATAACTTATGTTTTCAATAGAGTAATATCCATATCTATCATGTTGCAACATTAGAGGTTAGCATTGAGTTTTTCAAGGTTATCCATTATCAGTTATAGGAATCCCCTAAGTAGGTTAAGGATTCATGAGTTAATGTGGTTGTCTAGCCTAAATCCTACAATGAAACGCTCTTACTAATGGTGCGACCTTATATTTTACTACAAAGTTAGGTTTTAAGCAAAATTTCCACTAGAAAACTCAAGTGACTATGTATTAATAATATTTAATGTTGAGGGATATTATAATTTTATAATGTATTATGATACATTTCTGAAAATAAAATTTTTAAGGTTTAATTCCCCCGAGTGATGACAAAGGTATTAATATTATTATGTGTTACTTTGTAGAATAATAGATAGTAAAACCAAAAGTTCACTGTGATAAATTATAGAGAAAGAACATGTTCAAACAGTAATGAATTTCAATTATTGCATATTCACATTCACAAAGTACTATGATGTGAAAGAAAATTCAAAGGGTTGGAGTCCCCTGACCTATTGATCCACCTTGAGAAGCAAGGGTGAAAACAATACTTAGAGGATAATCATGAATGAATCCTTTTATGTCTTTATAAAAATGAAATAATAAATTTCCAATGATTTTCAATTAAAATATGAGGAAATGGATAGTTATATAAATAGGTCTCATCTATAAGAAGTGTGCGAAGAGAAAGTGAAGTGAGATATGAATGAGATGATGATCACACTAAACATGTGTAAATTGAAAGAGGAGTAATGATCTATAAATTAATCCATTGAAAATATCCTTATCCCCCATTGACTCTGGTATCAATTAGAATTATTGTAAATAAATAATATGGATAAAATGTTTCATTAACATTTGGTTAAGGTTCATCAATTAGATGAGAACCAAATATATATTAGTTATTAGTTATTATAGTGAAGAAGATGAAAGAAAAAGGGAAACATTAAATAAAAAGAAATACCTCAAAGTAACATTCAATATATCCGACGATGAGTATAAGAAATGAATAATACATGTGTTTATTTTCTTTTCATGTCCTGGGATAAGTCTATTAGAGACAAAATAAAATAAATTAATCTAGAATAATGTAGTGTCTTTTAATTAGTTTATATCCTTAATTTTATGGGATAGTTATATTTCACATTTGGGTATTATTTATTGAATACGTGTCACAAATTTTTCTATAAATAAATTAATTTAGTATGTATAAAAACATTACAATAATTATGGTGAATTAAATAAGTGGATGAGAAAGGGTTATTCCTATGTCTTCATTGAGAAGTGCTCAACTTCTATTTTCCAAGATTATTGATTATAATTTATAATTTATTGATTATTACCAATACATTAATCTCATGATTCAATTGGAAACAAGGAGGCATTTTTATTTTTTTTAATGAGTTGTTTTGTGTTGTCTCATAATAAAATTTTCAGTGATGCCTGAATTGATTTCAATATCTTATGAATATTAAATTTAAGCCGTAAATAACCAATTTTTGTATGATGCTTCATTTTATTGGAAAACAAATTTTTTTAGTGGATATACATGGTATGGTATTTATACTATTTCGAGCTAGAACCCATAAATATTATCATATTATTTATCTATTTTTGAAAAATAAACCCTTAGAAAAACATGTATGCCTAAAATATTTCAGAATTAATTTAGCTAATGGGTGTAAAAAATTCCAACAAGAGGTTGTAGATAAATTGATATACTTCATGATATTCCTTTAATGGTGTTATGTAATATAAAATTAAGGTATGTTTAATTCATGGATAGAATAAATGAGTTTCTTCGGGCCTGTGAGAAAAAGAATATCTCAACCATGCATTCATACATCATTGAAAATCTATAGTGGAGTATTTACTAAACTCAAATTTCCATATAAAAATTTAAGCAATGATGTTATTAAAGAGTTCGATGATGAGTCTTGCATGAAGACATTGATAGTCAAAATTTAGTGTGGAGAATTTCATAAATTTAACATCTATATACACATTAGATACATGAAGTTAGTAAATGTACAATCAATGTTGAGACTCATATGAATTGTAAAATATTACATTATATTTTTGATATATGATTCAAAAATAGTGGAATTATCCCATAACTATATACCAACTATAATGAAAATTTATATCAAATTATATATACTATGAAATAAATAAATTATTTCATAATAATAGGTTTTTAGATGCAAATATTATATTAATCCAAGAAAAAACAAGCATTAAGAAAAAATCGAAATTTCATCTATATTATTATCCGATATTTCATATAGGATAATACAAAAAACCCTAAGATAGATAATAACATTCAATAGATTGAATATATTACTGAAAAATGGTGCACATATCTATTTGTGATAGTAGGAGAAAATTTGGCTTAGGTTATGTCAAGTCGAGATATTCACAAGTAGCTCATATAAGAAAAATTTCAATAAATGATCATTAAAAGGAATGTTCCATAGGTACATAATGCCTTGGATATACAATACCAATATCTATGGTATGATGTTCACCATAATGGTTGATATATTATTCAAGAATATTAATGATTCCAATATAAATTAGTAAATGGAAATAATCTAAAATGGAAAGTTATTTTCAATATCATGATGTATTACATTTTTCATAGATTAGGTTCTTGGTGTTTTAGTTGTTTCATGTCTTCATATCATGATGTTATTCAAGATAAACAATACATGTATGATAATATTAGCACCAATGAGGCTAGTTTAATTATTCAATGATTTAATCATTAGTTTCTATACATAATATATGATGAAACAACTACACCAATTATCATTTTATTTCCATTTTAATTCTGCTTATCAGAACAACTTTTTTATGACCATTATATTATGCATTTTAATTCGTCCCCACCTTTATTATAAGATGAATATTAAACATAATAATGAATTGTTGGTAAAACCTTATAATACCAATATGAAAAAAAAAGTTGTAATGATCTTTTATAGAATAATTCACTCATCATGATCATAGATCATTCATTTGGAATGGGAACATTCAATGTATCTAAAAGAAGTTAGTGGGAGAATCATAGTCTTCTAATTGGAATAGGATGTAAATCGTATAGAAAATAGTTGGTTCTATTATCATTAATTACGACTCGTCTGAATATAAATCTATAGAATATTGAATTAATGTAGAAACCTATATTCTGTGAATAAATATCTATTGAGGTATATTGATGGGTCTCTTATAAAAAGTCAAAGTATATATACTAATAAGCTTTTGTAATACCAGAAGGAACAATTTTAGAGGGATTTGTTACAAATATCACATTGAATAAATATATCCATGTTTACATGTATGATATATATGAGGAGACTATAATGGGGAGTAATATTCCATACGATTAATTGAATACTCTTTCAAATATTACTTTCTTTTTACTAGATATCATACTTCTATCATATACATTATTGTCAGAAAATATCAGTTAAATCCAGGGAAAATTTATCAGAGGCAGTCATAAATATCCACTAATACTGAGACTGTACAAGGGATATGTATCTTATAATTGGAGAGAATGGGATACCAGTTATAGTGGGAGATAAAATAGTCTTCATATGGATCAATATGGTTTGAAAATGTTTTTTAGAAAAGGTAATGTGAAAGACATTATCATTCAGCCATGTGGTATCCATATCTCCAAATATTGAGTATATTGTAGCTATTGATGAAACTAAATAATTAGTATAAAACTAAGTAAAAATTTGTTCCACTTATTGGAATTATACCAAATCTATCAGAAAACATGTTAAAATTATGAAAGTGTATAAAAAATACTCTTATGGATATCATCTCTTGAGAGTCTGTAATAAAGGATGTGAAATTATACATAATATAGAATCCTTGTAATAAAAACATAAAAATAACAATGACTAAACCAATAAATCAAAAAATAATGATCATATTATGTGAGAGATAATAGGTTAGTAATTATATATGACTATCTTGTGCGAGTGTGAGTGTTGTAAAAGTGGATTCCTTGGAACAAACACGAAAAATATTTTTCAATTACCCTATCCTGTGTATAATTAATAGTTCATGTTGTATTCTTACCATAATAGTGTTGATATTTCTAAATTCACTATTTATATTGGGATTTTGATAGATTGTCTATCATATAAACAAGTAAAAGGAGTTCCCTACTATAATGAAAACCTCTAGATATTTTGGAAGTATTCTTAAACATATTTCATATGGTCTAGACACATCATTCTAACCAAACATATATGATTTCTAACTATCAGGTGTTGTGGGATCATAATCATTAAGACATACTCTCAGGAAGTTCACACTTGTTGATCTCCAGTGGAGGATATTATAAGTATTAGACTACTAAAAATATCACCACCTATTTTTTGGTTCATTATTAATTTTGTTTGAGATCACATGTAATGGTGTCATGGCCTGTTATTATTATTATTATTATTATTGTGGGACATTCTATTTTGTAATATGATAAAATATGAAAAACATGTCATTTTTTCACTGTGAGGTATCATTCATTAGGTGTTTCACAGGTAGTGTGGCATTCATTGAATGATCAAGATTGAATTTTTCACTTCTGAAAAGAAGTGATATATTTGGACCAATAGATTATGATGGTTTTACCATTTACCAAATCAATGGTCATTTTAGAATATGGAACATCTTTACAATAAGGTCAATGAATATTAAATCAATAAAGGATAATCACAAAAAAAAATTTCCTTATTTATGATATAACATATGAGAAATATATTATATTTCATGATTTGTGTTCATATGAGGTTTTCATTGCAATGACTATACCTCATCTCATAAAAAATATTATGATCCATAAAGGTGCATTCATGCATAAGTCCCAAACCAACCATTATTTGGTATCATTCTCTGAGTAGTCCTAGTTGCATGACATTAAAATACATCTCATAATTTCTAGTTTGTATTGTGTTAAAAACACATAAATAGTCAAAAAATCATTACATTAAAAGGAACTTCACTACTTCATGGTGCATGAACATAAAATTCATTACATCAGTCCTAGTCACACGAACATAAAAGCATGACTATTCCTATTAAGTGGAAGAAAACTATATGTGTTCTCATTCCGTTAATAGGGATATATATAATGTCCCTCTCATGGTCTCAATCTCAATTATTTATTACCTTCCTTGTTCTTAAATGTAAATAAATTCCAGAGTTCCTAGTTGTGTAAATTAAAACCATATTATATTTTCTAGTATGATGTATGGAATTGATCGTTCAATTTCATGGTGTTAAATAATAATTATATTATTAATAGGAAGGATTTATAAACATTTCATAAATGTTTAATAGATTACTAGAATATGAATCAAAACCAAAATGGTAAGAGATAATATCCCATCCTCATAACCAATGAGTAGCTCAAAGTGTTGTCGATATATCCTAATGGTCATTTTCCATTAAAAAAAAGATTCAAACTGACTCAAAAAAACTCAACAGGGATGATGGTGAATTGACAAAATATTGGTGAACTCAAGTGAATAACATACCTATGAAATATATTTTTCAATAATTTCTTTACACATGATGTTACAATAACATGTTTTTTTTATGTTTTACATTATGAAATCACTTCAATCAAAATGGTGTCCTCAAATGCATAATACCACATTAATCTCTCAATAAAAGATACACCTACCCTCCATACACCTCATAAAATTATGAACAACTAGAAAAACAATTGGATATATTCCTTAGTGGAAATTAACGTCCTAAAATCATAAAATATATTGACACCACAACCATCCCAATTCCTCCAATGTTAGTTGAATAATTTTCTGGGAAGAGATTAACGATAAGAAATATAAATCTGAATTATAGTGGCATCTCCTGAGAACCTCAAAGGGATTATTCCCCATTATTATTCCAACAGAAATGGTTCATGTGGAAATTGGAGTCCCATGTGTTCATTCCAAACCACTTTGGGATTAATTACATGATGTATCAAAATACATATATCCAATATCATATTGAGATATATGGGTTCATAAATATCTTCACTAACATTTTAGATTTTCCCTAATAGGCTTCTATCCACTATCATAACCATTGTTACATGGAACCTAACACTCATAATTGTGTTGAGAGGGTAACTTTAGAGACATAATATGTGGCCAATCAAACTAGGGAAACCATAAGGAGGTATCATCGAGGTCGACGGGCTTCCGATTCATGGGAATATATTAATTCTATTGTTCTTATTATACCCCTGAAACATGAAGGTATAGTATGGTAACAACTCTGGGTGGTATTATATCTCTATTCCCTCTAGAAACATCAATATCGATGAGATATCCGAATTGTGGCCATAGATAACTATAATATCCTTATACCAACTAAATTATCTCATTGTCATTTTTTAGAAGAAACTGGGATGAATTCCCATATTCCTTCTCACCTTTATCAAACTCATTATCAAATTCTAGTAGCTACAATATAGTGGTCTCCTATCGCTACTCCCATAAAGGATGATAATTATTATATGAAAATGGAAACAAGGAGGACACTCTTATCCATTTTCATATCTAGGTAACCCATCAGTGTATTCTGGTAGAAACAATAGAGATGGCTCTCCATCCTACCTGATCTCAGGAATATCATTGGAATTTTCTAACAATGATACTGTAGAAATATAATATCTCTAATCCCATTCAAAAAAATCGTTTGAGTATATCAATGACAAATAAGGAGTCACTTAGAAAGGCTACCCCTCATGAGGGTCATTTTCCACACAGCATGACCATGATTTTGATCAGCATTCTGACCATAGTCTCATAATGAAGGACATCCCGAATGAGGTCTCACTAACTGAAATATGAAGTCTAAGAGTATTATCGTTTTGTTTCCTCTATCTATGTTTATTTTCAAGAGGTTATATTTCATATTTAGATAGAATCCCAAATACATTCAGTTCATCATTAATAGGAGAAGGAAATTATGGCCATCATTTTCCTCCCTATAGTACCATATTCATTCACATTTTATGTTCTTCCCATATAATTTGTCATTAAGTTGTACCCTTTGAGAATGAGTATGTCAACCATAGAGGTATTCCCTATGAATATACTGAGATTAACCATTGAGGTCTTCCCATAGTACAAGTTTTGATGGTCCTCCGTGAAATATTAACATCAACTAGAAGGTAGGTTATCCCCGTATATAGACATTAGGAAATGGAAACACTAGAGGCCCTCCCTTTCAGAAGAAAGAGAAAAACTTTGGTGGTCCTCATTGGGTTACATGTTTCAATGAACCTCTTTAGGAATTTGAAAATAACCAGAATGTAGTTCACCCCAATGATGGAAGATTAGAAATTAGTAACCATAGAGGTCCTCCTCATGGTTTTTATCTTGAAGGACCTACACATGATGATCCATTTTTATTACAATAAGGTATTCCACATTCCAAATCTACTCTTTGATTCCCTCATATTGAGAGAAAATTGATAATTCAATGTTTGTAGCATCATGTTCCTCATCACTGGATAGTGACATCTCATCCCTCATAAATGATAGTACATAGAAACTATAATAGTCTGTGACTTCATGTCCCATTACAACACCATAGTTCGGGTGTTTGTGATGCTTCGATGAGGTTCTGTGAGTTTTTTTGAGAGTTAGGGGTGCAACAATGTTACTGCATGGTTTACACGTCGTGTAATTAGAATACACAATTTGAAGGATGGTTTCATAGATTCTTTTGTGTGGCTCACGGTGTGAAATATATTGAGGGTTACAAAATAACATAAATAAATATATGATGGGGTTTTAAGTGGAATCCAAACATAGTGAATTACATGACATGAATGGGTAATAATCATTATGTAATCCCTTATTGATGTAACATTTTTTGTGTTTTTTCAGCTGCTCGGGTTGTCAATCCCTACAACTGCATCCACCCTACCTCGACTATAGGAGACCCGGTGACCCTGTATTCAACTTTTTGAGGGTTCCTACAGCATGGATCAATTCTTATATTCCTAAATTAGATCTCTGGTGATAAGTATTTGATCTAAGGTGTGTTCTTCCTCTGTTCTAGTAGTTTCTTACAATTTTATCTCTTTTCCTTCACATTTTTCATTCGATGTGATATAGAACAATATACCATGGTTTTAATGGGGTTATCATTAGTTTTTGGTGATGTAGACATCCTCATATGGATACAGATATTATGGGGGATTTTATCAGAGATCTGATTTGTGATCACTTGTCTTGCAAACAACACTCACACCATTTATAGGTTGGATTTCCATTATTTCTAATCATTTTTACATCATGCGGGATAAATTTTATTTTCTTTACCTATGTATTTTGTTTGTGTGATATTAATAAAATATAATAATTGGATTAATGAAATTTAAATGGGTATTGGGATTCATTTTTTCATGCATTTAAAACTTTTTTGTTGATTTTTGTCTGGTTATTATACATAATAAATTCCCCCCACAGAATATTTTGGTCGTTGGTGTCTTTTCTTGTGTCGGGTTTGTGTGTTTTTATAATTAAATTATCAATATTATTTGGTATCACCTGAAATTTGAAATTTCTTAATCATATATTTTTATCTAATGAATGGAACTCGCATGATTATACAATTCATAATATACCATTCAATTAACAAGTGGAATCAAATTTGGGATGTATTATTAAAACTAATTTTTTTCATTTCTGTACGTACATGGGGTGATGTGATTCATGGGATTTCTCTTTTTTGAGATGGAGTGTGTATATGAACATGGTTATGTGTTTTGGACTCGATTGGGTGGTATTGTGGATGGACTTATAGAAAATACACAACCCAGGAAACATAATGGCATCCCAGGTTTAGAGATTGATTGATTGTGGGGTGGATGAGAAGTGTTGTGCATCATTTATGAAAAACTAAATGTGCTTCAATATGATGATGGATGGGGTTGTGAGTTGGGGGGTTCATTATATTATCAAGATAACCATAGAGGGATGGTTTTGAAGATGTAAAATAGTGATTGGAGTGATTAATTATCTATTATTTTCCCTATGAGTATTATACGGAATGCTATGCCCAGTCTCGATATGTTGTGGTATGATGTGTCTGTAATGTAAAATGGGTTATTTTTCCATCTATTTTCTCATCCTAAAGGTTTGTTACTATGTTCATTGATCTTTTTTGTTCTTGATAGTTTCCTAGGAAGTGTTTGATTAATAAATAATGATTTAAAAAAAATTGGAATGGCTTGGGTGGGTTTCTCTAATTGAATGGAACTGGTTAATGGAATATAATGAGTGAGTGTTAAATGGGGAAGAAATTTGAAGCCACATTTCGTGTACCTTATCCATTGTAAATGTTATTTATAGATACTAGTAAATTCATTTAGATGTTTCATAATAAGTGGTATTGTTGGGATTGGTTTTTGGATTGACAACCCATGTGTTGGGCTTGAGTGTTTGGTAACATATATGTATATACTTGTATTTCTCTGATGATTTATATATGCACCCACCCTTTTTTAATATTGTGATGAACAACCCTATCATAATGGGTGGTGTACTTCCCAAACATGAAGGTGGGAGGATAGATGGATAAAGACCCACACTTCCTTGCACCCTCTTCTTGTTGATGACGGACCATCATTATTCGAGTAGGTTATGGGTAGATTTGAGGTCTTGGTGTGTGAAAGGGATATGTGTTGTGTTTTTATATGTGCCATTCAGATGAGATGTGTTTTGAATCCCCTGGATTCATTAAGATGAAATGTAATGTGCTTTCCCACATTTCTTGAGGACGAGATGCTATTTGTGGCCCATGATTGTATGGGTGGAATGAGATGTGGTTTATGGATCATATTTGTGTTGCCAGGAGGTGATGAGGTTTTTTTCAGAAGTTTTTATGAGCATGATGTGATGTGATTTGTAGCCCAGGTGTCTATGGGAGGAATGTGACATAGTTTATTCGGAAGAGGTGGGAGTGTCAGGACATCTCTCTTTAGGGTTTGAGAGTGGCCAATCAGTAAAAAAGTTGTGTTGGGTAATCTATCGTCGATGTGATTTATATTACATTACATGAAATCTGTTATTTAGTGAGAATAATTTGCTGAGGTTGGGATAGTTAGTATACCAGTTAATTGATAGTTGGTTCTATTGTATTCTCATCGGAGTATTAGTATGCTTCGATTAATTGTCCATGAGATACATTTGTTTTTGAAATTAGAATACATTTATGCTCACTCTACGTATATAAAAACAATTTCAAGTTTTCAAGAGGATTGTGTTAATCGTGTTGGGTGTTACATGATCAATCCTGGGGATAGTTTCTAAGTATCATTTTTATCAATACATTTTGGTATTTTACATTGGAGAGTTAATTTTATTTGTATCTATTCTATTTACACATTCATGTGAGATGGATTTTGGTTTTATTTTATATCTGTTGTGGAGTTATTTTTTGGATTATCCATCTTATCTCTTGATCATTTATTCATAAAAGTGTAATTCCTCCCATATTGTGAGATTTTTATACCCCTACTTCTCATCACCAATCTGGGGCCTATGGAGGTGGGACTTGGGGGTCATAATCTTCGGTTATTCATTTCCAATCCAGGAGGGGTATCTCTTGGGGAGGGGGTCATGACATAACAGTATCTAAGCTGATGGTTGAGGGATAGGATGGAGTTTTGAGTTAGGCACAATGATAATTGCATGGTTTGGTTGTGAAATTTTGTCAGGAGATCATGGGGCACTAGATAAGCCATGGATGACTTGCTAAGACATGGGATTTTTAGGCCCCTAGTGATCTGAAGCAAGGAATCCAAGCCTACTGAATGAATAAATGAGTCTATACTATTATCACAGTAGATTCCATAGGACATGTACATGAATCATAATGACTTGTGTTCTTGTTTTAGTTGGGTTTTCCTGGGAACGTTTAAATGAATAAAAATATGTATTAAATGACGTAAAATAACACCTGAAGAAAATTCATTCTAATAGGCTTATGGAATTAATTTTTTACCATTTTTTTATGGATCCCTGTCATTATCCGCCTATGGAGCAGGAAGTTGTGGTTAAATAGGAAAATCAGGATGATCAATGGAGGGTTAATCTAGTTGAGGGTGATGTCTGGTGCTAGAGAGGGTTGCATTATTTCTAGATTCTATATTTAGAGAAGTATTTGGAATGTGTTTTGTAAATGGGGATAAATAGCTGGAACAAGGAGTTTGAGATCACCCTCAATTTCATCTAGGCCCTGATGGTGTATCGGGTTCCTTGAGGAGATGTGTGACATCCTGGACCCAGATGCCACTTAACGGGTGCTCCAAACCCGATGGTCCACATGGCCTCAGTGCATCTCCCCAATTTCCAGAGGCTTCCGAATAGCAGTGAGGGCCTAGGGTGTGTCTATGGGGAGACTATTCCATCGTTAGCAGATTGTATCATAGTGGAAGGAATATAAGTGAATAGTGGAAAAAAAGAATGAGGTAATTTAATATAGAAAGAAAAATGATGCAATAGATAAAAGAGAATAATAAAAACTATATCTACTGGAACAATGATGATGTAATGTATTGTCACTAAAAAACTGGAAAACATGGATACAAGATATTATGCATAAAATTTTGTACAAAGTAAAATAAAAAAATGATACTCCATGATTACTAAGATACAACTTGGTTATCTGTTATCAATAATTATCCAATTAGTAGGAATTGATGTGTTCAAAGTTGTATTCTTCCCTTTCTTGACACCTATAATCATATAATCTACTCTATGAACCAAACGATGCCCGAAGAGGGTGTGAGATAAATCATAGTGGGACACCACAACCAGTGTCTATAACCTTTAGCCCCTGTAATAGAATAAAGAAGTGTACATGCATACATATATAATTTAATGAATGTAGTACAATATAACTAAATTCCAACATACCTGATTCAGCCCACTGTTGGTGTCTAAACATGTACCCAGTTCATTTTATTTTGTGATTACAACTAAATATTAATAGGTCATATGAGGCATAGCTTTCACTGACATCACCTTATGATAGTATAAATAGCGAAGGTCCCAAGACATAAAATGGAAACCTAAAAATGATATCCAATGAGGGAGTTCCAATGTAATGGTCGTGATAACATATAGCTCACATAAAGCTAACTCGGTGGCATCTATATCTAGCTAAAGGGGTATGAGTGTAATCCACTGAGCATAATCCAAGGCATTCCACAATAAGGTGACTATTATTCCATCGTGACCAACCAAGGTAAAATGTGGTAAATCAAGGACAGGACCCTATGGTATTTTACCGTGGAAGCTACTATTTAATGCTGGAACCAGGGAGTGTATCCTAGGTATCATGTAATATTGTAAAGGACCCTACGGTTGTATACCAAGAATTAGAGGAATATAAAAAATTAAGTGTAGGTGGGTATCAACATAAGAAACCCTTATCCTTGAATCTGAATGGGTTTCCTCGGACCCATGGAATTTTCCTCTCAGAATACCAGGCGAGATCAAGTGAGTACATTCCAATTTGATATGGTAATTATGTAATCATTCATTAGTTTCAAACCTTGCCTTCTATTAATCATGATAGTCCATGTAGCATTACAAATTTTATTAATGTCTTAATAAAACATTAAGGAAAATTAAATTATTGAGATTCACTACACTACCTTCCATTAATATGGGAAGGGGTGCTACAGAAATGTAACCTTATCCAATCTTATTAGTTAAGGACTAGTTATATACTTAGTATACTTTCCATTTCACATTTCTCATTTAATAATAAATTAAAACACATACCTTAGATGGGTCAAGTGGTGAGAATACATGGAAAATTCCATTATGAAATTTCTGTTAGTAACAAGTCATTTATTATAGGAAGGCTCAGCTTTATGAAGGTAAAGAAAAGGATCACCTGAATGGTCGCTCAAAGGTGGCGAAACACTAAAACCCAATTATTACATAACCTTCGACAGGGGGTGGTTTGAGTTATGGGTGTAACCGCTAACAACAAATCACATATATTGAAAGAGAATAACCACATGATTATAACATGTGTAATAATGGCTTTTTAATTTATGAAATGGTCCCCAATAAAATTGAAGTGCACCAAAAAAATATTCCAAAATCAAAAAACATTACGGATATGTTATAGAACACCCACCTTAGGGTTGTAAGCCTCTCCTCCACCATTTTCATCCCATGATATTCCTCAAATCGAAGTAGATCTATGAAATGATGGAAAATTATCACATGATGACATTTAGGTCCAGAGAAAAACAGATGAAGAATGGATAAAAAGGACTTGAGTACATACCTTTGCGTATCCAACATGATGAATGAAAGACCAATAGGATTCCAGAAGAAGGATATCTCTTAATCCATAGCTTTGGACTTCAAAGAACTCTAAAATGATAGAAAAATGAAACAATCCCATTATTTCAATGATTAGGGGATATGATGGGGTAAAATATATCATTAAGAGTGTTTTGGAAATTTTACATAGGATTTTAGCCTGCGCATGGTTTTTCTGCACATTTTTTCAAACCGTGTGTAAACTATGGGAAATGGTTCTACTTGAAAAAAAATCCTCGACACAGTTTGATCAAATTGTGCGCAAGCCATGCATGGGTACAGAGGGAAAAAAGTGGTGTTAATATGGTTAGGCCGCACGACCGTGCACCAATTTTTTAAGGTCGATATTTCTGAAATAACACAAACCTCATGGTTTTTCCAAACCTTGCGGAATTCTGACAATGTTTACTCTAAATTGTGTGGAATGCCTATTTTCCAAAAATAATGGGTTCTAGGCTCATGAAAATCCCCAGACACCCTTAGAAACTTACTAACTCATTAGAAATCCTTATTAGGTCCAATTTAATGATATAGATAAAAAATTAATGGATCCATTCCAGAGTTAAAACCCATATTCTTACAGTCTTTCCCCTTTAAATAAACTCATAACTATGATCTCTTTAAAAGTGTTAGGAAAAATTGATTGTGAACAAATATGGCCATTAGGTTTGTACTTTGGCTTCTCACTCCTCGGCTTAATCCTATACTTGGTCGTGCTACCATAACCCCAATATGAGATGGAATCATTTACCTCAGAGCGCCTTTGTTCTTCGGTCAATGATGTGTATTGGATATTATTCAAAGGTAACATCAACTTCTAACTCAAATTTCTCATGATCAATGGTATGAGATGGGTCGGTATGATATTGATGAAGCTATGAGACATGAAATATGTTTTTCATAGAATTGTACCTCTGAGGTAGTAGTAAACAATAGGCTACTGGCCCGACTGACTCTAGGATCTTGAATGGCCCGACATAATGATGTGATAGATTTACTTTATTACTTAACCATCTATGCCCTACCATGAGTGATACCTAATGAAAAACAAGATCCCCAACCTCGAACTCAAGATGTAGTTGGTAGAGTTTAGCGTAATATTTTTTTCTATACTGAGATGAAGTAAAATGCTTCCTGATTAACTACTACTATTTTCAAGTGTCCTGAATGAGAAGATGACCTAGTAGGGCTTAGTAACCTACCTCTAGCCAGAACAAGGGAAAACAACATGTACTACAATATAAGGTCTCAAAAGTAACCATTTTAATTGTCGCCTGATAAATGATGTTATAAGAGAACTCGATGAGAGGAATACTCTTCTCCCAAGAAAAGCTGATATCAAGGACACATGCTCAGATAATATCATGTAGAGACTGTATTTTATGTTGTGATTTTACATCATTCCAAGGGTAAAAAGAATTTCTTAGAATAACTTGAGTCCCCATATCTTTCTGTATGCCTTGCAGAAACTGTGAAGTGAAACAAGCATCCCTATCTGAAACTATAGTTTGTGGAACCTCGTGTAGTCATATTATCTCAAAAACATACAATCTTCCCAACTAATCTACATAGAATGTATTCCAAATAAAAATGAAGTGGTATGGTTTCATTATTCGATCAATAACTACATAGATTGAATCACAACCCTCATCGACCTAGGAAAGACGACTAAGAAATCCATAGCTACATATTCTCATTTCCATTTTAGGAATTGAAGTGGATGTAACAACCCTGTAGGACTCTGGTGCTCCGCCTTCACCTACTGATAAGTGGAACACACAGAGATGAAGCCTGAAATCTGACGTATCATTCCAGCCCACCAATACTAGTCTCTCATATATCGATACATCTTTGATATTCTGGGATAAACTACACACTAAGAAGCATGGGAATCTTTCATCAAATCCTCTCTCATATCTGCAAGATCGTAGATATGTCCACGTAGACGTAGAATGTCTTCCCTATCCATATAACAATCTGGAGGTGGGTTATCACTTGATATACTCTCTTGGAGAACAAAACCATTAGGATATGAACACGACATACTCTTCATGTTCACAATGAGGGAAGTTGTAACTATTAAGGATGAGAGGTAATAGTTCTCATGAATTTCAAAAAAATACATATAATTTTCAAAAAAGAGGTCCATTAACATTCATTCATCACTAGATTCTATACGACCTTTATTTGAGTTTTCATACTCAGTGCATTAGCGATCACATTGCCCTTTATAGTTGTATATGCATGCTCAAAATCATTTTATTGAAGATATTTGATGCATATGCATTATCTGAGGTTCAATTAACACTGATAAAAGATATAAAAGAGGCTATTGTTATTTTTATACGCCACAAAGCACTCACATAATAAATATATTCATCAATAATTTATGTCACGGAAAACTACTAATAGATCCAGGTCGTGCATCAGGTAATCTCCCTCATGGTGCCTTAACTGTCGAGATACGTAAGTAAAAAATTTGTTTTCCAGTATCAACACTCTTCTAAGGAAAATAATTTATGCATCGCAGAAGATGATATAACCTTTTCCTTGTTCTGGATGAATCAAGAGGTGTTGAGACTGGCTTCCCTTTTAGTTCCTGAATGCCTTTATCACATTATTCTAACCACGGGAACTTAAAACCCCTCATTATATGTCAACTAATTGTCATATCAAGACATGGGATGTCCTATATGAAATTTCTACAACATCTAGCGAGCCCTAAGAAACTCCTGATACCAAACACATTCATGGGATGCCTCCTAGAAACTATAGCTCTAACCATTTCTGTGCTAGAAAATACTCATAATTTTGAGATAATATTCCCAAATAAGTGGACCTTATTAATCTATAATTTATACATAGCATGATTGAAATATGTATTATGCTCTCCCAGTGTACTCAGAATGATATCAAGATGTTTGTCATGGATGTTATGAGTGCGCGAATGCAACAAGATGTCGTCCATGAAGACCAAAAACAAAGATTCCAAATAGGTGTGTAAAACCCTATTCATCAAAGCCATGAAAATGGATGGAATGTTTGTAAGAACGAATGACATAACATGATATTCATACATTCCATACCTGTTAAAGAATTCTCTATGAGGTATGTCTAATGGTATACCTACACAAAATGATAACCCGGTCATAGGTTGATCTTAAAGGTCACCATTATACCTTAGAGCTGGTCAACGCGATCATCTATTCGAGGAAGTGGATAGATATTCCTGATTTTAAGATGGTTCGGACTTCTTTAAACAACACATCGATGTAAGGATCAATATTCCTTCTTGGAAAAAAGCACATGCAAACCCAAAGAGGTTGTAGTATGCTGTATAATTCTTTTAGACTCTGGATCCTCTATCTACCGCTTCAGATCCTAAATCTTAGTAGGTTCCATCCAATATGGAGGACTGAACACTAGAGCGACTCCTTGAACAAGTTATATTGTAATCACTACCACTCATTTAGTAGGTAATCCTGAAAGGACATTGGGAAATACTCCCCTGAAACGATCAACTACTAAAGGGAAATCTATTTGAAACATGCCATGATACTCCCTGAATTTATTTCAATTATAGTTGGTCAAATGACATATCCCATAAAGCTTCGGTCCATATATCCTAGAATGAACATCCTAGTCACTATTGAAGAGATAACTACTACCTTCTGTGATGAAAACAAGACCATTAGATGTCTACAGTCTACAATGTCATTATAGTGAACCAACTAGATAATTCCAATGATGACATTGAAGCCCATCATCATCAAAACAATGTGATTCTACAATAAATGTTAACTCCCATGCTCAAGGGGACAGTCCATGCAATATGGTATTCCCTCTGTCTGTATTCCCAATGTTGTATCAAGGTTCATTACACCATAGAGATACAGTATCTCGAGTTCAAAACATTGCAAGATAAATACATAAATAAAATAGTTTGAATCAACTTTATCAAACAAATAAGATACAATAGTGGAGTATACTATAATCGTACATTGTACTGTAGATGATCACATCGACTGATCCTCCGGTATCAGCTATAATGAATGAAACTGACCTGATCCATGACCATGTGCAACAGATGTACTACCATGATCATGATTACACTATTTGAGTTGTTGGTGATCGGGGGTCAGTCTACCATGGACCTAAAAACCTCATCATCCGAGCCAATTGGTGATTTTCCCACTCTCCACCTGGTGTGGTGCAAAATAACTTTCTCTTCATGGTGGAGAATATGCTGATCATTTTCCACTTGAAGCTTGTTGAATGGTCCTGCAGAAACACTGATGATGACACATATGACAGTAAGCTCGACACTCCATATGGTCTTTGCCACATTGGAGATTTTTATTCCTTTGTCTTCAACACGTATGACACACCACATAGCTATCAATATAGATTCTAGGGCTACCACTACATTGATGAGAATACTCTAGGGAATGTTTTTCTGCTACTAGAAGAAATATTCGAATGATGCAACAAAGATCCTCTAATCGTGGTCCCTATGTCATCCCTCAAGTTACACTCAGTGATAAGCACCTATTAAATTATTTATGAAAATTTATGAAGGCGAAAGTCATTCACCTGAGTTCATATGGCATACTATAGCACATCCTCAAAAAATATCGCATGTGAATGCTCATCACCAACTAGAAGCGGTGCAAAGAAATGTAAATCAACAAAATATTATAAATATTCCATAACGGAAATAAAACCCTTATAGAGATTCATGAACTCTCAAGCTCTGTCAGCTCTCAGTGCTTATAGAATGAACTGATAATAAAATGAATTTTGGAAATCAACCCATAACATGCACTGATGACGACCAGATTGGGTAACCACACCCCACCAACCATTGGACGAATCCTGAAGCATGTATGTGGAAATATTGACTCTCCACTATAGAGGAAATTCTAGATTCAGAATGATATAAATTATGGCCTCTATCCAAGACATATCAGCCTAAGAACCTTCATCCCATGAAAATGTAGGATGATGCTGCTACTGGAACATGCGGGTCAGATCCACCATCGTAGGTGCAACTTGTATATTTGTAAGCATGGAACACATCAAACATATGAAACTATCACAGACATTGAAATAAGTTCCTAGATCATGTACAACATGCCATTCATCAAGTGGGACTCCTAGAGGTAAGACTAGAAGCTCATGGCCCACCATGTTTAGAGAATTGTCATCACCACCCTCCTCGAGAATGACACATGGAAGTCAGGGATCGATTGGTCTACAATACCATAAAAACACCTTAGAAAAACCATATGATCATAAGAAAGGATCACTAGAAGAAACTGAATACAAGAAGACTAACTACCCAAGGCCTACTTTCCAAACTACCCACTTAGAATGCCACATATTGGTAAGTGCTCAAGTATTTGATTCATGTCATTTTGCACTTTATTTCTTGTTTCTCTAATTAACATTTCATCGAAATGACAATGTGGGATAAGGACGTGCATCCAATTTATTTTAGATTTCATTATTCACTTTATAATGGATATCCATTTCTGATGAATTAGTTCCCATACACCTATCACTAGAAATGGAACCCAATTACTTATAGAATAATGGAACGACTATTTAACTTACTCATCCAAACAAATGAGGTATCATACACCTCATGAATTGAGATAGGAAATCAATCAATCAATGAAAATTTAATAAAAGTACAAGTATACTATCCCAAAATCACTCTAAAATCACAAGAATATCATGAAATGAAAAGAAGTGAAATGCTCCTATATTTTCTAGAAATATTAATGACATATGAACTATAGGTTCCCATAATGATGCATGTAACAATGTTGTAATCCCTTATATCATCGGGCTATGGATGAAATAAATTCTCAAATGTTTAATAATCATCAACACCACACATCATGTACGTCACCGAATAGTGAAATAATATCAACATTAATAGGAAAAAGCAGATAAACTATTATAATTTAGGAAACTGGGTTTCTTCCACGAACATGGGTATGTGATCCCCAAGAACAACTTATGACCATGTCCTAAGAGTTCCTATTATCCAATATATTTTATCCAAATAGTATTTATAGAAAATTTACCATTTGTGATACCACTATATGACGTCCTGGACCCAGATTCTACTTAAAGGGTTCCCCTAGATGGGTGGGATAGATGGCCTCAAACACATCTCCCCAAACACTAGAGGATGATGACTAGTCACGAGGTCATAGGATTTGTAATTGCGAAGAATATGCCATCATTTTGAGAGTGTAGAACAATTGATGGAATATTAATTAATATTGAACAATTGAATAAATGTAAATAAATTGTGAAAGAAAACTGATGTATTAGAAAAAAATAATAATAATAACTATATCGACTTGAACATTTATGATTTAATGTATTCTCACTAGAAAACTGGAAGACATGGATACATTACAATAGGAATATCAAATTCCACAATGTAAATGAAAAAAATGATACCCCAAGAATCCCAAGATCCAACTCGGACATCTGCTATCAAGATCTATCCTTTCAGAATTAAATCAAGAGTTCAATGTTGCATTCTTCCCTTTTCAACCCCTATAGTCATATAATCTATTTCAGGCACCAAACAACGCCCAAAGAGGGTGTGAGATAAATCCTAGTTGGCCACCACCAATGTATCCTATAACCTATGGCCCATGTAATGGAATATATCAGTGTGCATGCATGAATATATAATGTAAACCATGTATTATAATATACCTTAATTCCCAAATAGCTGCATCATCCATTGGATGATGTCAGAACATATAACCAGTTAATTTTATTAATTTATTACAATTTATGGTTTATAGGTCACCTGAGGCATATCTATCACTAACATCACCTTGTCATTGTATATGTACTGATGGAACCATGACATTACAAAGAAAACTAAAAAGGATAACTGGTGTGGGAGTTCCAAGGTAATGACCAAGGTAATGTAGAGATCATAGAATAAAAACTCAGTAGTATCAAAGTCTAGCTAAAGGGGTTAGATTGTAATCCAAGTATTGTAATCCATGGAATTTTACTATATGTTTCCTACCAAGTCCACGGTGATCGACCAATGTAAAGAGGGCTAAGCAAGGATAGGGTCCTATGGGATTTCACCATGGAACCTACTAGTCAATGCTGGATCTGAGGAGTGTATCCAAGGATTCATGTAATGATGTAAAGGACCCTATGGTAGTATACTAGGCATCTGATAAATATACATCAATTGGAATATAGTTTGGTATCAACCTAAGAAAACTACATCTTTGAAACTGAAATGGGTTACCGATTCCCAAGGTCTTGTCATATTAGAAACCAAGTAGAGCTCATGTCAGTCCATTCTGAATTGATATTGTAATTATGTAATCATTCATTAGGTTCAATCCTTGTCTTCCATTATTGTTGATAGTCCATGTTTCATTGCATACTTTTAAACAAGTCTTTATTAATCATTGAGGAATATTTAATTAATAAGTTCATCTCCACTACCTTCCATTAATATGGATTGGGGTGAAAATAGCATGTTACCTTATGTAATCTTTTTTGTGAAGGACAAGTTATATACCTCATATACATTCCATTTCAAAATTATCATTTAATAATCAATTGAATCACTTAACTTAGATGGGTCCAGTGGTGAGCATACATGGTATATTTCATTATGTAATTCTCATTAGAAACAATCCATTTATTATAAGATGGCCCACCTTTATGAAGGTCATGAAAATGCACACCTGAACGTTGGCTCAAATGTACCGAAACACAAAAACCCAATTATTTCATAACCTTATCCATGTGGTGGATGGAGTTATGGGTGTACCTGCTAACAACTAAGCACATATTTGGAAATATCATAGCCAGATGATTCTAAAATGTATAATAATGGCATGTAAATTTAAGATACAGTCCGTGATGAAATTGGATAGCCCCGCATGGATATTCCCAAATCAACAAACATTAGGGATATGTTATAAACCACCCACTATAGCATTGTACAACTCTCCTCCTTTGTTATCGACTCTGAATATTCCTTGGATCCAAGTAGATCTAATAAAATGTGGAAAATAATCACATGAAGACTTCTAGGTTGAGAGAAAAAGAGAAGTAGAATGGCTAAAGAGGACTCAAGTACTTACTATTACGCATAAAACAAGATGAATGGATGATCGATCAGATGTCATACGAAGGAGAACTCTTGATCCCTAGATTTAGCCCTTTAAAAGCTCCAATATGGGAGAAAAAAGGGATTAATCCCACTAGTTCCTGGATTATTGAAGAATATGGTGTAAACTAGTTCATTAAGGGAAGATTTGACATTTTACTCAAGATTTTATCCTCTGCACGGTTTGTCTGCAGGGTTTTTCAAACCATGTGCAAACCGTGCGAGATGGTTCTGCCCGAGAAAATAGCCTCTGGGAGATTTGACAAAACCATTTGAATACCATGCACAACTACCAGGGAAGATGGGTTTTATACATGGTTAGGCCACACAGTAATGCTCCAGCCGTGTGAGGTGGCTCTTCCTGAAAAAACACAATCTACACAGTTTTCCAAACCGCATGGAATTCCTATAGGGTTTACTCTAAACTGTTCACGAATCCTGTGTTCCCCAAAATATGGGTTCCTAGATCAAGAAAAGCCTCAAACACCCTCAAAACCATTACTAACTCTTTAGGTATGTATATTAAGTTGAAAGTAAATATTTATAGTGAAATTTAAAGGGTCTATAACTGTGTGAAAAGTAGGTTCTTACAAGAAGTATTTATAGTGGAAGGTCTTACGCACTAGAACCATAGAGGTTTCAATATGTAGAGAGTCTAATTCAACCAAATCCTTTCCTATATTATGGTTCTAGTGGTTGGCATACTTCTCCTTTAAGATTGGGTCTAAAGTGTTCCTTTAGTGGTGTTCATTAAATTCTTCAGAATTAGTGTCCAGTTTCTGTTCAGGCTCACAATGGTGGAGGTGGATATGTTCAGCTCTAGCCTTAGTAGCTTCTTTCAATTAGTTCATTTCAGTACCTGGGGTTACAGGCTCATTCTCTACCAAAGAGAGGAAAATAAAGTATAGGAATATTATTGTATTTTTTTCATATTTGGGACCTCAACTAAGGAATATTCATTGTGATGGTCATCAATAGGGAGGTAGAAGATTTGGGTGTTGTGAGTTTCATGCAGAGGAGGCATCAATTCTAGAGGGTCTTGAGATCGTTATAGGTGTGATCAGTTTGTTTAATACCCTTCTCTATGAATTTTTTTATTTGAGAGCTTCTCAATCAAATATGTCACCCTCCATAGAACATGATATGGGACTATATATATAGAGGATTCACATGCACCTGGTGTTGACTATGCCAATTAGAGACTAGACCCACTTGTTTGATGTATGTTGGGGATATAGACTTGTGATGTGATAATATCAGTCTCATGGGTATCATTTCATGACATAGATGTATCCATAGGATTTCATCCATGGAATAGAATTTTTTTTATTCCATATATTATTTTATCTACTATTTTGGAGGATAATCATGATTTCAAATGTGAATGGTCATTATACAATTTTGGTTGGAGGGTGGAGTTATAAGATGGGAAGTCAGAGTGCCTATCCCCTTCTATTCATGTTTATTGATTTTTAAGTGCAATCAAGAGAAGATGGGATGATAGATGTTCCCAGAGTCATTGGGGGAGTTCTTATATGTTTTCCCCAAGAAATTTGTGATGCTACCCCCTTAACATGATGTTGATTATGGGATATACTGGTGGCATAGTGGTTCTCCAATTTCGAAGGATACATATTGTATATAACCTTATATGTTGAAGAAGTTTATAGTTTAGAAATGCAATCTGATGTAGCATTGTTTTTTTCCTCCTAGTGTGTCATTGTTGGGTGCTCGAGTGTCATTCTCGAAGAAGGTGGATGGTGGTATGAGGTCGTGTATGTACTACTCGAGTTTGAATTAGGTGATGATCAGGAACTACTTCCCTCTTCCAAGGATAGATGGTCCTCATGGATAGCTAAGAGGGGTGAGTCGGTTTTCTATGATCAACCTATGGTTCTAATATCACCAATTAAGTTTCAAGTAGGGAAATATCCCAATAACGGCCTACAAATTCATGTATGGGCACTAGCTATATGGAAATTTTTCCACGTGTATGTTTAGGACAAGGTAGTTACATTTCCATGGGAATGTGGTGTATCAACATGGTGTGGTAGTAGACACGTCGAAGAATGATGGTGTTGTTTCTTGGGAATCATATAAGAATGTGTAATAGGTCCATAGTTTTCATGGTCTTGTAGGCTATCATTAGTGTTTTCCATGATTTCTCTTGAGATTCAGCCCCATTGATAGCTTTGAATATGATGGACCGATATTTTTTATGGGGTGATAATTGACATTAAGTATTTGGTTATCTAAATGGGATATTGGTTTGTTCTCTAATGCTCCAATTTCTTAAGAAAGGGGTGATATTAGAGGTTCTTTATGATGCTTCCTACCTAGGCTTGGGATGTGTCTCCAAGTAGTAGTGGGCATTGATCCCTTGTGGATCTAGACAGTTAAATCCCAACAAGAATAAATATGACAACCAGTATATAGATCTTGATGCAGTCATCATTGTGCATTAGTTGTGCAAGAATTACCACATTGTGGAGGAAATTATGGTCTTGATAGATCCAATAGTTTAATGTGTAGTTTTTCAAATAATGATATGAACTTGTGGCAATGGGGGTTGAAGGATTTTCTTTAGGACTATGATTTTGATATCCCTTATACCATAGTAAAAGGGAATTTATTGGTCAATGAATTGAGTATAAAATCATAGAAGGAGGTTGTACGAGTGTCATTAGATTCATGGAGAGTATTTTAAGAGTTACCATCCTTGAACATAGATAAAATAACTGAAAATGGTAATGTTTTTTTGTTTAAGATGATGGTATAGTCATCCTTAATGCATCTGGCAGAAAATATTTAGGGGGGAGACTGAGAACCAAAGGTGTTGTGTGATCTTGTTGGCCATGGTCATGCTCTAGAGGGATGGTCAAAAAAATAATAGAGTTGGATTTTGTTTTTTGGGGGTTTTTTTCCCTAGTTAAAATTCATGATGGGGTAATTCATGAGTTTCATAACTCCCCTTTTTTAGTGCACCTAGAAATTTATTAAATTTATCATTTCTTGAGGCTTCAGTTTTTTTAGTATGGTATGTAGCGGATAGTGACTGTGTTTGGGTCAAAGTGATTTTTTTTTCCAGCAGGTGAAGGTCGAGCATCGGGTTCCTTGATGTTTTTTGTTCCCTTGGATGTCCCCTAGTGGATCTGGGATGAAATATCGATAAATTTCATAAATGTTATTCCCATCGATTCGGGGGTCCAGATGTTAACTAGGTGTTCATGGATAAATTAACTAAATTATCACATTTCGTAAAATGAAGGAGTCAGGTGGAGTGGATTCCTATACAATGAGTTATTTGGATAAGGTAGTGAGGTTTCATGGAGTTTTGTAGTCCATTTTCCCAGATCGGGACACATATTATACCTCACGATTTTGGAGGGGAATGAAGCATCATTTTGGAGATCAGTTAATCCCCATCACTACTTCCTACCCGCATACATTTGGGTACATTGAATGGATTATCGATAAACTAGAGGATATGTTGTGGGAATTCATCATTAGCGTGGTTGGTTTGGGGTACAACACATTCCCCTAGTAGAGTATTCTTATAATAATAGCTGTAACTCTTCCAATAGAATTGATTAGTTTTATGATTTGTGTTGAATACCATGACATTATCTGTTATCCTAGAAAGTGGTTATTGAGAAAGCTATTCTATGTCACAATTTAGTAAACAGAAAGGACGAGAAATATCATATTTATCATGAAAGGATGAAATAGTGAAAGATAAGAAGAATACTTTTTTGAATCATATGATGAGGCCCCGGGGACCACATCATCTTAACGGATTCCATCAACAAGGGAATATGTGGTTTGGTAGATGGAGTTTGATTTCCCATAGCTTTTTAGGATACTTTGAGGTGTTTTGGATATTTGAAAAGGTTGAGTACCAGTGAAATTTCCACTATAGTTGAGAGGATCCATGATGTCTTCCATGTATGCCATCTTTGTCAGTTTTTTCACGGTGACTCACATGTCTTTGACTAGGGAGAGTTGTATATTGGGTGTGAAGCGATATTCATGTAGTCACCAACAAGGATCTACAATTGACATGAGAAGATTCAAGGTGGATGAATCATTTAATTTCTTTGGGTTCTATGGAGGCATGGTGACCTGGATAAGAGTACATTAGAGTTGGAAATATAGATGTGTTCTCAATACATAGAGATTATTAAAAAATTTATTGTTCTATATTTTTTTTTGAAATGTGATATGTGAACCCTATTTTTTGAAAATAGATGTTTCCTTTGGTTTAATATATGTGTAGTGTGATATATGATAAATTATTACCATAAAAATTACAGAGTACCAGATATCTAATAGAAACACATTAATAATGATATGATGAAACTTGTACAGTCTAGTCAGTTCTGTCTTGAGAAGATAGTATCTTGACATGGAGGATGGAATTCCATAATTTGTGTTTTTGGGATTGTGTAGTTTGTTGACAACCATAGTTGATGGTTTGAGTTTTATAGAGTTTAATAGGGGTTCATGATTATTGTGTGGTAGTATGATTGTGTGAGTGGAGGAAGCATGTGGTTTTGGTAGTGTGGTTGTGAAGACTATGCATGTGATTTTTTGGATTGGTGTGTTTGGCTAGTGATAGTGTCTGAATTGTGGAGATACTCATGATAGGTGACTTGCAAAGTGGTCATTGAAACCCTTTTTTTCTTTCTAGTCATTGATTTATATTCTCAATCGAGATAATCATTTGGGAGTAATATAATTTCATAGTATGTTCCTTTCCATTTCATTAATTTTTTTGGTTTTCGATGTTGGAGATGTTCATAGGAGGTTATATGAGTTTTCATTCGAGTTGAGGGTGAGTCAAAGCAGTTTTAGGGGATATACATTGTATTACTAGATTACAGTAATTGATTCTTGATTTCAAGGATTGTTCTTTGTGCTCTAAATCAGGTAATATTTTAGGGTTTGAAAAATAAACTAAATTGAATAGTTCTCAATTATTCAGTGGAAACCAACCCTCAGGAAATAATAGACATGAAAGGGGATTACACAACATGCATTCCCCCGCTATTGTAACATTTTATGTGTTTTTCCAGCCACTTGGGTTGAAAAACCCTACAGATGAAGCGGGACTCCATCGACTCCACGATACACATCAACCCCATATTCGACATTTTGAGGGATCCTTCTTCAAGTATTGATTCTTAGCTTCCTTCCATTGATCTGTGGTGGTTCTTCATTGATCCAAGGTGTTTTCTTCCAATGTTCTTGTGGTTTCACTTAGTTTTATCGCTTTTTCCTCCAGTTTTTATTTCCATGTGTTGGAAAATGATCTCCCTTCTTTATAATGAGGGGTTTTCTATGTATAATAATTCATGGTGCCATGGAAACCTCATATGGATATAGATCTTATGAGTGAGGTGATCAGATATCTGTTTTGTGATCTTTTCTCGTTCGAAGAATGTTGACGAACTTTTTAGGTAGGATTTTATTTATTTCCCATCATTTTTTATTCATTAGGGAGGGGTTTATTTTGTTTACTTGTGAATATTTGTTGTTCGAGATTAATAAAGGATAATAATTTTATGAATGAATATGAAAGGGGTATAAGGATTCATTTTTTTATACATTTATAACAGATATGTTGATTATTTTTTTGTGATTATATGGGCTAAACACCCGATTGGAAATTGTGGTCATTGGTGTATTTTCTTACACTGGGTATGAATTTTTTTATTTTTCTTCATGGTCAATATTTTTTTGTAACACCTAAATTTTTAATTTGGATAATCATGTATATCCGAATAATGAATGGATTCCCCTAGATTATAATTTTTCACTAATAACCCCTAAATTAACTGGTGGAATAATATAGGGATTTCTTATTAAATCAAGAATTGTGTTTTTCATTGGTATATGAGGTGATGTGATGTGTGGTATTTCTCTACACTGTGTTGTAGCGTTTTTGTGAACTCGGTTGTGTGTTTTTGGTTGGATTCGGAGGTATTATGAATGGAATCTTAGATAATATGCCAATCTAAATATGCATGGGAATCTCAGGTTAAGGGATTGATTGATTATGGGGTGTATGAGAAGTGTTGTGCAACAAGGATGAAAAATTGGATGGTCTATAATATGTTGTTGGATTGGGTATTGAGTTGGGGGGTTTGTTCTGTTGTAATGGTGTCATTAGGTGAATTAGTTTTAAGAAGGTATGTTGTGATTGGTATGGTTAATTCGCTCATAGTTTTTCTCCGAGTAGAATGAAAAAAGATTAACCCGGTCTAATAAGGATATGGTATGGTGAATCCTTAATGTGAAGTGGGTTATTTTAACATGTATTTCCACCTCATGAATGTTGGTTACTATGTTTATTTATTTATTTTGTGTTGAATATTTCCCATTTAATGACGAATTAAAAAATAATTGTATGATAAAATTTTTAATTGATTTGTTTGGTTGTCTAACAAAATTGATTAGGTTAATGGAAAATAATGAATGGATGTTAAATGGATAGGGAATGTGAAGCCACTTGTTTAGGAACATGGCCTTCTGAAATGATTTTTATATATTCTAGTAAATGCATTTAAATGTAGTATAATAATTAGAAGTTATGTGATTAGGTTGTTTGTTTGAGAACCCATTAGCCGGGCTTAAGTGATTTTTATCATATTGGTATATATTTTTGTTTCCCGTGGGATTTATATACATACCCCAACCTTGTTGAGCACATTTTTTCAAATACCCCCATCACCATAGGGGGAGTATTTCCTAATCATCCTTGTGGGAGCACGGATGGATGACCACCAACTCTACTTTACTCACTCTTCCAGGCAATAATGGGAAAAGATTCCTTTAGATGGTTGTTGTGAGATGTGAGGCCCAAGTGTGTGTGGGTGACATGTGTTGTTCATTAATATGATTCTTCCGGATTATATTTGTTTTGATATCCTATGATTTTTCATGATGAGATGTGGTGTTCCTTCTTATGTGTATTCAGAATGAGATGTTGTATGTTGGATAGTTCTGTGATAAAGGGATGTGATGTGGTTTGTAGACCATGTGGGTGCAGGCGATACTTGATGTTGATTGTCTCCCAGAAGTTTATGGGTGGTAATTGGCGTGGTTAATGAAACAAGTGTCTTCGGGTGGGTTGTGACTTTGTGTATTCAGAATAAGTAGGGCTATTAGGACATCCTCTATTAGGGTGTGAGAGTGTCTAATTAGTAGGGAATTGGTGTGGGTACCCTATAATTGGTTTTATTTATATTACATTACTTGACATTCATTATTTGATGAGAAATAATTAGTGAGGGTGGGATGGTTAGTATACATGTTAGGTGCTACTTGGTTCTACTATTTTCTCATGGGAGAATTAATTTTCTTCTATCATTGGTGCTTGTGAGGCATTTGTTTTCCTACCGAGTATACATGTTTTCTCACACGACGTATATAAAACTGCTTTTATTTTTCTAGGAGGATTACGTGAACCATGATGGGCATTACTAGCTTGGGCCTTGGGACAGTTTCTGAGTGTATGCTTTATCTCTACATTTGGGTATTTCACTTTGGATACTTTATTTTATTTGTATCTATTCTATTCCCACATGCAAGTGGAATGGTTTATGTCTTTCTTTTATATTTCTATAATAGCTTTTTTGTGTATGATCCATATTATCTCCTGAACTTATTTCCATGTGTAAGGAAATTCCTCCCATATTGTGAGATTTTTATACGAATAGTGATAGTATCAAACCTAGGGCCTATTGGATTGGGGAATGTGATTATCATATTCCTTTATTCTTTACCATCTTAGGAGGGGATTATTTTGTGGGAGGGTCATGGGAGAATGGTATCAATGCTGATGATTGAGAGAGATGATGATGTTTGGAGATTGGAACAATGAGGATTGCGTGAGATTGTAGGGAAACAATGTCAGATGATCTTTTTTCATTACATTATGTAGGGAAGACAAGCTAGGAGTCTGGATTTTAGGGCCCCCAAGGATCTGACGCAAGGCCTCTGAGCCTACTAAGCCACCATGTGATTCTATTCCATCTATAGATTCTAGACCCTAGGAAATTTACATGCATCATAATTATATGAGTCCTTGTTTGAGTTGGATTTTTTGGGGAAAGTAGAAATAAATAAAGAAATGAATTAAATGAGTTAAAATAAATCAGAATGAAAATATATAATACTATTTTTAGGGAATTATTTGATTAACATTTAGATATGGATCATTATGGCATCTCACCTTTTTATTACATAACTTTTCATTACATTTTTCAAACAAAGTTTCATTAATGTCCAGTGTCTTGGAAATCAGGAACATACTACATGAAAAACAACATAAAATATTATTCTAATCCACTTCTAAGGATTTATCATAAGTTCATCCTAGAAAAAATTACTACATCTCATAACTTGGAGACATACATTCAAATGAAAGGGTGAGCAGAAGGACCCGTAAGATAAACAAGGGAATTAGTTTAGTTGTGGAATCAATAAGAACATGAATAAAAACATATGGACATGAGAAATTGAATTATAGGAATATAAAAATAAAAAAAAATTAATAAAAACATGAATATGTCACTACAAAATTTCATTTATACATTCATGAATATATCGCCAAGGATAATTCCCAAGGTGTCATAAAAATTACCAAGCTTATTTACCAAGGTATCATGAAATTTGTCATCTCTAGAGATTAATTCCTTACCCAATGCATTGGAGAGCTATATTGGAGCACCATTAATATTCATTTACTTTCATGTGTTCCACATAGATCATAATAATACATTTCATAAATAACCCAAATAAAATCAATGAAATGGGTTTCGAGTCAAAATCATAACGTTTAAAAAAGCATAAAAATAAGATCACTGTGTGATTTACAACCCAAGGAAAGGGAGTGAGTGTTATATGTATGTCAATTACAGAATCAAATATAACATATTTATATATTTATGAACACTCTTAAAAATGAAATTGTTCTGGGTATTCACGTAAATAAAACAAGATAATTTCTTGAGAGAAAGAGAGAAATTTGAGACATAATTTCTGCAGCATAACGACTATATTACATGGTTTTATAAAAAATTAAAATGAGAGGGGAAAAGGGTCAAACAATCATAAATAATTCATAATAAATTATAAATTATGAATAAAATGGATATATTAACATGTAATAGAAATTTGAATTACATACCATATTAAAAGGAATCATGACAGAAAAAAAAGATGTGATTTCTTTCAAATGATATTTGGTAGCCTAATGATGTAACATAAAAATTCTGAAAAAAAAAATTATGAGAGAGGAATGGGTATCTAAACAATTTTACATGAAATTAAAATTAATTAGAACATATAAGAACATACACTCAACAAAAAGAGATGTAAACTAGAAGACACATCATAAGGAAGTCATGACTTAAAAAGAGAATGGTGAATGAATCCCTTACCTTGAAGTGTAACTTCGAATGCTTGAAGGTCAGAACCTTGGGAGGCTTGAGGGAACCTTTGGAGGACTCTTTGGGAGGTAAGGATACGAAAACATAATTTAAGGTTATTTTGGAATGAAATTAAGGAGGGAAATGGCTTGGTATTTATAGGGAATGTGAGTGAATAATTATTAATTTCCAAGGGACACCTCCTCAGTGGAATTAGCAAAACCATGGGCATTCCCATGGCATTTTCCCATGGTATTGGCCACTTGGGACACCTTATAGTATATATCACTATTCGTAAGTCTACCAGAAAGCTTACATCATCATTACATCATTAATGATGTCATTAAACACCAGAAACTCAAAACTGCATTTTAACTATTCACAGAAAATTCAACTGTTTCAGAAAAATCCCTAAAATTCACCCTAACCAAATATCAATGATCTGAACAAAAAAATTAACTCCACTATAAGAAATTAATTTTCTAAATATTTTTAATTTTATTTTTAAAAAAAATCATTTTTTATTCCAAATATACAACATGAAAACTATAACTTATTTTTTAACACCTTAAAAAGTAATCAAATTCCCATAAAATTATCGTATAACAATAAAACAATAAAGTAACTATTTATGATTAAATTTTATGAAAATAAATTTCTATTTTAAATTATAAAATTAATTATAAAATTTTTAATAAAATTTTTATGATATACAAAAATACCAAAACATATACTATTATCATTTTTTCACTTTAAGAGGCCTAAAATGTATTTATACATTCAGTGGTGAAGTTTCTATTTTTTTGTCAAATTACTATTCAATGCTATTCATATGGGTATGTTACTATTACTAATTTACTATTCAATAAAAACAATTTTGATCTTATTAGACTCAAAATTTCTCATTGATCATAACTGTAGAAGACCATTTTTTTTAAAATCATAACACATTATTAATTATTTAATGAATACAAAAACATTTTAAAATACCACTTTTTTTCTAATTTCTTCAATAATATAAATACTATATTTATTTGGATATTTGAAATTCACAAACTTTTCCATAGGAATAAATATCAATTTTATTTATTTAAAAGAATTACACAATGTATCTATGGTCTCATTACACATCCCCTTATAAAACCAGTATAGGACCTAATTGAAAGGTGTGCTATGGTGATAGAATCATGGGTTGGCTCAGACAATATTGTCCGAGTGGTGATTTCTTTCTGGTTTAACTTCTCCCTTAGTAGATTCCGTTCAGTTTCATATATTGAAGTTCGGCTTGGGCTTGGTCCAGACCAAAGCCTAGTGATGATACCTACTTACCAAGGTCCGACAGATGGGCTTCATATTGATTGAGTCTACTAGATGAGGCCATTCAATCTTTTTTCTGTATTAATTAACCAAGATAACTGTATTTATAAAAACAAAACTTTAAGATTATAGTTTCCAATGTTCATATTAACCAACGATCATATAACAGTCGAAACACAATGGTCACATTTTAATTACGCCCAGAAAAGTTGATAACAAATATAATTAAAAGTTCGGGTCATTACAATCATTTTCCTCATCCACAAGTGTCTCATAATGATGTGGTTTTGTGTGTAGATCAGATTGATTGATAGAGGTTTGATCTAGTATTGGGGGATTACATGAGGAAGAGGACATTGAATTCTATCTAGTCTCCAGTTTTGGGGATTTAAAATGGAATAATTTTGGAAAAAATAGATAGATATCTTTCTCAATGATCTTGATATAACCATCAGTTTGATTCAGGACGTGATAGAGTATAGGGTTCCTCATTGGTTATAGTTTCCAACGAAAGGTCTAAGGCACTAGGACCTTATGTTTTTCATTCGGTAGGGTGTTGACCTCAAAAGATTCCATTATGGACTTCTTGTGCTAGTTATTTCTGTGCTTTTCTTATGGGATTGGGGAAGGATTGTTTCTTCAATGGAGTTTTCATCCGTCTAATGAATCAGAGCCAATGTATTTTCAAGCATATTTTGGTGGAAGTGGAAATTTTTAGCACCATCGTTAATAATAGTTTCCAATCACACTGTTTCAACAGTTTGGGCAGTTGGATCATGCACCACTGAGGGGAGATGGAGCTGTTTGAGGCTGACTTCAGGATGATACTCACATTTAGTGACCTCGGCTCGGGTGTGGTGGTGTATTGGGTCATCAACAGATAGGCAGATGAGTTGGACATGGTCTGTTTCACACACTGAAGGTAGGAGTTCCATAGGGTCCTGTTATCATAAGAGGAATGTTATGTTTATTTAGAACCCTTATTTTTCCTTCATTTTATTCGGGAGATTCGCACTCCATTATTGGACCCTCTATAGCCCACGCTTTAGGAGTATACAAAGACAGGATTCTCATGACATGGGTGTTGACTATAACAGTTGGAGTCCAAAAAAACTTGTTTGATGCATTATTGTGATATAGACTGATGAGGGGACTACATTAGTCCAATGGGGATATTTTATTTCCAAACATGAATCCATATGATTTCATTATCAGAAGAGACTAGTTTAAATCCTTATATGTTGTTATCGACTACTCCTAGAGGAGAGTCATTTTCTCATATGTGGATGGTTAGTGTGTGGTCTTCCTTTGGGAATGGAGTTTTTGTGAGAGAAGTAATTATCTGGATAACCTTATCTCCTTACAAGATGCATTGTGAGTGGAATTGGTAGAAATTGGTATGGTAGAGGTTCCCAGAGTCATTGGGGAGTTCCTCTATATTTCTCTATAAGAGGTTGTGAAACTACCCATTTGATGTGATGTTCAGTTCAGGATAGACTTATATCCCACTTCTTCTCCAATTTTGATGGATCCTTATCAGATGAAACCTTATTTGTTTTAGTTTTTGATATTTTAGATAGACTATCATATTTAGAATGGGATTATCTATCCCATTGTCTCATCATGGGGTTGTCCAGGGTTTTTCTCCAATAACATGGATTGTGGTTTTAGGTTGTTTATACACTAACAGATGTTGAATTAGTTGAAATTCTTTAACGGTTACCATCATCCATGGACCAAATATATTTTCAACTGGGTAAGAGGGTTTATTTGTCCTTAAAATATCATCATGTGGTCTTGATATGACTTGTGAAGGGTGAATGAGGGTGATATCGAGAAGACATCCTTAAGATGAAAGTATGAGCACATCGAGTTTTTAGTCATGCCATTTGGTGTTATGAATATATCAGTTGTGTTCATGGGGCTTATGATCACCATGTTATATGAGTTCTTAGATTGGTTCCTCATCATATTCATTAATGATATCTTGATCTACTCAATGATAGAGGTGGATCATTCCGAGAATCTTAGAACAATCTTTCATGTTTCCTTACTCCAGAAGATCTATGAATTTTTTTTAATGTTTATGATTTATACATAGGATCTAAATTTACCTGGGCATGTGGTGTCTCATTAGGGTGTGAAAGTGGACCGGTCGAAGATTGAAGTTGTTTTTTCATGGGTAAAACCCAAGAATGTGGCAGAGTTTCATGATTTCCATTGTCATGTAGTATTTTATTAGATGTATGTTCCCCATTTTTCTCGAGTTTCAGACCCTTATAAATCATTAACAAGGAAGGACCAAGAATTTGTGTTGATTGAACAGTGAAAAGAAGTGTTCGGTTATTTGAAGGTGAATTTTCTTAGTGCTCAGGTGCTCTAGCTTCCTGAGTAATGGGTGATGTTTAAGGTGTTTTGTGTGGATTTGTAACGCCCGGACTTTTTTGAGGTATGCGTTCAATTTTAAATTTTTATTTCATAAATTAATTGTATGTTTATTTAAATTGTTGGGTTATAGAACGGGCTGAACCCGATGCGGGTCGCCCGTTGTGGCAGCGATGTGTGCGCGCGAGCCCTACATCGCTCGACGCATGGGCAGGGCACGGGCGAAGCCGTGCAACTTCGCCGATTGATACGCGTTCCCGATGCGCGTACGTTAAATAACCGGATAAAAATGTATTTCGGATTTCTTGGTTATTATTATATTATTTTTATTACTTCTATTGGATTATTACCATTATTATTAAAATATTTCTATTGTTACAATTATCATTATTATTATTGATATTATTATTAATGTTATGTTTTTATTATTGTTATTATTATCATATAATTATTATGATATTATTATTATTATTGCTAATATGTTATTATTATTGTTATGCGGTTATTATTATTAAGATTTTGATAATTATTATTACTAATAATATTATTATTTATAATGATTTTATGATATTTAATATTATGATATTATATCAATTTGTTTAACTTATTTTTACCCCATGTCTAACCCTAGCCGCCGCCCCCTTTTTCTCTCTTTTTATTTTATTTTTTCTTTTCTCTTCCTTCTCTTCTTATTCTCTTCTTCTTCTCTCCTCCTGCTCGGCCTCACCCTCACGCCGCACCTCCTGCATCTGCGCTCCCCTCTCCCCACTCTTCTTCTTCCTCCCGCCCCTCTCTCCCTCTCCTCTACTTTTCGCCGCTCCTGCACCTCCCGCCGGACCTGCATCGGCCACGCCTCCGCCTCGTCTTACTGCTCCTCCTGCAACCGCAACGGACCGCCGCCCCTGCCGCTGCTCTTCTTCCCCTCCTTATCTTCTTCTTCTCTTCTTCTTCCCTCCTTCCTCTTCTTTCTCTTCTCCTTCTCCTCTTCTTCTTCTTCTTTCTTTCCTCCTCCTCTCCTTCCTCTTTTCTTCTTCTCCCCCTGCCGCCAGATCACCCTCTCTGCTACTCTCCGTCCAGACGGCGCGCCCCTTCCTCCTCTCCTCCTCTTCCTCCTTTCTTCTTCTCTTCTTCTTCTTCTCCTCTTCTCCTCCTTCTCTCTTCTTCTTCTTCTCTTCTTCCTCCTTTCTTATTCTTCTTCCCTTTATTTCCTTCCTCTTCTTCCCGTTCCGGCACCCCTGTTCGGCGCCTCCTCCTCCCGCGCAGGTCTGTTTTCTTTTTATTTTATTTATTTTATTTTATTATTTTAAGTTATCTAATAAGATATTTTGTTTTATTTTGTTAATATTATTAATATGTTAGTTATTATATCATTTAATATGTTATTATTATAATTATGTAAATGATAATATTATTATTATTATATTATTATTGTTATTATTATTATTATTATGATATTGTTGTTATTATTATTATTATTACGGTATTATTATTATTATTATTATTATTATTATCATATTATTATTATTATTATTATGTTAGTAATACTATTATTATTATACTACTATTGTTATTATTATTATTATTATTATGATATTACTATTAGTAATATTAATATTATTGTTATTATTATTATTTATAATTAGTATTATTATTACTATTATTATTGCTATTGTTATTATATTATTACTGTTAATCTATTATGTTATTATTATTATTATTACTAGTATACTATATTATTACTGCTACTATTATTATTATTATATTTTCATCATTTTATTATGTTATTATTATTATTAATAATATTATTATTATGTTATTGCTTTTATTATTATCATCATTATTATTACGTTATTTTTTTTTTCTCTGAACCGTTGAGCGTTCTGCTGTTTTTAGGACCTGGTTGACAGCTCAAGACGGTGCGACCGCGGCGCAACTGGAGTCCTGCGCCGTGTCTTTTTTTCGCGCCCGTCTGAGGTAGGTGGTTCCGCACTCAAGTATGGGTTTATAATCCTTTTCTTGCACTCCTAGTTAATCAAATGTTTTATCCCCTGTTTACATACTATGAACTTTTTCCCCTTATTAAAAAAATGTCATGTGTTTATTACTTGGACCTAGTCAAAACTTTGAATGTCCTTTTTTCTCTATCTTTTAAAATAGTTATCAGCAAGTTTTAAAAGTACTGTTTTGGTTTACCTGATTGAAGAAAAGAAAAAGGATGTTGTTTATTTTCAAACTGTGCTACTGGTTTTATTTAGCGTGCTTGCAATACATACTATGTTTTGAAAAACTATGGTGTGCGTGTGGTATTTTCAAAAGAAAGAATATCAGTGTGCGGGTGATATGGCAGGTGTTTTCTAAATTGGGTGAGCACAAGGAGGGAAGCCTGGGTATTAGGTGGGTGGACTAGGACTAGTGAGCTGGTAGTCCGGAGATGACTCGACCCGGTTTCACTGGCAGGTTTGACGATTGCAACACTAACTAAACATATGATATCTGAGGGTCGTGGCCTTCTAAGCCACGTGTTCTGAGGGTCGTGGCCTTCTAAGCCACGTTTTCTGAGGGTCGTGGCCATCTAAGCCACGTTTCACTGAGACACGATGTCCTAGGGTTCCACTGTTACTAGTATCCTTAGGGCCTTCCCATCCTCTGGTGCTACTGATGCTTGTGCGCACACTGATCCGTGATATTTATACCATTTGAACTTCATTCTGGTATTTGACATGAACCGTTTTTCTTTAAAATCATTTTGTGAAAATCTTTCATTTATTTTTGCACCTTTTACTTTATACAGCATTGCAAATGGATTTTTCTCTTTATACTTGTGCGTGGAATCTTTCTTGGTGATATCCTGCTGGGCGATTGCTCACACCCTACTTACACCTTTGGGTGTAAGTAGATCTGTTTACTTCTGACACAGGTAGGGGTCCAGCTTTTGGGAGCAGTGGTTCAGGTTGCTAGCCAGACTATCTACGTGGCATTTTGGTGGTGGCCTAGAGGCGGTGTCCTTATGTCGGGCGACAGTCCTTATGTTGGTTTTTGGTTGTCTTGTTTTGGTGTTATTTGGGTTTTGAGTACTTGTGAACCAAAGACCTGTTTGGTTATCTACATGTTTGACTGTAACCTTTATCTCTGTTTGGTTTACTTTGGTTGGCTACTTTATATTTATTCACTCGGGTAAATCATTCCAAAGGTTTATTTTGATACCCGGGCACTTGTGCCAGCCCGTGGGGATAGGGAACGCCCTTCGGGCCTTGCCGCGGGCCGAGTCGGGCGTCGGTTCGGATGGCGACCCGATTCGGTTCGTGACAAAATGGTATCAGAGGCAGGTTTTCTTGGTGGTTTATGTTATTTGGGATGAGTTGGGTTGTACACGAGTTGGGTCTGTCGGGGCTCGGAATTCGTGTTGCGAGTAGGGTGCCTGGCCAGCACGCCTCGTGACAGATGCTGAGTCACCATGGGATGTCAGGGTGCTTGTTTCACTTTCTTTCTGGGTGGGACGTGCAGGCTGCAGACTGTGCGTGGACACCAGATAAGGAAAGTAAAGCTTTTATATGGATTTGTTTCTACATGATTGCGTTATTGATGAATAATTATCTTGTTGGAAAATTTATTCCCTTTTTATTGATGGTTTCCTTTCTTGATTGCTGTTTTTTTTTCAGTAAGATGCCTCCCCGGAGAGTTCCCATGCATCCACGGGAGGAAGCCGGAGAGAGTTCTCCCGCGCTGCTTGATCAGAGATTTGTTGAGGCGATGGTCCGAGCCGTTCAGGATTTAGGACAAGGGGCGACTCCTGCCCCCGCCCCTGTTCCAGCTAGAGGGGAAGATTTTGGCTCCAGAAAGGATAGAGCTCAGGAGTTTCTGAGGAGAAAACCTCCTTCTTTTCGAGGTGGTTCAGAACCTCAGGAGGAAGAGGAGTGGCTTGAGAAGATAGAACGTATGTTCGATTTCCTTGACACACCTGAGGAAGTCAGGGTGAAGTGCGCCTCGTTCCAGCTGGAAGGATCCAGTCGCAAATGGTGGGAATCAGTGGTCCAGGCTGGGAAGCACGAGCACATGAGCTGGAAGGATTTCAAGGGCATATTCAACGAGCAGTATTGTCCAGAGTTTGTAGCCTATGCTAGATCTCGGGAGTTCATGGAGCTATCGCAGGGGAATCAGACAGTGATGGAGTATGCGAATCGCTTTGCTGAACTGGTACGGTACGCACCTGAGATAGTTTCGAGCGAATTCTTGAAAGATCGGAAGTTTGAGAAGGGCCTTCGACCAGAAATCACTCCAAGGTTTTCTTGTTCAAGCTGAAGACTTATGCTGAGGTGGTCGATCATGCTTGTATGGCCGAGATTGACCAGAGGGGAAAGTCGGGGTTTTCTGGATCAGTGTCAGGGCTTGGCAGTAGCAGTTCATCTGAGAAGAAAAGGAAGCGTGATGAGCAGTGGAAGAAGGGTGATGGCAGCTCAGGTCATCCTCCCAGGCAGTTTTCATCTGGGGCTTCTGGTGCAGGGTCTGTTGTGTGCCATCAGTGCGGAAGGGCAGGGCACATCCGACCTGTTTGTCCATACCCTCCCAGACCATGCCATGGATGTGGAGTGGTGGGACATCTACAGCGCTTCTGCAGGACTGCACGCCCTTATCAGAGTGGGGCTGGATCAGTGGCTTCTAGAGGGGTATCAGTTCAGTCAGAGCCGACCAGGACGACAGGATCTCGGTTTGGTGGGCGTGGTGGTAGGACCGGATCGTCTTCAGGGCAGAGCCATATCAGGGCGGAGCCTCAGGCGAGCGGTCGCTCTCAGGCAGGGACCAGGCAACTGCATGCTGTGGATCAGGCACCAGCGGGATCTGATGCAGGGCCTTCGACGGTTCGAGGTACTATTCTGGTTGCATCTTCTATAGCTGCAGTTTTATTTGATACTGGTGCTTCAGTTTCTTTTATATCTGCTCGTTTTGTTAATCTGCTGAACCTACCATCCGAGCTTTTATCGTGTGCTATGGAGTTGGTAACGCCGTTGGGGAAAAAGAGGGAGCAAGGCCTTAAGTGCCGATCGTGCGCACTCTCCGTGTCGGGAGTCGAGATGGAATGGGATTTCTTGGTCCTTGACATGGACCTATTTGATGTGATCCTCGGTATGGACTGGCTGGTGCGCTTCCAGGCGCACATTGATTGCTATCAACGCCGAGTCAGCTTTACAGCACCAGATGGGACTCCTCAGCTTTTTCACGGAGAATGGGATCCTCGGTCGGGACGTGCGGGACCTCCACTCCCTGAGCTTGGAAATATTTCTTACTAGTTGTCATCGCTCGCGCTGGAGGACGATGGTGGTGTTTCACAGGGCGGGTTACCTCGTGTAGTGGATGAGTTCCCAGAGGTTTTCCCAGATGATTTTTCTGGCTTACCCCCAGAGCGAGACCTGGAGTTCTCGATTGAGTTGGCGCCGGGAACACAGCCTATATCTCTTCCCTCATATCGCATGGCCCCCACCGAATTGAGGGAATTAAAGATACAGCTGGACGATTTGGAATCCAAAGGATTCATTCGCCCGAGCGTCTCTCCTTGGGCCGCACCGGTTTTATTCGCGAAGAAGGCCGATGGAACCCTTCGGTTGTGCATTGATTACCGGAAGCTGAACAAAGTAACCATCAAGAATAAATACCCTTTGCCTCGGATTGACGATTTGTTTGACCAGCTGAAGGGGGAAAAGTGGTTCTCCAAGATTGATTTGCATTCGGGATACCACCAGCTCAGGGTGAGAGAAGCAGATATCCCGAAGACGGCTTTCCGAAGCAGGTACGGTCACTTCGAGTACTTGGTCATGCCTTTCGGACTGACGAATGCTCCTGCAGTTTTTATGGCACTCATGAATAGGGTGTTCCACCAATATCTCGACTCATTTGTCGTGGTATTCGTGGATGACATCCTGGTCTACTCTGGATCTGAGGAGGAGCATGAGCACCACTTGCGCGTTGTTTTGGGCACCTTGCGAGATCACCGCTTGTATGCCAAACTCTCTAAGTGCACTTTCTGGATCAGGGAACTGAAGTTTCTGGGGCATGTCGTTTCAGAACAAGGGGTTTCAGTGGATCCTGAAAAGATCAGAGCAGTTATGTCTTGGGAGCAGCCGAGAAATGTGTTTGAGATCAGGAGTTTTCTGGGCTTGGCTGGTTATTACAGGCGCTTCGTCCGGGACTTCTCACGGCTTGCCTCCCCCATGACCGCACTCACCCGGAAAGGGGTGAAGTTTGAGTGGAGCCCACAGTGCCAGACATCTTTTGAGGATCTGAAGGGATGGTTGACCACCACACCTGTGTTGACCTTACCGGAGTCAGGAAAGGGCTATGTGGTGTACTGTGATGCGTCAGGTACGGGCCTTGGATGTGTGCTCATGCAGGATGACCATGTGGTGGCTTATGGTTCTCGCCAACTCCGGCCGCATGAGAAGAACTATCCGACTCACGACTTAGAGTTGGCGGCAGTTATGCATGCTTTGAAGACGTGGCGCCACTATCTTTTTGTGGAGAAGTTTGTGGTCTATTCTGACCACAAGAGCCTGGCCTATATTTTCTCTCAGAGGGATCTCAATTTGAGGCAGCGCCGCTGGGTCGAGTACCTGCAGGGTTTTGATTTTGATATTGTCTATACCCCTGGCAAGGGTAATGTGGTAGCTGACGCATTGAGCAGAAAAGTACCAGTGCAGGCGTTGAAGAAGTCCAGCGATGAGTGGACTTTGATGGGGCTCTTCGATCAGTTGCATTTGGAGAGCAGGGAGCACAGTGGAGGTACTTTCTTGGCTAGCATCTAGTTGACTCCTGCCCTTCTAGAGTTGATTCAGCAGGAGCAGCCTGGTGATGAGTTTTGTCAGCGATCTATGCAGTTTCTTCATGGTGGGGAGACTCCTTCTGATTGGTCTTTGTCTTCCCAGAGGGTCCTATGCTTCAAGGGTCGTGCTGTAGTGCCGTTGTCTCTGCGAAAGGTGGTGATGCAGGATAACCACCAGTCTCAGTGGGCCGTCCATCCTGGTACCACCAAGATGTACTACGATGTTCGCTGGCAGTTCTGGTGGCCAGGTATGAGACGGGACATAGCCGACTTCGTATCCCGATGTTACACTTGCCAGCAAGTGAAAGCAGAACATCAGAGACCATCTGGCCTACTCCAGCCATTACCCATTCCTACCTGGAAGTGGGAAGAGGTCGCCATGGACTTCATCATTGGCCTGCCTCGTACACCTCGAGGGAGGAATGCTATCTGGGTGGTAATTGACCGTTTGACCAAGTCTGCTCACTTCATTCCGATCAGAGACACAGCGAAGGTAGAGGAACTGGGCCGCTTGTACGTTCAGGAGGTGGTCAGACTTCATGGTGTGTCGTCGGCAGTTGTTTCTGACAGGGACCCCCGCTTCACATCACGGTTTTGGGGAGGCCTCCAGAAGGCTTTGGGGTCGCAGATTAAGATGAGCACGGCATACCATCCGCAGACCGATGGCCAGACGGAACGGGCGAATCAGATTCTGGAAGACATGCTCCGGGCCTTTGTGCTAGATTTTGGATGCTCATGGGATGGCCATTTGGGGCTGGTCGAGTTTGCTTACAATAACAGTTACCAGTCTTCCATCAGAATGGCACCCTTTGAGGCGCTCTATGGCCGGCCTTGTCGGTCTCCTCTGTGTTGGGCTGAGGTAGGAGAGGCCTCGCTCTTGGGACCGAGTCTTGTACAGGAGACGTCTGAGAAGGTCAAGCTGATTAGGCAGCGGTTGTTGACAGCTCAGAGTTGCCATTAGTCTTATGCAGATCAGAGGCGGCGGGACCTTGAGTTTTCAGTGGGGGACAGAGTGTTTCTGAAAGTGGCACCTCGCTTGGGTCACCGTTGTTTGGGGAAACAGGGGAAGCTGACACCGAGATTTGTCGGACCATTCGAGATTATTGAGCGGATTGGCAAGGTGGCATACAGGTTAGCTTTTCCCTCACAGTTGACGTCGATTCACGACGTATTTCATGTCTCCCAACTGAAGAAGTACAACCCCGACCCGTCGCATGTGCTGAATTGGGAGGAGCTGGAGATAGAGCCCGACTTGTCTGTGGTCGAGCGACCAGTGCGTATAGTGGACTCTCGGGAAAAGGTGCTACGTGGAAAGTCCATTCCTCTGGCCCATGTTCTTTGGCAGCACGGGAATGACGAACACGAGACTTGGGAGCGGAAGTCATGGGTTGAGCAGGAGTACCCATTTCTATTCTCTGATCAGGCTTTGAGCTGACTTTCCGAGGGCGGAAAGTTTTCATGGTGGGGAGAATTGTCATGCCCAGACTTTTTTGAGGTATGCGTTCAATTTTAAATTTTTATTTCATAAATTAATTGTATGTTTATTTAAATTGTTGGGTTATAGAACGGGCTGAACCCGATGCGGGTCGCCCGTTGTGGCAGCGATGTGTGCGCGCGAGACCTACATCGCTCGGCGCATGGGCAGGGCAAGGGCGAAGCCGTGCAACTTCGCCGGTTGATACGCGTTCCCGATGCGCGTACGTTAAATAACCAGATAAAAATGTATTTCGGATTTCTTGGTTATTATTATATTAATTTTATTACTTCTATTGGATTATTGCCATTATTATTAAAATATTTCTATTGTTACTATTATCATTATTATTATTGATATTATTATTAATGTTATGTTTTTATTATTGTTATTATTATCTTATAATTATTATGATATTATTATTATTATTGCTATTATGTTATTATTATTGTTATGTGGTTATTATTATTAAGATTTTGATAATTATTATTACTAATAATATTATTATTTCTAATGATTTTATGATATTATATCAATTTGTTTAACTTTTTTTTACCCCATGTCTAACCCTAGCCGCCGCCCCCTTTTTCTCTCTTTTTATTTTATTTTTTCTTTTCTCTTCCTTCTCTTCTTATTCTCTTCTTCTTCTCTCCTCCCGCTCGGCCTCACCCTCACGCCGCACCTCCTGCATCTGCGCTCCCCTCTCCCCACTCTTCTTCTTCCTCCCGCCCCTCTCTCCCTCTCCTCTACTTTTCGCCGCTCCTGCACCTCCCGCCGGACCTGCATCGGCCACGCCTCCGCCTCGTCCTGCAGCTCCTCCTGCAACCGCAACGGACCGCCGCCCCTGCCGCTGCTCTTCTTCCCCTCCTTATCTTCTTCTTCTCTTCTTCTTCCGTCCTTCCTCTTCTTTCTCTTCTCCTTCTCCTCTTCTTCTTATTCTTTCTTTCCTCCTCCTCTCCTTCCTCTTTTCTTCTTCTCCCCCTGCCGCCAGATCACCCTCTCCGCTACACTTCGTCCAGCCGGCGCGCCCCTGCCTCCTCTCCTCCTCTTCCTCCTTTCTTCTTCTCTTCTTCTTCTTCTCCTCTTCTCCTCCTTCTCTCTTCTTCTTTTTCTCTTCTTCCTCCTCTCTTATTCTTCTTCCCTTTCTTTCCTTCCTCTTCTTCCCGTTCCGTCACCCCTGTTCGGCGCCTCCTCCTCCCGTGCAGGTCTGTTTTCTTTTTATTTTATTTATTTTATTTTATTATTTTAAGTTATCTAATAAGATATTTTGTTTTATTTTGTTAATATTATTAATATGTTAGTTATTATATCATTTAATATGTTATTATTATAATTATGTAAATGATAATATTATTATTATTATATTATTATTGTTATTATTATTATTATTATGTTATTGTTGTTATTATTATTATTATTACGGTATTATTATTATTATTATTATTATTATTATTATCATATTATTATTATTATTATTATGTTAGCAATACTATTATTATTATACTACTATTGTTATTATTATTATTATTATTATGCTATTACTATTAGTAATATTAATATTATTGTTATTATTATTATTTATAATTAGTATTATTATTACTATTATTATTGCTATTGTTATTATATTATTACTGTTAATCTATTATGTTATTATTATTATTATTATTATTACTAGTATACTATATTATTACTGCTACTATTATTATTATTATATTTTCATCATTTTATTATGTTATTATTATTATTTTTAATATTATTATTATGTTATTTCTTTTATTATTATCATCATTATTATTACGTTAATTTTTTTTTCTCTGAACCGTTGAGCGTTCTGCTGTTTTTAGGACCTGGTTGACAGCTCAAGACGGTGCGACCGCAGCGCAACTGGAGTCCTGCACCGTGTCTTTTTTCCGCGCCCGTCTGAGGTAGGTGGTTCCGCACTCAAGTATGGGTTTATAATCCTTTGCTTGCACTCCTAGTTAATAAAATGTTTTATCCCCTGTTTACATACTATGAACTTTTTCCCCTTATTAAAAAAATGTCATGTGTTTCTTACTTGGACCTAGTCAAAACTTTGAATGTCCTTTTTTCTCTCTCTTTTAAAATAGTTATCAGCAAGTTTTAAAAGTAATGTTTTGGTTTACCTGATTGAAGAAAAGAAAAAGGATGTTGTTTATTTTCAAACTGTGCTACTGGTTTTATTTAGCGTGCTTGCAATACATACTATGTTTTGAAAAACTATGGTGTGCGTGTGGTATTTTCAAAAGAAAGAATATCAGTGTGCGGGTGATATGGCAGGTGTTTTCTAAATTGGGTGAGCACAAGGAGGGAAGCCTGGGTATTAGGTGGGTGGACTAGGACTAGTGAGCTGGTAGTCCGGAGATGACTCGACCCGGTTTCACTGGCAGGTTTGACGATTGCAACACTAACTAAACATATGATATCTGAGGGTCGTGGCCTTCTATGCCACGTGTTCTGAGGTTCGTGGCCTTCTAAGCCACGTTTTCTAAAGGTCGTGGCCATCTAAGCCACGTTTCACTGAGACACGATGTCCTAGGGTTCCACTGTTACTAGTATCCTTAGGGCCTTCCCATCCTCTGGTGCTACTGATGCTTGTGCGCACACTGATCCGTGATATTTATACCATTTGAACTTCATTCTGGTATGTGACATGAACCGTTTTTCTTTAAAAGAATTTTGTGAAAATCTTTCATTTATTTTTGCACCTTTTACTTTATACAGCATTGCAAACGGATTTTTCTCTTTATACTTGTGCGTGGAATCTTTCTTGGTGATATCCTGCTGGGTGATTTCTCACACCCTACTTACACCTTTGGGTGTAAGTAGATCTGTTTACTTTTGACACAGGTAGGGGTCCAGCTTTTGGGAGGAGTGGTTCAGGTTACTAGCCAGACTATCTACGTGGCATTTTGGTGGTGGCCTAGAGGCGGTGTCCTTACGTCGGGTGACAGTCCTTAGGTTGGTTTTTGGTTGTCTTGTTTTGGTGTTATTTGGGTTTTGAGTACTTGTGAACCAAAGACTTGTTTGGTTATCTACATGTTTGACTGTAACCTTTATCTCTGTTTGGTTTACTTTGGTTGGCTGCTTTATATTTATTCACTCGGGTAAATCGTTCCCAATGTTTATTTTGATACCCGGGCACTTGTGCCAGCCCGTGGGGATAGGGAATGCCCTTCGGGCCTTGCCGCGGGCCGAGTCGGGCGTCAGTTCGGATGGCGACCCGATTCGGTTCGTGACAGGCTTCCCATCTGGGCCTAGGATAAATCTTCATGCCTCATCAGGTGGTATTATCTTATGTATCTAAGAAGTTATTTCCCTATAATCATAACTATTCCACCCACGACCTATTTCTAGAAGTGATCATTTTTTTGGTGAAGTTGTGGAGGAATTACATAATTGAGGAGAACATTGAGGTATTCATGGATAATAAGAGTTTGAGGTATATCATTTTCCAGTGAGATATGAACTTTCCAAAGTTTAGGTGGATTGAATTTCTTTAGGAATACAATTTCTAGATCTCTTACCTCTCGAGAATGGGTAATGATATGGATGATGCTTTGAATTGAATTTCATAGAAGTAGGTTGTTCAGGAGTCTGAAAATTTTGGTACAATGATAGAAGAGATTGAAATATTTCACATATATGGAAGAGGGGATAATGGTACGAGAAACTCCTCCCCAAGTAGTTCGGGAAAGGACATGAAGGTGTGCGGGGTTCGGCATGATGAGGGGCCCCCGCCCGTGGATGCTAATCAGGACAGGCAAAGGGAGGGGGAGGCTGTTAGGCAGGTCCCTTAGGATCCTTCTGAAGCATTGCTGGGGGTCACTCCATCAACAACTGAGGGAGCTGTTCTGAAGGTTGATATCAAAGGACTTGTCACCAGTGAGTATGTACATCAAATGTATTTGAGAAACATCCCTAACCATCTTCAATTAATGAGACGTTGTCTTGAGAAAATAGAAGGTCCAGTCAATCCAAAGCAGGTCCCCCAAGTGTCCTCTTATGTTGAGAATCTCATAGCAGGGGGTCAATTGGGATCTCTCAGAATCATTTTGCAGTGTTGGATGAAGAACACTAAATTAACAATGAGGAATCAATAAGTGGGATCATGGAAACGTCAATCTAGTTGGAATAGAATCACCTCAAGAGGAAATGATTGAGACTTCAGACCTTGATGAGTCCAAGGAACTGGCCATAGAGGAGGACTATTTTAGATCCTTCATTCTGAAGGGAAAGAACAAAACCATGGATTCAAATGGCTTCATTTCAAACAATCAAAGGGCACATATAAAGAAGGATAACTCCAACCTCCTTAGCCCTCCCATCACAAGATCTGCGTGCAATGGAATGTTTTCACCAAAGTATTCTAAAAAGGTTGGCTCCACACCCTGGAATAGGCCCAAAGCCCCTATCCAACATGTGGTGACTGCCATCACCAAGGACCTATTTTGGGCAGGATGTGAGGATGCTTCTCCCGCTCCTCCTGCAGGTGGTGTGAAGTTGGGTGGTCAGGGGAAGCTATGAAAATAAGGATCCAAATATGATTCTCATTTCCATAAGGCCCATGTGGTGTAAAATAGGGATTTAATCTTTCATTCGGATGATGAAATGGTTGAATATACTTTGTATATTAAGGAACTGCAGAAGATGAGACTAATCCTGGTGGCCACTACAATGGAGCAAGGTGAGTGGGATGATAAGAAGGCTTGCATATTGCATAGAGGCCTCATCATGGATATGATTATCATGGAGGAATACAAGAAACAATGGGACAGCATGTCACTTCAATTTGAGGGTACCTTGAAAGATCCCCGAGACACTCAGGTGAATTATATACCCTAGGTTTTTATAGGGAAACTTTTTCCAAACAACTCACTCTATTATATAACAAATCTATTGCGTCCTTTGATTCTGAACCTATTAAGCTTTGAGGGTTCCCACTTTCCCCTTAAATGTTCTTTTGTGTTTAATAAAAAATTAATATTGGATGGATGGATGATGGTACGAGCTGTTTGATTCAGATGATAGTGTAATCCTATCATCTATAAAAGGTGGAAGAGTCTCATAGGGGAGACACATATGTAGAGGTGATTCTTGATAGTGTTGTAAATGGTGATTATCTAGCGGGATGGTCAGAGGATGTTTAGAACTAGATGTTTCTTTGTGGGAGTATTTTGTCCTAGTGAGATTCACGATGGGGTCCTTCATGTGTTTCATAACAATGCTGGACATTCTATAATTTATATAATTTACCATGGACTAAGGATTTAGTTTTGGTTTCCTATGATGAAGGGGGTGTGGCATAGGTTGTGGTATGATTTTTTTTGTAGGAGGTGAAGGATGAGCATCATGTTCCTAGCAGTTTTTGTATCTCTTGTATTTTCCTGAGTGGAAGAAGGATGAAATATTTATGGGTTTTTCATAGTTTTACCAAGATATTTGGAATTTTGTGATTTTATATGGGTGATAATGGTTGATATAAAGAAATCATCACACTTAATAGCGATTAAGGATTCATGTATAGTGTATTAATTGGAAATGTGTTATGTAGTTGAGGTGGAGATGTTTCATGGAGCTTCAAGTTTTATTCTCTCATATTGGGACACATATTTTACCTCGTGGGTCTATAGTGGATTACAACATGCTTTTGGCACAATGTTATTCCTTAGAACATATTTTTACCCTAAAAATGGATAGACAGAACAGACTATCCAGAAGTGGGAGGATATGTTGTGGGTGTGTGTCTTCGACATTGGTGGGTCTTCGGTACACCATCGTCATTTGGTAGATTTGGCTTATAATAGTATCTATCATTCATCCATTAGAATGACTTCATTTTAATATTTGTATAGAAGACCGTGTCATTTTATATTATGATGGAAAAATGTTAGGGAGATAGATGTTCTTGGATCTGATGTAGTACAATCCTTGACCGAGAATGTCACCTTGTTCATGAAATGGTGAATGTAGCACACGACTAAACAAAGTCATATTCAAATTTAAAGAGTATGGCCTTGTATTTGGATGTTAGGGATCTCATATTCTTAATGGTATCCCCTCGAAAATGGGTAGTGGTGGTTTGGAAGAGGGAGTAAGATTTCCCCCATGTTTTTGGGCCCTTTGATGTGCTGGGGAGAGTTGGAAAAGTGTTGTACCATTTGGCATTCCCAAAATATTATCAAAGTGTCCATGACATCATTCCAGTCCCTTTGCTGTTTGGTTGTCTTCATGTGGAATCCCATGTCCTTGAAATGGTTGATTTGGAAATTGAGGATGATGTGACATTCATGGAAGGACGAGTAGAGATATAGGATCATCAAGAGAATGTGTTTTGTGGACAATCCATTTGTTTGTTTTGGGTTCTATGGAGGTATGCTGATAAGGATAAGATTACATGGGAGCGGTAAACACAAATTATTTCCCTTTACCTAGATTTGATTAGAGTTTTTATTTATTCTTTTTTATGAAATGTGATATATTAACATAGTTTTATGAAATGATATATTTTACCCTTGCTTGGGATATTTTTAGTGTGATATGTGATAAATTCGTGACATACAAAGAGAGTATGAACATATCAATAATGAAGACACATTAACTACGATGAAAATAAACCCATGTAGGAGAGTTAGTGCTACCCATAGAGGATTGTATATTTTTATGCTGGATAGAATTCCATGATTTATGAGTTCTGGATAGTGTTATTCTTTGGCTGTATCGGTATTTTGTTTGACTTATTTAGAGGTTGAGATGGTTGTGCAAGGGTTGTGTGGAAGTGTGGTTGTTTGAGAAGAGGTATATTTTGGTTGTGATAGTTTGTTTGTGTGGAGTTTCTGTGTGGTCCTTTGGGATGGCATGTTTGGCTAGTTGTAGCATTTGGGCTGTAGGGAGACTCTTGAGAGGTTTCTTGTAGGGTAGTTGTTTGTACACCATTCTCCATATAGGCTTGGTTTTGGATTCTTGAGGGTGAAAAATTGATTGCTATGTGTATAATTTAATGGTATGTGCCTTACCGTCTAGTTTTTTTATGATTCTAGGGGGTTGGAGATCTTCGAAGATGGCTTGGGGAGTTGTGTGGCAGTTGGGGGACCATCAATGTTGTGACGGGTTACACATCAAGTAATTATATTACATAGTGTGAATGTTGGTTTCAAGACTTGTTCGGGGTGTTTCAAAACATTTAATATTTTTTGTTTTGAAAAAGAAAACAAATTAATAGGTAATGGATTTTTTTAGTAAACTTACCTCGAGGCATTATAAAATGTGAAAGGGGATTAAACGTTGTGTAATTTCCCATTGGAGTAACATTTCATGTATCTTTAATGAAAAGTGTGTTTCACGCTCTATGGCTATAGACACTCTACCCTTACTCTAGGTGACCCAAAAACACAGTATTTGTTGTTTTAGGGTTCCTTTATTGAGAATCCAATACTGGTATCCTTCCTTCAATCAGTTTCGATCTTCCTCTGATCTAAGGTGTATTCTATCTTCATTATTGCGATGTAACGCAGTTTGATCAAATTTTCTTCTCTTTTTTTCCATGTGAGGGATAATGATATCACTATGTTATAATATAGTTATGAGTGTTTTTTTAATGCGGTGGTGTTGTATAATCCTTGTATGGATGGAAAACTAGTAGGGGAGGTTCTCAGATATTTGTTTCTAGATTCATTCTTCTATGAAGAACATTAACACCCTTTTTAGGTAGGATTTCCTTTATTTCTCTTCATTTGTTCATCATGAGAGAGGGGTTATAATTTTTTTTAACTTTGGATTCTGGTTGTGCCAGATTGATAAATTATATGAATTGGACAAATCAAATTGAAATGTTTATAAGTATTTATTTTCACATGATATTATAGCCATGCAGTTTATTGTTCTGTTGTGGTTATAAGGGAAATTCAACCAAATGAATATTGTTGTTTTTGGTTGATTTACTTGTGTTGGGTATGTGTTTTTTGATTGTTTCTTAATCACGATTGTTTTGTAGCACCAAAAAATGGAAATATTTTAACCACATATATACGGATAATGAATGGGTGTGTTGGGATTATACATTTTATATTATAGGCCTTAATTAACAAGTGGAATCAAATAAGGGATGTATTGTCAAATATGTAATTTCATTTTTCCATGGTACATGGGGTGATTTGAAGCATGTTTTTTCTATGGATTGTGATTTTGAATGAATAGAACTCGATTTTATGTTGTGGGATTTCGTGGGTGGTATTATAGACGTAATTATAGATGATTAACAAACCTAGCTTCGTAATGGAATCTCATGTTTATAGATTTTTTTAATTTTGGGGTGTATGAGAAGTGTTTTAAAACAATTATGTGAAAGGTTGTATTGTTATAATATGTATCTAGATGGGTTTGGTAGTTGGGGTGGGGGGTTGGTTTGGATGTCATGTTGACCTGAGCAGGTTGAGTTTGAAGAAGGAAATTTGTAATTGGTATAGGAAATTCTCTAGTAGATTCTATTTGAGTAGTTGGAAAAAACATCAACCCATATTTGGAGGTCATGATATGATGTGTCATTGATGTTGTTAATATTATCATGTCTTATTATATACTCCCTTTCTGAATTTATATGAAATGTGCATAATTTGTGTAAAATATTAACCTTTTAATACTAAGTATAATTTTTGAGCATTTTTAGAAGTAGTCCAATTGAGTCAGTTAATTATTTTATTTCGAACACTCACCCTAATGAACCAAATTATGTTTTTCATATTTTGTAGGATTCCTAATTAAATATAAAACATTTCATTAGAAGGGATCATGGGCCAATTCTGGCATTTGAAGGACCACATTTACCACACAAGATGACCTACAGAATTTGTGATGAAACTGGACCAGTCATGAATATTGACTTACTGGTCTCAATCTAAAAGTTAAAATTCCTTCATTTTCCTCAAAAGTTAGGGGAACAATGTAAGTATTATTGGATAAATATTTCAAGGCCCAAATCCAAAAATAATGGGCCCAAAATATGCATTGAATTTCATCCCACCATTCGGGCTGAGAAATAAAATCAGTATAGTATTCACGACATATTTAATTATGTAAGAATCCAATAAGGATGAGATTTTTCAGTGTGAAATAAGATATATGGGAGTCTGTCTTTGTTGAGAAAATAATTCGGTTGGAAGGAATATTCTTATTCAAATAACCCTTTCACATTTTGGCCTTCAAAAAGACTGGATTGAAATGGACAGATTACAATTGTTTAATAAACCGGCCATAAATTTGCCTTCATATGTCCAAATGACTCCAACTTTTGAGAGTGGTCCTCAAAAATTATTATATACATCTTTTAGTAATGAGATATCTATATATTAGGCTATCTGAACATCCAAATTGGTGATGCAAGTTGAGGGATATATTGGGAATGAAAACAGTCCACTTCCTTGGGCTATAAATTCATTCCCCTTCTCTCCATAAAAGGGTTGGCATTTCAGAATAGAGGACATTAAATTTGCACGACCAAGGCTCCGAAAAAGTCCTGGGAGGACATTCCAAACTCATTTTTTCACTTTATATACACTTCCTCCTATCTTTCATTTCATTTACTTTGGTGTTCTTTTCCATTTGAAATCTTGTAAGTGTTAGTTTTGTAATTCTGTTTTAATGAACATATCTTCTTCAATATCTCATACTCTCACCCACCTTCTATATTTTAATATTAATTTACTTAAAATAGCCTAAATAAAGTTAAAATCCATTCTCTTATTTTGATTCCTCATGCAATCTAAATTCTATATTTAACAATTTCTTCATCGTTTGTGTGTGTGTTCGGTGCACTAATCTTATCTTGCCCCTTTATTTTTCTTCTATTTATAATTAATCACAATAAAAATATATTACCAGATTAATAAACATCTTAATGGATGAGTAAATATGTCATTTGGGGAATTATAATTTAGTTATGTTAAGCGGTTGAGTGCTTTTTCTTGATGAGTATTCATTGAATTAACGTTCTGTATGTTGGACTTAGCATGTCATGGATTAATGACTTGGTTTGTTTAACGCGTGGTATTCATGGATTATTGGAACCATAAATATACTACCATAAACAAGATATGATCATGATCAGAACCCTAATTAATGTTTAGGCTTGGATTAAATCATTAACACTTGGGAATTCCAATAAATGTCATCCTGTGACATGTATGTTAATTTAAATGCAATATAAAGAAAAGATCAAGGATATCATAAGCTTAGATACCTAATGATGAACTCAACACAATATTTATCAAATTGTTAAATCAATCTGAATCAATCAATCATTTCATTTAATCTCTTCAAACAAACCCCCCAATCAAAATACAATCAACTAAGAACAATCGACTATTAAGAAGTATCATCGCCAATGATTCGACCTGAGTGCTGCTATAAACATTAGCAGAGCACCGGAACCTTGTCCGGTCTATAGGTGACAATCGGTCGTGCGTTTCAGTCCATAATGTGAAATGGTGTATTTTATATTGTATTTTCACATCCTAAATGTTATTTAAAATGTTTTTTTCTCTGTGTTTTGCATGATTTTTTCTTAGGTACTGATGGATGAATAAATAATTGATTAATAAAATTTGGAATCACTTGATTTGGTTTGGATAATGAAATGTAATGGGTAAATAAAATATCTTTAATGAGAGGTAAGAATAGTGGAAATGTGACGCCACATTTCTGAGATCTTCACCTTCTGAAATGAATATCATAGATACAAGTAAATGTATTTAGAGGTAGCAATAAAATTGGTAGTGTTATGAGTTGGTTGTTTGTTTTAGAACCCATAGATTGGTATTGAGTGTCTGGTATCATATATATATATATATATATATATATATATATATTTCTCTTGTGATTTATATTATCACACCAATTTTTTTTGAACATTGTGTTGAACAACCCCATCATCATGGGGGTGTCTTTCCCAAAAATCTCAGTTGTAAGATAGATGGATGAACACCCACTCTTCCATCATCCCTCTCCCGTGAGGTGATTTCAAAAGATTTTTTTAAGTTGTTTTTGGTGTTTTATGAGGCCTAGGTGTGTAAATGTGACATGTGATGTGATTACCAAGGTGTCTTTAGGATGATATGTGTTTTTCTTTCCCATGTGTATTAAAGATGTGATGTTTCATGCATTCTAAGGTGTCTTACAGATGATATGTGGTTTGTGGAACATGTGTTTGTGGGAGAGATGTGATGTTGTCTATTTCCTAGGTGTGTGTAGCTGGGATGTGATGTGGTTTGTGACCGAGGTGTTTTTGGGTGGGATGTGATGGGGTTTTTGGACTAGGTTTCTACAGGAGGGTTGTTATGTGGTGTATTCAGAAGGGCTTCGATCATCATGAAATCTTCCATTAGGGTGTGAGAGAGGGTAACGATTAGCAATTGGTGTGGGGTACCCTATAATCTATGTTATACATATTACATTACCTAACATGTGTTATTTGGTGAGTGTTAAATGGTGATTTTGGGAGAGTTATTATACCTATTAGGTGATGTTGGTTTTTGATGTTTTATCATGGGAGAGTTAGTATGATTATAAAACATGTGAAAGAGAGGCTTTGGTTATCATACTGAGAATACTTGTATGGTCACCCTATGAATACAAAACAACATTCAGGTTCCGTAGAAGATTACATGGGTTGTGTTGGGTGTCACTAGCTCGGGCTTCAAGAAATTGTTGAGTAACTTCCTTATATATACATTTTGATATTTTACCTATGAGAATTTATTATATTTATTTCTAATATATTTACACATGTATGTGAGAAGGGTTTTTTCTTTCTTTTATGTGTCATTGTGTTTTTTGTGGATGATCCATATTTTCTCCTAATATTATTTCCATATATGGTTAATGCCTCCCATATAGTGAGATTTGAATACCCTTGGTTCTAATCACCAACCTGAGTGTAATGACCTGGAAAATCCTTGTAGGTTTTTTTAAATAAATGTGAATTTTTCGAATCCATGAAAATTTAAGGCACATGTATTCCAGGCTAGGAGTTCCCAGAATGAAATTCTGATCTTTTTTTGGGTACGTGCAGTAAATGTGCGAGCAGGTTTTTCAAACTTTTGAACCAGTGATCGGAATTGAAATCTGATGGCATTGTTGAACTACCAGCACTGGTAATGGCTTATGGAGACCATCAGCTCGACCACCGTAGGTCAAGGGTAGAAGTTAGTTGTTCACTTATTTGTGAAAGAATAAAATAAAATAAAATTGAGTAAAATTTTATTTTTATTTGAAACACCCATGTTGATGTTAAGAGGTGGGGAACACCAGAACTAAACATCACATTTGAGTGTTAATAGGTGGGGACCACCAGAACTAACCCTCCCATGTGAGGTTATGGAGGTGGGGAACACCTAACCTAGAACCCCCAATTTAAATTTAACGATGGGACCACCCGAACCCTCCTAATGTGACACACCTCTTGAACTCCCTCTTTAATGAAGGAGGTGACCTTTAGGATTCCAAAAAATTTATTATGCCAACCTTAATGTAATTATGATTCCGATTTAATTTGTTTCAACAATTATATTGGGGATTCATATCATATTGGATACCTTTTCATTTTTGTGGAATTGGGGGAAGTTTTGGAAATTTAAAATCGGGAGAGTACCATGGTTGAATTATTCTTCTCCAAAAAATAATTCTCCTCCAGTGAAGAACATCGACGCACAACTTCAAATTATTCCTAAGGACATCCTCCAATGTGGGACATCTTCATCGACAACGAACCGAAGATTGGGTAAATGCGGACGTCAGCGACTTCCGTCTATCCCCGAGGACATCGTCTCCCCTCCTCATGGACTTTGTCAAAAAATCTCCAAGGTAGGGTTTTTATTATGTGTGATTATGGATTCTCATGTTCTTCCCTTATAAACAAAGAATACGGATCAACACTCTATCTAGATGATCCATATAAGATTTATTTTTTGTGGGATTAGGAATAATCATTTTTGGGGGTTGTAGAGTTTGACAATCTTCATTGAAGGTTTTTCTTGAGCCTCTTTCTAATTCTCTAATGAAAAAGGTGTCGGCCAAACAAACATGGTCTGACCCCTCCGCCATTCTTCATTATGGTGTGTTATTTGCAATGGGTGAAGAGGGATTTGTTCCATGAAGACAAAAAAATTGTGGCTAAATGAACTGGCCGCTGGTGATGGCGCATCGCGTGACCGTGTCGTGCAGAGAGGATGTCTAGCCATCTGGGCAGCTACAACAGACTACCACACCACACTGCCCGCATCCCCCACGGCGCCCGTGCCCCCTGAACTGCCCACGGTCTCCGACATCTTGCAGCCTCATGGAGCCCACGGCCTTTGCCACCCCTTGGCCCCTGCACAGCCCCTCATACACCTTGTGGCCGCTGCAACCTTTATAGCCTATGTTCCCCCTAGTAGCCTCCACGGCCTTCGTGGCCTCGCGCGGCCCCTCAAGCCACCCCACGCCTCCCCCAGCCTCTACAGCTACCTCACGGCCTCCGCACCACCTCACACCGCCCCATGGACCCACTGCACCACCCAGGCCAGGCTGCTAGGCCAGACTGCCCAGTGCGAGCTGGGCCACCTAGAACTGGACGGGTCAGTCTGACCAGGTCAGACTAGACCCGGACCCTCTTCGACCCATTTACGCTCTTTTGGCCATAACTTTGGAATAAAATGTTTTTTTGACGAACTATCTATGGTTCTAGAACCCCTGGAGTGAGACGGTCCATTTGGTATACCCAACATGATATTTGGATAATGTTGGGATATTGTCAGGTTGGATCGAGCAAGATTCAAACTAGGCCCTCAAGACTAAAAGGCTAATAACATATAGGCTGAGTGTCCGATTGACACACCGTCTATTGTGTTGATACCCTCATGAAATGGCGGTCCTTTGGGATACTTCCTCATGGGACTTCATGGAGGTTGTATAATTGAACAGTGCCTTGAGGCGGGGACCATCCTAGAGGAGAGCAAGCTTAGTGCGGGAACATAGTAACTGGCTATGAAGAAGTACTAGGATCCTACCTAGGTCGGACGATGTACTAGAAATGTACTAGGATCTTGTGTGGTAATGATGATTTAATGGTGATGTACTAGGATCTTATGTGGATTTGGCGATGTACTAGCGATGTACTGGGATCCTGTGTGGGTCTGATGACGTACTAGAGATGTACTAGGATCTTATGTGGGTCTGACGGCATACTAGACTATACCTTGCAATCCTTTGTGGGTCAGCACTGAGTGATCCTGTGTCGATCAGCCCCGAGCGATCCTGTGTGGGTCAACACCTAGTGATCTTGTTTGTGTCAGCACCTAGAAATCCTATGTGGGTCAGCACCGAGGGATCCTGTGTGGGTCAGCAGTAGAGCCTCTTGACAGAATAATATGATCTAACATTATGACTAATCATTTGTATTTTTGTACTTAAGTTATACTTGGTGTGATTTGAGTCTGTACCTGAGAGGTACATTCCTTTGTGGTAATACCTTGGTTGTATTCTTTTATGTATCATACTTGAGTGGTACTTTCCATCATGGTACTGCTTCCTTTGTGGATGTGATGTGCTTTGGGATTTTGAGTTGGACTATGTGTTTCCTCGTGATTGAGATAGGTAAACTTGATTACTTAGGTATATGTATAGGAATATACCTATGTAGGGTTCTCAGTTTATTTAATGCTTTGTGGTTTATCCTTTGTGGATTTTTGAGACCATGATGGTATCAGGGTCTTTACTGAGTATCGTTATACTCACCCCTGCAAGGGCTATGCCATCACTTTTTTGGGTTTGGTGCAGATGACATGTAATTATGACTGAGGATGAGAGTACCAGGACGACAGGTATCTCAGAGGAGGACCATAGACAAGGCTTACAGTATAGATGACCGATAAATAGCTATACCTACACTTCAGGTAGGATCCATGGAGGGTGTTCACAGGAGCTGTTCCAGTTTATATGTACTTTCAGTTTCTTGTACTTTCTAGTTGGGCTTATATTCTGGCCCCTTTTTCTTACATCACTTACTCTGTTTACTATTCAGTTTACTTGACTTCGTATCTTGTCGTATCCTTGGTTTCATGTTCTTACAAGTTATAGAGGCATTGACTTCCCAGTTTTAGGAAATACGCCTTCGGTGGTAGTTTCCAGCACCTTTACTATGGAAAGCAAGCTTGGTGTAGTCACGACACGTGCCTCAGGGGACGTCATGACAATCAGAGGAGTCGGATCTAGCATAGAACATATGACTCTTATATTTTTAACGACAATAGTGTTATGTTTAGTGAGTGTGGTTATAAGTTAAGTGAATCTAGTGTTAGTGTGGCGGCTGACGTATCCATTCACCAAGACCCGAATTTATGATTTCCATCTCAGTGCACAAAAACACATATTTCGTGTTTCTTTTCAAGAGTTTTATTTTTTGATCTCTTTGAGTAAGATCAGCATGTATAAATTATTAATCGTGGTTCAATTGTTTCCTTTCAACTTGCCTCCACGCAGACAACCAGCTTGGGTTCCAGATATTGTACGCATTGATAGCCCACCGAGCGATGATCAGTGCAGGACCCTCATCTAGTAGAGGAACCAGCGATACCATTACCCATTGGGACACCGATTCCGCAAACCCCAGTAGCTGAGGGTACACACCGCTTGAGCATGTTTCACATGTTCCAGCGCTAGAGGCCACCCATGTTCCGGGAAGATACGCACCTGGAGGTGGCTGAGGATTGGCGGGAGGCAGTGGTGTGGGTCTTCCGACTAGGAGGGACACCAGCTGATCTCATGGTGATCCTTGCCGCTAGTCTTATATAGTAAAAAACAAGAATATTGTGGAACATGATGCTCTAGATTCACGATGAGGTGACGCTTCTCTGGGAAGACACCAATTGTCTGTTTCGGGTAGAGTTTATCCCTAGGACTCGTCGTGCAGTGCACATATATGAGCTTCTACATCAGTAGTAGGGAAACATGACTGTATCTTAGTACATATAAAGGCTCACTAACAACTCACGCCACTCCATTGATAAGGTGCGAGACCAATTCTTCACGGCCTAGACCATTGAGTAGGGACTCATGTGGGAGATCCAGGCTTCGATGATTTATCATAGTATCCCGATGCAGGCGAGGTTGTTAGAGAGAGCCCTCTTAGTGGAGTGTTTCCTTGCGGAGTAGTCACCATTAGCTGAACCCACAACCAAATTTCATTCAACAGATTCTTCTACAGCTGGCAATGGACAGATTCTGTAGAGGTCCAGGAGGACCATACATACAGGTGGGCGACCGCATGATTCAGGGTCGGATGTGTGGGAATCCCGAGGCAGATCCAGAAATTAAAGGAGTGGTCAGTGTTACGCATGCAGTGGGTAAGGTCACATGGCTAGTGACTATCTGACCCGCCATACGAATGATTAGAAGATAGTCATAGGACCGCCCAGGAAGAGACAGAGGTTCAACCGAGGAGGTCCGTAGGGAAAAGGCAAACGTGGCAGAGGAGCTAGCTGTGCACCTAGAGGTGGGTGACGATTTAATATGTTACCAGAACCACCACAAGGTGGTCCACCCTGACCACAGTGATGAGGAGGATACGGCGGAGCAAATCTCCAGGCAGCTGATCCCTACGATCATAGAGCTATGGAGATGATACGAGGTATGATCTATGTCTAATCCAACTTATATGTAGTTCTTATAGAAAATTTTTCTAGTCTTTCTTCTATTTCCAGTTCCCTCGTTCGAAGATCAGAGATTCCGACTGAGTCGTTAGCATGATCCTTACGTCTAGAGACTCCTATGGGAGCATATTCGACGATTACACACTGGTGCCGACAGTATGAGCTTACTCTAGGAGGCGAGTGCTTCGGCTAGGATCTTCTAGTAGTGACGCCGAGTCCTTACAATGTCATATTGAGTATGGACTGGTTATCTACAATCCATGCTCAGATTGACTGTGTTAGGTGCACAGTGCAGTGTGTCTACACTGATGTGACTAGGTTTACCTTCACCGACAAGAAGGGTGCCTTTGCAGCACAAGATGGAATTACTCGGAGGAGAGTGCTACTGATCACTCATCAGTTGGCTAGCCTTACCCTCAAATAGGTAGATGTGGAGAGTCTGAGCTATCCTATAGTGGTGGACCAGTTCACAGATGTCTTATCTGATGATGTTTTGGGTCTACCTCCTCGCAGAGAGGTGGAATTTTACATTGACGTGTACCCATGGATGACACTGATATCTACACCAGCGTATTGGATGGCTTATGTGGAGCTTCATGAGTTGTGAGTACACTAGATGACTTACATGGGATAGAGTTCATTGGGCCCATTAATTCCCCTTGTAAAACCTCAATTTTGATCGCTATGAAAGAGGATGTGATCTTGAGGCTTTGTGTTGACTATCAGCGCCAAAACCAAGTGACCTTGAAGAACAAGTACCCACTACTGATGATTGAAGACCTCTTTGATCAGCTGAAGGGAGCACGGTGGTTCTCGAAGATAGACCTTAGATCATGCTATCACCAGCTCAGAGTATGAGATTATAATGTGCATAAGACCGATTTCAGATGTCAATACAGCCATGATTAGTTCTTTGTTATGCCATTAGGCGTGACCAACACTCTAGTAGTGTTCATGGGACTCATGAATAGAATATTTCAGCCATTCCTTGATCACTTTGTAGTATTCTTAATTGGAAAAATTCTAATCTACATGACTACTATGGAGGATCATGCTTATCATTTGCAGATAGTTCTTGACAGACTCAGAGAGCACCATACGTATGGTAAGCTCTTGAAGTCCTGGTTTTATATCTGAGAGGTTCAATTTTTGGGACATGTCATATCGAAGGTTGGAGAAGCAGTGGATCCAATGATGATTAAGGCGGTGATTGCTTTGGATCCACCCAGGAGTGTGACGGAGGTACATAGTTTTCTGGGATTGGCCGGATACTACTGGAGATTTGTGATCGATTTCTCCAGAGTTGTAGCACAGCTTTCAGTGTTAATGAATTAGGGGTCACCCTTTATGTGGTCGTAGAGATGCCAGAAGAGTTTTCAGGAGATGAGGAGGATGTTATCTAGTGCCTCCTTCTTATGGCTTCCAGAGGAGGGCGTATGGTACGTAGTCTACTACGATGCATCTGAGACCAGGCTAGGATGTGTCCTAATGTAGGATAAAGCTGGGATCTCACATGGTTCTTGAAAACTGAGACATCAAGATCAGAACTATGCTACCCATGGCCTGGAGAATGTAGTAGTGTTCTTCACATTGAATATGTGATGACACTATCTGATGGGAGAATGTTTTACAGTTTAGTCAGATCACAAGAGTCTTAGGTATATCTTATACTAGAAGGACCTGAACCCGAGACAACAAAATTGGATTGATTTCCTTCAGGACTATGTCTTCGAGATAGTCTATACTCTTGGGTAGGGGAATTTTGTAGCACATTCACTCAGCAGGAGGTCTAGTAGATAGCTACTAGGTGAGGTGATGGAGCAGCTGGCCTCTTTATGCATATATTTTGTGGATAAGGATGAAGAATCTTTTCTTCAATCTCTAATAGTCACTCCCCCACTTCTTCAATGAGTCAGGGAGGCACAATGTCAAGACGCTGACTGCGAGACTTGACATGTTTAGATATCCATAGGACAGGCAGATGAAGGATTTTCTGAAGGTAGGGAGCACGACATTCTATTCAGAGGACGTACCATGGTACTGGTGTCACTTTAAAAGGAATTTTTGAGGAAGTTCCACACATCCCTTCTAGAGGTACATCCAGGAGTGGAAAAGATGTACCAGGAACTCTCACGATATCATTGGTGGCCAGGAATGAAGAAATTAGTAGTAGAGTGTGTCTCTCGGTGCCTCACTTGTTAGCAAGTGAAGGCGTATCATAAGGTACCAACATGATTAGTTCACCCTTTAAGTATCCAAGAGTGGAAGTGGGATGGGAAATCCATGGTCTTCGTGATGAGACATCCACGTACATCCAGGGTTCATGACATGATTTGGGTGATGGTCGACCGATGCACCAAGTCGGCCCACTTCCTACCGATTAAAGTGAAGAGATCATTAGAGAGATTGAGATTCTTCTATGCATAGGAGATTGTGAGACTACATGGTGTAACCTCGACGATTGTCTCCGTTCATGATGCATGTATTACTTCTCTACAATTGAAGGGGTTGTAGGAGGCTTTCAGGATACAGATTCATTTGAGCACCGCCTTCCTTCCTCAGATGGATGGCTAGATTGAGCGGACTATTCAGACCCTCGAGGACATGCTACATGCATGCGTCCTAGACTTCGGTCACAGCTGGGAGGATCACTTGCCTTTGGTGGAGTTTTCATACAACATCTTCTATCACTCCACCATTAGAAGACATCTTTTGAGGCGTTTTATGGGCGACCTTACAGACCACCTTTATGCTGGACAACCCCAGTGGATTCAGCACTGGTGTGACGAATGACGGTACGGGCTACCTTGGAGAAGGTGTAGATCAATCAGGAATAGATGAAGACTACAAAGAGCATGCCGAAGTCTTATGCTGAGAGGAGACAGAGAACTCTAGAGATTGAAGATGGAGACCACATCATTCTACGAGTCTCACCCCAACGAGGATTATGGAGATTTTGCCAAGGCGGCAAGTTATCTCTGAGGTTCATCAGACCATTTCAGTTCCTTAGTAGAGTTGTTGAGGTGGCTTATTGCTAAGCTCTTCCACCTCAGTTGCGCCATGTTCATTACATCTTCCATGTATCTCAGTTGAAGAGATATGTGCACCACCACTCCAAAGTAATCGACCATGGAGAGCTGGACATCGACAATGGGGTGACTTTTACGGAGGTCCCAGTGGAGATTGAGGATCGACAAGAGTGTTTCCTTCATGGGCGTTTGATAACTCTGATGCGCCTTCGCTGGCCGCACGGGAACCTCCAGGAGAGCACATGGGAGGGGGAGGCTCAGATGCATGCTCAGCACCCCCACTTATTTTCCTATTTTTGAGTTATGGCTTACGTGGACATAAAGCCCTGAGGTGGGGAGAATGTAAAGACCCGAAATTTCTTGTAATTTTTTTAATTAAATGGGAATTTTACGAGTCCACAAAAATTGACGGCACATGATTCCAAATCCAGGAGTGCCTGGAATGAAATTATGAACATTTTTTTCTGGTACGTTCTATAAACGTGCAAGAGGGTTTTTCTAACTATTGAACTGGTGCTTGGAATTGAAATCAAAGGGCACCGTTGAAATCGCAGCGCTGGTAGTCACTTATGGTGACCATCACCTCAACCAAATTAGATCTAGGGTGGAAGTGAGTCTTTCACTTATTCGTGAGAAAATTAAATTAAATAATATTGTGTTACATTTTTATTTTATTTTTAAACATCCATGTGGATGTAAAGAGTTGGGGAAAACTAGAACTAAACCTCCCATTTAAATTTTATGATGTGGGAACAACCAAAACATAACCTCTCATGTGTTGTTATGGAGGTGGGAACCACGAAACCTAAAACCACCAATTTGAATTTAAGGGTGGGGTCCACCCACACCTTCCTAATGTGAGAATCCTCTTGAAATCCCTCTTTAATGGGAGAGGTGACATTTAGGTTTCCCCAAAATTTATCATTCCACCATCTATGTAATTATGATGCCGATTTATTTTTCACCAAAAATTAAATTTAGGAAACATATCGTATTGACTACCTTTTCATTTTGGTGGAATTTGGGGAGATTTTGGAAAAGGGAAACTAGGAGAGAACCATGGAGAAAAAATTATTCTCAAATGAAGAATTCTTCTCTAATGAATAATTCCAATGCACGACTTTGACTTTTTCATCGGGGCATCCTCCAATGTGGGACATCTTCAACGGCAACGAACTAACGATCGAGGAAATGCCGATTTCACCGACGTCCATCAAACCCCAGTGAATTCAAATCCTTCCTCGCGATCTCCATCAAAAAATCATTGAGGTCAGGTTTTTATTATGTGTGATCAGATAATCCCATGTTCATCCATTCAAAACAGAGAACATGAATCATCTCTCTAACTGGTTAATCTGTAGATGAATTCATTTCTGAGGGATTGGGAACCATAATTTCTGGGGGTTGTAGAGCTTGATGTTCTTCATTCCAGGTTTTTGTTGACTCTCTTTCTACCAATATGCCATAGAGGGTGCATTCCGAACTTACATGTCTTGACCCCTCGATCGTTCTTCATTTTGGTGTGTTCTCTGTGATAGATGAACACAACTTTGTTCCACGAAGACAAACGAAGAGAGGTCGGATGAACCAGCCACCGACAATGGCACAACACATAACCACGCCATGTGGAGAGGATGGTTGGCCATCTAGCCAGCCGTGGTGGAGTGCTGCACCGCGCAGCCCCACGCCGCATGCGGCATCCACGTTGGACCGGACCAAGATTCACTTTGACTTATTTATGCTCTTTTGGCCATAACTTTGTCACCCAACATCCGTTTGATGAAGCATCTTCGGAACCAGAAACCATGAAGCGAGACAATACCTTGGTTATACCTTACATGGGATTTGGATAAATATGGAATATAGTCGGGTTGGATTGAGCACAAATCCAACTGGGCTATCGGGACTAAAAGGATAATAACTTACAGACCGGGCATCGGATTGACGCATTGTCTATTGCATTGAGACCCCTATGATGTGGTGGTCCTTTGAGATACTACTTCTTGGGGCTTCATGGAATTTTGAGTATCAACTAGTGGCATGAGGATCAGACCATCCCAGAGATGAGCATGCTTAGCCTGGGAAACTAGTAGCTAGCTGTGATGAATTACTATTATTCTCTATGTGTCTGACGACGTACTGACAAAGCACTAGGATACTATGTGGGTCTGACAACGTATCAGCGATGTATTAGGATCCTTTGTGGGTTTGAAGATGTACTTGAGATGTACTTGGATCTTTTGTGGGTCTCATGACGTACTGGAGAGTACATAGCAATCCTATGTGGGACAGCACCAAGCGATCCTATGTGGGTCAGCAGCGAGAGATCCTGTGTGGTTAGCACCGGGCGATCCTGTGTCGGTCTGCACCTAGCGATCCTATGTGGGTCAGCACCGAGCGATCCTGTGTGGGTTATAAGTAGAGCCTCTTGATATAATATGATGATCTAACTTTAAAAATAATCATTTGTACTTTTGTACTTATGTTATTCTTGGTTTGAGCTGAGTCCATACCTGAGTAGTACTTTCCATTGTGGCAATACATTGGTGGTATTCTTCTATGTGGAATACCTGAGTTGTAGTTTCCCTCGTGGTAATCCTTCCTTTCTGGAATAGTTGAGCTTTGGGCTTTTGAGTTGAACTCTATGTTTCCTCATGATTGAGATGGGTGTACTTGACAACTTAGGTATATGTATGGTCATATACTAATAAGGGTTTTCGGTTGATTTCATATGTTTTGGTTTATCATTTGTGGATTTTATGATACCTTGAGGGTCTTAGGGTCCATACTGTAACACCCCAAGATTTCATAGTGTGTTATTTCTTCAAAAGAATTCAATAACTTTCACTACATGCAACACCAAGTTCAAGCACACCATGACTTACCAAACAAGCCGTTCAAAAGAGGTTATGAATAGTATTAGATAAATTTTAATGTTTATATAACCCTTATAATTTTAGAATCCATATTATGAGTTTCTTAGATATAATGCAAGAACAAATTCATTTTCAGTATTTCACTTTTATCAACTTTAATAGTGAACCCTTTTTAGATACTATATTTTAAACTTTTTGACTAAATGGGGACATCAAAAATTTAAAATGAAACATCCCAAGCTTCCACGGTACGCTAGCGTGTGTTGTACGCAACACCGAGTTCTAACACACCGTAACCAATCAAACTAGCCGTTATGAATAGTAATACCTACTTTTTAAAATTATATATATTTTATATCTCAAAATGGACTTCATTTTTGGATTCGGAATATCTAATTTAGCCTAAGATGAAATTTTGGTACTTTTTGGATAACTTTCATATTTTGATGAATAGTGAAAATTACTAAATTTTAATTAAAAACAACTTTTTTAATCAAAATAATTAATAGTGATAAATTATGAATTTTAGTAGTTTTAAAGTATATTTAGAATATATTTTTACCATTTAATAAAATGTTGGTCATTGGACATAATATTACAATTAAACCAAACATAAACAAGTGTCAATCTTTTGATAGTTATTATCTCTTAAAAACACGCATTTTGTTTTGACAGCGGGAATTAATTTTAAATTAATTTCTGCCACTTCTGTGTTTAGAATTTAGGAAAATGGATTCCATATTTGGAATCAGGATGTTCAAATTGTGTAAATAGGTAACTTTTATTTTTAGACATATTGAATAATTACTACGGTAAATATTTTATTTACCATGGTTAAGGGTAAATCCGGTAAATAAGGGTTAAAAAATAATATTATAATAATACTAAATTACCCTAAAACGTGTCTTAACCCTATTGGTTGATAAATGGTCGACCATGGGCATCTTTGTGTCAATTTTGGGACCCCATGGATCCACTTGTAAGTGATAATGACACTTTATTTTAATTAAGTTAAAATGAATACAAAAATGACACAAGCATATATCTTTTAGAAAACAATTGTTACATAGGGTTATATAAGTTTTATTTTAGATTATAAATATTCATTAGAAAGCTAAAAAGATTTCCTACATAATGATATTTTATTTATAATTTTTAGACATTAAATAATTTATTTTATTTATGACACAATGATGATGCAGTAATTACTATAATAGTGAAAAATTAAAATAATTGATATTATAAATACCCAAACAAATATAATATGAAACTTTTAATGAATTAAACTAATTTTATAGGATAATATGATATATTAGGATTGATGTAATTTAATTTTTTCGAAGTAATCAATCTGTTATGAGTTTCAAAAAAATCAACTATTGAATAGTGTAAAAATTGACATAAAAGAGTTCTTAAAACAAATATTATATTATTAATTGATATTAAATTCCTAAAAATCTAAGGTTCGGCCAAGAGACTTATATCATGATAGTTTAATCATTAATGTACCACTTGGGGGTCTCTTGGATGTATATAGTAAGTTTATTAACCATATTATATAAAAATACAAAGAGACATTGTAAAAGTGAAACTAATTAACTTAGAGTTAATACTTAATGATAAGGTTAATATAATTACCCAAACCTGTCTAAATTCTATTTGTTGAGTGGTTTTTGACCTATCCCCACCTTAGCCTTTGAATAGTCAACTTTGGAGCCATTGGAAACCGAATATGAATTTATTATAAATTAATATTTCTAGCTTTTCCAAAGGTGCCCCTCACCCCTCTTATAAAAGGGCACTCCTCCTTCCCATTTCTTCACACCTTCAAAGCCTTTGGGTTCGGCCAAACTCTGCCCAAATACTCTCCCAACATCCCTCAATACAACCTAGAGGCCTTAGTTGGATCAGAAAGCCAACCTAAGGAGCCCTTTTGATCAAATCAAAAGGAAAAACCCGAAGAAGAGGTAATGATTTCACAACCCTTCTCCAAGTTCATTTCTTCTTCCACTTCTTCTTCCTTTGTTCTTACCATTCTAAAATAATAACTCCAGTATCTCACATATACTGTGATGTTATTATAAATATGGTACAACCATATTCAGTATTCTATCCACCCTTTGAATAACATGTCACCATACGTGCGTACGTACGGCTTACCGTCTCCACGTCGTGGTGTAATTGTTATTCAATATAATATTATTTGGACGAGTATAATAATGATGTGTAACTCATGTAAATAATAAATATAACATGTTAATGATTCTGTATATTTGATATACCATCCATTTATATATTATTTTAATATCAAAATAATGATATTGTCGCTCGTGCGTACGTACGGACTACCGTCTCCACGAACGCGATGAGATTCATTCTCCATCGTATCCATTCAAGTATAATTATCATTTGATGATTTAAAAATGATGTTTAAGGACTAGATATCATTCTGGATATGAATAAGATACAACAACCATGGCTTATGTAACAAAACATATAAAAGAATATGAGTAAGTTAACTCCCGAAACGACGATAATTCTAAGATATTATTAACAAACCAATGTTAAAAGATCATATATGATATCATATTAATATATATGATTCTTGTATAATTTAATAACAACTATTTCACCATTATACAGGAGGTTAACCTACCCCATCCAAGTAAAAGTGCAAGGTAAGGGTTATTTCACAATCTCTTCTTTATCCGAGGTTGTTTATACGTAATAATCTACTGGGATCTCGTTATCATCCACATCCATGTTTCTTCAAAATGTATTTCAAAATTTTTTTAATATTTACAAGAATATGGGTTAAAGTCATTTATACCCTTGTTTGACTTTTTATAAGAGGTTTATAAAGGAATCTTTCCGTCATTTTCAAAACAAGGTCCTTTTTAACCTTTTCGACAGAATTGAGGTAAGAATGTTTTTTTTAACTTATACGGCGGGTGCGGTTATTTTCCGCCGTTATAAAATCGTCGAAGCTTTCCATACAAGCTTATAAGAATATTTTCAAAGAAAATGTTTTATTTTATATGGATCTTAAATGATTTCAAAATAAAAGGAGATACTTCCTTAAAAAGAATTTTGATTTCATCTATGTCAACATCCTTTGATGGATTTTAAGATTATTTGAAGTTGATTTATTATGATACAAAACTTCTATATTGTATTGAAGGTTTTGTGATATGTTTGACTATGGATGTGCTATTTTTATACCATTCATAGTTTATGGTGAAATTATTGACATTTCGTATGCTAGTTTTAATACGAATGTTTATGTTATGTTTAAACCTTTTCATATGGGAATGCATTGGACTTAATAAGTGACGGGTGGAGCCCGCTATAGCTCCTCGATGCATCGGTAGGTCTCATGAGACAAACTAGTGTCTTGGCACAAGGCCTTGAAAAAATCTTATTTGTAGTCTTGGCACGAGGCCCTGGCTATGTGGTTATGATAGTCTGGCATTATGCATTCCAACATTATGAAAGTTGTTATTGATTTTTGCATGTGATTATTCGATTAGTAGAATATCCATGTGAATATGTAAATGGCATTATTTCATTTTACTTTTTCCATATTATGTTGATGTTCAAATTTAAAAGGCTTTTGTTTTAGTTATACATTGCCTTAAATGTTTATGCTTATTGTGAATGTTCCGCTATATTGTTATCCTTACTGGGCATTTGAGCTCACCCCTTTTCTATGTTTTATTTTTCCCAGGTAGTGAAGAAGTAAATTATGAATGACTTGCAGGGATATTATGAGGGGTTAATAGTGTGGATATGAAGACTTTGTTGTTGTAGTAGTTTTTCACTTTGAAATGTAATGTAAAACTTTATGATTATATCTAGTGTTTCCAAGGCTACTAAACCAATCGGTCTTTCGAGATTTGATCTTTCTTGTGATCATGCCAATGTTACAAAGTAATGCACCGACTCTGGGTAGCTGGGGTCGGGGCGTTACAGTTGGTATCAGAGGAAGTTTAGTACAAACCTTGGAAGCTAGATTTAGATAAACTATGATTAGAGCACGTAGACCTAAGATGAACTTTGAGGATTAGTATAGAAGAACTTCCTAGAAATTTGGTATTGTAGAGATTTTGTGAGTTTTCCGAGCAATACATCCCTGTCTGGATACGAGCAGGTAGAGGTGGCTCTGGCACAGATGTACCTAGGGGTAAAACCCGAAAACACCGCTTTGAGCTAGACTCGAACGGGAACTGGTGCACGACAACGGGCCTTGCTGCACTCTTGGTTACGACACTCCCGGGGGATATGCTTAGGATAATTCTCATTTTCTTTACAAACCATTATGAAGGGTTTATGAGTATATACATCCTCAAATGAGACATTTTTATGATTATAAATTATATCCATAAATAGTTCAATTTATGTTAAGTGTTTTATAAGTATGGGATTATGTATTTTGATTCATAAACTGATCTAGTTTATGCCATTGTTTAGAAATGGCGCCCAGTAGAAGGAATGAGAACTCTAGCAATGCACATGATCCAAAGAGAAAGAAGGATCATATCTTTCATGGTCTTAAGATAGAATTTATAAGAGAAATAGTCTCCCATGTATTATCATCATATGAAGAAATAATATCATGTGTTGATAAGATAAGTAAAGAGTTTACTGAGTCCTATGGCTTTGAAGGGAAGCAAGAGATGAAAAGGATGGAAGAGAGAAAGATGGATAAAGGGAAGAGGGAAAAGAAGAATTTTCCCATATGTGGTAACTGTGGAAAGAAACACCCTGGAACTTGCCTGAAATGAATGGGAGTTTGTTATAAGTGTGGAGGAAAAGGGCACAAAGTACGTGACTGCAAGGGTGAGAAAATGGTTTCAAATGTACAATGCTTCATTTGCAAGGAGTTTGGACACTACGCGAACCTATGTCCCAGTCATCAGACTATGCCGCAAATGATGCTATTGGATAATAATCAAGTTATGATACTACCACAGATGAAGAGGAATGATTAGAGTTCTTATGTTGATTATGTCAATTGAGTGTTGTATCAACAATGTACTTGTTATAATAATTATGGAGTATATAAGGATTGTACTGCAGTACTATTTCATTAAGGACTTGAGATTGTGTGGAAAAAAGAAAAGTGACTCAATAGCAGGATAAATTTTTGGTAAATATATGGTTGAGAGAAAGATAAACCACAATATGGTTCTGATACCGAGTTAGTGATTTTAGAATAATACATGATTGATTTGGATAAATTATATTGGATATTCTTGACTACCTTGAAGCTGATTAATGATTTTTATATTCCATCATTGTTGGGGTTTAAAACATTTTTGGATTTATGAAGTATATCCAGCATTCTATATGGAATAAGGGAGCATGAATGTAATCAATAAGGAATATGGTAATTCAGGATGTTTCAGTGTATTAAAAGAATACAAAATGAAGGTATTCATATGCTATTACAGGGTAAAAAGGATCTATATTATGTTTACCTTCCTTATAAATGTTGGACTGTGAGTTTGGATAGAAGTATTTTGGATAGTTCTAGTTTAGATTATTTTGAATTACCATAAAAGGACAACCCGGAGGTCGGGCGGCAACCCGTCGCGTCCGGCAAGGCTGCGAGACTTGAACCCACAACCGAAGGGTGACAAGGGTGTATCACCTACCACTGGCCCACGAGATGTCCTGGATTAAATAATGTAGTTTTTATTAAAAGATCTTGTAGATGAATTATAAATTCGTTTATTTTGGAACCCTATACGAATAGTGTAAATAGAATTTTTTTACATTCTATTATCTTTTAGAGTGAAAGATGAGTTTGTGGTAGAAATTTATTAATGGAGAAAACTCTAATTATAATGTAAGTATATCTCCTTATGATCTTGGCCAATCTCATAAATAAATTCCTCAATATTAATAAAAGCAACATAGAACAAAATTTTTTTCCTAGATGGTACCTTAAATCATCACTAATTTATGGCTTTGGGATTGTTGGCCTTTTCATAGCCATGTTCTCTACCACTCTCCATCAGATAATTGATGGTTAGATTTTTCTTCCATACCCATATTTTCCTACATGGATCCCTAGTATGTGTTATTTTCGGTAATCTTCATACTTTCGACTCTTTATTTTAAATAGAGGCCTCATTAATTCATTTTTCGTTGAGGGATTTCAACTAAGATATTTTGAAACGTCAAAAATGTGTTATCCCAATACCGTATGTTTTGTTGAACCGATGGTATTTCAAATCATCATAGATTGATGATTTTAAGGACCTCAATTTTATACTTTTTTGTGATTGATGACCTCAATCACTACCTATAAATATTTACGTTTTTCCTCCAATTATATGTCTGAAATTGCCACCAATGTTCTCCTAATCGAGATCATAATTTGGTGGTGACCCTTTCATTTCTCTTTTCGTCATATTAAGACTAAATTTTAGTAACCCAATTTCCGATGTGGGTTTTCCCACAAATATATTATCTATTTTCAACCTTTTATTTTCGAAGAACAATTTCAAATTGCGAGGACGCAATTTATTGAAGGAGGGGAGAATGTAACACCCCTAGATTTCATAGTGTGTTATTTCTTCAAAATAATTCAATAACTTTCACTACATGCAACACCAAGTTCAAGCACACCATGACTTACCAAAAAAGCCGTTCAAAAGAGGTTATGAATAGTATTAGATAAATTTTAATGTTTATATAATCCTTATAATTTTAGAATCCATATTATGAGTTTCTTAGATATAATGCAAGAACAAATTCATTTTCAGTATTTCACTTTTATCAACTTTAATAGTGAACCCTTTTTAGATTCTATATTTTAAACTTTTTGACTAAATGGGGACATCAAAAATTTAAAATGAAACATCCCAAGCTTCCCAGGTACGCTAGCGTGTGTTGTACGCAACACCGAGTTCTAACACACCGTAACCAATCAAACTAACCGTTATGAATAGTAATACCTACTTTTTAAAATTATATATATTTTATATCTCAAAATGGACTTCATTTTTGGATTCGGAATATCTAATTTAGCCTAAGATGAAATTTTGGTACTTTTTGGATAACTTTCATATTTAGATGAATAGTGAAAATTACTAAATTTTAATTAAAAACAACTTTTTTAATCAAAATAATTAATAGTGATAAATTATGAATTTTAGTAGTTTTAAAGTATATTTAGAATATATTTTTACCATTTAATAAAATGTTGGTCATTGGACATAATTTTACAATTAAACCAAACATAAACAAGTGTCAATCTTTTGATAGTTATTATCTCTTAAAAACACGCTTTTTGTTTTGACAGCGGGAATTAATTTTAAATTAATTTCCTCCACTTCTGTGTTTAGAATTTAGGAAAATGGAATCCATATTTGGAATCAGGATGTTCAAATTGTGTAAATAGGTAACTTTTATTTTTAGACATTTTGAATAATTACTGCGGTAAATATTTTATTTACCATGGTTAAGGGTAAATCCGGTAAATAAGGGTTAAAAAATAATATTATAATAATAATAAATTACCCTAAAACGTGTCTTAACCCTATTGGTTGATAAATGGACGACCATGGGCATCTTTGGGTCAATTTTGGGACCCCATGGATCCACTTGTAAGTGATAATGACACTTTATTTTAATTAAGTTAAAATGAATACAAAAATGACACAAGCATATATCTTTTAGCAAACAATTGTTACATAGGGTTATATAAGTTGGATTTTAGATTATAAATATTCATTAGAAAGCTAAAAAGATTTCCTACATAATGATATTTTATTTATAATTTTTAGACATTAAATAATTTATTTTATTTATGACACAATGATGATGCAGTAATTACTATAATAGTGAAAAATTAAAATAATTGATATTATAAATACCCAAACAAATATAATATGAAACTTTTAATGAATTAAACTAATTTCTCTAGGATAATATGATATATTAGGATTGATTTAATTTACTTTTTTCGAAGTAATCAATCTGTTATGAGTTTCACAAAAATCAACTATTGAATAGTGTAAAAATTGACATAAAAGAGTTCTTAAAACAAATATTATATTATTAATTGATATTAAATTCCTAAAAATCTAAGGTTCGGCCAAGAGACTTATATCATGATAGGTTAATCATTAATGTACCACTTGGGAGTCTCTTGGATGTATATAGTAAGTTTATTAACCATATTATATAAAAATACAAAGAGACATTGTAAAAGTGAAACTAATTAACTTAGAGTTAATACTTAAAGATAAGGTTAATATAAGTACCCAAACCTGTCTAAATTCTATTGGTTGAGTGTTTTTCGACCTATCCCCACCTTATCCTTTGAATAGTCAACTTTGGAGCCATTGGAAACCGAATATGAATTTATTATAAATTAATATTTCTAGCTTTTCCAAAGGTTCCCCTCACCCCTCTTATAAAAGGGCACTCCTCCTTCCCATTTATTCACACCTTAAAAGCCTTTTGGTTCGGCCAAAATCTGCCCACATACTCTCCCAACATCCCTCACTACAACCTAGAGGCCTTAGTTTGATCAGAAAGCCAACCTAAGGAGCCCTTTTGATCAAATCAAAAGGAAGAACCCGAAGAAGAGGTAATGATTTCACCACCCTTCTCATAGTTCATTTCTTCTTCCACTTCTTCTTCCTTTGTTCTTACCATTCTAAAATAATAACTCCAGTATCTCACATATACTATGATGTTATTATAATTATGGTACAACCATATTCAGTATTCTATCCACCCTTTGAATAACATGTCACCATACGTGCGTACGTACGGCTTACCGTCTCCACGTCGTGGTGTAATTGTTATTCAATATAATATTATTTGGATGAGTATATTAATGATGTGTAACTCATGTAAATAATAAATATAACATGTCAATGATTCTGTATATATGATATACCATCAATTTATATATTATTTTAATATCAAAAGAATGATATTGTCGCTCGTGCGTACGTACGGACTACCGTCTCCACGAACGCGATGAGATTCATTCTCCATCGTATCCATTCAAGTATAATTATCATTTGATGATTTAAAAATGATGTTTAAGGACTATATATCATTCTGGATATGAATAAGATACAACAACCATGGCTTATGTAACAAAACATATAAAATAAAATGAGTAAGTTAACTTCTGAAACGACGATAATTCTAAGATATTATTAACAAACCAATGTTAAAAGATCATATATGATATCATATTAATATATATGATTCTTGTATAATTTAATAACAACTATTTCACCATTATACAGGAGGTTAACCTACCCCATCCATGTAAAAGTGCAAGGTAAGGGTTATTTCACAATCTCTTCTTTATCTGAGGTTGTTTATACGTAATAATCTACTGGGATCTCGTTATCATCCACATCCATGTTTCTTCAAAATGTATTTCAAAACATTTTTACTATTTACAAGAATATGGGTTAAAGTCATTTATACCCTTGTTTGACTTTTTATAAGAGGTTTATAAAGGAATCTTTCCGTCGTTTTCAAAACAAGGTCCTTTTAACCTTTTCGACAGAATTGAGGTAAGAATGTTTTTTTAACTTATACGGCGGGTGCGGTTATTTTCCGCCGTTATAAAATCGTCGAAGCTTTCCATACAAGCTTATAAGAATATTTTCAAAGAAAATGTTTTATTTTATATGGATCTTAAATGATTTAAAAATAAAATGAGATACTTCTTTAAAAATAATTTTGATTTCATCTATGTCAACATCCTTTGATGGATTTTAAGATTATTTGAAGTTGATTTATTATGATACAAAACTTCTATATTGTATTGAAGGTTTTGTGATATGTTTGACTGTGGATGTGCTATTTTTATACCATTCATAGTTTATGGTGAAATTATTGACATTTCGTATGCTAGTTTTAATACGAATGTTTATGTTATGTTTAAACCATTTCATATGGGAATGCATTGGACTTAATAAGTGACGGGTGGAGCCCGCTATAGCTCCTCGATGCATCTGTAGGTCTCATGAGACAAACTAGTGTCTTGGCACAAGGCCTTGACAAAATCTTATTTGTAGTCTTGGCACGAGGCCCTGGCTATGTGGTTATGATAGTCTGGCATTATGCATTCCAACATTATGAAAGTGGTTATTGATTTTTGCATGTGATTATTCGATTAGTAGAATATCCATGTGAATAAGTAAATGGCATTATATCATTTTACTTTTGCCATATTATGTTGATGTTCAAATTTAAAAGGCTTTTGTTTTAGTTATACATTGCCTTAAATGTTTATGCTTATTGTGAATGTTCCGCTATATTGTTATCCTTACTGGGCATTTGAGCTCACCCCTTTTCTATGTTTTATTTTTCCCAGGTAGTGAAGAAGTAAATTATGAATGACTTGTAGGGATATTATGAGGGGTTAATAGTGTGGATATGAAGACTTTGTTGTTGTAGTAGTTTTTCACTTTGAAATGTAATGTAAAACTTTATGATTATATCTAGTGTTTCCAAGGCTACTAAACCAATCGGTCTTTCGAGATTTGATCTTTCTTGTGATCATGCCAATGTTACAAAGTAATGCACCGACTCTGGGTAGCTGGGGTCGGGGCGTTACACATACTGAGTATCATTATAATCACCCCTAAACGGGATATTCCCGCACGTTGTTCTGTTAGTTGGAGATGACGGGAAACACTAATTGAGGATGAGAGTACCAAGGTAGGAGGATGCTCGTAGGTGGACCTTAGATAGGGAATACCGCAGAGAAAACAAATTGAGAGCTATACCGACCCTTTAGGTAAGATCCTTGGAGGCTGTTCAAAGGAGTTGTTTAAGATTACATGTACATTACATTTCTTATACATTCAAGTTGGGCATATATTCTGGCCCCTTTTTCTTAATATAGTTACTTTGCTTACTATTCAGTTTATTTGAGTTCATATCATGTTGTGTGCTTGGTTGTGTGTGATTACAGGTTATAAAGGCAATGCCTTCCCAGTTTTAGGAAATACACATTCAGTGCTAGTCTCCAGCCCCTAGCCTATGGAAGGCGTGCTTGGGGTAGTCACGACACAGGCTATGGGGGATGGGTCATGAGACTATGGCCTATTAGAGGCATGACTCAGGGGTCATAATTTCTCATTATTCTTTTCTATCCTAGGAGGGTTATCTATTGGGGAGGGGCGTGATACAAAAAGACATCGTATGTTCCTCCCCAAACATATACACATTGATGAAACTAGTGATATTTTTGAATTAACCCACACTTCATTAATAATTAGAAAAATGTTATGAATACAATAAAATTAGTTCAAATAGTCCCACACATAGGATACCGAGGATTCCATCTGGACGAGAGAAAAATTACTTGGGGGGGGGGGATATTGATCATGTTTTCCCCATTTCCACTCCCTAATATGATATTCTAGAAGTATTGAAAGATGATAATATTCCCCAATTTTTTCATAACATATTAGAGAATCCGCACTATATCATGTCAAATTACATATCATATCGATATTATGTCAAACATCTCATGACATTGGATAATACTTACTACCAAGTTGACCTATCTCTATTTTCAGAGGTTACGAACCCTATTTCGTAGAAATAGTGCAGATGGATCCAACATGCCTGCCTCAATAGTATGAAGGCACTTCTCTCTATAATAAACATCCCACAATATGAAATCCATATTAAGAGATGAAGAAATGCAGATCTCTATATTTCAACCCACTCATATGCATGTAGTTCTTTCGAGAAATTGTTTTTAGAATTTTGTTCCCACATTCTAGGTTTTGGGCCATGGACTAATATATACTAGTTGGTTTATCCAACAAAATTTTGTTATCCCTAAATCCTAGAAGAAGTTTACTCAGGGGGAGTGATACATTAAAATAATATTACATCGAGCTACCATAATGGTGAAATCGGCCTCGTATATGATGAAAGAAAAACCTAAAACTAAAGATAAACCCTCGATAGAAACAATCATTTTTCCTGAGTAGAAAATGAAACCAGCGTGTGAATTAATAATGGATGAAATGTTTATGACGATCATGGTAATATCATCTATAGTAGAATTATGGAACCAAACCCAACCCATAGTGATGATGGAATTTAGTCCACCTCCGCCACACAAGGTAAAATACAATACACTATCGATACATGACATCATGGTAGTAGAAATAAATACACCCCAACCTATAGGGATGTGGAATTATTAACTCCCCAAAATAATCCAATGAATTAGATATTATACATGTTTAGAGAACATTCATATAAAATTATTTCATGAATCCTTCCGCTTCCTGGACTATCTCCCTTACTGGGAGCACATTTTATGCAAAGCCCTTAAGACTCCCTCGAGATTATCATCCATAAATAGCTTCTTGGTAAACATTGTTGAGATTGAGTGAATCTTTACAAGGGTTGTATGCCAAAATATTTCATCTAGAAGGTAAATATCATTGGGAATTATGAATTTTCCATATATATATGTTGAAAGGATGATAAATATTGTAACATCATATATTTTATTGAATTATATTTGTTTCTTAAGAGTTTTATTTTTGGGTTCGAAGGTCATGATAATCATTTATGAAGTTTATTTGTTTGGATATATGTTTGGTACTACTTTGAGGATGAATTTACACTATAAATGTGTGGATTACGATTTAAAAATATTATAGGGAATAATTTTTAAAATGTTTTAAAATCATAAAAACATGTCATATAATAAAAAAATTATTCCATAAATGTTTCACTCGGTGTATTTTTATGCAAGGCGATGTGATATTCAACAAACATGCACATGGGTGGATTTACTCTTTAAATCCATAATTTATAATTTTAACCCCTCATACACAGTAGGATTTATGCAATAAATGATTTAATCTGAGTTCATTCAACTTTTTTCTCCGTAATTTAATTCATGTAATTCTACTTTGACATTTTAGGTGTTTCCTCTAGATTTGGGTCACTTTGTTTGTTGCTCGATCTCAATGATATTTTCACTGCATCTCTCACGAAATGTTACCATTCTAGTTATTTATTATCATTGGTCTTGGAAATTGTGTTGGGATGTGTTTCTAGGATTCAGTGATCATATTTTCATTCATATATTATTCTTTTTTATCTATTTTTTGATATTCTACCGTGGATATTCTTTTCTTTGGTTTTCGAATGGTCTGTGTGGTTCTCATGGTATGTGTAACCTAGCCTCTATTTTTTCCCTGGTTGTTAAGTATTATGACTCTATGATGTGGTAATTTACTCTAGGTCCTCAATTTCTTTTACTTTGTTCCTTCCAATATTGGTGGATCATAAGGAATGTAGCATTTTATATTAGATTTATGTTGGTGGTTCCGTATGTAGCCTCTTTTATATGAACCATTAATTTATATTATTTTGTTAAATGGATTTATAAATGGAATAGAATGATATATTATTTTTTGTGCATGGAATGGGTTCTCTAAGATGTAGATGGGTTTCCCCTCATTTTTGTAAAATATATGCATATTTCATAACATTGTAAAATGAATTTGTAAATGAGTTTTCAAAGAGGGTTTTTATGGAAATAAAATCATGTTTGAAATTATATTATTAATGTGTAATCCTATTGAAATGATTTTATATTACACACAAGGGATCCATGGGTTCTTTGGTGGGGCGTTTCATATTGGGTATTATCTTTTAATATTGTTTATATAGTTAACATTAAGGAGTTTTCTTCTATTTGTTGATCAATATGTATTTTTCTCTAGGAATTTACGTGAAATTGTATATGGGTTATCTTTTTAGGATCATACTCTATTCACCAGACCGTGATGCAAGTGTTCATGGAAATTGTAGTGTGCACTCTTCATGACTGATATATGAGTGAATTAGCTATTTTGGATGTGATTTATCCATAGTGTGTTTATCCTTTGTGTGTTAGCCATGTACTTATTTGAATTGATATAACTGTTTTTGGTGAAATGGTAATGAATTACTATATTTATGGTTTGAAACAATTTTTCATGGGATAATTTATAACCTTATAGAAATGAGAAATGATATACCATTCTTTTGATATTAAACTATTTTATTTATTATCATACCATTTTTCCTATAAATTATGTTTAATTGTATGGATGTACAAAGGCTTCATATGGAAAACATTGATGGTATCCCACTGATCATATTTATCTCACAACTGTCACACCCCTCAATAGTGTTTACATGTGGTATATTATTTTAATGAAGTAAAAGGAATGGAACCATACATATGTAGTGAAATTCGGTTCAGTTGTGTACATGTATCTTTTAGTGAGATGGTGGGACATTTCCCACTTATCACATGGAGTACATGGCTTCTGTTTTATTTTTAATTTTTTTGGATATATACATTGTCTTTTGTTTTAGGTGGTTTTTTAATTTTTACTACCACTATTTCTCTTTGGTTATGGTATATATTTATTTTAGTTCACTTCATCTTATCATTCTACTATATATATATTCCATGCTGTTTATTTTTAGGTTGGGTGAAATAGTTCCCTTTATTGTTGTTTAATTCTCGAGATCTAGTATTTGGCCATAGGGGATTGAAAATATCTTTAATTTTAGTATTGAATCAATTTGAATACCATTTAGGAGGGTCCCCCAGGTTGGTTCATTAAAATTTAGTATCAGAGTATGGTTCTATTTAGTCATGAGAAGTTGGTAGAAAAGAGGTATAATTTTTGGGACTTGAGAGGTAGGTCCTGGTTATTGTATGACCATATCATGTCATGATGTGCCTCATGTTATCACGAGATTTGTTTCTCCTTTGTTTAGTTTTAATATAAATCTCATTTTCGGTTATTTATTATCTAGGCCAAAAATGATTTCTCCAATTGTCAGTTATTTTCTTCTATATATGGTGTGTTGTAATATTCATATGAGACATATTACTCGGGTTCATATAAATGGTTTAGTAAGATAAAAACCTCAATGGAATGGACCTTTAGATTATAATATTATATAGGTTATTGTATAATAATTTTATGTTATGGACTAGAATATATTGTCGGTTCATAACACAGTATTTGATGTGCGTCCAAGAGCTGAGAAAGACAGAGACCAATGACGAGAGTACCTATGTGTGATGTCCACAAACATTAAGAGTATAAATTACCCCTAATAGGTGGAGATAAGATTATACAAGATAAATAATGTGTTCAAATTTTTTCATTATCCTAATAAAAACATGGTGATGTGCTTGAAATTCAGGATCAAGGGTCCTATCATGTAACGCCCCGACCCCAGTTACCCAGAGTCGGTGCATTATTGCGTAACATTGGCATGATCACAAAAGATCAAGTCTCGAAAGACCGACTAGTTTAGTATCCTTGGAAACACTAGATACATTAATTAATGTTACATTACATCATAATGTGAAAAACTACAATAACAAAGTCTCCATAGTCCACACTCATATCCTCTTCTGACTATCCCTGCAGGTCATTCATAATATACTTCTTCACATCCAGGAAAATATTAAAACATTGAAAGGGGTGAGCTCAGATGCTCAGTAAGGATAACAATATAGCGGAAGATTTCATCAATAAACATAAACATTTAAGGCATTGTATAATTAAACAAAAGACTTTTTAAACTTGAAGTTCAGCATAATATAGAAAAAATAAAATTAAATAATTCCATTTACTTACTCACATGGATATTATACTAGTCGAATAATCACATTCAATACCAATAACCACTTTTATAAGGAGGTAATGCATAATACCAAACTATCATAACCACGTAGCCAAGGCCTCGTGCCAAGACTACAAATAAGAATTTGTCAAGGCCTCGTGCCAAGACACTAGTTTGTCTCATGAGACCTGCCAATGCATCGAGGAGCTATAGCGGGCTACACCTGTCACTTATTAAGTCCAATGCATTCCTTGTATGAAAAATGATATATAAACATTTAGGAATACCATTTTTTAAAATACCGTTTGAAATTAAATGTGGCATCAAAATACCAGTTCGATTTTTAGAAGATACTTACATTTAAAATTTCTCAAATATACTCCAGTGTTTTTCTGAAAACATTATGCAAGATTCTGAAAACAAAATAACTAATTCTGAGACTGCTCGACTAATTACAGGCCATGATGGGTCCATGCCCAATCCCTTCCCTTCTTCCACACTCGATAGTCGGGTTTTCTGAAAAAAAAAATTAAGCTTGCGTTAAATACGTATACATTTTCCCTGGACTTTCATATATTTCAGGGAAATATATCTCTCTTTTTTGAAATCATTTAAAAAATGTTATGGCTTATAGAGGAATCCGAAACTCGAATAATAGTCACGGCGGCGGTGAAGTCGTTGTCGCCACATACGTAAGAAAAAAAATTCCTTTTTTAGTTAAAACGATTCATATAAAAAGATTCATTTTGAATAAAAGTAAAAGTCAAAGGGGTTTATACACCATATAAATGAAAGTTTTGTATAAAACCAAATATGCCTCAATGAAAGGATATTGAGTTGAAGTCCTTACAAAGATCAATTTTAAAATAAAATAGATCTATTATGTGTATTTACTATTAGTACACATAATTAAAGTACAAATACAAGATAGGACATAATAACATCATGACATAATTTGAAAGTAGGATATTAACCCAAATAATGGAAATTGGGTTAAGAAATTATGTTACCTCATGTCCGACTTGACACGACCATTCTTTAACCTCCTGAATAATAAACTAGAGTTAATTTATAATTGATTAAGAACCTTTTTAAAGTTTATTATTCCTTTTATATCACTTATTACCATGTTATGAACATTATGTAATTATTTATGTTAATAACAGTCATTTTGATGATCTTTGGTACTTGAGTCAAAAATAAACGTCTTAAAATTACACGTAGTTTATGTGGTAAAATATCCAATATATCCATAATTATATTCATGATGTATATATAATATAAATCATATAAATCATGTATATACATTCATTTATAATATTACATAACATTTAGAGGTAAGAAATGAAATGCACCGTTCATGGAGACGGTAAGCCGTACGTACGCATGAACGCTACTTTCATTTATATTTAGTATTTAATGGAATGAATTTATAATTATATAAAGGTATAATATAATTCCAGTATAATTTAATGTATAATAACATTTAATCCATCCTTTATACATCCCACATATGGCATTAATGATTCAAATCACTTTGAGGGGGCGGTAGTCCGCACTTTCTAAAATGAAGATATCACGTTTACCCATAATGGAAACCAAAAAGGTATGCCATAAATGAAAAATACAGAATCATAAGGAAAAAAATACATAATATATATCATATATAAAAATATTTTCATCATAATGGCCACCATGAGAAGTGTCAAAAGAAGATTGAACAATCCTCGTTTTGTGAGGCATAAATTCGCCAACCACAGAAACAGTATGTTCTTTAACCATTAGACGAAGTTGTGTGTAAGTGTAAATAAAATAATTCTCATAAAAACATCATAGTATATTTAATATACTGGTGTTGTTACAAAATAAAGGAATAAAAGTATTTTAAGTGGTTGTAGAAGCAAAATAATACAAAATAACATAAGAGAAGAGATTACCTTAAAATCGGGTAACTCTTTTTGATTTGAGCCAAAGGCTCCCTTTCGAAGAGTTATGCCCAATGTGAGGCATATATGAGTAAGATATGGAAGTTGGGATTGTATTTGGGCAGAGTTTGGCAGAGAAAAATGGCTTGGAAGGTGTGAATAAGGTGGTAGTGGTGGGGGCCTTTTATAAGAGGAGAGGAGGGGCACTCTTGGAATGTCATGAAACGTTACATTATTATGAAGTGCTTTTCGGATTTCAATGGTCCCACAATTATATATTTAGAGGATAAGGTGATAAGGGTTCGAAATATACCCATACAATAGGTTTTTGACAAGTTTAAGTCGTAGATTTTACATTATCTTTTCATTTTATTAAAATCGTTAATTAATGAGGTAATTGCTGCATCATCATGGTGTCATAAATAATTTAATTTATTTAATGTCTAAAAATTATAAAAAAAATATCATAACGTAGAAAATATTTTTATATTTCTAATAAATACTTATAGTAAAAAATATGACTTGTCTAACACCATTTAAAAATTGTTTTAGTAAAACAATGCATGTTTGTGACATTTTTATTTTGACATTAAATAAAAAAAATTAATGTCATTTTCTTACCAAACTGGCTCCATGGGGTCCCCAAGTTGACCCATAGATTGTCTTGTTCGGACATGACTCATCAAATAGGTGTATTACAAGTGTAAAGGTATTTACATATTTTTATAATATCATTTTTACCTTAAATTTCACTAATAACCTTTAATCGCGATTAATTAATCTTGAAAGTTACTATTCACCAAAAAATTATTTTAATCCCATTGAATGAAATATTACTTCCTAATGACAACCATGTTTGTATTATTTTTTAAAATTAAATCACATCAGTGGTAATGTTTCATTTAAATGAAAAATTGGGTTTTTAACTACCACTTAGTGGTTTCACTATTCATCAAAAATTGATGTTTTTCAGAACAATGCCAAAATTTCACCCTAAGCTATATTTGATATTCCGAATTCAAAAATGATGTCTATTTTACAAAATTTCAAACATATAAAATGCATTAATTAATTTTATAACTAATTCCCACTGTCACAACAAATAGTGTGTTTTTGAGAAACAATATATATCAAAAGATTGACAATTGTTTACGTCCAATTTCAAAGTGAAATTAATTATAATGACCACCATTGGATAAAATGGTAAAAATATATTCTAATTATACTTTAAAACCACTCAATATTATAATTTATCACTATAAATTATTTTGATTAAAAAAGTTGATTTTAAATATATTTCACTATTCATAAAAAAATTGGAAGTTCTCAAAAAAATACCAAAAATTCAACATAGGCTAATTTCAATATTCCGAATCCCAAAATGAAGTCCATTGTGAAATATAAATTATATATAATTTCAAAAGGTGGGTATTACTATTCATAATGGCTATTTTGATTGGTCGCAGTGTGTTAGAATCTCAACTTGTGTGCGATGTAAGCTATTGCATTATTGAAAGAGAAGTGTATCGTGGAAGCTTGGGGTGTTACATATCAAGCGGTGGTTGGATTCCATAGTATAGAAAAAATAATGTATTGGTTTAGATTTAAAGGGTTTTAAAACATTTTTATTTAAATTTTTTTTCCTAGAATATCTGACAAGAGTGATATATCTATATTTCATGTCTTTGTATCATGGGGAGTGCTCAGGGTCAGAGTACACTAATAGGGTAATGAATATGGTTCATTTCTATCTAGAGGTAGTGATGAATGACTAGTTAAAATATCATAGGTACCTATGGGGCTTTCGAACCAAAATTACATCATATGTTTATGTGATGAAGCATTCTACCTATGTTGATGTGGTTGATAATGATAGGATGGAAAATAAGGATATAACGGGATAAATTGGTTATTATAATAATTCACATCCACCCTGTTCTATATTCATATGTACATAAGTAAATGAGAAAAAATTTTATGACTAAAGCGTCATTGATAGGGGTGGTTCATTACCATTGGCTTCCTCCACACCATTACCAAAATCGAGATGTTTTCCTCTGACTTGCTATCAGTGCAGCAAGGTTGGCCACAAGAAATGTAATTGGCCTATACAAAAACAAATTGCTGTACTTGTGCCCACTGAGGATACATATAGTGTTTTTAACATGCTATTTCAATACCACAATATGGTAAGTGGTATTTAGTTCCCAAAGTCACTGGAGAATTTAGATTCATAAAGTATATAGGACTCCATCCATAAGCCTTAGGGGTGAATTACCTTATACATAGTGGATGAGGTTCTAGAGGAGGTCGACTCAAGACCAGTAATAGTGTCATGTACTATTTTAATTACATACTCTATTGAAATGATTCACTTGGTATATGTGACTACTTTTAATTTATATTTATATATTTATTATGTGCTAAAAATTCCAACAGCGTTCCTTAAATTTGATATAGAACTAGGAAAACATCTTGTAAAGAGGAAGGAACATGTTTTTAATTGTGTGACTTGTTCTCTATTCATATTTGACAAGGATTAAGTTATTACTTTCGTTTTATAAATATATATTTATTTGACATCATCATTAGGATGGATTGGAATTTTTTCTCACAATAAAATGATTTATTTTTACTATCAGTGTGTTTTATTCTTTACTGCTTATAAAAGCTCTCAGATGTTTCTAGGAGAGTGCGATCTGGGATCTTGTCATGTAGGGCATTCCAACCTAAAACCTAAGTGTTTATTTTCCACCATTGTTGCTGGGAACGATGACATTTCTTCTATTAGAGAATGTATATTGATTTTTAGGTCCTTTCCTGATGTCTTAAGTGATTATTTTTGAAGTCTTGCATCAGATGGGGGCAGGGTATATATTATTATTTATTTGGTGTTTAGTACTCATCTAATCTCAATAACAACATATCATATGGAACCATTATAGTTGAAATATCTCAATATTCTGTTGGATTTTCAAATAGAGAGTTGCTTCGTTCACCATAGTGATTCTCCATGGGAATCCATCATGCAATATATCAAGAAGGAATATGGTTCACTTTGATTGAATTTGGACTATAGAAAATCAAAATGATAGATGGTAAGGAATAAGTACTTGTTTCTATTTGTGGATGATTTTTTTATCCATTAAATTGGGAGAGGACATTCTTGCATATTGATCTTTGGTCAGTTTAACATCTTCTTAGATTCTGAGAGGTTGATATATCAAAAATGAATTTCTGGATAAGATATAATCATTATGAATATAATTTTAGGACTTTTTGTATGAAAAAACTCATATAGTTTTTACGGATTTATGAACAAGATATTCCACTGGTATCAGGAGAGATTTTCCATTGTGTTTGTGGATGATATGTTTTGTTTTTGGATTTCTGATCTTGATAAAGTGGAAAATATAAATCTAGTTTGGTAAATAATGAGTAACCAACAACATTATGGTCATATTTTTCAATGAAATTTCTAGATATAAAAATTGTGGATCTTTGGGCACGTGATTTGGGAACATGGCTTATTAGTTGATCATGATAAGGTGAAGGTTTCCTTGTCATGTGATGATCCATGAAATATATTGGGGATATAGAGATTATTATGTCTTGTTGGATCTATCAGTTGTTCATGAAGGATTTATTGAAGTTGACATCGCGTTTGACTGCTCTATCCCAAATAAGGGTAATTATCATAAGATATTTTAAGTTATTTAATTATATTGATGAGATGAAATGATTTATTCCATCACCATATATTTTGATCTTACTTGATCCTGGTAATGGGAATGTGGTATATTGTGATGATGTTGTTTTTCATCTCAGTTGTGTTCTTATACAAGATAATCATGTGGTTCCCAAGCCTCTCAACATCTTTGACCACATGAGATGATTTACCCCACTCATGATTTAGGGCTTATTATAGTTATTCATGTGCATACATGTTGGATAAATTATCATTATAGGGAAAGTATCACATTATTTTCTAACCATATGAATCTATGTTAAACCTTTTCTAAATAGGGAATGAATCTCCTACATAGGTAGATAGTGGATTACATTCATACATTTGACATCAATATCGCCTAGAACATAGGAAAGTGGCATTCCATTAAAAATTCTCTCAGATGGAATGTGAAATCATAGGGTGTCTTGGAATAGAAGGAATAGAGGAACCTTATGGTGGTCTTAACTTAGTTTTATATGGATGCTAGGGAGGTTGATTCGGGTTTGGATCTGGTCAGTGTTAATTTATCATGTACTCTTATTTATTCAATTTTATAAGATAAATTCCGGGATGAAACTTTTAGAGGAATCAGGGAAACTATTTATGATTGGGAGACCATTTTTGGTTGGTTTTTCTTTTATAATTTTATCCTCTTCTTTAAGAATGGGTTTTTTATCCAAAAAATAGGGAGGATTTTATTTTCAATTTAATATCATTGTTCATTGTGCTCTATTAATTCGATTTCAATACATATATATTATGACATGAGACAGTGTTTATGGTGGTTGAGTTTAAATCGAGAAATATATGATTTTGTGTACCATTGTAACACCATCAATGTGATATAGTAAAAACAACTCAAAACTTCTTGTTTTCTCCATTACATAATGATACTAGTTGGAAATCAAATGTGGTGTTGAGTTATTATTCGTTGGATTTACAAGGGCTCCTATAGGGATGAATTATATCGAGGTGTTTGTTGATAAATTGAAAATATCTTCTCATTTCATTCCAATTAGGTAAACCACTACATTAAATGATCTAGGTATGTTTTAGTATTTGATATCATGAGGTTTCATGGGGTTTCATCTACTACTTACTTAGGCAGGGATTTAAAGATTACTTATAGATTATGTAAGAATATTTAGGAGGTAATGGGGACTTAGGTTTTGTTGAGTATGTCACATAACCAAAAAAAATGGTTGGATAAAGAATATTGTTCTAATATTAGTGTATATGATCCATGACTATGTATTTTATTTCAATGGATCATTGTATATAAAACTAGGACTAGTTGAATTTTCTTATAAAAACAGCCAGTAGTCATCGATTAGAATGGTTCCTTAGAGGAATTATATGGTCACCCATATAGATAACCACTTGGATGGGTAGATATGGGTGATACCACACTCTTGGGACCAAGTCTAATTAGCGAGACCTATACTAGGGTTCAGGATATACATAAACTTATGGTTACAACGAAGAGTTTAAAAAAATATTCAGATCATCAGCACCATCCTTTGGATTATTCTACACATGATCAGGTTATCATGAAATTTTCTCCTTATTTGGGTCACTATTGTCTTGGTAAGCATGGGAAGATGGGCTCAAGATATGGTGTACCATTTGAGATCATTGAGTGGATTTAAAAATATTCTTATCACTTGGAATTTCTAGCATGGTTTACATGCATACATGACGTTTTCCACCTATCATATCTAAGGAAGTACTATCTTGATCCCTATCATAATCTGAATTGGGAATTGATTGTGTGGGAGCTTGATTTTTCAATTTTATAGGAACCATTATAGTTCAACAATTCTTTGGTGAAAGGATTTCATGGAAATTCTATTCCATTGGTAAGTGAGGTATGGTGACATGGATCATATTCTCATGAGACCTAGGAACATGAATCATTAGAAATTGAGAAGAATCATAGCCTATTTCTAGAGAACCCTTCTTCTACATGACTACTTTGGGATGAAAATTTCTATGGTGGGGAGATTCAAAAATACTAGTATTTAAGGTATGTTACTTGTAACTGAAGAGTGTTTTTTTCTAGTTCAAAGGGAATGAGAATCGTTTTTTGATGGGTTCTATGTTTCTTACTACCTCTAAGAGTCATTTACACTGTATTGTTTTTAGAAAATGATGTAAAAATTGTGCAGGGTAAATGTCATAAAACATGATTAGGGTGTAAAATCCCATTACACTATAATAATATTTGACAACATAAATTTTTCACTCATAATATTTTAGCCAAACTACATTTTAATTATATAATACACACAACATGGTGGGATTTACACACAAAATCCATGATTTTTGATGAAAAAACATCTTGGACTATGGGTTTTATATGCGGAAATCCTAAATCCTAATTCAGTTGTATTTTGTCTCCCTAAAATATCCTAGAAGGTTTTTGGTGTTTCCTCTCCTTTCAGAACGTATTTTTTTCATGCAATCTCTATTGTGGCTGTGTTATGTATCTATTAATAAGTGAAATTTATAAATTTCCATTAACATTGGTCGTTGAAGTGGATATTGGATATGTTTATAATATCTAGTGATCATGTGTGTACTCTTGTTTGATTCTTCTAAATCCATTTTGTGATCATCATCCGGGGGTCATTCCATGCTTTGGTTTTGGTGTGTTGTACAAGGTACTCGATTTATGTGCAAAATAACCTCTCCAATGTCCTTTTTAGATATGTAACACAATTTTAATATGTGGGAATTGATTCTAGGAACACAGTGTTTTCTTTTTCATTCCTTTCCGAGATAGTGGATCCCACTGGAGGCAGTGTTTGACTTGATTTTGGGGTGGATAGTTTCATATTTTCCAACATTATGTAAATTATTGAATAATCTTGTTTTAATATAGGTTTTTCTAAATGAAATGGAATTTTTTATAGTTTTGTGTGTGTGGAATGGTTTTATGATAGATTATGGTTTTGCCCTTGTTTTGGTAAATGAAATATTATTTTAAAATAATTTTCAAATGGATTTTCAAATTTATTTTAAAATAAATATTTGATAAAAATAAAAAAGTGTTTTAAATTGTGTTACTAAATGTGTATGAACTTGGAAATTATTTTATATGCCACAAATAGGAGCATTGGGTTCTCAGGTGGGAGGCTTAGTATTGGGGCTCAACAATATATATTATTAAGAAGATTTGGTTTTTTTATTTTTTTTCACAATTAGTTTGAGAAGAATTTTTCTCTAGGACATGACTTCACAATGTATGAGGGTTCAGTTTCTAGGGTGTTCCTATCTTCCATAGACATTGATTCATGGGTTCTTGGGATTTGTAGTCTGAATTGGTCATGAATTACGTAGGAGTGACAAAGATAAACTAACCTTTATTTTTTTTCAATCTATGTTTATCCTTTTTGTGTTGGTATTGAACAAATTTGACTTGATATACTTATTTTTTGTGAAAGGTAAATGGAATAATAGATTAAACCATTAATAATATTTACCCAGATTACTATAGAACTATGGAAAAGGGTAAAATTATTTATCATGGTTTTGATATAAAAATTATTTATTGCTTATGATTCCATGTTTTTTTTTTAAAATTAGAATAAATGGATTGTAATATATATTGTTGATATGGAACACTTGGTTGGGATTCCACTTAGACTATTTATCTCTCACCCTACACACCCCTTCAATAGTGTTTAGACCAATTAATGTCTTGTGATGCATAAAAAAGGCACCTTGATGAGGTGGTGATGTTATTGTTAGCTGGATATGGGTTGTTGGTGGAGAGATGGTGGGATTATTCTCAGTTATCAAATGGATTAATTGGTCACTATTTTTGTTATCCGTAGTAATATGACATGCACCCAGGAATTTAGTTTGATTCTATGATTTATACCTCTAAATTTTTTTCTCTTTGGTTAGTTCATATATTTAATTTTAGTTAATATATGTTTTTAGTTCAATTGTATATATATTCCGTGTATTTTTTTATTACGGGTGAAATAATTCCATATTTCATTTATTATGCCCAGTTGTTTTCCTCCAGCATGCAGGGATCAGTAATTCCCTTTGGGTATGTGGCAGATCAGTTCAGGTACCAATTTTGACGGCGTCTCTGGATAGTTCTATATAAATGTCCCTACAACTCTGATAAGAATATGATCCTTGAAACAAACTATTCGAAAATGACAATCATTTGTTTTAACCCTATATATAAGACTAGACATGATATCGACACAATATAAAATTAGGAGGATACATATGACCAAAATGTGTTCTACACTAAATTCCATGAAGAAGGTGTGTTCACTCAATATCGTTGGTAGACTCGTGACTTCTATGATCCTCATAACATCACATTTCTATAAACAAAATGAGTTTTGGAAATTGATAAAGGGAAATGAATGGTTATATCTCTCCCACCACCAAAATAATTTGATCCTCTCTTCATTGAGGGAAGGGTTGATCAATAAGAATTTTATTTGGAGATACTTATGTGAATCAACAAGGAATTACTCAAAGAAAATATTCATGTTGAGTGTAACTCTCAGGGTATGTTTAATATTCCTCCTATAGTGAGTCACCACCTATAATATGGAACTACTAAATCAATGAGATAAAAATAAAATAATTTATCCAACATAGGTCCCATTAAACAATTTTATCTAACCCCAGTAGTTTATTTCTATCAAAAATACCCACCCCATTGGAAGAAACCTTTTTTTGACAAAATATATCATCATATTAATAGAGGTGAATAATAGATATTAGAATGGGTCGGATGAATATATCATTCTATTCTCACTTATTCTACTCAATCATCATACCCATCAGTTGTATTGCATGAAATGTTTGACTCCACAGAGTCCCTTTCTTCTATAATAGAAGCCATGTATGGGAAAAAAATTCTAGTGTGGTCAAAAAATAAAACCATAACCCGATTGGGAGGATTTTATTCCTCCTAATTTTGGTATCCTCGCCTTTCAATTCATTATTAGTGTGGGAAACATAAACTAGTATATCATACACTTCACGTATTAATGAAATCCCAAGATGGGAACTCCAGAATAGTAGGAAGCAGAAAAAATATAATTTTTTTATATTGTCCCTAAAAGGGACCAAGATTCATTTTGTATAGAAACCTACCAGTTGGGTCCATCTCAAACATGAAATATTTATGGTTATTGTCCCATTATCATTTTATCACTACATTAATAATGATAATAATCCTTAACATCCCTAATTTTATGAAGTATTGAAAAGAGAGGGTCTCATAGTTCATCACCTTTGGTAAATTATTGTCATAATCCATGAATATGAATCTTTTTCAATTGTTTTTTATAGATATATTACTAAACAATATATGAGATGAATTGATTTCCTCTCTTATACCATTAAATTATTCTTGTGGTATCATGGATTTTTCGATGGTCACATACAGGCTGTAATATGTTATTTGACACTCTAAGGCCAAATATCATCCAATGATATCAGCATAAGGGAAGAATCATTGAAGTGTAGATTCCATGAATGTAACTATCAAGATAGATCCAATGTCTACTCAAATTCCTATCTCTACTTGATATCATACAGTGCCTCCTCCTGAATAATAATGTAAGTAATAGTTCCTTCGTCAGGAGGTGAGAATATGTAGAATTTCCAAATTTTCAAATATGAAAAAACTAAGTTTATTCTTTCTAAAAGGATAACTTTTTTAGGTTCATTCATTGATTATTTAGATCACAAAATAGAAAAATTACTAGTGATTAGGATTCCAAATGATTTTGGGATAAATTATCACCCATAATATGGCCCTTTCCTCTCACTGTTGTGGCTCAATACCCAATAATAATTTGTCTTCAATGATGTGCATCAAATTAGTGCTGATTTGGTTGGTATCAGGTGTATGGAGAAAGCATGAGATGATGGAAAAATTTAAATATTAATGTTGTAATCATTGTTTTAATGTTATCTATATCATTTCAAATGTGATTTACCACTCAAAAACCTAGTGTATGTTAAATTAATCATGAAAATAATATAAAATTATTAACTAAATTGATTTGTTTATGAATGTGTGTGATACTATTTTCAAGTGATCAAACTCTTAATGAAACAAACATCATATACTTCTAGATTATCCAAACATTCTTAAAGAGCCTTCTAGTACATCTATATTTCTTTCTCAGGTACTACTATGGGAAATTCCAGATTTTTTAGGTCTTTGTGATTTTCTAATAACTATTCCTTTTCTATATGGTGAAGAAAATGGATCAGGGTTCCCTAATATCTTATATCTCATTCTATAATTCTTTATTCCTTTGAGATAGGATCTCAAACTCTAGGGAATTAATATTCCCTCAAATTTAGGATTTTTATATGTTATATAGGTTTGTATAATTCCCCCAAAATCAGACACTGGACCCATGTTAACTTAAACCATTTAAATAATCCATTAATTATTCTAAATTACTTAGATACTTAGTCATAAATATCTTTTATATTTTATCACATACTTGTAACATCTAATAAATATTACAAGATAAAATTTGATTCATTAACACAACTCTCTTCTACCATTTAATACATAATTAACTTTTAATACTAACATTCATTCGAAACATATCTATTATTTATTCACTTAATTACATGTGAATGTTGTGAGTAAATAAATTTAAAACATATTATTCTAAACTCTAATTATTTTTAATTATTTTAATTATCGTCGATCAATCAAACACTGACATCAATCAAAGATCATGGTGGAGAGAACCATGTCCTAATCTCATATTCACATAGAATAGTCCAAACTCTTGAATAGTCTTATTATGTGACACTCCAGGTCCTTATCTCGATTGTATTGAGTAAAAATCATATACTAGGCTTATATACGATTAACCTATCAGTAAGCCTAAGGAGATAAAGTAGGGACATATAAACAACAACCTATCCTAAAAACTAAGGACCTCGAGGGTCACAAAATACTGTTATTAAAGTTTTGTACTCAAATAAAGATACCAATACACATGATTCTATATAAAAATAAACAATGACACTATAACCATGTGTTTGTTCTATTGGACAGGAAGTCCTCATGATCTCAATTACCTAAAAAAACAATGTGAAAACATCCAAACCAGAAGTATCAATTATTATGAGGCCCCAACACATAATATTTGTACATCATATATGTCCCTTTAGTGTAATTTATCTTAAATATAAGATATATGTTTTATATATTCGTTATATTATCTCAAGGATCTCATTATAGATGAGAATTGTTAAAACATGTTAATTTAACAAAAAAAATATATGGTTATTTACATGTAAATTGTGTATTATGAAGTATCAACACTACTATGGTAAGAATACATTATGGTTTAATATTTATATATATGGGGTGGTAATCAAATATTACTTCTGCTGTTAGGTGTAAGGAACCAACATATACAATAATCCCACTTAAACTGGAGACAACTTACTAACCATCACCATGTTTTCTCTCACATGATAATGTAATTATTCCCTAGAGGTATGAATTTTGTTATTTGGTATTACACATTTATTTACAAGGAATCTCTATTATCTGATACTTCACCTCCTTTAGTAAAACATGGAAAGAGATAATATCCCTTAGTATATCCATTTTTTCTTTTATAATCATGAAATATTTTCCAGTACCATCATCATAATATTAATAAAATTTATGTTATGATAATAATTTACTCTCTAGTAATGATTCCAAGAACATGAAAAATCATTGCATATTTTTACTACATTATCCACATCAGAATATGTAATGTACTCAGTGTTTACAGATATGTCTACCACAAACTTCTATGAGATTCTTTTGTTTATTTCCATTTCCAAACAATGATATAAGATCAAAAATATCCATAGAAAGACTTCTTTGTGTTCCCTGATGACTTGGTTTCCTTTCTCTCTAGGTATTAGATGCATATACCATATTATTTTCATGTATTTTTGGATATCTTGGACTACATCCCATACAATTTTTTATTCTTCAGATATATTCCTTCCATAATGTATGTGTTTTAAATTTCATATCATGTACATATAATAGAATATATGGTTGTTCAATCACTGATGGGTATTTATTTATACTCACTATTTAATATCATTTTATGTCTTATACATAACTTCTTGGAGGGATTTATGACTTGTGAAATTGGAAACAATTCTCTATCAAATTAAACCAACATGTATTTATCAATACAATTTAAATTTATATAATTTGAATTTATCAAATAAACAATTATATCTACATCAGCATATCATGTTACCTAGAACATAGGTTACATAATTAATTTAATCTATAGATACAGAATTTGAATATAGTCATAGCTAACTATAAAACCAATAGTTGTTTCATATCTATTCTTTACACCTATTACTTATAAAACCATGGTGATACCACTAAAGTTTTTTAAACACATGGAATTATTTCATTCTAAATACTCCTAAATGGAATTACATGGTTTCACTAATCCTTTCTAGTTGTTCCATATAGGAACCTTCCATGAAATGGGGTATTGACATCTACTGTAAAATATAATGATTATAGAATGTTTCTATGACAAGAATAATTATAATGTATTTAACCAAAATGACATGGTGTGACCAACCAGGACTTATTGGTGACAGACTAGTATATCTCTGGTTGGCTACTCTTCCCTCGTCTCGCAAGTCGGTGCATTCTTGGCATGTCTTCTTCCAGCCGTAGCTCACACGGACTCATTATCATCATCGGTGTTTTGCATCACGGCTCGGCCTTCTCCTCGTTTGGAGGCGCGATGATGCCCCAGGGGGCGGGTTCTTTGCTGTGACTAGGGGTTTCCGTCGAGGTTTTGTGTCGGCTGTCCGGGCTTTGGGTAGATCTGGTCTTCGGGTGCGGGTTCGAAGGCGGCGACGGGCTTTGTCTCATCTTTTGATGTTTTGTGTTGTGGTGGTGATCCCATCCAGGTATGTGGTTGATTTAGGGTTTCTCTTGCAATGGAATTCTTGGTAATGGTGTGGGCTGTTCTCATGGATGGCGGTTCCAACGATGATTGGCTGATGTTGGTTGCTCTGCGGGATGTTTTCTGTGCATTTTTAGTTTCTATATTCCAGTTATTTCACTAGATTTTTTGGTTTCGTGAAATATGGTGATGTTTTTGCATTGTGACGAGAGTTTGTGCCTCACTGTAATCGGTGTTGGGGTGTTGGCGGTGGATACTGGTGAATTCTTGCCGGCGTCTGGGTTGTGGCCGCAAGTGATTGTTGAGGGTTTCTGCTTCATTTGTGAAGGGGTGATGGCGGTGGTTTCCGGTGATATGTCTCGTCCGCATCAGAACAGTGGCGTCTCTGGTGACGATGCTCTGTTGGTATCGCCGACGACTTGCTGTGATGGTAACATGTGATGATAGGCTCTCTGCCTGAGGTGTGGCGTGTGGAGGTTGATGGTGGGCGGTACGATGCAGGTGCGCGGCTCGAGGGATATCTCGCGGAATGTGGCTTTGGAAATTTGAAATTTGAAATGTAATGTTTTTTTGGTGGTTTGGTTGCGGTGGATTGGTTTTGGTGATGCTCTCTAATGGGTACCGGGTACCATCAAAACCGGATTTTTGAAAATATAAAAAAATTATTTCCAGAATGTTTATTATAATTTAAATTTTCTTTATAGAATCCATTATTATTAAAAAAATATCCCCTTCCATGTTGAATATAATACCACTACTATTGTTTTAAATTTCATATGTAGTATTGGTATTTAGAACATTCCTTCTCATGGGCTTCTGTGGATGTCATTCTAATACGAACTCCCTTTGCATCATGATCCTTGACATTATCCATGTCAATCATTATCTCACTATCTCAAATAGTGATGTGTACCGACATATATAAATATAGTCTCTAAATTGAATATAAATTGTTTATCATAGGGATTTATGTAATATCCATATAAATATTTTGGATAATTATAGATATTCTTTTGTGGTTTAATCATTGAATGTTAATGTATTGAAATGTCCTTAACAAACTCTTGGAATCGAAACATAGGTGTAATGATATTATGAATTTATTTGATATAATAACTCATTTGATATCAATTATTCATTATAGTTGGCATATGGGTATTTTATAACATGACTATTTGTGAAGAATGTCAGGAAATATTATGGATGAATTTGAAATTTGATATGATTCCACATTGATCCTCAGTGTATAATCATCATGGATATGATGAAAGTAAGAAAATACGAGTTTAGGAATAAATATGATCTATATTTTCTTGACTGATTAATACTTGTTGTACTCTTCATTGATAATTCTTTTCCTAACATCATGGACATGGTCTATAAGGAAATGAGACTTTAGGAAAAAAATTCCCTCTACATTTTCAGGATTGATGAATTATTATATGAATTTTAATTGATCCTCCCATTACTAAAAAAATGTCACTAATATTTACAAAAAAATGTGAGTTTAGGAATAAACCCACACAACATTTTCATGGTCAATGATTTATTATTAAACAAATTATCTGGATCACTATCTTAATTTATATCTTATCTTCTAACCATGTTTATTACATAGTTCAATCATACATTCATTAAATAACATAAAAGGAATTTCATGAAGTATATGAATTATCCTATAACTTCTTATTAAAATAGTTCACATTTTTCTTATTGACCTAGTCTTATCATCTTTGTGTATAAATATTATTTTTAATGGTGTCATCATCAAAAACATGAGAATTAATTCTGTAAATTATACATAATGTTTATAGATCCATGTATTTTCAACATTATAGTAGATATATCCTTGAAAACTAACTTTTTTTTACTTTTTAGAGAAGTATCATTCTAGAATTGGGTCTTATTTAGTCTTTCATTCCATATTAATTTTTTATTGATAATAAATAAATTATCACTAAAATATTAAATGAGTATAATACACCAAAAACATATTCATTTAAAAATCAAACATTCTCCAATTCGGTCAAATGGACACATGAGATTAATGTTTTGGTAATACTTGAAATAGTTCACATATAATAAATGGAATGAAATATTAGATGTTGTGTGATTATCTTTAGAAATATATGTATCATCATTTCGTAGTCACTTGGAGATCATACATTCAAATTCAGTAATGTTTTTTAACTCAATTGGTTATTGTATTTTGATACGAATGTGGGATGCACAAACAATATCTAATACCAAATAAGTAAAATAAAAATTTCACATGCATGGATGAATATACATGAAGTCAAATCCTCCACATACGTCTACATAAATCATTTATATTTTCTATTATAGACTTATATTTTAATATTCTATGTGAATTTATTATTATATAATTATGTTCCTCTCCTCTTTGAAGGGTGATGTGAATGTCGCTTTCACATCATACTTTTTGTTATCATTTTTTCCATTTTTTAATTTATTTCACCATCTGAACTAAATATTAATATTTTTATCTCATTAAATTCATGGTCAACCATAGCCAGAAGGTATTGAGGTGTTTTTCTCTCCATACTACTCATTTTATAATTGCAAATGAAAATGGTTTAACTTGGTGATAAATATTTAGGAAATAGATAATGTTGTTTATTTTTTCCTTCAATTTCCCCTCGCAAACATCTCAAATATTAGGAAACCTAGTTTGGCCAACCATATTAAATTTTTTAATTCAAAACAAAATTTAAATTGTTTATAACAATATCATTTAATCATAAAATGTGTCATCCATGTGTGTCTTATAAGATTCATTTTAACCCTCACATCATAAGGTGGATAATTATGTTGTGCAGACTCTAGCACATACAATTAATTTTCCTACCATAGTATATTGTGAATGTTATTGTAAATCTAAATAAAATTAATATATGTAATAACACGTTATTTTTATATAATTGATCATGGTGAATTTTTGGTATTAATTTCCATTTTATAAAAAATAAAACATCAACATATTTGTAATTTTATTTTGATTATTAAATATTTAAAAATATATTTTTTAATCTTAAATGTAAACCACTATTTTAAAATTTCCTTTTAGCCCTTAACAATTAGATTTGAAATAATCATTCACCAATGTATTCTAGTGTAAATGATTCTAATAACATCTCCCTATTTCCCAATTTATGGTTACACAACAATTTTAAAGTGTCTCAAGGTAGAATTTTGGTTGGTATGCCGCATAAACTAATGGCTCCTGAATCTATTGGGTGTTGTCTCATATCCTTCAAATGATAAAATAACATTACTCAATAATTTACCTAAAATATTCTTCATGATATTTGTGGATATTTTTTTATACAAAATTAGAGAAATCAAAGAATCATTCTCATATGAACATCCTAATACTAGGAGGCACCCTTAATTAGGGATGAAGATCACCACATACCCCTAGTTGTAATCAAATTTAATTTATGGAAGGCATTAATTAATTGACATATATTTAAGGAATAGTAATTAACATCATATAATGATATCATTTTCTATTAAACAAGATAGTTATATATGATCTCACTCACCTATTAATCATTCATAACAGAAAATAAATCACTGCATTATACTCTAATTTTTTCTATCTACACTAATTTATTATTCTATGGTATTGTGTAAACATATCACATTCACAAAATCATAAACAATGAATAATTAAATAAATGAAATGAATAATCATAAGCATGATGTAATGGTTGACCCATTAAGTAAATAATGGATTAACTAAGACCATATGGGTAACTACAAGTGTTGTGACTGTCTTGAGTTACAATGCCCATCCTTACCAAATATATTAAAATATTTTCTAGTAATTTATCATGTATTATATTTTTTATGTCATCCTTCATCCAAATCATTATAAATCAATAATTACATATAGGTGAGTGAGTATCAGGAATGAATTATACAAATTAATAATATAACTCAAGGAATGTATTCCATTATACATATAATGAGATCCCACGATGACAGATAGGCCACAAGTTATAAATTAATTATTACAACCATAACATACCTTAGAATAATTAATGAAATAAATAAATTACATTAAAAAAATTCGTTAGATAGTCTCATGACTAGTTGAAATGAAATAAAATTGAAAAATTTAATAAAATTTGAAAATAATTCAACATTAGTGTATAATTTATAAATTAAAATAAAATTTACTAATTTCAATTCATTATTACGTTATTTCACATCCATAAATTAATTATTAACATTCAAATGTTTCAAAATTTAATTTTAAAATTTTTAATATAAATTTTAGTTGTTATTAGGTATATTTTTTAAACGCTATAGAGGGGTTGTAAACCACTATTAGGCTTAAACTAGTCAAGGATCATCCAGAAATGCCATACTAAAAGTGACTCGGTGGATGCAGCCCAACTAGATGGTCGGGTTATGTGAAATCCAATCTATTTCGTGGGAGGGTGTTTAAATAAAAATGTTGTACCACCCAAATATTTTTAAAAATATTATTTTTTAAATCTTTTCTCAAAGGATAATATTTTTTGATTTACATTTTTTCTTTTCCAAAGTTTTCATTATATCCTTTCTCCGTTCCAATTTATTTGTTATAGTCTTTTTCTTTTACAAAAGGCTATGTTATAGTGTTTTACATTTACAAAGGCTTTTTTTACATTTATGTATTTTTTATAATCTAATTCACATTTAAAATTCCTCCCCATAGAACTATTCATATGAATAATATCTATAGTATTAGTCATATAAATCGAATCAACTATAGTATTCACAAAGGAATAATAAATTTTTCTATTTATTCTTAAACCAAAAAAAATTATAATCTATATATGGCTATAAAATAGTCATCCATCCTATGATGAATGAATGATCAATGTAATTTAGACCCTATAAAAACCATATACTCAAATTTAACCAAAATTAAATTTAATCCTGCATAAGAAATTACAAAATTTATATGATTCCACTAGTCCATACGAAGTTCGCTGTGGAAGCATGTAATGAGGTGGAATTTAAAAATTTCATTCAATTATGGATGATTTAACAATATCAACAACATTTCCACCCACTTAGCCACTTGAGGGTCTCATGTGAATTAAATTAAGATTGAAAATAAAATCAAACTATTACCTCAATTGATTATTGATAAAAGTGTTTTTATCTATTGGATAATGATCTTTTAATAATGAAACATAAATTGGATCTCTCAAGATTATTCAAAAACATTTCATTATCCTATTAATACGTTGAAAATTAGTTTCTAGTTTTTATAATTGAGAATCAAAGATGATTTTTCCATCTTTATCATCACAATGGCACTTTTCCTTCGATATAATATGAAGAACATGGATTGGTGTTGTCAAATATCTTCTTTGTCAATTGAGAAATTTTAAAGGAAGTGATCCAGACTCCGAGATTATTTTTAATGAATCGTACCTTTAATTCTGGATTTCATTGTCTTATATAGGTAGGTTTAAAGTCATGAAAATTTCATATGTGCCCGGGGGTAACAAAAACCATCAAAACAAGCCCTTATTTATAGTAAATGAATTTGTAACTACGTGATATTTTTTTTATCACATAAATTTAACATATAAAAAATGTTAATGTCAATATCATGTGTTGAATTTATTATCAATGATTTAATACTTGTTTGGTGAGTGGAGAAAAATCGATGATGATTAAAGTATTATTATGGATTCACATAATAGAATTGGATTTAATTATTGTAAAATTATACAAGAATATCTAATGATGAGTGAACATCTCTTAAATAGTGATGAAATGTGCTAAAGAATTCATATTCATAAAAAACATTGTTGAGGAATTTGAGAAACCCCTAAATAATGGTTTGAGAAGTCAATGTAATATTTTTTTATATTGCTCGATGAGAATTATTTTGAGAATGTGTGGAATAATTTTTATGAATAATTTACAAAATATTTTTATGTGTGTTTAGTAAAAAGACATGTCCATTCCCAAGAATGCCAAGGTTCTAGATCAACAGCACATGTAGGAGCATATATCATGATGTGGGAGGAATCCTGCATGGCCAGCCTGATGTGAAAGGTAGGAATTCAACCGAATTTCAAGAATGGGAAGACATTAACATTCATGGGTGGTGAAAAAGTGGTTCATGGTGAATTTTGGGTGACACACATAGTATGAATATTGGTGCAGTGTACTAGAGTTGACCTAGTTACTCACTAGAGTTGACCAAGTTACTCACATAGAGATGTTGAAGGGATGAATTGATATATAATAATGTTTTGAAATAAAGAAATTATTGATGTGGGATACTGGAGTTTCTAAAAGTGTATTCATATTTTAAAAATAAATATATAATATCAGTAGAGAGATCATTTCATATTCATTGCTTGATCATGGAAGAGGGCGACTTATTCCTCCTCATGATCTACCACCATACAATAACATGGCGTGAACACACGATGTCTAAAAAGTGAATTTTTTTAAAAAAAGTAATTCCCATTATTATTGACTATATGAATTACTATTGATGTAATATGTGATCCAGCTATGGATCAACTGTAAAACTTATGCATATAGAGTTTTCATATTCTGACAAACCATATTTGTTTAGAAAGATTAAGGAGTTATGGATCATGTAAAATTAAATGAAGTATTCCAATATAATGTAAGGGAGAATTATTCTATGAAATCCAACTTCAATTAGGATATAATACGTATCAAGATATATTATGATAAAAAATTCAATATATAAAACAAATATTTAACCATAAAAAAGATCATAATGTAAATGTGTTTACTATATTTGTTAACGATATATACATGATATCCAATATAGTTGGATAAAAATGTAATTGTTGGATAATATACAAGAAGAAAGTTGGATAATTGGAATGAAAATGGGGACTAATTATAAAAGAAATAAATATGTTACCAGATCTATTAAAAATCAATCAACTCAAAAAAAATTGAATATTTAAAAAGCGTGTCTAGTATTTGTGATAAATAGGATCACAAAGATGGGATATTCATGAGTATAATATAAAGAAATCACTATGATGAAATAGGGAATAATTATTTTTAAAATAATAAATTTCGACCATCTGATGCAAAGAAGATATATGAGAAGGGAAGAGACGCAGACTGTGTCAAAAACGAGTGTTTGAAAAACTATCCTAATCAATTAAAAAAGGTTACTAAAAGGATTAATATTAGATAAATTCTAGGGAAAATAGAAAAAAGTGGTATTATAATAAGAGATAGGATCAATAAAAAAGTAATCTAAAATTGTGGAAATTGAAAATCAGGAAAACTATGAGAGGAATGAAAAAATTGGGTATATCAAAAATCATTGTATTCCTCTCTTATCTGTCCCCTAAAAAATGTTGAGGAGAACTGTGAAACTATAATGAATTTATGTTTTCATAATATATGAATAAAATAATAAATTATTAGATGAATATTCAAATAATAAATAGGTCACCTATTATCCTAATAATAGAGACACAAATAAGGTTAGGTTAACAAGATGTTCTCACCATGAATTCTACATATTTGGAAGATGAGGTTCCTCCATATTCCCATCATTTTAATTAAGGATAATTTTAGGTAATTAGAGGGGAATTTTTAGGCTATCAATTCTATACAACATGAAAGAATTTTTTTTCATGGAAGCTACTAACTACCATTAAATGTAAAGTAGTGCATGTCTTCTAGGGGATATTCTTGAAAATAATTTTCCATTGTATTGAATTTAAATTAAACTAGAGTCTCTATAAGTATTTCAATACTAGAGGAATTAGGTTATCAATTTCACTTATATCCCTTGTTTCTAATGAATTAATGATTCTTATTTTGGGGAATTTTTTATTGATGATTTTTTTTAAAAAAAGGGGGGAGTTATTTTTATTAAATGGGAACTTTTTTGATGTTTTTATTGAGATAAGTGTAGGTTACTAATTTCTCATGATTATATATTTTTTATATAGCACATTTTTTTAAATGAGATATTTCATTGTATGGTATTAGATATATAGGTTTAGGTATAGCATATAAAACCATGAAAAAATCTCTTTGTTTTTTTACAACAAGTTATCCCACATATACATAGAGTTGAATTACTAAATGATGTTTTCTAACACAATATCTGATATCATCCAGATATTAAAAAATAATCATGAAATAATATTGAAAAGGAGGAGTGTGAAAGTTTTTTAAAAGAATAAATAAGAATTTCCCTTTCATTATCAATTATATTTTATTATTTATAAGCAGAGAAATCTGTGAGAATGTATATTGAATTTAATAGTGTAAAGAGGTATAGACAACAATATAAAAAGGGTGAGATTTCTAAAACCAATAATTTCATTTGATTTTAATGATTTAAATTTGTTTGGTGAGTGTTGATAAAATGATTATTTTTAAATTATTTTTATGGATTCCAAAAATGTCATTGGATTTCATTATTGTGTGATTCTCCAAGAATATCTGATTGTTGTTAGACTACACTATAATGCAGATGACATGTGTTCAAGATTTCATATTGGTCAACAAAATTTATGAGGAATTTGGTTTGTCATAGAAGAATGGTTTAATAATTCCATTCAATATTTTTATATTTCATGGTTAATATTATTTTTGGAAAGCATGAAATTATTTAATAGAAATATTACGAACTTTTTTATAGGATTTAATTAAAAAAATTAGACAACCCCATTAAAGCCAAGGGTCCATATTAACAACACATATAGGATCACGGTTCAATACTTGGGTTCCATACCACATTATTTCATGAGTAATTAAAAGGTCATTGTGACTTATCATCTTTATGATTAGGTCTAACTATTCATGGATGGTGTGTAAGTGGATCATGGTTCAAATGGGGTAGTGAATACCATGTTCGTGTGGGTGTAGTGTTCTTTAGTGGACCTAGTTACTCAAATTGAGTGTCCGATGGAAAAAATTGGTATATAATGAAGTGATTAAATGATGAAAAGATCGATGTGGGATAATGGAAGAACTGTCATAATATATGATTTTTAAAAATTTAGTATAAACTCTGGCTATTCAATCATTTCATCTTTGACATTTGATCAATCCATAGAGTGTCTTTTTCTTCCGTATGACCTTCCTTCAGACAAACTCTCAATGTGACCACATAGAGGATATGGATCAACCACGACTTATTTTTTATTTAACATGCCAAGGTGGTTCAATTAGAGGAATTACTATCGATTTCACTTATAATAAGGCTATAAATCAACCATAAGAATTATTTTGATCGATTATGCCTAATATGACTGACTACAAGAGTTTATATGGATTTAAAACTTGTTGTTCGTCAATGATAACTCATGGCCAATGTTTAAGTGACCACATGAATAGGTGAATATTAAGGACATGACTTATGAGTAATCTACCTCATATACTTGAGATAAATCTACAATACATATGTTAATCTACTACAACAACATGTATGCACTAAAAAAGATTGCATAAGATAGGTTTTTGTGTATGGTATAGTAGATGAGACATACCACATATAGGTTGTTGGGAGTTCATATGATTCTAGGAAACTATACAGTTCCACATACATACTTTTAATTTAAGTGTAACAATATGTTCTCAATATATAGATACATGTTCTATGTTCTAAGTAATTGAGATAAGCAGACGGAATGTGATTAATTCATGAAAAGTAACATTCACTACTTGATGATTTCATGAATTATTCTCAATTTTCAATGAAGAATCATGCATAAAATAGTTATGTAAAATACATGTGAAGAGTGAAGAAACATCTGATTGTTTCATTCCTTTAAAGGAATATGTTTCATGAATTTGAATTCATGTTATGGGTATGATGCATTCATTCAAATTGTAATTCATGAAAATTAAATTTATGAGTGTCTATGATTATTTACAAGATGTGTGAGATAAATTAATAATTAATATGATGTATTATACATAGGAATAATAGATTGTAGGATTTTTAATCCTATTTGATGATGCTTCTATTCAATGAATTCAATAAATAATATCACGATATTGGAACTTGATTCATGGAATATTTTAATTGAAACTAATGATCCATAGTATTTTATAAATGTAAGTCTCTTGGAGAATGAGAAGATGACTTAGGTCATTTGAAATTTGAATGAGAATTTATATGAAAATGATTCTAGGACATTTTACAAAAAATTATATCCAATATAAATAAGGAGATAATTCATGAATTAATTAACAAATTGAAATGAGGAATGTACCTACTGGTCATGATAATGGTGTTTCCATATTCATGTAAAATTACAATGATAAAAATACAGATCATATTAATGATATAAATTTTGTGAATATAATTGTAAAATAAATTTGATGAAGGGTGTTATGGAAAAAAGAACTTTTATAAATAAAAAAGACCATCATAGAGAACGTGACAAAAATAAGTGTTAATGAATGAAATAAATATGAAATTAAGAGTCTTTAATGGAAACAAAATTGAGTATTTTATGATTTGTAGAATGATATCATCCAATAACTATGAAGCGTTTTGAGGGAAATATATTTATTCATGTATCTACTGTAGAACGTGAAATATTGTACTAGAGAAAACCTAGCACTATAGGGTCATTAAGGTTGTCTATCATCATGAAGGTATAATATTTTTTAATTTTTGTATCATTATTAAATATTTGAATCAGAATTTCAAAATATTCTCGATTCTCTGGAAACATGGTTGATTCTATGTTGTGAAAATTTGTTGAATGAGGCAAAAATGGGCTCTATGTTTATTGTATCATATTTTCCTTGGATGTAAAAAATTTTAACGATAATAAAAAATCTATGTTTGGGAGAATAATCAATATGGAATGTAGTTGTATATTAGGTTGAACATTTAAAATCTTGTTTCCAGCTACATCATTAATTATTTCAACACATGAGGTGTGGATATAAGATTATATTGAATTAATCGAGAACTCTAACAAATTTATGTGGATAAACTAAAGATTATTAGTAAAAATTATTCATTGATTCCCCCCCCCTCAGTAATCCATCATCTCCTTGGAATCTGTAGCTTCATGAAAAAATTTGATTCATTAACTCAATCAATTCTCCCATTAAATATTTTATTATCCCTAATTAAAAATATTTATTCCAAAAATATATATTGTACTCACTTAATTACATGTGAATATAGTGAGTAAATAAATTCATAATCCATTATTAAAAACACTAATAATATTGATTCTATTTGTACCTAATATTTTATCAACCATGGACATCACCTGAAACTCGTTTTGTGGCCCACCATGTCCTAAACAACTATTCACTTAGAATAGATAAATCTTCTGAATATTCTTATAGTGTGAACATATAGTTTCTTATCACGAATGTAGTGAGTACTAATCACAGAGAAGGTGTGGAATCTAAAAACCCATCAAGGAACCTGAAGAGATATGGTATATTCCAAGAAATAATATCCTTTCATAGGAACACACATCATGTAATATATTCACTTTTCCTAATGATATCTGAAAAAACTAGGAACACATGTTCTGTCACCATTGTAACGCCCCGACCCTAGTTACCCAGAGTCGGTGCATTATTACATAACATTGGAATGATCATAAGAAAGATCAAATCTCGAAAGACTGATTGGTTTAGTAGCCTTGGAAACACTAGATATATTTATAAGTTTTACATTACATCATAAAATGAAAAACTACTACAACAACATAATGTCTCCATAATCCACACTCATATCCCCACATAATATCCCTGCAGGTCATTCATAATTTACTTCTTCACTTCCTGGGAAAATAAAACATAGAAAAGGGGTGAGCTCAAATGCCCAGTAAGGATAACAATATAGCGGAAACTTTCATAAATAAGAATAAACATTTAAGGCAATGTATAACTAAAACAACAGCCTTTCAAACTTAAACTTTCAACATTGTATGGCATAAATAAAATGAAATAATTCCATTTACTCATTCACATGGATATTCTACTAATCGAATAATCACATGAAAAATCACTAACCACTTTCATAATGTTGGAATGCATAATGCCAGACTATCATAACCACATAGCCAAGGCCTCGTGCCAAGACTACAAATAAGATTTTGTCAAGGCCTTGTGCCAAGACACTTGTTTGTCTCATGAGACCTACCGATGCATCGAGGAGCTATAGCGGGCTCCACCCGTCACATATTAAGTCTAATGCATTCCCATATGAAAAGTTTTAAACATAACATAAACATTCGTATTAAAACTAGCATAAGAAATGTAAATACTTTCACCATAAACTATGAATGGTATAAAAATAGCACATCCACAGTCAAACATATCACAAAACCTTCAATACAATATAGAAGTTTTGTATCATAATAAATCAACTTCAAATAATCTTAAAATCCATCAAAAGATGTTGACATAGATGAAATCAAAATTCTTTTTAAAGAAATATCTCCTTTTATTTTGAAATAATTTAAGATCAATATAAAATAAAACATTTTCTTTGAAAATATTCTTATAAGCTTATAAGGGAAGCTTTGAAGATTTTATAACGGCGGAAAATAGCCGCACCCGCCGTATAAGTTAAAAAAAACATTCTTACCTTAATTCTGTCGAAAAGGTTAAAAAGGACCTTGTTTTGAAAACGACCGAAAGATTCCATTATAAACCACTTATAAAAGTCAAAAAGGGTATAAATGACTTTAACTCATATTCTAGTAAATAGTAAAAATGTTTTGAAATGCATTTTTAAGAAACATGGATGTGGATGATAAAGAGATCCCAGTAGATTATTACGTATAAACAACCTTGGATAATGAAGAGGTTGTAAAGTAAACCCTTACCTTGTACTTTTCCTTGGTTGGGGTACGTTAACCTCCTGTATAATGGTGAAATAGTTGTTATTAAATTATACAATAATCATATATATTAATATGATATCATATATGATCTCTTAGAATTATCGTCGTTTCGGGTGTTAACTTACTCATTCTATTTTATATGTTTTGTTACATAAGCCATGTTTGTTGTATCTTATTCATATCCAGAATGATATAAAGTCCTTAAACATCATTTCTAAATCATCAAATGATAATTATAATTTAATGGATATGATGGAGAATGAATCTCATCGCGTTCGTGGAGACGGTAGTCCGTACGTACGCACGAGCGACAATATCATTCTTTTGATATTAAAATAATATATAAATGGATGGTATATAATATATACAGAATCATTAACATGTTATATTTATTATTTACATGAGTTACACATCATTATTATACCCATCCAAATAATATTATATTGAATAACAATTACACCACGACGTGGAGACGATAAGCCGTACGTACGCACGTATGGTGACATGTTATTCAAAGGGTGGATAGAATACTGAATATGATTGTACCATATTTATAATAACATCACAGTATATGTGAGATATTGGAGTTATTATTTTAGAATGGTAAGAACAAAGGAAGAAGAAGTGGAAGAAGAAATGAACTTGGAGAAGGGTGGTGAAATCATTACCTCTTCTTCGGGTTCTTCCTTTTGATTTGATCAAAAGGGCTCCTTAGGTTGGCTTTCTGATCAAACTAAGGCCTCTAGGTTGTAGTGAGGGATGTTGGGAGAGTATTTGGGCAGAGTTTGGCCGAACCAAAAGGCTTTGAAGGTGTGAAGAAATGAGAAGGAGGAGTGCCCTTTTATAAGAGGGGTGAGCGGCACCTTTGGAAAAGCTAGAAATATTAGTTTATAATAAATTCATATTCGGTTTCCAGTGGCTCCAAAGTTGGCTATTAAAAGTTTAAGGTGGGTATAGGTCGAAAAACACTCAACCAATAGAATTTAGACAGGTTTGGGTACTTATATTAACCTTATCTTTAAGTATTAACTCTAAGTTAATTAGTTTCACTTTTACAATGTCTCTTTGTATTTTTATATAATATCGTTAATAAACTTACTATATACATCCACGCAACCCCCAAGTGGTACATTAATTATGAACCTATCATGATATAAGTCTCTTGGCCGAACCTTAGATTTTTAGGAATTTAATATCAATTAATAATATAATATTTGTTTTAAGAACTCTTTTATGTCAATTTTGACACTGTTCAATAGTTGATTTTTGTGAAACTCATAACAGATTTATTACTTCTAACAAAGTCAATTAAATCAATACTAATATATCATATTATCCTAGAAAATTAGTTTAATTCATTAAAAGTTTCATATTATATTTATTTGGGTATTTATAATATCAATTATTTTAATTTTTCACTATTATAGTAATTACTGCATCATCATTGTGTCATATATAAAATAAATTATTTAATGTCTAAAAATTATAAATAAAACATCATTATGTAGGAAATCTTTTTAGCTTTCTAATGAATATTTATAATCTAAAATCCATCATATATAACCCTATGTAAAAATTGTTTTTCTAAAAGATATATGCTTGTGTCATTTTTGTATTCATTTTAACTTAATTAAAATAAAGTGTCATTATCACTTACAAGTGGATCCATGGGGTCCCAAAATAGACCCAAATATTCCCATGGTCGACCATGTATCAACCAATAGGGTTAAGACACGTTTTAGGGTAATTTAGTATTATTATAATATTATTTGTTTTAACCCTTATTTACCGGATTTACCCTTAACCATGGTAAATAAAATATTTACCGCAGTAATTATTCAAAATGTCTAAAAATAAAAGTTACCTATTTACACAATTTGAACATCCTGATTCAAAATATGGAATCCATTTTTCTAAATTCAAAACACAGAAGTGGCAGAAATTAATTTAAAATTAATTCCCGCTGTCAAAACAAAAAGCGTGTTTTTAAGAGATAATAACTATCAAAAGATTGACACTTGTTTATGTTCGGTTTAATTGTAAAATTTTGTCTAATGACCAACATTATATTAAATTGTAAAAATATATTCTAAATATACTTTAAAACCACTCAAATTCATAATTTATCACTATTAATTATTTTGATTAAAAAAGTTGTTTTTAATTAAAATTTATTAATTTTCACTATTCATCAAAATATGAAAGTTATCCGAAAAGTACCAAAATTTCACCCTAGGCTAAATTCGATATTCCGAATCCAAAAATGAAGTCAATTTCAAAATATAAAATATATATTATTTCAAAAAGTAGGTGTTACTATTCATAACGGCTAGTTTGATTGGTTATGGTGTGTTAGAACTCGGTGTTGCGTACAACACACGCTATTACATTATTCAAAGGGAAACGTACCGTGGAAGCTTGGGGTGTTTCATTTTAAATTTTTGATGTCCCCATTTAGTCAAAAAGTTTAAAATATTGTATTTAAAAATGTTTCACTATTAGAAGTTGATAAAAGTGAAATACTGAAAATGAATCTGTTCTTGCATTATATCTAAGAAACTCATAATATGGATTCTAAAATTATAAGGATTATATAAACATTAAAATTTATCTAATACTATTCATAACCTCTTTTGAACGGCTTGTTTGGTAAGTCATGGTGTGCTTGAACTTTGTGTTGCATGTAGTGAAAGTTATTGAATTATTTTGAAGAACTAACACACTATGAAATCTTGGGGTGTTACAACCATCCATGCCTACATTTATTATTCCAAACCATATTGGACATATATGCCCTTTTCTATGATATCCATGGATTTAGTAAAGGTTCTACCATCCTTGTTAAATAGAAAAATATATATCTACCATTATAAAGTGTTAAAGATATTCTTGATCTTTCATCTAATTCCATGACATCAATGAAATACCCAAAAAAAGATGGCTCCCCAAAACATAAATATCATGGTTGTTTTCATAGAATTAATGTAAGAAATAAAATTGTATAAACTAATAATGATGTCAATTCCGTAGACCAGAATTCACGATCATTGAGAGAAAGAACCAATGACACTAGAAACATATAGTGTTCTTATTGGTGGGTTATACCTCATCATCCTCTTTACATAATATCACAAGGTTGGAAATTTATGAGAATATTTTTTAATTACTATGATCCCACAACACATAATATTCACAGATCATCTTGGTCTCTTTATTATTATGTATCTATGTAGCACCCTAACTCGTGTAGCCTAGAGTTCATGGTCACTTATTACAATAATATAATATTCATGGGTCGGCACCACACAAGTTTGACAAATTTAGTTGTTTTAGAAAACTAGATACATGTTGTAATATCACATTACATTTGAAAACATAAAAGAAAACATAATATTTTTGAGAATAAAATTATTTCTTATAGAAACTTCATTTATGTCAATAATAGTGAACTTCATAGTGTCTTAAAAAAGATAAAAATAAAAGGGTGAGGACATATGCTCGGTAAGGGAATGCATACAATAGAAGCTATCATATAATAAATAAGCAATGAATAATATAATATCAATAAATTATCATCTAATAATTCCATATAAATAATCACATGATCTACAATGTTATCCATTGATAACATATCTATTTTAATATTTATATAGATAAAATAATTTATTTTGTGATGATCGAATTCATGATGTCGAATATCTTAAAACTACCATCGATGCCTCATAAAATAATCAAACATAAATAGGTAAGACATATTCCAAATACCCATACTATTATTCTTACTGACATCTACCGATGCATCAAGGGGATATATAATTTTTTCACCCATGAGTCTCATAATATGTTGAATGAATTCATCATATTAACAAACAGTATAACATATTCAACATGTCCTATTAATCAATATATTTCCATATTGGATGAAATGGTATATATAATTTCAATATTTACCCCTGTAAAAGTGGTCATTAGTTAGACATGGAAATATGGTGTATGGTGTCATTGGATTATATCCCTAGTACATCATTAAATTTATCAGTGTATGTTGACATTGATGAAAAAAAATTTAAAATATCATCGAAAACATTTCCTGAAGAAAATACCATTTTCATTATGAAATCACTTATTTATGGTCTAAATATTTACTGAATATTTGAAAAAAATTATTTCAAAAGAACTATATAAACATGCCAAGGAATACTCAAGGAAAGTAACATTCATGGCGGTGGGAAAAATGTTTGTGTGGTAAATATAAAAACAATGATTTAATTCAAACCATTGGTTAAAAGTTCCTCATTCCAAATATTAAAAGAAGTTTCATTTAAAAACCTTAAATAATAATTAAAAATGTATTAAAATGAATCTTGGAAATCATTGGTTAATTTTGGAAACAGTCACTACAACAAAATCTCGAATTAGTAGTGGTTTAAACCGCCGCTACTTTGATTGGCGGTGGTTTATAGAAACCGCCACAAAATAGGGCGTCACCAATCTATTAGCGGCGATTATTTTCATTTAGCAGCGGTTTCAAAAAAGCATCGTACCTGCCTCATTTCGCGGGGGTTTTTCTGAATTTAGTGGCAGTTTTACGTTCCCTGGATATCACTTTATTCGTGGCAGTTATAACCGCTACGAATAAAATCAAATTCCAGCGGCCGTAAAACCGCCACTAAAGTCACGGTAACCTCCACGAAATGAGGAAGCCACAATGCTCCTATTATGCGGTGGTTATAACCACCGCTAAACGCAAAATAAAATTTATTTTTAGTGGTGGTTTTCACTATTTATCGGTGATGTAAACCGCCGTGAAACCTCTACGAATATGCACGTAGCGGCGGTTAAAACTGCCGCAAAAAGCTGCCTAGAATAAAAAAATAATTATTGGCTTCCACTGCACCACTGCCCTGAAAAAAAAAACAGAAATATAATCCAACTGAGAACGACCTGAGAAACAACACCCAACATGGGGATCAATAAGAAGGAATCACATATCATATCAACCAACCAGGTCACTACACCTCCTGTGTAGGATGAAAAAGTCATCAGCCTCACAAAAAAAATGTTTCAACATATACCCAAAATCCATTCCAACATTAACGTTCAAAAGTAAAATCAATACAAGGTGCAATAAAACTTCAATGTAACAAAATAAAAGGGACTATGCTGCAACATCAACTATTTCGATGCCTAAGCTATTAATATCTAGTGTGATCCTCAAATCCACCTGGAAACTTGGTTATGGTTGTATATATATAAGGTGATCATACATTTATACTCAATATGGAATCCCAAGTCACTCATGCATAGGTGGGGGAACATACTAATATTCTTATGAAGATAGCAGAATCCAAAATCACCTATCATGGGATACTCGCCACAAAGCCTCACCACGACACACTCACCGAATAAAACATGTCAAGTAAAGCAGTAGTATTCGATCATTGTTATTTTGGTACTAATCATCACTTTGACACTAGTTTATTGAGACATCCTAACACATCAGACCTCCCCCACAAATCCCACTGTAATCTTACTACCACAACCCACCCGCTCATAGCAGGTCCATAACCACACACATATACTTCCCGCAACAACAACATGCTTATCAATCCTGAAATAATCACCATGTTGCCCACCAAAAAAACATGCATACCCTTCCAACTACAACGACCATGTGGTCCACCACAACCACACAAATACCTCGACCACAAAAACAACCATATGGTCCACCTCAACCAAAAACATAGCCCTCCTCAAATAATAAACATTTGGGACATGAAAACCACACACATACATTACCATAAACAACAAACATATAGGCCAACAAAATTACACATTCCATCGATAGACACATGGAACTCATCCAGAATACACTTGGGAAACAAACCAACCTCCAGACACCTAGGCATCCCATCCAAAACACCTCATACCCAAAGATCCTTGGGAAATAGAAAACATCAAGCCATCATAGACTTCTCGAATTACACAAGTGGTATGGAAGGTGAAGAAGAGGTGATCCTATAACTATCCATTCTGAAGAGCCAAGATGGTGGGAAAACACACTCTATCCAATGGAATGGGGGTGTTAAACACATGGTGGTAAATGACGGTCAGGTGTGTATAGAAATAAAAAAAATCAGTATGTTCATATACATATAGATAATCAAATAGTATCCCAACCTATAGGTTTCAACCAAACAATGAACAACCCAATAGTAACACTTTTGTTTCCACTACTATATGCAAACCCACACAACATATACTTCCAAAGAATAATCTAGCAACTTTTTATTTAACCACTTTCTATTCATTTATTCAAGGGATTCACATTATATATTCCATTACTACAAAAAAATAAAATCCCTAACCAACTCAAAAATAAATGAAAACCATTCTTGTATTCCCACTGCACAACACCACCAATTCCACATTGCAGCCCCCATATAGAGGAATGTCTGATGGACACAATACAACCACAGGTAATTCAACTACCTACATGTTCTTCCATTCAAAAATCAATCCCACAAACATAGATAGAAATGTCTCTTCAATTAACAAACATTCCATAAAAACCATAAAACCCAACCATAACACACATTACATGACCACACCCATCAAACAAGTGTAAATTAATATTTATCCAACACTGTTCTTGAATTACATTTTTTTACTGAGGTATCACATAATGGTTCTTATTCCTCGAGCATCCATTTAATTAACCATGTGTATATGATTAATCAGTTTCCACATTACAACATTTTTCCCCAGCATTATAACCAATAAAAATATTAATAGTGTGTTAGAAAAGACCAGAAATTGCCATGATTTTTATAAGGCACAAATCCACAACAAGTTAGAATAATAAAAAAGATTACAATTAGAAATAGTAAATGTACTATAACCCCTTCAATGAATTTTTATCATCATACACAATAAATTATTCCTTATGTTAAATAATATATTTCAGTTGTATTCAAATAGAACATTACTAAACCTACCATGCAGGGTGCCCATAGGAACTGAAATGAAGGAAATTTTAACTTGGATGATCAAAGGATCGAACTTCCTCCGTGAATAAAGATCATGATATCACATGAGGATTATGGAATAACTCCAAGGAACTACATGAAAGTATAAGATGGTGGTGTAATGTCTCTTCTAAGGAGGAATGACTCTTTCCATAGCTTGGGAGAAGGAAATGAATCCACTGGAAATTAGAGGATCTTGGCTTAAGAATGATTTAGATCCTAATAACAAGGGATATGATTTTAATGTGCTGGATAAAATAGATCAGGGATTGACCATGCTATTTTAATATCTCAAATCCCATAGGACATTAGGAAATTAAATAAATAAAAAAGATCCCTCAAAAAACTCTTAAAAACACTCAATCATAGCATCGAAATCATTTTTTTGAAAACATATGACAATAAAATTAGAGAGATGACTTCAAAATAAAATACATGTTGTGGTTAACACCACGTATCATTAATTTGGGTTTTCCAAATTTAAGGGTAATTATGGTTTGGAGAAATAATAATTCTCCATGAATACAGTGGAAAAAGATTTAAACAAAGTCAAACTCAATAGGTAACATATTTTTTGTTAAAAGAAAATCATAAGGGAGAGACTGGGATGTTTGGGGAAAACATGAAATGACTCAATGATGGGTGGCTCATTGATACCCTATCACCGATGCCATGACATTGTCACCCTGTCACCAACACCACAGAATCGATGCCCAAGAAATGATTCCATGTGAGTAAAAACCTTGTACTGATGCCCTGGAACTGACACCATGGCACTGACACTGACGCCCATGACTCATCGACACTGACACCCTTGACTCACCGACACCAAATCCATGATTCACTGATATAATGATTCACTGAAAACCTAACTCATTGACAGGCTGACTCATGGATAGTTAAAAACTGTATTTTTGAAAAACTCCTAGAATGAGTGAAAAACATCCCTGAGAACACCATAATCACTGAAGTTTCATAGTGTAATTAATCTAAGAGGTTTACTCCATTACATTATATAGCTCTCAAAACAGCCTCACCCTATAGAATGAAAAACTACACAAGAAGAGAGGGGTCCGAACAACCAACCTGTAACATAAATATCAGGTATAAACCACCATGATTTTTCTAAAGTTGGAATGAAAAACTGGACATCCCAGAACCCCTCCTCAATAGATATCTTTCTCCAAAACAATTGTGTAATCCCTAAGGCCCCATAATACACCTAACAAGCACGTAATCACATATGGTCACACCATCTAGACACATGGTTTAGAGATCTCCTTCCTCCATTTCAAGATACAACATATCTTATTGCAAAACAAGGTTAGATATCACTTCAACGAAAATTAAAAAATTAAAACATCAAAGTAATGCTCAGAAAATCAACTCAATATAGATTAGTGTATTGGGAACGCATACTCGTTTCTCACTCCCTAGTACTCTACTCATGGAAAACATTACTCAACAACACGTGATCCAAATGATTAGTGATAAAACTCTACTACATGATTTTATAAAACTCTACTACATGCAACTGTTTTATTGTGAACACTATTGTTGTATAAAACTCTACTACATGCAACTATTGCACCCACATCAACAATGGGTTTAACTGCAAGCCTTCCAAAATCTCGACTACCAATTCAAACACAGACCTAAATGGAATGATACATATAACACTCGATAAATGAAGACATAAAATGAAACATCAGAAATCAATAAAATGCATAAAAAGAAACTTGAGAAATCAAGGAAATTTTAGGACATGAAAATGTGTGGTGGAATCTATGTTCCAAAAATGTTACATATACAAACTAACTGTTCCCATTTTTGTTCAACACATCAACAATAGAACTACTCAGTGTACGATGATGCATCGTAACCCTCTCCACCTTCATTTCCACTTTGTGCTGTCACCTGTAAGAACATTATATTGAAAATTAAATACGGTTACATATTTAAATTAAATCTTCAAACCAATGAATGTTAGAAAACTAAATCATTTTGATTTTATGTGATTTGCCTGCATACCACCAATCGATGCACACCCACTAGGGGAATATCTGCTCATCTGCTAAAGTATTTCAATCAACTCTATCTAAAATGCATATATCTGATCCCCATGTTGGTGAACAGTGTTTCGTAAAGAAATAATCTCTTTCTTAGCATCTCCGGGTATGGGATGACTAAAGTCAGGAGTAGATGCAGCATTTCTCCCAGTGGCGTGCTAAAAACCTCAGATGTCACGGGTCCCACACCCATCCCACACACTCTCCCAGGATGCTCCTTCCCAAGGACTTTATCAACCGGGTCATCCTGGGAGACAGAGTAGGAATGCATAGGATTGGCATCCCATAGTTCTTTAATTTTGACCTATAAATAAAATATCAATATATATTAACATAGTAAAAACTAATAATAAGTTATTATGATAAAAAATTGACTTCGTACCCCAACTTCTTTAGTAGTCTCATTAGCAAAACATCCATCTAATTTCAGGTGAACATCCAACCACAGTTCAGTTCTGGATGCTTCATGGACTAAACTATGTGACTGCATTAATCAAAGATAAATCAACAATTCAATATATTAAACAGATATTATTTTTTTATAAATATTTAAACTAATTAAAAGATTACTAATATCATTCGACTTCTAGACAAACATTTTGAGCCCGCAGTGTGCAGGATGACTTACTTCGCTCGGTTTGACAAATTCTATCTTGAGAGATCCTGAAATAAATAAAATGCAATTTAATACTGATGTATTGAATTTCATTTCCTTTTAATATACATGTATAAATGTAAAATGAGGATAATATAATAATATATATATTTCAATACCATCCTCTTCTGATCCCGATGCCTGTCAACAAACACTTTCCGCTGCTCTTTCAGTACCCCACATGGTAGCTTCTCATACATTTGCATTGCGGTCAATAATGCATCATTGACATCACACCACAATCTCCATTTTAAATCATTCCATTTCTTACCTATATTTTTCAACGTCTACTTCTGTTCTATCACATCAACAATGGTATAGTGGAAGAACATATATATACAGAAATTCATTTTGAACATATTAGTAACATGACATTCAATTAAACCATAATGTAATAAATTTACCATGATTTGAGAATCAAACACTTCATTTTTCCATCTTTGAGGCTTATGTCTCTAATCGTCATATGAAATGGGAAGGGAAATGGGCTCCGCTGCCAGCTGGCATAGAATATGGACAAGTAACCCCGCGACATCATCCGTAGAGAACCCATAAAAATCAAATGGCAGAAAAATCTTCTCGCTATTCAGATTCCAAACATCTGATCTTTTTATGTTTTTCTCCATGGTAGCATTTTTTTCATCTTCAATGAGAAAAAAATTAGTATAAACAAAATGCAATAAATTTATTTAATTATAATTTGTACCTATGATAGTGACAGTCCAGAATGTTCAGGATGAACTAGAAGGGGCACGTCGCTACCCCACTGCTGAGGCTCCTGAAGGGGGAATCGACGACTCAGCCTATACTGGGACATCCACAGATGTTGTGAGAGATGGTGCAGGGGGAGTTGGTGTAAGGGTGTCGGCAGCTGGTGTCTCAGATCTCATGGGGAGGGAGCCAGATGCATAGTCATCTGTCGCAGAACTGGATGAAATATTGCACCGCTTCCCCCTTGGAATTCCTGACATTTAATCAAATAAAATTATGTTCAGAATATATATTTCAATAAAATTATGCAGAAAAAAATTTAAAAATGATAACAGATGAAGTACTAACAGAAAAAATATTTATAACAATGATAATGAATGACTACAGAAATGAAACAAGTGGTTGCTGAATAAATAAATAATTGTACATACTATCATTTTCCCATTCAATAATGTCGGTTTCCTGCTCTATTTCTTCATCCACTTCATTCATCCTTGCTAGACTAATATTTTCAATATCATGATGGACAAATAATTCTGCTTCCTTTTTCTGATTAAATTCAATTTTCGAGGTCAAATTTTCCACTTCATCACCCATATCATACACATATCTTTTTATTACATGAGAAACTACACTCCACCCTTCATTGGAAACATCATTCACATAATAAACCATTTTTTCTTGAGATTCTATGATATATGGATCATGCTGTTCATGATCACCAACATCCATCAAGCGAGAGAAGTTCACAGAAGTAAATTGCAAGGAATCTCTTTTAACTCCTTTGATATTATCGACCCATTTTAATTTTAATAAAACAACCAAAACATGTCTATGGTAGATTAATTCAATAATATCATGCATCTTTCAATAGTATTCCACTTTACCAAATGTAAATATACCACTATTCTTGGTTCTCAAACCCACTTCTCGATCGACTGTATGAAATCTAAATCCATTCACATTATAAGCGTCGAACTTTCTAACTTCCTTTAGAGGACCTCTAGCAATAAACTTCAAATCTTCTAACACCTATGCTCGAGTATTAGTATTCATGATCAGAAAAAAGAAATATACTTTATTAGATTTACAAAATGTATTTTTCAAACACATATCTATGTGCCAGTAATAATTCCAATTCAATCAGTGTCACATTTGAGGTCCTCCCAACTGATCGTCCAATAGCAAGAAATATTTTGGATTTCTGATGTATTTGAGATTGAGTCGATGTGTTGTCAACACATCCAAATCGATTAAATATTGTCTCAATATCATCCATGTATCGAGAACAAAAGGTAAGACACTCCTCATCCACAAAGCCTTCAGCAATTGAGCCTTCTGGTTTAGCTTTATTTCTCACGTATGATTTCAAATGCCCAATATATTTTTGAAATAAAATAAACATAATTAGGCATTTAATTAAGTACCATTTTTTTTTAATTAACTGGAAAACATATAAATAAAGTACCTCTCAATTGGATACATCCATCGATAATGAATGGGACCTCCTAATTTAGATTCCTCAACCAAATGCACAGTTAAATGCATCATTACAGTAAAAAAGGACGGAGGAAAGATCATATCCATTGCGAAAAGGGTCAATAAAAACCTCTCTTTGAGGTTGTAAAGCTGAATTAGATGTATAGATTTCTCACATAGTTTTCTAAAAAATGTGCAGAACTATAGTACAACAGCAGTAATTGTTTCAGGTAATAATGTACTCAATTCCAATGGTAGTAACTGTTGTAAAAAAATATGTGAATCGTGGCTTTTCAATCCATGTAACTTGTGATTATTCAATTAAACACACCTCAAGATTTTACTTGAATACCCATCATATACCTTAAAATTCTATAACATTTGAATGAATGTATCTTTATCCCTATTTTTCATTGAAAAAATTTGATGGAGGATACTTTTCATTCTCATCTGGCCAGAGATCGTGTTTTATGTTCATTGCTTGTAAGTCTATGCGAGCATTGAGATGATCCTTCGACTTTCTATGCTCATTAAGCAATGTGAAAATCAAATTTTCACAGAAATCCTTCTCAATATGCATCACATAATGATTATGCTGCAACAAATGAAATTCCCAATATGGAAGTTTAAAGAATATACTTTTTTTCTTCCATTATTGTGTACCGGTTTTGCTTGACGATGCACATCAGACCCGTTTTCCGCTATCATTAAAATGATGAACCTTCCCAAATTCTGTTTAAACATTTTCAAGCTGTGCCAATCTTTAAAAACCATTTAACAACTTTGGAGGTGGTCTACGATTAATGGAACCATTAAATTTTGATCTGTTCATCTGAAATCTATGAGATGCATCGTGAAATATTTAATGACACACGAAGCACCATTTTCTACTTTGAGGTAGCCGGTTGGGCTCAAAATCAAAGTTACAAACGGGACAAGACAAACCCATGTAAGTGTTCTAACCAGATAAATTCCCAAGCATAGGGAAGTCACTAATGGTCCACATTAAAGCAGCATGCATTTTGAACATTGTTTTAGAAGAAGCATCAAATGTCTCAACATCGTTGCTCCATTACTCTTGCAATTCTTCAATCAAAGGCTGCAAGTATACATCAATATGATCTCTAGGCATTTGTTTTCGAGGAATAATCATCTAAAGGATAAAAGTTGTTTCTTTCACACACATCCACGGAGGCAGATTATAAGGGATCAAAATAACTGGCCAAATGGTATAATTGGTACTCAAACTCCCAAATGGGTTGAATTCATCGGCAACAAATCCCAATCGAACATTCATAGAATAAGATGAGAAATCGAGATGTAATGAATCAAATGTCGTCCACGATTGGGAATCTCGTGGATGTCTCATTAACCCATCATTGTTATTATCTACAAAATACCACTTCATGTGTTCAGCGGTTTTTGATGACATGAATAATCTCTAAAATTAAGGCTTCAAAGGAAAGTAATGCAAAACCTTTGCAGGTGTGCTCCTTTTCTTCTTCTCCATGAAATTATGTTCATTCAGACTTCCACCATCACCCTTTTCCTTCCATCTAGAAGAAGAACTTTAATTTCAATTTTGTCTAATTTAATCCTCTCCCTAATAAAGCATACAATCATTGGTACACACATGTATTTTTGTATAATTCATACCAATATTGTTTACAAATTTTTTCATATCATAAAAAGATTCTGAGATTTTTGCTTCAGGAAATGCATCACGAATCAATTCCAATATCATAGACATTTCCTTATTTGTAATTCCACATAGAAATTTGATATGTTACAACCTCATCAGAAATGAAATATTTGAATATTTCAAACACCCACTATACAGCTTTTGATTTCCATCATCAACTAAATCATGAAACACATTTTCCTCAGAAAAGATTTATCCTACATTTGGCTCCACATAATCAGGAGGAGGATCCAATGATATGTGACAATGTTGATCTGCCTGTGTTACAGTCTCAAAAATATCACTTGTCACGTTGCAATTTGTAGCACCCTCTTCTGGTTGTTCTGATATGTTTGGATGCTGATAGTGGTGTCTTGCAGTGCTGAATGAATCGTTTATTAGGTTTTTCCTTTCATTTTTAATAGTCTATGAACTTTGGATGTCATTTTGTGGATCAACATCATTTCTCAATCCTTCTGTAACGTTCGATTGTCCATGATAAATCCAACACAAATATTGACTAGGGAATTCCTTCAGTATTAAATTTTCATAAACCTCATCTCTCTTCAACCATGTTCTAAATTTACATTTAGGACATGGACATTTTATTCACCCTTCAACAGATCGATTAGAAATTGAAGGATCTAAAAACTCATTCAAACCCTTAACATACTGAGGCGTGTTCCTCGGTAATGTGATCCATCTTTTATCCATATATATCACAATGTGCCTACACAATAATAGCAAAAATTAAAACACATAGTTACTAGTAAATAGAGAAAGAGATTCATATATACGACAGTGTAAGATTACAGAAACATAATATAATAAAGATGACCCATTGATCATAACGTATGAATAATATAATAAAGATGATACATTGATCACATTTACCACTTACATAGCATTCCTAGACAAAATGAAGAGGTCTGGTCCCTAGGAGACAGCGTCAACACCTCATTGAGGAGCAATACGAATATCGGGTTACACACTTATCATAACACTGTCGATTAAACATTTATGTTGCCTCAGACAACACCGCAATGAATGTGATGTCATTGAACACACCAAAGATGCATGATTTTCATACCATTAGTACAACAACATTACTACAAATATTTATCCCCTATATGACACCCTTGGAGATTTATCACAGGCTAGCTTGGGTACTTGGATTATGGGTAGCCTATATCAGTTCATGACAATTGGTCATGTTTTATTGCTATTTATTTTTTTCAAGCTTTTCACTATCTATTTGAATTTACCTCTCTCTTTGAATTTGATACTGTTTCTTATTTCCATAATATGGAGATATCTATGTTAGTCATTATATCATTAGGTTATGCAATTTTAATTCATCCACTTGGATTTCCATAGTGGGTTTCTCATTAAAATCTCTTTTAAAAACTAATGAATGATGTATGTTATTTTCACTTAAATATGTTTTGTGTCTAGGACTATAAAAATTTATCTTCAATTTGTCAAAAAACTCATATTAAGAAAAATCATGCAAACCATAAAATTTGGATTTGATATAATAAAAATGACATGTCCAATTTTTACTTCAATCATTTATGTATATTTCAAGTCATATGCTCAATTAATTTGAAGTAATTATTTAGAAATGAATTTTCAACATGAACACAAACTATTATACTTAATTCAATCATAATAAATTTAAAATATTTAGTAAGTGAAACTAGTTTAGAACTTATGAAGATCTTTTCTAACATGTTTGAGAATCCCATGGTGAGAATCCTGGTGTTCTACTTCTTGGTCTGAGCATAAAGACCATAAATTGTCTTCACCTCTCTTTGTGGTCTTTTATACTGATTTAGACCCCTAACAAATTCATGTCATGTTTGATTTTCCCTTATTATGAAATATAGCAATTCACCATTCATGGTCTGAGTATAAAATCCATAAACAAAGTGAATACTCCCCTATTATGGATAATATTAATTGGTAAGGGGCAAAACAATTTTGGTAGGGACAGTTTTTCTTCTATGTTGAATATACGACCTCACCTCTGTGGTCTAAGCTATAAAACTATAACCCCCTATAAATTTCTGTCAATGAAATATAAATTTAATCTATGTAAACCCATAATTGATTCTTTTGTATTAGTAATAGGTTCTTAATCTTACTTGTGATTACCTTAAACTTACCACTGTAGATAAAACATCATACTTTCATTAAATATTTATATAGTTAAGCCTCAACCACACATTGGTCTACAATGTTAGAACTTAGACATAAAATACATTGGTAAACCATAAAAGTCCATAAGCTACTAATGTATAGATAATTGGAACTATCGACGTCAAAAACCCATAATAGGTGACATTGGAAAAATCAATTCTCCACTAACAAGATATTTACCTTGTATAGATAGGGAATTATTTTTGATCATATGAAAATTTGAAAGGAAAAAAAATATCTGGTTGAAAACTTTCAAAGGGGGAACTTTGAAAAATCAATGTTTCTTCCCCCCTAAGTCCTTTACAATTCACTAATAAAGAAAATATTAGGGATAAATTGAAAAGACATAAACCTACTAGAAATCACCACTCAACCCTAGATAAAGTCATGGTATACCCTATAGGCCCATCAACTAGGAATATTCAAGATAAAACTTATGTTCGTTGAATGTGATAATGCATATTATTTTAACAGAATGAAAAAATATGCAATAAGAGATTCCCCATAAAGTGATGTCATTGAACACACCAAAACAAAACCAAACCGCTACTGCAATCCCCATGTGACCTCAAGTTCACCACCATCCTCTACTAACCCATGGATGTTCCCACATCCAATGAAACCCTTTAACATCCATGAGACACCCAAAAATATTTTTAGAATCCTCACATTCCTTTAAAACAGAACTCATTCATTTCATATAATTTCCAAAGGAACAAGAATTATCATTAAAAACTAAGAGAGATTTTCAAACAACACTTTAACCATACTATATAAATCACCATGTTCAACATAACAAAATCCAAACACCATCCAGTCAGTTAAATAAAACATTAATAAGGTAAATAACCATCTAAATCATCCAATTTCACTATTAAAGACCAATTAACATCTATCCACACACATTAGGCATAAGCAAACATAGGCATAATTTAAGGTTCACTTTGAAACCTATTTTTAACGAATCATATCACCAATAAAACACCATAATAATTTAACCAATTACATTAAAAAGGTGTAAATAATTTTTTAAAAATTATTTAGTAACACCCAAGGATCATATGGATTTAATTAGAAAGAAAAGGCAGGTAAATGCCCACTTCTTGAGTGTGAATGCAACGAAACTTCAACAGGAGGGAGAACAAGGCCCCACATACCAAACACATACCCTAGATCCAAAGAAAAACAAACTAAATATCAACCCTAACATCTAGGGTATGGAAAAGACCTAAAAGGAAACAAATAAATAGATAAGGGGAAGAGTGAAAGTGGGAGATGGGAAAAACCCTAAAAATAACCTTGGATGTGAAGAGGGGGTCGCTGCGGGGTCGCGGGTCGCCGTGGAAGGGTTCGCCGGGGTCACGGGGTCACCGGTGTTTGCGGGGGATCTCCGAGGTCGCGGGGTCGCGCTGGGTCATGGGGTGTCGGGGGAACAAGGGGGGTCTGGGGAACAAGGGGGGTCGGGGTAGCGGGGAAGGGTCGGCAGCGTAAAAAAATATTGAGGGTTTTGCGGTGGTTTATAATAAACCGTTGTGAAACCATTTTAGAAAAAGGTTTAGCGGCAGTTTTTTGAACCGCTGCTAAATCCTAATTTTGGTGTAGTGATTAGTTATAAATGTTTAATGAAAATATGCACATGTAAGATAAATACCCTAGACCAAATAGAAAAACAATGTTAGTTTCCTATAAAATTTTTTTTTGGATTTAGAGTAATTAGAAAGGAAAATGAAATAAAACGTATAATTTATATAAATAAACCAAGTAGAATAAAAAATATTTATTTTAATATATAAATATATTATAATTTCCCCATTGAAAAACTTATAATTTTTGAGTTGTAACTGTTTCATTTTTCATTTATGTTTTGGTTTGGTATATTCATTATTTGATTATTTATCACGATTTCATCATATCCAGAATGTATATAATGATATAAATATCAAATATAGACAATACATACATATTTTTATTCATTATTTAATGTTCTAAATGAAAAATTAATCACATCACTTCCTGAAGGTGGTATTACACACGTACACACGAGCGACATTGTCATTTTTCAATAGGTGGACGGGTAAGAAGTTGATTGATATATTCTATTAATAGAGTCTTTATTACATCATAAAATTTATATACAAATATTATAATCATAATAATAATCAAAAATTAATTGTGGTTATGAAAAATGAAATATATTGCTTCGTGAGGTGATAGTCTACACATATGCCCAAAAAATGAGTAAGTTTTCCATTTGATGGAGAAGGTGACGAATAATGGTTATGCCATATAAATAATAACATATAAGTATATGGGAGACAAATAATTTATTATATCATCTTGTATAGAACCAAATTTAAAGTGGTATATGACTAAAAAAATGAAAACACCATGTTAAGAGTTATACATCTTTTTTGGAAAACCTCCTCCAGCTTACACCTTAATACTATTACGGTTGGTATTTTGATCAAACATGGATATATATATATTATGTATAAGGATTTTATTAAGGTATTTTAGTTGGATTAAGATGAACTATATGCCTCAATAAGTGTTATTTATAGAGTATATGTGGTGTCATTTTATAAGGGAGGGAGAGAACACACGAGGAATTTTTCAAATTATTAAAATATATTAATTTATTAATAAATCCATGAGGATAAAAATTATAATATTTTAACTTTTTATAATATTATTTTATAAAAAAAATAAGGTTGATAATATTTTAACTGTCATTTTCCCATATCATTTAGTTTATCGCCAGGGTAAACCTGTTTTAACCCTAACCATGGTCACAATATTTTTCTGTTTATTACTATTGATTATAACCAAAAATTAAGTTAAGAAAATTTAATTTTATTAATTAATCTAATTAATAATATTTAACCAATTTTAAAATATTTAATTTCAATAACTAGTATATATTATTTTTAAAATATGTGTGAAAAATGCAACAAAGACCATTATTTAGAAGAATACATTTTTAGGATTAAAAGTAAAGTAAATTTCCATGATTTCATGGTTAAAACTATCAAAAGAATTTTAAAATTTTTAATTGACTATATAATATATAAATTTCATTAAATTCACTAGTTGATATCTAGGAGGAACATTATATCTGAATCTGATCGACGGCTCAATGGTTCGCTCAATGGTACCTCCTTGTCTGATCATGAGTTTCCATAGCCCTCCATCATTAAATATTTTTATATTCTGGTGTATCACTTCAATGGAAAGATCTATGGAATTTATAGTGATGTCCTAGATAGACACCTGATTATCGTTAATCAGTATTAGTTTCGTAAGGGTTGAATGGATTCGAAAAAAGTGGTGGTCGATCGGTTGTTTGTGACCCTCAACCAGCAGTTGATCCAAATAAAATATCCTGAGCCAAGGAATCAAATGGTATGGATAATATGAAGGAAATTTCGGTTTCCAAGCCTCTATCCTTGGATGTGTGTAATATGGTACCAATGACTGAATTTCTACCTTTCTTGGCTTTCAAGGATTTAATGGTTGAAAGGAATGTCCACAAGGGTTTGATGGATCATGTTGTTTCTGAAACTAATTCATCTTATGAATGATTAGAAATGAGATAAAATTATATTATGGTGAAATCTACTCTCCCATGGGGGGAAAAGTGATGGTGAAAATATTTTCTAGTTAATTTAGATTCATCTTTTTTGGGGTTCTCCACATGGAAGTTAATTTTTCTTGGATGTGGATATTATCCATTTTTTTATTCCTTTTGATGATATGAAGTCTGGATTCTGGTTTAATGGTTATTAATATATGAAACCAAGTGTTTTATGAGATCATGAATGGTCAACCTAATTTGACCAATCTGACATGAGAAACTCCATTTCTTGGGTATGGATTCATTTATATGGTCATAATTAGTCATATTGGAATCCAAGAATTATTTATGACATTGTTACTTATTTAGGTGTGCCAATTTGTCTTCACAAAGAGATAGAAAATCCCATGTTTGTTCACTTTTTAAGGGTTTTGGTAGAGATTATCCTTGGGAAGGTTATTAATAAAAAATTATTTCATTACAATCCAAATAATGAGATTAAATTGTGTTCTTTCATTTAAAATCATCCACCTCTAAATGAGAGTTGAAAATATATAGGGTCATTAAAAGAAAAAAGTTTTATGTTTTATGTTTGTGGGATGTTTGGGTTGAGGGGGTATTTTAAATAGGAATGTGAGTGGTAAAACTCAATAAAATAGAAATAATATAATAACTTTTGTTTCCCATGTTAGGAATGAAAGGAGTGATTATACTTGGTTCGATTTAGGGAAAAATAAGGGTTCCCTAGAATGAAATCTTGTTCATAAAAGGATAATCAACATTGAAATATAGAACCAAGAACTATATGTGTTGTGGGTTTTATAACCTATTATGTTGTTCTCAATCAGGATAGTTATTAGGGGCATGGCCTTACCATAGATAGTGTGGGGACAGGAATGGAGAAAACTCAGGTTGAAAATGTTATCAGGAAGAATACTATTAGAAATTATGAACTAGATTTTTGGGGTAGTGATATAGTTTCTCTGGGTGTTATATTGATTATCATGGAGTTATATCTGAATCCATTTAGTAGTATGGTTTCTATAATCTAATTTTCAAGAAACTCAATGGTCAGGATAAGAAGTACAGTAGTGAGGTGGGACTGTCAGAATATTTTGTTCTTGGAGTTCTATTAGTGTACTATCCCTCACAAACTGACTAACATGGTTGTATTATGCATCAACTATTCATGGAAATTTCAGGTAGTGCTCCATAAGAAAATGTTTCTAGGAAATCTAATGTTTAGTACAATGTGTATTATCTTTATGAGATTCAAAATTCCTTTAGCACTTCTTGAATGTTTGGTAAATGGGTTATTGATTCAGATGATGGAAGTGGAAAGGAATATTGGATGGTATGGTTGGATGCCAGTCATCTTCGTATACAAACAATTATGATCCTTTTTCTTTTATACAGGTTGATTTAAATGGAAAAGGAAATATGTACAGTAATGAAGGTTTAGCTCATGTTCCTTAAAAAATAATGTTGCAGATGAATTGCTCCAATTTTCCAAGGAACATGTCTACCAAGTCATCTTCTAATGATCCAATATCTAGCTCACTATGGAGTATGAAAGGGGTAATGTTATGATCCTTGGGATTATCGAACAATTTAATTCACAGTTTGTGTGGGAAGTTGTAGATGATGATGATCATTCTTAATATGATTATACTAATGATCCTTCTTTTTTGATAAGGATCTTTCTTTTTAAGATTAGAGCATATCTATTTCCATGATTACATCAGTTTTTCTTCATGTTTATTTTATTTAACCTTTCATACTTAATAAATTTTCTGGTGCTTTAGGATTTTAGCAAAACCTTTTTCATATAAGAATTATGATAATTGGATGACAGTTTTATAAAAATAAATTTCTACCAATATTCATTGAAATTATATATTTTTTGAAAAATATGAAAAAGTTACCATAAGAATACATTGATAATGTTGTTTAAAAAAATGAAATTAATTGCCTCCAATAATATATTGATTAATGGAATATATTAATTATAATGTACATGCACAATATAAAATAAAACCTATTTTTTATGAAATCGTTTTCTAAATCATATAATGACTTTACAAAAAATTAAGTGCATATATATTAAGAATTAATATATTAATTTTAATTATAAAAAATTGTATATATTTTTTCTAATGTGTTTATTCCAATTCATACCACTTATAAAATAACTAGGTTATAATGGTCACATTTAAATAATAATATTTTTAAAGTATATCACAGTTCATTTAAAGCCTGATATTTTATTTTAAGAAATATATGATGCATTTTATTATTTTAAACTATGTTTTAGATTGATATAATTTATAATAAGGGTAATAAATTTAATATTAGTATTATAATACATAAATTTTCTCATTATAGTTGTGAACCTCAAAATCCTATTGGAACAAAAAATAATTTAAGGAAATTACCATGTAAATAGCGGATGCATAAGTATCAACAGTGTCATGGTATGAAAATATCATTAGTAACTCTATATAAACAATGTATTGTAATAAAAATTATTATTTAATTTTTTTCTAGAGAACCCACTTTGACAATTGAATCTACAAAATTAGATTTTGGAAAACTCCACACACATGTGGTCTATGTCTCCACTAACTCACCCAAATGCGGATGATAATGGAATGAGGTACTCAATTGACATGAGAAGAAATTCGATGAATGGATGTCATTGAAATCAGTCCTTATGAAACATGCCTTACTCAGGGTGACACATAATCATGTATTTCTGACCCCCATTCCCCCCTGTGGGGTTTGATACAATATCATCATCATCATCGTAGTCTTATATGAGTTTATGGAATCAACACTAGATTAAAAAGGAACATAATCAATAACTCTTATCAATACCAATACTAATCTAAACTCTTAATGATTTTATACACCTATCATTTTTAGGATGACCACCCCCAACCAACTAAGTTTCTCATCAAATGAACAGTGCCAATATTTCATGATAAATGTCATCCACATGATAGAACCCTTCAACATTGAAAAACCTGTATGAAACTAGCCTCCATGTCTATAATCGAGGAGGATATCATAGAGGTGTAGTGGTTTGGGGATGATGGAGTCATTATATAACACATGGTTTGGGAATTATTTCACATGAGGATATATAATATGACAAAACAAAAATAAATTCACTCCAACGATCGCAACAAAAAAATTTATATAATCAGGAATCATTTGGGCATTATTTGGATGAATTCATATTGGAATAATGACTCAAATATATGTAGTTTCCCAATAAAAATCCATTATCCGAACTTGTAGACCACACATATGACCCCAATTTAACACAATATCTGAAGTGGCACAAAAATATTGTTTATATTAATAAAATGAAAAATAAAATTAGGGTTTTCACTAATTCTAGGGATCTAAATTAGAACTGCACCAGGTATGATTTACCTAACTTAACCAAAAAATTGTTGACCGATGAAATTACTAGATTCCAATCACTCTCATTTGAGGATGGGTATTCTTGTAACAACTATATAAGAGTCGACATATAAAATAAGGAGTTTTCCACCTTTAGGTTACCCTAGTGGGTTTGCTGCAATAAGGTAATTCCCTTTAGATTGAATAATTTTAGCACCACATTCGAATTCTTCATGATAAATATTTTTATATAATTATAGGGACAAAAATGGAGTTATATGTTAATGAACCTCTGTTCAAATACCAATATTCATGTGATTATATTTCTAAAAATGAAATATTTTTGAAAATATTATAAAATCATGCATTAAATATGATCCCCCTAAAATACAATTCTAGTGCATCATCTGAGATATTATTTAGCTTCATGGGACATCATCATTACATTGAAATAAAGCATAAAATAAAAAATGTTTTACTCAATAAGTCCCATATTCAAAAACTAAAATTGATAATAGGAAACCATGGATGTGTTTCCAATTTCATGTGTTTTATATCTAATCTCATCAACAAGTGTTTTCCCTTTATAACATTAATAACAAATTTGGTTACCAACCAGTGGGTGAATATTTCTAGAAATGGTTCAATGATCTCAAGAGGTTTCTACTACACCCACTAGTCTTGATATCATCACTAAAATTATAGCCTCTCATCCTCTGTGTGGTAACACCATGTTTCATCGTCCCTGAGAACATGTGTTCGGGTTAAGAATCAATACTTCTGTGCAGTTTCTATTTGATTTATTTATGAAACCAAAATTATCCAACGGTTCATTAACCAAATTGACCTATATTCCAATGGTAGGAATTAATCATTTTTGTACTCATGATACTTAAGAAAATGCATTCATTGAGTGCGTGGGAGGTAGAACTCATTACACCATTTTTGGGGGAATTATTTTTTACTCTAGGACTCTCTTATAGATTTGATATATTTTCATGAACCCTTATTAATTCAACAGGCACAACATAGGTTTCCCTTGTATTTTTCAAACAATTATTAGCATTTGTTAAATTTAGATTCATCAGTATGTATTCACTATTCTTCATTAATGTAGACATTAAATTGAACTTGATGTTCTCCATCATTGGAATCATCTTATATACAGTTTAGGGAATTTTTAACCATCATAATGAAGATATTGGTTTGTAAGCCACTCAATTGGGAACTGTACAAATTATTATTGGCCAAGGTGATGATGGTTTTATTTGAGGATGGGATCACACCCATAAATGGGCTACCCATGTATACTTGTTAAATGAATCATAATCCTTTTAGTATGGTGACACTTATGGGACACATCATTAATTTTAAGGTCATGTGATATGGGAATAGTCGTACAGTTTAATTTCATGTGGTAAGGAAATCTAAGAGAAATTTTATTAGTTAATGTTGGGTTATATGCCTAAAGAGACCAAGAAAAATACAAATAATATGGATTTCCAAGTAAGATTAGTCCCTATTGGGAATATGACCTCAAAAGAACATTGTCGTTTTGATGTGTTGGGTTGGAACCTCAGAGAGGCTTCCTACATATCCCATTTGTATGGGAATAAAATCACATGTATTTATATGAGTCCGATAGGAGTGTATAGCCATTTTTGTTAAATTCATTTGGGGATAACATCTCGGAAAAGATGCCTTGGTGATTTTGGGGTTTAATTTGGGGGTTAAGCCTAAGGAGGATTCCCATTTAAGGATGAAATGATATTATTCTTGGGCCATAGGAAGGCATACTACGTATCATTATTATTGTGTGAATTAGAGTTCCTGTAGTTTAAGAGATTAGGTAATTGTGAAAATTTAGTGTTCATAAAAAATATCTATGCTCACATGAGTCATTCTCAATGTGAGAAACAAAAGGATGTCATTAGACAAGGTTCCATGTAAGGAAGGAGTGAAGATGAAATTTGTAGATATAGAAAGACTAAACCATCCTAATTGAATAGTTGGTGGCTTAATCTAGGATGGATTCCCTAAAATCGGTATTTCTAGGGGAGAGAGACTTATCAATTGTTCAGAAGGAAAATTATATTTGAACTGTACCTTCCCTACTAGAGACCTAAGGTTACATGTTTTAGAGATGGGAAAGGGAGGTCATGACCCAAAACCTAATCTCCCAAATCGAGAACATCCCACCACATTTCCAAGGACAAAGGTCCATGTGACTGTGTGTATACAAACCCAAAAACAATCCATGAATCCTAACCCCATTTAAACAAAAATGTTGGAAACCTCTGACATTGGATATAAAAACCCAAATTAGAGACTTGCTGATGTGTCTTTCCTAAAGGATTGATGAGTCAAGATGATTTAGTGGAGGTTTCAACATAATCCCTTTTAGATAAGAGATCCAGTGAAGAATAACCATTCCTTGAATGGTTTTGAAAAGGATTTATGATTGGATCTGAAGACTGAAGGGATTAGAAGAATCAAATAAGGGTTCCCAATAAGTATCTGGAATTCAATAATGTGCATGCAAGTTATCTTGGGGGACCTGATGTCAACTGAAATGATGATCAGACTGTAAGTTAATACATGTGTAAGACTTGACTGAAGCGTTTAATAGTTTTCACAGGTATTCCCAGAAGTCAGAGCATGCATGTTCCTTTGAGAGGAATTGGTGGCAGCAAGTGGTTCTGATTTTGGGAAGTTGGGATCATTTGGCATGAAACTGCTTTGTATTTCAACACTAATAGAACTCATTCCCTATGAACCTCATTCAACTCCTCCACTATCCGAGTAATGAAATTTCCATGAAGGTTTTGGAAGACCTGGGTGAAGAACTAGGTCGACCAGAGAATCAATTATGCTTTAGTGAAATTTTCATGTACAAATGATGTCCACAAGTGTCTATTTATTAGAAAATAAGAGACCTTGGGCGAATAGAGATTGGGAAGACATGTACGTTGCACTCTAGAATTGTGGTTCCAAAGTTCCTTTCACACCGCTGGTGATTTGGCCTTACATGGGTGCCGCATTGAGGATGCATCCAAAATAATTAATTTATTCAACTCTAACATGTGGTCATGCAACTACTTGTGTGCTACCAGTATCTTGGGAAACACTTTGGGGGCTTATCCAAATTTATTAATCTAAACTGAAAGGGTTATTCCCCCGCACCCCTGCTTGGGATCAGTGTCTACATTAGGTCCCGGTCCTTCGGCCCGATTCCTTCACTACCATCACTCTTCCCCTTGAAAAATATAGAGTAACACCACAAATTTTTTGAACCTAATATAGGTTGATTTATGAAGATTTGAATGGAATATATTTCATGGTGTCTACAAAAGCCCCTCCTATAATTTCATTTGTTCTAACAAAAGGAATATTTTTTTTGGTAAAGGGAACTTTGATTCTTTCCACCATCATTTGGTTATCGTTGAACTTATGTCATGTATGGAATGATGCTCTAATTTATTCATATGCAACGGGGCCCAGAATTAAATGTTTTATTTTTACTAGGATTATATTGAAGACCCAATAAACATTTTATCTTTTGGATTTTTATTTCTCAATATTTCCTAAACCATAAAAAATGTATGTCTAGTGAGTTGAGACTCAACTATTCTCCAGAGTGCCCATTGCAGGTTTTTTATATATTGAGTTCTATATATCTTGGTTATAGGATTTTTAGATTCATGATTGTTGGACAAAAAAATATTGTGTTTATGTTTGAATAGATTTGACTGTAAATTTTGAAATTATATCCCAAACAAGGCTCAGTGGCTAGGAATTTCTATTATATTCTATAAATACAACCAAGGGATATATTGAGTCATGATTTTTATGGTCACAAAATCTAAGTCATGTATAAACATAAATAGGGTCCCTTACAAAAATGAGGTCACCTATATTTAAATAACTCGTAATGGGTGTTGTATTTTGTAGGGTAGGATGGGGAATTTGATTCATAGATAAATAGTGGAAACTTTCGACTAACATGCCTGTTATGTAGGAAACTTTTATGAAATACCTTTGGTATAACATACTATATAGTCTAGAAAAATATCCCATTGGAATTTAACATTTTATTGTTGGTAGACAAAGGAAAATAATTTTTGGATGACTCAAGTCCATTGTGGTTGTTTTTTCCAAGGAAATGTATTTTAAGAATAGAGGGTTATCTATTCTAACATATGTCATGAATAGTAAAACCACTTATCCAAAATAAATCATGAGGAATGGTTAAAATATTTCTGAAAGGGGGATTTCTAATATCAGGCTATGCATTTGTATTTTCATGTAGTGAGGAAACTATATTGTGCATTTTTTATGTCATGTTGGGAGGACATTGTAATGTGTAATTTTATGTCATGTCATGGGGACATTGTACTTTGAATATTTAATTCATACAGTGAAGAAATTGTACTATAATGTTTTATGTCATGTAGTGAGGACATTGTGTTGATTTAATTTATGGACTTTAGCTTTGAAAAAAAGATTGATTCTCTCCAATTTCATGATAATTTGTTTGGAAACATACTTCTATGTTGATGTATGGAATGGAATAAATTTAAACTATGATTTGTGAAATCATGGATCCAAAAAATTATATGGGAAAATGGATAACATCATTAGAGAATTTTTTTCCTAACAATGAAGTTATAATTTTTTGATGAAACCATTATTGGGGTTGTATTATACAGAGCCAACTAGGGAATATTCTACCTAACCATAGAGTGGCATCTTTGAACATATACAACAGTTATGTGTGAAACATATGAAAGTCCGCCTAGAGGCACATACTACATTTTCAGGAAAAATATATCTAAAAAATTTGAAATTTTATTTATAAAATTCATAGAATGTTTATGAATATTTGTATTTTCAACATCCAAGAGTCAGTTTATGTTGAAAGGTACCTGAATATATAAATAGTTTTTCCTAACAATATTTTTAAAGAATCAGAGGAGTAGGATTTATACAAAGGTCTGAACCAAACATAATAAGTTTGGTGTTTGTAGTTTTAGATCATACGAATAGGACCAAAATGGAAAAAATAGATGATATGTGGTCAATTGATCTAAGGTAATTTCATATTTCATTGAAAACATGTAAATAGAAATTTGTAAACCAATGTACTGAAGTCATTCAGATTGAGAGAAAGGTAATGGGACAAATATACATTTAATACTGATTTATGATACAAATTATTATATATTGTTATCAATGTTTAAATTGGAAAATCTATGTTAACCTATAAGAAATTTACCCTTTTTGATGAACTTGTTATGGGGTTTTTTTATGTAGGGTCAACTATGGAAAATACACCATATCAAAACAGTGGAATATTTTAAATGACATACTCGTTTTGTAGGTAACTTATGTATGGCCACATAGGGGAATGTATTATATAGTCATGAAAAAGAGTTCTCAGATATTAGGAAATCTATCATAAAAACCCATAATAATGATTATGAATATATTTAAATATTAAAGATTATGTATTTGAAAATTGAGAGGGGGTTTTCATCAATGAACATGATAAATATTTGAATAAATATTGGCATTGAGTTTGGATTCTTTTACATAGATCTGACTCATATTTTAAATGGGAACATTTCTTCTTTCAATTATGGGTTCTATAAGGAGGGGACCCAAAATGAGGATTTCGACATAGATTGTAAATTTTTTTATGGAAGAGAGGTAAAAATGTTATCCGATGGCTTGGATAAGGAGCTAAGGACTAGTTTTCACTATGTATGTTAATGGGATGAGAAGAAATCCATATGTAGTTCTTTGGGTGATTTTCATTTTAATTTCATGAAACATAGACATTATGTTATGCATTTTTGTTTCATGCTGCAATGAAATGAATTGATTTCGATGTAAAAAATGGATATTACTGATGGACCAGAGGATTGATCCTAGGTGTCACTATGTACCTCATATAGATGTGAGTCAAGCCCTACGTAGTTCATTTAACATTTTCTATATAGGTTGTATTCATACACAAGGAATAAATGAGTTCATTCAAACATGTTTGGGCCCAATATTATAGATCCATGCGTCACTACATATCTCATATGTATTATAATCAAGCCACAAATAGTTCTCGAAACAATCATTTCCAACACTACTTGAATTTTATGTGGTATACGATGGATTTTAACGAATTATAAAAGAATCGCTAAACTAAAGATTAAAAATGGTATAATCATCAAACCATGTATCATAAAGGATCACTCAATATATATATGGTTCATATACAAAAGGAAAAATTGTAATAAATTTTTTTTGGTTGTGGCTGGGCCCCAGATTGGGGATTTAGGTGTCTCTACATATCAAATTTAAAATGAAAATAAATCCACATGTAGTTATTAAAATGAGGTCCCAATGGAGATCTAATTCAAACATTGGGAGAAATGGATGTCATGTGCCAATAAATAGTACCAATCATGTAAGTGAATCTTCCACATGGAATCCCTTAATGTCAAATAATGAATATGTTAAGCATACAGTTTAAATTCATATAACGAGGACAATTGATGTCATGTAGTTTAACATCATTTCATAAGGAAAAATATTCTATGTATTTTATCAAATTCCATACAATATGAACGCATATGGTTAATATTCTATTTAATATCTTGCAACTATGTCTTCTTTCTGTGCTGTTTAGAGTCATGCAACACAGACATGAATGATGTGCAGTTAAAGAAAGTACTTATTCAAGAATCTCTCATTGTTTGGAGTTGTAATATGTTCTCCATTAATTTTTATTACGGAATAAGATCCATTTGTGTAGACCAAATGTATGGAATAAGGACTTTCCCACTTTGGCACATGATTGGGATGCTTCATTCATGGTATCATAGGAGACATGAAGACTAATACAAATTATCCTTAAATAAATGAGTGTAAGAGAACATTCTTGTTAGTATTTCATGCTATTATATTTGGATAGACTTTTAAATGATGGAAAGTATGAAATATCTTTTCATTTAATCATTCAGAGTCATTAAATAACTTTCGATACTTTCAATTTGTAGATAACAGATCACATATTGCAACTCAGAGTGATGGAAATTAAATTTCAATTGAAAAAAACTACTTTTGTGTTGTACACATCTGGATATGGAGTTTCTTGGGTGATATTACATGTAGTATTCTGATAATCCCATATAGAATGAAAAAGTTTATCATACCAATATTTCATATCATTATCAATCGTCTTGAAGAGTATATCTGATAGTGTTTTGTGTAAAGCCTCTATCTAACCTTTCTCCACCAAATGATATAAAGAAAAATGATTGGATTTGATATTGTGTTCCTAGTATAACTTCCTTACCACAATAGATCACGAAATAGTTCCATTATCCATCAATTTAGTATAAGGGAAACCAAATCTATTAATGATAATACATTTGAAAAAGTAAAAAATGAAGTTGGCCCCAACATCATTGATGGGTACTTCCTAATCCCATTTGGAGATGAAATTAGTAGCTGAACGAATATACTTTAACCACTTAGCCATATTAGGAGGATAAGGTCCTACTACATTCATTCCCAATGTGGATAATGTCTAGGAGTATTTATTTGTAACTTGCAACTCCGGGGTTGACGAATGAAGCTATCAAGCACTTTGAAGGGAAGAAATGTTTTGATGAAATATATGAAATCTAATGTCATTGAAGGATAGCAGTATCCATGCCTTAAAATTTCATCAAAAATCTTATGCCCAGACTGGTGATCACACAATCACTTTCATGTTCTTTATTCATAACACTGTATTTTCTTCTCTGTCAATACACATGAAGAATATTCCATAAAAACCTAATTTTTAGATGATATTATGGTGACCTTGTCTATCATGAAGAGTGAAATTAACCACTCATTGTCAGATCTATTCCTTTTCATATCTATCTGGTGGATGTACCACATTTTGAAGGTATTTCATGATGGGTTTAATCTGTCCTATGGTATGACCATATGGGTCTAAAATAGGACTAATTTCATTAATTTCCTCCATTAAAGTTTTAAAAAATAGTGAAACAACATGGTGAAGGGAAATACTGATAAATGTATCTTCAAAAGTTGAATCTTCCAGGGCTGTGGCCACACTATCCAGTGCATTATCTTGGGAATTTTCTGAACACAATACATAAAACAATGTTGGATCTAAATGAAATTAATCCCTTAATCCTCAGGGGTAATCACACAAAATAAATAACTCTGCATTTCAAATAGAATAATCCCCATTGATCTATTTTATTACCAACTCTGAGTCATCCTTCACATTCAGGTGGTTAAATTTTACCTGGAGCACTGATTCTTGTCCTGTAATGAGAGCTTTATATTCTACCACATTGTCGGTACCAACTTCTTACAATAGTAAGGAATATGGAAACACTACCTTTTCTGTGGAGATAAGTTCAATTCATAACCCTACATTTTTGAGTTTATGGTTTTCCATTCCCTTACCCATTGAACATATGGAAGCACCCTCAAAGTATATTTCCCATTCTAGGGAATTATCTTTAATAGATAAGATTTCATCATCATGAAGTTCATTATTCAAAGAAGTGTCTTTTATAGATGGGTGCTTAGTAATGAATTATTCCATAGCCTTGCCTTTTGATTACTTCTAAGGCACAAACTGGATATCGAAATGTTGAAAAATAACACCCCACCATGAAAAAAGTCCTAGAAGCATAGGAATACTATTGATAAATTTGGGCAGTTTATTGTGAGATACCATGTTGACATAATGAAGTTGCATGTAGTGCCTAAATTTTTTAAATAAAAATATAAACGCCGGGAAACACATCTCGATACATGAATATCTTGTCTCTGTGTCAAGCATAGTTCGACTGACATAATAAAGGCTATTTTCATTCCTAGTGTCATACTTTTGGTCAAGGATGGAACCTGATGATCTCTCTAAAGATTTCACATAAATAATAAGCGGTATTCCTTCAATAGGTTGAATTAATACTGGTGGACTCAAGAGATATTTATCGAGGTTATAAAATTACACTAGCAGGTATTCGGTTCATTGATTGGTGAGAACCTTATTCCTTAATTTGTTGAAGTGTAAAAACATTCCTACCAATTGGAAATAATGCTTCAAATATTGTCCAAGTTTCCATGATGTCCTCTTAATTTTTTAAATCTTCAAGTAGGTGACATGATAATGATTGATTTTTCTTCTCAGGATCAACTTATATGACATTATGGAATACAATGAATCCGAAGAATTTTCTTGATGATACCATGAAATTACATTTCAAGGGATTCATATTTAAATTATGTTGCTGATTTTTACTGAATATGGTCTCCATATCAGTCAGGTGATCAAAACATTCTTCGTATTTAACTACTATGTCAACCACATCACATTCAAAAAAAATACTAAGAAGTGTTTAAATATATGGGGCATGGAATGTTGATATGTTCCACCTGATTTATTTATGCAAATTGGAATTACTTGATAGAAAAAAAACACCTTGAGAGACTTTGAAGGATGTAGACACATCATCTTCTGGGGACATTCATATTTGATTGTACCTAGAGTAACAATCTATGAAGGTGAGGGATTCGTAGCCGGATATTTCATCAATTCAATGAAAACTATGATTTTACAGTTCTTCTTTTTCACTGGGACAATGTTTTCCTTCCATTTTGGATATTTCACCTCCATGAAAAAATTATCCTTTATAATCTTGTCAACTTCAGCTTCAATTTTAGAGGCATAAGTTTGGCATGTTCATCATGCTACCTTTTGGAATCGTTGATACTCTTCTAGAAAAGCCAAATGATGACTTGCTACATCAGGAATAAGGATTAGATTTATATATAGTTCCATGAAAATATATCATGATTTTGATTTAGATATTATGTATACATCTCTTTCTCTTCATAATTCGTGGCCGCAGAAATTATAATGGGGCATGTATCTTCTTTGGCACCTAGATTTATTTCTATTAGCTTATCCACTGTAGTGGAGATTCCTTCCTCAAATGTGGGAGGGGAATCCATAAGATCTTATTCTTATTGTTCCTTAAGTTTCACGTCATCTGTTTCTGCTTTCATAGTATGTGATTAAGAAAAACATTCAGATCTGATGGAGGAATCAGTATTTGAACATCACAAAGAAGAGGCAACCATTTTTGACCCTACAGATGATGAAGGGTCTTTCTACAGAATTGGAGAGGAGATGATTTCTTGGAAATAAACATCCATTTTTTCCTCTAGTGTTGAGACAACATCATCTATCCTGACTGATGATGAAATGAAATGCTGATGTTCAGTTGAGGAAATGAAGACATCTCCATTTATGCGTTCCCCACATCTTGGTAAATAAGTAATTTCTCACATGCTTCCAGGCTCTATTACCGCAATTGACATTTTGGATGTCACTATATGTGTTCTTTGATTTGGTTCTATCCTTTAAATTTGATTTATAGGATACACCTAATCTATACTCAAATGTTTTAATGGTTTATAGGGGATCTTTTCCAGACTATTTGTATTTTTTATTCTTGTAATATCGTTTCCCACAAACCTCATTCCTTTTGTGTGGTAAAATTCTTCTTCAATATACCAATATTCCAACATTTTAAATGGATCCATGTCACTATATAATGTCCCAATATTACCATTAATGAAGTACTTCAGACACTAGTGATATGATGAAGTAATGGGAACTTGTTGATGTAGATAAGGCCTTCTATAAAGAATGTTGAAGGTTATTTCCTTATGAACAATCACAAAGTACGAATTGGATACAATATCTCCCAACTAAGATTTGAGTGTATTCTCACATAGAGGTTCTTTTCCATTATTTTCATAACCTTTCAACATAAAATGGGATGTAGAAAAGTCATATTCAGTAAATCCAAATCGATGATGTGTACGAATGGGAATGAGGTTGACTCTTGATCCATTATCAATGAAATATTGTCGAATGTTTGTATAAGTAACCCTGACCGATAGATACAAGGGGAAGACGTGTCAATCTCAATCATCATCCACATCATCATCCGTAAAATATATGACCGCATGACATTCTAAAGTATCATTATCTCTATGATAATACTCAGTGGGGGAAAATTAAGTTTCAATCTATTGGGGACTTGATAATGCCTCAATAAGTGAATCTCAAAGTTATTTTGACAGATTCAAGGCATCCAAGATTGATAATGTGGTCAGTACATGGGATATCTATTTCAAAAAAACACACATTTTGTCCAGAGGACTGCATTTTCCATCATGGAAATGTGGTCTCGCAGGTACCTAGGATGTTTCTTCTTTTGATGTTGATATACCCTTTATCGGGAAAGAATCTAGAAATACATATTATATTAGTAGATTAGACAATCTTTGTATATATAATTATTGAGATAATAATGGTGTAACCTATAATCGGTCCTCATAGATAATTTGGTTAGGACGTCTCTAGTCATGCATGGGAGAATTTCATTATTCTTGATGAGCCCACTGAAGGGATCTCCCTTGAGTTTCGGCCGCATATAATGTTTGAGTAGGGGTAGAATTAAAATAGTGGTTTGTACCATATCAACGTCTCCCACTATATCATCAAACTTGTCTTATTCCTCTAATTTTGAAATTTGGTATGGGGAATTCAGGCTCATCATTGGTAGAATCATCATTTACATAGGGATCCATTAAGTGTATAATGTTAATAGAACCAATTATAAATTCTTAATCTGATGAAGATTCTTCTTGATAGGCCTATTTGGGTTTTTCCTTTTGCCGGGGAGGATCCAATGCTTCTGAGAAAAATGGCATAAAATCTGTCAATTTTAAGATCATCTTTGGCACTAACATGATATCATCCTCTTCTGATTTCACTTTATCCTTCTGATCACATCGCTTCATTGAAGAAAGAGCTTTAGAAGAGTGATATTTTGATGAAGATGGATTTGATGTGGCAAAAGTGGAAAAAGATACAATAGGTTGTTTCAACTGTGTTATTAAAATGACATGAGTTCCATTGATCATTTTCCTCATAATCAAATCATCATACTTTAAAGTCTTTTTTCTTCTAATTCCCTACCATTTGCCTTTATTCTATGGATCATTAGAAATAAAACATTACTCTTGTGCTGATGATCTTTTCAATTTTACATTTTTTGATTATACCTTATTTTTTAGGAGGTATTTGAAAAAACAACTCAATGGGATTCCCCAAAATTTGTTGAAAGGGACTATAATTAGGAATATCTTCATCTCCTTCATTTCTTGGTTTCTTTAGCCTTGTAATCTGAACCAAACTATTTTCCAAAGCTGAAATGATGTAACCAAGAAAAAGTTCATTTCTAAAAAATTAGATTTTTTCTTTAATTTCTCTAAATTTCTCCACCTTTGAACTTTTTTTATCATCTTAATGACGTGGTCATTACTGCTGATGCTCGAGAGGTGGAGACCATTGGTATGGTGAAGGTTTTTAATTAGAAGGTGATATATGTGAGTGTTTGTGTGTGACTATAGCATCCACTACTTTCTATTTTCTCCTTCCCATAGTGGATGAAATTTCACAAGATTTAGCTTTAGATTCTACAATGAAAACCTCCATTTATTGGGTGATTTAAGTGAGGTCTGAAAACCCTCATGTGTATTTCACAGGGATTAGTGGTCTGCGTAACTCATCACAAAAAGTTCCCAAATAAATTGGCAGAAAATCTTCTTGGGAGAGTTATATATTAAAGGATTATGTTAATCCTTTCCATCTAGTAATGAAATATGAAACAATTTCATTCTTGTTTTTTTAAATTTGATAGATAAAAAACTATTGGCATTGGAAGTGTTGAGATGAATTGGAGAAGGAATTTCTAATTTAGGCCTTCCCATATAGTTATTGATCAAGACAAAAAATTTGCATACCAGAAAAAAGTTAACTCCTATAATGAATGGACAAATAATCTATGATTTACTAATTCTTGTTGTTGAGGGGTTCACATCATGGGATCACAATGAGAAAAAAAATGAATCCAGTGTTGCACTTGACATCCCAAACCGTTAAAGATTAGCAGTGTGCTATCCCAAAAGTATAATGTTGGAGGGATTAGATCTACCAATTTGGGGTTAAATTTGGTTTATGGTTGTACTGGTGCAAACCATTCTCCCATAGATTCTAATCGATTTTTTATTTCTTCAATTTTCATCGTAAGCATTTGGGGAAAAATGGATGATTTGTGACAAGTAAAAGTACATTAGATGGATCTTGAACTTTCACGATGAACGAAAAAATCACTAGTGGTGTTTCTACTTGTATTTTTCTTGGATAACCCATGGGAACAGGCCTATAAGGATGTGTTGGATCTAGCCCTGGTTGTGTACCCAATGAAGGGAAATCATTATCTACATCTGTAGTTGAAAAAAATATTCTTTTTTAATGACTTTTATAGGATGTGAAAACTAAAGACCTTCTTTTGAAGAATTTCTATAGAAATGATTCTTTGAAGTAAATACGCAAAGATTTTTTTTCAACTCCTTCATCTCCTCTTTTTCATGGGAAAATATTTTTTCATGAAAAAGAGATTGACATTCTCTAGTGGTAAATTTAGATCTGATATGACCTTTTCCTTTCCCCTCAACAGATGACTTTTGAATGGGGAAATTGGCTATTTAAAGGAATACCCAGATTCTGAGCAAGGCTCTGATTTCAGGTATGCAAACCCCCTTCATTTTATTCCTTGTGTACCATATTATGGATATAAACATCACATTCTGGCTCCCCTGAACTGGATTCATTCCCTCGAGGATCCTTCAAAATAGAAATAATGATATTCACTGATGCATAATGCATTGATGTAATTCTGTCAATATCATTATAAGATCTTCTCCTAGTATATCATTCATGAGAATCAATTCTCTTATATTCATAATGACCATGAACTATTTGACGGATAGTAAACATAAGGTAATCCATGGATAGTTAATTTTTGCATTCACTTTGTGGCATTTTCCCTAATCGAGAAAAAATGGTCATCCATTGAGGAGGGGATTGTAGATGTGAGAAATCCCCCAACCCTACAGGATAAAGAAGTTCTTGCTCTTTTTCTTCTTCTAACCATTGAACCTTTTTAAGTGAATTATAAATTGGAATTAACGAATCCCCCAGCCTTATAGGATGGGGTGGATTTTGAACTACAATAATTGAGATTCATGCAGCTACTCTTCTGATTTTGTGAATTTTGGTGGATACCTTATTTGGGTGTATTATCCGACATCCACTCAAATCACTAGTTTTGGAATAAAATTGTGATATTTTATAAATTTTATCCATTTTATTGTGGATATCCTCTAAATGGAAGGTCTGCTTAATGTTTTCATATTTTTTAGGGAAAATTGTTTCAACAAATTTCTCTCTTTCGGCCTAACTCTGATGAGAGATAATTGTGGCATGTTCATGAGTGTATCATTGATTACACACAAAATATGTTTATTGTAGATGGACTTGGTAAATAAAATTTAATAAGTCCAAATTTTGTGGGATTTTTTGGATTTTTGAAAGCAATGAAATGCAATGCATTGTGTGCACCCCATACTTTGATATGAACACACAAAGAGGTATCAAAAATTAACTAGCGTAGCCTCTTTAGTAATTCGAGGCATTCATGTTGAAGGGTCCCCCTCTAATACTAAAGATTTGTATTTCTATAAAATGAGAGAGATTCAAGTCAAATTTTCATTTAAACCATTCTATTACCTTTACTTTACTTTTATATTCATCATAAGCTAATAATTTGTCATTCATATGATGTAGAATCTTTCATAAGTTAGGGCGGATATCTTCAATACAATCTTCTGCCATCAAATCTAGAATGTTTTATTGAGTGGCTTCCAAATCCAAGAAACTGACTAGTATTTAACATTTAGCTAATTGTTTTCTCATATTCAAAATATCTTCATCATATTTTACTAGATGTTTCTACACATGGTGAGACCAAAGTGGAAACTTAATGATTGTTTCATTATAACTGATGGAATCAGTTTCTTTTTCCTCTACTATATTTGAGGGGAAATAAACCAATAGAGTTTAAGAGAATCACCATCTCCTTAGAATGACTTCTGGGTGTGAAATTATTTCACATATTAGTGAGAATGCATCAGACATTACTGGCCTTATGTAGGCAAGTTCCTCGTGATAAGTGTGATTTCTCCTTACTACATTGTCAATTAGAGATTTTTCTTGACAATGAGAGACAATACTGCTTAGAGTACTTTCTTAGAGAATTCAATAGTGGGGAGGACCACCATGGTGGATTATAGAAAGGGATAAATCCTCTTGCTTCTTGGTCTTCTAGCCTCACAGAGGGTTGTTGTTTCTCTCATGAATAAATAAGCTCTCTAGATTGATTGAATTTTCATGAAGCACGAATTAGTAATGAATTGAACATTGGGGAATGTTAGAATTACTTCAACTACTCCAATAATTTGGTAATTGGAGAGTAGGATCTTTAGTTGCAATATATAAATGTGTGATGGATTCAAGAACTCCATCATTAAGAGGAACTATATCACAGAATGGTTCTTGATTTTCCAATTGTGTTTGGCGATACTACATCTTATATTATCTTTTACATGTAGTTGGGGCCACTTTCCAAGAAAATTAGTTATCATGGGCATGTATATGTTCCTACGTTGGATCTGGGTGCCATAACACAATTGTACTGGAATAGAGGTGTGTATATTCTTCAAGATGGCATGCTGATGAGTCATCCCAGGTGTGGGGATAGAATTATTTTTTTTGTTCCCCTTGTACTACTGAAGTTGCTATTATTATATTCTAGAAAGCTTCCAGAATATGGGAAGGAATTTGTGTCTTCCCTTTCACAATTCCTGAAATATTTTTGGTGACTTCATTGGATGAAAAGGGAATATACGTCATTTTTGTATCACAATTAGGTTTGTGTGCCTTCTTCTTTACTCTTTATAATATCAGTGGATACTGATATTACTCAAGTATGGGGGAGAGGGTTGAGTCTACCCTAGGTTCTTCCTCAGAGCCTTCCAACAAACTTCCCTGGGTACTGCCAAATGAGACTGTTTGTAGGGTTGATGAATGCTGGAAGGTGTAGGTACCTTTTATATTTTTTCAACAATCATGGATAGTGGAATTACCTCAATGCTTGGAAACAAGACTTCTGTTATAATTAGTGAGTGTAGGAAGGTGTATGTTTCTACTTACCACGTTCCACCACATTTTATTGGTAGAATTCCAGGAATGTAGACTGATGAGCCTACTGACTGGATTTTAGTTATTAAACAGTTTATGTACTTTTTGACGTTACTCCATTCGATTTAACTGGTGGGATTGGTGGGTTTCTGTGAAACAAGTTGTCTCCACATTGGAATTGGGATGGACATGTGTATGTGCTAGATCATTGTTTTCTATCAATTTAGGTTGATGGAATTCTCCAGAGGAGGAATAGGTTAGAACCCAGTCCCTATTAGTAAGATGGTGTCCCCATCAACTCTTCTTCCACACCCAGGTCTGAGGGACCTAGGCCGAACAACCGAATTCAACACCCACAACATGTTGGGGGTTAAGTGCAGCATGATTCTGCTAATGGTTATTGTTTTTAGGAGCCCATGAGAAGGACCCATAAATCATTGAGTTGAGCCCATGAGTGACCTATTGATCCATCTCCCTATATAATGGGAGGTACTGGTTTTTGATTTTTTGAGGATAAAGATACTAAATAGTTGATTAAGGTTGTTGGAACTGTCTATTTCCTGACCACCGGTTGCCACTGACTGGTCGATCAGGTGTAGTTGTTAACCTATAGAGCCTATCGAGTAGCCTCCAAAGTTGGGATAGTACCATTTTGATGGTATCCCCTTACTAGTACATTGCATACAGAGTTTTGAAGAAACTGAGTTGATGATGACTTCATTTTATTTGATGGGGATCCATCAAGAGCAGCAGTCAGGGCATTCACGGGTGATAACATAAAGGAATACATTTGGAGTGAAGAGAGTTCTGAGAAAACTTGAGAAACACAATAAACTCCATTAAAGGAAACTCATTTACATTGATACATGAATGGTTGATTCCTTTGTATGGCCATACCTTATCATTTTATAGGGGTCTAAAATATGGGTATCACATTTACCTTGGTTAAGGATTCATATAGGGTTCACCATTTTAGATTCATTGTCCCTCAGAACAAGTGGTCTGGTAAAGAATCACTACTTTTTGGTGGTTTCCATTGGATTTATTTATTGAAATGAAAACATACAACATTTTTTTATCCAAAGCAACCTTCTTTCAAAATTTAGGCATTTGTTATGTTTGAACTCATGATACTTATGAAGATGCATTGGTTGAGAATATGAGAGGTTGGACTCATCACACCCTTTCGTGGGGGAAATATTATGTACTCCAGGACTCTCTTACAGATTTGAGATATTTTCATGAACACTTATTTACTCACCATTTATAACATATGTTTCCCTTATAATTCGTAATACATTAGTAGCATGTGTTAAATATAGAATCATTAGTATGTATTTGAGGTTATCCATTAATGGAGAAATTAGTTTGTATTTGAGGATCTCCATCATTGGTATCCTCTTATATACAATTTAGATATTCTTTTAACTATCATTATGATGATATTGGTTTTAAATCCTCTTATTGGGGCACTCTGGAATTTATTGTCGTCTTGGGAGACAAAGGTTTGTTTTAATGTTGGTATCATACCCAAAAATGGGATACCTACATATCCTTGTGAAAGGAATCAGAACCCTCATAGTTCAGTGCAGCTTAATGGAACACATCATACCTTTTAAAGACATGTGATATGGACCTATCCATACTGTTTAATGTTACATGGTAAGGACTTCTAAGAGAAAGGTTCATAGTCATGGTTTAGTGTATGAATTATTCCTAAGAAGCCCTTTGAAATAATATGGGATTCGACGTTGTATTAGGCCCTCTTGGGAATATGACCGAGGATGAACATGGTTTATTTTATGTGTTGGGTTTGAACTTCACAGAGGCTTCCAACATATCTCATTTGGTTGTGAATCAAATCCCATATTGTTAGTTGAGTCTCATAGGAGAGTATGGTCCTTTGATAGAAATTAGTTTTTGGAATACACCCTCATAAGGATACCTTGGTGATTTGGGGGTTTACCTTGGGGGTTACTCCAAAAGAGGAGTCCCATTTATGGATGCAATGAGACTGATCTCGGGCCTTATGAAGGATTCCTACATATCACAATTTTGGTGGGAATCAGAGTTCTCTTAGTTATATAAATGATGTGTTTGTGAAAATGTTGTGTTTATGACAAATCTCTAAGCCCACGAGAGTCATGCTTGGTGTGAGAAACAAGAGGATGTTGAAGATTCAACAAAGGAACATTCACTTTTCCTCATCCACAAGTGGAAGAGTACAAGCCTACGATGGTGACGATGGGTGTGGATGAGAAGACCGTGGAAGAGGTAGAGGCGATGAACCTTCCATATATTCTCTTTACATTACACAAGGGTCTAATGTAAGGAAGGAGTGAAGGTGAAGGAAGTAAAGGGGATCAATACTATAATATCCTACTTGATAATATAGGGCCTTACAGTAGGATGGATTCCCTAAAATTGGTCTTGGTAGGGGAGGGAGACATCTCGTTTTTTAAAAAGGAATTGAAGGTGTGAACTGTACATTCTCTACCATAGACCCATGGTTTAGGGTTTTCGAGATGAGAAGAGGAGGTCATGACCAAAACAGTTATTCTCCAAACTAGGAACATCCATACACAATTCCATGGATAATGTTCAATGTGACTGTAGATATAAAATCCCACAAACAATCCTTGAATCATAACCCCATTGAAAAATAAATGTTGAAAACCTCTGGGTGATGATATAGAAACCCATATATGAGACACACTGATGTGTCTTTCAAAAAGGTTTGATGAGTCAGAATGTTTTGATGTTAGTTTCATCAAAATCACTTTCAGAAAAGGGATCCAATAAATATGAATCATTTCCATGAATGTTTATGAATATGGATTTATCAAAGGACTTGTAGACTAAAGGGATTAGGTGAATCAAATAAGGGTTCCCAATGAGTATCTAGATCACAGGTATGGGCGCATATGTATGTTTAGGTGACCTGATGTCATCCTATGTGATGATGAGAGCAGATGTTAATACATGGGTGAGACTTGACTCAATCCATGATGATTATTCAATGGTATTTCCAGAAATGGGCAGCTCAATTTTTTTAGAGGAATTGGAGGTGCACAAGTTGTTATGATTTAGGGAGGTTGGGCACATTAGGAAAACATGTGTTTTGAATTTCAATCACTAAAATAAATAAAGTCCTCTAATCCTGCTTCAATTACTCTACTATAGGTGTTGAAGAACTACCTTAACGGTTTTGGAAGACTTGGGCAATGCACTATGTAGTCTAGAGAAGGAATTAGATTTTAGGAAAATTACTCCATACAAATGAAGGCCCCAAGGATCTATTTATGGAAAATAAGTGACCCTAAGTGAGTTGGGATTGGGAGCGCATGTATGTTTCATTCCAGAATTATGGATCACAAGTGTCTTTCATGAGGCTAGTGATTTGGACTAATTGGGGCACCACTTTGAGTACCTAGAAAAAATAATTTCATCATTCAACTCCCGTATTGGGGTGAACAAGTACTTTAAATTCGCTGGTACCTTGGGCGTCGATTTGTGAACATAGCCAAATTTATTTCTCCAAACCACATGTATTTCTCCCCCACAACCCTGATTGGGATGAGTCTTAGGATGTTGTCTAGGGATTTTGGGGAAGTACCATCATAACATATACTGACCCCCATGAAAAATGTAGAGTCACACCATAAACCTTTTGAGCCCAGTAGAGGTTGATTTGTAGAGAATTTCAGGGAACACATTTCATGTTGTCTACACACCGTAGGAATTTGTAGCACCAAAATTCCTCAAAATAATGGGAAATAAATGTTTATTGTCTTTATTGTCTTCATAAATAAAACTTTGATGCTAAGACATGACATTCCAACATCGAGAAGAGGTTCCATAAATTTAAATTTGAAATGTATAAACTGAGAGATCATTTACAACACCATGATATTCATCTAATCTATTATGTCATTCAAATCAAGTAAATCCTCATTTATCCAATGAGAACTATGTGTCTAGAATAATGTGAAATTGATTTGAAACTTTTTTAAAGCTACTACATATATCATAAAGAAAATCAAAAGGAAAGCATCATCATATTTCATAACATCAAAACCTATCCTAGGGAATTTATTATTTTTCATGAAAATACATTTAAAATAGGTTTTATCTATCTAAAAAACTTATGAAACATGTTAAATGTAAATTAATAGAGCCTATAGAAGCTGTAACACTAGATGTATTGGAATAATGAATCTCTACTACGTAGACTTGGGGATTTTCTTTATCTAAACAACAAAATAAATTCTACCATATTTTATTATTTTATTGCATGTATATACTCATAATGAGTAAAAATATCATACACTAATTGTAGTCTTAGAGATATTTATATAGATACCAATGCCCTAATAAAACATCAAGGATGATTAGAGGTTGGTCATAATGAAAATAAATGACGATTACAACATCAAAGGGAAGAGATAATTCCCTTGCATGAATATGTACAATGGTTGATGGTTGAATCCCTCTGAAAACTAACATGATCTCATTTCACAAATTCATATAAGGGACATGAAAATATATGTACCAATATATATATATATCCTTAGATGATGAATAACATGATGATATAGTCATTCAAATTACACATCAAAGGGTGGTCATTCCAGTCATCACAAGTAACATATATTAAATCAATGAGTTTAACACCATCCTAATTTATGGTGAGTCTATATTCACACCGATTGATTCCATAATAGAATAGATGCCTCCCATAGTAGACTATATACCAAATGGGATCATCCACACTATAATGATCTATTAGGGAATAGATTCATTTGAGGTAGTAAATTTCATCTTTTATGTCGATTGAAACTCTAAGAAGGTCATCTGATTCATTGAATTGGAATAGATTCTCACCATTTTGAAACATTACAATATTGGTTCATACGACACCCACTAATGAAGAACTAATTTCTTCCACAAATTTAGAATACTTTTGATTCTTCTATACATCAATAATATACGACTTCATGAAATTCCTGAGTGTAATGTTTTCAAATACATTACTACTTCATCCATCAACACCTAAATTTATTTGACACATAAAAATATTTACAGTTATTTATTGTATGAGGAATATATTTCATGGGATCATATCCCCCCAGCAACATCGAGGTAGTTCAAGTTCGTTCTTACTCAAATGATTTTTATCCATGTGGTTTGAGGATATATTCTATAAGTTTGTCTGATTAAAGGCTATAATAAATTTCATGAAGAATAATATCATCACTATATTTTATGTCCCTCTCACAATATATAAGAAAAAAATTTATAGATTATGTGAATCTTAATTTAATAGGTTGAACATGGAATAAAATATAAAATACAACCATTCATTTGTTATCATACAATGATGATTGGATAGATGGCGGATAGAAAAATATTATAATAATCATCAGAAGTTGGTGAATAAGGATAAGAAAACTTGGAATCACGTTATCATATATTCTGTGTGATTTTATCACATCACAACTCATACTACCACATAGGGGACCCCATATTCAATTATGTATGGGAAGAGGTTGTCTGGTCCATCCAGGAAACAACACTCAAATGGTATTCCAATATACAATCAAAATATATAAGATGTTAAGAATCATATTCAGAAAGATGACTAAGAATGACTTGATAATAAGAGGTTACATATTATTTATAACATTTAGATCCACCATACTCGAGCCACATTAGAATTTAACAACAAGGTTAATCTCCACTCATTCATCCAAGGGGAACTTGTCTCATCCCTAAAACACCAATGATACCTATGAATTACCTCTAAATGAAAATTTAAAATGGTATGGACCATACATAATGAATATTTTTTATTCAAAAAGATACTATTTCATAATTAAAATGGATGAAGAGTGTATTTTTATGACCACCTTTTCATTGATTATCATCAAGTATTTTACATAATTTCAAGATGGGTTCATATAGTCCTCACATCACATCATTAAATTTAATTCATACAGTCCACTCTACATAAATATAAACTAATGGGATTTTTTCCTAGTTATATGACCTTAAAAATAAATTACAATTGAATCGTTCCCACATGACATAATTCACACACCATGTAATCCACCCCACATTTCATTAAACTATTTAGAGTGTTCTTTCACACATAAAATTAAATTTATTTGAGTATTATAGTCCATGTGACCTCAAATCAAAAATTACCCCCATGTATTTTCTCTATCTATAAAAACCGAGGTCTCTTACTCATATTATTAAATAATTTTTTACATAAGTACCCAATAAATAAAACCTAGAGATTTTGAGGCATAGTGTCATTTCAGGTCTAGGTTCGTAATACATCAAACAAAAACCATAAAACAAAATCTTTTATTTTATACTCATTAGTCAGCTAAAAAATCCGTTTTTTCTCATAAAACACTATAGTATAACTTAGAGAATGAATAAACAGAAGGTGTGATCTAAAAATCCTAGTAAGTGAATAAACATTATAAAGAAGCATAACTTATAAGTCCAAATTCTTAATATGATATAATTAAATGAATAGATCATTATTATCCAAATATATTCAAAACATAAAGAACATGGAATCATACTATCATGAAAATTTTGGTATTTGGAAACAACATGAAATAAGACATAATAACCGGTCAATGCTAACTTCCAATACAACATCACATGATGGAAAAGTCCTACCAGGAATTAGGTTCACTCCCTAATCCCAAAATAAATTTTAATATACACATTATCATATTATTTAAAATAATAACATTTTATGGGCCACACTAGAAGTCATTGGAAAAATGTGAAGTAGGTTGTTCACTGAGGATTTGAACTGACCATATTGTTAACAACGTTCTCATTTTAGGAACAAAAAAATCGAGGGTATGAGATATATATTACACCATAACAATAAAATATCATTATATTTATGATACTAATGTTTCTATATTTAGGTACATGAAAAAAAAATGTGGGTGGTACAAGAATAATTAAATTGAAAGAAGATTGTTATGATTTTTACCTCTTTATTTGGTTTTTTCTTTTTAGGATACCCATTATGGATCCTTCAAATAAAATTTGTATGAAACTGGTAACACTAGGTTATGAGATTAGTATTATGAATTGAATAAGATAGATATTTGGAAGGACCCATGTCTTAGAAGTTTTCAGTAGAAGGGGTGGTGAGGGGTGGTATGTATAGGGGATGAGAGGTGTGTTTCTTGGAATACTGTAATCATTAGTTTATTATTTTGGGCTCAAGGATATCAATGGTATTCATTCATGGGACTATATATATTAAAATATTCATGTTATTTAAAATTTACGGGGTTCTTGCATTAAACATGACTAAACAATTCATGCACCTAACTTATAATGATAAATATTGTATTTTAGGGTACATCACTATTCAAAAAATAATTCATCTATTTTATAAAAATACAAAAAATCACCCTAAGGATTTTTTGAGATATAAAATCATAAAATTAATTCAATTCTTTTAATATAATTTTGTAAATATTATAATTTTATTTTTCCAATAAAATCAAGAATTTTTTGAAAAATACAAATTTTTATATTAGGATTAATTTTATAACCCATTTAAAATTACTTAAGTTGTCCTGAAATTATCCTATCAAAATAATAAAACATAATTTTAATTTATAAAAACAATTTTTGAGAAAATTATTTCCTTTAAAAAATTATATTTATTATAAAATTGAAATCAACACATTATTACTTTATAAAAATACAAACACTTAATCTTTCATTTTTTGAAAAATTATTTACTTCTACCATGATATATATATATCATAATTTAAATTTATAAGATACATCAATATAATTTTTAACATACATTATTGTGGATACTTTTCTAATGTTCAGGTTACAATTACTAACTGTCATATAACTATTCCAACTGGCAGGTTACTATTCCAACGATCGTATTACTATTCCAATGGTATGTTTTACAATGGATATATGGGTTAAGCATTCCAAAAAATTACATTATAATCAATTTAGTCTTTATTAATTTCTATTTACTCAATATGAATTATATATATATTCATTTTCAAAATGATTGTTTAATTATTAACATTTTGATTCATTTCTACGCTTTTGTTCGCTAGTATTATTTTTCTAGGGGATTGGGGAGATACAATTATCTTATTACTGTTATCTTATTATCTATTTTCATCACATTATAATAATTAAAATTCATATTTCCACATTATTTTATCTAAATTTAATTATATAATTATTATAATAAAATGTAGTAGGTTTCATCATGAAGATCATGTGTTTTATAATACATTACTAAATACAAAACAATTATATAGTAATAAGGAAAATACCATTGATAAAATTATGGGTCATTACATTCTTGCACCTTTAATAAATTTCACCCTATAAATTTCATATTACATACAAGGATGAAAACATGTGAGGGTGATTCTAATTCATGGCCACCTCTGTTTCCCATATCACCTATTTTTTACTTTTGTTTTCATTGTAGTACATTAACTAGGTGAGTTGTCTTATTAAAGAGAGATTTATCTGTATGGTCTAAAATATTTTTCGGATAATACATATAATATATATAATTTTATAGCTATTCCACGTTTTTGTTCAATATATTTAATGGATTTGGAATGTTCTTTCTCAAAGATGGATCTATGGATTCTATCATTTTCTAGTGACAGGTTTGGTGGGAGTTATAGTCAATAATACATATCTCCTATATGATCAAGATTATCAAATGGAATGGTGTACCTAGGACATATATTTACATTTATCTCAAACAAAATGAATATTATCCATGTAAATATGTAGATTAAAACTTTATCTCCAACCTCAAACTCTTGGTCTTGTAATAAATTTCCAGCATATCTCTTATGTCTACACAGAGCATCACTAACATGTTGTTGAATATTCATGTCACGACCCGCCCCCTGGGGCCTGTGTTGTGACTACCCAAACACCGCCTTCCATAGGCCATGGGTGGGAGGCTAGAATTAAAGACATGATCCCTATAAAAAGGGAATGCATTGACTTTTAACCTGTAACACACACACGGCCTGAACACAAGCAGCAGAGTACGCATGTGAAAGTAAACGCTAAGTAAAATGGTATAAAAAGTACGTTCTGAAAGGAAAGGGGCTGGAAATACAAGCTGAACAGTAAGTACAAAAACTATAAAACTAGTACAATTGCAGAAAGGTAAACATCAACTACTGAGTTGTCCTCCGGGAATCCCACCAGAAGGGTGGGTACAGATGGCCTCCTCTGCACCCCAGGTTCGTCCTTCTGCTCCAAGTACATCTCACCAAGTGGTCCACCTATAGGTATTGTCCAACTCTACAACTCTCTGCCTCAATCAGTGTTATCCATCCTCTACAACCAACACAACAATGGGCGGGCATAGCCCATGCAGGGGTGATTATAATGATAATCAGTAAGGGACCCGAGACCCCCAAAGGTCTCCTAGAATCCACAAAGGATAAACCACTGTAGAAAGATACAATCACGAAGTATCATCAAACCATACATAGGTATATTCCCATAAATATACCTATGTTACCTGTCATATCCCGACTCTAACTCTCGAGCCCAATCACAACATAGTCCACAAAAGAAGTAAAGACAATCAATTCAATGATAATTATTGAAAGACATGATGCAACTCACACATACATACAGCTTCTGTATAGAGTAATACAGATGATCATATGATGTCACTGATTCATCTAAGCTATCGGACCCACACTTGATACAGGACCAGCTAAGTTGTCATACCCACACAGGATACATGACCAGCTATTCTTCCTCTAAGCTGTCAGACACACACAGGATACAGGACCAGCTAAGCTGTCAGACCCACAGAGGATACATGATCAGTAATTCTGTCGGGCCGACAGAGGATTCTTGCCCAGTATTCATCATAGTATAACCAATGGAGGATTATGGTATAGTAGTTGTAACAATTGAACCCATGTATATTCCATCATTTCTATCGTAGCCAGCTCTAGGGTTCCTGCACACAGCATGCTAGATTCCGGGAGGGTCCGATTCTCGAGCCAAGTATCGATACATCAACGAAGTCCAGAGTTGATGTATCTTGTAGTCCCATATCATTGTTTGAAACACAACGCGATAGACGGCGCGTCAATCAGAGACCTGTTCTGAGAGTTATAAGCATTTCCGCTCAGAGGAACCGGTTGGTTTCGGATTCAGACCAACCCGAAAATACCCAAAATTTGCCAAAACCCTTAGTGTGATATACCTAAACAACCTTATCAATCCAAATAATCCTACGCAACTGACGGTGTGCCTATCGGAGGTACATACATCAGGTTATGGGAGAAAAAACAAAAGTGACCCGAAGAGGTGGGTCTGGGTCCGGTCCGACCCGGCCCAACCCACCCTGGGTTTGCTCAACCCGCCTTGGGTTGCCCTGTGTGAGGGATGCCCGGCCCGCGCTGCAAGCGGTCCAGCCCGCGCAGCAGGCGACCCAGCCCAGTGACCGGTCGTGGATCGGCCAGTTGGCCGATCACGGAGCAGGGGGAGGGGGGCAAGACCCCCCGGTGTTCCATAATGGGGGCGTCAGCTGGTGCCTCCCATCCCTCTTGGAACCCACTACGCGGGTTCCTCTCTTCAGCTGCGGTCAGTGCCCCGGCAGCCTTCCGCTGGCGGCACGCGAGGGGCGCCGCTTCCCCCAGGTGGTCGGCCGGTGCCGACCACCACCTACGGTCACCGACACCTCCGCACTCTTCCGCGGGCCACCAGCGTCATTCTAGTGTTCCATTTTTCCTCCCACCTACACCTACAGCCTCCTCGGGTCCTGATCTTCACTGCGATGAACTCAATTATGGGTTTCCCTTTCGTTCACCAGTCTCCCAACAAAACGCACATCAAGAACAAAATGACAGAGGGTGCAGAATTGTTCATTATCCTGTGACCTCCGTGTTAGAGGCTCAAACTATAATCCAACGTATAATCGCAAAATTACGAGGGTTAATTAACTTGTATAAAATAAATAATGAAAATTCCTCCCTAACTTTATTTTAATGTTCTCAAGATGGAGTCGCGGAAGATGACATCGCGAAAGACAGATGTCATTCCGTCTACGTTGGATGAAAAGTCATTGTCGTTGGTGGCGTCATTTGTGGGCGGTGTCTTCTCCTTTTTCGCAGAGTAAGAGGAAAGAAGATGGGAATTCCTCATGGGCGTCGCCTTACTTTCTTTCCCTGGTTGAAGAAGTGGAGGATATGTTCTTCGTGTTCTTTGTGGGAAGAAGGTTCTCCATATTCACCATAGCTCTCAAAAAAGTTTATGCCAACCAAAATAAGAGAATATCATTCCACATATTAATGTTGGCATAAGTAAATTCAACATAATGAAAACACTCCAAATAATTAATTAAGTTGATTCACTTAATTAATTTCATGGGGTTGGAAACAATTTCAAAGGTCCCAAATAATTAATAACATGGGTGTGTTGGCAGTTTAATGGGATGTCCAAGAGTCTAAAGGGGTTCAAGGGAGTTTAAAGGGTTTTGAGTTCATGTAGGGTCCACCACACAATATCCTCCCATTGGAGGTTATGTGGGGGTGGGGCCCACCTCCAACCTCCCTTTGGAGGAATTAACAACCTTTTATATAAAATTATTTCACACGTAAATTTTATTTAATTTTTTTACGAATTCCAAAAATTATCTTCTGCTCTTGACCAATCGCAACTGCAGTAAAGGACTCCATAAGTGAATACTGGCACTATGAGTTTATCAGTGCCCTCAGATTTCAATTCCGAGCATCAATTTAAAAGATAGAAAAACCTGCGTATATGTTTAATGAACGTAACCAAAAAAACATCAGAAAATGATTCCAGGCACACCGCGCCTCGGAATTAGGTGCCGTCAGAAACTAAGGACTTGTAAAATTCCCGTGTATTTGAGAAAAAAAATTATATGGAATTTATAGGACATTAAATTCTCCCCACCTCAAGGCTTTACGTCCCTGTAAGCTACAACACACACTATGGAAACAAATGGGGGTACTGAGCACACATCTGATCCTCCCACTCCCATGTGCTCTCATGGAGGTTCCCATGCTGCCAGTGAATGCGCACCAGAGGAGTCGACCATCCTTGTAGGACCTGGTCTTGTCGATCCTCGATCACCAATAGGGCTCCGTGAATTTTTCCCGGTCATCATTGTCCAACTTTCCATGGTCGATGATGTGGGACAGGCCATGCACGTATCTCCTCAGCTGAGATACATGGATGATGTCATGCACTCGGTGCAAATGAGGTGGATGGGCTAGGAGGTAAGCCACCTCTCCTACCCTGCTGAGGATTTGAAAAGGTCTGATGAATCGTGAAGAGAACTTTCCACCTCAGCCAGATCTCCACATACCTCATCGAGGTGAGACCCGTAGGAAGACGTGGTTGCCATCCTCAAACTCCAGTGGTCTCTATATCCTATTAGCATAGTAATTGTGTCTGCTCTGTGCATTCTTCATCCGCTCCTTGATTATTTTCACCTTCTCCATAATAGACAGAACCATCTCTGTTTCTATAAGTGTTGACTCCCCTGGATCAATCCATCACAGTGGTGATCTACAAGGTCGGTCGTACAGTGACTCATAAGGTGCCACCCCAATGGTGGAGTGGTAGCTGTTATTGTAAGCAAACCCCACCAAGGGTCTGTGATCCTCCCATCTGCGACAAAAGTCCAGGATACATGAATGGATCATGTCCTCGAGAGACTGAATAGTCCTCTCAGTCTGACCATACATCAAAGGATGGAAGGCAGTTCTCAAGAGATGCCACGTGACAATGGCCTCATACAAATCCTTCCATAACTGGGAAGTGAATGGAGCATCTCGATCGGAGATGATCGTCAATGGCACACCATGAAGCCATATGATATCCTGTATGTAGAGGCGTCCCGATCTCTCTACTGATCCCTTCTCTTTGATCGGTAGGAAGTGGGACAACATCGTGATTCGGTCAACAATCACCCAGATAGATTCATGTCCTCTGGATGTACATGGATGCCCCATCACAAAATCCTTGGTTATCCCATCCCACATTCACTCTAGGAACTCTAAGGGATATAACAAGTTTCCTTGAACCTGGTGTTCTGCCTTCACTTGATGACAAGTGTGGCATCGCGAGACAAACATTGCTACCACCTTCTTCATACCCAACCACCAGTGCTGTCGTCTGAGATACAAAAACATCTTCGCCACTCATGGATGTACCGCTATAGTGGAAGTGTGGACTCCCTCAACACCTCGTCATGTAGTGCAACTGTTACCATGGTACTTCCTCTAAAGAGGATGGCGTGATCCCCACCTTTAGAAAACCCATCAGGTGCCTACCCTGAGGATATATGAGCATGTTCTATCTCACCGTCAACATCTCCATGTTGTGCCTCCCTGACTCACTGATGGAGTGGAGGAGTGACTGTGAGAGACTGCAGAAAGGCAGATCCATCTCTATCCAAAAAGGGTATCTGCAACGCGGCCAGCTGCTCTTTTGCCTCTCCTAGCAGCTGAATGCCTGATGTCCTACTCATAGAATCTGCTACAATTTTCCCCTTCCTAGGAGTATAGACTATCTCTAAGTCATAGTCCTGGAGTTACTCGAGCCATCGTCACTATCTTAGGGTCTGGTCCATCTATGAGAAGATGTACCTGAGACTCTGGTGGTCAGAATAGATTGTAAAACGCTCTAACATCGGTTAGTGTCACCACATCTTCAAGGTGAATACCACTACTGCAAACTCCTGGTCATAGTAGCATATTTCTATTGATGATGTCTCAACTACTATGAACTATATGCGATCATTTCCCTCTCCTTCAGCCAGACACACCCGAGTCCAGTCCCTGATGCGTTGCAGTAAACTATGTACCCTACACCCTCCTCTAGTAGCCCCAAGATGGGCACACTGGTCAATCTCTACCTCAGTTACTGAAAGCTCTACTGGCATCTATCTAACCACACAAAGGGTTTCCCCTTCTTCGTCAATGCTAAAAGTGGTGCTGCAACTCTGGGGAAGTCTGGAACAAACCTACGATATTACCCAACCAGTCCCAAAAAACTCCGAACCTCCATCACACTCCTAGGTGGCTCCCAAGAAATTATTGCCTCAATCATTGCAGGATCCACTACAACTCCAGCCTCCGTGATGATGTGTCCTTGAAGGTGAACCTCTCGAATCCAGAACTGGCACTTCGAGAGATTACCAAAATGTTGCTGCTCTCAGAGTGTGTCCAGCACTACCCGTAAATGGTAGGCGTTCTCCTCCTCAATAGTCGAGAAAATATTTATGTCGTCGATGAGGACTACGAAAAAACGTTCGAGGAAAGGATGAAAGATCCTGTTCATGAGACTCAAGAACACTGTTGGAGCATTGGTTATACCTAAGGGCATAACCAATATCTCGTAGTGGCCATACCGACACCTGAAGGTCGTCATTTTCACATCATCATCTCGATCTATGAGCTGGAGATAGCCTGACCTAAGGTCTATCTTCGAGAACCATCTTACTTCCTTGAGCTAATAAATTAGGTCATCAATCATCGGGAGTGGGTACTTATTTTTCAAGGTCACCTGTTCAGGCAATGGTAGTCGACACACAGTCATAAGATCCCATCATTATTCTTGGCGAACAAAATCGGTGATGCCCATGGTGAAACACTAGTTTGGATAAATCCATTCCCCTACAAGTCCTCTAGCTATACCTGTAGCTCTCGATGCTCAGCGGGAGCCATATGATATGCTAGAGAAGATATCAGTGTTTTCCCTGGGTATAGGTTAATGTAGAATTCTACCTCTCATTGAAGAGGTAGCCCCGAAACGTCGTCAAGAAAAACATCCGCGTAGTGATCCACCACAATAGGAAAACTCGGACTCCTCACATCAACCACTCTGAGGATAATACTTGCCAAATGATGTGTGATCAGCTTCCCCCTCCTCTGCGAATGTCCATCCTGTGATACAAAGGCTCCCTTCTTGCTGGTGAAGGTAAACCTAGTCCCATTTGTGTAGATACACCACACATTGTGCCTAATACGGTCAATATAAGGTTGAACTGTGGATAAAAAATCTATAACCATGATGACGTTGTAGGGCCTCAACGCCACTACAAGAAGATCCCAGCTGAAGCTCTCCCCTCCAAGAGTAAGTTCACACTATCGACACTAGTGCATAATCGTCCAGTATGCTCCTGTAGGAGTCTCTATCCATAAGAATCAATTCAACAGATCTATCAGAATCTCTATACTCTGAACGAGGGCAGTGGCAATAAAAGTATGACTCGCACCTCTGTCTATAAGTAATGCAGCAAGGGTGGAATAGACACAAATAGTACCTCAAATCATCTCAAGTGCATCGTGTTCATAGGTCTCGACTTCCTGGACCTGAGCCCGCCACTGTCATCCAGCTCCATGTGGTCGGGGTGGACCTCCTGATGGTGGATGGTGGTAGAGCCTCGAAACTTCATCCACCAACCGCTGCTTGGCCAGCTCCTCTGCCACGTCCAGCTGCTCCTGGCGGACCACCACTGTCAAAACTCTACCTCTTCATGGGAGGTCCCTCTAATGTCTTCTACTCATCTGTATGGCGGGTTGACCAATCTCGAGCCATGTGGCCCTCCACGCCGCATGAATAGCACTACATGCGCCTCGTATAGCTGGCTCTCTCTCATGTGCCCCACACAACTGAACCTGTATCCTTGGGTCACCCAACTGATGTCCTGGTCCGCTTGGATCTCTACGTCATCTGTCTACTTCCAATTACAGAGGACTCTACTACATGTCTCCCAGTGGTGGGTCTCGCCGTTGGTGACATATCAGTGAGAAAACTCTCCACTTTAAGGGTTCGCTCTAGCACCCCTGCCTGTGTCGGAATGCTGAGGTGAATCCCCAAAGCCTTAATCACATGCCTGAGTCCCTGCTCGAAGGTCTGGGCCCTGAAGAACGGGTCCCATACCATATCTGTGGAGTATCCTGAGAGTTCAGTGAACCTCACTGAGTACTGAGCTACTTTCATGCTTCCCTACTTCATATGATGTAACACTTCAATCCACACCGCATGAAGGGTGGATGAAACAAAATCCGAGCGAAAGAGACTCTCGATGTCTATCCAGAGTAATGATGCCTCATCATGCAGCTAGAGCATCAGGTTCCACCATCTTCCTGCTACTACATGTAGGAGATTCACTACACCGAATACCATGAGGTCGGCTGGTGTCCCTACTAATATCAAAACTCTCAAAACAGCCTCCAGCCAATACGGAGATGCTTGTGGGTCCATCTCTCCCCGGAACCTGGGTGGTCTCTCGTGCTGGAACTCGGGAAACACACTTAGGTAGCGTGCAATCTCTACTACTGGAGCTAGTGGTATCGGTGGCCAAAACGGTAGTGGTACTGCTGGTACCTCCACTGTGATGGGGCCCTACACTAAGGCCTCGTCGCTCGGTGGGCTACCATCTCACATAAAACTCATAACCCTAGCTGGCTGCCTTTGTGGCACCATCCTGAAAATAAACAGGTGTTCCATGGTAAAAAAAGTATACCTGGTGAGATGACACAAAGTAATCATGTAGAGAAGTTATCAAAAGAAACACACACGCAATCGGTGTTTTCGTGCACTGAGTCGAAAATCAGAAGTCGGAGTCCTAGTGTATGGATACGTCGGCCGCCGCACCAACACCAGTTTCCCAAAACTGATAACAACACCAAAAACACTTAACTCTATTGTTGTTAAAAGAATCAGAGTCTACGTTTTGTGGTAGAACTGACACCTCTGATACCGATTGGTCACAACCTATCCTTGGGGCTCGTGTCGTGACTACCCCGAATTCGCCTTCCATAGGCCAGGAGCTGTCGACTAGCACCAAAAGCATAATCCATATTAAAAGGGAAGGCATTGGCTTTTAAACTGTAAGACACACACAACTTGAACACAAGAAGTAGAGTACACAAGTGAATGTAAAAAATATTTTAAACTGTATACAAAAGAATGTACTGAAAGGAAACGGGCAAGAAATTCAAGCCTAACAGTATGTACAGCAACTATAAAGATATTACAGCTGCATAAAGGTAAACAACAACTACTTAGTCATCCTCTAGAAATCCCACCTAAGGGGTGGGTATAGATGGACTCCTCCTCACCCTAGGATCGTCTTTCCGCTGTGAGAACGTCTCTCCAAGTGTTCCACCTCCAGGTACATTCTATCTCTACAACTCTGTGCCTCGATCAGTTATGTCCATAGTCTACAACCAACACAACGATGTGCTGGAATAGCCCGTGGAGGTGTGAGTATAACGATACACTATAGGGGAACCGAAGACCCCAGAAGGTCTCCCAAAATCCACAAAGGATATACCATAGTAGAAAGATAAAATCATGAAGTATCATCCAACCCAACTTAGGTATATTACCATATATATACCTAAGTTACCAGTCATATCCCGACTCAGAGTCCAATCACAACCCAGTCCACACAGGAAGTAAAGTCAATCAGTTCAATGACAATGATTCGAAGACAAGACTCTGCTTACACATTCATACATCTTTCGTATAGAGTAATATAGATGATCATATTGGTCACAGATTCATCTAAGCTGTCATACCCACACAACATATAGGACCATCTAAGCTCTCGGACCCACATAGGATACATGACTAGCAATTCTTCCTCTATGATTTCAGACCCACACAGGATACAAGACCATCTAAGTTGTCAGACCCACACAGGATATTGGACCAGCTATTCCATCGGACCCATGCCGGAATCTGGCACAGTAGTCGTCGTAGTCGAACCCACTGAGGATTTCAGTATAGTAGTCGTCACTTTCGAACCCATGGAGGATTCTATCATCTCTGTCGGAGCCATCTCTAGGGTTCCCAAACACAGCACGCTCGATTTTGAGAGGGTCTGCCTCTCAAGCCAAGTATAGATAAATCAATGAAGTCTTTAGTTGATGTATCTCTTAGTTCCTTCTCATCGTAAGAAACCCAACGTGACATACGACGCGTCAATCAGATGCCCAATCTAAGAGTTATAAGGGTTTTCACTCCAAGGGCCCGGTTGGTTTCAGATTCGAACCAACCTGGACATACCCAAAATTCACCGAAACCTTTAGTGTGACATACCGAAAATACTGTCTCAATCCTAGGAATCCTACGCAACATACGGTGTATTGATCGGAGGTCTGTATCTCAAGTTATGGGTGAAAAATGAAAAGTGGTCCGAAGAGGGGGGTCTACGTCCGGTCAGACCCGACCTCACCAGCCCTGGGTCAGCCCTAACCGGGTTCACCTAACCCAGATCCAGGTCCGACCCTATAGGGCATGGCCTGGCCTGGTGGCTAGGGCCTGTCCCACGTGAGGGCGGCCCGGCCCGCGTTGCAAGCAACGACCTCAATTCTTGGTTTCCCTTTCATTCACCTGTCGCCCAACAAACCGCGCATCATGAATGAAATGGCGGAGGGTCCGGACTTGTTTGTTTTCCCATACCCTCCCCGTTAGACACTCAAACAGTAATCCACCGTATAATCTATAATGTACGAGGGTATAATTCACATGTAAAAAATAAATAATCCAAATTCCACCCTATATTGATTTTAATGTTTTCTAGACGGAGTCATGGAAGATGGCATCATGAAAGAAGGATGTCAATCCATCAACTTTGGAGGAAAATTCATTATCGTTGGTGGCTTCCTTTGTCGGTGGCGTCTTCTCCATTGTCGGGTAGGAAGAGGAAGGAAGATGGGCGTTCCTCTTTGGTGTCACCTCACTTTCCTGCCCCGGTGGAAGAAGTGGAGGAGATGTTCTTCGTGTTCTTTGTGGGAAGAGGGCTCTCCCACTTCTCCTTAGCTCTCCACAAAGTTTATACCAACCAAAATAAGAGAATATATTTCCTAATTTTAATGTTGGCATAAGTGAATTCTAAAGAATTCAAATACTCCAAATAATTAATTAAGTTGATTCACTTAATTAATATCATTGAGTTTGAACGAATTTCAAATGTCTCAAATAATTAAAAACATGGGTATGTTGGCACTTCAATGGGAATTCCAAGTGTTTAAAGGGGTTCAAGGAGTTTCGAGGGAGTTCAGTTCGTGTGGGCCCCACCCCATAATACCCTCCCATGGGAGGTTATGTGGGGTTGGGCCCCACCTTTAACCTCCCTTTGGTGGAATTAACCACCTATTAAATAAAATTATGCAACACATAAATTTTATTTAATTTTTTTAAGAATCTCTGAAATTATCTTCTGCTTTCGACAAAACGCAACTACGGTAATGGTCTCCTTAAATGAATGTCGGCACTGCGAAGTTCATCAGTGCCCTCAGATTTCAATTCCAAGAATTGGTTCAAAATATAGAAAAAACCGCATGTAATTTTACTGAACGTACCCGAAAACACCATCAGAAAATTATTCCAGGCACACCGTGCCTCGGAATCAGGTGCCGTCAAAAACTTCAGACTCATAAAATTCCCATTTTTTTATGAAAAAAATTTCCATGGAATTTCCAGGTCATTACAAGTCACGACACATTCTACCATTTCATTAACAATTTTAGGTCCCAGTAACTTCCATTCACCATCATCATCCCAATCCATAGTTCTTCTATATTTCGTACCGTAAATATCATCATATAGAGCTATTTTTATGCTTGAGTGAAATCGATTATTGTTTGTGAAATCAACAAGAGGAAGGTGTTGACCCTATCCACCTTTGAAGTCTATCTCTCCTTCTTTCATCATGTCCTCAAGTGTCTGTAGAGTCTACTCATATTGGATATTAGATTGGGTGTGATAAGTAATACTGATGTTTAATTCTCTATTTAGATCACTTTAGATATTTTTTTTAAATGTATACGCAAATCACAGATCTGAGTAATATATAATCAATAGTTGTATTTTTTATTTCCTCAACACATATCTGATGTATATCCTTTCATGAAGATCAAGTGATAGGTCCTATTGAATTGTAATGATGTGAACAGTTTTATTAGACTATCAACCACAACCCAAATAGAATTATTTCATATTGATTTATACTAAAGATCAGTGATAATTTTATTGGTGATGTTTTCCCATTTCCATGTAGATGTGGGTAGTGACTCTATAAAACACTTGGATTTTTCACATTCATCATCCACCTATTAAAAAACATGTGACTTTGATGTATATTTTGTGATCTTCTTCTTTAAATTGTTCCACCAATTGTGCTATCAGAGATCTCAATTAATATTTAGACAGCATGGGTCGCGGGAGAAGGTAGATCTATATGCATCATTAAAAACATCCTTCATTAACTCAATATTTTATATTACACGTTTCCATGACCCAAATAATACAACTCCTTCTTCATCAATTTTGAACGCTGATGGTTTTTCATTTCTTATAGATGACAACTTTTTATATATTTTCACATATTCTATTTTGGTATGATTTTTCTTTTTTATAAGGGATTGTTCACAAATAAGTTGTGATATTAATGATGATGTTCCTTCCTTTATGAATCATATAACCGTCTTTTGTATGTAGAATATTATTGGATCCCTCTCAATTCTAAGTGTTGATAAGATTGATGGATCCATTCAAAGTAGTGAATCTACGACTTTATTAGGATTCTTGAGATTGTTGTGGTTTGAGGAGTCATAGTCCTTGATCAGTTCAAAACATCTTTGTTGGTGTATATTAATTTCATTCTATGTGAATATATACTTGTGGGTCTTATAATTTTTTTATATTTCACAGTTCTCCACATTAAGATGATGAAACAAGATTCTCAATGTGAAGATTATGGATGCCAACTAAAAATCATGCGTTCGATTGTAATTCTCAAGAAGATTCAACTTGCATGAGGTGTAAGCTATAACATTATAATTTTAAATTAGTACATAGATCTTACCCTTCTTTGATGAATCATTATATAACATGGAATTTTCTCCACATGAGGGAAATGTGAGGACTAATTTAGTGATATGATTCCTTTTAAACTATTTAATTCTCTCTTCACAATCAATGGTCTAGAAAAACATGACATCCCATTGAGTCATCTTGTTTGATGTGTTTGATAATCATGAGTTGTTTCTCAAAAATCATTGATAATACCCCTGTAGTCTATTGAATCACTGGATCAATATTACATATTCTAGTATGGGACCCTCATAAATCTCCATTTCCTTAAAAGGATCCAAAGACATCTCTTTTCTAGTGATAAAATACCCCATGAATGACACATTCTCTATCTTGAACTCACATTTACTAAACATTACATATGACTCCTCCTTTCACGAAGCCAATATCATAGTATTCAATCAATGCTTACTCTATTACTTGGTTTTAGAGTATATCATAATATCATCTAAATATACTAAAACAAATTTTATAGTTAATATATAATGACTATATACATTATGAACATAATGATTTTTGGAGCATTAGTGAGTATGGATACATCACTATGAACTCAATGTGACCAAATCATGTCCAAATGGGAGTCTGGGGAATATATTCTTTCCTCACCTTTTATTTTTGATATTCAAACTAATGGTACACCTTAGATAAATATTGGACCCACGCAATTAATTGAATAGGTCATCAATATATGCCAATGGATACTTATCCTCTATAATTATTTTTTTGAGTTCATGACAATCAATGCAAATGATTATTGAATTATACTTCTTCCTAATAAAGAGGACCGACCCACCCTACAATAAAGCAATCATGCATATAAAAGATGTGTCCATATTCATTTTCACCTGATTATTTAGTTAATAAAAATTAATTGTTTCCATTATTTATGGAGTATTCTATATGGGAAGATATCTTGGTATAAATTTGATTGATAAATCAACCTCATAGTCAAGATAAATACCATGAAACTTTTCATGAAATACATCAGTGTAGTTATTCACAATGTTTTTGAAAGAGATCATGATTCTATAATTTATATCAATAATTTGGGCTACATATATTTTATCATATATAAATAATATCCATTATTTGGAAGAATATTTCTGAATAGATTTATACTCCTCCTTACACTTGTATAGAATCAATGGATGACTCAGGAGGTGAAGAGTGATTTCCATCTCCCAACAGTTGATGATGGATTTGTATAAGTATAGTTAATATATTCCCAATATAGAATAAAATTCCACTAATGTAAGTATGAAAAGATTTTATGTGTGGTTTAGTCCACAAAATTTTACTAGGAAGGAGTTATACACTTGAGATGCAATAACTAACTCATTTTTGATCTCATATATAACTCATCCTCCATGTTTTGAGATAGTATTTGAATATTTCTAAAAAACATTCAAGGAATTATATAATTCATTAAACTATAATGATATGAAAAATTTCATTCCCGTTAATAGATAATGATAACAACTTTCACTATTTGGTTCCGGTTATAGTAATTTTTTTATCCAAAATAACTTGGGGATGAGAATACTTAAACTAAAAATAATGTAAAGAATGAAACTATGATCATAGTAGTAATAACTTATAAATGAAATCCATATCCTATTATTTAATAATATAGGTTTCAATAAAGTTTATCCATAGTAATGTTTCCAATTATTTTTTTATCCTCACAATCTACTCACTTCCTTCACAATGGTTCGTAAAGAGTTTGTGAATTTTTCAAAGCATATCCATCAGAAGATTCAAAATAAGAGTGAAACATGAACTCTTTATTGTGAAATAATTCATAATCATGTTAATACCAATTAAAAAATTTTGAAGGTTATTATCCACTGGTTAAACTATTTCAGATCCACATCCACTTGTTATATTCAGATAAGAATGTACTTTCATGGAAATCACTCAGTCTATAATAAACTAGAAATTAAAGATATTATCTTATACTTATACTAATACCTAGGGTATTCACTAAATTATTCCATTACTAAATCCAAAAGTATTACTACACATTTATACGATACAAACTATAGATTCTTAATACTTTTAAATATATAATTAAATTATTTTTAATATAAGTACTTAATAAATAAAACCCAAGGATGATGAGTCTTGGTGTCATTTGTGTGACTAGGTTCAGGATAAATCCAAAGAAATAATAATAATAACATATTTATTTTGTCCTTACTAATGATCTCCAAGATCCCTTTTATCTTCTAAAACAACATAAGAAAACTAAGGGAATATATAAAAAATTGGGTGAGCTAAAATTCCCTATAAGGGAATAAAAATTTAAATGAAGCATAACATATTATTAAAAAGGTATAACCTAATATAATAAAAGTTGAGTCTCATGAATAATAAGATGGAGGAATAAAATAAATAACATGGAATCCAATGATCATTTAAACATTGGAATTTGGAGACAACATGAAACATAACATGAACATATGTCAAGGATAAATGTCAAGACAACATCACATGGTAGACAAAGTCCCATCATGGATTAGGTTCACTCCAAAATCCCATAAATAACATGTAATGCGATAAAAACATTTCACAATTCATTGGAGATCTATGTTTATGCACCATCATGAAATTTATATGCATATGTCTTCCACAAAAGGAAGTAAATCATAAGGCATAAGCATAAAAATTACATATAGAAAGAAATGGGATGCATAATATTACATTAAATAATAATAAAAGTACAATTCAAAAAGATTCCAAAGAGTATAATGGATTAAATAATTTATTAATTTATATATTCATTCATAAGAATTGGTCTCAAAATATGGTTATCAATTGAAAAAATAAAAACCATGATTAAGGGATTGAAAATTTCCACTTAATCAGGTTTGATTTTAAAGAAAGCATTTTGAGAAATGAACTAAAGGCATGTATTACAACTAAAAATTGAGGACACGATTGGTCTATATCTATGAAAAAATTATATAGAATTTATAATCATTCAATAAAAATAAATATATATAGAATGTGATTTTGATAAAAAAATATCATAGCCAAATAAAAATGGTAGTTCAAAGAGATTCCAAACCTTATCTTTGAGAAGGGTTCTTTACTAGCACATAATGTCTATAATAATAAAATGAAATTCAACAGGTTATTATTTGATAATATTTTCAATCTAAATTTGATTAATTATTATTTTATCATGTTCATTTTCATCCATTTAATTGAGATATAAATACTAATGTATATTTTCTATGGGTATTCATTTCATGATTCTATGGTTCGATCAATGGTTTAGATTTATTTAAGTTAATATCAAATGGAAATAAAAGTATCAAACTGGAATGAAATAGTAATCATATACTTCAAAAAATTGAAATGGTGATTAATAATCATGTGTAATTTAACATAGGGATGATTATTTCTCCTATTTTCTAACAATATATGGCTAGTTTATTTAGATGGTTTTACCAACCATCACTATGTAGTTTCATTTCATTTAATTTTAGGAATATATATTTATTATATGACATGAAATAAAATAAAAAACATATTACTATTAAATTTAACAATAATAATATATTTATGACCATCCATATTGGTGGTGGAGAAAAATAAATTACATTGTTCAAGGAGATGTTGAGCCATCCTTTTTGTAAAAAACATGTTCATTTTAAGAATGAAATAATCGACGGTATAATATAAATATTCCACCATAATAATATAATATTAGTGTATTTAGGATATTTATGTTACTATCTATATAAGGATGTAAAATGTATTGTGAGATAGAATATGAATAAAATACACAGAGGACAGTTGATATTTTAACTTCCTCCTTGGGTTGTCTACTTTTAGTACACCCCTTAAGGCTCCTTGGAATGGTATTTGGATGTGACCACCAATACAAGAACATGGGTTAGAGTATTGGGTAGATAAATGGATAGATATTTATCATTCTACATTGTCAATTAAATAACTTATTTTAATGTTATTTTTTATTTATTTTCCATTCATTCTTTGTTTTGGGGGTTTCCAAAGGTTTTATGGAGAATAGGTTAGTTTTCATGAATTGGTCCAAACCGTGAGCTCAATTCTAGATTTAGAAATAAATTATTTTTCTTTTATAACATTTTAATTTTTTAATATTATTCAGTCATTCAAACTCCTAAATTTTTTCCCCTGATATATTATCACCATAGTTAAATTTTAAGCCTTTATAAATCCATAATCATGGGGGATTTGGGTTTTTATTTGAGAATTGATCAAACCCGAAAGCCCATTTTCCAGTTTTAAATAGTTTCTTTAATTTTTTCATATCTTATTCATTATAATGAAGTTTTTGGTTATTCTACCTCCCCCTAGACCCTAATAATCCTAGGCACGCTCTCATTCCTTTCCCCCGTCTTTGGAGCTCGTTTTCATCGCGATTGAGGGCTGAAATGCTTAGGGTTTCTAAAATCGGGCAGATTTGAGGAGGTAAGTAATTTCCATCATAAATCTCTCAATTCATACTATTTTTCCCCATTTCATTTCCTACATGATCTCATAATCCTTCTTCGAACTTCCCTTGAATGGTTGGATGTTTTCAAATTCAGTGTCTGGTGGATTTTGGGTCATTTTATTCTAGATTGTTTTGATTATGTGTTTCTCTCTTCAATTTTTCATTCTCCTTAGAATTTCCTCCCTCTTTCATTATGCTCTAAAATGTACAGAAGTTAGGGTTCGATCGAAAGGTCTGATTTTGAATCTTTTGGATAAATTTTTTGTGGTCTAGGTCTGGATTTATATTCCTTGTGGTGCGACGGTGGTGCGCTTAAGGTTTCACACCATGTTTTTAGGGTTTTGGCTCAATAGGTAGGTGATTCCATGTGTAACCATTTTATGATGAGTTATATTGCTCATTTTATTAATTTAGTAAGTTTATAATCTATTTTTTGTGGTTTGAAAACTGTTTTTGATGAATTTGGTTAAAAATTTAATTTTCAGTTTTATTTTAGTTTGAAATTGGGTACTTTTCTTGTGTGACTCTTGGGGTAATGTTTGGGATTAGTTTATAACCTATGAAAGTGATTTATTAGTCCTTAAAGGGGCTTCCAATTCTGGTTTTTTAATTCCTTATTATCATGTGGGCCTTGAAAAAATGGTTTTGAATGAGTTTAAGGTGCAAAATTGTGTTGTACTTCTTGAAGGTGATTTATGAAAACGTGTGTTTTTCATGTGTATCATTGTGGTATTATTTAATTTATTTTTATAATACATAGGGGTGGTTTAATAATTGTTTTAGGGATGAAAATTATGTTTTGGATTGTTATTGGTATGATTTTGGTTTTGAATAAGGGGTTTGAAATTGGTTTAGTGTGAAAACAATGGTTATACCACTTGGGTTTGATTTATAAAAACTGAAAATGTTTTATTTGGTTAAACAAAGTTGGGAAAGGATGTATATTTACTGTTTGGGTGAGTTTGTTCAACTAATGTGGGTTTATGAATGGTAAAGTGGTGATTTGATATGTCAATAATTTTTATAATGTTTTATAAATTTGCAGAAATGTTTTACTAAATTGTGTTTTGTGTGCGAAACACGGGTGTGGGATGTTTCGTGTTAGTTTATTGATTAAATTAATTGTGAATGTGAGAAGGGTATTATGTGACATGTGTGTGTGTTGTTATGTGAGTTGAATATCTTCTAATGGTTTTATGAAATCATTTAAAGTATTTTTGGCAGTGTTAATGATATGGGAAAAGTGTTGTAGGCAATTTTGGTGTGAGTTTGATTTCAAATTGCATTTGAATGAAAAGAGGAATATATGACTTGTGTGATGTACATGGGTCTGTTTGGTTAATTTGTGATGTGGAAGTGATATTTTCATTTGAAAAATATACTTCTTGGATTGTTGATCTTGTTTTAGCACAAAGGGAAAACCTGAGTATCTAGGTGGGTGGACATGTACTAGTATGCTAGTCAATCCGTGGGGTTTGGCCTCAGTTTCACTTAGCAAGATTGACACTTACAACTCTATATAAACTATTATGATGATGATTGGGGACCACTATGTTATGGTTATGATCCCTACTAGTGGCTCATGCACGAGAACAAATATTTTTTGTGGTTACTCTCACCGAGATACGAGGTACCTGGGACCCACAACTAGTTAGTGCCTAGGGGTTATTTCCAATTACATGTGCTCATTAGATCCATTGTACTTACAATAGGTATAAGGTATTTTTGGATGTAAAATTAAGTATCATTGTTATTTATTTTTAAATTGTTGGTCCTTTAAAATTATCCCACATGAATACTGTTTTCATTTATTATTGCATCCTTTAGAACATTGTAACTATCATTTCTTATTTTAAAAACATGCAATGCTTTTTGTCATGAAATGTTTATCTCATGGAATCTCTTAGAGTTGGTATCCTACAGGGAGTTATCTCACACCCTACATACACCTTTGGGTGTATGTAGACTTGCTTATTTCATGTCACAAGTTTGGGTACAGGTTTTATGCCATTGGTTCAGGTTTTTAGCTGTCCATTGGGATGCAGTACCATGGAGATGGCTTTAGGGCGGTGCCTCTTTCCATGTGGAGGTTCTTGGGTAGTCCTTATTTGGTTTTGTACCATTTTAATGGTCTTTAAACATAGTTTTAACTTATGTATTTCAGTTCTGAAATTTTGTAAAAGACGGTTTTAGTTGAAAAATCCATATTTGTTTTATTGAGTTTGTTTGTTGTTTAATGATTATAAAATCAGGTAAATCGTTCCCAATTATCATGATATGATACCCGGGAACTTGTGCCAGCCCGTGGGGATCGAGAACGCCCTTCGGGCCTTGGCCCGGGCCGGGTTTGGTGCCAGTTTGATGTTGACCAGATCCGGTTCGTGAAAAAATGGTATCAAAGGAGGTTCGGGTTAACTCTTTGGGTCACGTTATTTGGGGAACAATTGGGATAGTATAATGTTAGGATTGTTGGTACTTGGTAGTTCAGTTATGGGTAGTGTGCCTGATCACCACACCTAATGATAGGATTCGAGTCACTAGGGGATGTCTGAATTTATCTAATTCATTTGGTTTTCTTGTTTTGATGATGATTAGGGGAAATGAAAAGACAGTTGGGTTAATGGTCTCAGTGAGCTCGCAGGGCCTGGCAAGCTATGTGAAGTCGGGGATATTCCCAACAACACTCTGTGTGATAGTGAAGTGATTGTAATATGGCCGCTAACCATATTTCCAAGTCACCCACTAAAACTAGTTAACTATCGCATTGTTTTGTGCTATAGTTTTGAAATCTTGGTACTTTGGTTTTAAGGTGACATGGTTTTAAGAAGCATAAAGTTTTTGTGAAATGGTTTTCAAATAAAGAGGGAATGGTTTGGTTTATGAAATAGTGGAACTGAATTTTCAGAATTTTTTTGAAATGTAAAATTTTGTGCTTACACCTATTTGAAAGTAGGAACTATATTGAAGTTGGTTTTGAAAAGTGTTTCTAATAGAGTTTCCTAAACAATCAGAGTGTGTTTTAATGGGATGAGATTTTTTGAAATTGATGTGAATATCATGAAAGTGAGTTATCTTCTAAATGTTTGTCACTTTATAAATTTTTTTGTAACATTTGAGTTGGGATTTTGATCTCCTGGTTAGAGGTTTTGAGAAAAAAGGATGTGTTGGTTATCGATTTTCATTTTGAAAAGTGGAATGAATTTTTGTTTTAACCTTTGGTATTTTTGTGAGATACAACTTGAATGGGGTTATATGGGAAGATGGATGATTGATGACATGACTATATGAGTGTTGATATGGATATGAGGAGGGTGCTCGGCGTGGCACAGAAACATCCATGTGTAAGGCCCATGGGGTACCATTGGTGGATGTGCTAACCGCTGAACCATTTGTTTTAAATGAAATGTTTTTAAAGAGAAACATGAAGACTTGATGAATTTTTTGGAATGGTTTATATTATGTGTTTTTGGAAAATGTTGATGTTGTGGGATGTTTTGATTCCAAAAATCCCTCCTGTGTGAACTGTGTTTTGGGTTTTGTTTTGGTCAGTAAGTTGTGTTATAGGGACAGTTAGTGGTCTCTTTTGAAAAATGTTTTTAGACACCATTATGATGGATCCCTTCATGTTTTTGGATCTGGTTTGGGGTATATCTTGACTAATGGACCATCTTGGTTGGGTCCTTGGGTTCAATCGTTGGATAAGGTAGACCCCCATTAATGGATAGTGCACAACTAAAGTGCAACCAGGATTGTTTCTCCGTTCGAAGACCCTCCAGTTGATCAATATAAGGAATATTTTTCTTGAGATTTTTATGTTGAGTCTACACCCATTCCTTAATTTGATTTTTGGATCCTCTTATAATGGGAGAGTGCTCATGGAAGGTTGAAAGAGACCATAGTTTCTTATGTTTCCGGATTCGTCGAAGGTGGATATGGTTTAGGGTTGTTAGTGTGGATGATTGTCTTGATGGTGTCAAGGAGGGACTTTGGGGTTCTTCAAAGTTTCTTTGAAGCATGAGTTCATTTTAAACCACCAATGTGGGAAATATTTTCATGATAGGATATTGTGGCCACTTTCTAGAATTGTTTGTTGTTTGGTGATGTTGTAGAAGTTCCCTCTCCATGCATTGTTTATATCAGCCACAATGGCCATGTTCGGTGAAGCCTTATGATGTCATGTGCTTGATTGACCAAATAGGTGAAATTCGTGAAATTCTCCGAGAGTCCCTGTTGTGTTGGGTGAATTTCTCCCTTGTAAAAACTTCAAAATCTTCCATTTTAGAGGAAGGTGTGTGTAAGCGTTCTTTACTTCTATTGTTTCTCACCTGAAGAAACAAGGTGTGATGTTTGTGCATCTTCTTAGCCCTTGTTTCAGTGGAATATCGGGATAGGGTAAAGTGAGTATGGAATTTTTTATGTCTGGAAAACGTATCTTTGTTGCAGTGTAGTTGTTGGTGGCACTGAAAGAAGAATACTAATTCAGTGGGTTTACATAGACTAATTGTGAGGCCGAAGATGCTTCAATCATTTGAGCTCCGACCAAATCTCTCGAAGAGAAGCTGGCTCATAGTCAGGGGAAATCACATGGTCATTTAAACCCTTGTACAAAGTCCTATCCTAAATATGAAAGATAGGATGAGTTTAAACCTTTGGTATCGTTATCTTTCTCCTTTTTTCACGTTTGGTGGAAATATATGGAGGGCCTTGTACCCATGACATCACCCAATGTCATTCCCTCCACCTTTGGTTTCCATTGAGTCTTTGGAGAATGGTTGGAAATTTGGCTATACATGCTGAGCACATGGTTTGTGAATGATTAAGAGAGACTGTGTGCCTAGAAGCCATTTTGGAGATTGACCAGCACAGTTAGTTCACGGTTTCAAAAACTGTGCAGACTAACCGTGTAAGCTTTCCAAATCTTGAAATTTTTGGGTCTTTCTGTGCCGGCCCATTCTGGTCGATTAAGATGGTTGGTTCTTATGGTGGGGAGAACTACTATGATTCTCATGTATGTTCCTTTGGGAATTTTGAATGGAAGTCTACCCTAGGTACTAGGGAGTCCGTTCAGGCCTCCCCCTATTAGTGTCCTGATTCTGTCTCGAAAAAAATATTGGTTTTCTCTTATAGTGGGGAGCATATTAGTGTCCCCCCATACCAGAAACATAGATTTATCTATCGTTTTGGCTTGGTGTAAATAGTCTCATTTGGAGATATCTAGATACCTACATATTCCTTGAGTAAACATTGGGATTGGAGAGTGCCCAATGGTTTAGTTAATGTAAGGTAAGTGTAACCTCGTTCAATGTTTTTGTTCGTTTGGGTGAATTGATTGAGACTTGTTTGGATAGTGTTTGAAGAGTTTTATTTGGGGATAAAGTATGAATTTTATTTATCCTTTCAGAAAAGTTGTGTCAGTTTTGGTTGTTAGAGTAATCCTTCCTTAATTGATCACTAGAGGTGTTTTTGGCCTTTGGGGGTGAATCCTCGCAAAGGAGTACCTATTGGTTTCTCAGTGGGGTTTGGTTGTTGGTTTAACCTTTCTGTGACATTCCAGGGTGGAATGTTTTCAAGGTGGGGAGAATTTTCACATAAATAACATATTTTAAAGTTATTTTTAATGTATTTTCCCTTCATTCTTTGTTTTGGGTGTTTCCAAAGCTTTTATGGAGAATATGTGAGTTTTCATGAATTGGGCCAAACCGTGAGCCCAATTCCAAATTTAAAAATAAATTTTGTTTCTTTTATAACTTATTTATTTTTTTAATATTTTTCAGTAATTCCAACTCCAAAATTTCGTCCCCTGATATATTATAACAACATTTAAATTTTTAGCCTTTATATATCCATAATAATGGGGGATTTGGGTTTTTATTTGAGAATTGGGCCAAACAGAAAACCCATTTTCCTGTTTTAAGTTGTTTCTTAATTTTTTAAAATGTTATAAATTATAATGAATTTTTCGCTGATTCTACCTCCCCCTCGACCCTAATAAGACCAGGCGTTCTCCCATTCCTTTACCCCCTCTTTGGAGCTCGTTTTCATCATGATTGAGGGCTGAAATGCTTAGGGTTTCTAAAATTAGGACGATTTGAGGAGGTAAGATATTTCCATCATAACTCTCTCAATTCATTCTTTTTCCCCCATTCCAGTTCCTACATGATATCATAATCCTTGTTCTAACTTACCTTGAATGCTTGGATGTTTTCAAATTCATATTATGGTGGATTTTGGGTCGTTTTATTAAATATTGTTTTGAGTAAGTGTTTCTCTATTCCATTTTTCATTCTCCTTAGGGTTTCCTCCCTCATTCATTATGATCTAAAATGTCCAGAAGATAGGGTCAGATCCAAATGTCTGATTTGGCATCTTTTGGGTAAATTTTCTCTGGTCTAGGTCTGGAATTATATTCCTTGTGGTGCGGCGGTGGTGCGCTTAAGGTTTCACACCATGTTTTGTGGGTTTCGACTCAAAAGGTTGGTGATTCCATGTGTCACCATTTTATGATGATTAGCTTGCTTGGTTTATTAATTTAGTGTGTTTATAATCTGTTTTGTTTGGTGTGAAAACTATTTTTGATGAATTTGGTTAAACATTTAATTTTTTGTTGTATTTTAGTTTGAAATTGGGTACTTTTCTTGTGTGAATCTTGGGGTAATGTTTGGGTTTGGTTTATAACCTATGAAAGTGATTTATTAGTATTGAAATGGGCTTCCAATTCTGGTTAGGTAATTCCTTATTATCATGTGGTCCTTGAAAAGTGGTTTTTGAATGAGTTGAAGGTGTAATATTGTGTTGTACTTCTTGAAGGTGATTTATAAAAACGTGTGTTTTTCATGTGTATGTTTGTGGTGTTATTTGATGTATTTTTATAATACTTGGGGGTTGTTTAATAATTTTTTTAGAGCTAAAAATTCTATTTTGGATTGTTATTGGTTAGATTTTGGTTTTGAATGAGGGTTTTGAAATGGGTATTGTGTGCAAACAATGGTTATACCTCTTAGGCTTGATTTATTAAAATTTCAAATGTTTTATTTGGATAAAAAAAGTTGGGAAAGGGTTTATATGTACTGTTTGGGTGAGTGTGTTCACATATTGTGGGTTTCTGAATGGTAAAGTGGTGATTTGAGATGTCAAAAATTTTTAGAATGTTTTTTAAATTTCCTAAATGTTTTACTAAATTGTGTTTTGTGTGCGAAACACAGGTGTGGGATGTTTCGTGTGAGTTTATTGATAAAATTAATTGTGAAGGTGAGAAGGGTATTATGTGACATGTGTGTGGGTTGTTATGTGAGTTGAATATCTTTTAATGGTTTTATAAAATCATTTAAAGGATTTGTGGAAGTGTTAAAGAAATGTGAAAAGTGTTGTAGGCAATTTTGGTGTGAGTTTGATTTCCAAATACATTTGAATGAAAAGTGGATTTTTTTACTTGTGTGATGTACATGGGACTGTTTGGTTAATGTGTGATGTGGAAGTGATATTTTCATGTGAAAACTATAGTTCTTGGATTGTTGAACTTGTTTGAGCATAAAGGGAAAACCCTGGTATCTAGGTGGCAGGACGTGTACTAGTATGCTAGTGAATCTGTGGGGTTTGGCCTCAGTTTCACATAGCAAGATTGAAACTTAAAACTCTATAAAAACTATGATGATGATGATTGGGGACCACTAGGTTATGGGTATGATCCCTACTAGTGTTTCATGCATGAGAACGGATATTTTTTGTGGTTACTCTCACCGAGATACGAGGTACCTGGGACCCACAGCTAGCTAGAGCCTAAGGGTTATTTCCAATTACTTGTGCTCATTAAATCCTTTGTACTTACCGTTAGTATAAGGTATTTTTTGCTGGAAAATTCAGTAGAATTGTTATTCATTTTAAAATTGTTGGTCCTTTAAAATTATCCCACATGAAAACTATTTTCATTTATTATTGCATCCTTTAGAAAATTGTAACTAGCATTTCTTATTTACAAAACATGCAATGCTTTTTGTCATGAAAAGTATATCACATGGAATCTCTTAGAGGTGATATCCAACCAGGATTTTTCTCAAACCCTACTTACACATATGGGTGTAAGTAGACTTTCTTATTTTATGTCACAGGTTTGGGTAAAGGTTTTATGCCATTGGTTCAGGTTTTTAGCTGTCCATTGGGATTCAGTGTCGTGGAGATGGCTTTAGGGTGGTGCCTCTTTCCATGTGGAGGTTTTTGGGCTAGCCTTATTTGGTTTTGTACCTTTGTAATTGTCTTTAAACATAGCTTTATCTTATGTATTTCAGTTCCAAAATTTTGTAAAAGATGGTTTTAGTTGAAAAATTCAGTTTGTTTTATTGAGTTTGTTCGTTGTTTAATGTTTATAAAATCGGAAAAATTGTTCCCAATTATCATGATATGATACCCGGGCACATGTGCCAGCCTTGGGGGATCGGGAATGCCCTCGGGCATTCGCCCGTGCCGGGTTTGGTGCCAGTTTCATGGTGACCAGATCTGGTTCGTGACATCCATGGATTTGAATTTGTGAGAAGGGGTGGTATTTAGAAGGGGAGGTATGGATAATTTTTTAAAAATATAATCATTAGTTTTGAATTTTGGATCATGTAAACCAATAGTATTGATTATTGTGAATATATATAGTAAATGTTATTGTCCATTCAAAATAATGGGTTCTTAAATCATTAGTGTCTTAAAAATTCACGTATATGGATAATAATGTTAAATACCAATTTTACAATATTTCACTCTTCATAAAAAATTCAACTATTTTTGACAAATACAAAAAATTCACAAAAAAAATATTTAATGTTTCGGTTCCATAAATGAATTTTGTATTATGAAAATAAAATTCTAAAATATGAGAAAATTTGTTTCCAAATAAAATTATCATTTACTTGAAAAATATGAATGTTTATATTATGGTCAATTTTTTAACCGATTGAAAGATTAATTAAGGTGTAATTAGATTATCATATTATTATAATTAAAATTAATATTATTTTTGAAATCCATTATATGAAAAAATAATTTTTTAAATAATTGTTTATATAATAAAATTGAAATTTAATAAAATTTCTGTTTCAAATAAAAACCATTAATTAATAATTTTTAAATCATTTATTTACTCTTACTAGGATATATATATATCTATATATCATATTTTTTTATATGATAACTAAATATTATATAAAATATCTATAGGTGATGGTATATTTTTAATGGTTAGTTAATTATTACTTATATTCATATAATTATTCCAACAGTCATGTTACTATTCAAATGGCCGAATTACTATTCCAATGGGTAGATTTTTAATAGTCATATGGGTTCTCCCATCCTATAAATACCTCAATTTTTATTCATTACTAATTCACATATATTATATAGCATCATTATATATATCTTCACATTCAAAATTCATATAGTATTACAATCATTTCTCTTTATTAACACATTGATGTTCGAGAGTGAGATTATTATGGTGGGTCGAGCATATGCATGTATTCAAATTATTCTAATTTATTATATATTTTTAATCATTATAACACAGTTAATTCTTACAAAAAAATGTATTCTCTAGATATAACATTCAAATTAATATAATTAATTTTTCTGTGGTTCATCATGTGGTGCATGTGTTTTTTAATACATTAATAAATATGACACAATTATATATTCAGAAGAAATATTCCATTTATTAAATTATCTGATGTATAACAATCTACATGAGGGTCCTCCTTCCTCAATTATTTTGATGGTTATGGATACACATTCCAACCCAAATTTCATGGTCCACCTTATTTATAACCTAGAATACCTCCTTTATGGGAAGTTTGTGTGTCTTGATTATCATTTCCAAGGGTTATGTAGTAAATAATATATCTTCTATCCTCGGATTATCCATAGTTTCCATTTATATGTCTAATTGTGCTATGGTGATGTGACCTTTAATAATTCACATCGGATTTCATTCTTCAATTTTACCGAAACAACATTTTTTTTCATTTCTATCAAGTTCATGAGCTCGGAATATATAGAGAGATCCTTTGAAAAAATTATTTATAGTATAATTCAAAATAACTAGGGATGCATAAATACACATGAATATTATATTTTATCCTAGAATGAAAATTCCATCTCCATATCAGACCTCACCAAGGTGATGAGACCTATACATGTTCATGTTAGGTTTTCACCATAGATGTGCATAATGATGGTGTTGTTTTATGTTTTCATGGTGATTAATACTCCATTCACATTTGGTTTCCTCATTTTATCACAAGGATAAACATCCATTTACCCCCAGCAAACATAAGTATAATTTGTGCAGAGAAATCTCTCTCATCCAAGAAAAATGTGTGACTCTATTTCTATTATTCTAGGATATATAGTCTACCCAAACATTTCGACCCAAGTACAATATCAAATACCATAAAATCAAACCCCCACATTTCCGTAGTGTTTGGGACCTCTCATTAATGGTATGATTTTAATATCATCAATGTAATGAGAAATTATGAAAGAAACCTAGATCTCTTATCATGGGTATATTCATAGATCTTATAATGGTTTTAATCCTATACTTCAATGAAAACACTCTCATATTAAAAGTACATATGGGATTATTCCTATTATCTCTGGATACATTATGAATCATGGATATATCCACTCGAGTCTAGCCTCAAACATTGTTAATGTTAATCCGAGTGATCAGAATCTTACACATTCATGTGTGGTCGATCATAAAATCCTAGAAAGAGGGTGAATACATTTTCATTTTTTCCCTAAAATGATCCTAATCATTTATTTGGATCCCACACTCAGAACAACAAGTCTCTTGATTCAGGTTATCAGATGAAACCTAGTTATGTCTAGAACACTCATCTCGAGACCATCCATAAATTTCAATAAAATTCATTTCCCTCTGCTAGTATGTGATTTTAATTCACATAACTTATTTCTATAAGAAAAACATGTATGATATATCACTATTCTGGACTACATATGGTTGTATTCTTATTAGCATAGGGCATATATTTTCATCCCCAGAAGCGCATAAACCAATAAGAGATATTTTTCATTCCTATTGAGTTATAATTTCCCCTTTATATTAGTTCCTCTATAAGAGTCCTTGTCCCTAATATCTCATTCTATCCCATGTCTCCATACATGTCACTTACCATTTGGTCATAGCTATACCAGCTTATACTTTACCTCTAATACTAAATTTTATAAAACCCTTTACTATAACTCACTATGGTCTAAATTTTGTGACCCTAAACTATAATAAATGTCATAAAGGCTTATTTGGTTAAATACAAACAATGATAAACCTAATGAAAATTGATTATCCTATTATAAATACTTTCCATACCATGGATTAGAAAAAAATTTCACTAAAAATGGAAAAGGGAACAAAGATTATAGGGACCAAAACCTGGCCTGGGAACATTTCAAACTCCACTCACTAGACGCATTGGTCTTGGTAAAAGATAGTGAATATATTATTTTATCCATAAATTTGAGTTTAATTCATTAATAACATAATTTACGTTTGAGAAATGTCTTTCTCTTCAATTAATGTAGATACACCTATTAAGGTGGTCTAAAACTAAAAACATCTTCTATCATATTCTATTTCCCCAATAGTGTTTTCAATACACAATGGCTAGGACATTAGGGTTCTTGATCCATTATGGAATATATTTTTATCCATAAAACCTACCTAAAACGTTATGAAATTGATTCACCAGAAATAATTCATTGATATTTGTAACAAGTATATTCAACTCCAAATGACACATTATCTTGGAAATAATATCCATTCCACGATATCAGGAACTACTATCGAGAGGCATGTTTACATCCCAAGGAGAAGATACTCTAACCCCATGTTTCCATGAAAACATTTCTATAGAAACTATGATTTTAATATGGTCTATGGTTATCCCTATATTCTTATTCCATACCAAAATTTTCTGAATCAGATGTATCATGTTTTTATTTTTCACTTTGCATAACCCACTATTCATGTGAATTAAAATTCCTTCAATGATAAAAACTTATGAATTATACCCATTTTCAAAGTAAACTCATGGAATTTTATGCTAGTACCCCCCTGATGTCTGGGTATGCACATTTTTTAATTAATGGAATCCATTGAGTTGATATACTCCCCTTAGAATGAATAAAATAAATAAATTTATCTTTTCTTCTATTATTTAATGATATATAGTCACACCCAATTTCTTATATGATGTACGACCAGAAAATCTTATACCCACTCCATCCTAGTGTATGGACTCTCCTTAAATCATGATGGTTCCTCTCTAATGGCCCTCCACTACGATATAACCATTCCATTTTTTCACTACAGATGAGCTAGATCTATGAAAATCAATGGTATATTATGCTATTTGTCATATGAACATAAATTTCTTCGCTTATGAGACTTTTTTGCATGATGTTTAACTACAGACCCTATTTCCCACCCTGGTATACCTCAATACATCAAATTTTGTTCCATTATATAGGACTAGATTTTATCTATATGAGAGCAAGATATATGTACAAGTGCAAGATATATTATTTCTATCCATTATCCTACAGTATGATAAAATGGAAACCTTCTAAGGGTTATAACCCAGTGTTTTAGATTCCCATATTTAAATGAGGTTTCTTACCGAATATATACATCAGACCACCATTATGGGTACAACCATGAAGCCTATTCTAGTCATGTTTCTATATCTTAATATTACAAAAATTCCTTAAACAAAAACATTGATTTTATGGAATATTATTATCATAGGATATATAGTAATGTTAGAGACCTATATCTCGAACCTAGTCAGATGTCATCATCCATCTTGACTCTCTATTTAACATTCCAAAATATCCCATCTTTTCTATTGTTTGGGATAGAATGTTCTAATAATCGATTAAATATCTTCAAACATATGCCGAAATTCATTCCTTCGGTGTTTATATTTTTATAAACCATTCATGAAAACTAGTGACAAGTGAATTATTTTCGAAAAGGATTCCTAATGTTGTAATGATATATGTTCCACCATATCCAACCAACTATCTAGAGGCATATGTTTAATTTTGAAGATAAATATCTCTAACCACATATTACCTCAATAATATTTCTATGGAACCCTCCCTTCAAATATCCATATGTGGTCATCCTTATTATGAATTTACCATATAATCACATCTGATTCCAATACCTCAAGTTAAAATTTATATCATCTTCACTCCTTATTCAAGAGGTGTTAGAGAGTATCTAACTATTTAATCCCATTTGTGTTGTCACACCCTCTCAGCATTGGTTTGGGAACTATGAATCCAATTTACATTGAAATTTTATAAGGATATATATATTGACTGTGGCCCACCATCTTTTATATAGGAAACATTGCTTCTATATTAGATAGATAACATCTCCCATCAGACCTTTAGTCAATGTTGTTTGACCTTATACACTAAAAAATATATTTATAATCACTATTACCCAAAACTACCTACACCCAACCATGATATTATATATACTATCAATGGGAAATCCATTCACCCTAGTATAACATTTCCCTTTCTAAATAGACTATCACACCCTTTTATCAAGGTTGTATTAACTTAATATCCATCCATTTTTGGGTAAGGATAGGAAACATTGAACCCCATAAACAATTTTTCTAATCACATTAAACCTAAACTATGTTCACGCCACATGTGGTTTTCAACATTAGTGGTATTAAGAATCCATTCATGTTTGGTCAACCGTACCCAATCTTTTAGGTAGATTACTACAGATATTGGTGAAATCTATCTGACCTAAAAAACTAGTCTAATTAGTATGGATTACAAGACCTCAATCCTACCAAGGATATATATGTCATAGAAATTAGCATGATGAATACCCATAATGGTTAATACATTAAAATAGTTCTTTTTTTATCACTATCCATGAACACGGATTATCTTACAATTTTTTGTCATTTTTCTAAATAATGATGCAAAACATTTTTCAAGCTAAATACCGAAAAAGTGTGGCCAAAAAAAAAGTTGATTCCCTTCCCACTATGCATTTACCCTTACATGAATTAGGAAAAAAGTTTGGGAAATGTCACAATTACAATAAATGTGTAGGGAACATTATATAGAGCCTATAAAATTTTAATTCTGTGCATTAGATCTCACAACCTAGGACAAAATTAAATAATCCTCTTATTCCTCACATATCAATACATGATATTTGTAAAAATGAAAGAATGTGTGATTTCAAAGAACTTGATACATATTGAACATTGTAATCCTCATTATAATATCCCCTTCATAATTTTCATTACACTAAGTCATTATCCTCACATAAATCTTAAAGGACTAACCTTATATGATTGGAATTGTAGATGTTTTGTTATATCATTCCCACCTATATATGTCTAAGAGCACATGTTCAAGAGGAATTCAACAGAATGGACAAACCATGGCTTACAATCATGGTACATGTTTCACTATATTTGTAATAGCAAATTCCATATAAATTAACAGGTTTAAGAGGAAAATAGATCTCAATGTACATTATCTCATATACTCACCTCAGATTTTTGTGAGCGTATATGCGAGAACATATATATCATCCCGATATCATTAGATAGTACTTGTTTAAAAGGAATACGTCAGGTCTAAATTAGATTCCACCTTAGTAATTCAAGCATATTCTATGAACAAATCACATAGACACATTACAATTATCCTGGATCATGTCTCATCTTTAATAAACCCTAATATGACATTGAAGAAGAAACAACTTGATCTTTTCTAGTCTACATCAGGTTTATTATAACCAGAATCCAAAATATATAATCCATAATTATAATATAATAATATAAAATAATAATAGTGTATACCCACATTCATTTTTTAGATAATTTACTACCTCGACCATTTTCTCTGCATTAGGTAGTGTAATGGGAGGGTCTTCCGAAGTTGGTTTTACCTCCAAGGGATCCATAATCTTAGAGGGAACATTTATCACAACCAAATAATGAAAACCACCATAGAGGGTTACATATGGAAACTAATTTTAATTATAATAACTATAAAATAACGTGGAAACCTTCGGATAACTCACCATCTTATAAGGATTCACTAAATATGGTGATCTCTTATGCAAGATAATTGAACAAATTATCAACATAAACAAGGTAATTTGTTAACACTAAATGTTTCAGGGTGTTGACCAATAAATTAAATTTGAGATTCAAATCTATATTTTTTGATTATTCACAAATTATTTCTTCCTTTGGTGTTCCTTCCAAATGCATAGAGATCGTCATGATCATCCCGAAATCTGAATATTCTAGTAGATAAGTATGTAATCATAAAGGAAAAATTTTAATTAACTATGAATATATAGAATTTAACTGCTCATCCAAGGTGGAGTTGGAGATCCAACATCCTTTCTCATTCATACCTATGGATCTCCTCATAAGATAATTATATTGGAGGACAAATAATGGGATGTATTGGGAAGGACCTAGATGGATTGGAGACAAAATCTTGGATCTGTGTTATCGAGGCATGAAAAATAATTCATTGAAACTATCACCCAAGTAATCAATCTATCCAACAATCATTCCTTATTCAAAAATCATTAAATATATGATGATAAATTAGGATCGTCCATACTCCTATAAAGTACAAGGAAGGAGTTAATAATAGATTTAATTGAAATATCATAATTCTTAGTTTGGGTATATTTTACCTATCCCTAGGTATTACTATGATTGATTTCATCTTCCACATGGGGTTTCCATTCTTCTAGAGGGACCTCATAATCACCCCATTACTCACAATCATTTTTATCACCACTAAACCTGGGATACAGAATTTTATGTACTCAAATTGAGTAAAAAGTTTCACTATTTAGTGAGGATATCATGTCCTTGAGTGTTGGGAATGTATCATCTCAACAATAATCTATATTATATATATCGATTTTGATCTTCAAAAATAACATTATTTTTTTATAATAATGATTAGTTTTTTTATTTCAGGAATATATATCATGTTTTTATTTATATCATTGATGAAATGTGAAGCTATGGGATGTGTTATGACAATATTATTCAAACCATACATTTATTAAATGATCATATGGATCATAATCCCAATGAAATGCTAAACAGTTTGTGTATAGAGTATCATCACTATATTTGGATAAATGAAAAATGTATAAAATATCAAGCCTATGGTTGAAATCTGGAATCACTATTCATACACTACATTCAAGAGTTTGAATGTATGGTTAATCAATGCAATGTTAGGAATATTATACTGAAAAGGTTGAAAATATGGTTCATCATCGCTACATCAAATTTTGTTCCCTACATTACTCACAGATGTAGGAGTTGTTAAGGAACAATATGTTAGTAGGAACCCTCGGCTTTGTTAAGGAATCCTTCACTACACAATTGAACCCAATATTTGACTATTCAACAATGGAGTATTAAAATCAATATATTTTATCTAAGATTAATGAAATAGTCTAAATAGTATTATAGTATGATTAAAATATTCCCCTCCAGCAATTCATAGTGTGTTATGGTCGATTCAAAATTCAATATTCAACGGAGAAAATCGCTCATATTCTTAAGGGACACTACAACTCTCTGGCTCGATTTTAATTTTAATATATACATTTTTAATCAATATTTTTGGATATATTAAAATGAAATAAATCTTTTTATATGATCATAATTTTTTTATTCATAGAGGAGTAGTGCTTTTGATATAAATTATACAGGTGATACAAGTTTCATTCATTCACACCTAAAAAATATTCTTTTAAATACCTTTTACCATATTGCTGCAAAAAAAGACCGACTATGTTATTTTTAGAAGAGGCTATACATTGGTGAAATACATATTTCATCCCCATTCTATTGTTATATTATTAATGATGTATGTTTATATCATTATTGAAGTTCATTTGCATCCAAGATTAGTTTATAATTATTCTATCATTAAGATATTCATTTCTGATGAAGAAGATCCATATATTGTTAGTTGTTATTGAAACAACTATGACGTTCAACCTGAACAAACATGAAATAAAAAACATTTGACTTGTTGAAGTATCAAATAATTGTAGGTAGTTTTGTTTAAGTGTTAGCATCTTGTACTATGTTGTGGATAATAGGTTCCCCATAAAAGAAACATAATGATTTTTCTATCCATATTTTAAAGGGGTCAATTTCCATTACTCAGTTCTGGATTTTATGGTCTTGTAATTACAGGACCTTTCTAGTGAAATTCACCCATATCATAGAGAGTACATTGGTGTAGTTCACTATGGTAATTTTGATCCCCGAAACACATTAAAATCGATGTGTTCATTTTTTCTGTTATTCTACTATTCATATATCATACAAATGAAAATGATAAATATTTTTATAATAAATCAGGAATTAAAATCAACGAGTTAGTGATGTTTTTTGAAAATAAATAATTCACTCCCACATATGTTATTTTTTATTATTCCAACCTATCAATTGGCATCATAGGAGATATTTTTGAGAGTAATATGTACCAAAAAAAAGGAATAAGGTCTATATAAAGAAGATGTCAATGGATGATATGAATGAAAGAACGTATATGGTTCATTCTCTACACGTTAACTGAAAAACTTATTGATGATAGAAATCATGAATTATTTTATATTAGAATAATTATGGATTCATAGTCTACTCAACAAATATCACTCGTTATGTAATTTATGAGAAACCAAAAACATGGACTATTGAAAAATATGATGAATATGACACCAATTCAAATGAAATTAATGAAATTATATGTGGAATCATACTAAATGAGTTTAATAATGTATACATATTACTTCATTTCTTTGAGATGTGGAAAAATGTAGCTACTTAAAACAGAATAGACAATATAAGAAAGATGAGATATTCCACTTCTAAGATACATTTTTGAACCTTTATATTGATTGATGATGCAATTACAACATATATGAATGAATGGATAATATATATTTTCCAAAATATTTATCCCATAAGACATCCCATTAGTCAATTGGATCATGCAGGGAAATGAATCTTAGTTATACCCTCCAAATTGAATGTAATTTCTATAGCTATTCAAGAATCATCACCTATCAAGAATTTGAAAATGAAAGAATTAATCAGGACTCTAATTATATATGAAAACGAAATACATGATGAAGTTTATTATCAAAATAATATAGTTAAAATGGAAAATAACCCTCTAAATCCAACATCTTAGAAGCATAGAAGGAAAAAATCAAGAAGATAAAATAATAAAAAATGCAGATTCCATAGATTCTGAAATGGAACTGGATCAACTAGCCAAAATGTTCATTAAATTCTATAAGAATTAAATTTGATTTAAAAAATCTTTCATAATGAGTAACAAAAATGAAATTTTTGATGCAATGAATGAAACAAATTGGGTCAAAACATACCTAATTGCCCTCAATTAAATGATGAAATAAAAGGACTAGAAAAGAAATATAAAAAAAGTGATGACTATAATAATAATGGAAAAAGGGTAGTGAAATATACATGGATTGTATCTAAATATTCTATATTCTCTTCAATGTATGATTCAGAGAAGGATCCATAAATTCTCAAAGATAGTATTTTTATAGCTTGGGAAGAAGAAGAAGATGTACAATCCTATTACAATTCTAATTCTAGTACTTATAGATGCCCAAAATATAAATTAGCTGATAAATGTTCAATGTTACAATATAATAATGATTCATTATACATTAAGAATAAATAATTGAAAAATATTCACAATTTAGTTTTAGGTGAAAGAGATACCATGCTAAAGACATCGAGAACTAGATGAAAATTTCAATTCATCTACAACAAACTGTATTGATCATGAGAAAAGGATAGAAGAATTGCATGATGAATTAGAATATAATAAGTTGAATATAATTACTTTTTCTAAAGGAGAATATTTTCTAAATGATATTCATAGAATTAATTTTATTAAAATAGAATGGTTTGGAATATGGTGAATGGTTGAAAATTATAAATTATACAAGAAATATTTTGTTCCCAATTTTTAAAATGGTACATAATCTTATTTTTTGGAATGAAATTAATTTTAATAATTTTATTTGAGAAGTCTTGAAATAAGTGGTATTAAAAAGGTTTTTTTCATCTAGAATTATGTGTGATGAATATGATATGAATTATTGAATGATAAGGCAGATCTGGATTCCCATATCATTTCATGTAGAAACTGTAAGACCGAAGAAAATATAGGATCCAAAACAAACATGCCATTAAATTATTTTACCCGGTATAGGATACCATAAAAATGATATATGGTTTGTGTTAAATGGGTGTTCTATTCATTTGATTAGAGACTCATCAAATTTACAAACACAGATTCAATTGAATGGAGGACTCATCACTTTAGATTACAATTAAAAATAAAAGATTGTCAGTGTTGGAAATGTTGGAGATCCAAACACTATCTCAAAAAACACAGTTAAATATATAAAAGGGATAAAGAAAAAAAATGATAAGTATCTCTCAAATTTTTGATGATTTCATTAATGTTGACTTTTATAAAAATTTATACTATGTGTTCAAAGATAAAATAATTAAATTTAGAGCCGTAAGAACTGATAATGTTTCTAATTTGGATTTGTATTTTTTATATAAACATAATGTGTATTGTTTTCCAGCTAATACTAATGTGACATGGATTTTGAAAATAAGACATAGACATTGAAATATATATGATTTACATAGTTTAACTAATAAATGGTTATTTTCTTATTTACCAAGACTTAATTTTAAAGACGACATATTTTGTGATGCATGCCACATTGAAAAATATCCAAAATCATAATCCAAATATATTAAGGATGATTATACTTCTAACACATTTGATATTATCCACATGGATCTATTTGGAAAATTAAATGATTCATGTTTGGCTGAAAAATTATATGATTATGTTTTATTATATGATTCTCACTATTTTCATGGGAATATATTGTGATAAATATGATAATCAAGAGTGTTATTATTTTTTCTAAGAAAATATGTTAAATAACACTTCTTTGAACAAGGAAAACACCAACAAGATGGAATTTTTAAAATAATAAATAGATCTATTCAAGATATGGAAATGGATACTCTGAATGAATACAATATTAATAACTATTATTTGGGCAGAAGCTGTAAGCACATACTGCTATATCAAAAATATAGTTTTAATAAGACCATATTTTAAAAGTAAACCCTATGAACTTTGATATAATTGAAAACCAAAAATAATGTACTCTAATATATTTGGATGGAAGTTGTATATCATGAATATTAAGGACCACCCAGGTATTTTTTATTTAAAATATTATAAAAGAATATTATTAGGATATTTTGGTACCTCAAATCTCAATTTAGTTTTTAATACAATTTCAAGGATTGTTGAAGAATCATTTCATGTGAAGTTTTATGAAACTATTTGTTTCATTAAAGAAAAATATCTAACTGAAAAATTTACTCCTTCATCTGACTACATAAGAGTTGAAATCTCTAAATGTAATTTTGAAAATGTTATAAAAAAATTCCGTCTAGCTTAGAAGAACATGAAACTGAAAAACCTAAAGGAATCTTACCTATATAGTATAGATATATAAATAACAATCCTTTATAAAATTTAATAGGAGATCTAGTCACGTGAATTATAACTTGAATAAATATTATAACACTATAAAAATTCATTGCCATTCTATCTCAGTTAGAACCTAAATCTATTGAGGATGCTTCAGATGATTATGGTTGGTTTTTCAAAATAAGAGATGAAATAATCCAATTCATAAGAAATGATGTTTGATAATTACTGTAATGACCATACAATTATAAAGTTAATGAAACCAAATGGGTATCTAAATATAAAAACGATGATCAAAGAATTCGAACTAGAAATAATGATAGATATGTAGCTAAATTATATAATCAGGAAAAAATAATAGATTTTGATGAAATCTATTCCCCTATTACTAGATTATAATCCATTAAGATCCTTTTATCTTATTAATATAATGTCAATTTTAAATTTTATTATATGGATGTTACATATTCCTTTTCAGATGGATATTTAATGGAGGAAGTTTATGTTGAAAAACCTCAATGTATTGAAATCCCAGATAAGCGAAATTCTTTTTTTAAACATAATAAAGCTCTCTATGAACTTACACAATCAACTAGATCATGGAATGAATGATTATGCTCCCTTATTTTGAAATATGGATTTACAGCTACATTATCATATCCAATGCATTTTATGAATATTTTTTGTTCAAAAATTTTATTAGTACAAATTTATGTTGAGGATTTTTTTTCTATAAAACAAAGATTAACAAGTTGAATGATTTCCCAAAACTAATTTAAATGAAATTTTAAATGAGTATTCTAGGAGAATTAATATTCTTATTATAATTATAGACTTATCAAAAAGATTATGGAAATGTTTTAAATCAACGTAAATATATTATTGTTTTATTTAAATGTTTTTGGACCTGATATCATAAAGGAAAACACAACTCCTATGTGTACCAATAAAAGAATTATTTTCATGATGTTGGAAAACATTTTGACTATAAGTTATATAAATGTATGGATTGTCTTCTATTATTTATTACTACTAGTAGATAGGATAATATGTTTTCTATATGTTTATGTTCTAGATTTTATTCATACACATAAGAATCCCATCATATTTATACAAACATAATTTTTAGATATTTAAAATGAATTATTTTCCAAAAAAATCATTACCAAATAATTTATGATTTTAATTTAATTTAATATTCAGATGCTTATATTGGAGGATATAGATTAGATAGAAATATCACATCAATAACCTATCACTTTTTAGGGAAATATTTACTATCTTGGTCATGTACGAAACAACACTAAGTTTCCATATCAATATATGAGGCTAAATATGTTTTTTCTGGTAGTGGTTGTGCACATGAGTTGTGGATGGAGAACACACAACCAGATTTTTGGCAAAATATTCACAATATAGGTATTTTATGTGATAACAGTAGTGATGTAAATATTTCAAAAAATCATATAAGTCATTATGGGAGTAAGGATATTGATACAAGACACCATTTTATAAAATATCATATCCTCATAAAAGATATATCACTATAATTTAATAATACCGAATATCAAATAGATGATATTATTACTAAACCACTTCAAAATGAATGTTCTGATTTTATTAAGGTGGAGTTTAGAACATTTAAATTTAAATAAATGTTTATTAAATTATTTTATTCTTAATCTCTATATTTTTATTTTATATAAACATTGTTAACTTTTTTACTAGGGAATAATATTTACTCCAATGGATAAATATTAAAAATATTTATCTAATATCAAATAAAACTCTTTTTCTGTAAAATTGTAGGAATTTTCCTAAATGAAATTAGGAAGCCTTTTTTAAATTCCTATAATACTATCTACATATAGGCAAAGGCACCCAAAGAAGAAGGTTATATGTCAGAGTTGGAAAACAGAATACAAATTCATACTCTATAATATATTTCCATTGACATGAAATTTATTCATGAATGTTTTAGGCCAATATCATTAATATATCGGCATTAGACATCTTTCATTGTCTACTCGAAATAAACATATCATTACACTATTGCAATATATTTTATTGTGGAAGTTAAATTCCAATAAAAGGGATAAGATTTCAACCTTTATAAATATGTAATGGAAAAATCCTTCGTCAATATAATCATTAATAACATATCGTTCTTAATTCACCAAATGTGCCCATCATTTCCATGACATTTATCATTATGCTTTATAGTTGTACACCAAATATTTTGAGTCCCAACATACATTAATTTTAATATTAATTTCCAATTATCATTACACATAATAACTTGTAGGAAAATACAATGAAACATAAAATTTGGTTTCCATCAGGTTGGGTTGTTCATATAATCTCCCATCAGTGATATTAAAATGTGAAAACATGATGAGATGAATGATCGTATAATTAGCAGTACTCATACCTCCATGTCAAAATTATATATACCCCATCATTGAATATTATCCAAAATTGAATAATTTATTAATAATACCACCATTTAATTTCATGGATCTCATCAAAGAGGGGAACTGTTATGCCCATTTCAATGTTACAGATACATTATAAAATTATTACATTAATTCCCACAAAATCATAACTGATATGTAAAATGATATTTTAATTAATATTAACCTATTGGAACATAAATTCAATCTAATGTAAAAAAATTGGTTTTAGGGCACCCACAATAGCATTTCATAAAATGCATTTATACCAATATATATTTTCTTATACTGGACGCATGTTTTTACAACATTATCAATATAATTAGGTGAGTGAGATTATGATTGTATGATTATATAATCATTTATATACCAAATATTTTATCATTTAGGATGTGTATAAATATAATTTAAAGACATAATAAAATTAGTACGCATTACATTGTACAAAAGGTACAATAACTCAGTTTTACTATTGCAACCATGTTGTAATTATTTTTTTCATCAATGAAAATTTTAAACCCATTAAACTGGTTGTTATTATAATAAAATTACATATCAGAGAGAATTAGCTACTCCAATATCAATAAATAAATATTGAAAACTTATTTCACAATGATAAATGATTATTCAAAATATATACTCCCATTCCACTTATATATTTATCAATTAACATCATTGTAAATAGACTAATAGTAGTTGAAAATTATTATGATAGTGAAAATATTAAAGAATAATTTTACATTAAATGATTGAAATTGACCATTGAACAAAAACAGGTGATAAAAAATATTATTACAACATTAACGAAATTGAACAAAGGTCTATTTTTTTATCAGGGCTATAAAAGGACATATAAAAAATTATATTGGGATTTAAATTCAAAAATATTATTCAAAATATATATATTATGATTATTTTAGCCTTTAATTAGTATAACATAATTTCTAATCACATATGGTAGAATTATACAATCATTGTTTTTTATACCTATTGGTGTTAGAGAAAACTATACTTCCCCATTAAAATGGGGAAGTTATTTGGCGAGATTTTACATACAGCAAAATAAAATCTATCATGGGAGAGTTTCAAATGATCCCCATATTTTTTAATCTATTTAATATAAGTTAAGAGATATAATTTCAACATAAACATATAGAGGGAAAACAACCGTCTATGGTGGTGATTTTTGAAAAACAAATTCCTATAGAGCATTGTGGAAATAAAATTGATATTGTTTTTCATTTATAAAATCTTAATTACATTGGGGAAAATATAATATGCATATATTGAAAAAAACATGATTCTTATTCATCCAATAGATTTATTGAATCAAAAAAATTAGAATATTTTTCATGTTATCTTCTTAATAATGATGATGTGATGCTTGATGAGACAGATGATGGTGAGACACATAATGAATTTATAGATGACAATTTGATTACTAAATTTTATAACCTACTACATGTGATAATTAATAACATAAACCTATCTTTATTAGAAAAATATAGTCTTCTATAGTACATAAACGAACGGTCTATATTAACACTTATAAATGATGTTGTTCAAAATTAAATGATTTCATTATAATGTTCCGTCCGGGAGATAGTATTGTTTATATCACGTCAGGTTCAATATTTTAGTAAAGTATAATTTTATAAGAAAATAAAATTATAAACAAAAATGTTTCTTAATGGAATCAATATAATTAGTTTTTCATGTAATAAATTAGTCCTCAAGTGGGTGCACCCTTTACGATTTTTTGTAATGTATACAATTCTTTTTTCCATAGTAAAATAACCCCTTTAATTGTCACTTAATTTATAATTCATGTCATTTGTGAATTTTTTTTACTATGAATCATTATATAAATTTTTATTTCATATGAAGGATTAAAATGAAACATTGAATTTCTATGTGGTTATTCTTGTTTGGATTTTTGAATTATCTTTACTTTTCATGATTTTTTTGGATGGATTGTTTCAAGAATGATATTTTTATCAAAATAATGTTTCTAATAAAGGATGTAGAGGAAATAATTCTCTAGAATGAGTATCTCTAAAAAATGATGCATTATTATTTTAATGGAAGTATCATAAGAAAATTTATGATTCATGGGATAAAACTTTGTTCATCTGGCTTCAGTGGTCAAATTGATAGTGCAAAAATTATTCAAAGGATTCCATTGAAAAAAATTATGATCCGAAAAGGGTGGTGTAACAAATTTAGTTGATGATAAACATTAAATATGATGTGTGACCAGCTTCCTTGTGTAATGTATAATATAAAAATTTTGTTTACTATATTTTTTTATAGATTTATTGGAGTGTGAGATAGATTGTAATATCTGGAGCTCACATTTATATCAATGCTTATAGTTCTCCCCAATTGACATTAGACATTATTCTAATATATGTAATTCCTATATGTTTTTCCATTTGTTTTCATTTCATTAAATAATTCTACATGATTTGTGATATCATGTGGTTATTATGATGTCTATATGTAACTTTCAAAACATGGATTCAAGGTGAATGTGAGGAAAAACATATAGAAGAAAAGATCCTAGAATAACATTAATTTTGATGTCTGAAACTATTTGTGAATTTTGGAAGGACTAATTCCCCATCAGGTTGTATCAATGATTTTGGATTATTATACAACATATTGAAGAAGACATAACAGAATTTGTGGAAGGAATTTATTTTGAAAAGATCAATGGGAAGGAATTTGGATTGTAGAATATGATGATGAAATATCTAATGAAAAAGAATATTTGGGATGCTATATTGTCTAGATAGTTTCCGATGAAGATGAATGATATTGACTGGGATTAGTTGAATAAAAATGGCCTCGCCCTAGTTAGAATTTCCCTTTCTCAGAGTGTATGTTTATATATTAAACGGTACAAAAGCACTATTGAAAATGTCAAATAATTGGATGTCATGTTTTAGAAAAACAAATACACTCAAAAATAATGTATTATGATAATATTATTCATATTTTGATTATATTATTTAATAATAGTAATAAAATATAGAAATTGTTCCACTATTTATATGAAAAAAATGAATGATAATTTAATTGAATATGTGTAGATGTTTCATCTTCTATCATTACATGATGAATACTAGGATTCCAAACATATATTAGTAAGTAATTTTAGTTGAGAAATGGGAATTATATATAATAAAATTATGAAAAATATTACTAACTATTATTTTAGGAGGAAAAAAATCCAAGTTCACTCTATAGGTTCACTTAATGACGGAATAATGGGATAGTGACCAAACTAATCAGTAAATTGAATGAATTCCTCAAATTACATGTCTTAAGGAAGATGTTAGAGTATATTTCTTTTTAATCAACATACCTAATTTATTTTTCTGAAGAAATAGAATATCAAGATGTATGGAAAAAAAATTACGGAATATATTGACAAGGCATCAAAATCCAAAAGCATAAATATTATCATTATAAAAATGTTGGTAATAATTTTTTGCTAAGTAAATATTCAAGAGGAATACTGGTATATTAGTGTTGGTGCATCTTTTTATTGTACCAGCGAGTATGGTTTCATTGTTAAATATTCAAATAAAATGATGTTCAGAGTAGATACTTTATATTATGTGGCTCTAGAGATAGTGATATGGATAAATGAAAACATTATAACAAATAATTGAGGGGTATTGATGTTTAATGTAATTAATACCACTTTAGGTCTCTCAGAGAAGCTCACATTTGTTACAAAACATGATGAATAAAGTTAAAGAAATACATTTCCTGATGAATATTAGAATTTAACTAGATTATAGGTGGTGATTTCTTGTGGCGTGAATAATGAAATAATATACATCTCTAAATGAAAATATGAACTCTAAATGATCAAAACCACTTCATTGGATGATCTATATGTATAGAACTATATATAATTCATCCTCAGTGAAAAAAATAAGAATATTCTAGAAAGTATTGGTATATATAAACGCAATTTAATGGACATTATATTATCTGAAACTAATTTTATCAAAAAATACAAGAACGTTTATTTCATTTTTTATTAATGGAAATATAATGATAAAAATATTGAATTTGTACATTATGATTTTTGGGAACATACCCATGTGGGTTCCAATGAATGATATTTTTAATTTGTGACTTTTATTAATTATTCCACGTAGATTCCCTATTAATACTTCTAAAAAAATATATATGATGTTTTTTTAGTAATTTATTTGATGGAATGAATAAGAAAAAAGGGATTGTGATAGAACGAAAAATGGAATATTAACCAAAAAATAGTAAATAATGCACTTGAAATGGAATTTAATTTCTTTTCAGAAGAATGGATTTATGTTAACATAAAGAGTTATTGAAACTCCCCAATATAATTTCATATTTGAAGGAATGAACATGAATACACAATAAAATATTTTGTGTACATGACCATATTTGAAATTCCTAAGGGAACGTGGGTTTAATCGATAATCATAATAAAGACATGACCAATATATATTAATCTTCATCCATTGGATAAAACTGCTGAATGATCTTATTTCTGGTAAAGTAATAAATTTTTTGGATCAAAAAACATTTTAAGGTTTTGAATATGTTAATGGTTATTACATGGAAAAAAGATAATTTAATGGAAAAATAACAATTATGTATTATTATAGAATATGTAGATAATAACATTGAATATAATTTTTGCGTTGATGAGAAGAATATTATCATTAAGAGAATATATGCTTCCATTAACTAAAAAAATTTATATAAATATTAGAACATGAAATAAAAAAACGTTGAGAAATGATCAAATGTTGATGTTCATGTGGACCAGAATGCGATTACTAGAATTATATTAATACATGACATATTGATAGAAAAAATAAAAAATTTCTAAAGGAGATAGAACTCAAGAGAGATAGAGAGAGATTTAGAAGAAATGATTCCATAAGGATTTTGTAATACAAGTTGTATAGAAAAATCAATTTAGTTTTGGGGATTAAATAGAATTAGGGAACTAGATCAATGGTTTGGTGCTGATATAAACATTTTCCTTTTATAAAATGCTACATAACCATAAATCTCATAGGAAGAATATTTACTTATTTTCATATATTAGTGAAAGTTTTCTATGCAATAGGAAATAATTTAATTGATGATTAATAAAATCTAGGACCTTAACGAACCATTGGAATGAAGGAATTACCTAGAATCGAAATCGATTTTCATTTTATTGAATGAATCTGATTGAAGTAATAGGTACATTTGATGATTTGTGATTTATTTTTTTTAATATAATTAATGAATTATTTCATATGGATTTTTTCCATGGTCATTGTGAACACCAATATCTAGATAGTGTTAATAATTTTTGGTTATAATTATTTGTACATAGATAGGAGTGCTGTAAAAATTGATTTTTCTTAAGGTGATTTGGAGGAGGATATTTATACAGTTTAGTCCCAAAGTAATGAATATTATCGAACAAAAAATAACCTTTTTTCATATTGAGTATAGGAAAATATCGAATAATTCTTGTCCCATGATAGTTTTATCTGAAACTTGATACATTCATGGCTAAGAAACATTTCAATCAGTTTGATTCTGATCATTTTGGCTATTGGAATCAATGAGATGAGGAAATATTAATTATGCAACGTCTATATGTGGATGATATGATAATTATAGGACCTAATATTGAAATAATTATGGAAATAAATAACAAATTTATAATAAGTATTCATATTAATGATCTTGAAATTATAAGGAAATCCATTGTGATGAGAATTGAGATGATATTAAAGATGAATATTTGAGGTTTTCCCAAAGGAATATATTTATAAGTTCAATGAAATTTTTGAAATGAAGGAATGTAAAAAAATGTAAAATACCATTTTTGAATGATTCAAATATTTATAATCATATGAACCATCTTCAAAAGAATAAATATAAAAAATTGAAAAGGATCCTTCTTCTTTAATTGCTGGAAGTTATATGTATGCAATGATTTAAAGAAAATTTGATATTTCATTTGCAGTTGGAGTTTTGAGTCATTACATGTCCAATAATGAACCGTTTAATTAGGTGTATTTGAAATGGATCAACCAATATATAAATTTTTTAAAAGTTATATCATCATGTTTTTAGTGATAAACTTCTATTGAAGGGTTTTGTGGAAGTCAATTTTACCAGATACAAGGATTCATGAAATTGTATTACCTATTTTTTTAATTAAATTTAGAAATGATGTATTTAATTGTATATATAAATTAAATAATATGAATATATTAACAATGTAAGAAGAATATATTATTATTTAAAATAAAGAAATGGATTTTTATGGTTGATGTGATTGCATTATGAGACTAGGAATGAATCAAAAAGAATAATTTTATTCATTGATTGTCATAGTTCCATTATCATTTATATGAATATCATATGTCATGAAATGAAAAAACACATCTATAAAAATTCCATTTCATTTGAAATCTTCTATAAGAATGGGTTTGGATTCCCTGAATTATTATTCAAGTGAGTGATTTTTCAGAATTTTTATGTAACATATATTTTTCAAAAGGAGACTTCTAGGTAGAGAGTTTTTGGAAGGTTCATTTTTTCTAAATGATGTTTTAGAAAATGGTAGTGCACCTCATGTTTTGATTAAGGAGTCTCACTGAGATCTATTAATTCAATTATATGATATATGTATCTAAAGAACCATTATAATGCATGGGTATCATGAATAATATCTAGTTTGTATTAGTGAAACTTAATGTTCAACAACATATCATAGGTTTCCATGATCAATGGAATGACAACCATGTTCCTCAGAGGGTGGTGGAATTAGTTTACAGTATGATGTACTCTATAATCATTAAGTGATTCTTGTTTCAATGTGAGATGTACAAGATATGTTAATTTTTTACTCTCTCTATTAAATAACGTGAGTTGGGAGGGAGAGTGGTTATAATATCTTGTATTATCATTTATCTTAGTGTTTATAGTGATATCCAAAGGATTTAGTGTAAAGAACATGAAATTTCTTGGAAAATTTTTTTCTTATATTATTTGGAATTTTATGAGTCCATAGTTTCTAACGGCACCTGATTCCGAGACCCGGTGTTCCCAGAATCATTTTCTGATGTTTTTTTTGGGTACGTTCATTAAATGTAAGTTCGGGTTTTTCTATCTTTTGAACCAGTGCACCGAATTGAAAACCGAGGACACTGATGACCTCGCAACACCAGTATTCACTTAAGGATACCTTTACCAAAGTTGTGTTTTATACGGGATGGAAGTTATAATTTGTGGTTACTTTTTAAAATTGAAGGTAAAATAAATGTGTTTGCAACACATTTTCAACTGATAGGTGGTAAATGTCTCTAGGTAGAGGTTAGGTGTGGGTGCCACCACACCCTAACCTCCCTTGATATGATATAACAATGGGTGGGGCCCACATGAGTTTAAACTCTTCAACTCCCCTTGACACCCCCCCAACTCCTAAAGTCTCCACCTCTCCTCTTTTTTTTTCTAAAAACTCTCCACATTCCACCATCCCTCATTAAGATGCCAACACGCTCCCAATTAATGAACAATTAATTAATTGGCTCCTATAAATTTTGAATTATTTTGAAATTTATGTCAAGGGTAAAATAATATCCAAGCTATTATTTTGGGTTGGCGCATATTGTTATGGGGAGCCTTGGAGAATAGGGGAAGCATTCTTCCAACGAAGAACAATTTCTTCTCTTGACGAAGAACGACAACGCCCATGAAGAACGCCAATATTCTTCCTTATTTCTCCACGCCATGGTAGAAGACGCTGCATGTGAACAACATCGACAACGTCTTTCCCTCCGATGTTGACGGAACAACGCCCGACTTCCGCGATGGCGTCTTCCATGACTTAGACAACGTACCTTGAATCATGATAGGGGGATTTGTATAATATTATGTGAATAAAATTATATATCGTTCTTGTTGAATGCTTAGATTGACTTCTCTCTTTTTTCATCTCCTAACGCTGAGGGCACGGGCCGAACGAACACACCCCAATGACCCTCTGTTGGTTCGTGGTTATTTTGGCAACAACGACCAGAGGCGGCGGTGACCAGAAGCGGTGGTCGCGCAACGGCCGCGTGGAGGAGAACCGCGGCCTACAACCGTGGGCCACTCTGGATGAAGGACTGACCGGGTTGGTGAACCGTGGCACACTGAGGAGCTGCGCGGAGGAGGTGTGGCCCGCATTCACGTGCCGATTTTTGGGCGAACCAGCCGGCTGCGGCCGTCCAGGCGGGAGACCGCGACACCCTTTTGAGGAGAAACCACAGCCCGCACTGGGTGGGCTTCTTCGGCGGGTAAACCGGCTGCCTGCCTACCAAATGGGCTGAAGGAAACCTTGGCACACACAGGTGCCACGTGCAGAGGAACCGTAGCCCACAACCGCTGGCTTCTCATGCCGGACAAACCGGTCGGCTTCGGCCGGCTGGTGATCAAGGAGGTGCGGCACCGCTCGTCACCACGGGGAGAGTTGAACCAGCCCGCGACTCGGGTTGGGTCTGCGGGTGGGCCGCGCCCCACCGGGCCTGGCCGACACCCTATCTGGGTCAAACCTGCCGGGCCGGGTACCTGTGTGGGCCACGCTCCACCGGGCTGGGTCCGTTTCGCTTAAACAAAAATATCTTCTAGACCACACATCCGATCGACGCACCATCAACAGCACTGGGATCCTCGCGAAGAGGCAGTCCTTTTTCAATACTCTAAATAAGTTTTTTTTCAAATTTGGAAAATGGTTGGGATTGGAACGAGCATAAATCCAACTGGGCCCCTGCCACAGAAAAGCCATTAACTCTCAGACCAGGCGTTCGATTAACACGTCGTCTGTTGAGTTGGGTTTCTTTTTACGAGAAAAAACTTTGGGATACATCAAATCAGGTTTTCGGGATAGTTGATGTATCAAACCCTTTGTTCGAGGAGTATACCCTCCCGGAATCGATTTTTCTATGTTCGGGAAACCTAGAGCTCGCTACGACTGTATCGACATCTATACTGGAATCCTATGTGGGTTCGACAATACCGACTACCATACTGGAATCCACCGTGGATTCAAAAACAATGGAAACTGTACCAGAATCATGTGTGGGTTCGATAGTTCTGACATTGTAGGTGGTCTGTATCCTATGTGGGTCTGACAACTTAGATGAATTAGTAACTAAATCAGATCAGCTCTATTACTCTAGAATATATAGACTGTATCCTGTGTGGTTCTGACAGCTTAGACGAGATAGCTAGACTGTATCTTGTGTGGGTCCGAAAGCTTAGACAAGATAGCTGGACGGTATCCTGTGTGGGTCTGATAGATTAGACGAGATAGATGTACTGTATCCTGTGTGGGTCCAAAATATTAGTTGTATTGTATCATGTGTGGCTTTGACAGCTTAGATGATCTAGTGGATACATCTGATCATCTATATACCTCTATAATTTTTGGCATACCTGTGTGTGTTGAGTCATGTCTTTCAACCATTATCATCATGGTGATTGACTTTCATTCCTGTGTGGACTGAGTTGTTCTTGGGCTCATGAGTTTGAGTCAGACTGTGACGGGTAACATAGGTATATATATGGGCATATACCTAAGTAGGGTTGGTTCATAATTTTTGGTTATATCTTTCTTCTTTTGCTTATCCTTAGTGGATATTGTGAGACCTCACGGGTCTCCGGGTCCATACTGAGTATCATTATACTTAGCCCTACAAGGGATATTCCAGCACCCCGTTGTGTTGGATTCAGACAATGGACATCGTTGATGGAGGCCAAGAGCGCCACGGCTGGATGGTACTCAGAGGTGGACCTTGGGACGAGTCGGCACACGGTGGAGACTGACGGGCGTGGGTGCTAAGGTGGCCATCTCTATCTACCCTTCAATTAGGAATCCCCGAAGGACAATCCATAAGCTGCTCTTTACTTTCAGTAGTTTTCCCCTTTATATATACTTTTTGTTCAGTTGGGTTGGTACACTTGCCCATTTACATTCCAGCACACTCTTTTGTATTCAGTTTTACTTGGTGTTTAATTCCTTATGCGTACTCTATTGTGTTTGTTTACTTTCATAAAGGAAATTCATTCCCAGCATAGGTATTTGCACCTTTGGTGATAGTCTCCAGCCCCAAGCCAATGGAAGGCGGGCTTGGGGTTGTGTCGACACGGGCCCCAAGGACGGGTCGTGACAAATTGGTATCAGAGGAGTCGGTTCTACTGCAGAACTAAAGACTTTGATCATTCTTTTCAATAAAGAAATATTGTTAAGAGTTTTGAGTGTGGTTTTCAGTCCATGGAGTCCATTGTTGGTGTGGAAGCCGACATATCCCTACACCAGGGCCCTAACCTCTGATTTTTGGCCCAGTTCATGAAAAAACTGATTGAGTGTGTGTTTTCTTTGGAATGTATTTGTTGTTATTACTTTGTGTCAGCTCACCAGGTATTCTGTTTATCCATGGTGCAACTGTTTCCTTTCAGGATGGCCCCATGAAGGCAGGCAGCTAGGGTTCCGAGTTATGAATGATATGGTAGCCCACCGAGCGATGAGGCCTTGGTGCATGGCCTCATCACAGCAGAGGCACCAGCGGTACCACAACCCGCTGGGCCACCGATACCACCAGCCCCAGTTGTAGAGAGTGCACACCACCTGAGTGTGATGCATGAGTTCCAGTGATAGAGCTCGGCCAGGTTCCTTGGAAAGACAGACCCACATGCAGCTGAGGATTGGTTGGAGTCTATCGTGAGAGTTTTCAGATTCATAGGGACACCAGCAGACCTTATGGTGATCCTTTCCATGAGTCTCCTACATGCAGCAGTAGGCAGATTGTGGATCCTGATGCTCCAGGTTCATGACAAGGCATATTTATTCGGGACGGACTTCGAGAGTCTCATCCTCTTGGAGTTTGTTATAGCCACCTTTCGTGCGGTGTGGATTCAGGGGTTACTACATCTGTAGCATGGCATCATGATAGCAGCTCAGTACTCAGCGTGGTTCACTGAACATTAATTATACACCATAGATATGGTGCAAGAGCCGTTCTTTAGGGCTCAGACATTCGAGCAGGGACTCAGGCATGAGATCTAGGCTTCGTCAATTTCCCTCATAATTCTGAAGGAGGGGGGTGCTGGAGAGAGCCCTTCTAGTGGAGACCTTTCTCGATGGGCAGTCACTAGTAGAGAGACCCACCAAAGAGTGACACGTAGCGGAGTCTTGTGCAGCTGACATTAGATAGATGTCAAAGAGGCCCCAGCAAACCAGTCCATCAGGTGGCCGATCCCAGGATATAGGTTCTGTTATGCAGGGCACACGAGACAGAGTCGGATATACGAGGAGGAGGCAATGCTATGTATGTGGCGGTCAGGGACACATGGCTCATGACTACCCAACATACCATAAAGAAGAGTATCTAAAAGTAGAGGGAACTCATAAGCAGACGCAGAGGATCGACCATGGTGGTACGCAGGGAGCATACGGACGTAGCAGAGGATCTGGTTGAGCAGCTGGTGGTGGACGACATTTTGGGACTCTAGCACCACCACCACCGCTAGGATGTCCACCCCGACCACCAGGAGCTGGAAGATAGAGGTAGGCTCAGCACGAGGCAGTCGAGACCTATGGCCAAAGGACACCTGAGATGATTCAGGGTACTATTTTTGTCTACTCCACCCTTGTTTTTGTACTTATAGACATAGGTGCGAGTCATTATTTTATTGTTTCTGCCCTTGTTCGGAGCTCAGAGATTCTGACTGATTCGTTAGCTCGATCCTTATGGATAGAGAATCCTATGGGATAATACTAGATGGTTAATCACTGGTGCCGATAGTGTTAGCTTACTCTAGCAGGGGAGAGCTTCGGCTGGGATATTCTTGTAGCGGCGTCGAAGCTTTACGACATCATCTTGGGTATGGAATGGTTATCTACTGTCCATGCTCATTTCGACTATATTAGGAGCAAGGTTTGGTGTATCCGCAAAGATGGGACTAGGTTTATCTTCACCGGCAAGAAGGGAGCCTTTGCAGCGCATGATGGACTTATGCAGAGGAGGGGGCAGCTGATCAGACATCAGTTGGCTAGTCACATCCTTAGAGTGGATGAAGTGTGGAGTCCGAGTTTTCCCGTTGTGGTGGATCAGTACGTGGATGTCTTTCCTATAAATGTTCCAGGACTACCTCCTCATAGAGAGGTAGACTTCTATATTTACAGGTACCCCATGACAACACTGATATCTACTCCAGCATATCATGTGGATACCACCATGCTTCGTGACATGGGGGTACAACTGGAGGACTTGTAGGGGAAGGGATTTATCCGACCCAGTGTTTCACCATGTGCATCTCTGATTTTGTTTTCCATGAAGACATATGGGAGCCTCCGACTATGTGTCACATACCGTCGCCTAAATCAGGTGACCGTGAAGAACAAGTACCCAATCCCAAGGATATATGACCTCTTTGATAAGATCAAGGAAGCATGATGGTTCTTGAAGATAGACATTAGATCAAACTGTCACCAGCTCAGAGTTCGAGACGAAGATGTGAAGAAGATGGACTTCAGGTGTCAGAATGGCCACTATGAGTTCCTGGTTATTCCCTTCGGTGTAACCAACTCAGCATAAATGTTCATGAGTCTCATGAAAATGATCTACTATCCTTACCTCTATTGTTTTTTTAGTGTTCATCGATGACATACTGATTTACTCGACTACTGAGGAGGAGCACTCCTACCATTTATGGGTGCTACTATATACACTCCAAGATCACTAGAATTATAGTAAGCTCTCGAAGATACAGTTCTGTATTGGAGATGTTCACTTTCTGGGAAATGTTATCTCGGAGGCTGGAGTTGCAGTGGATCCAGCGAAGCTTGAGGTAGTGCTTGCTTGAGAGCCACCCAGGAGTGTGACGAAGGCGTACAGTTTTCTGGGGCTGGCTGGGCTCAATCGGAGATTTCTGAAAGACGTATCCAGAGTTGTATCATTGCTTTCAGCTTTGATGAATAAGGGGAAACCCTTCGTGTGGTTAGAGTGATTCTAGAAGAGCTTTCAAGAGGTGAGGCAGAGGTTGACCGGTGCACCCATCTTGAGGCTATTTGAGGAGGGTGTAGGGTACGTAGTTTAATGTGACGCATTAGGGAACAGCCTCGGGTGTGTCCTGATACAGAAGAGAGCAGTGACCGCTTATGGTTTACGGCAGTTGAGACAACATGAGTAGAACAACGCTACCCATGACATAGAGTTAGTAGTAGTAGTCTTCGCCTTGAAGATGTGGTGGAACTATCTGATGGGTGAGCGTTTTACAATCTAATATGACCTCCAGAGTATCAGGTATATCTTCTCGCAGAAGGACTAGAACATGAGATAGTGGGGATGGCTTGAGTTCCTCCCAAAATATGACTTAGAGATAGTCTATACTCCTGGGAAGGAGAATTTTGTGGCTGATGCTCTTAGTAGGAGATCGATCATTTAGCTACTAGGAGTGGTGAAAGAGCTGCTGGCCGTGTTGCAGATATATTTTGTGGATAGAAATGGAGCAGTCTTCCTTCAATATCTCACAGTCACTCCTTGAAATTTTCAGCATGTCAGGAAGGCACAATATCGGGACGTTGACTGTGAGATGCAACATGCTCAGATATCCTCAGGGTAGGCACCTACAGGGTTTTCTGAAGGTGGGGAGCACGTCATCCTCTTTAGGAGAAGTACCATGGTACCTGTTGCACTACAGGAGGAGGTGTTGAGGGAGTTCCACACTTCCACTCTAGAGGTACATCCAGGAGTGGAGAAGAAGTATCAAGACCTCAGATGATAGCACTGGTGGATGGGTTTGAAGAAGGAGGTAGCAGAGTTTGTTTCTTGGTGCCTCACTTGTCAGTAGGTGAAGGTGGGGCACCTGGTACCAGCAGCCATGGTACATCCCTTAGAGGTCCCTGAGTGGAATTGGTACGGGATATCCATGTATTTCATGATGGGGATTCCACGTACATCCCTAGAACACGACTCTATCTCGGTGATCATAGACCAACTAAAAAATTCACCCCACTTCCTACCGATCAGATAGTAGGGCTCAATAGAGATATTGGGACACCTCTACATTCAGGAGATCGTACGGCTTCATGGTGTGCCATTGACCATCGCCTCCAATCGAGATGATGGTTTCACTTCCCGGCTATGGAAGGGGTTACATGAGGCTTTTGGGACGCAACATCGCTTGAGAACTGCCTTCCATCCTTAGACGGATGGTCAGACTGAGAGGGCCATTCAGAATCTCAAGGACATGCTCTGTGCATGTGTCCTCGACTTTGGTCGTAGCTGGGAGGATCACTTACCCTTGGCGGCGTTTTCATAAAAAACATCTAGAACTCCAACATAGGGATGACCCCTTAGGAGGCACTGTACGACCGACATTACAGATCACCTCTATGATGGACTGTCCCAAGAGAGTCTTCACATGTAGGACCAGAGATGGTTCAGGATACAACAGAGAAGGTGCAGATCATCGAGGAGCAGATGAAGACTATATAGAGTAGAGAGAATTCATATGCTAATAGGAGATGGAGACCACTGGAGTTCGAGGATGGTGGCCACATCTTCTTACGGGTCTCAACTCGACAAGTTCTACAAAGATTTCGCAGAGGCGACAGGTTATCTCCGCGATTTATTGGGCCGTTCTCAGTCCTCAGCAGAGTAGGAATGTTGGATTACTGGTTGTCCCTTCTACCTCAGTTGCACCAGGTTCACGACGTCTTCCACGTATCTCAGCTGAGGAGATACGTGCACGACCCGACCCACATCATCGACCACAGGGAGCTGGAAATCAATGAAGGGGCGAATTTCTTGGAGGTTCCATTGGAGATTGAGGATCGGTAGGAGTGGGTCCTGTGTGGATGGTCGATTCCTCTGGTCCGTATTCGCTGGCCGTACAAGAACCTCCAGAAGTGTACATAGGACCGGGTGGCTCAGATGCGTGCTCAATACCCCCATTTGTTTCCCTAATGTGTTTTTTAGCTTTTCGGGGACGTAAATCCTATAGGTTTTGGTTATGTAAAGACCCGGAAATTTCAAAGAATTTTTTTTCTTAAAATCTTTGAAATTTTACGAGTCTACAGTTTCTGACAGTGCCTGATTCCGAGGCCCTATGTTCCCAGAATCTTTTTCTGATGTTTTCTTCGGGTACATTCAGTAAACATACGTGCAGGTTTTTCTATCTTTTGAACCATATATCAGAATTGTAATCTGAGGACACCGATGAACTCGTAGCGCTGGTATTCTCTTAAGGGGACCTTTACCATAGTTGCATTTTATAGAGGATGGAAGTTATAATTTGGTGTTACATTTAAAAATTAAAAGATAAATAAAAATGTGTGTGCAACACATTTTTAATTGATAGGTGGTTAAAGTCTCTAGGTGGAGGTTAGGGGTGGGGCCCACCACACAAAAACCACCCTTGTGAGGATATAACAAGGGTGGGGCGGACATGAGTTTAAACTCTTATACTCCCCATGAAACCCTCCCTTTAACTCCTAAACTCTCCACCTCTCCTATTTATTTTTTAAAAACTATCCACATTCCACCCTCCACCATTAAGATGCCAACACCCTCCCAACTAATGAGAAATTAATTATTTGGATCCTCCATGTTTTGAATTATTTTTTAATTTATGTCAAGGATAAAATAATATCCAAGATATTATTTTGGGTTGGCACATATTGTTTTGGGGAGCCTTAGAGAATAATGGAAGAGTTCTTCCAACGAAGAACAATTTCTTCACTCGAAGAAGAACGATGATTCCCATGAAGAACGCCCAAATTATTCCTTCTTTCTCCGTGCCAAGGGAGAAGACTCCGCCCATGAAGAACATCGCCAACGTCTTTCCCTCCAATATTGACGGAACGACGCCCGACTTCAGTGACGCAATCTTCCACGACTTCAACAACGTACCTTGAATCGAGGTAGGGGGATTTGTATAATGTTATGTGAATAAAGTTGTATCTCTTTCATCTTGAATGCTTGTATTGTCTTCGGCCTTCTGTTATCACCTAATGCGGAGGGAGTGGGCCAAATGAACATGGCCCAATGAACCTACATTGGTTCGTGGTTATTTTGGAAACGATGACCAGAGGCGAAGGCAATCAGAAGCGGTGCCCACGCACCCGCCGCGTGGAGGAGAACCATGGCCCAAAACCGCGGGATGCTTGGGCTGAAAGACCGGTGGTCTACTAATGTCCGGATTGGTGAACCGTGGCACCTGCTGGTGCCACGCGAAGGTGGTGGGGCCCGTATCTGCAGGCCGCTTACTGGACGAACAGGCTGGCTACGGCCAGCTGGGAGGGAGACCACGGCGCCGCATTGCGTCGTGCTGCGGAGAGGACCACAACATGTGCTGTGTGGGTAGCTTCAGTGGGAAAACAAGCCGCCCGCCTTTCGGCCAGGCTAAAGGAAACCGTGAAACCCATAGGTGCCGCATGCAGAGGAACCGCGGCCCGCAACTGCGGGCTGCTTGCACCGGACAAACCGGCTGGCTTCGGCCGGCCGGGAGGTAAGTAGGGGCTGCACCGCTCGGCACCACCGAGAGAGCCCAACCGGCCCGTGATTCGAGCTGGGTCTATGGTGGGTTGTGCATCACCGAGACAGGTCGACCCCCTATCTGGGTCAGAACGGCCGGGCTGGGTCCCTGGGTGGGTCGCACTCCTCCTAGCCGGCCCAACCCCCTGCCGGGTCCGACCCGTGAAACCAGATAGGTCCTACCCGCCAGCCCACTAGGCTTGACGGGCCAGACCCGTTTTGCTTAAACACAAATATCATCTAGACCGCGCGTCTGATCGACGCGTTGTCTAAGGCAACGAGATCCTCTATACAAGGAAGTCCTTTTGAATAATCTATGTGAGTATGGAAAAATTTGGAAAGCAGTCGATTTTGGAACGAGCATAAATCCAACTGTGCCCCTGGAACAGAAAATCCAATAACTCTCAGACCGGGCATCCGATTAACGCGACATCTGTCACATTGGGTTTCTTTTGTCGAGACGGAAATTCGGTATAAATAATCAATGTACTTTATGATAGTCTATGTATCTACCCGTTTGCTCGAGGAACAGACCCTCCTGGAATCGAGCGTGTTGTGTGCGGGAACCCTAGAGCTGGCTACGACTACGTCGACATCTATACAGGACTCATGTGTGGGTTCGAGAGCAACAACTAACATACTGGAATCCTCCGTGGATTCGAAGAAGATGACAACTATACCAGAATCCTATATGGGTTTGACAGTTCTGACAGAGTAGCTGGACTGTATCCTGTGTGGGTCTGACAGTTTAGATGAATCAATAAGTACATATGATCATCCCTATTAGTCTTGAATAGCTGGACTATATCTGTGTATGGGTCTGACATCTTATATGAGATATCTGGAATGATTCTTTTGTGGGTATGATAACTTAGAAGAGATATCAGGATTGCATCCTTTATGGGGCCTATAGCTTAGACGAGATAGATGGACTGTATCCAGTGTGGGTTCGACGGGTTAGTTAGACGGTATCCTATATGGGTTCGATATCTTACATGATCCAGTGGATACATCTGATTATCTATATATCCCTACAATTTTTCGAATACCTATGTGAGTTCAGTCATGTCTTTCAACCATTATCATCATGGTGTTTGACTTTAATTCCTAGGTGGACTGAGTTGTGCATGGGCTTGTGAGTTGGATCCAGATTGTAACCAGTAACTTAGGTATAAGTAGGGGAATATACCTCAGTATGGTTGTTTAATACATTTCGGTTGTCTATTTATTCCTTTTCTTATCCTTAGTAGATATTGTGAGACCGTGCGGGTCTCAGGGTCCCTACTGAGTATCGTTATACTCACCCCAGAACAGGCTATGCCCTAACCTATTTGTGTTGGATGCAGACGATATACAGCATTGACGGAGGCCAAGAGCACCATGACTATACGGTACCCGGAGGTGGACCTTGCGACGAGTTGGCACATGGTGGAGACTAACTGGCGTGGGTGCTGAGGCGGCCATCTGTACCTACCCTTAAGGTAGGAATCCCTAGAGGAAAATCATGGAGCTTCTCTTTACTTTCAGCTGTTTTTCCCTTTAGTAGTACATGTTGTTCAGTTGGGTTTGTACACTGGCCCATTTACATTCCAGCAAACTCTTTTGTATTTAGTTTTACATAGTGTTTACTTCCTGATGCCTACACTGTTGTGTTTGTTTACTTTTATAATGGAAATGCCTTCCCATCTTAGGGATTTACGCCGTTGGTGCCACTCACGATCCCAATGCCTATTGAAGGTGGGCTGGGGGTAGTCATGGCACGGGCCCTGAGGACGGGTCGTGACATGTAGAAATTGTTTTCTAAGAAATTGAATTATACATAGATATTCCATTTGTTTTCTTTTCATCCTAAATATTTTTGTGAATAGTGATTCTATATAGTGATTATGTTGTGTATCACCTAGTTCTAGAACACAATTTCAAGGGGACAATGATTAAAAATCGAAATGAATACATTATTTTAAAAGAATATTATTCTAGATGTTAGACACTACTCATGAATTATGGAAGGGAAAAACTTAAAAAGATAATAAACATTAAATATAATATATATAATGACAGATGGAAATATTTAATGAAACTCACTTTCTTATATTGTCATATACCTATGAAAACCCATTTTTTGTCACGAACTACATTATACTGATGTCTCTAGAGTTCAAAAAAATTAAACGGTTATAATTATTGAAACATGATAATGATAATAACGTATGTGTTGTATAGAATGTTTTATTTACAATGAAAACATTCAAAACCTAAATATTGTTTTAAAACATTTATAAAAATTAAATTTCATGTAACATTCCTTATTTCCCATATTTACTATTTTCAAGTTATATTTCATGTGGTCTCCTAATGCATTATGTATAATATTACTCTTTTTTAATTCTAGAATTTCATAAAATTGTGTGTTAAGGTACTCAATTGTGGGAAATTTCAATTGAAAATCAGAAGGTGTTTAATATTAAAGTATTTGTTATATGAATGTGGTATAGAAAGTCATCGAATTATAAAATGAAATAGTTGTTACTAATATAATTATTATAGAATAAAATTAAAGTTTCATTATATAATAATTACTTATGAACCAGATAAATATTAATATTGCAATTATAAATGTCATTAATAAATTTTTTAAGATAAATATTTTATTTTAGTATTTAATAAATTAATGCTTCCACTATATATTATCAATGTTTACTTTATCATTTAAAATTTCATAACTTATATTTATATATTCCGTGATTATATTTTTGGTGAAACATTCATTACTAAATCCATAGATACTCTCTCAAAAAGAGGTTATCTACATCTGTTTTGAAACCATTATCACATAAAAATAGACCAAAATATATCAAATTTTATTTTATGTTAACCATGTTTTTCTTAATTTATCCCAGAAAGGTTATTTAGAATTTTATACACATAAGCTTCTACCTAACTGAGTAACACATTTAATTGTAACAAATGAATATTCATGAAATAATTGCAAGCCAATAAATAACAACAATGCATAAAACAATTATCTATGAATGTATTAGTTATATAATATAAATTTTTTAAATAAATTGAAATGTATGAAAATATTTAGCAGATTGAAATTACTTAAAAATATTAAATTATAGAACACCAATTAAATCTATTAAGTCATAATTAAAACACTTTATATTTTAGTTTATTTACCTTTTGGACATAAAAAATTTAAGGTTTTAAATAGTACATAAAATGTAAATTTTCATCAAATTGAATCAAAATTTTCATGGTTATTGGCATTTAGTTTTCTATCTATATCATTTTATTATTATTTATATTATCAAAATTCCTCTAACTATCAAATTATTTACACAAAAAACAATCACATTAAAATAAAAATGTTTGGAATTTCTTTCAAAAATAATATGAACATTTCTTAACTGTTAAATATAATGAAAAACTATGCATCTAATAAAAATTTATATAATTAATTTTTTATAATTAAGAATAAAAATTTATTGAATGTTAATTTTCCTTCTTTTCAATTTAACTAATTTCAATGTTACACTATATGTCCTAAAAAATCACTATCACCATCAACCAATGAAACCAAAGGGAAAATTAATAGGAGGATGCATATTATTTTGAAGGATGAAAGGATTCAGTAACCATTCAATTGATTTCTTTTTCTTTAAAAAATTATATTATCAATTTACGATTACAAAGGAGTCACAAATATTTTCACATTATGAGTTAACATTACTTATTGTTGAAATACAATGAACAAAAAATTTGGCTTCTACAACATGTCCATGAAAATATATTTATTAGTATTTTTTTTTCAAAAAACTATTATAAGATATTATTGTAGAAATAGAAAAAACAAAAAAACATACAATTGATATCTTACAAAAAATTAAATAAATGTTATATACACTTATTCTTTAAAACGCATGAATTACACAAGTATGTAGCCGAATCCCAATATTCCAATAGTTAACTACATCCATAACATGTGTTATTTATTCTTATTAATCTTAAATTATATTGATTAATTTTATATTTTCTTTCTATTTTATCCTATTTCATGATAATTTATTTCCATGAGGCATCCAATGATAATGATATATATGATACCACAATTCAAAATAATAAATTATTGCATAGATATATTATTCATTGTACATCAACTAGTTACTATTTGTTTATATTAATTGTATAAAATATTTGTGATTAACATTTATTTTAAAATTAAACAATAAATCATTCACGTCAATTATTTATTAGTTTTATGAAATCCCCTAAACAATTATGTTAAAACATGAGTTCATTGACCACTATACCATACATCTCACTTGGAAAACTTCTTCATCTGTTTGATAGGATGAAACATTTATAAAAATATAGACATGTCTTATAATTTTTCGATTAATATATTGTTTGGAAATAAAATAATAATTAGTATATAAAATTATATGTATATTTTACTTCAAATAGACCATAAATTAGATTAAATTTAATTAACTTGATATATATTAAAACACTATGGACATTGTGAAAAAAAATCTATTTTATTATTAATGGTTTTATAAATCACGCATTTCTGGTTGAAAAAAATGGTAGAATGGTTAAATTAATAAATTTGATGTGGATCCTTAATCAATAGCTAAAATAAACTAATCTGATGTAGACGTTCAGAATATAGACACATATTTTTACAATATTTATATTATTTTTATTAAATTAAATTCCCTCACATTTATATAATAATTATTTTATTGGGAACAACATATAAATAACCATGTTGATTTACTGTTATTGCTATATATTACAGTGTATAATCATTTTTGTCAACAAATAAATTACAATTTCAAACTATTTTACTATTTCAACATTATACTATTTTTTCTATACATAGAGATAATATGGTCCAGAACAAATATATCAAATTTTATTCATAAAACATATCAAATTTCACAAATTTGATTATATATTCTTACATGAACTAAATGAAAATATTATTTAATGGAAATAATGTCACTATATCAATTATCCTTTTTTTAAAACAGGACCTATAAATCATATAAAAATAGAACCAGATGTAACATATATATTTATTTCAGAAACCAATTAAAATTAATTTATTTTTCTTACATGATATAGGTGGTGTGATCAATGAAAATATTTTCATTATAGAAAAATTATGAGTTTGGGTTAACAACTTAGATGAATGTATTTAAATATAAAACAATATTTATATTAGAATGTGGCACTGTTTGTTGAAACAAAATAGGTTCTCCTCATTATAGACTATGCATAATAGATAAAATATTTTTACAATTCCAAATAAAAAATCGGAGTACAATTTTGGAAATATATTTCTGTATTAAGAAACATAGACCCTTGATTATTCATAACTATAATTATTAAATTAATTGTAATTTCATTCCTTATAGGTTCTTTATACGGATAAAGGATCCAATAAAATTGACTACAATAATAAATCATTTCAATTTTCATGGATCATGGTACATGTTATGTTCTTCCCAATATAATTGAAAGTTACAATAACAAATTAATGATTTTTTCCTTATTTTTTCAATTATTATAGAAATCAATTTATCTTAATACCATTAACATTACATTTCAATTAAAAACATAATAAAAGTAATTCTATACTATAAAAATCTACAACATTTCCGTTGAATTTATGATCTCAATTAATACTAAATCCTAGAATCATAAAATTACATACAATATACCCCAATATGATGGTTTTCCTATACTGACAAGTGTAAATTTAATAAAATAATTTCTAATAAATTTCATTTTTATTTCAACACATAATTTATATCCATTTAGGTTTAAAAATATGAAAATATATATATAAATATTTGTGTAATTTAAACTAGTTTAATTATTTGAAAATCCTAGTAATTGAAAAAGTAAACATGCACGATTCATATATTTATAATTTGAATAAAAAAAGAGTGATATCTTACACATGTTTGTAAAAAATATAAATAAATTGATTACATGTTATATATAAGGCATAAATTTTGTATAATATGAATAAAGGTTTCATTGAACAAATTCATTCATGTTACATATTTTTTAAAATATGCATATTTATTATATACTAGTTTCATTAAAAATTATCATACATTTAGAATATTTATAAATAACATGAATTTAATGTCTAGTTAATTTAAACATGCCCTAATGATATAGTTTTCCCACAATGTTTCAATTTACTTACAATTATAAGCATACAGTATGAATATATTTAAATTTGAGAACTCATTATATAAAACGCGAACCTAAAAATATTTGTTCCATTTTAGTTATTTAATATTCAGTCAAAAACTTATTTATCTTCTTATATTATACCCACCTATAGAATTTATTAAAAAATGTATTTTTAATTATTTTAAATTTTATTGGGGTTATATATTTCTAATAAATATTCATATAGTCTATAAAGTTTTTTCAATAAAAATATGCATAAATATATCATATTTTAAAACTACAAGAATTCAAAATAATGATAATTGAAACTCTCTCTATGAATATATTATTAATAAATTAAATATAACTAATTTAACCATTATGAATTTTTTTTGAATATTTTTATTCAACTTATATAAAAAACTACATATAGACTATACGATTCCTTGTATTTTTTTATAGATATAGAAGCCATGAATCTCTGATAATAATAATTTATTCAATCAAATTATGAATTCATATAACATATAATCAATCACACAATAAAAATTCAATATGAATACACTCTATAAGATCCTATAATAAAAATATTAATAATAATTAAACAAAATTTAAAAAACTACATTATTTATAGTGTGCCTAACTATTATGTTAATGAAATTGTAGTACGTAATTACACTGATATGCATAAACAGGTATGAATATTTTTAAACCACCCTAAATTTTAATTATTTAGTGTAATTAGAAAGTTTTTTAGGTGGAAAAAATATAAATATTAATTCGATATATAAGAATAGTTTTCTTCTTCCTATGTATTAACTATTTAAAAAATAATTTAATTTCATATGAATACTTTTTTATCTTCTTATGTATGAACAGTTTACAAAAAAACTTAAATTTAATTATTATACATCTATTTAAAATCCTCCCTTATACATTTTATGAAAAAATGTAATTTATAAATTATTATAGTCTAAATTTTTTTAAATTTCACCATTATTATATTGATACATTATAAAAAGTCTCCCTGTGTGAAATATATAATTCAGTTAAAATTAAATATTCATTTTCCTTATGTATGAACTGTTTATGACCATTATAAATCCAATATATTCAAACATTATGCATTTTAATGTCACATATATGAAAATATTTTATCCTCAGTTTAAATTTTTCATCCAAAATAAATTGACATTTACATTTATGAAATATTTGATGGTTCCTTTATAATTATTACGATTTTCCCTATCACCAATCACATTTAATTATTTATCATATTATATAAAGGAAAATTTTCAACATCATTTTGATGAAAAATTATATTTTAAAATAGATGAAGTCAAAATATATTAGAATCAAATAACATCTACATCTAAGTATATTAGAAAATAGTTGATCCTGGAATGATACCAGAAGTGAATAAGAACAAATACAAAGTATAATTTTATATATTCAAGCGTTTCACTAAAATATAAAGTTTAACCTATTTTAAAACCCTTATATATAATTAAAAATGAAATATTATATTATATATATATATATATATTTTATTTTATATTAATTTATTCATTTTATTCATGTTCTATATTAAACAAGGGTTTTTTAAATGTTTTTTTTATTTGTTACATCTGCTTTTATATCCCCTGAATATGTATGGGGGTACAAGATTAGTGTCATGTGTCATTTTGGTAAATAAAAAGTTATAATTATTTGTATACCATTTTTATATTATATTTGATGTATACAAAATCTATTATCAATAAATAAAATTAATATTTTAAAATATAAAACATTTTAGGCACTTTTCTGTTGTAACATCCCACCACTTCCTCATTGGTGTGAGAAGTCAGAGAGATGATACTAGTCCTTAAGTGACGTTCCCAAGGTGCCAAAGGCTAGAAATAAATACCGAGCGCTTCAAGAATAAATTGGGGAACAATTTTCCCTTGAGATAAACCAACCAACCAAACAAGGATTTACCGAAAAAACTACACGATGGATGTTAACATAGAAACATGAAACATATATTACAAAAAATACAACCATACTACTCCGTAATAATTACCCAAAAACCATTCACACCAACCCAATATCAGAGTACAAAGAAGATCACTAAAAAAGATACTCATAGTAAATTTTGAAACACTCCACTTCTCCAAAAAAATATCCATGCTCCATTCCCCATGACATCACCAAAGCATCGCGACAAACCACTAGAAAAAGGAGATGTTTTAACATTACCTATGTGCCGAAATAAAACATCTACAAAAGTACCCATGTTCCATAGAAGTGGTGAGTAATAATACATTGTATGATTTCACCAAATGGATTCTCTACACACAACTTAAGAATGAACTTTTAAAACATTTATATAAAATATATTGTATTAAAATACCATATAGTGAAAAAATTACCAATAATCAAAACACACCCTCACCAAGACATCTTTACCCAAACCTTGAAAACTAATGGAAGGAAAACCATATATTACATAAGACACTTTACTATTACACATTACCACAACAATATCCAAAGTTAAAATAAATAGACAACTCTAAAAGAAGACATGGTGAAACTTCCCATCCATACTCGTATACTACTTATCCAATCAAGTGGTACTTCCCAAACACTTATCATTGATGGTGGATCTTACATCCACTAACCATACCATTTTTATATTTGTACTACCTTCCCACTTTACTTCATTTCAACACGAGATAAATACTTATCCAACACACAAGTATATCAAAACAAGGTTACGACATTGTGGCACAACTATTTTTAACACAACACAACCATAATCACACAGTCAATTCCAGCGCAAGACATAACCACATAAATAAAAAACATACTTGTTGATAACACCATTAAACCCCTTTTCCATGTCAGAACATATATCAATGTAACATAAAAATTATTGAAATTAATATTTAATGAACCATTTCCCTTAATTCAAAACATTATCGATTTCAAAATAAACATTTTAAAATCACAAAATGAATCCCCATTTTGCAATACTTCCATTTTATCCAAAATTACCATTTCATCACCATGTGGATCTTTACCTTGATTCAAACCTGATACTCAATATTAATTTAAAGAAAAAAAATTATTTTTAAACAATGCCTCAATTTCTAGCGATGTGGAGTTGGGAGGGAAGCCACCTAACTTTATGGATATGGTAAAATCATCCAACAACCAAATGCACCACAAATTAGTTTGAATGCTCTAGCAAAACCACTCTAAACATCCTTCCCTATCACTAAAAAGACTTTATATCATAACTTAAGGAAACAAAAACCCTTGAACTATATGAAACAGATGTAGATCTAGGAAACAAAGATAGAGGGAAGACTAGATCTAGAGAAAACCACAAACCCTAGAGAGTAGAATTACCCAAGAATAAACAACTTCAAACCACCAAGATACCCCATAAATTGTCTTCCAAAATGGGTTGGAGAAAACCTATAACCATTGTGTAAAAGGAATCCCTCATCGTGTTTGTATAAGTAATGAAATGTGTGAGTTAAGGTAAATCCCAACTAACACCATTTTTAATAAATTAATTTACTATGTCGTACAGTTATCATGCATGGTTTGACAAAACATGCATTAACCTTGCAGATGCCACTGTCTAAATATTAACAAGTCACACAGTTACCTGGTATTCTCAAACAGTTTCCTCTAACCATGATCAAACCGTGGAACCTTAAAAATGCCTACAAAAATTTCTAAAACCATTCTAAACTCTCCCAAAAATTTCCCAAAAAAATTATACACATAAAAATACATAAAAAATGGGCACATACATCAAACAAGGGTACTAAATTCCCTATAACATTGTTATTTATCTACTAATAATGTATAGAAAACCCACATCAATGAAAGAGATCGGGTCATTGTTGGACTATTTATTTCCCTGACTCCCATGACTCCTCTTAAATCTGATCATACTTCCACAATACCTAAACTAGACCAATGATTTTACCAGGAATGACTTTCTATTTCATATCCACAATCTGCATTAGAATGTGCACCAAATAAGCATTCGTATTTATCTCATTATGATCCCATCGAATTATAGTGTCATGATCGAGCAGGTACTTTTCCAACTAAGACACATAAAATACATTTTTCACTACACTAAACCATGGATCCAAAGATCAGATATAATACACCTCTGTAATATTCTAATGAATGTAAAAATGACCAATATAATTTAGAGATAACATACCCTTTTACCCAAACCTATGGTTACCAACCATAGGTGATATTTTCAAGAACACATGATCACCCACCTTGAATGACAACAACCATCAACACTAATCTGCATATGATTTATGATGACTCCAATCCATCTCCATTCTTTTCATGATCGAATTTATCTTCCATATAGTCTCTTGGAAAAGGCTCAGTCCAACCATCAAAGGCTCAGTCCAACCATCAAAGGCTCAGTCCAACCATGGATACCCATGAAAGGTTTTATACAGAGCCATATATATATATAAATGAATGATGACTATTATAATTCGAAAATTCTACTAATAGAATGTGATCCTACAATTAGGAAACAAAATCCATCACACAATACATTAAAATATCTTCCAAAGTCTGTAACGTCTTCTCGGATTGGCCATCAATCTTAGGATGATATGCAATTCTCATTGTTAACTATGTTCTAAGGGATTTCTACAAGAATTTCCAAAAAAATTAGATGTGAAAAACATATCTCTATCTAAGTCAATGCAAACTGGCACACCATGACTCTTTACCACTACACAAATATATATTTTGGACAGATTCTCCACCATGTGTGATTTATGAATCAGAATGAAATGGTACAACTTTGTGAGCTGAATCACTGTTACCCTTAAAGCATCGTGCTTATTGACCATTATTGGGAGTCACATAATAAAATATATTTTTATTTTTCCCAATTCCATACTGGGATAATTTTCAAGTGAAAAATACTAGCTCGAATTTGATTCCCTACCTTGAATTATTGATAAACGAAGCATCTCAAATCAAATTCATCAACATTATTTTTCATATCATCCCCAAAGAGCTACTCATTAAATGCCTTATAAAATTTTAAGATCCCTGGATGGAAAACCCACTTAGAATAGTGATATTATGTTATAATTTATTCCTAAAAATTCACTACTACAACATTTTGATTCTGAAAACACAAAACTAAATGCTCAATTACTTCGAATTCCTTAATGGTATCCCTACCATTATGTTTTAACCACATCTCAATACATTTGGAATTAGACATTTGTGCTTCGTTAACAAGGATAACCATTTCAGAAGCCAAAAAAAATTAATTAAGAAAGTTCTAACTTCCATGTCCTCACTATAAAACTTCATGTCCGCTATGATTGATATCCATTGACACCCATCTGAAGTCTGTTTCACCACCTGATCATATTATTTCCTACTTAATGCATCTTCCACTGTATTTCCCATACCTAGTGCATACATCTTGTCAAAATCAAACATCTATAGATACTATATCTATCTATTTTTCCCTCATGTTGAAATCTCGTTAGGAGAAAATATTATTTTTACATTTATGATTGGTAAACACCATGAATTCTCTTTGAAGGGATAATGATTAAATATTTTCAAATCATGATCCACTATTTCCAAATAAAAATTATGTTTTGGATAGTTATTCACATGAAACCTTAAATTCCATAATACATAGACAACTAAATGATCGCTTTGAAATAGAATTCAAACCAACCTTGCCCCTAATGCATCAAATTACACCATGTACCATTTCCCTAGTTCTAGAAAACCAATATTGGTGTTGATGTAAGGAGACTCTTTAACTCTTCAAAACACTTTTGACACAGTTAATTACATTGAAATTGTATATTATTCATTGTCATAGCTAGCACCAGTTAGGCCAATCATAATATATCACAAAGAAAATGATGGTAATAAACTACTAGACCAAGGAAACTCTATATTTCAAAAATATTCTTTGGCGGTTTCCATGAGATAAAAACCTCTAGCATTTTCAAATCAACTAAAACACCCCTTTTAGAAATCACATGGCTAGAGAAATGAATTTATTATATAAATAAGTCACACTTCAACAATTTGGCATAAAAATTATTATCCCTCAAGATCCCTAGCACTATCACCAACTTATTCTCTTGTTATAGTCTTATCATGGTATACACCAATATATCAACAAAAAAACTCAACCAAAAATTAATTGAGATATCTGTGAAATATATAATTCCTCAATTCCTTGAACAACACTGGTGAATTAATTAGAACAAAGGAACTAACTGCATAATCATAATGTAAATATCTATTAATGAAATATTTTTGGGAATATCCTCCTACTTTACCCATAATTAGTGATATCTTGATGCCAAGTCAATCTTATAGAACATATGAGCTCACCTCAACTGGTCCAACAAATCATCAATGTGTGGAAGTGGATATAGGTTCTCCATCTTCTCCAGATTAGGTCTACAATAATCCACACATAGATCCAAACATCTATCCTCCTTTTTATCAAATAAAAACGTTGCATCCCATAGATACATACATAAAAGAAATAACCATTTATTTTCTAACTCCTCAAACCACACTTCCTACTCTCTCAATTCAATTATATTTATCAGGTAAGAAGGAAGCGAGATAAGATTTTTCTCTATAAGGAGATCGATTCTAGAATATACGTCTCTCATTAGCGGCAACCCAGATAAATATTTCAGAAAAAAAATCCATAAACGGATCCAAAAATGATGGAAGGACACTATGATCAACACCTTCTACTGATTCCGTTGAAAACTACACCAACTGAAGTGATATCATGCAATAGATTGTGCCAACATGCTGTTTTCACCCAACCTTACATTATTCTCCCCACTAAATAGATGTTCTACACCATCTTATATCCTAAATCTCGTCGTTCATGCATAAGAGTCATTGTGGACCTTAATCACTTCCATCCAATCCATACCCAATATTATTTCATAAGCATCCAACTCAGGAACTACTAAATCCCACATCAAATCAACCCCATTGACAACTATACAACATGTTCTACAAAATAAAACTAGAAACACTCTTTTTCCAAGAGGTGTTTGATGTTTCAAAATATATGGAATCATTTCCATAGTTAAAGCTAGTAGTTCAATGATACAAGTAGTGATAAAAGAATACGAAGTACCCATATTAAAAAACACATTAATAATGGTATAATTTAATGGAATCAAACCTCACACCATGGACACTATCGACTTACCATCCAAAACCACCTACTATGCTTCAATAAGATGCTTCCATTACACACTCTACTCTTGGTTTCCTTTCTGTGTAGTCATGGTAATCTTGGAATAACCATGAATCACATTGATCTTCTGATGAGGGGTATGCTACTGCCTCCACCCTATAGAGGCATAAGACATCTATGATCTCTTACGAGTGTAACAAACACCCGACCTTAGATAATTCTTAAAATATAGATGAAGATTCCTCATCTTCGCACATTTAAAAAACTCTCTAGTTTATGTCATGGAATCCCTCATCATGTGTCCTGTAGAGCCACACTAAAAACATCCCATCTTACTCCAAAGTTTCAGAGGAAGATTCATTGTTCTTGATGTCAGATTCTTAGCCATACTCCCACCATGCAAATAATTGACCCTCTTCTATATGAACACAGTGTTAGAGTTCCCAATATTTCATGGGGGTACCAATATACATCCCCCGCCTTTAGCACACAAAAGATCCTGTTCAGCCATAGATGACCAAATCACAATTTCTGCGTATTATCTAATACACAACACAACTAGTTTAGAATGAATTTCAGGACTCAAACCATCTTTAATGATCTGCACCTTCAACGATGTACTACCTACCACCTTATGTGAAAACCACACAATTTTCACATACTTAGCCACATATTATGTTATCGAGATGTTTTATCTCTTCAGGAAATCAAAATATGTTGTGTGCTGAATTCTAGATGTATGCGGGTTGAATAGTTTGTCAAAAAATTCCTCAAATCCCACCCATGTCACACCTTGGGCCATTCTATCTTAGATTTCTATCTCCCACCACTAATGTGAAATATTTTCTAACATGTATGTTGCTAACATCAATTTCAAATCTACAGACATTCCCAAGAATTCAAATATCCTATTCATTCTGTTCTACCACACTTTTACCCTTTCCATATATGAATCTGCAATAAAGATGGGCGGATTCTGCATTTGGAATTGAGACACATAATCCAAATGATTTGGCATTAATTCCTTATTCCCAATTTCAATATCTATAAATTTGCACTATACTCTGCACTAACTGAGTAACATCCTAGATTTGAGCATCGCCCAAGGGTTCCCCATACCTAGTGAGATGCGTGGCCTCAAGTGAATTTCCAAAATGCTATAGGTTTCCTACTAGTAGTGAGGGCCTAGGGTGTGATAGTGGGGAAACTATGCCCTCATCGGCAGAGTAAACATAGTGGAATAAAAATAGTACCAATAGAGGATATATTAATGCCAAAAAAAGTAAACATAAGAAGGGTAAAATTAAATCCAATAGAGGCAACAATATATATATATATATATTTATTTATTTATGATGCATGGAATATGTATCTATGAAATTATCCCATAATGTCACAAATCTGGAATGTAACACAAATTCTAAAGTACAATAGAAGCAAATAAAATCCAGCAACATCGTAATCCTCAGCTTGGTCCCATGATCACCAGTTCCAATAGCAGTCAAGTACCTGATGAAGAAGGGTGCTTTACCTTATCTACACCTACAATAATATTATTTTCTTGGGACCAAAACATGACCCAAATAGGTTGTGAGACTAATCCTAGTATGCAAACTCTAAAAGATTTGTGCCTAACGTTTAGTGAATATATATTGCAGACAATGTGAAAAATAAAGCAATAAACTAGTAAGTACTAAAAAGTAAACAATCCAACAATTTTCAATTACATTCATTTACATTTATTATTCTATCCATTGAAATATTCAAACCTTGGGGTATGTCTTATTCTATATATCCCCTATGAAGGTAACAAAAAGTTGTATCAGTATACTATCTAAAGAAAATAAGTACGATCGAGTCCAAGCTTGTGATTTGTGTTGGCAGACTAATCAAAATCATTCTATTATTTAATAAAGACCCTTTGGGAAAGTATGGAAAATGTAATCCCCTTACTCTATCATAAAATCAATTCATTTAATACCAAAACTCTGGAAATTTATCAGTGTCTAACCCATTAGGTCTATCATAGCACTAACCATTTAAAAATGACCACCTGGGCACCTCTCACATTCAATACCCCTTGGTCAACATAGTATCAATAAATTATAAATGACCAACTGGGCATCTCTCACTGTTTAAACCACTAGGTCAATGACCAACTGGTAGATCTCACATTCAATACCCCTATGTGCACATAATAGAAAAACATTAATAAATGGACCTACCTCAGGAAGAAATCAAAATAAAATTTCTCTTGTCAAAAATCCACAATGCCTATCACATGCATTTCATATAATTAGTAACTCCATCCTAACAAAACAAGCCATGGAAAACTAGGCATGCCAATTTGTAATTCTTAACCTAATGACCATAAACATTCAATTAAGTGAGATGAACCTATAAAGTTTCCCAAAAACAAGGTATCTAACAGTACGCATTTGAAACAACCCTTTATCAATCAACATAACCATAATAGGTAATTAAAATATTTTGATTCCAAAACAGTCAATACCCCAAACATAGGTATGTTGAACTTTTTCAAATATAATCCAAAGATGAACAATGAAAGGCACAAAACACCTACCTTGATATTTTATGATTGGTATCCTTGAATGTTGTACCTTTAACCATCATATATCTATGTAGATCTACAAAAGTGAAAAAACACACAACCTTGAATAACTCACATGAGAGGAGGAATTAGGTAGAAAAGCTCCTAATGTTTTGAGAACTCCCTGGTGGGATTCCTACACACATAATGACATATCAATAGGAACTCGAACTATTAATCTAGGGTTCAATATTTATTTTTGGTTCCCGAGTGCTCTTGTATGATAGTTGGGAAGAATAAGCCAGTTCTGGAAATGAGACGCAACCCTAATCTAATATATCATATGAAAATAAAACTACATGGAATGTTCATTGAATGTGCACACCATGTTGCAGCCTTAAGCAACCCCTGACTTAACTGGTCTTTCGGTTCATCACACAACCAAGTACACATCCATTACATGACCATGACATGGCTTTATGTGACAATCGGGTACACGGCGTGTACTCATACATACACGACATGCACTTAGAAAAACCCCATTTCTTCTTTTTATCATGAAACAAACCTGAAAAAAAGATACATATCTGAAATTTAAATATGGGTTCTTACCAAATTCCCCATGTAATGAAATTCATCCTAAATTATTCCTTCAAATGGTGGTGATGAAGAATATGCAAACAACTCTGGCCACTGTGATCGCACCTCAGCCTCCCTCTCCAATGTCTCATCCTGTACCCACCGGTTCTTCCACAGAACCCATTCCAAATAAATATAATGGCCAAAGAGAACCTTCTTATTGAGACACACAATCATAATAGGGTTCTCCCAAAAGGATGCATCAACCTCTAACTCAACCTCGTCTTGTTGAAAAACATGATACGGGTCTGAAAAGTAAAATTTTAGCTGAGAAACATAGAAGAATTCGTGCATATCCTGGTATCTCTGTGGTAACTAAAACTGATAAGCAACCATCCTTAATCTCTTTAAAACCATAAACGGCATGACATATCTTAGTTAAAGCTTCCCCTATCTCATAATCCTCATGTGTACCACCCTTAGTGTGAAATGTAAGAAAACATAATCTCCAACCTCATCCTCCAGAGGTCATCTCCATCAATCAACATATGATTTATGGAGAGATTGTATAGTAGCCATCCTCTTCTGAATCAACTCTACATTCACAGTGGTATACTGGAAAAGATGATGTTTAATCATAGCTTCCACTCCTGCCTCCAGCCAATAGAGGGGTGATAGACATGACCTGCCGTACAAATCCTCTTAATGTGTCTTCTGAATCGTCGACATAAAAATATTATTGTAGTAATATTCCTACTCGGGGTATGTGTGTCTCCCAAGAGCCCCCAAAATCTAGGATTCATGCAGGAAGAAGGTCCTCCATATCCTACATCGTGCGCTCGGACATGGAATTTTTTTTGATGGATAGTTGTACTCAAGAGTAACTATGTACCCAAAGCCCTCTATATCCCTTTCCGGACACATGAAGTAAATTGGACATCCCTATCTATGACGATAGAGTGTAGAACCCCATGCAAATGTACTATCTATAAGATGAAAAAATTTCCAAACTCATCAACACTGAAGGTTTCCTTGATTAGTAGGAAATGTGTAATATTCATGAGTCTGTCAACAACCCATAAAACATCATTTTTAATGGAAGCCTTGGTAAGACCATCATGAAATCCATCGCGACATCATTCCAATTCCACTCAAGAAGTGGTAACAAATATAAAAATGCTTCCAGTCACTGATTCTCTACCTTCACATACTGTTAGGTGGATCATATCATAGAAAAACCTAAAACGTCCCCCGTTATGACTAGCCACCAATACTGCTGATGTAAATTGTGATACATCATGGTGTCACTATGATGAATTTCCTATACAAAGGCATGATAATATCACAAAAACTCCTCACGTATGTTTGATGTCACCCATATTCACACATGTAAATGTAAAACCTCATCCTCACTTATAGTCCATCTTTTTGCAGGCTCCTCGCTTGACACACACTCCCTTAGGACTAGTCCTTCGGAATCTAATAGATGCGTCCTTTTCACTCGATCTAGTAGTGTAGAGATAATAGATATAGAAGAGAGGAACATCTTCCCTTGTTTTCCATGCACCTATAAATGTATCTTTGAAAACATATCCATAAACTGCCACTCACTACTTTCTTTCTAAAAAACATGTATCTGAGTCCCACTTCTCAATGCATCATCCAATACGTCGGTGATCATAGGTGCATTGTCAAGATCAATTTCAAAGGATTGAATGTACTCAACTCATCGTCACTATATCAAATTTAGATCATGCTGAGTAAAGATATACTTGAGGTTTTTTTTGTAAGATAAAACCAAAAAATCCTCTCTCAAAATATATTGTCTCTTGCAGAGTAAAGCATGATGAACTACATCTAACTCGAGATCATGTGTCAAGTAATTTATTTCATCTGGCATCAACTTCCAAGACCCGTATTCACTGACTCGTTCCCCCTATATAAGAATGTCTCCTAGCCAAATACCTGATTCTATGTTATAAAAAGTTTAACTCTTTCTAGGCTCTAGAAAAATCACCATCGGGGATGAAGTCAATCTCCCATTCACCTACACAATGGTTGAATAGAAGTAATCTCTCCACAAGTACTTCGCACCCTTCTTTGTCAGGAACTTTAGCGGCTCTACTAAGCAATAAATATCCCTAAAAACGTTTATATAGTAACCAACATGCCCTAAAAAACATTGTACCTCAATGATGCTCTTTGACTGATCCAAAAAAACTATTACTCTCTCATTATCTCGGTCAATTAATAATTATGTCTCTGATATAACATGACCCATGAAATGAATCTACTCCATCCAAAAGTGGAATTTTGAGTGATGGAATATAACTAATTCTCTTCCATTCTACTCAATTGAATCTCAATATATTTTTCATGGTAATCTCGAGTGTTAGAGTACACCAATATATCACCCACGAAGACTACCACAAATGACTCTAGGTTTGTATGGAACACTCATTTCATTAGTTCCATGAAAACTAATGGTGTGTTTGTGAAATATAATGATATAACAAAATACTTTTATAGACCATACCTACTCCATATGGATATAAGAGGTATATATGATGGTCTAACACCAAATTCTTTTATAGACCATACCAATTTCCCCTCAGCAAGGTAAATTGGCTCTTTATCGTCAACTAAATCTTCTTATGATAATCCACACAACATCTGAGGGTACCATCATCCATTATTGAAAAAAGGCTTGGTGAGCCCCAAGGAGAAGTAATGGGTCATATGAACCCCTGTTCCTGAAATTCCTCTAACAGCTTTATGAGCTCTTGTATCTCTCATGTAGCCATCATATTAAGAGGAATGGACACTGATTCTTCTCCTGGAACAATATCAAATGATAAATCTACCGCTCTCTAAGAATATAATCCTGAAAATTCATCTATTAAGACATTATTAAAATGATCAACAACTAGAGGAATGTCCATTTTTGATGTCACCCAGACATTTAGATACAAACTAGCAATATGAGTCGTAATTCCTCCCAATCCATGATGCTCTAGTCTAGCTTTGCTCGCCTGTACATACCATTTACCATTTTTTAGAAACTTCCAACCATCTAGTGATTTGAAACTCAAATTTCGGCGATATCAAAAAAAAATTCATATAAATTGACAACCTAGTCTATTCAGATAATGAAATCAATGATTTTAGTTTCTAATACATATAGGCCCTTCAAGAAGTGACACAAACAAACCTCAAGAAGGAAATACTTTCCCTGATGTAGACTAGCCATCCTAATCCCCAACGGAGTGTCCTTCATCATAACAACATTAGAAGAAATGATATAGAGCCTAATGATCTACATAATGACATCAAATACAAATCAATGGGATTCCACTATATTGAAATGAGAGGTATCTAAAATCGAGGAAACTAGAACCATACCACTAACAGTAGAGGGTCTGGGAACTTACCCAAGATGGGCCTATTCCATCACAAAATTATGACCTAAACCACAAACTTGTGACCCTTCCTGGCTACCCTAAGTTGGTCCACCCTTCTATCACTGAGAACATGTCGTCAAGCAAGAATGGTTGTGACCACCTCTGTGGCATGAAGAACCCCAAATATTTGAATATAGAGGATCTTTTCTTCTTAATCCTGAACATGGAATAATTATAGATCCCCCTCACTCTTTTCTAGGGTAATTTTCTTGCAAAAACTCTTAATATCACCCATCTTACCACACATCAGCACTTAACTGTGTCTCCTGTGAAATATCATCTCGTGTTCCCACTCCATCCGACTGGTATCACACCACTTAGCTACCCAAATATACATCCTATAAGAGTTTCTTATAGTGCTTCATGATATCAGTTAAAGGAGTAACAATCCTGGATGTTAAACTGCTTGAGCTCATAGCTCGTTACTCCATCAGATTTCCCTTGATAATCATCACCTTATTTACTATAAGTTCACAAAATTGAACTTGAAATCAATCAACTGTGATCAGATGTCAGACCCGATACCATCATCAAATCTTCTACCCAACGATAACTCATCACCTACAAAAACACGTGTGATGTGATGAAGCTCAGTATAACAAGACAAATAAACCATCACAGAAAGAGCACCCTACTCCAAATGCATGAACTCCATAGCTCAATAAACACATAACGCCTTGGGGTAGAAGTAATCATAGAAGGTCCTATGAAATTCTTACCAAGCCATAACTAATGATGTCCCACTTATGAGATAACATCATGCCATCTAATAGTGGAATCACGTAGTATGTGTGTTTTGAGCTTCACCGTCCACTCAGAAGGCATATCCAGATGCTCGACAATAGAATGCATGGTCTCTAACCATGACACTTCAGCCTATGGTCCTCCATCCCCTGAAAAAGTGGGAGGATTCATCTTCTGGAGCTCCAATGTGAACTATGCCATCATCAGTGTAGGATGTGGTACTCTCTGAGAGGTCTATATCATCCTCATAATGACTTCACATAACTATGAATCAACACCTACAACCGGTATAATAGTTGTTTCCAAGACGGGATCAATGGTAGGATCTTCTGGTAGTCCTCGATATACAATTTTTAGTGTCTGATCATCGCACTGTACCTGGAATACAACCGAATGACGTCTTGGTGGCACGACTATGCAAGGTCAAACACACACGTCAGTTTATTATTATCATGGTCTGCAACATAGAAGATGAAGAACAAAATAGTAGATGGAATGAATTATTTTTTTACAAAATATGGTTACACTAAATGTAGAAACACTGCATGGAGTGTTTCCTTTATGCCTTAACATGGGAATGCACCTTATCCATCCTGTTCGTGTAACAACCCAAACACATGACGTTTTCCTTCTAGGAAATAGAATATACTTGAATATTCTACCATTAATAATTTATTTAACATGTATATAAATACAAGGTTCTCTCCTGGTGTAACAACACAAAACTTTCACAATCTAGATATGGTGTGTACCTTCTTTGTTTCATCCACCAGTGTCGTTAGTCACACTGCTAGATACATGGTAATTCATTGCACATAATGTACTTGCAGTACATGACATATTCTACCATGAATTTTTTTACCCCGTGTATCTACACACATGGTCATTCACATGGTAAAAAACTATAAACATTGTAAAAATAGTACACGATGATTACTTGGGAAAATTTAGGTCTTCCAAAACAAATGAACACATTGCTTGTGTTCAAAACATCACATGCCATGTTTTCTGGGTTTCCAGATAGTAAGCCTCTGAAACATCTATGGAACCCTTAAAAACAATTTTTTTTTTCAAGGAGTTATATGTTCTAATCTATTGGAGCCCAGACACCACTCAATATAATTATTTACCTCCTTATTCATATGATAAATTTCCAGAATTGAATTATAATTGACACATGATCCACCAAATTCTAATCCAAGAGGGCTCATAACACCTTGGGGACCAAAGCATGGCGTCCATTCATAAAAAAACATTACATATACTACATATACTAATAAACTATCAAAATAGTTGGTATTTATATCATGAAATCTATCAAAGCTACATGAATATCTTGAACAACATCTATCATAATAGCATGAAATTAGTAATTCACCCCAAATGGCATGAGAATAATGCATGAAATGTGATCTATAGAATGTACCTATATGAAGCATGAGATGAAATACCCTAATCTCATCCAGTTGCAACAGAAATAGAACCACATTGAAATCAATCATAACATCATAACATCAGTGAATCACCCAATTGTGAAATCAAATTAACTTTAGAAAATGAAAAACATATAAATTGAAATATTCAAGGTAACATGGTTATCCCTATACATGGGTTGGCTACTCCCAATCACAGCTTATTACCAAATTTGTATTCATTCATATCCGAGTCTGTTAGATCCAAATAGTACAACATGGAAGAAAATAACCTCCTGTGATACCACTTTGTAACATCTCAAATCCGTTTTGCACCCAAGGGTGCCATTTACCTGGATGGGCACAAGTCCTCAAGCACATTTCCCCAAAAACCACAGGTTTTCGACTAGAATCAAGAGAATAGGGTGTGATTTTGGGGAAAATATTCTATTATTGGTAGATTAAACATAGTGGGAAACAAATAGTAATCATAGTTGAATCAGTAATACCAACAAAATTAAAAAAGAAAATGGAAGGTAAATCCAACTGGGCACACAATATATATATATTATGAATGAAATATGTACCTAAGAAAGAATCCAAAAAAGTTACCATTATTGAAATCAATATAGAAAAATATCTACAATTAAAACATGCATTATCTTGTTGCATCGCATTCCTTAGCAGGCTCCCATACACTCTAGCTCCAATGAAAATCATGTTTCTGATGAAAAATTTGCACTTTATCTTTTCTAGAACTACTATAATATAATTCTCTGCAGTCCCAAAAAAGACCCCGACAGGGCGTGAGACTAATCTGAGGATGAAACCAACAAAAAATAAATGAATAAATGTAACTTAATATATATATATCAGGTAATATGAAAAATGAACCAATAAATTAGGAAGTACTCAGATGTAATAAATCATATAGTTTTCAATTACATTAATTAAAATTTAATATTAAATCCATTCAAACATGAAAACCTTGGGATCTATACTATTCTTTGTATTACCTATGAAAGTAACAAACAAATGTCTCAAAATACTATCAAAACAAAATATTCAAGATATAGTCTAGGCTTGATCATTGCACTAGATGATTTATCACGATATTTTAATTATTCAATATTGACCCTTTTTGAATGTTCTCATATTATAATCCTCATGGTCAAACATAACAAAATTTTATTTAATAAATACCCAATCTGAAGCTCTCATGATCTAACCCATTTAGTCTAACATAACATTAGTCATTTACAAACAACCACCTGGGCAGTTGTCACAGTTAATACCCCTTGGTCAACATAGAATCAATATATTATAAATGACCACCTGGGAATCTCATATGGTCTAAACCCCTAAGTCGATGACATATCAGAAGATCTCATAGTCAACACCCCTGGTCAACTTAGCAGAAAAACATAAATAAATGGACCTACATCGACATGATATCACTATAAAATTACCCTTGGTCCGACTTCCACAATGTATATAATAGGCAACTTATGTAATAAGTAACTCCACCCTAACCAAAAATGGCTTGGAAAACAAGGCAAGCCTAATAGGTATTCTAAACCAAATGGCCATAAATAATCACTAAATGGAAACACTGTAACAGCCCAAGAATTTATGAAAAATATTCTTTTTAATTTCACTAATGTCTTGTGTTGTACGCAACACAAAAAGGAGCTTGCACAACACGCATCCTTGACTTGCCTTGCATTACACGCAATCGCAACCTTCCTCGATAGCGTGTGTAGTACGTAATACTGAGTTTCACGAAACAACGATATGCTATTAAAATATTATTAAAACTAGCAGTTATGAATAGTAATAACCACTTTTTAAATTTTAGAAATTTTAGCTCTCAAAATGGACTTCATTTTTGGATTCGGAATATCGAATTTAGCCTAAGGTGAAATTTTGGTACTTTTCGGATAACTTTCATATTCTGATGAATAGGGAAAATTACTAGATTATAATTAAAAACAACTTTTTTAATCGAAATAATTAATAGTGATAAATCATTAAATTGAGTGGTTTTAAAGTATATTTAGAATATATTTTTACAATTTAATACAATGTTGGTCATTGGATGTAATTTCACATTTAAACCAGACATAAACAAGTGTCAATCTTTTGATAGATATTGTTTCTTAAAAACACGCTATTTGTTTTAACAGCGGGATTTAATTATAAAATTAATTAATGCAACTTCTATGTTATGAATTTGGTAAAATAGACTTCATTTTTGAATTCGGAATATGAAATATAGCTTAGGATGAAATTTTGACATTGTTCTGAAAAACATCAATTTTTGATGAATAGTGAAACTACTAAGTGGTAGTTAAAAAACTGAACTTTTCATAAAACTTAATTTTACCGCTTCTGTGAATGGAATTTCAAAAATCCGAGAGACACGGTTGATGTCAGTAAGTAAAATGTGGTTCAATGAGATGAAAATAATTTTTGGTGAATAGTAACTTTTTACTTTTATTTACCACGGTTAATAGTAAATAGGGTAACTAAGGGTAAATATGATATTACTATTACTCTAACACATGTCCTAATTCTATTGGATAAGTGTAATTCGACCAAAAACAACCTTATGAATAAAATATGACCATTTAGGCCCACTTGGATTAGATTACGACATTTATTATTAATTTATTTAAAGAAGGGTTAAAATAGTTAAAATCAAAGTTTAATAAGTAAATCATTTTTAATATGGGGTTATACATAAGATAAATTCGGTTATAAATATTCATTAGAAAGCTAAAACGATTTACTACATAATTGTATTTTATTTGTAATTTTTAGACATTAAATAATTTAATTTATTTATGATACAATGATGATGCAGTAATTATCTTATTAATGAAATATTGACATAATTGATGTTATAAACACCAAAATAAATGTAATTTGAGACTTTTTATGAATTACACTAATTTTCTAGGTTACTATGATATATTAATGTTGATTTAATAAACTTGGTTCGAACATATAATTCTGTTATGACTTTCACAAAAATCATATATCAAATAGTATCAAAATTGACACAAAATAGTTTTTAAATCAAATATTATATTATTAATTGTTATTTTATTCCTAAAAATCTAAGGTTCGGCCAAATGACTTAGATAAGGATATATATATTAATAATAAATAATTTGGGGTTAGTTTGTCATGTTATAGTAAGTGTATTAACCATATAGTGAATGAGAACAAAAAGACACGGTAAAAGGTAATTATTTAACTTAGAGTTAAATCTAATTGATAAGGTTACAATAATTCCATAAACTTGTCTAAATCATATTGGTTGATAGGATTTCGACTCATCCCCACCTTATCTTCTAAATAAGACCCTTTGGAACCATTATAAACCGATTTTGACTTTAATATAAAATAATATTTTGAGATTTCCTAAGGTGCCCCTCTCCTCCCTTATAAAAGGGCACCTCCTCCCCCTCCTCCTCACACCAATTTGAGCACTCAAGCTCGGCCAAACCCTGCCAAAATCCCTTCTCCACTTCCCTAGAATAATCCTAGAGGTTCTGGTCTTCTTCAAAGACCAATCTTAGTTCCCTAAGTGAAGGATTCAAAGAGGCGTTTCAAAGAAGAGGTAATATCCATTACCGATCTTTTCAATTTCTTTCTTCTTCAACTTCTCCTTCTTTTGTTGTTTCATGATAAAGTAATAACATCAGTATTTATTATATACTGATATGTTATTATAAATATGAAACAACTCTAATTAACCTTCTATCCATCCTACGGAAAAACGAAATCACCGCGCGTGCGTACTTACGGAATACCGTCTCCACGCCGTGGTGTAATCTATTTTCCACCACCACCTTACATGGATGGGTATAATGGTGTAAAGAATAACTATACATAGTTATTACTACATCATATTTATTCTGATACATTGTATAATCCACTCCAATACAATTCAATATTTATGGAAATGATATCATCGCTCGTGCGTACGTACGGACTACCGTCTCCACGACGCGATGAGATTCATTCAACATGTTAACCATTTAAGAATGATTATAAAGTATATATAAGAAATAATAATGAAATATATGACATTATAAATCTACTGGATTTATGTATATATATATATATATATATATGTATGTCATCTACTTACTTCCATTCAAGACAATAAGGAAAGGAAAACAACGTTCATGCGTACGTACGGACTACCGTCTCCATGAACGGTGTTTTTCATTTCATTTATCTTTCTATTATATATATATATACTGAATATATATATTATATAAATCATATTTTATATTCTTGAAGTAAGTAAATCATGATATAAGTAATAATAATGTCATGAACAACAAGTCAAAACACCTACGATAAATGAAACGATTTTACCCAAAACGCTTCTTTAACATGGAATTTACAAAAGAACGGGTAATATAATGTCATAAGTGAACCATATATTATATCATAACAATGAATATGATTCTGTGATAAGTCAATGACATTATTTAAATCATTATACAGGAGGTTTGGACACATACGAAGCAAATCAGACCTAAGGTAAGGGAAATATTACAATCTCATTTTTATCCGAGATTGTTTATACATTGGTATCTACTGGGGTGTATTTTATCATCGACATCTATGTTTCCTCAATATGTAATGTTATTTCCATCCACATACAATTGTTTAAATCCAATTTTACCCTTTGGTGAGTTTTTAGTAAAAGATATGAAAGGAATCTTTTGTCGTTTTTCGTATGAGGTACTTTTTGACTTCTTCGACAAAAGTACAAAGAATGTTTTTTTTAACTTATACGGCATGAACGGATTTTTACGGTTTCATAATGCCTCATTTTCAAGAAGCTTCCTCTACAAGATTGCATGATTATTTTCAACAAAAACCCTTTATCTTTTAAAATTGCATTGAATTTTGTGAAAAGAAAATGATTTTAAAGAAGAAAGGATATTTTCCTCCAGAATTCATTTCAAGTGTTTTGTCAAAACTATTTTTCATCTAAGATGAAATTATTTCATATGGGTATGTTTCAAGTAAAATGCCTCTATGATTTAAATGGTTTCAATTTTCTTATGATGAAATGATATCAATTGTTTATGGATTATTTTATGATGGAATGATGTTTAAGAATCCCATTTTATTTCATGGGTTATGCTATGATGTATGGTTTATGATTTTGTGGCACACATAAGAATGGTATCATTATGAGATGGGTGGGACCTATATCTCCCTTCAATGCATTGGTTAAAGATTTTATATCTCATGAGATAGACATGGCTGGAATGGTAGGTTATACCGGTTCAGTGAAACAGGACTGAAACGAGGGTTACCCGATTCAGAAAGGGACTTTGTCCACTAAGATAGTCTTGGCAATGAGTCTTGACTAACAAGAAATGATTCTATATGATTATGTGTGAATGCCACAAAGTTTCATGTTTTAAGTTATGATTATTTTGATTACATTTCACTACCATGATTTATCCCATGTTATGAAATTATGCTCTCTTTTGCAGGTTATGATTTCCAAAATGTTATGTTCTTATGAATACGATGTGATTGATATTTCTTTTGTTTACCCTTACTGAGCATTTGAGCTCACCATTTTATGTTTTCTTTTCCCCAGGATATAAAGAAAGGTTTTAGGTAAAAAAAAAGATCTTTATGGGAGATGTTGAAGATCTTTCACCACGATTAGAAGATTTTATTCCGAGTTTCCAAAGACACTAAACTATTACGATCCTTGTGTGTGTGTTTTTGTTATGTACAAAGTATTCCGCAAAAGTAATGTAAAGTCCACGTAAGTCAGGCTTCGGGTCTCTACAGTTGGTATCAGAGGAAAGGTTTAGTCAACCTTTGGAAACTAGGATGCGAAAACGTTAGTGAGATCCCTAGAGATATTTCTAAGGTATTTTTAGGGATGTCCCTAAGGTTAAGTATACGTATAGGTTATAGTACTAGAATTACGCTAACGATCATAGAATTAAACCTAAGATGTTAGATATTAAAGGTACCCCCCCTTTATTATGTTGTTTTCCCTAGCATGATTTTTGCCTCTCACACTATTCTTTTTGGGTTTTAGATGATGGCTGGAACCCGAAGGAACCGTGTTGATCAATGCAATGGACAATGCAATGATTGCCCACCTGAACAAACAAATGTTATGGGAGATGGAGTGCAAAATCTTATTGCTATACTTACACAAGATATGAATCATTCTGGACTTCCAAATGAGCAGAGAAGGGAACAATATTCTATTGAGTCCTTTATGAGGCAACGTCCACCTTCTTTCAGTGGGACTTCCGATCCACTTGTTGCTGAACAATGGATCAGTACCACTGAAAAGATATTTTCAGTTCTTCAATGTTCTGAACATGATAAAGTCATCTTAGCAGTATATCGTTTGGAAGGTGAAGCTGATCAATGGTGGAATCTTATCAAGAATACGAGGCCAAGAGATGAAATTGAGTCCATGGAATGGGACGAGTTCAAGAACTTGTTTTTCAGTAAGTACTTCCCTCGTATTCTTCGAACAAAGATGGAAAAGGAGTTTCTTGAGCTGAAGTAGAAGGATGATGAATCTGTTGGTATATACGAAGCGAATTTTACAAGACTTGCAAGGTATGCATCTGGAATTATCATCCAACCTGAAAGTAAAGTTGATCGATTTTTCAGTGGCTTAAAACCAAGTATTCGAAGGGCATTAGCTATAAGAGACTTTAGTAGCTATGAAGAAATTGTGCGTTGTGCTATCAAGGTAGAAATGGAAGTTGGTGTTACATATCCATCTCATGGTTTTGACAAGAAACGAAAGATGGAGTTCAAGGAGAAATCTCAGAATAATGGTGGAAAGAAGATGAATGTTTCCTTATGCTCAAAGTGTGGAAAGAAGCATGGTGGAGATTGTCTTAAAGGGACTAGAAAATGTTTTATGTGTGGAAAAGAAGGTCATCGAGCAGCTGAGTGTCGAAGTAATGGAAAAAGGGTTTCTAATGATGTGAATAAATCAAACACTATAGAGAACGCACCACCAACACTTCAATGCTTCAAGTGCAAGGAGATGGGACATTATGCCAATAAATTCCCTAATCCAAGGGTTAGTGATGATAGACATGAGCAACAACTTAAGGCAAAGGACAAAGGGAAGTCACATGCGATCACAATTGGCGATGTTGAATATGACAACGATGTGGTGGAATGATTAAGTGTTTATGTAATGGGATTCCAAAATAATGTTGTATCATGGAGTATTGGAATATCTATGTATTGGTCTAATGTGGTATTAAAAGTGATTGAGATATTTTTGGAAATAAGATGATATGCGCATAATGAAGGGAAAACGAGAAAATTAAATGTTTAACAGTATTCATGAGATTATGATTGATATAAGGACTAAGTGACATCATGGTTTGAGTATATAGAATTTCAAGGATTTTTGTATATGGAAAGTGTTAACTTTTAACTGCATTCAAGTTTTCACTATGGTTCAATGGGTATTCAAGAGAGTACAAGATTAAGGCCTTTGAATGTTTGGAATGTGACCAATAAGATATATCTTATGATATATGGGGATCAATGATGGTATTAAATCTCTGAGAGTGGACAACAGTATTATGGATAAGCCTAAAGATTGGAATGAATTATGTTAACCATAAGTATTTATTGTTTATGGATAGAAGTTTTTTTCGATATTATTGATGGGATGTTATAGTAATATAGTTTTAGAAAAAGGACAACCTGCAGGACGGGCGACAACCCATCGCGTCGGACAAGGCTGTGGGAATCGAACCCACAACCGAAGTGCGACTGGCCTTTATCACCTACCACTGGCCTACAGGAAGTCCCTTTTTAGTAGAAACTAGTTTTATTTTATTAAGCGATATGATATACAAAGTATAAGTTCATTTTTGGAACCATATACGATTAATCTAACCATAAGATGAACTTATAACTTTTCGAACCTTTTGTTTGAGACAGATGGAATGACCCGTCATTCTATCACATGATCTGCTAACACTTCACGAATAACAAATTCAACTTCATTTATTTAAGAGATGAAGTAGAAATTGTTCAAGGCACGAACAACAGCGAGATTGTACCAAAATAAAATAAGTATTTATTCTAATTCATACTCTTCAACTTTAGGGAAACGATCTTGAAAACCAAAAATGTTGTCCTGGTGATCTTATACCTGATGAATCGGATGGTACCTTAGATTGTCACAAATTTATGGATTTGTGATTACTGGATTTTCCATAGCCATGTTCTCTACCACTCTCCATCAGAACATGATGGTTAGATTTTTCTTCCATATCCATATTTTCACCTATGTGGAAACCTAGTGATTAGTTTATTTGGGTAACCATTACGTTTCATACTTTAGTTTTTAAAGATTGGTTTTGGTATTCCTTTTTACGATGTGGGTTTCTATTAAAGAAACTTTCTAATAGTAAATCATTTATAACCCTGACGAATTTCGAGGGCGAAATTCATTTTAATGGGGGTAGAATGTAACAGCCCAAGAATTTATGAAAAATATTCTTTTTAATTTCACTAATGTCTTGTGTTGTACGCAACACAAAAAGGAGCTTGCACAACACGCATCCTTGACTTGCCTTTCATTACACGCAATCACAACCTTCCTCGATAGCGTATGTAGTACGTAATACTGAGTTTCACGAAACAACGATATGCTATTAAAATATTATTAAAACTAGCCGTTATGAATAGTAATAACCACTTTTTAAATTTTAGAAATTTTAGCTCTCAAAATGGACTTCATTTTTGGATTCGGAATATCGAATTTAGCCTAAGGTGAAATTTTGGTACTTTTCGGATAACTTTCATATTCAGATGAATAGTGAAAATTACTAGATTATAATTAAAAAAAACTTTTTTAATCGAAATAATTAATAGTGATAAATCATTAAATTGAGTGGTTTTAAAGTATATTTAGAATATATTTTTACAATTTAATACAATGTTGGTCATTGGATGTAATTTCACATTTAAACCAGACATAAACAAGTGTCAATCTTTTGATAGATATTGTTTCTTAAAAACACGCTATTTGTTTTAACAGCAGGATTTAATTATAAAATTAATTAATGCAACTTCTATGTTATGAATTTGGTAAAATAGACTTCATTTTTGAATTCGGAATATGAAATATAGCTTAGGATGAAATTTTCACATTGTTCTGAAAAACATCAATTTTTGATGAATAGTGAAACTACTAAGTGGTAGTTAAAAAACTGAACTTTTCCATAAAACATAATTTTACCGCTTCTGTGAATGGAATTTCAAAAATCCGAGAGACACGGTTGATGTCAGTAAGTAAAATGTGGTTCAATGAGATGAAAATAATTTTTGGTGAATAGTAACTTTTTACTTTTATTTACCACGGTTAATAGTAAATAGGGTAACTAAGGGTAAATATGATATTACTATTACCCTAACACATGTCCTAATTCTATTGGATAAGTGTAATTCGACCAAAAACAACCTTATAAATAAAATATGACCATTTAGGCCGACTTGGATTAGATTAGGACATTTATTATTAATTTATTTAAAGAAGGGTTAAAATAGTTAAAATCAAAGTTTAATAAGTAAAGCATTTTTAATATGGGGTTATACATAAGATAAATTCGATTATAAATATTCATTAGAAAGCTAAAAATATTTCCTACATAATGGTATTTTATTTGTAATTTTTAGACATTAAATAATTTAATTTATTTATGATACAATGATGATGCAGTAATTATCTTATTAATGAAATATTGACATAATTGATTTTATAAACACCAAAATAAATGTAATTTGAGACTTTTTATAAATTACACTAATTTTGTATGTTACTATGATATATTAATGTTGATTTAGTCAACTTGGTTAGAACATATAATTCTGTTATGACTTTCACAAAAATCATATATCAAATAGTGTCAAAATTGACACAAAATAGTTTTTAAATCAAATATTATATTATTAATTGTTATTTTATTCCTAAAAATCTAAGGTTCGCCCAAATTACTTAGATAAGGATATATATATTAATAATAAACAATTTGGGGTTCGTTTGTCATGTTATAGTAAGTGTATTAACCATATAGTGAAAGAAAACAAAAAGACACGGTAAAAGTTAAATTATTTAACTTAGAGTTAAATCTAATTGATAAGGTTAAAATAATTCCCTAAACTTGTCTAAATCCTATTGGTTGATAGGATTTCGACCCATCCCCACCTTAGCTTCGAAATAAGACCCCTTCGAACCATTATAAACCGATTTTGACTTTAATATAAAATAATATTTTGAGATTTCCTAAGGTGCCCCTCTCCTCCCTTATAAAAGGGCACCTCCTCCCCCTCCTCCTCACACCAATTTGAGCATTCAAGCTCGGCCAAACCCTGCCAAAATCCCTTCTCCACTTCCCTAGAATAATCCTAGAGGTTCTGGTCCTCTTCAAAGACCAATCTTAGTTCCCTAAGTGAAGGATTCAAAGAGGCGTTTCAAAGAAGAGGTAATATCCATTACCGATCTTTTCAATTTCTTTCTTCTTCAACTTCTCCTTCTTTTGTTGTTTCATGATAAAGTAATATCATCAGTATTTCTTATATACTGATATGTTATTATAAATATGAAACAACTCTAATTAACCTTCTATCCATCCTACGGAAAAAGGAAATCACCGCGCGTGCGTACGTACGGAATACCGTCTCCACGCCGTGGTGTAATCTATTTTCCACCACCACCTTACATGGATGGGTATAATGGTGTAAAGAATAACTATACATAGTTATTAAAACATCATATTGATTCTGATATATTGTATAATCCACTCCAATTCAATTCAATATTTATGGAAATGATATCATCGCTCGTGCGTACGTACGGACTACCGTCTCCACGACGCGATGAGATTCATTCAACATGTTAACCATTTAAGAATGATTATAAAGTATATATAAGAAATAATAATGAAATATATGACATTATAAAGCTACTGGATTTATGTATATATATATATATATATGTATGTCATCTACTTACTTCCATTCAAGACAATAAGGAAAGGAAAACAGCGTTCATGCGTACGTGCGGACTACCGTCTCCATGAACGGTGTTTTTCATTTCATTTATATATCTATTATATATATATATATACTGAATATATATGATATATAAATCATATTTTATATTCTGGAAGTATGTAAATCATGATATAAGTAATAATAATGTCAAGAACAACAAGTCAAAACACCTACGATAAATGAAACGATTTTACCCAAAACGCTTCTTTAACATGGAATTTACAAAAGAACGGGTAATATAATGTCATAAGTGAACCATATATGATATCATAACAATGAATATGATTCTGTAATAAGTCAATGACATTATTTAAATCATTATACAGGAGGTTTGGACACATACGAAGCAAATCGGACCTAAGGTAAGGGAAATATCACAATCTCATTTTTATCCGAGATTGTTTATACATTGGTATCTACTGGGGTGTATTTTATCATCGACATCTATGTTTCCTCAATATGTAATGTTATTTCCATCCACCTGAAATTGTTTAAATCCAATTTTACCCTTTGGTGAGTTTTTAGTAAAAGATATGAAAGGAATCTTTTGTCGTTTTTCGTACGAGGTACTTTTTGACTTTTTCGACAAAAGTACAAAGAATGTTTTTTAACTTATACGGCATGAACGGATTTTTACGGTTTCATAATGCCTCATTTTCAAGAAGCTTCCTCTACAAGATTGCATGATTATTTTCAACAAAAACCCTTATCTTTTAAAATTGCATTGAATTTTGTGAAAAGAAAATGATTTTAAAGAAGAAAGGATATTTTCCTCAAGAATTCATTTCAAGTGTTTTGTCAAAACTATTTTTCATCTAAGATGAAATTATTTCATATGTATATGTTTCAAGTAAAATGCCTCTATGATTTAAATGGTTTCAATTTTCTTATGATGAAATGATATCAGTTGTTTATGGATTATGTTATGATGGAATGATGTTTAAGAATCCCATTTTATTTCATGGGTTATGCTATGTTGTATGGTTTATGATTTTGTGGCACACATAAGAATGGTATCATTATGAGATGGGTGGGACCTATATCTCCCTCCAATTCATTGGGTTAAGATTTTATATCTCATGAGATAGACATGGCTGGAATGGTAGGTTATACCGGTTCAGTGAAACAGGACTGAAACGAGGGTTACACGATTCAGAAAGGGACTTTGTCCACTAACATAGTCTTGGAAATGAGTCTTGACTAACAAGAAATGATTCTATATGATTATGTGTGAATGCCACAAAGTTTCATGTTTTATGTTATGATTATTGTGATTACATTTCACTACCATGATTTATCCATTGTTATGAAATTATGCTCTCTTTTGCAGGTTATGATTTCCAAAATGTTATGTTCTTATGAATACGATGTGATTGATATTTCTTTTGTTTACCCTTACTGAGCATTTGATCTCACCATTTTATGTTTTCTTTTACCCAGGATATAAAGAAAGGTTTTAGGTAAAAAAAATAAGATCTTTATGGGAGATGTTGAAGATCTTTCACCACGATTAGAATATTTTATTCCGAGTTTCCAAAGACACTAAACTATTACGATCCTTGTGTGTGTGTTTTTGTTATGTACTAAGTATTCCGCAAAAGTAATGTAAAGTCCATGTAATTCAGGCTTCGGGTCTCTACAAACACACCCACTGGGTGTCTCATAAACAATGTATCTAGCCTTATGCATATGTAACTGCCCTTTATTAATCAACAAAACCATAACACCTAATAAACATGGTTTAATTACAAAACATGCAATATCCAAAATTTCGGTATATGAAACTTTTAGAACATATAATCCAAAGAAGAAAAATTAATGCAACAAACCACAAACCTTGATATCTCACAATCGGTATCCATGGACATAGGACATTGAATCATTTTAGATTAGTGTGCATCTATAAAAAGTTTAAAACACACAACCGTGAATATTGGATGAGAGATGAGGAATCCGAATAAAAGGATCTAGGGATTTAGAGAACTCATCGGTGGGATTCCAACTGACCCGATGACATAGCAATCAGGGCATCGACAGAGAATTAGGGGATCTATCATTGTTCTTCATTCCTAAGTTCTATCATTTGAAACATGGGAAGAATATGTTGGTTCTTAACATGAGATGTGACCGCACACTGATATATCAAATAAAAAAACTACATAGTGTGTTCATTAAATATACACGCTATGTATTAGACATAACCAACCCCCAAATTAAGAGGTCTTCTAAGTAATTACACGGCCATGTACTTGGCTGTTACATGGACAGTACATGGTTGTATGCAGCAACTGGGTACACGACGTTTACTCATAAGTACACAGTGTGTATGTAGAAAACCACAATTATTTCTTCTTTTTTTTACTAAAAAAACATGAAAAAAAATATCCATACATGAAATGGAGATCCGGGTTCTTACATTATGTTGGTTCACCTAGGGAACAAGTGAAACCACATTTTCATCGACCTCCTATCGTTTTTCTCTATAACGCCTATCCCGGGCAATTTCTATCCACACAAAAACAACCATAAGTCTTTCTTCCATAGAATGTAAATGATTAAAATATCAAAATAAATTACATAATAACTATCATAATGATGCTTTTCATGATTTCACATTTCCAATGTTTCGCCATTTTTGAAAGAAAATCCTTCTCGTTTTGAATATCGACGCATTTTAAAAATACCACAACCATTCACATTTTAAATCATCATATTTCAATTTATTTTCCATAATTTTTTCCACCAGTCAACATTTTCATAACACAACATATATCATTATACAAAATAAAATATGCATCCTAATGGGAATTCATTTCTACCATGCTTGTCAGGCTCATCTCATTCGCTACACCCATGAGAAAGAGATTTTCAATGTCTATATGTGTCTCAAAAATATATATGTACCCAACTCCCTGGTAACTTGAAGTTCATCATAAAATGGTTATTTATTTTTCTTTCTATTCTATACATTCCATTTTATGACAATCCTATGCCTTTATACCATCCCAACTCAATTAATGGACCAGGAATGAATTTCAATACCAATGCCAACCATTAATTCCAAATGATCGGACAACTGCTTTCACTTGAATATCAGAGATCTATCAAAATGATACCCCTTGTAACATCCTGGACCTTCATCATTGGATTTAGAAGGAGGAGAGATGATTCTAGGCCTTATGTGATGTTCCCAATGTGCCAATGGTTTGTAATTAATGTCGCAGGATTCAAGACTATATTAGGGAAGAATTTTCCCTTTAGATATACCAACCAAGAAAACCATCCATTACCAACAAAACTAATCAATACATGTTAACAAAGAAACATGAACCATATATTACTAAAGGATAACCAAAAAATTCCATAATAATTCCCAAAAACCAATACAACCATCCCAATATAAGATTACCATGTGGAAGACTAAACAAGAGACCCATAGTATACCAAGACACACCCCACTACTCTACACCATTCTCCGTGCTTGATGAACCACGACATCACCAAAGAATCAAAACAAACCACTAGAAAAATGATATTCTTTACTTATGTGTGTCCAGAAATAAAATATCTTAAAAAGTACCCAAGTTCCAATGCAGGGTTGAGTGATAATAATTAGATGAATTTATCCTAATGAATTCCCTACACACACCACTAGGAAAGAACTGTTAGCACATTAATATAAGATATTTTATATAAAAATACCAAATATTTCAATAATTACCAATAATCCAAACACACCCACACCTATCCGCATTTACTAAAAGCATGAAAACAAAGGTAAATTGAACTAACTATTCCATAAGACACCTAAATATTACACATTATCAAAAAAAATTCTATCATGCAAAGAAACTCACAACAAGGAAAGAAAACACAATGGAACATGTAGTCTAAACCCAGTTACTACTTCTCCAATCTAGTGGTAATTCTCACACAATTATCTTTAATGGTGGGCCTTCCATCAACTAACCATACCCTTTTAATATTTGTACTCCACAACCACTTCACAATATTTCAAAACATGATAAAAATTATCCTAATCACAAGTACATTACATCAAGGTCACAACATTATGTCACAACTATATTCAACACAACACTACATTAAGCAGTCCAACAATTCTAACACAATCCACAACAACTGTAGTAAATCACCCATTTATTAAGAACAACCATAAACCATTTTTATATTCCAAAAAAAATTGCAATAAAACAACATCATTATTTAAATTCATATTTCAGAAAACATTTTCGATAATTCAAACAATTATCGATTTTAAAATCAACAATTTAAAATGACCTGTTGAAATCCCTTTCTACAGCACTGCCATCTAACAGAAAAATCCAAAATCATCTATAAATGGGATTTTACCATGTTTCAAACATCATATTCAAAATTAATTTCATGAATAAACTTACTTTTCAATAGGTCATCAATTCTTAGTGATGTGGACTTAATGGAGAACTCAACTACATTTAGGGTTCTGAAAAAATCGACCAACTAGAAAATCACCACAAATCCAAGAAAATTGTCCAACAAAACCACATTACATCCCGTTCCTTATCACCAATAAGAATTAATGTCATAACAAAGTCAAAAAAACCCTTGATCTACATAAAAAAGAATTAGATCATGGAAACCAATATAGAGGAAAGATTAGATATAGAGAATGCCACAAAACACCAAGAGTGGAGACTTACCTGAGATGAACCCCCTTAATACCACTAATAAAACCCTTATATTTTTTCCAAAAAAGGGAAGGATATCCCCTATAACCCTTGATAACAATGAATACGATGTAGGGATAATATCGGAGAATAATTGAGTGAGTTAGGGTAAATCCACACTAACCCTATCTTAAAAAAATATTATTTACTAGAATATATGGATAGAACACACGGTTTGATAGACTATGTGCTAACTGTGGAGATTCTACAATCTGAATAGTAACAAATTGAATTGTTACCTAGGATTCTTGCTTGGTCTCCCCTAACCATGCTCAATCTATGCAACCTTTTAAAGGTATAAAAAATTTTACAAGGCCTTTAAAAACTCTCCCAAACTCTCTGAAACATTTTCCAACAATAATAAACAAATAAAATTCATAAATAAGGGTCATAAACCACAAAGTGGGGGTACAACATTTTATCTTCCTATGTAAATTAAATTGGTATGATGAAATCAAAACTACATGGGAAAAACATTTTTTCACATTCCATTAATAAAATAGTTAGGATATAAAAACATATTATCATTAAATTCTATTTATATAAAAATTATCATATAATAAAAAAGAAAATTTTGTGAAAATATTATTTTTTATAATGAAATAATTGTTTTTTTTAGAAATTCAACATATTTTTTTCAATTCATAATTTCATTATAATCTATTTATAATATATATATGACATGATATTTTTTAATTATTATATAAAAAAATTAAACATCATTACTATTAAGGGCCATTTAATTTAAAATAATAGTTTAGTAATAAAAAATTGTACTCTTGTGTTTAATATTAGTTTGAAACCACGAATTATTTTTTCATTTAAAAAAATATATCATTAAATTAACTTTGATGGCCGATTAAAAGGGGTGAAATATATTTTTCATAGTTATCGGTACATTTTTTCTTTAAAAATAATTTATTTATAAATTTATATAAAAATACGATATTGAAAATTTTTTGTTTCAAATATTTGATTTTTGATTTTATAAAACACATATTTTAAATTTATTTTATAGTACTAAATATAAGTATTCACCACATAATAAAATATAAATAAATATTTTATTATAATATTCAAATAATTTTATATCATTTTGATAAATAAAAAATATTTTATTAAACTCATTTTTTTTGAATAACCATAATGATTTTTTTATAGAAATGAAAAAAATTAATATCTCTAAAACAATTTTAAAAAAAATCTTTCCCATTTTATATTTAAAATTAATGAAATTTTCATATAAGTAAATAATCCTACTTAATTTTTTGCATTAAATTAAACTATTTTTCCTTTAACACTAAATTAATATTTCATAAAATGATCATGGATGTCTATCAGAGTTTTGAATTTTTTTTAACAAATTCCATTATCATATTATGGTATTTTATCGGAGATATGATTTTAAAATTTTGAAAATGTTTTTCAATGTAAAATAACATGACAATTTTTTCAAATGATTGAAAATTATATCATTTTTTTAAAATTATAAATCTTGAATGGAATTGAAAAAATAGGATCATTATTACTTTTATTTTTTTTATTTTTGGGATTAATTGTTAATCCATATGTTTATATTTGTAATCAATTTAAAAAAATGATAATTTGCTTATAAATATAATTCTAATTACCTAAATCAATGATATTATAATTTGGACATAGCCTAATATAATGTTGTGATTTCTCATTATTTGAAAAAATTTTCTGAAATGGTAACCACCTAATTGGACATATAAAACATAATTTCTCAAATCAATGAAAAATTGGAAAAGTGTTGTCTTCATGATGATAAATATATTTTGTAAGAAAAAAGGCATTTGTAAGATTTTGAAAATTTTATTTGACTCATATTACATATTTTAGGATCATTGTGAAATATATAAGTTATTTTTCCGTTATTAATTGAAAAAATTATTATATATGATTATTTCTATGAGATGATGATGGAATGGATGGGATTCTATAAATTCTATGAATGATATATAAGTAGTTTTATCCATATTAAGTTGTTTAATAATATGTTACTTGTGGAAAATATATGATACTTGAGATTTTCCCCAGTGTGAAATCCGGGATATGTCAATGGATAATATGATTTTTCTCAGGTCAGATTTGATATGTAAGAATTTTACCTATTTAATAATCTAAGTTAGTTGATATATAACATAATTACATCATGTAATGGACAATGTTTATGATATGTGGACTTATAAAAATCATAATTATATCAAAAATAACATATTTTTTGTACTTTTGAAATCACATATCATTTTGGACATATATAATATTGAGTATTCAATGACCATGTATAAATTCAACATGAAATTATATAAATGATAAAAGTTTTTCCAAATAACAATTTTTTTTGTTCAACCAGATCATGAATAAATCATCAAGATCTTCCATATGAACATAATATAGGTAAATAAGAATAAATTGATCATGGAATTACTCCTATGAAAAGACTGAAATCTAGAGTGTACATAATGAATAATCTAGATCCTTTACATGTGCACATAGAAGCCATCCAAATGAAGACTGTTCTCAAAACATGCAACACTAAAAATAAACACAAAGGAGAATAATAAATGGAATTAATTATAAATATCCCCTTCAAATTTATAACGTTTTCGAGACCATTGGAGGATTTGCTTTATAAATTCTTATCGAATTATGAACTAACCATTAAGGAAACACATTTTGTAGTAGTGGTTTTTTCTTTTCTCAATTATAATTTTAATTATTTAATTATGATTACAAGATCCCAAATATTTTGAGAGGATATCTAAAAGATCACACAATTGAAGAAAAAATGATATTATAGAGTTCGTACACATCGATATGATATTTCGGTTCTATTTTATAGATTTTATTGCTCTAGTAGTGGAGGAAAATGATAGTACATTTTTGTTCTATTTTGACCATCAACTTTTACATTTGTAATATTAAATACCCTGGAACATTTCAAATCATTGTTGAATAATGTGATTAGTAGTTTGGGTGGTGGATAGAATCATAGTTAATTAAAAATTTATAGACTATTGCATTATAATTATAAGGCCCCAGCCTTAAACCTTACTTAATCTTGAGTTATTACAAAAATACAAATTGAGGATCTTTTTAGGTTTAGATTTTTAGAGAATTAGATCATAAAACATGCATTACATTCCACATTTAAACAAAGTGGTTACATAAAATATAGTACTCATTTTTCCCATCAACGGAAACATATTTAAAAAAACATGGATTCGTTCTTGTCACTTCCTTGACACTATCATCACATCATATACCTTTCCCTTGACCTGTAAAAAACATATCAAAAACATGGGATGAGCATAAAAAGATCAATAAGGGATATAAAAGCACAAAATGAAAACATTAGTCCATATATGAAATCATACTTTACTCAGAAAACATAAGCACGTTGACATACCTCATCAAATCATGAATAAAACATAAAAATCACAAGACATAAAGGTAATATGAGGCATTCATAACATTTTTGTGTAGGGAGAATCCCTCTTGGTTACGTTTGGAATACCCATCACTACAATAAAACCTCTGTTTAGCGGCAGTTTTTTCGCAGCGGTTTTAAAAACCGCCGCGAAACGCGTTTTCGGGCCGCCATTTCGCGGCGGTTTTAAGAACCGCCGCGAAAAAACTGCCGCTATACGGCAAAAAAAATTAATTTTTTTTTAATTTTTTTTTATTTTTTTAAATTTTATTCAAGGATTAGTGGCGGTTTTTTAAAAAACCTCCACGAAATAGCAGCGGTTTCGGTAATACCGCCGCGAAATGAAATGAAAAAAATAAAAAAACATGAGAAACCCCGAAATCACTAAAACGACAATAACTTTTGATCCGGGCGTCCGTTGAAGCACCACGACTAGTCAAATCGAATATCATGATGAGATCTAGAGGTACATATAATCAAAACAGTGAGACGGTCTAAGGTATGGATGATATTAGAGTTATAAAAAAGTTGAAAAATGTTCTCCAACTTCAAACGGTCATAACTTTCACTCCGGGTGTCCGTTTGGGGTCTACCACATATCAAATCGAATTCAGAGAAGAGAGATACGCACCAGTTCGACAAAAGCAAGCTTCTGTCTTGTTTTTCGACCCCCAAAACCCCTCTGAAGGCCTCCAAAACCCCTTTTTCGTCACCGGTGTCCCGTCAAACTTTTCTTCAAACAGACCTAACTTTCGATCCGCGTGTCAGTTCGGCCTCCCCCACCTGCCAGATCATAGCTCGTTCCATGAGCTTCAGTTTGACTGGTTGCGGCGCCCACATGCACTCCTAGATCATATGTTATGGCTTTTTTAGTGGGTATCGGGTTTGTTATGTTTTTCAATGTCTCGTTTCTAGCACCCGTTCTCCGACAGCTTTTTTTAAATGGTCATAACTTCCGATCCGTCTGTCCATTCAGACACTTTCACCTTTCAGGTTGAAGATCGTTTTAGGATCGTTGATTTGACAGGTCGCGGATCTAAAATGGACTCTCGGATCATAAGTTTTCTCCGTTAATGTGAGTATAATGTTTTTGTCTCTTTATGACCGTTTGGACGGGTTTTAATGGTAGCTCCATTTATTACTGTTTATTTGGGTTTCCATGACTTTTTATCTTTATCAATGGTTTTTTATGGGTTATTATGATGATTATGATGAATTATTAAGGAGTTTTCCAAAGTTGTCATGAGTTTTCATGCGTTCTCATTTTTTCTAATGCCTCATTCATCATATTCTTCCCCATCATTTTTCATGTGCTTTCATGATTTTTCATCCCTTATCACGTCTTATCATACTTTTTCATGTGTTTCCTTTATTATTTATTATTTATTATTTATAATATACATTAATTTATTTATTATCAATTATTTGTAACTGGTTATTTATTATTTATTATTTATTATTTATATTTATTTATTAGTTATTAGTTATTATTTATATTTATTTCTTATTTATTATTTATATTTGTTTATTATTTATTATTTATTATTTATATTTATTTTTATTTATTTTTATTTATTATTTATATTTATTTATTATTTATTATTTATTATTTATATTTATTTATAGTTTATATTTATTTATTATTTATATTTATTTATATTTATTTATTATTTATATTTATTTATATTTATTTATTATTTATTATTTATATTTATTTATTATTTATTATTTATATTTATTTATTATTTATTATTTTCTATTTATTATTTATTATTTATATTTATTTATTATTTATTATTTATTATTTATTATTTATTATTTATTATTTATTATTTAATATTTAATATTTAATATTTAATATTTAATATTTAATATTTATTATTTATTATTTATTATTTATGTATTAATTATATTTATTTATTATTTATTATTTATTATTTATTATTCATTTATTATTTTTATTTATTTATTATTTGTTATTTATTATTTATATTTATTTATTATTTATATTTATTTATTATTTATATTTATTTATATTTATTTATTATTTATTATTTATATTTATTTATTATTTATTATTTATATTTATTTATTATTTATTATTTATATTTATTTATTATTTATATTTATTTATTATTTATTATTTATATTTATTTATTATTTATATTTATTATTACTTATTTATATATATTAATTATTTATTATTTTCTATTTATTATTTATTATTTATATTTATTTATTAGTTATTATTTATTAGTTATTAGTTATTATTTATATTTATTTATTATTTATTATTTATTATTTATTATTTATATTTATATTCATTTATTTTTATTTATTATTTATATTTATTTATTATTTATTTTTATTTTTATTTTTATTTATTATTTATTATTTATATTTATTTATATTTATTTATATTTATTTATTATTTATTATATATATTTATTTATTTATTATTATTTATTATTATTTATTATTTATTTATTATTTATTATTTATTATTTATATTTATTTGTTATTTATATTTATTTGTTATTTATTATTTATATTTAATTATTAAATATATTTATTATTTATTATTTCTATTTATTTATTATTTATTATTTTCTATTTATTATTTATTATTTATATTTATTTATATTTATTTATTATTTATTATTTATTATTTATTATTTACTATTTATATTTATTTATTAGTTATTATATATTCGTTATTATTTATTATTTATATTTATTTGTTATTTAGAATTATTTATTATTTATTATTTATTATTTATATTTATATTTATTTATTTTTTGTATTTATTTATTATTTATTATTTATATTTATATTTATTTATTATTTATATTTATCTATTATTTATATTTATTTATATTTATTTTTTATTTATTATTTATATTTATTTATTATTTATATTTATTTATTATTTATTATTTATATTTATTTATTATTTATATTTATTTATTATTTATTATTTATATTTATTTATTATTTATATTGATTTATTATTTATTATATATTTATTATTTATTATTTATATTTATTTATTATTTACATTTATTATTTATTATTTATATTTATTTAGTATTTATTATGTATTATTTTTATTTATTTTTTATTTATTATTTATATTTACTTATTACTTATATTTATTATTTAATATTTATATTTATTTATTATTTATTATTTATTATTTATATTTATTTATTATTTATTATTTATTATTAATTATTTTTATTTAATTATTATTGATTATTTTATATTTTATATTTATTATTTATATTTATTTATTATTTATTATTTATTATTTATTATTTATTATTTATTATTTATTATTTATATTATTATTTATATTTATTTATTATTTATATATATTTATTATTTATTGTTTATATTTTTTTATTATTTATATTTATTATTTATATTTATTTATATATATTTTTTATTTATATTTATTATTTCTTATTTATATTTATTTATTATTTATTATTTATATTTATTTATTATTTATTATTTATTATTTATATTTATTTATTATTTATTATTTTCTATTTATTATTTATTATTTATATTTATTTATTATTTATTATTTATTATTTATTATTTATTATTTATTATTTATTATTTATTATTTATTATTTATTATTTATTATTTATTTTTATTTTTTAGTTATTATTTATTTGTTATTATTTATTAGTTATTATTTATTATTTATTGTATATTATTTATTATTTATATTTATTTATTATTTATTATTTATTATTTATATGTTATTATTATTTATTATTTATTATTTATTATTTATTATTTATTATTTACTATTTATTATTTATTATTTATTATTTATTTATTATTTATATTTATTTATTATTTATTATTTATAAAAATTATTCGTTATTTATTATTTACTATTTATTATTTATTATTTATTATTTATTATTTATTATTATTGAGTTTATATTTATTATTTATGTATTATTTGTTTTTTCAATTATTATATATAAGTATATTAAATTCTGTTTATTAACCACATGGCGAGCTTGCTGGAGTGGTAATGTCTTTGGAAAATATGCAAGAGGTTAGGGGTTCAGATCTCACGAAACAGAGAATTTCTTTAAATTTCATGGGTATGCATGTGAATGTGCATGGGAATGGGCATGGGCATGGACATGTGCATGTGCATGGGCATGTGCATGTGCATGTGCATGGGATGTGCATGCATGAATAAACATGCATAAAGGAAACATAACATTTCTACTTTTCAATCACAAGATATCAATACAACACATTGATATAAAAACATTATGAAAACAATTTTCAATACCAAAATAAAATAAAAGTAAAACATGATATTTATTTTTCATTTAAAAAAAGGTATGGCTTGTAGAGGAAGCCGAAACTCAAAGAATGGACACGGTAGTGGGGAAGCTGTTGTCGTCGCATACGTACGACAAAAGAATTCCCTTTTGTCATTTAGTAAAACACTTTGTATAAAAAGATTTCTTTTGGATAAACATAAAAGTCAAAGGGGTTTATACACCGTATAAAAGAAGGTTGTGTATAAAACAAAAATATGCCTCAATGAAAGGAGATTGAGACGAAGTCCCATGCAAATATCATTTTTTAAATAAAATAGATCTATTATGTGTATTCACTATATGTACAATAAAGAAAGTATAAATACAATATAGGACATAATAATATCATGACATAATTTTAAAGTAGGAGATTAACCCAAAGAATGGAAATTGGGTTAGGAAGTTCCCTTACCTCGGGTCCGACTTGACTCGATTGTTCTTTAATGTCATGAATAATAAACTTGAGTTAATTTCTACTTGATTAAGAACCTTTTTCAAGTTCATTATTCCTTTTATATCAATTATTACCATGTCATGAACACTATGAAATTATTTAAGTTAATAACAGTCGTTTTAACGATCATTGGTACTTGAGTAAAAAATATGCTCTTTATAATTACAAGTTATTCATGTATCCATTATATCCAGAGTTATACTCATGATGTATATATCATATATATCATATATATCCAGTATATTCATGCATTTATTATATTACATAACATTTAGAGGTAAGAAATGAAATGCACCGTTCATGGAGACGGTAAGCCGTATGTACGCATGAACGCTACTTCGATTTCTATTTCATATTTAATGGAATTAAAACATAATGATACATAATAGTATTATAATTCCAGTATTGTATCATATATAATATCATTCAATCTATCCTTTATACGTACCACATATGGTATTAACGAATCAAATCACTTTGAGGGGGCGGTAGTCCGCACTTCTTAAAATGAAGATATCGCGTTTACCCCTAATGGAAACCATAAAGGTATGTCAAAAATGAAAAATACAGAATTTTAAGTAAAAAATAAACATATTATATATCATATATAAATGTAGTGCCATCTTAATGGCCACCTTTGAAGGTGTTATATGAGTGTTGAACAATCATCGTTTTGTGAGGCAGAAATTCGCCATCCACAGAAACAGTATGTTATTTAACCATTAGATCTAGGTGTGTGTAAGTGTAGCTCGAATCCTTATTATAAAAATATCTTAGTATATTGGAGATACTGGTGTTGTTACAAAAGAAAGGAATAAAAAGGGTTTAGAGGGTTGGAGAAGGAAAATAAAACGTAAGAACACAAGAGAAAACACAATCTTTAAAACGGGTAACTCTTATTGATTTGAGCACAAAGGCTTCCTTGAGATGACTTATGCCCAAAGTGAGGCTTCAAGGAGTAAGAGAGGGATGTGGAGAAAAAAAATGGTCAGGGGTCGGCTGAGCCAAAGGCTTGATAGGTGTGGTTAAGGTGGTAGAGGTGAGGGCCTTTTATAAGAGGAGAGGAGGGGAACTTTTGGAAAGTTATAAAATATTACTTTATTATATAATGATTTTCCTATTTTAAAAGGTCCTAAAATTATATATTTATAGGATAAGGTTCTAAGAGTTCTAAATCCACCCATCCAATAGGTTTTTGACATGTGTAATTCTTAGATTTTACATTATCTTTTCATTTTATTTAAATCGTTAAATAATGACGTAATCGCTGTATCATCATGGTGTCATAAATAATTTAATTTATTTAGTGTCTAAAAATTATAAAAAAAATATCATGATGTAGGAAATATGTTTAGAATTCTAATGAATATTTATAGTCAAAAATATTACTTGTATAACACCATTTAAATTTTTTTTAGTAAAACAACTCGTCTTTGTGTCATTTTGTTAACTTTAAATAAAAAGGTATTAATGTAATTTTCCTACCAAAGTGGCTCCATGGGGTCCCCAAGTAGACCCATGGATTGTCTTGGTCGGCCAGGACACATTCAAGATGGGAATTACATGTGTATAGGTCATTTCATATTATTAAAACATTATTTTTACCTTAAACTACACTAATTACCTCTAATCACGGTTAAAAACATAAAATTTTCTATTCACCAAAAAATTATTTTAATCCCATTGAACCACATTTTACTCTTTAATGACAACCATGTATGTCGGATTTTTGAAATTCAAAACACAGAGGTGGTAAAATTTCATTTAAACGAAAAATCAGTTTTTATAAGTACCACTTAGTGGTTTCACTATTCATCAAAAATTGAAGTTTTTTCAGAAAAATACCAAATCATCACCCTAAGCTATATTTGATATTCCGAATTCAAAAATGATTTCTATTTTAAAAAATTCAAAACATATAAGTGACATTAATTAATTTAATAATTAATTCCCGCTGTCGGAGCAAATAGCGTGTTTTTATGAAACAATAAGTATCAAAAGATTGACACTAGTTTAAGTCCAATTTCAAAGTGAAATTGATTCCAATGACCAAAATTGGATTAAATTGTAAAAATATATTCTAATTGTACTTTAAAAAAAAATTCAAAATATAATCTAATCATATAAATAAATTAGATTAAAAATAGGTTTTGAATTAAAATATAACATTTTTCACTATTCATTAAAAAAATGAACATTATCGGAAAAATACCAAAAATTTTCACAAAGTAAATTTTGATGTCCTGATTCTAAAGAAGAGTTTTATTTGGTCCAATATAATGTATAATAGTGACCAAAACTATATTCAATGAGGGTTCGCCATTAACAGGCGATAAGTCGACCTTTAGTGATTGTTAGAGTATATATGCCTAAAATTGAATTCTTTTCATATTTTAAGACTCTATATTTTATTGGATAAATTTAAAAACATTTAACAAACATATATAATCATATTTTAGTTATTTACATTCATTCCCTCCAATACAATGGCTACGTGTTAACTACCATTTAATATAATATTATTTTATTACTAGTGTGCAATGTAAGATTTCAACGAACTCTTTGTTGCGTATCGGTTACGCTATCGAACATAGAAACTGCTTTAAAGTAAAATTAATATTTAATTCATAAATATTAATAAAAATGAAAATGATTTATTCATTATTTACCTGGTATGTTACATCTTCCCCCCTTTTGGGAATTGCGCCCTCGCAATTTTATTCACTTATTAATATAAGTGGGGGTATTTATCCCTCATAGAATTCTCAGGTTCCCTGGTTGCCTCTTCAACCATATGGTTTTTCCATAAAACCATTACCTGGTGAATTACCTTATTTGGCAACACTTGCTCTCTACAGTCAAGTATCTGGACTGGTTGTTCTTCATAAGATAGATTCTCTTCCAGCTGAACCACCTCTGGACTCAAAACATGAGATGGATCTGGCATATACTTTATCAACATCGAAACATGAAAAACATTGTGTACCTGAGATAAAATCGGAGGTAAAGCCACTCGGTATGCAACTGATCCAACTTTATCCAGAATTTCATGTGGTCCAATGAACCTTGGACTCAACTTTCCTTTCTTACCAAATAACATCACACTTTTCCATGGTAAGACTTTGAAAAAAACATGATCACCTACCTCAAAAGATAGATCCTTCCTCCGGTTATCTGCATAACTCTTCTACCTGCTTTGAGCTGTTCTCATGTGTTTCTGAATCAACTGAACTTTTTATGCCATATCTTCTACTAATTCTGGTCCCATCAACTTCCTTTCACCCACTTCATCCCAGAAAGCTGGAGTTTGACACTGCTTTCCATATAATGCCTCAAATGGTGCCATCTGTATACTGGAATGAAAACTGTTATTATAAGAAAACTCAAACAAAGAAAGATGTTGGTCCCAACATCCCTGATAATCCATTGAACATGCACGTAGCATATCCTCCAAAGTCTGAATTGTTCATTTTGACTGCACATCTGACTGAGGATGAAAAGGTGTACTAAAATTTAATTCAAAACCCAACTACATCTGAAGGCCTATCCCAAAGTTAGAAGTGAACCTCGGATCACGTCCATATACAACGGAGTGAGGAACTCCATGTAACCAGAATATCTCTTTAAGATACAAATGGGAATGTTGATCAAGGGAAAAACTATCTCGTATGGAAAGGAAATGAGCAGATTTAGTCAAGCGATCAACAATAACCCAGATTGCATTATTACCTCGAGGAGTCTTCGACAATCCCACAATGAAGTCCATGGATATATCCTCCCATTTCCACTCTTGAACTGGTAAAGGCTGAAGCATCCATTTCGGTAACTGCCTCTATGCTTTAACCTGTTGAAAAGTCAAACACTTCATAGTAAAATCAGCAATATCCCTTTTCATTCCGTCCCACTAGTAATACTCCTGAAGATCATTATACATCTTAGTACTGCCAGGATGGACTGAAAACGGGGAACTATGAGCTTCACATAACAAAACTCTCTTCAATTGTAAATCACACGGCACACACAATATCTTCCCAAATATCAAAACAAAATCATAATCAATATTGATTTCAGGAAACTTACCCTTCTGAACCAGCTCTACCTTTTTCTGGAACTCGCTGTCTTGCTTCTATGCTTGCTTAATTCTGTCTGATAGATAATATTTCACTGATACTTGAAACAAAATAGAAGGAAATATTGCACAAACAACGTTTATGCCAAATTTCATCAAATCCTTAACCAAATATCACGTTCCAAATGCAACATTGTTAATGAAGAATTAATTTTTTTGACTCAAAGCATCAGCCACTTTATTTGCTTTCCACGGATGGTAATGAATTGTACAATCATAATCCATGATTAATTCTATCCATATCCTTTGTCTCATGTTCAATTATTTCTGAGTGAATATATACTTTAAACATTTGTGATCGGTATATATCTCACACTTTACACCATACAAATGATCCATCCAAATTTTGAAAGCTAAAACAACAGCAGCTAATTCCAAATCATGTGTAGGGTAATTTACCTCAACAGTTTTCAACTGTCGTGAAGTATAAGCAATTACCAGATCATTCTGCATTAGGACGCAACCATGTCCTTTCAATGAAGCATCACTGTATATAACAAACTCACCATTCCTGTAAGGCAGTTTCAAAACTGGAGCATTCACCAATCTTCTTTTTAGTTCCTGAAAACAATCACCACATTCTTTTGCCCAGATAAACTTAAATACCCTTCTGAGTTAGCTTAGTCATTGGACTAGATAACCATGAAAAATATCCAACTAACCTTCGGTAATAACCTTCCAAACCAAGAAAACTACGGATCTCAGTTACATTAGGGGTCTTGTCCATTCATCAACAACTTTTGTTTTAGCAGGATCAACAGTTATGCCATTTTTTGAAACAAAGTAACCAAGGAAAGAGATTTGTTGTAACCAAAACTCACACTTACTGAATTTTCCATACAGTTTCTTTTCATTTAAGGTTTTTAATATAACCCTTAAATGACTTTAATGCTCCTATTTACTTTTATAAAACACCAAAATATCATCAATCTCATCACTATCCCGGATATGTTTCTCCATCGACCACCACTGATCAGCTTCACCTTAAATACGATACACATCATGAATAACCTTTTTATATTATGAACACCCCATACATCAAAAATCTTTTCCAGTGCATTAATCCACCCATCAGCTAGCACAGGGTCAGATGATCCTCTGGATGATGGGGGATGTTGCCTCATGAAATGTTCCACCACTAACATGTTCCTCTGTGGTTGATCTGACTGATCTCGTGCATGGATACCACCACCATTTATAGCTTGAGTCAACTGTGACATTACTGCAAAAAACTATTCAATTCCAATTCCGACCATCTTAGGATGCTTATTCAGAAGGTTATTTCCTTCTGTATGCCTTCCTAGCACTGCTTCCCTGTTTCCTCTTTAGAAAACCATTCTGAACAAACATGTCTTAGATGAAGAAACATGGTAATCGTCAAATTCTATATCATTTCAATTTGACCAAAAAAATATATATTTGGATAATCACTTAATAGAATTCTAACTCCTAAAGTTATATAAACCGATATTTGATAACAAATATAAGGCCCCACCCTTAAACCATACTTAATCTTGAGTTATTACAAGATTACATGTTGATGATCTTTTCAGGTTCAGAGTTTTAGAGAATTAGATCATAAAACATGAATTATATTCCACATTTAAACAAAGTGGTTACATAAAATATAGTACTCATTTTTCCCATCAACGGAAACATATTTAAAAAAACATGGATTCTTTCTTGACACTTCCTTGACACTATCATCACATCATGTACCATTCCCTTGACCTGTGAAAAACATTTCAAAAACATGGGATGAGAATAAAAAGCTGAGTAAGGGATATAAAAGCATGAAATGAAAACATTAGTCCATGTACTAAATCATACTTTACTCATAAAACATAAGCACGTTAACATACCTCATCAAATCATGAATAAAACATAAAAATAACAAGACTTAAAGGTAACTTGAGGCATTCATAACATTCTTACGTAAGGAGTAACCCTCTTGGTTACGTTTGGAATACCCATCACAGTATATTCGCTAAATCACTTCGGAGAAACCTCAACTTTTAACCCCTTCGCGTTACCCAATGTATTGGACAGCTATATCGGGCTCACCCGCCCTTAGTTTATCACGGAACCACCTGTCTTCATAATAATTCTAAAGAACCATAACATAATCGTATCACATTAAACATGCATAAAAGAAACATATCATTTCCACTTTTCAATCGCAATATATCAATACAACACAGTGATATAAAGACATTATGAAAACCATTTTCAATACCAAAATAAAATAAAAGAAAAACATGGTATTTATTTTTCATTTAAAAAAAGGTATGGCTTGTGAGGAAGCCGAAACTCAAATAATGGTCACGGTGGCGGAGAATTCATTGTCGCCGCATACGTATGAAAAAAAATTACATTTTTTCATTTAGTAAAACTCTTCGTATAAAAAGATTCCTTTTTGATAAACGTAAAAGTCAAAGGGGTTTAAACACGTTATAAAAGAAGGTTGTGTATAAAACAAAAATATGCCTCAATGAAAGGAGATTGAGACGAAGCCCCATAAAAATATAATTTTTTAAATAAAATAGATCTATTATTTGTATTCACTATATGTACACATAAAGAAATAATAAATACAATATAGGACATAATAATATCATGACATAATTTTAAAATAGGAGATTAACCCACAGAATGGAAATTGGGTTACGATGTTCCCTTCCCTCGGGCCCGACTTGACTCGATCGTTCTTTAATGTCATGAATAATAACCTTGACTTAATTTATACTTGCTTAAGAAACTTTTTCATGTTCATTATTCCTTTTATATCACTTATTACCATGTCATGAACACTATGAAATTATTTAAGTTAATAACAGTCGTTTTAACGATCATTGGTACTTGAGTAAAAAATATGCTCTTTATAATTACAAGTTTTTCATGTATCCATTATATCCAGAGTTATACTCATGATTTATATATAATATATGTCGTTTATATCTATTATATTCATTCATTTGTAATATTACATAACATTTAGAGGTAAGAAATGAAATGAAACGTTCATGGAGATGGTAAGCTGTACGTACGCATGAACGCTACTTCCATTTCTACATCATATTTAATGTAATTAAAACATAATGAAACATAATAGTATTATAATTCCAGTATTTTATCATATATAATATCATTCAATATATCCATTATACATACCACATATGGTATTAACGAATCAAATCACTTTGAGGGGGCGGTAGTCCGCAATTCCTAAAATGAAGATATCGCGTTTACCCATAATGGAAACCATAATGGTATGTCATAAATGAAAAAAATAAATAAGCTTAAGTAAAACATAAACATATTATATATCATATATAAATGTATTGACATCTTAATGTCCACCTTTTAAGGTGTTATATGAGTGTTGAACAATCATCGTTTCATGACGCAGAAATTCGCCATCCACAAAAACAACATGTTCATTAACCATTAGATGTAGGAGCTTGTAAGTGTAGATAAAATACATATTATAACAAAATACTAGTATATTGAAGATATTTGTGTTGTTACAAACGAAATGAATAAAAAGAGTTTAGAGGGTTGGAGAAGAAAAATAAAACATAAGAAAACAAGAGAAAACACTACCTTTAAAACGGGTAACTCTTTTTGATTTGTGCTCAAAGGCTTCCTTGAGAAGACATTTGCCCAAAGTGAGGCTTCAAGGAGTAATATAGGTATTTGTAGAGACAATATGGGAAGTGGTTGTCCGTGCCAAAGGCTTTAGAGGTGTGGGTAAGGTGGTAGAGGTGGGGGCCTTTTATAAGATGAGAGGAGGGGCACTCTTGGAATGTTTTAAAATATTACATTATTATATAATGATTTTCAGATTTTAAAAGGTCCAAAAATTATATATTTAGAGTATAAGGTGCTACGAGTTCGTAATCCACCCATACATTAAGTTATTGACATGTTTAGGGCTTAGATTTTACATTATCTTTTCATTTTATTTAAATCGTTATATAATGAGGTAATCATTGCATCATCATGGTGTCATAAATAATTTATTTTATTTAGTGTCTAAAAATTATAAAAGAAATATCATGATTTAAGAAATCTTTTTATTTTTCTAATTAATATTTATAGTCAAATATATGACTTATATAACCCCAATTAAAAATTGTTTTAGTAAAACAACTCATGTTTGTGACATTTTTATTTTAACTTTAAATAAAAAGGTATTAATGTCATTTTCCTACCAAAGTTGCTCCATGGGGTCCCCAAGTTGACCCATGGATTGTCTTGTTCGGAAATGACACATCAAATATGGGTAGGACATGTGTCTAGGTCATTTCATATTATTAAAACATTATTTTTACCTTAAACTACACTAATTACCTCTAATCGCGATTAAAAACATAAAAGTTAATATTCACCAAAAAATTATTTTAATACCATTGAACCGCATTTTACTCCTTAATTAAAACCATGTATGCTGGATTTTTGAAATTAAAAACACATAGGTGGTAAAATTTCATTTAAATGAAAAATCAGTTTTTATAAGTACCAGTTAGTGGTTTAACTATTTATTAAAAATTGAAGTTTTTTAAAAAATACCAATCATTCACCCTAATCTATATTTGATATTCCGAATTCAAAAATGATGTCTATTTTAAAAAATTCAAAACATTTATGTTACATTAATTAATTGAATAATTAATTCTCACTGTCATAGCAAATAGCGTGTTTTTATGAAACAATAAGTATCAAAAGATTGACACTAGTTTAAGTCCAATTTCAAAGTGAAATTGATTCCAACGACCACCATTGGATTAAATGGTAAAAATATATTCTAATTGTACTTTAAAACCCATTCATAATATAATATAATCAAATAAATAAATTAGATTGAAAATTGGTTTTGAATTAAAATACAACATTTTTCACTATTCAATAAAAAATGAACTTTATCGGAAAAATACCAAAAATTTTCACGAAGTACATTTTGATGTCCCGATTCTAAAGAAGAGTTTTATTTGGTCAAATAAAATTTATAAGGGTGACAAAAAATATATTTAAAGAGGGTTCACCATCAACAGGCCTTAAGTCGACCTTTATTGATTGTTAGATTATATATGCCTAAAATTGAATTCTTTTTCGTATTTTAAGCCTCTATATTTTATTGGATAAATGTGAAAACATTTAACAAACATATATAATCATATTTTAGTTATTTCCATTCATTCCCACCAATATAATTGATACGTGTTAACTACAATTTAAAATAATAATATTATATTACTAGTGTGAAACGTAAGATTTCAATGAAACTCTTTGTTGCGTATCGGGTATGCTATTGAACATAGCAACCCCTTTAATGTAAAATTAATATTTAATTCATAAATATTAATAAAAATGAAAATGACTTATTCTTTATTTACCTTGTATGTTACAATAATTTAGGAGGATTCTTATGTGTGATGTCAATTCCAAAAAATTATACATTGAGGGTGTTTGTTACAAGTTGTAAGAACAAATGATTTGGATTACAGATTCAATGCATTTATTAAATAAATGATCACTGAGGTTTAATATATAAGTTAATCTTTACATCCATTTCATTCATTATACATGTGAATGTATCTCTATATTCACTCACCTACTAATTTCTGTCATTTATTTTAGTTATTAAAAATAAATTAAAAAGAATGTTAGGGATAGTGATTCTATAGGACCTGATTTATGAGTTATAAACCTATAGTCAACATTATTCTATACATATTGGATAATAAGATATTTTATAATAAACCTTCATAATGATAACCTATCGAACATAGCATCATTCATGAAGAACTATGTTGATGACACATTATTTTTACACATTTATGATTAGTATTTCTTACATTCATTTGTATTTACATTCTATGTTTTAATTTTTGTCATCATTAATATTTCTATTTTTTTATTCAACGAGGATGAGCATCATTGTGGGAACATTACTTCCTAGATCATCACTTTTTTAAACGATTTAAATAGAGTTATTGAATGATATCTATGTTCAGTGAACCAAATCTGGAAAAATATTCAATGATAATCAATACATCATCCCTTAGGATCCCGATGTGGAAAAAAATGTAGGAGGTGAATCTCGAGAAGCAATTGGTATATAAAAATGGTTGGGATGATAATTGTTTCCACAATAATGAAATAATTCAACAGTAATTACACATTCACCCAAAACATCAATATGAATATAAACCAATACCATAAATATCCAAGTAATCTGAAATAAATCCTTATCACTAGAACATGAAATTTAGTAGATGAAAAACGAACTAGGATAATTTGGCTAAATGATATCCATGATATCCACCACCATCCAAAAACATGTATATTATATTCAAATAAAATAAAATGTTTATTAACTATTTTCAATTTCTTAATAACACATCCAATGGGTGGAAGAAACATTTAATGGACCTTAATTTCTATATTATTTAGTATTTTAAACAATTCACTACGTTAAGGATATAATCTAATAACTAAATAATTTGATAGGCATGAAGAAGATCTTTACTCTATTTATTTTACATATTTTGAAATTTATTTTTAATCCAATACCCTGTATTTTTATGATACAGATTCAATATATATTCAGTATAATTTAGAAAAAGAATAAGAAAATAATTTTTTGTTTTTTAAATATGTATAATGGATCCATTTCCTTATCTTATTGAACCATTTAAGAATATATACATTCAAGAGAAGGATATCATTGATGAATTACCCAAGGGAGTGGAATTATATTTTGAATATATTTTTCTAGATATTTAATTATTTTAATTTCATTATATCTCTCTATATACTAATTATCTTCATGTGGTTGATTTTTACACTAATTTAGATTGTTTATGAAATTTGGGTCAACCTCTATTGAAGATATAATGTTAAAATTTACATGTGGAAAAATAATTTGATGTTAAAAAATATTCAAGACATGTGGTAAAGCTAATTCTCCCCATTATGAAATTAAATATCATACAGAGGGAGATAAAACATCTAAAAGGGACTTACCTTATTTTTTCCCCGCTTCCATTATCATTTTTTACCTATTGAGGTTAATAATATTTTAATCTCTCCATTGGGTTCTCTATGAACAATGCACACTCATGGAGATTATCAAAAAAAACATATGATGGTTTCTATCAAATAAACCAAACCCATAAATGGATTGTGGATAACCACTATAGCATCCCAATATAGTTATTAAAAACCTAGTATCCAAATGGGAGTAAAACCATTTTTTCATTAATTTTAAATATTTTTAACATTTCTATTAAAAAATTTATACTTAATTGTATTTTTAAAATAGGATTTCAAGTTGATTGTATATAATAAAAATTATCTCAATTTTTCTTTAGTGTACCAGATGTATCCTAACTCAATCTATCTGGGCTTAACAACCTAGTTTTTTTGTCATTTAAAATTTTCTATCAGTGTTATTATGTGTATTCGGATAGATTTAAATTATAAGTGTTATATAATTGTGGGGGATGTGTCAAATCATATTTAAAACCAATTAAGGTTGAGTTCTAGATTTTTTTATATTTTATATTATATTCTACATGTTTTTATATATATTTTGTTTGTTTTATTTGATAGGAAATATGAGATTAGATGTTTCAATTAATAGTGAAAAATTCCATCATAGTTTTTTTTGGATTTCATTATATATTATTTATTGAATTTAAATTTTTGTAGATTGAATTTTTCAACTATTTTCATGGGATTTTTTATTTACAATTGAACTGAATTTAGGGGAATACATAGGTGTAATCAGAATTATAACTCGAGGAAATTGGAGTTTTTATAATAATATTATCTAACAAAATTATTGTGAAAATGAACATATCATTGATCCATATAAAAATAAATTTATATAATTCAATTGAATGTAGTGTATAATGTGAAAAAATGATCAATCATGAAATTGCGAAACAATTATGAACAAGGTGTGTTAGTAATAATGTAAGATAGATGAATATTTAATATATGATTATATAATTAAATGGTGTGGAAAAAATAAACAAGCTCATAATTATAATATATGAATGGTTTTAGGTGAGTGTAATATTGAACAAAGATATTGAATGTGAAAATTTATTTATAAAAATTTTATTGGGGTTGGATCAGGGACGTGAGAAATGGAGCATGGGTTAAAGGATAACCGGAATGGGGGATTTATCAATATTAAACTTATTAAATATTAGTTCATCCAAATTACATTACATTTTAAACAACATAAGTATATTTTTTCTTAAATTGAAGTTAAATAATTAAACTTACTCATAGTGGAAGAATAATAAATTCAATAATGGATGAATATGTGTTTTTATTATTTTAAATTTTTGGGTTTTTAATTAGACATGGTAATATTGTTTTTAGTTTAATTCATTGTATTAGTCGAGATTATAATATTATGTGTGGGGGTGGGAGAGTAATGAGTTCCAATATTTTTAATATTTTAATATTTTTTCCCTTGTAAAATAACCCCACAATTTACATAAAACTTGTCGAATTGATCAATTTCATAACATTTTAAATTTAAAATGGAATTTATAATTGGAACAAATCATTATTTTTATTTTTTTATTCAATTTTGGGATTCCCAAAAATGTCGTATATATATTTTTAGATTCCGTTTTTGTATATTCTGCTAGATTATAAATCTAATTCTCATTTTTTAGACAATAAAAGTATCATTTTGATAAATCCTACACCAAAATAGTGAACCCTCAAGAGTTTACAATTTTTGATGATATGGAAAAGTCCCCCAAGAGTGGAATGCATTATATAAATCTATTAGTCAATGAAAGATTATTTATGTGATGCATGTTAGAGTGATTAATAACATATTCAGAAGAAAAAAATGTATACACAAAATTTTCATAAAGGAATGATGATATGTATGATATTGAAGACAATATTTGATAATTACATATGATATCATTCCATTATTCGTGGAATAAATGATGGTATGTGCCACTTTTTAAGTGATGAAGCTAATATGAATGATGGTTTTTATAGAAAAATGAATATATTTTTTATTTTTTATATATAGAATGGTTATAAAAATTATGTCTTTAGGAAAAGATATTATACTTAATTTTAAAAACATTTTGGAATTATGAATATTTCATTATGAAATAATTGTTTTCCCAAGATATGTAAGAAGTTATTCTTTGTGAGAATATATGATAGATAATACCAAACATAAGTCCTTCTATTAAAGGATATTGAAAATTTTATTTGGACAAAGAAACATTATAATGATATTATTCGTGACAAATTCTATTCAATTGCTGAAATTATGTATCATTTTTTAACATATATAATATTAATGATTAAGAGGGCACATTGAAATTATATTTAAAATTATTGAAATAAAAATATATTGACATAAAAACACATTAGCTTGTTTGACCAAACATTTATGATATCCCTCATGTTTTTCTTGTTTAATTAAACCATCAAAGAAGAATAAATATATCAGGTGATAATTTTCTGGTTTGAGTAAAAAATAATATATTCCAAAATAAACATTATGGACCTTCGACACATACATGTGGAAAATATATAGAAGAATGAAAAAATTAGAATAAATAAACTAGATACCCGAATAAGATTCCCGATGAGTCGATGATAATGAATTTTTCTCGTTCCCCATTTAGTAATGGTTTTGAGACATTTTCATTGGGTATTTTGGGGATTTAGTTTAGGAATTTCATTCTCTTTGAAAAAATCCAGTTAATGAAATTCATTCTATTCAGTTTTTTATGTTATTCCTTTCGCTTTTATATTTCAATAACTTAGACTATGATTCTCTATCTCTCATCAATAGTGAGTGTCTAATATGATGATCACCCAATGCTTGAAAACTAGTGACTGAAATGTTCGGTAAATTGGTAGTAATATTTATATTTTATTCCATGGATAAGGGTTATTAATGTGTGGAAGTGACTTATATATACCCTAATCATCTCTTTCCCCCATTTCCCCTCACGTTCCTAAAATATGTTGATCTCTCAATGTTTGAATAAATGTGAAATGATGAGATATATAGATGGAGTTTTTTATGGACTCAAAATTATGATCTACTTGTAAGAGTGGTGTGACGACCATTTTTTGTTTTACATAGGCTGATTTCTAATAAAAAAATTTATACCTAGGGTGTTCGTGCTATTTTAAAGCACACAGTGTGTATGATTGGGGCATTTAAAGAGTGACATAATAAATGATCAATATGGATTAATCTTTTAGTTTCAATTTATTTTATATTCATGTGAATTTTTTTGGTACTGTTTTCATTTACCAACTCATTTTTCTCGATTTTTAAATTATTAAATCCAACAAAAAAAGATTTAGGATAGTGATTCTCCATGATTTGCTCCATGAGAGGAAATAAATTGGTCAAATTTCTATTATACACAATAGATTCAAAATTCTTCTTAGAAAAATAACTATAACAATGGAAAATAATCATTTATAGTATACTTTTTCATGTTTGAGTGTGATGGAATAGTATTTATGGATGATTGAATTTAGATTTGAGGTAATCATATTTTAAAATATAAAAACTATAATGTAGCATTTTAATGTAAAAATATTCCTAAAGTGAATGTGTTTCACTTCATTTTATATTTTTTGTAAGCCTGGGTTTATATCATGGAAATATTTTAAATAAGGTATTTTAAAGACCCATTGGGGTTCCTCACTGATAGGCATGTTTTTTGGATTCATGTATGATAAGGGTTAGATTCTCAGTAATTGTCCAATATTATCATAATGATGAATGAAATTCTTTAATTCTCTATAAATGAATTGTTGTATAGTTTGTTGGTAGTTTTACCCAGTCTATTTCATGATTTTACAATGAGATTCATGATCAGGTACACTATAATGGTGGGTTTAGGGAAAACTTAGGAAGATTATATATTATAGTGGGGATATAGGGATTTTCATAAGAAAATATGTTATCATTTGTTTAAATTTTTTGATATTTAATTTAAAATATTTTAAATGTGTTACATTTTTATAGAAAATATAACATATATATATTAAGTAATTATATATATAATATAATGTATAAAAATAATTAAACATATATTTGTCAACTGAAATATATTTAATGGTGTAATATAGTATTTTTATTGTTTTAGATTTTAATTTTTTCAAAATTATATTAGTTATGTATTAACATGAATAATTTTAATAAAATTTTTAAATTGTGGTAAATTTATATTTTCTAATTTATAACATATCCCTAAAAAATACTTCGTGCTTATTATTTCTACACTATAATATTTTTAAACAAATATATTTATCTAAAATTATTATTTCTGTGGTTCATACTTCTGTATTGTTGTAATCTAAAAATGTAATCTAAAAATGTTCCATTAAATTATATTTAACCAAATATTATATTTTTAGAATAAATTTTTTTGGTAGATAGGATTTTGGGGTAAGGAAATAAAATTGAGAGATAGGGAAGATTTATCTGATTTGAAAATATAACAAAAATATGGTAGAAATATCCCATTTTTGTTGGTTAAAAGGATGGTTAATATAAAGGATAAAGAAATAATAATTAATGGTAATTGAATGATTATCATTAAATGAGAATCATTTAATTATTATTATTTATATTCATCCCATAAAATCAATTTGTCTTAAACAGAACCCAAATAATATATGATGCATGTACCCCTCTAAGGTTTTTACACTATAATGAACATTATCTCACCCAGTGCATAAATTAATATTTATATCCTTGCTTCAGATCATAGGGTCTACTTTAACATCCCCATGTCACCTTTGTATTAGTTAATCTATACTTCTGTGGTATTGTTATATTTTTGGACATTTTATGTGTTTAGTATGTTTTTTAATGTTATTCTGGATTTTCAGTATCTATACTAATTATAGAACAAAACCATGTACAATGACACAATGAAGGTCATATTATAATCTACAGAGGTGGTATGTTTCATACTATAGTATATTTTTCCCATGGAATGGATGAACATGCTATGGTGAAAATGGACATGCCATAGAGGGTATCCCTCGCACTACAGTGACGCACTACAGAGGAGGATACACTATGGTGTGGAGACCCATGCAATATTTTGACTCTTATTTCTAGTAAGTGAGGTTTCCTTACCTTCTTGAATTTTAGAAAATAGGGGTTGTCCATGCCGCAGTGGGTTGGTGTTACACTGTGGTAAGACACTATATATGAGTTTTGAATTACAAGTAGGTGTTCTACAAAATAGGGGAATAGAGTTTGAGATTTTGTGTGTTTCATGGAATAGGTACACCATAGCATTTATTCAGGGACCACAATATGATGGGTTTCGATAAAGGAGGTGTTATGATGTGGTGGAAAGGGACACAGTGTAGAATCGTCAACCCAGTTTTCATTTAATTTTTTTATTCTCTATTTTATGATTTTTTGGCGCTTTGTACCTATTTTCATCCCTTACTCCTATGGAATAACTCGTGGAGATCCTAATGAGATTATATAGTCATCATATTTTAGTGATATCCCATATCTCACTTATATTACAAGAGGATTTTGATGTTGTATCCTATTTCGCCTTCTCATTATCTTCCTTCTCCTTTGTGCCTTTGATTTATTTTTCTCCCATATACTATTTTACCCTTGGCTGATGGATTTTTTAGAGACCTGAAATTAGTACATCCAAGTAAAGGGCTAAAACAGAAACCTTAAATTCATGACAATGATACTAAAAGTAGTCGAACAATTTTTTCAAACAAATCAGACAATAGCAAAAGTAAATATTAGATAACTTATATTCCCAAGAACCATTTTAGGTTTAGATTTTTTGATAATTAGTAGAAAATTTTATCAAATTGAGTTCATATACAACTAGATCATAAAGATAAACATTATCTCTCAATATAACCTTCTTTCACAATGAATAATTAACATCATCTCTTAGAAATCTTTTTAGGCATGGATTCAGTTAAATTTCTTCCTTATAAGACTTGGAATAAAAAATAAATGATGGGAGACCTATGATTCCTAGTTAGGGTATACATAAAAGTAATTAAACCAGGATCACATGAATTTATAAGATTAGAATAAGTATATGTTTTAAATAATATAACATTAAAAGAGAAAATGTTTTATATCAATGCTCAAAATGATGATTCATGTAGTAAAACATGGTTCTTCACATGACCCAGGATATAAAATAATAAAATACCATTAGACAAGTGAGCAGAACATGGAAAATGGAATATGGAAAATGACATGTAACAAAACTAAAAAATGTGTCAATGATAACGTTGAAGACTATATCACACAGTGGGAAATTCCCAATTAAGGAATTAGGTTTACTCTCTATCCCATCACGATGTATCATGAGATTAAACATTACCCAATTAATTGGAGTGTTTTCTAGTTGAACGCACTATAACATGATTTTACATATGCATTCCACATAAAGAGTCAGACATAATGGTTAATAATGGAATGAAATAAAATTTTAAAACATCATTATATCATAAAAATAAACAATTTAAATAAACAATATGAGTGGTATACTTGGATCATATCCCTGGTAAGGCATGTGAAACATCGATGGAAGTATTCTTTGATGGAAAATAGTTTGTAATGAAATTTTAAAAAAAGTTATTGTGGAAAATAACCATTCCACTTTGAAAATTGATATTTTAAAAATAATTAATTTATCAAAAATTCATTTAATATAAATAGTAATTGTCTATAAAGGAAGCATATAAAACCCATTTAAAAACATTTGAAATACTTTCTATGATATTTTATAAAATACCCTTAAAAACAAATAAATCATTTTTACAAATAATTGTTTTGAAGAAATACATATTTTTGACCGCATAGAGAATAAAATTACATGAGACATACAACATCTTGAAAAGAAGGATATTCATGGTATAATATTTTAATTTTTAGTATATTCACCTTTTAAAATAATCTTGGTTCTTAAAAAAATGTGTATCTCAAGGAATGAATATTTAGACAATATTTAATTATTGTTGTGGTAACATTTAAACCAAGAACCCCAAGAAACAGAGATCACAAAAAGGAAATGTAATTACCCATAAATATAATTATACTAATTATATATTTCATTCATTGTATTATATATACTAAACATATTAAATGAGTGGTTAATAGGGAAAAGCATCCTTGAAATAAATGTGAGACTACAATTCCCCTAAATATTATCATATAATTGAAGTGAATAATAATAAAAAGAAAATATTTTTTATGTAAATACAAATAAAAATGGTTTCAATTATGAATAATATAACAAAATTTCGTAACACACATAATTTTATAATTACACATTCAATGAAATATTAGTTTAACCAAATGAATCAAAAATTGAGATTAGAATTTGCTTATAAAGATGCTATTATCAAGGGGAAAATTAATCAATGTAGAGATTATGTGTAACAAAAGTATACTAAAAAAATAAGTGGTAATTAAACTGTAATTAATCAATAGTTATATTACACGTAACCTTTTCATAATAAAATCTATAATGTAGATGTATAACCCAATGAAGGAAAAGTGAGATAAGAAGTCCTATAATAATTTGTATTAATTTGAATCATATTAAATATATAAGTAATAAATATCAAATTAAATAATGAATAAAACTATCATTCATTGTTTTAGACATAATATGGTTGTATATAATTCACATACAAAAAATCCATTTGTTTACAATCATTCATTATATTCACTATTTCGGGTCACAATTGTCTTGTATGTTTTGACTTATTATTTTTGTTCTTCTTACATAGGTCATGATTTCATAATCATCATAATGTAAAACATGATTTAATTTTCTTATATATTCAGTATATATATATATTTATAATATTCCTTTAAATTTAGTATTGTGAAATGAAATGCATCATTTAGGGGGACAATAATCCTTACATTTTCATGAACGCTATTTCTATTTTTTGGTCATATAAAAAGAATTAAAATTGAATAATATATATATTTATAATATAATTCCAGTTTTATATTTATGTCATTAATGAACCATATTTTTATTAAAATCAACTTTATTAAATTCCACGTATAGTAGTAACGAATCACCTCACTTTGGGGACATGGTAGTCCACACGTCCACAAACAATGTTATCATATTCCCATTAATCAGAACACATAATGTTATGTGTTAAATAAGAATTATCCAAGAATAATTACATTACAAATACCATATATATATCGAATAAAAATATATTCTACATCAAAATTTTAAACAATGGTAGGTGTTAAAGGATAAAATAAACAATCATTGTTAAGTGAGGTAGTTGTTTGCAACACACACAAAAGGTAAGTTAATTAAGATTAAATGGAAGTTTGTGTATGTGTAGGTAGAAACCATATGAAATTTTTTTTATATTTAGGATACTTATGTTATTATATAAACATGTATTTAAAATAATTTATGGGTTTTAAAGAAGAGGTAAAAAATTTCATTGAATAACATTACATCTTCTTTGGGAATCTACTTTTAATTTTCACAAAAGGACATATTTGTATCACATTAATCCCAAAGGAAGACTTGTTTGATTAATGGACGTATGTTGGGAGGAGTGTTGCAGAAATTTTGGTTGATAATAATTAATTTATACGTGTTAATAAAATATAAAGAGAGGTTTCCATTTCCAAGATACAGGAGGGGTGTTCTTGAAACATTCTCAAAAGAATAATTTATAATATATTTATTTCCTAACCAAACATAAAAAACTAGATATGTATTAGAATATAGATTAATATAGGTCTATGATTTAATTATCCAATAAAATTTATATACGTTTTGTTTTTATTTTAAACCCCATAATTTTTATTTATACTTAAATAATCTATTTTTATTTAAATTATGGAAAATAATTTATTAAATATTAAGAGGTTTTAAATATTTTCTTATATTGAGTAAATTTACAATAAATGCAGAAATTTTATAATTTTAATCCTAATCATAATCAATTTTTATTTTTTAAATACTTTTATGATATTTAATTATTTTAATAATATATTTTTTTTATAAAATATCATTAGTGTCAATTTTGATAGTAATCCTTACATTGAATTTAAATATAATCCAAATTGAAATATAAATTTGAAAAAAATATTTAATACCCTAATTACATTTCATATTCACCATGGAATTTCATAGAGAACCTAAATTAATTCAAATTATTGTTATTTTAATATTTCTATTATCATAATTTGATTCCCCCATTAATTAAAAAATTACTGAATCGTTGTTGTGTCACTACATAAATTATATATTTATTTAATATAAATATAAAAACATTCCCATGATGTAGGTAAAAAATTTATCTTTTTGAATAATATTTATATTCGAACATATCACTTGAATAACCTAATATTAAATACATTTTACCTTTTAAAACCATGTGTGTGACAGAATTGAATTTTCATTGAATATAATAATATAAATGTCATACTCTCATCAATATATATTCCAATGATATAAATTCTATGGAAATATGATTTTGTTCGAAAAAAATCTCTTCCAATGAAGTTATAACAACATTTAGTGAACTTTTATAATATTTATAATATTATTTTTACCTTTAATTACTTAATATTCCATTAACGGTGGAAAAAATAATTGTTACAATAGTTACTATTAATATTTTTAAAAAATTTAAGTTATTTATTTACAGAAATTTTGAAATTATGATTATAAAAGTGGAATAAATTTTTAAAAACTAAAATCTTACAGGTTGTAGTAATAAAATTTTACATAATATCATTGATATATAGAGATAAAAAATTTAAAGTAAAAACCATCAAAATATTCATATGTTTTCATATCAAAATTCAATGGGAAAATAATTAAAATGAAATAAATTAGATTAAATTATAAAAAATGTATTTAATTATAATTTTAAACCATTCAGATATATAAATTAGCAATGTAAATAATTTTGATGAAAAACAGTATCCATTTTAAATGTAGTATTTCTTTCATTATTCATCAAAGACTGAATATTATCAGACAAATATCAAATTATCAACTAATTAAAATTTATATAATAGACCTTTATAGAGTATTCTTTTCAAATATTATTAAATAAATTTCCAAAAACTATATTTAAAATAAGTGAGAAACCAAAATTTGAAAAATATATCTTTTTAGAAAAATAATATATTTTTCTATAGAATTTTATTTGTTATTTTATAATTTAGAGAAGACATATGGGATTAATTTTAAACATTTTATTGAATATTATATATATATATGTGTGTGTATTATTTTAATAAAATCCAAAATCTTTATTATCTTATTTATGGGTATATAACACCCTTGCTCACAATAAAATAGTTTTGTAGGAAAACATATAATTTTAATTTTAAAAAGGTTTTACTTTAATTTTAAACTAAATTTTCATCAATAACAAAATTATATATATATATATTCATAATCAATATTTTCAGATTTAGTTAATATGTTTTATTAATTCCGTTTTGACAGCTAGTTTAATGTTTAAATTTAGAAAATAAAATTTGTTTTTTCTTTTATGTTCGATGTGGAGTATCATGTATGATATCAAACATAGTTTTTCCATTAAAAAAATAAGATGTTAAATTCATCCCCTTAAATAAATTTTATACTGACAATTGGAACTAAATATCAACAACTAGGGGTTTTTCTTTTCAAAATTTGTTTACTGAAATCCCATATCAAAAAAAATGATAAAAAATACACAATAAAATAATGAAATGGATGTAAAAATTTCACCTTAGATACTATATTCTATGTTTCCACATATACACTCATGGAAATGTGAGTGAAAAATTACTCTATTAGAGTAATATATTTTTATAGAGAACATGTTCATGGGAAGGTTATCCATCACCAAACAAAAAATATGCGATGATTAAAAAGAACACTAATAATGGTACAAATATTATTTTTTTTGTTTTGAGATTATTTTTATAGGGGTATGAATTTATTTACTATTTTGAAAAATAATATAAGGAAACACACTTACCTGAATAGTATAGTTTCATCATTCACTCAATTTCAACCAGAAACTCATCCTTTTCTCCATAAGAAGAGTATTGTTGATTATTTTTTCACACCTGAAGAAGTATAATCAACATATAATGATTCAAATAATCCACCTAAGATTAACTACATATTTTCCTTATCATGAAATATTATCCAAAACCAAGATGGATTTGATAATATATGAAAATTCTCCAAATTGAATAATCCTATATATGGTTAAAAAACACATTAATATCCAAAATTAAATTTTAACACATGATGTTCAAGATAGACCATACAACAAATAACTATCTATAAAAATACTAAAAATATTATAAATAAAATTAAAACCAAATCAATTATATGTATTTGAGGACATAGTGGTCCAGGAAATCTTTTTATAATTATCTCCAATTGATATTAGATACTCTTCAAGTTTCATACCAAAAAGAAAAATACCTTGTAATATTCAATATATTATAATTGATTCCATAAATTACCTAAATCATAATAAGTCCACAATAAAAGCCTAACTGGTAAAAAAATATTTTTAAACCGTTAAATGGAAATTTGTCAAAAGAACAATTTATAATAAATTCATTTTCGTAGCAAATATATTTAAATGGATATGGATTCAAATAAAATAATATATATGTGTTTAATATCACAAAATAAAATAAAATTTAGACATATTGTGGTTTTATTTTAATACTTTTCATATGGATTTTAACTCAATTAATCTAATTTAATTTTAATTATCATTGTAAAAATTTAAATATTAAGAGGATAATATTTTTTACTTTTATGGGGTCAATTGTACATAAATAAATACATTATTATATTTTCAAACGTATTATAATATATCTTAATTTTTTAAATATTTTCAGTATTTTTAAATATGTTAAATGTATATTATTATTTTAAAATGTCATTATTGTTTATTTTGACATAGTTCGTTACATTGAAATTACATAGAATAAAAAAAAATAACATCAGACAAAAAATTTTAATTCAATAACCACATCTCATAATCACCTCTATAATTTTTAGATCTTTTTAACTAATAAAATTTTATTGTTTTAATTTTTTTAATATATTTAATTTCTTTAATCCATTAATTAATCAATTATTGCATTATGATTGTGCCACCCTTTAATTTAATTAATAATATCCTAAAATTTATAAAATAATTACCCTAATATATTGAAACATTCATAATTTCAAAAGGTTATTTGTAGTATAACATTTACATTATTATAATCTATATAAAAAATAATTTACTTTTTAAAACCAGAAGTTTGACAAAATTGACATTACGTTGCATATAGAAATTTAAATGTCATACTCTCATCAAAGTAGCATCCATCAGATATAAATTCAACCAAAATATTTTTTTGTATGAAATACATCATCTAATTATGTTAGAAAAATAGTTACTATAATTTTATAATATTTATAATATTATTTTTACCTTTAATTACTCAATATACCCTTAATGGTGGAAATAATAATAATTACTAATGTTACTATTCATATTTTCCATAATTGAAAGATAACTATTTAATAAATTAAGATATTATGATAATAGATATTTAATACATTTTTAAAAATTCAATTAACTGAATTTTTAGTAATGAAGTTGAATTTAATCTCATTTGTTGAATGAGAAAACAAGTTTCTTTTAAATCACAATCCATAAAAATATTGGAATTTTTTATGTCCAAATTCATTATGAAATTTATTCCGTTGATCTACATTTTATAAAATGATAGAAAATTATGTAATTATACTATTAAAACATTAAAATTTATAACTTAACTTTGTAAATATATTTTATTTAAAAGTAGTTTTCAATTAAAATTTATGACTTCTTAAATATTTATACATAAATGAATCATAATAGAGAAATAAAAAAAAATTAAAAAAATGGATTTGGTAATCATATTTTGAAGGATAAGATTTTTTTTTCAAATATGATTATTAAATTTTCAAATGACAGTATTTAAAACTAGTGTTCAATCAAGTTGTAGAAAATATGACTTCATAGATAAATAATTTTTTTATCCGTAAAATTTGATTAGTTCATATATCATATATAGAAAAAAAATAAACACTAAACAATATTTTTGATAAATAATATATATATTCCATTAATGAAATAAAAACTCGTTATTTTCTTATTTATTGGAATAAAACACCATTGTTCACATTATAGTATTTTCTCAGGTAAAATATTTCTTTTTATGTTAAAAGGTGTTTGAAATAATTTATAATTATTTATTAAACAAATAATTAATTATATATACATTTTTAACCAATATTTTTATAAATCAGATAATATTGTTCATTCTCGGCATTCCAACATCTAGTTTAATGGTCAAATTTGAATAAATATATTTAGATCTTCATTTAGGCTCGATGTGGCATATCATGTACACTATGGAACATAGTGTTTCCTTTTAAAAACTCAAAATATTAATGATATAGGGATTGGGTGAGTTTAAATTAGGGACATCATTGTATATGGATTGTAGAATCTTTCCCTCAGAATACATGAGCTTCATCAATCAAAGGTTAACAAATATCTCTTGAATGAGGAAGGTGTTTTTGTATATTTTCATTACTCTACATGTCATTAGATTATTACATTTTCTAAATCATATTTATAATATTTCATCTATATGAGACACCCATTATGGGTTTATAAATTTTTTTATATGATATATTATCATTTTATTAAATGATTTTTTTGATTTCTATGTTTTTATTCTGAACAACATTTTACAAGATTTCTATGTGTTTATAGTAATTTCTTAGAGGATATTTTTGAGTGAATTTGAAATTTTACACTGTCTTTAATACATTATTTTAAACAGTAAAATCATTATTTGAGAGAACTTTTTCAATTAAAATTAGTGTTTCAGTTTTTAAATTATTTCAATGAGGAAACAACTCTTGATTCAAAAATAATGTGATTTTTAATTGATTTAAATATGGTTGTTTTTAGAATTGTATTATTAAAAATAGTGAAAATTATTTCAATCCAAGATTCCTTCAATGTACTAATTAGCATGTCAAAATGATTTCTTTTATTAATACATCACCCATAGTTTGAGTCCACTGTTTTATGTAATATCATATTTATAATATTTAATTTTTTTATGACAAAATAAATTGTTTTATGATTCAATGATGAAATTGAAATGGTCTACTTCATGTAAGGGTATTAGAAGACATATGAGTCTTATTTGTTTTGATTGATCGATTATCATTAGGATGGTCATGTATTTGAATGATTACTCACCTATATATTGGTATGTCAATGGAATCACATGAATATATCTGACATGTCCATATTTATCAAACATTATTTTAGATTGTTCTCAAGCTATTTTCACTTAGTTTTTTGTCTATCCTTGATAGGGAGTGACCCTGATTTGACTAGATATATTAAGATTATTGTATATTTTGTCAGGAATGCAACATAAGACAGAAATCGATTCCACATAAGTGTTGTTTAGGATCATGTTACGATAGGATACACTGAGATTACTATACCTTATAATTATTATTTATTCATACTTATAGGGGATACCCATCACAAAATTTATTTTATCCTATAGTCCACTTTAGTTTTATAGAAAAAATGTATGGGTTTTTTTCAATCAATGAATTCTAGATATATCTTCCATATCTTATTATAAATTCATACTTTCTAGTTTAGATTGTTATCAAAATGGTTTCAAAATTATAGTTTTAAAATATAGATCCAAATGAGAGAGAATAATGTTTTCATGTGTGTGTGTTTGAAAAATTACATAAAATGAAAATAAATAGTTTTTATTATGAACTTAATGGTTCTCATTTATTGGTTTCTTATGTTAATTTTCAAAGGGAAGTATCCAAAACTGTTTTTTAGAAAAGAAACAATGTGTGTTAGTGGTTAATTTATGATTCCAATGGGATAAATATATGTTATAAATATAGTTTTAACCAAGACTTATAATTTTTTTCCCTAAATAAACTACACATACAATTTGGTGAAATCCCTCTATGAATATTTATCTCACACAATACAAACACGCTGATATGTATTTCTAGCATTTAAGATACAATTCATGTTACTCGAGAATGATATCATTATGGTATTCATTATGGTGGAATCTTTATTGTAATAGATGAATATATAGAGTGATCATGGTCTACATAGAGATGTTTGAGTTAAGGATTTGTTTGTTAGTTTATTTATAGATTTATATTGTATTAAAAATTCAAAAAAGATGAAATATTTAATTGGGATTCCTTTATGTTAAGTCCATCTCATTTTTTTTCATTTAGGAGATTTCATATATTACTTAATTATTAGGTTCATTTGTATTGATTATGAATCATTTTAATTCTTATTACATTTTATTTTTAATAATTTGGTATGTATATTTTGTTTATCTTATTTATTTTTTATGTATTGAAGTCCAAAATATGGATTCACCGGGGGAGATCCACAGAAATGCAGTAGTTGAATGATAAATATTATTTTAGGGTTAAATAATTACCAAGTCTGTGTTTACATTTCACATGTTATTGTTTCCAACCTATGTTTATTATTAATTCAATTTATGCACTATTTATATTTAGTTGAGGTTACATTTCAGTTCAACATGTTATGGATAAACAAATGGAATCAAGAGGACCTCTTGTTATTTTTGGCGAATCGTTTTAGATTATAGTATATTATTTTTATATATTAGGATGTAATTTTTGTATATGATTCAAATCACCATCCTTTTTTGAGCAAACACGAGTTTTGTAGGATATTCCATGATTTATGTATTGAATTTTATTTTCATTTTTATTATTTAGATAATATTTTGATCACCATTGAGTTATAAAAATGATTTATTGTATTTATTTATGTCTTAATTGTGAGTGGAAAAGTATAATTGGTTCATGGTTAACACATATTGTTAGGAAAAACTTGTCGATCCTATGCACATGGACCTATGAATTTATCAGACATTTTTTCATAATCAACACATGGACAGAAAAATCATGTGAAAATACCATGAACAACTCCAGAATCCTATTTTTTAAGATAACATTTGTTTTCCAAATTCTCATGAATTGTTTTCCACTTGTTTCAGATGTGTCAAAGATGGTTTTTATGAGGGTTTGAAGATAGTATTCTTTATTTTTTTATAAACTAGGTTAATTTTTTTCTTTTTTTCTTAGAGTTTTAAAGGTTTTATATGTGAGAAAATAAGACAATATTAATTTTTTTACATTAAAACCATTTTTTGTTTTACATCTAAAATGGTATTCCAATTATTTATATTCCAAGTGGTTTATTTTGATAAGATAATTAGACATTTTGTTCGATTGAAGTTTGATGTTTATAAATTTTGAGTTTATTTATTTTTAAAATCCATAGTTTTATTAATAATTATCATGTAGGTAATTAGAATTTTAATTAGTGATAATGTTTGAAAAATAAAAAACATCCCTTTTTTTCTAAATAATTCTGGATGATATCAAAGTATGTTGGAATATTTCAAAAATACATTCTAATAATATATTTTTATTGTTTTGGTAAAATAGATTAAATACCCTTTCTCAAATGTGTTCTTTAAAAATCAATGAATTTATATTATTCTTATTTTCATTAAATAGTAAATTTTCATTTATCATTTTTTTTATTTTCCAACAATGTTATTTGATTTGGGAAGACCTAATTTATTGGGATAATATTTTATGTTATTTAAGGAATTAATCCTTAAGATAACTTGAATGTTATTGTAAATTCAATCCTTAGGGATGATATTTATGGTGATTCCTTTAATGTTTTTTGTGTAAAATATTTACCTTTTGAATTTAGAAAGACACAGTATAGAGTGGTGGATTCGGAATCTTATATGATTTAGTATTTTATTTAGACTTTCTAAATAAGTTAATTCCTTCATAAAATGTTGATAAATGTCCAAATGTGGTATCATAGTAGTAATAGTGGATTAATGGAATATTATATTCTACATAAACTCTAGAAGAATACATGGTATAAGATATTTTGGGTTTTATTAAAGGATATGGGTGAGTGTGGTGGGATATTAATGAACCATCCTAGATACATGATGTGATATATTAAGACTTATTTATGATAAACATAATTCAATGGATCATATAAATGATTCAAATGTGGAAAAGGTAATTAAATTCACGAGTCACTATTTCATTGAATGAACTATGAAGGGGAATAAATAACATTTATCAGAGACATTATTTTTTCTCAAGATCTACTCACCAATGAATAAAATAAATATTTATTTTTTGGATTATTTTTCTTCAGATCAACTGTGTTTGAATCTTGTATGAAAAACTATAATAATGAGTTATTAATGGATATTAAGGTGGAATATGATCTAGGGATATTATATGAACATTATAATAGTATTTGGATATAAGAGTTCTAATATTCCATGAAATTTAGATTATCATGGGAAGAAGATATCTCTTGTTTGTTTATAGTTTGGAATGCCTAGGAATTGAAATACATATTTTTGAAAGAATTAATGACATACAATAAATGACCACCTATTTCATATTTATATATTTTTTAATTTTTTTAATATATGAATAAGTATAGGGTGTGATAATGATAATGATGAATATTTTTCTTTTAGATTTATGTTTTATGAACATTGATTAGTTTTGATTTTGGGGAAAATAATACAATATTTATTCTTTTTGGACATATAATTTATTTATCATTGCAAATTTTTTATTGAATGTTTAATACTTATTGATTTTGGATATATTTTATTATTGTATGTATGATGTTAGTTTTATCATTGGATATTAATTATGATAGATTACACATGGAATTCCCAAGTTTTTCTTGGGGTACAAGGAAAAGTTCTTCAGAAATGTATAATATGAACTTTATACAATAATTGTTATTCTTGTAGTTTCACTATTGAACAATGTTCCATGAGTGAGGTCCCAGGATAAATTCCATTTTAGTTAGGAAACCGTGGGTGTCATCCATGTTTCCCAATATTGTGGCATGTATTCAATTTATGAACCGTGATCTATTTTTTGAAATGTTGACGGATTTGTGTGTAAAATGATATTATGTGTTCCAATTAACCTTTTAGGATGTATTTTTTTGATGTCATAATTTTTATTTGATAGTTGTTATGGATAATGTAATACTTGTATCACTATTATTATTTTTTTGAATGTGTTTATTTTGGTCATGTTTTACTTATGGGATTAAATTATACTATCTCATTATTGTAGGATAACTATTAATGGTAGGGAAATCTATTAGAGGTCCATGTAATATTGAATAATTTTTTTTTACTTTTTTTTGGTTTTTATTATTTTTAGATACATATAGTGATGATTGTTTAATTAGTTCCACTTTTATGGGTGTATTATTGAGATTATCCCAAGCCCATATGATCAACTGAGGACTTTTTTTAAATTATTGTCATATCTTAAATGAAATTTTAATTGAAAAAAAGTGACATGGTGTAGAAAATATTAACACCCCATGTCATAATTTTATTATGTATTTTGCATTTATAGGGTATTTTAGTATTTTTATATGTTTTTGGGAGAATGTGGGGATTTAGTGTTTCCCCAGAATTTTAGTTTCTATAATAAATGTGCATTATTCCATGGAAAAGCCCACATGAATTGGTGGGTAATTAATTCCCTGTTAGTGCTTTTTACATTCCATTTTCTATCATTCCCATGGGTGATTGACAATGCAGTTCTAGAAGGGATCGATGTCATAGTGTGTATGTCAGGAATAAAAGTGGATCACTATAGATGATGTTTTCTTTTGGTGTGGTGAACCATTCCATGTTTGGTATCATTTTTATAAGAAATAATATTTTTTTTCATTGTCCATTTTAAAATGTGGGGATTTGCATGCCACACTACACAAGCTTTCTGTTGAAATTGGGTACTATGGGTGATTCTATACCACGGAGGAGGAAAGACACACTATAGTGGTTTGGGGGTAGATATTTTTGTTTTTTCATAAAATAAGTGAACTATTACATGTCCATTATGATCATATCAAGGTGGGTTTCTAGAAATAAGGTTTTTTCCATGGTTGATAAGGCTACACAACATGACATACTTCCCATTTTAAATTTAATGGATTTTTTATTATACCCTTCATTCATTTTTATATCGGTTGGCCATATTTGCATCACATTACATAATTAATGAATGATATGACCTATTTCTTAGCTTATCCCATATTCATACAAGATACTAAACCCCTACATTTTCCAAATTTCAAAATGATTTAGAATGTATGTACTTCTTTATTCAACTTTTCCTCATAAATTTTTGATTTCTCTTAAACCATATCACCCATTGTGGATGATTTTATGTTTTGAGTCTATTTTAGTTGAATGATTTATGATAATAGTAATTTTATAGGCCATATTAATACCTATTTGAGCTTCCGATATTGAAGGTGGCTTATTTCCTCTTTAACGAGTTAATTTTTGTGTCTGTAATTACATTATTTTTCATGTCATGAGATGCTTTGATTTTAATTATTTTGTCAAATGAAATCCATATTTGAAATAAATTATTGTATTACAATATTTTATTAATTATTTATATGTTTTATATTATTGTATTTAATAGATGTATAATATTTTTTCCCTAAACATTTTATCAAATGAATTCCATGTGTCGTAAATAATTCATTAAAAAATCATTTGAAATGAATTTGAAAATTTAATATGTTGTTTGAGAGTAATTTTTCTTCCAAACATTCAAATCATCCGTTCAAGTAATTAATTCACATGAATGAGGTGTTTCAGTATTTAATTGGTTTCAAGGTAGAGAAAAATCATGATACAATAAGAATGTGATTTTAGAATTATTCACACAGGGATATTTTAATGAATGGGTTTTCCATGGATTATAAAGGAATTAATCAATCCATATTGGATTCCATAAAATAATTTTATTTTTTTTATGTTCCACCATTAATTTTGATCCCATTTATGGATGTTATTGATTATTTAGAATTCTACATGATTATTGGAATAATTATGTAGTTATATATTACGTGGATGAATGCGAAATGGGTAATTTTTTTAAACGTAAATAGAGGTGATATCAAATGTATTTCATATGATTCATTTATGATATTTATTATTAACATCTAATTGTTTAACTAATAACCTATACATTAACATTTCATGGGAATCTAGCGTAGTTAAGTGGGTGATATAATGTAATTCTACACCAGTTAAGATTATTCATTCACAAGTTTTCCCATGTTGACTAATATTTCCTATCTTGGGGAGTGACCCTAATGATTATAGAGGGTGTATGTTGGGTTTTTAATTTTTTAGGAATAAAACATATCATTAGATTTGGTATCATGTTAGGGATTCCTATGATCATCTTACCATAAGGACCAATGAGTTTCCAAATATTCCTAGATTTTTATATTACATTGAGAGAATTAACATATCATACATTATCCCATCCCCTATTTTTATGACTTATGTAGAACCATTTATTTTTTTGGATTGATTTTTTTTTCATAAATTATTGATATATTGGTGTTTTTTTTGAAATTTAATTCATTTGGGTTCGTTTCTATCTAGATATTTGTAACGTGTGTGAATAAAATTTCAGTTTTAAATGATAAATTGTAATTCTTTTTTAGGTGCAGTATTATGTATAAATATTTGAAAAAGTCAAAAGTTATGTTTTTTTCATTAACTCAAATGTTTAGATTTTTTGGTTTCTAATATTTAAATTATTAGAGAGGCCCCAATATTATTCATCAATAAATGAACAATGAATGATATTTTTTTATTTATTCATTATAATGTGAAAAAATATTTTCTAGTTATAGTTCAAACTAGAACTCATTAAATTTATTTTGAATGTAACATCATAAAATCATTCTTGAAATCCTGTATATACTATTTAGATCACACAATTCATACACAGTAACATGTTTGAATACACATTTTGTATTTTCTTTTTATGTTCCTAGTGGATGATCTATTCATTTTATTTATAGTGTTGGTGTACTAATATTTGTTTAGGATATATAGTGTATGAAAATGGGCCGTATTGAGTATTTTTAGTGGTGGATATAATTTTGTGTTTATATTTTTATAATCCATATATTAAAAAATTTGAACACCTAGAATATTTAATTTGGTTTCTTTTGTTTTTCCCCACTCATGATTTTATTTTCCTTGTTATATAATTTTTATAAATGTGTTATATCATAAACATTGAATGACCATCATTTGGATGTTTATTATTAACAAATATTTCTTATTTAGTTTTTTTGTCTATTTGTAACCATTTATTTCATATTCCATAATGTAAGATGTATACATTCACCATATCAGATTCTTGGAAAGGTATTTGAATCATGTTTATTATTATTAAAGAGAGAAATTTTTCACAAGCATGTGTTCCTGAAGCCCATGAACTTGTTTCTTGACCATGTGGATCAAAAACACCATTGAGTCCTTATTTTTAGTTAGTTTTGGTGAAGTGATGATTTGACCGAGGTATGTTTAATGTTTTATCTAAAAAACTATGTCCCAGTCGGTATCCATTTGTACTTTACACACCACATTTGACTAATACTATTTCCTTAATAACCCCATTTTATAGAAACTGGTCCCTAACTCCAAAATATATAATTATATTCTTACATAGTTTTGATACAAAAATTTCTCTAACCACCCAAAATGAAAACCCCTCACTGGCCAATAGTGATGATGAGGTTGTCCCAAGAAACCCACCTCATTAGGCCAGATGTTGGAAACTAAAACCCACAGTTTGAAATAAGGATATAAGAATAATTACACTCATAGATCCCATAAAAATATAAATAAATGATGAATGTAAACCATAATATAAAAATATAATTCCTATATCACAATTAATGTAATTTCATATTGAATTAATTCACTAAAATTCCATTCAAAAAAAGAACTCACAGGGTATCTACTCTATCTAGTTCACTAAACCACAATCATCTAATATCCTCCTTGATCTCCAAATCACATATAGAAACCTATAAAATAGTTATATATATTTAGATATATATGGTAGAGAATATATGTATATTTATTATCCACCTCCCCTATACATATCATTAAAATGAGACTAAATTATACAAATGCTTATGGGAATAAATTACTGAACCAAAATGCATATATACTAGTTCAACTATCACAAAACCTTTACAAGGATCACTCACACAATACTACATAAAATCATATTAATATAATGTCGTAATAATATAACAAGAGTGTAAATAATATTAGTACACAACAGATATGTTTGAAGGTTAGAGGTATATTGTTAATAGACCTGTATAATATTTTAAAACAATGTAAATCTATATAACCATGTACATGATAGAGAAATTGATAACATATAAACAAAAAAAATAGTAGTTCAAAAAAATATTTTATATCCACTTATCAATTCTTCTCATTTGAGTGAGAGAAATGGTAAAAAAAAAATGAAATAACTTTTAAATGTTATTCACAATCCAATTAAAAGATATATTTTCATATGGAGGTATAATAAAACAAAAATCATGAATTTTTAAGATGTTCCACAACATATTACAACACATTATTTTTAACCTAGAATCACAACACAAACATAACACTTTATATAACCCAAGTAGAATTTTTTTATTCGTTGAAAATTATAAACCAAAATAACACTAACGGTCGGCATAAAGAAGAGTAAATGAATTAATTATAAAATCTCCGGAGATGTTCATTAGATATTGATGCAGAACAAATATAGTGCAATAAATAGACCTTGAGAAATTTAACATATCATAAAGACAAGAAATTAGATATTGAGAAGTATATTATTAACCCTTTAGAGAGATATAGATTTTTTAAATGAATACACAGAAGGTTTAATCTGTTTTTCAAGATATTAGAGTGTAGATTCATTATTATGGTACATTACATATAGTTTCAACATCATTTAAATAATAGTATAAAATATCCCTGAAAAATTATTCTATAAAATCTAGAATAATTAAATATAATAATAATAATTACACCTATTATATTTCCTTTTATTGTCTATGGTGTTAATGAACCAAGAATACCCAAGCCAAAATTCAAAAATATCACCATTTACATAACAAACTGCTTTATTTTTTAAAAATATCGGATATTAACTCACCATAATAATTTTAATGAATAAATATTTATAATAATTTTAATAATCACCTAAACCTCAAAATTCAATTTTCTTTTCAAAATTTTCAACAATGAATTCCAAAATCAGACTCATAAAAAGTCACAAACAATAATTTAAAAAATAATAATTCAAGTAGAAAATATATTTAAATTGATTAATAATGAATTCAAATAAAATTTTATCTTATTATCATAATGAACGTAATAATAATATCAAATAATTCAACATAATTTAATAGTTAAAATTAATAAGTCTTTAATTTATATAAGGATTCCTTAGAAATGTATAGTTTAATAATTAATTTAATGTTCATGACTATCTTAATGTTATTCTATAATAAGTATTGATCATCACCGTAATTATAAGTTTCTATGTATTGATATTTTAATCTACTTATGTTCAATAACCATATTGTTATTGTTCAATATATGTTTCATTCATTTATTTACAATTCAACAACATAAGGTTGTTTTAAAAGATCCAATGGTTTATTCTAACTACATAATGTTCAATGTTTGGTCAAAATGTCATTTTGTAAATATTTATATATTTAGAATATTATTTATACATTGAGAATAATAAAATAATAAAATTATTTTCATATGAATAATTAGAATATAAAAAAATGAAATAGAAATTAATTAATTAATAAAAATAACGAACTAATTATTTTAAATATTAAGCATATATCATTCTATTCATTTAATTTTAGTAAAAAAAATTTAATAAGAGAATATTTATTTCTCCTCAGAACTCATTTTCAATGGAATATCATGAAATATATAATTTATTGTGAGACTCACCTATTTTTATGATCTTAATTATGATTAATTATGTTTTGATAATCCCCTATTCTGTTTATTTTTTAAACTTTTCAATACTTTAGTTACTATTTAAGTGATTAATGTCAACATATAAATTCTTTTGAATATGTTCAAATGATATATCATTCATTCAAGAACATTCGGTTAATCACATATTCATTTACATTGTAATGTTTTAACCTAAATTAATCTATGGATAGTTTGCATAAACAGACTAACAGCTACCGATACAGAAAGGTCACAGGTATACAGACGAGCTACCGATACAGAAAGGTCACCAGTATGGAGACAGTTACCATTACACCTAAGCTACTGATAGATTACGTCTACCGGTATGCACAAGTCAACTGATACAGAGTAATAACTACTTTTAATAAGTCTACCATTATAAGCTCACCTGTATGGGTAACTGGTACATAAGTCTACCGCTACAAAGAGCCACCTCTAATGGAATTCACCACTACTTATAGTCACCGATACATGGAGCTACCACCACACAAACAGATACTGATACAAGTAATATAACATTACAGAGAGTAACAACTACCGACGAAAGATCTTCCGTTTCAAGTCCACCGCAACATGTTCAATGAGACAAAGAGCTACTAATGGAAACCAATAATTGTTTCTCTAAATTCTATCTCTGTTTGGTTATTAGCAAGGTTCATATTTTTTGCTTTTGATGTAACCTATATTAATTAATGATGTTTGTTGGCTGTCAGGAAACCGTACCTCATAAAAATAATTCTTATTGTTGGAGATCATGGAACATATAAAAGGGAACCTCGGGCTACTGGAATAAAAGTCCTTCAATGCACATTGAAAACAAGATTCTACATATACATGACGAGATACAATCAAAGAAGAAAGAGGAAGAACACATGATGAATCTAAAGAACATTAACATTCATGGAGTGAAGAGCTTCAACTACTACACCTACACTCATGATAGTCAAGCTGATCAAGCTGGACTTGAAAGTCAATGAAAAAACCGACACTTGGTTTTCCAAACAATTTCTAGAGAAGGAATCAAGCTTCATCTGCTTCAATCCAAGGATTCCAGAGCATAACTAAAAACACATTGATCACTCTAAACTCATTTATACTTATTTAGATCTATTGTGTTTGATTTATTTACATTTTGAGTTGTGTGTGTGCTGTGTATTTTTAAGAAAACACAGTCTCATGTGCTGAACTAGATGATTTATAAATCATCACTCAATTAATCCCTTACATTCTTGTATCCCACTGTGGATAGTGGTAGAGGTAATGTGTGAACTGGACAACTTGTGTGATGTTTATTAGTTTTCCCATGAAGAACTGTAGCAGAGGTCAAGTGTGACCTGGACAGTTTGTGCACTGTTGTAAAACCCCGATCCAGGGTGTGGATCATTGTCTATATAAATTTTTTTGATAGGACTATGTCTCAGCTTGAGACTGAACCTATTCTTTAAATCTGTTATGCATTTTTATTTTATTTAATACTATTTAGAATATTCTGATGCTAAGTACTTTAAATATAAATCTATTTAAAAATGTAACTTTGATAATTAAACTATAAAGTGTTTGTATTTATTGTAAACTTGTAGGTTAGTTCCAAAAGCTAATGTAATCTTTATATTATATTAACTGAGAACTAATCAATCTCTTGAGAACCTAACTGAACCTTTACCCTATTACAATTTCACTACAGTTTAGCTTGTTATTTTAATTGGGGAATTTTAATAGAAATCATTTAAATATATATTTTTAATAGTAACTCAATTCACCCCCTCTTGAGTATCCACTCTAACCAACATTTGGAATCATAGATTTTACTAAAAGGTTTTCAAAACACTCTATTTGTGAAAAGTTTTCTATTTTGATTTTAGTTGTATCTTAAACATCTTAAGATTTCTGTTAATTATAATTATTTATATCTTTATATAAATTAGGTATTATGGATAACAGATTAGAAGGTGCAGCTACCAATATCCCACCTTTCTTTAATGGTGTTAATTATTTAGAATGGAAAATAAAAATAAAAATTCATTTAGAAAGTATGGGATTTGACATCTGGAATGCCATAGAGACACAGTATAAGATTTAAGAGACTATTATAACTACTTGGGTTGAACCTACGAATGCTTCTTATAATAATAATTGTAAATAAATGAATGCCTTGTATTGTTCTTTAGGAGATGATGAATTTAAAAGAATATATGCTTGTAAGACTACTTATGAAATCTGGGATACCATGGCTCTTTCTCATGAAGGAACAACAAATGTTAAAGTGGTGAGATTAAACACTTACACTATTAAATATAATAATTTTAAAATGAAAAATGATGAATCTATTTCTGATATGTATCTCAGGTTTAATGAGACAGTCAATACAGTCAGCTCACTGGGAAAAGTTGTTCCAGCAAAGGAGAAAATCATGAAGATACTAAGATGTCGGCCAAAATATGGAGAGGTATATCAGTTTCAATAAGAAAATAGTGTAACATAAGTTCAGTACCTGTTAAAGAGATGATTGGTATGTTTATGATGTATGCAGAAGAGCTGATGGTAAATAATGGAGAATATGATGAACCATGAAACAAATCAATAGACTTCAAGACATTTGCTTCAAAAATTTCGGACAAAGATAAAATTCAAGCTACAAGTGAAAATTCAAGTTGTGAAGATAATGCATCTGACAGTGATGCTGAAATAGATTAGATAACCAAATGATTTATGAATTTTTTTAGGAAAGAGAATCTTTTCAGAAAATCCAATTACAAGGGAAATTATGACAATAATGGTCATTGTAAGAAGGATTGGAAAATGACTTATAAAAGTGATGACATAGTCTTCTACAAATGTAAGAGGAAAGAAAATGTGAAGGATGAATGTTAAAAGTTAAAATACAAGAATAAATACGAGTACAAGGAAAAAAATATAAGAATTCTATGAAAGAAACCTAGAGCGCTTCAGAAGGCAGTTCAAGTGATTCTGATTTCACTCAGGATGAAAAATCTCACAAAGCTAATATGTGTTTCATGACAAACACGTCTGAGGTAACATTTGATACTTATGCTTTAAACAATTATTATTCTGGAGATGATTTTGATTCAGATTCTGAAAACAAGTCTAGTGATGAATTATTTGAATACTGTAACATGCTAGAGGATATATGCAATGAGCTGAAAGAAATGTTTAAAGCCTTAATGAAATAGCATGTTTAAAATAGTAATGTCAAATATGCACTAGAATTAGAAAAGCAAAAGAATGCTCAACTAATCAAATAGGATAATGGATTGAAATTGTCTAATGAGTAACTCAAGAAAGATTTAGAAAATTTTACTAATGGAAAGAACACTCTTAAACAAATTCTATTAAAACATGTACCACCAAAATACAATACCCGTTCAGGCTATCAGCCTGGACAGAGACAGATTACAACGAATAGATTTATTCCTAAATCTAGACAGTATGGTGCTAGTTCTAGTTCTGGAAATTCCAATGTCTCAACAAACTAATTACATTGTTATAGATCAAACAATGTTTATCCTTCAAAATATTTTAAATATATTGATTATTTGAGACACATTAGACAAATCATGGTACCAAAATTTATGCATGTTAACCTGTCTAGACCCAAGAAAATTTGGGTACCAAAATCATTTTCTATCTAAAATTGTGTTGTAGAAAACCTTCTTGGAATGCTTTTGTAGGAAGATATGGTACATGGAGAGAAGATGTTCAAGACATATGATAAGTTATTTTTCATATTTTAGAAGATTAGTCAATGTTGATGGAGGATATGTCACCATTGTGGATAACTCAAAAGAAAAGATCATCGGCATAGGCCAGATTGGTAACACTAATTCAATTCTAATTTCTAATGTTTTATTTAATGATGGAATAATGTATAATTTATTAAGCATTTATCAGTTGTGTGGTGATGGATTTAATGTTATGTTTGAAAATTATTCATGTAATGTTTTTGATTCTAATTTTTTTGGTTTTTACTACATTAAGAAATGAAAATGATTAAGCTATAGATTTGAATTAATTATCAAAGCAAAATATTTACTGTTTAAATGATTTTCATAAAGAATCATGGATTTGGAAAAAAATATTAGGACACTGCAATATACTCTCGCTTAGAAAACTGACTCGAAAGAACTTAGTTAAAGACCTACCTAAACTTGAATTCCTAGTTGAAAAAGATTGAAATCTCTATAAAAAGGGAAAGAAACATAAATATTATGTTGAATCAATGAATCAAGATTCATCTTCTAATCCTCTTGGTATGGTATAGAAGGATTTGTTTAGACCATCCACAATTTATAGCTTAAATTGGAAGAATTGTGTCTATGTCCTTGTAGATGAATTTTCTAGATATACATGGTTATATTTTGTAGCTCAAAAAAGTGATGTTTTCTCTTACTTTATTAAATACTCCATGTCTATAGATGACCTTAGTGGGATTAAGATTAATACGGTGAAAAGTGATCATGGTCTTGAGTTTGAAAATCATGAATTTGAATCATACCACTCACACAATGGCTACAAAAAAACTTCTCTGAACCTAGGTCACCTCAGTAAAATGGTGTAGTACAAAGAAGAAATATAACTCTTTAGGAAACTGCACGAACTATGCTTAATGAATATGTTTTACCTGTTTATTTTTTGTCTGAATCTATAAATACAAATTATTAAAATATAAATAGTGTTCTTATTAGACCAATACTAAATAAGACCCCTTATGAAATATAGAATAATAGAAAACATAAAGTTAGTTATTTTAATGTTTTTGGTTGTAATGTTTTTATTCTGAATAGTAAAGATAATTTGGATAAATTTTCATCAAAGTGTGATGAAGGAATTTTTCATGGTTATTCTTCAACTAGAAAAGCCAATAGTGTTTTTAATAAAAGAACCAAATCTGTGTATGAATCTGTTCACATCAAATTTGATGAAAATGAACAACATGAACTTAAACCTTCTCTTGAAAATCTTGAAGAATATTTATCTGTTCAGAACCTAAATGATAAAATCTGTGAATCCATTGTAATGACCACCGGTTCTAGAAATATTTCAGAATCTGCTACTAGTGAACCCCATCTTAGGGAAGAAACTGTAATTTCTAGACCTAGCTTTACTAGATAAACAATAATTTTAAAGAATCATCCTTTGTATGTTGTTGTAGGTAATCTTGATAGAGGGACACAGTCTAGAGCTTCTCTATGAAATCGGGTTGAACATCACCCATTTCATTCACAGTCAGAACATAAAAATATCAATAATGCTATCAATGATGAATATTGGGTAATGGCTATGCAAGAAGAGTAAAATAAATTTCAAAGACAAAAAGTCTAAGAATTAGTAGAATGACCTATGGATGCCTTGACCATAGGAACATAATCGGTGTTCAGAAATAATGTGGATGAATCTAGAAATATCATATGAAACAAATTCAGGTCAGTTGCACAAAGTTACACTGAAGAAGATGCAATTGACTATGAAGATACCTTTTCACCCGTATCTAGATTAAAAGCCATTAGGATCTTTCATTCTTATGAATCTCATCTGAATTTCATGTTATATCAAATGGATGTTAAAAGTTATTTTCTAAATGGTTATATAACTGAAGATATTTTTATCGAACAACCACCTCAATTTATGAATTCCCATTTTCATAATCATGTTTTTAAACATTCTAATGGTTTATATGGTTTAAAATAGGATCCAAGAGATTGGAATTATAGACTTACTAATTTTTCTATTTCAAAAGGTTTTACTAATGGAATTGTTGATCCCACTTTTTTTATCAAAAAATATATCCAGAGATGTTTTGATAGTACAAATATATGTTGATGATATTATTTTTGGATCTTCTAAAAATTTGTTATGTACTAATTTTTCGATGATTATGAAAAATGAATTTGAAATGAGATTAATGGTAGAACTGAAATATTTTCCTAGATTTCAAAATTTTCAAAATAGGGATGGTATTATTCTAAAAAATAGTAAATACACAAGGGGGTTTTAAAACGTTTTCGGTTGGATATTAATAAGGGAAGTGATACACCAATGAGTACCACTAGTAAGTTGGATACTGATGAATCTGGGAAACTAGTAGGACAAAACAACAATAGAGGTATGATTAGAATATTACTTTACCTAACTTCTAGTTGACATGATATTATGTTTATTGTTTGTATATGAGAATGATTTCAAGATAATATGAAAGAATCAAACTTACTTGCTGTAAAACAGATTTTAAAATATCTTAAACATACAACTAATGTAGGATTATTTTACCCAAAAGGAAAATCTCTTGATTTAATAATTTATTCAGATACTGACTTTTATGGTTCCAAGTTAGATAGAAAAAGTACATCAAGAACATGTCATTTATTGGGGAAATCCTTAGTATCTTGGTTTTGTAAGAAGCGAAATTCAGTTGCATTGTCTATTGCTGAAGTACAATATATAGCTTCTAGTAGTTGCTATGCACAGATTCTGTTTATCGAACACACTTTTTTGGACTATGTATATGTTTTTGGACATGTTTCTATTAATTGAGATAAACCTAGTGCAATTAATATCTCTAAGAACCCTGTATCTCACTCTAGAACGAATCACATTGATGTGAGGAATTACTTTCTAAGAGATCCCTATCAAAAGGGAGATGTAACTCTTAAATTTATAGGCATTGAACGTCAACTAGCTAATATATTTAAAAATACTTTAGTTCAGAGATATTAAGTTACTTTAGACATGAATTAGGAATGATCAACTATCCTCAAACCTCACTGTTAGAAAAGCCTTGCTATTAGAGAAACCTCACCGATAGACAAACCACAACATTAGACAACCTTGCTATTAGACAATCCTCCCCATTAGAGAAACCTCCCCGTTAGAAAAACCTCCCCGTTAGAAAAACCTCACTGTCAGACAAACCTCACTGTTAGACAAACCTTACCGTTAGACTAACCACACCATTAAACTAACCTCACCATTAGACAAACCTCAGTGTTAGACAAACCTAACCGTTAGACAAACCTCACCATTAGAAAACACTCACCTTTAGACAAAACACACCATTAGACAAACCTCACTATTAGAAAAACCTCACCGTTAGACCAACCTCAACCTTAGACAAACCTCACTGTTAGACAAACCTCACCTTTAGACAAACCTCACCATTAGAAAAACCTCACCATTAAAAAAACATCACTATCAAGTACACCTCACCATTATAGAAACCTAACCATTATAGAAACCTCACCGTTAGGATACCTCACCGGTATTTCTTATTGTTATAATCCTCACTCGCATAATAGTTACCGATATATCGCACTGTTTTAAATTTGGGTTTCTTAATCCGAGGTGCTTTATCTTTTTAATATATTTTTTCATTATGATTCAATTCCTAAATGATAGAAGTCCAGTATAAGTCACATTCAATCCACCGCAAACTCCAACTTTCTGAGTCCTCACTAAACCAAGACTCTGAAATCTTTTGAATGCTAAGTTTCTCTATTTGGAAATGGCACGACTTAAGTGACAGACAATTGATGAAGGTAACGAGATATGTGAGAAGAAACAAAAATTCAGTTCTGGAGCCACTGGAAGTAGTAGTGGTTCTAGTAAAGGGAAGAGAATGTCTAAGAATCCAAATTTATCAAAGAGGGAAATAGTGATTGAGATGGAGCTTTGTGCTAAGTGGTTGATGTCAAACAAGTCTTTGATTTTGAGGTTTTTAGAAGAACATGGATGGATAGATTGTTTTGAAAACGACAATGAGCCTTATTACCCGAATCTAGATAAGGAATTGTATGAGTTTGATATATTTTAAATGAATGAATATGAGAATATAATGATTTATGTTGTTAATGATATAGAGATATCATTTTCATCTACTGAATGGGATGAAATTCTGAAAGTACCTCATGAAGGAGATTATGGTTTTTCATCTAAATCAGTACCAGCAACTAGTGGCCATTTTGAGTATGAGGCTACTCTGATTGAGTTACCTTGGAATGGATCACCTAGAAATGTGATTGCTGCTGAAATGGAAGGAGAACAAATATTGTTATTTATGTTCATTCATCATGTGATTAGTCCCAGGAGGGGAGATTTTGAAACCCTAAAGATTCAAGATATATATTTCATGTACTTGTTTAGTCCTGGAGTGAAGGTCAGTCTATGAAGATTATTGATAATTAAGATAAAGGATATGACCAGACCTAAATCATAGACCAATACATAGTTCATTGCAAAGATGATTTCTATTATGATAAGAGGAAAAGTTATTTCTGAATCTGAGGATGAAACTATTGTTGTCAAAGACAATTTCTGCATTACTAAGACTATATTAAAGTATATGAAAGTAAGCTGGAACCCTTGGAAGAAAAAATGGGTGAATGATGATGGTAAATTGTAGGATAAATTTAATCTTGTGGACCATCCTTCTATACCTAAGGATGAGAGGGATCCAGGTCTTGGGCCTGATGAATATGAACCTTCTTATAGTGATGCTATTGATGATTAGGATGACGAAACTTCAGTGTAAGAAGGAGGATATCCTAACCTGCCTCCTATACCTGCACCTTAGAGTATTTCTTATGGAGAGGATAGTCCTCCAGCTACATTACTCAAAAGAGAATATGATTCTGATAGCTCAGATGGAGGTACTTTGAGTTTGAGTCCAGTAATTGGGAGTTATGCTATGCCTGTAGAGGCTATTTTGGTTGAGATACTTGAACCATAACCTTTCCCTGATGAGCCTCCTATTGTTGAAATAGAGATAGTTGTGGGTGATTCTTCTATGGAAGACCTACTTGCTGAGGCTGCTATTGATTTAAATGTCTAGAAGAGTGCAAAAATTGAGGGGGGTGTCCCACCAGACATGGAACTGTATTAGTAGATCACGAAATTGACGACTGGTCAGAGGACTCAGGATTTTTAGTTTTTGGGTTGGAAAATCCTGATTCTAAAGATGAGACACCCATCATAAGACCACATGTCAGTTATGATATCCATTCAGATACTTTACATGAGGATTTATTAAGAAAATATAACCTACACCAGTTGAAGTCTGATCTCAAGACTTGTTTTGTGGATGAAAATAGAAGAATGGACACCACTTTAATTTCATCCATTCAATTTGTTATGACTGAATCTGTATCTAGTATTTTGGACAAAGTCAAGACCTACCAGTGTTAAGTTTCAATCTTGTAAGAGTATGTTGAATCTATAAAGAAATCAGTTGTCTCCATGGAGTCTTATATGAGTTCTAAATCTCAAGCAGACAAGGATTTTACAATTATGAAAAGTATAGTTGGAAAGATGGTATCCGTTTTTTAGTAATTTAATTATTCCATTAAACTTCATGTCAGTACCCAAGACCTTGTTATGAAAAATCTCATTTGTAGGATGAATAAATAATTTAACAAAACAATATATTTTACTTTTGAACCTCTAAGTGCTCCCAAGACTTATTTAAGAGTTGATCATATTAGAGATGTGATGAGAAAAGAGCTTGGGAAGTCTTCCACTAGTGGATCTGTAGACTATGCTACCATGTCCCAAGTGGTGACTACCACTAGGTATATAGGAAAAATTGATCAGGATTTTATGAGGGAGGAGACTGCTTCTTAGAAAGAAGTAAAGGTCAAGGTGGATTACTATTTCCAAATGGTCTACACTAAACATCAGTTGAACAATCACTTCACTCTTTTATTAGAAAATTTGAAATTACCTCCTGTGACTCAAGACTTCAGAGAGAAAGTGAGTAAGCTCAGGGAGCTGACTCCATCTTTGGAAAAATTCCTAGAAAACAAGGTTGACATAATTCCTGCTATGGAGAGAGGAGGAGGGATTATCAGGGATTTTAGAAATCACTTGATGCCCTTTTTGCATGTTGATGCTTAGTCTGGGATTGTACCTTCAGCTTTACCTACATCTATCTCTCCTTCATCTACTTTTCAGATGACCCTAGCTCATGCTATTATAATTTTGACACCTATGATTACTCAAAGAGGTACCCACTACAAGCTAGGAATAGTTTTAATTGCTCAATCTCCAGTGGTCATTTTTGGAGTTCTCAAGCCTTTACTTACAACTACCCAGCCTAAGTCTACCTCAAAGCACAATGGAAAATCCAATGTGGACATTCAGGATGTGGATTGAGTGGGTGTAGATAAATTTGATAGGCATCATTTGTACCTTATATACTGTATTTGTAATATTTATGTGCTTTTTTCTCCTTAATATACACCTATTTTGCAATCTATTTGTCTCTGTGTTTACCTATGCTGGTTGCTTCATTTATTGTCTAATTTCCCTCTGATACACAACTTTATCTCTTAAATTTTATCGCTGATTCCCCATATTTTATGTTCTCTAATACATTCATTACATCCTTATCTTATAACTCCCTTATTTTTTCTAATCCCAAAGGGGGAGAAATGATAAGGGGGGAATGATAAAGGGGGAGGATTATTTATTAAAAGAAGGACATATGTGAGAAATCGATATTAATATTTTAATTTCCTTTAAAATAAAATTTCTATGATACATTTGGATTACCTGGAATAATTTGTGATTATAAAAAGGGGATATTGTTGGAATCACCTGTTTTGATAATCTCAATTATGATTAATTATGTTTTGAAAATACCAAATGATGTTTATTAAATAACTTTTTATAACGTTAGTTACAGTTTAGGTACTTAATGTCAACATATAAATACGATTGAATATGTTTAAATGATATATCATTCATTAATGAACATTCGGTTAATCAAATATTCATTTATTTTGTAATTTTTTATCCTAACATAATCTATGGATAGTTTTCATAAACAGACTACCAGCTACCGATACAGAAAGGTCACCAGAATGTAGATGAGATACTGATAGAGAAAGGTCATCGGTATGCATATAGTTACCGTAACACTAGAGCTACCGATAGAGTAAGTCTACCGGAAAGCACTAGTCGACTGATACAGAGTAACAACTACTGTTATGAAGTCTACCGTTACACGCTCACCATTATGGGTTACTGGAACATAAGTCTACTGCTAGAATGATCTACCACTAAAGGAAGTCACCACTACTTATAATCACCGATACAAGGAGCTACCACCACAAAATAGCTTCTAATACAAGCAAGCTATTGTTACAGAGAGTAAAATATATCGATTCATGATCTATCGTTACAAGTCCACCACTACAAGTTCAATGACACAAAGAGCTACTGATGGAAACCAGTCACTATTTCTCTAAAATCTATATCTGTTTGGTTATTAGAAATGATCATATTTTGTGCTTTTAATGTAACCAATATTAATTAATGATGTTTGTTGGATGTATGAAGACCATACCTTGTACAAACCATTCTTATTTACATAGATCAAGGAACATATAAAAGGAATCCTGGAACTACTAGAATTAAAGTCCTTCAATGCACATACAAAAAAAGTTTTTGGATATACACAAGGAGATACATTAATTTAAGAAGATGGAAGAACACATGAACAATATTTAGAACCTGAACATTCAAGGAGTGAAGAGCTTCAACGACTACACCTACAATCAATCTAATAAAGCTAATTAAACTAGACCTAGAAGTCAATGAAAAAAATGATACATTGTTTTCCAAACAATTTCTAGAGAATGACTCAAGCTTCATCTTCTTCAATCCATAGAGTCGAGAGCTTCACTGAAAATAGATAGAGCATTCTAAAATCATCTCTACTTGTTTAGATCTATTGTGTTTAATTTATTTACATTTTGTGCAGTGTGTGTGATCTGTATTTTTAAGCACACACTGTATCCTGTGCTGAACTGGAGGATTTATAAATCCTCACTCAATCATTCCCTTACTCACTTGTATCCCATTGTTGATAGGGGTAGATGTCAAGTGTGACCTGGAAATCCTTTTTCGTGTTGTTCATTTTTTCCACTAAGAACTTTGGTAGAGTTCAAGTGTGACCTGGACAGTCTGTGAACTGTTGTATAACCTCGATCCAGGGTGTGGATCATAGTTTATATAAACTTTTCTGAGAGGAAAAAGTCACTTCTTGATACTGAACCTCTTATTTAAATCATCTGTGCATTTTTATTTTAGTTAAAACTATTTCGAATATTCTGCTGCTATGTACTTTAAATATAAAATCTATTTTAAAATGTAACTCTGATAGTTAAAGTAGAAAGTGTTTGTATTTATTATAAACTAGGATGTTACATTCAAAAGATAGTCTAAACTTTAGATTAGATTAACTGATAAGTAATCAATCTATTGAGAACCTAACTGAACTTTTACGGTATTACAAATTCACTACAATTTATCTTCTTCTTTTAATTGGGGGATTTTAATAGAAATATTTTAAACAAAAATTTCTAATAGGAACTCAATTCACCCCCCTCTTGATTATCCACTCTGACCAACATTTATAATTATAAAAATATATAAAATTGAAAGTCTACACTCAATAATATCTCACTTTTTTTATTACTAAACAAGTAATGACCATGTAAATTCTCCATAATTTTTAATGAAAAAAATGTTCTGATTCATAATTGTACTCACCATTGGAGTAAGAATAGTTGTATTAAATAAAAAAATTTATCATTTTAAAATAAATTGTATAAAATAATAACAACTTATATAATTATAGAGATAACTCCCCATAAATTAATGGATTTCAAACATAGATAGAAAAATAAAAACAAAAAATACTCTATAATTAATCATTTAGAAAATAACCTACCAACATTATACATATTTGAAATCTCATCTTGAAAAAAATAGTGAGGATGCCTCATTTATAAAGAAATAAAAAAAATTACAAGGATCCATTAAATAAGTTAATGAATTCCTTGTTTTGAAAAATGATTTTAAATGAAATTAATAGTATATTGCCCATAAATTATATAATACAAAACTATATTATAAAATATATCATCCATGCTCATTTTCTGTAAAACTAAAATAATGTGGAATCAAATTTCCATCATATAATGTTCAATATTAATTTTCTATAACTTATCTATAATTAGTGTTTTAGTAGAAATGGAAATCAATTTATTAATAGTATAGATATATTAAAAAAATCATCCTTTTGTACCTATTCTCTAAAAAATAAAATTGAACTTCTATTAAATTTTTATATAATTCATAAAGAGTATATTGAAATAGAAGTAACAAAATAGGTAACCGAATAGATTGAGATCGTATTAAAATTAAAATTAAATTTAAAATCAGAAAAATCTTGCTTAAAAAATATTATATAGCTCAAAAATTAGTAGAAAAATGTCCTCTTCTACAACAATTGATAATGATGATGATAATTATTTCTTTCAATTATATGAAATTAAATTTTTTCATAATATGCAAAACAGGCATGATGTACTATTTCAAAAAATTCTACAAGCATCATAATCAAAACTAGAAATTCTAATCATATAATTATAATTTTTCAATAATAGATAAATATAAAATTTACAATTTTTAAAATGAATCCAATTATACTTTAACAAGATTAAACATATATTATTTAGGGTTAGTGTAGAATACATCAAAAATATATAAAAAATAGTCCTAAGAGAAATGGAATAAAAAATCATCACATCATTCATTCAAAAAAGAAGACATCAATGTATTTTCTAGTACAAGTAGAATCAAATTTATAATTTTACTCATATGGGTACATGATGTTTTATAAGAATCAATCCCAAGTATTATATCTAACACTTTTCCAAAGGTTGATTGATTAAAATATATTAAATATTTTATTTGACAAAATTTATGTCACAAGGAGAATATTTACTCTCTGATGTGGATAATGCCAAACCTAATAATCATTATTTTATAATATTAATTACAAATAAAATAATTATTTTATTCCAGAATAATGTCATCAAGATAAATTTTTTGGGTAATATTTCATAAGAAACATTCTTAATGAATGATTAATATGAAATATACCTTTATTAAATCCATTAATTAAAAAATGAAAACGTTAATATAAAACTCTCAGAGGTTACATAAATCCATATAAATATATTGTTAATAAAAAAATAGATTATGAAAAATATATTATTCAAAACCTAGTGGTTGGTGAACCCAAAATTATTAAAAAATTTATTCCATTAAGAAATCACTTTGGTATCCATCTTATATATTTTAAAATTATTAAAAATAAAAAAGATAAAACTATTATGATATAAATTATCCTATAAATTGGTGAAATTTATTCACCAAAATATATACATTCTTCTTGAAAATAACCATATAGAACTAATCTATCCTTATTCTATACAATTTTATATGATTTAATTAATTATATTATAAAAATAAATTCAGATCAATAATATGATTTCCATTAATTGGTACATATAAATTTGAAAGATTATTTATTGAAAAATAATAATTTTCATATTAAATAACATTATTAAATACAATACATTTTAATGATTTATAAACATCATAATGTACACATTCAGTTATAAAAGTAAAATTAATACACAAATTCAAAGGGGAAAATTTATTTTTAAACCTAGTATCAGTATTACCTATGAAAATATAAAGGGGTTACAATAATGAGTTTGCAATGATCCAAGATCATGTTTGGGCATATCATACCACTCAATAGATAGGGTTTTTATGTGATAAATTAGTAATATTAAATTATCTATAATATTATTCAATAAGTAATAAATTTGAAATTTTATTCATATACTCTTCACTAAATTTAACAGGAATAAAATCTTTAAGATACAATTTTCTTTAATTATATAAATTATATGATTCAATTATACTAACATAACCTATAAAATTAAATTATTAACATTTATTGTCAAATTTTTTCAAATTATTATATTATTTAATATCATACATTACTTTACAAAATGAAATGTTGACCAATTTTAGATTTATTTTTAATCTATAACTCATAAGATGGTTTTATTAAATTAGGTCTAATATTAATTATATTTGAAATATAACAAGTAAAAATAAAACATTACCATAAAAATAATTAGTTATTCTATATTCACATAATATATGTATGTCTACTTAAATTAATTATTAATTAATTATTCAAATAAAAATATTTTTATTGATTCCAAGGTATATTAAATTATGTAAATATCCAATATTCATATAGAATATGTGAAATTTTTTTATATTAAATTCAACACCTAGATCAGTAGAAAAGTAAATAATAATAAAACCTTACTCGAACTGCTCTAAATTATATAATGAAGTAAAAAAATATAATGCTTAACATTTATGAGTGAGAAATTATACCCTTTGAGTTTTTTATAAAAATATACAATAACTATTATACACCTTTTCAACCTATAATGTTAATCCGATTAGGACTAAAAAATTAAGGATAAACTAACAGTTGAGTTTGTGAGGCACCCAAAACCTACACTACAAGATCTGATGAAAAAACACATTCTCTATAATCTAACTTTGATACAAAGTGACATTAACCAATATAAACATTTAAATATTTTACTTTAATAATACATCTCCCAATAATTTCACACAATCCGAATAATGTTAAAGGATTAGCATATATGGATATTCCCTTCATAAAAATATTGTTATACCACACGTGATAACATTTATCCATACTAACACCATACTAGATCCACTTTTAGATATCTCCTATGTTGAAATCATCTGTATAATTTTGGTAAAGGAATAATAAGAATGGGGTGAGATGAAATTCATAGTTATGGAAAAACATATTAAAGATTCATCAAAAGGATTAGATCCTATGAATATGGGGAACTAGATCTTGGGAGAGGCATGTTATAAAAGACATAAACCAATATGATTTATCTAAATATTATAAGGTTATGTAATCTCAAAATATAATAGATATGTCTTGGAATAAATTTGCAGAAACATGAGTTAATGTTAGTGGACCATGGAGAATAATAAAGTAATATACAAGAAAAAATAATCATAATAATTATAAAAGATCATAATAAAATTATAGATGCATTCAATTGTTAATCAATCTAAATATAACATTAGTAGGCTCTAGTTAACCACCATTATACCCAGATCATTTTGGGATTATCACATGCTTAATGTTTGGCTAGGCCTTACCACCGTTTTACTATTCTTATTAGGATAACCAAATGTTTAACCTTTGGCTTGGGGAAATAACACATTCACCCTTAATATATCATAAGATATAAACATTTCCTACTCATTGGAGAGTTATAATAGAAATACCCATTACCTAATAATAAATCATTTACATGTATGCCAAAAGAACATATAAATGTTCAACATTCCTTACAATCTTAATTATCCCATTGATATTAAATGGGACTCATGTGAAATTTTTTAAAAATCATCGTCATATATCATATCATGATGAACTGGTCCATGGTAAGGCTCGAAGGCCATTCCAAATACCCACATCCAAGAACATGTGATTTGGCATCATAAAAAATATTGGAATGTTTTACTCGAAATTATAAACATAAAACCACAAACAAAAACTTGTAAAACAGATCATGATTTTTTGAACTGAACGATTCTTAAGAAGAAATCATAACTGAATTACATACATTACCAAAATCCAAAAGACTAACACAAGAGGAGGGAACCATAAGTAACAACCCATGATCTATCCCATGTAACGGAGATGTCTCCCTCAAGCGATCTTCATAACACCTTTCCAAGAACATTCACTAGCCACCCGAACAACTGGTTCTAAAAGCATTACCTAAACCAGCAAAAAAAATTGCCAAGTATAGAGAAAACTAAAGCTATATGTAGGTTGTGATCATAAGCCTAGTAGGATTGCACCAAATGAAATTCTATGTAATAAACATTTTAATACAAAAAACATTCATGTTTTATAAACAATGGAAATTCGAGTAATAATACCAATGGGATGAAACATTCAATGATAATAGTTTTCAAGAAGTATAATTAAATAATAAAACTATTAAATATAATGCACATGCTATAGAATTTTACATAAAAACCAACCATATTCCAATGATAAGTATCGAATATCCAATGAGCACTACTCATTGGGAATACCCACATGTAATATTTTAATGTGGGCCCCAGAAAGCACATATCTTGGGGAAAAGTAATCAAAAAATTTCTATTCTCATACATGATACACTAGTAGGGAACATACATATAACCTAGTGGACCCCAATCATGACCACTATTTGGTTAGTCTTCTCATCATCAAGCATTCTACGTGAAATAAGGACGAAGCCACTCCGGATCACTAGCATACTAGTACAGATCCGCCCACCTAGATAACTGGGTTTTTTCTTTTGTGCTCATAATATTTCCACGCATTATAAATAAGATTTTCACATAATAGAACCCTTTTTGGTTCAAAAATAAATTATTCAACCCACAAAAATTCCCCAAAATACACTTTTTCACATTTGAATTCATTTTAAAGTCCTTCTCACATACAACAGCCCATAACCATGTCTCACAGTGTTGAGAATATTTGATAAATCATTACCAAAACTTATAAATCATTATCAGAATGCTTTACTTTACAAATTACCACATTACATTTTTGGTCTCAATTAAAAGAACGCACATCACACAAAAGAGAACATAAAAATAATTTTCAGACTTTGTGTAACTCAATAAACCATCATCAATTTTCATAAAACACTTCCAATAAGTATAAAATGGTTTTGGAAATAATTTTTCTTAAAACCCTTCTTTTACGGCACAAATCACCCCCAAAACCTAAAAATCATAATTTTAAGCCCAAAACAATTTAATAAAACACTTTCACATGTAATAAAATAACCCCAAATTATACCACAATAGTTAAATTTTACCGAAAAACCATTTCAATAAAAAATGAAACTGTTAAATTAAACACATAATCAATGCACCCACAAATTTTATTATCAACAACTAAAATTGAAGACTAAAATTTTGAGAGGAGAATCCTGAATGTCTAACTCATCAAATAATGCTTACACATGGAATCACATACCTTTTTCATCAAAACCCCAAATCATTGTGTGAAACATCTTCAACACCACCCCCTCACCACCAGGGAATGGAAATAAACCTTAATCCAAATTATTTTAACCAAATTACACAAAATAAATCCCTAGGTATATACCATAGCTTATGGATATTTTAGAAAAATAAGGAGGAGGGATGATACTCAAAATAAATGGAATAAACAAGAAGTAAAACACTTAATTGAAGAGATTTGGAAGTATCCAAATCTAATTTTCGTTCTAAAATGAGTTCCATTTGAGCTTGAGGATGCTTGGAGGCCTCCCATGGATGATATGGTCAAATGGGTGCAGAAGGGGGGATTTGGTTTATTTGAAAAGGTGAAAATGATCAAAATAGAAAAAGAATTTAAATTTCGAGACACTATTCACAGTTTCACTGCACGGTTTACTAAACCATAAGGCCAAACTATTCGGCCTGTTCTATCTACCAAAAACCCACCATTTTTCTAAAATTTAAATGAGGGCCTCATGGGGATTCAAGGTATAGATATATGCCAATGATAGGTGAAATAATTACCACAAAAAACTCCCATTTTTCCCCAAAACTAATCTCACTCCAGGGTATAAACCACCCCAACAAACATAGCCCCCAAAAGGTTCCAGTAGAAATGTAAAAAATTCAATTACAATAGGCCTCAAAATAATAACATTCCTCTAATAAAAAAACATGTACAAATATTACCATAGACATAAAAGACATATGAGTTAGATCATAGACACCCGAGACACCAAATTTTAAACCTAGAACACCCAAATACCAAGAGAAAAATAAGAACCAATAGATGATTTGAAACAATGCATGTAATTGAAAAATCAAGGACTTACCGTTTCTCACTCCCAACATACACCTTGGGTGTCAGTATACATTTAAATTATTATAGGAGGATTGGGTAATTATTTTAGAATCAGTGGTTCTATTTTATAGTGGTCCTTCTTGGGACAGTGTCATGGAGATGGATTGAGGGCGATATCCCCGGGCCATGGGATGATTCAAGGGATTTTCTTTTTGGTTCCCTCCCACTATGGAAGTCTTTGGGAAACATCCCCTTTCCATGAGATGGTTATTGGGTTCCATTTTTTGGTCACTTCCATTTAGGAAATTGACTGGGTAGATCAGAACATGGATTTTCATGACATGACATTACAATTATGAGTACCATGCATGTTTAACACACATCCTGATGGGACTCATGTTACTAGGAGAAGATGGGGTTTATCTGATTTCTTTTATTTTCATCATTCCTCAATGATTAGGGAAATGAAAAGAGAGATGGGTCATTGGACTTAATGAGATCGTAGGACTTGGAAACTGATGTGGTGACATGGATATTTTCCAAGAACACTCTCAATGATTGTGAAGTGATTGATGTATGGCCTAAAACTATATGTCTAATCAATTTGTCAAAACTATTTTCCTCCTGCTTTGTCTTGGGTCTCCATGGGTCAGAATCGTATAAACATTTTTTTAATGAAAAAATGACTTGATTTTCATATGTTTTAATTTTTTTGTAATGATTTTCTAGTAACACAGAAAATCATTTATTTCAAAAAATTTAGAAATGAAATTGTAGAATTGTTTTGAAAGGGTAAATTGTTTTTTCACTCCTCTTTTGAAACTATGAATTATGTTAAAGGTGGAGGGGGGGGGGGTTGAAAATAGTTTTCCAATATAATTTTCTAAAACATTGAAAAGTGTTTCGAAATGAGTTACTTTTTATTTAATTAATGTGTGGGTTTTGAAGAAAATATTTTAGTTATTAATGAAAGGGATTTTAAAAATTTTGAGGAATTTTTGGGGAACTTGTTTTAAATGAGGATGAATGAGTTTTTAAATGAATGCATGTTGATGAAAAAGAGATTTTCATAAATCCAAAAGATTTTTGAAATGGGATGAAATGTTTTGAAATGAATGTGAATGAAATTAAAGTGATATTTTATTTGAATGATTAGTTATTTTTTAAAACATTTTTTAATATGTGTTTGAGTTTTGAAAATGTGGTTAGTGGTTTTGAGGAAAATGAATTATTCGTTGAATGTATCAGTTTTTAAAACTATAATGAATTATTGATTTAATATTTTATATTTATGTGACTGAACACATGCATGGATTTATATGGAATGAATGTTGGTTGATGGCTTCAATAGATGTTGGTCGGTAAGGATATGAGGAGTGTACCTGACGTGGCACAAAAACATGCATGTGTGAAGCCCATGGGGTACCATTGGTTGATGTGATAACTACTAACTTTTTTATTTTCAATGTGATGGTTTTAAATGTAAATTATTAGGTCTTCAAAACTGGTGTTTGGGTTGTGTTTTTTTTTTTGAGATTTTTTTGTCGTAATCCTTGAGTTCATGAACCCCTCTTGTTTGATTGACGTTTTGCGTTTTTGTTTCGTTGGTATGTTGGGTTAAAGTGTTAGTTAGTGGTCTCTTTTGAGAAATGTTTTGGGAAGCCAATGTTGTGGATTATCATATGTTTTTGGTTCTGGTTAGAGGTAATTTTTTAATAAAAGACTAGCTTGGTGTGGCCATTTGGTTATCTTTCTAGCTATGGGATGTCCCCAGAAAGAGTTAATGCATTGTGGTAGCGCAGCCATAGGTGATTCACCATTTTCAGGTTCTCCTATCGATCAAAATAAGGGATTTCGTCTTGAGATTTGGAGATTGAGTCTACCCCTTTTTCATATCGTGTTAAGTGGAACCACACGAATAAGGAGAGTGGTTGTCGATGGTTAAAATAGACCTTAGACTCTTAAATGTTCCTGAGTCATTAAAGATAATGGTAGACACTATTGTGTTTATATGTTCAATCTGGAAGCTGTGATTTGGAATTCATGTAAGGAATGATTTATCAGTCCTGATCTGATAGTCTTGGATGAATTATTTAAGCTCCTTTGGTTCTTCCATTGTGTTCTCAAAAGATAAGGATTTATTTTAGTCCACCAATTTCTAAAATCAAGCCATTTGAGGATATTATGGTTGCCTGAGGAAATCGCAGGCTACTTGGAACTCTGTACAAGGTTCCACTCCTAGTAGTGTCCCAATCAGTTTCAAAGTTGATTTATAGTGATTATTTATGGTGTTATATTCAGTTATAAGGAAAATTTTATATTTTTCAAAAACTATCAAGGAATTATTCTTAAATGAATGCGTATTTATCTTTGGATATTTTTTAGTTAATTATTCATATTGATGGTGTCTTCCTAGTGAATGTTATTTATTGTACCTTATTTAGGGTGGAATAGGTTATGAATCTACTTATTATAAGTATAATGTTTTGTAAAGGTGTGTTTCTTGAGCTAGTGACTTTCTTGAGGATGTTGTGATCATTAGCTCATGACTATGGCGCATCATATGCATCAAACATTAGGGATATAGTCATAGGCCTCATAGTGAATCTTTTCATGTAATAAAGAAATATCTAGCGGTGTAAGGGATCTTGAATAAACCTCTATATTTGTGGTGTGATATGGAGATTGTTTTAGTTTTGATGTGGTGTTTTTATTCCATGTGGTCTGGAGTGGTGAATTATGATGTATGATGTGGTTTTTTTACCCAATTCCTAATACATTAAAGAAGAAACTATCAGTTTGGTTGTTCATTTGGGAATTAAATTGTCGACTATTTTTTAACTCGGATTTGGTGGGAATATTTTGAGTATGGTAATGTTCAAGGGTGTGGTGAACTGCCTAAGGTCTTTATTGGTTCGGATTTTCACTGATCGATCCCACTAGCATTGTTGTTTGGGTCTTATGGGGTCTTCATCATGTCATCCATTGCTAATTTGTTAATACGGTTTGTTCATATGGTTGTGATACCTATCATGGTTCTCATTTAAGTTATTTCTGGATGATTGTGATGTTAGTCTATCTTTTATGGTAGGGATTCCATTCAGACCCCTATTTGTGTCCTAGTTCTGTATCGGGAAGTTATGTTGTCTCTTATGGTGGAGAGTCTATTCGGGTCTCCCCATATCAGTGACTCGGGTTTGTCCATGTCGATTTCTAATAGGTATTTTAGTCTTGTTGGAAAATATACTACTATCACTTTATTCCTTTGGAAAATGTTGGAGTGGGTGTGCACCAAAAAGTTTTGATGAACAATGGTTGTGGTAACATAGTTTGAGTATGTTGTTTGTTTTAGGTATAATTCATGAATTTTGTCTTGAGGTTGTTGAGGTGTTTTTTATTTGGATGTGGTTCTACATTGTGTGAAAATTTTAGGATAATAGAATAATTTCTGTTTGATGAGAGTATACTTTCCTTTGTTTGATCAACTGGAGGTGTTTTGGATTTTTGGGGTGGGTGAAATGTTTGACGGAGTCCATCTTCTTTTGTCAGTTGGGATTTGTTTTTGGCATCTATAATTGTTGTGGATTTCTAGGGGAAGAAACCTTTATGATGGGGGGAAGTTTCCCACCTCTATTTTTCAATTGTAGGCTTCGTTTCCAATCTTCTTTTGGTTCTTAGATTTCTCTTGGTTTTCGGGTGTTCCGGGTTTATCATTTAGTATCTATGGTTTCCTTGATTGAAATCATTAGTCTGGTAAGTCTTTGGTGTTATTTGTCATTTTCATTTATTAAAATAAATGTATGATTGTGTGGTTTCTTCAAATTGTATTTGTGATTCTTCTAGTGGACCCTTTGGTGGGGTATGTTGTTGGGGTGGTTTATAACCATGAGTGAGATGAGTTTTGGGGTAAACGGGCAGTGTTATATTGGGAATTTGTTCCCCCTGTCCTTGGTCTATCTCTCCCCCTTTAATACCTACTAGTATCCCTTGAAATTCGAGTAAAATGGAGGGGTTTTTAGTGGATATAACATGGCACCTTGTTTATTAAATTGTTCATCCAAACTGTGCACAGTGTCCAACACATTAATTTTTTTTTATTTTTACCCTTTATCCCTTCCATAAATAAACCAAATCCTCCACATTATTCCCTCATTCAACACTAGAATCCATGGGAGGTCTCCATGATTATTTAAGATCCCATGGAACACATTTTTGAAGGGGTGTTTGAATTGGACACTTAAAAATCACATCAAGTATATGTTTTCCTTCCTTGTATCTTCCATTTCCTTTGGGGTTTCCCTCGACCTTGATATTATAAACTATCCAGAATCTAGGGTCAGTACCTAGGGTATTATTTTGTGTATTTTTTGGGAAATCTTGTGGATAAGGGTTTTCTTTCATTCCCTTGTGGTTTGTGGTGTTATGGTTCATGTTTCACACAATGATTTATTGTTTTCATTAAAAAGGTACGTGATTCCATGTTTAAGAATTAATTAATGAGTTTTCCTTTATTAATTTTAATTTTTCGAATTTTTCTCATCCATTTTAATTGGTGGGGAATTGTTTGTTTTCATTAATTATGTATTTAACTTTATTGTTGATTTTTTTTAAATGTTGTGTTTCTCCCATGTAACTCTTGTGGTATCATTTGGGGTCATCTTATATCATGTGAATCTGTTTTATTGAATTTGGTTTGTTATGAAGATTCTAGTTTGTTAGGGTTTTGGGGTGATTTGGGCCTTAAAAGTAGGTGTTTTAATGGTTTTTATTTTCAAAACCATGTAATACTTCATGGATGTGTTTTTTGAAAATTTTAAATGGTTTATTGAATAAAAAAATGTGCGAAAAGGATTTTTATGTTCTGTTTTTGGGGTAGTGTGTTGTTAAAAAAATATTTTTAAAGGTGAATTGGTAATTTGTGATTTAAAACATTATAAGAATGGTTTTTAAATTTTTTTAATGATTTATCAATGTGTAAGAATTATGTGAGACATGTTTATGGGCTGTTTTATGTGACTATGATTTTAAAATGAATTAGAATGTGAAAAGTGTATTTTGTTGCCTGTATGTGGGTTGTTTGATGTGTGTATGGACCAATATGGATTCTTTTATTATAAAATTGTATTTATAATGTGTGTAAATTGACTGATAACAAAAGGGGAAACCCAGGTATCTAGTTGGGTTGATGTGTACTAGTATGCTAGTGATCTGGAGTGGTTTTGTCCATTTTTTCACGTAGCAATTTTGATGATGAAAACATTAACTAAATAATGATTTTTATTGGTGACCATAATTTTATCGGTATGTTCCCTACTAGTGGATATATATTGAGAAAAAATATTATTATTGTTACTTTTGACAGAGATATGAGGTACCCGGGGCCCATAGCTAGCTAGTGCCTATGGGAATTTCTTGTGAAAAGTGCCCACCTAAAATTTGATACTCACAATTGGTGTAAGGTGGGATTATATGGAAAATTTAGTATCATGTGAATTTTATTTAAAATTGTTCATTATTTAATGTTTCCTCTTGAGAAATATTTTCATTGAAGGTTAAATCACTTTGAAATTGTTACTATCATTTCATTTGTTTATAAAACATGTAGTATTTTTGTATTAAAATGTTTATTACATGGAAAAAAATTTTGGTGGATCCTACTAGGATTATGATTTCACCATAAATAATCCTCAGTATGTTAGTAAACTTGGAAATGTTTGTTGCAGGTTTGGGTAAAGCTTTTAGAACCAATGGTTTGGGTTGCTAGCAGTCCTTCATGGTACGGTGTCTGGGAGATTTCTTAAGGGTGAAATTCCCATATCCTGGGATGATTCTTCAGATATTCATTTTTGGTTCAAACCCCATTTGGTATTCTATGGGATTTTGTTATAGAATGTAGTTCAGTTTTGAATTTTTGGAATGAATAGTTCGATTTTAAAAATCTTGATTCTTTTTACTAGTTTTTGTTGGTTGTTTTTCATTTATAATTCTGGGAAAATCGTTCCCATAATTTTTTATGTTTCCCAGGAAATTGTGTCATCCTTTGTGGATTACAAATTCTCTTCGGGCCAATCCATTGACTGGGTTGGATGACATTGATTATGGTGACAAGATCTGGTTCGTTATATTTTGGATAAACATCCTCTTTATTGAGACAATTTTATAACCCATGCATTTCAATAATAAAAATTCATCCAAATTAATAACAAAATGAGGTAATATTCTTTAAAATCACCCAATACCATCTTAAAAAGATCTTTTGAAATTTTTAATACATATGGAACAAAACCAATCACTTAAAAGATTATGTAAAACCATAAAATTAATTTTCATTGGTTGACCAACTTTTGATACAATAATCTAATTCACTAAAACATAAATATACATGCTCAATTAATCAAAAAAGTGCACTTAAAACACCATTGATTAATTTACAAGTAAATTAATGTAAAAATGGCTACATTATACGGGTCGAACCAATCCCAAACATCTTTCCAATGGTTGTGAATGCACAACCAAGAAAGATAACATCCTCTGTAATCCCTAAAAACAAAAACACATCATTAGGACTCACATTTTACATTAATAATATCATATATAACCATTATTATTCTAGGGATACATCAAACCCAATATATAAATGAAAAATGAAAAATGTAACTTAAATTGAGATAAAAGTTTTCTTGCAGTTGAGAATCCCTGAAAAAATATGTATGGTGGAGCTCAGAAATTAAAGGAGAATAGAATGAAGGAGGTCCCTTCATACAGATAGTTTGGCCAATAAAATATAGGAAGAAATTTTTTTAAAACATTAATATCAAAAGGGAAACAAGTTCTTCTATACCTTTTTAACAATATTCAGGATTCATTCATTATTAGGCCAAACAGCTTTGGAAACCATGCATTGACTGTGTTTCCCACTTTGCCTAAAAAAATCATCACATAGTTTATAAAAATAGTCTCAAAATAATGTACCAACCATGAAATCTAGTCTTAAAAAAATATAGAGCATATTATATACATTTATATTGATTTACAATAACAATTTTCAATCCCTTTGGTAGTATAGTTAGTCATCAAATTCCCCAAATTGTTTCCACTTGATTTCACATTAGTTAGACCGAAAAATGCACTATCTGTGTATGAAAAAATGTTAGTTTCATAATTAATTGAAAAAACCTATAGGAATAAGGCCGAAAATAATTTTTAATAGCCCATTCATACAAACCATTCAATAGAAATAAATTTCTAGAATTTACAACACTTCAACTGGAAATCTCCTGTAATTTGTATTACCACAAAATAAGATAAAATACTGAAAAATAATAAAAAAATAGTAACATTAATGTGATGGAATTGTAATAATCTTGAATAATTCTTACCCTTGAATGTAATTAATGAAAATAGAATAAGGGGGAAATAATTGAAATTTTTTTATGATAATGGAAACATCTCACACCCTCACATCCTTACACAGTGTAAATAAATACTCAAACATTCATAAACATTTGGAAGAAAAAATAACTCATCTATATATATCATAATCATCATAGATGATGGAGACCATATAAATGTTTACCCAATATTTACAATTCCTATAATTTTTCGGAAACTATAGAAGATCCCACTAGAATAAATCAAGTAAGATATAATTAACTGAATGACTATGATTCCTTTAAAAACTCCAACGTAACAACCCAAAACCACAATCAACTAACAAGGTACGAGATCAAATTAACAAGAAGATCCCAACTAAAAGAATAATAAAGAATTTCTTAATACAAGATCATCCAAATAGATAAAATCAAATAACTCCCTAAAGGGGGAACACCTAAACAAAAACAGTCTATAATATGAAAACAACATGGTTTTAGACCATGGGTGATATATGAGTTGAAGGTGAAATCTAGGACCTCATATATGATCCATCATTTCATGAAAAACACAACATGATTCAAAATGAAATTAAATAGTACATAATATCAGTTGATTTCACACTCACCATAGTCACCCAAGAAACACAGCTATGACCCACTAATGAAAAATAAAATAATAACAAAATAGTGAAATCATCTGACACAAAAAATAGGGAAAAAAAGAGCACACACAGAAGCATAATCACAACAACATCATTCAACACCTCAACAAGAGGAACCTTGAGCATAAAATATCAATCACTAAAAGAACCCCAGTCCAAAACAATCTTGACATTTATTTCAATACATTCAAACTTCAGTGAGGTGCAATTCCCTAAAATAACCTATCACCACCAAACCTCTTTGAAATGCTCCAGCTAATGGATCTCTAATGGAACAAATCCTAAACAAAAAAACAATATAACCCTTAACAGTATGATAGATAGGCTTCAGACCTAATAATTTCTATAAAATGAAGATTCATGCTCTATATGAAAAACAAGATGTGATACACCCAATGATAAAATAAATTTCCAAAGGGACAACTATAATAAAAATTCATTTTTAAAAATCTAATCACAATTTTATGATTCATGTCAGGAAATTTAAAAACACTTTCCTAGGCCACTTACATTTTTCATCTAGACCAAATTGTTATAATGCAATCCATAGAGAAAATAAAATTATATAATACACTAGGGATAAAATATATCAAAATAAATTAAAAATATTATTCCCTTTTAATACACACTCTAATAAAAAATACATTTTAAATAATTATTTAAATATTCTAAAAAGATAAAAACCATAAATATTCCCCTTTTGGACTATTTAACATTAAAAAAAACTAAAAATCCATCAAAATCGTCACATTTCACAAGTGAAAAATGTTCATTTCATAAGAGCACACATATTATTCAAAGTCAACTAAACCCCCATTTAAAATTATTATATATTAATGGAAAATATACAAATCTTTTTCCATAAAAAATATTTAAAAGCAGTTTCACAACACAACCATAGCCCTTTAATGTATCTAAATTAATTAAAATAGATAATTAAATTTTATTCAAATAAATAATTTTATCCACAATCCATAATGAAAAAATCGACATCTCAAACATTTATAATATGATAAAAATCAGCCTATAAGAATCCATGTAAAACTATTTTCAAAAACCAGCACATTTTGGAAAATCCTTATTTCATGTTGAAACCAATCATATAATGTATAAATTATGTGATAAGGGAACCCACATTTAAAAAATTACACAACCATAAAAATAACATTATTCTGCAAAAATTGGTTTGAAATATAATTACACTGTAAACATCATATTGCATTCAAAAAGTGTTTCTGAAAACAATTTTTTTCAAAATAAAATGAATAACAACAAGGTAGAATATATCAATCAATAAAACCATCTTAAATATACAAGTACTATAAATACTAAATATTATCCACAGTATAATTCTTGGCACCATCAGTGTAAATGAGGAACGAAATGGAACCATAATAAAAAATTATGGTAAAAGAAGGATTGTTCATGGTATAGACACATAAGATAGGGAACTATATTCTGACTATATAGAAATCCACTATCATGGACGTGTATCCATTCTCATGGAATCTTCATGGTTTTCTAGGCTATGTGTGTTAAATGTGATGTTATAGTTTTCTTACAATTTTACCCTAAAAAGACTAATATTACCCACAAAATAACTAGTATACTCATTTGTGGTTCAAATACTACAATAAAATATAAAAACACATCAATAATTATATAAAAATGCATTATTTAAGATTTAAACCCCAAACAACTGCTGTAGCAAATGGATAAGGGTGAGAAAGGTCTGAGGACACAGTACATATAACATCACTCTATGGTTATAGAAATCATATCTCCATACAATGTGATATACATAATAATAGTGGGGAACTCAATGAACATTTCCTTTTAGATGCATAGGATCTGATTCCAATTTATAATGAAACAACTTTTGATATCGTGAGAGATAGTACCTAAAATGGGTTTCCCCAAGGCCAGAAGGGAATTCTCAATCATAAATGGCTTAAAAATTGTGTCATATTATCATGAACATATATATTGGGATGTTTTTCAGTCCTAAATACTAATTAACACATCTCAATAGTGGAGGTCCATTCTAACCCAGTAATAATTTCTATTAAAAATAAATAAATTAGAGTGACTTGAAAAAATGGAAACTGAATATAGCAAGAAACATGTAGAATTAATATTAAATTTAACATATATATAGAATCAAAAAATATAAAAATATGATAAATTAAAATATTTGAATCTACATGTTTGACACATTAATTCCCAAAATAAAAAATGATCCCCCTGACCATCCATATCCATCTCCATGTGGCCCACAACAAATCGCTAGGTCTCATAACCAACCATAAATTTTATAACCCAAAAATAAATACTACAAATTACTTTTCATGAATCACAAAATAAAACATAAGAACTACCTAGAAAGAATTATGCATATCGGGTGTATGAAAAATTTAATATTAGAATTTTACAAATGTGTTTGTTCCATATCTTTCAAATGACCATTCCATTAATTTTTTTTAGAATTATAAATTCAAAGTAAGATTTTCACATACATCATAGATAAAGGAAATTTTGATACCATAATTTATTTTTCCAAATAGATTCCTTCCTCTAAAATGCGAAATATGTATATCAAATTAATTTTCCAAAACAAGGGTAAAAAGTTTCAAACCGTTTAGGATAATCTGACCAAACACACCAATTTTAAAACTAACCAATATATCATGTATTATTTTTTAATATATTTTGTACATTAATAAATAAAAATTTCTATTGAATCCAAAAAACATAAAATTTCTCCCCTCCCTTTCCGCAAGTATTTATTAATATCATTATGGAGAAATAATTTGACTCATACTTTTTGAGAACCAAACATCCCAAATCATTTCATAAATATATTTGTAACATAGAATAAAGGAATAAAAAATGAAAAAAAATGTAGTAGTCAATGAAATGTCAATAGGAAATATCAAAATAAACAAAAAATGATGAGGCATAATGGTTTGAAATCGATGGTAGGAGATTCAGGTAAGGAATATAAAAAAATCCACAAGATTATCCTAAATATGATATAATGGGCATAGGAGTCCAACTAGGAGTCACGTAAAATGGTATGAACTTGATATAAGGACTCTAGGTTAACCTAATATAACATTACAACATCCAAGAAGTCTCATCAAACTGATTGAGAATAAAACATCCTGGCAGCACAATGATGCCACAAACCAAAATCTATATTGCTACCACATTTGTATGAACCAACTTGTTTTAGCGGAAAAACATTACCTTGTTAGAGTACAATATAATGGTTTTATTTATATAAACATCTAAATAGTCATATTGGTCTCCCCATGACATATATCATAAAATGGAGAGAAACCAACAATCATATAAAATAATAGTAATGCCTTTGGAAATAACTCAAACTCCACCTCCTACACCCTCAAATAAAACAACCTCATTTTCCAAATTCATGAATAAAAAACAATATACATATGAAAATTATAATATAAATTCACGGGATATGAACCCAAAACTATAAACCAAACACTATGGATCAAGAGACTGTCTTACACATTTTAAGAAAAATTAAATACCTCTAATCAATCCATTAAAACACTATTTATATTCTTATATATTTTATCCAAATTTTAATATAATTTTTGGAAACTTCCATTCATATGTACTTTCAATACAACCATTTAAAATAAACCAATAAAATAATTTATGATACACATTCTCTTTATTGAAACTATTTTAGAATATAAAAATTTCCACAAATCCAAATGTGTTTCGATTTATCACACATATGGGTTCAAATACTTTTAAATCACAAATTTTCATCATAATAATTCCTTTAAATATTTTTAGAACAATTATCATAGAAAAGAACATAAAAATTTGAAAACCATAAAATTCAATTATTCCATGAATCAAATATTCAAAAAATCCTAACAAATTAACTATTATTACTAAATAATGAATTATTTCTTGAAATAAACGTTTTGAAATATGAAATCACTCTATGAAATGTTTTTTGAAAGGAAATATACCAAACCACATTGCTTGAATGTGTGGAAACATTTCAAAATTATTCTAAAATGAATCACCTATGGTGGGGAATGCTCAACCAAGCAAGAACATATCATATGTAATCCATATGACCTAAAAAACATTAGAATAGACCCAAATAACTATCCAAGGATGAAAATACTATTCGGATGTGTGGAAAACTTCTAACAAAAGAGGAGAGGGAAAACAGATAAATGGAAGAGAAATTTAGAGAAAATTGGGTTTACAAGAGAGAAATCACATGGAATCAGCATAGAATACCACAAAAATAATTGGAGGAAGAGTGAAGGAGGCCCCAATAATGTATCCAGGTCATCAATTCTAGGATTTGAAGAAAATGAGATTTTAAATTTATGTATCATAATATAAAATTGACTCTTAATTATTTTAATGGAAATTTAGGCAACGTCTAATATTTAGAAAACAGTGCATTGACAATGTGACACACATTGCCTAAAAAATAGAATCACATTTTATTCTACAAGTATTCCAATACATGTTCCAATAATTAAAAATTTATATGTTATTTCATAGGATCCTCCAATATTATTTTCTCATGGTTTCCGCTGACCATTCCCAATCAATAAACTAGTACCTATATACATCAAAGGCCCCGTATAGATTCCAGTTTTTGACATGGATTAGAACCAACCATATGGTAAAAATTTTGGGAGAACCATTCATATTAAAAATAAGAATAAATGGTTTAATCTATCATTAACCATAAATTTTTATTGGCCCATCTTCATGAATTTTGAAATAGAATGAAATTACCATAATTTATAAAATTTGAAATAGAACTCTAAAAAATTAAAATTTCCCTATAAAAATAAAAATAAAACAAAAAATAAAAATAGATACATTTGAGATTAATATCATGGGTAATTGGAAATTAATCCTTATAATTATCTTTTATCATAATCATTTCATAATCCATCACTTTGTCTCCTTTACTATTTTTTTTTGAATTGATATTCATTATTAACCCTTTTTTGGTACATATGTTTATAAAAAACTCTTACTCATTAAAATTTTAAAATTGTATAATTGGTGGTATATATCATTGGGACATATCTATATCTTTTGTTATAAGTCCCCAGACATAAACATTACAGAATATTGAGTTATGTATATAATTCACATTGAGGATGTTATCATGTTTTGAGTTATAGATAATTTGGCCATAACTGTTTTATAACGACTCAAATTTTATAATGTATTCAAGTATATAAACTATCCATTTTTCATAATATAAATCATTTTAAAATAAATCATGAATTCATTTTCTAGATAAAAGTATTCATACTGTTCATCATGAATTCTTATTTTCTATTACCAATCCTTATACCTTGTCAAAATCATTACAAATACAGGTGATGAGCTTAAATTCCTCATTAAGGGATATAAATATTTGATGAAACCTTTAATCCGTGAATATTTTAAACTCATGAAAACAATGTCACAAAATAATATTTATTACCCCATAAAATGTAAATTTTTTAACATATATAATGAAAGAATAATGTTTCTTTAAATCATTATATAAATAGTAAAACATATAGGCAACTTGTGAAATATATATCATAATTACATGTAATCATTCACAAATACATAGGGACTAACCTTGATGGTTACGTTTTGAATACCCATCATTGTATAATCCCTAAATATATTTAGAGAAACAATATCATTTTACCACTTCTCACTACCCAATGGATTGGAGTGCTATTATGGGATATCCAACCCTCAATTTATCAAGGAACAACCCCTAATGAAAAATAATTCCCAATAACCCATGAATAATAATAACACATAAAAAATCTTAAAGGGAAAATAAAATTTCCACTTTGATCACACATATACTTTTTTACAATGCCCTACACTCATAAATGATAACACATTAAATGAAAATAAATGAAATAACATTTAGATTAAACATAAAAATATTAAACTGACATTAAAGTGAGAAATTGGATTCATTAAATATATGTTAAAAAAGTTCTACACTAGTTAAATAATCAATCCAATTTAAAAGACATTAACATTTAAAAAGATGATTTTTGAATCAATATTTCCCATACAACTTTGAAACATTTTAAATGAATTAAAAATTTAAAACAGTCTTGTAGATATAATAAATCCTTAAAACCATTTTGAAAACATGGACATTAATGACAATGATTTAGAAGATTAAATCATTGAATCATTAAAAATGATGTTGTAGTTAAATAATCACATACCACATCAGGAGAACTTGACTTAATATAATTAAATAATTACATTAAAAACATTATGCACAATTGTAATCAAGTAATTCATGATATAACATGTCCAAATGGCCGTATATTCACCTTATAGGATAATAAAGGGGCACAATATCAAGATATTCCATAATGAAAGGAGATTGAGACGATGTCCCTTACCTAAAGTCTGACTCATCATATTAAATATTTATATTAATGAATAATAAAAATAGTAAAATTTATACATTATTTAGAACCTTTTTGATTTTTATCATTACATTTATCTCAATTACTAACATTTAATTAAAATTACATAATTATTTAAGTTCATATCAGTTTTTTATTGATATTCAGTATTTGAGTTAAAAATAAACATGTGTTGATGTCAATAGTACATGTGATCAAAATGATATCATCAAAAAATATTATTCATGACATATACAAAATTTTTATACATTAATCATACTGTTTAAATTAACGCATTAATTGTGGTTATGAAAAATGAACAACATTATAAACCTGGAGATAGTGGGTCGTATGTACGAATGAGCAACATTTTCCATTTTTTATTGATCATTATGGAAATAATAAAATTATTATTTTATCATTACATTATAATAATAATATTATCAACCTCATAAAAATCATTTAAATATACTTCTATACATCATAAAAGTGGTGAGGGGAATAAAAACGATTCAAATCACTTCGTGGATGCGATAATTCAAACGTACATATGAATGAAATTTTCATTTATATGTGAAGGGAAGGTAAGAAAATAATTTGAATATTATTCTATTAAAATGATAAATATTTCATGATTATAATATATTAACATTTATTCCATCATTATAACATGTCTTGATAAATGGTCATGAAAAAAACTATATTGGTTCGCGAGGTAGTAGTCTGTTATACAGACGAATGAAATGTCCATTTCCCATTTGTTGAAATTGGGGATGGATTTTGGTAATGAAATTACAATTAAAAAACTTCAGTATTTTTTTTACTATAGTTGTTATTTAATCTTATAATAATAATATTTACAAATGTGGAAGAGGAAATGAAACAGAATAACTAAAAAATTATACCTCTTCTTTAGTTGATCACCATAATGGAACACCATATCACATTTAAGTAGGATTTTATTCCCAAATAAGGCTTGAAGAATGTGCGGAGGGATTATTGGAAGAGTATTGATGATATATTGGGAAATAAAAATGGTTGTTGAAATTTTAGTTATATATAATAGGGAAAACTTTTATTGGATAGAGGAGGGCACCCTTAGAACTTCTTAAAATATTAAATTTATATAAATTATTTTTTTAATCCAAATGAATCCAACATGAGATTTGATAATGATAATATGAGTATTTTCCTTAATCCTCTGATCCAATTATTTTATACATCTATTTATTTCAATTTAAACATTATATCTTTGGTTTACACTTATTTATTCTCTTTTTATTTTAATTATTATGACAAAATTTTAAATATTAAAAAGCTATTAATTTTACTTATGTTGGACAAATTTTTCATAATTGGAAAAATAATTAACATTGAGAAATTATCATATACACTTTTTTATTTTATTTTTTTTATTATTTTAAATTAATTTAATAAATATTTTATTTCTAAAATACCAATTATATGAATTATTGCACATTTCACTTCATTGACATAATATAAAATAAAAATAGAAAGATAACATAAAAAATAAAATTAATATGATCATTAAATTTTTCAGTTTCCCCTAAAATTGAATGAGTACCCTAACTTGTTCGAATTGTATTTATTATAGTATTTTTCAATTCATTTATTTGATATTTTTCTCAAAAAATTAATTACCATATCACTATTATGTCAATATTTATGGAAAATATATAACCTATATAAATTATAATTAAATTTCCATCATGAAGATAATATAATTTTATTTATATATACTATTAATTGAAGAAGTTATATCATATCTATCAAAATATTGAAATTATTATCCATATATGAAATAAGAGAGTATCATTTTGTCACATACTTTTGTTTTAATAACATTTATTTCACATTTTTTGGAGAAGTACATTAAATGAATCAGTTCAGTTCCTAATCTGTTAATGGTCAACTTCTATTCAACCAATTTGAATTTTAAAGGTGTTATGTTAATTTTATTATCCTTATAATATTATTAGGTGCCCTAATTTACCTAATTTACCTTTAATTGTGGTAAATAAAAATTACAAAATATAATATTCATAGTATCATTAAAAAACAAGTGACCTTTTAATATAATAAGGACCCAAATATTGAAATATGGAATCCATTTTTCAATATTTAAAACGCATATGTTGTAGTAATTAGTTTAAAATTTTATCCTTGTTGTCAAAATGAGAAAACATTCTTTTTAAAAGTAAAAACCATCAAAAGATTAACAAGTGTTTATAAAAAATTTAATTTTGAAAATACATAAAATGAAAAAAATTAGATTAAACGATAAAAAATTAATCTAATTCTACATTAAAACTAAATAAAAAGTTAATCTAACAATATATTTAATTCACCCAAAAAATAACTTTGAATTAAAATGCAGTTTTTTCAGTAATAATTAAAATTTGGATTCTATCAGAAAAAGAACCAAACATTATCCAAACTGATTTTCAAAGACACTATTCTATGTAAGAAGTTAATTTTTTGATATATAATATATAAAAGTTACAAGAACTATATTTTAAAATTGTTTTCCCTCAAAAAGTGGAAAAATTATGTTTTAGAAATATTATAGTAATTTATGCATAATATCAGATTTATTTTCATTTTAATCCTCTAAAATTTATTAAAATAAATTATGTTATTTTATAAAAATGTGTAAAAATATTATATGTAGATTTGTAGGATATACCTAAGACAATTTTTAGATGTTAACTACCATTTAAAATTATAATATTAATAATGTATTATTTTGTTGCATTACTTTGTCTTGTGTGCAACATAAGATTTTAGAGAAATCCATCGTATCATGTTTGGTAAGATATCAAAAAAAGAATCTATTTTAATGTAATAAATATATATTAATAATAAATAATAATTTAAATGAAAATTTATTACTGTATAGTTACCTGAGATGTCACATCCCTCCCTAATTTTTGAAATTACATCCTAGAAATTTTAAATTTCGGAAGATCAACAAAGGATTCTCTTTTCAAAATAATTTATTGAAATCCAACATTAGAAAAAGTGGCAATAAAAATACCACATTAAAAGAAATAAATTTATGTACAAAGGTCACCCATGAAAAAAATTTTAGGATTCCATGTTTGAAAACATGTATATGGAAGAAAAACCAACCATCATGATCTGATGGAGAGTGATATAAAACATGATTAGGAGATATTATCAATCAGAAAACTAAAAACATATGATGTGTTAAATAGTATTTGATTATATTATTGAAAAACTAAATAGAAAATATTGTTTTAATATCCTTTTTATATAGTTGTTGAATTAATTTACAACCTAGACTAAGATCATAAGTAAATATACTTTCTTGAAATGTAGAGTTTCATCAACTAATCTAATTCCACCACAAACTCATCTATTTATATTATTTTTGAGTATTCAAGTTGTTTATTTCACACCAGAATCACATGAATAAACATATATAGAATCACATAATCCCAAAATGATAAATTATCTATTCATTATATCTTGAAACATTTACCAAATCCAAAAATTTAATATAATGGAATATAATTCCACAAATATAATAAATATTAAAAATAACATTTTTAATCTCCAAAATTAAACTGTAATACCCAATGTTCAATGTAGAAAATTCAAAAAATTATTATCCATAATTTTTTTCTAAAAAATAATGAAAACCTTGATTGAAATCCAAATTTCAGATGGATTTGATCATAAATTCATCTAGGTTAAATTTAAACATTTACCTATAAATAACATAATACAATCTTGATGTCTTATACCAAAATGTAATTAACATAATCACATATTATACTAGATAATTTAATATTTTACACAAATAACTCAAATCTCCATATGTCCACAATAAAAACATTGATTCTTACAAAATATTGTCAAACCATTACTCCTCAAATAAAATCTCATAGTAATTTTTTGTCTTTAGTAATATAGACTTCCAAAAATAGTGAACATTTTCCAAAATAACATTACCCACTATATCACTAAATCATTTTCCAATACCAACGATTTCCATTTGATAAAAAATATTCCAAAAATAAATTAGATCTAATTTTTTAAAACCATTTAACTAAAATGAAAAGGTCATAGTAACCAGTGACTTCACATAGGCTAGTGGTAGGGAATAATTCCTTATCACACCTCAGTTATGGGTTCAATTCCCAATGCCTTTTTTGACGTAATAAGTTATAACATGGTATGTGTGTTGTAAATTTTGAAAAAATACATAATTATTATAAAATTCCAAATATAAAATCCTAATAAACAATCATAACATGTTTTATCCCGAACTGCTATCTCATACCTTTCATTTTATATCCCAAAATGTAATAAACCATAATTACCTATAAAATATTTTAACCCTAAAGGTTATCCCTAATTATTTCCACAAAAGTAATGATAATTTTTCGTCGAATATCGTTTTCACATAATAAATATCAGGTATACACACAATAATTATAGAAAGTCGTCCAATGTAATCCCATCCTCAAAAGAGAATAAATACTTTTATCATTTCATCATCCATATATCTAACATATCTCACGAATTCCTATAATTTATACATCTTAAACATTCATAATTCCTTTTGATCAATTAACCATGTTTTTTCATTTTATTCCATAATAACTAAATACTATAAAAAATTACATGAGTCATGTTCTACAATTCCAAAATTTCAAAACATGAGTCAAGTAATAATCCATAACGTTCATATGATTTTCAAAAGAGATAGTGTGATATATCAATAAAATCATTAAATGAGGATAATAAACAATAAAATATATTTAATTTTTTATGTAAAAATCATTTAATTTATCTAAAATAACTAATACTCTTTCTATTATTCTATCCATTGTTGTTATACATGACTTTTAACTTATTATTAAATATCAACCTAACCTCAGATACAAACTATAAATCTATATCGATAAATCATACATAAACTTGAGTTATGTAAAGAGTTCAAATTTATGAACTTTTTAGATTTCGATATTTATGAGAATTTCACAATAAATATTTCATAATAATAAAAATATTATAATTTCGACATGTCTAAATGATAAACATTTTTTTAACAATATAAAACATTTTAAAATATAACAAAAATTATATTTCTTCAAAAAAATATTCATAACATTCAATTGACTTCTACCATTATCTTAAACATCCGTATACACTATGAAAATTTTCCAAATCACTATATGAGAATAAAAATCATAGTAAGGGTTATAAATAAGTAATGAAATAGTTATTCCATGAATATTTTAAACTCATGAAAACATTATCACAAAGTCCTACATTTCACCAATATAACCTACGTTCTATAATAGACATCATGAAATCATAATATTCTTATAAAACCACATATAATTGATAAAACATCAATGTAACCAGTTGAATCCATATCATACATATATTTTGGCTTTCATAGCTATACATGGAGTTACCATCATGGTTACATTTTGAATACCCATCACAGTATATTCCATTAAACTCTATGGATAAGCCAAATATTTTAACTCCATCTCATAACCCAATGCATTGGAGAGAAATGATTGGATCCCCCGACCACAGTTTTTTACGGAATCACCCATATACATAAACAATGCCAATGAACAATATAATAATCATAACACACAAATCAAGAATAAAGGAAAAATGATATTTCCACATTGAAATGACAATTCATTTTTTACAATTCCACGTACTCATAAATGATTACACATTCTTCAAAAATATATTTTTAATAATATAAATTAATAAAACATTAAATAAAAAATAAATAATTTTTTTTTCATGATATAAATGTTACATGAAAGATTTCATTTTACTAAAATAATCAATCAAGTTATAAAACACATTAAAAAAATTTAAAAGAGGATTTTTTATTCAAATTTCTCAATAACACATTGAATATTAAAATGAAATTAAAATATAAAGACTCTAATTTCTATAAAAATAAATCCTTAAAACCATTTTGAATACATTTAATTTAATTATAATTTTTTATAAGAATGATTCTTTAAAACATTTATAACAATGTTTTAGTTAAAGAATCCCTTACCACCTGAAGAACATTTGAATTAAAATCAGTAATGCATACCATCAGAAAAAACAATAAATATCATTAAAATATAGTAATTCATGATATATCATGTCAAATCGGTCCTATATACCCCTTAAAGGATAATAAATGTGCACAATATCAAGATACGTCTCATTTAATGAATATTGAGACGAAGTCCCATACTATATGTCTCACTCGCCATGCCCAATATTTATATTAAAAAATAATAAAAATAGTGAAATTTATACTTTATTCTGATAATTTTTGTTTATTATTATTATTATTTTTAAAATTTAATATAATGTTATAAAAATTACAAAATTTTTTATGTTCATATCGGATGTTTTGTTGAAATTCAGTACATAAGTCGAAAATGAAAATGGATTGCTACAAATAATAAATGTGGTCATAATACCATAATCTATATTATATTATTAATGAAATAATAATATCTTATATACATTAATAATAGATTTTAAATCAATAAATTAATTAGTGTTATGAAAAATGTACATTTTTATAATCATGGAGATGGTAGGTCGTACGTATGCATGAGTAATGTTTTCCATTTTTCATTGATAAATATGAAAATAAGGTTATTATTGTTTTATCCTTAAATAATTATAATTATATTATTAAAATAATAATAATATAAATATACTTTTATATATATCATAAAAGTGATGTGGTGAGTAAAAACAATATGCATCGCTTCGTGGAGGTGATCGTTCTGAAGTACGCACGAATGATTTTGTCATATTTATGGGTGTGAAAGGTAAGAACATAATTGAAATATTATTTTTAAAAAAATTATATATTTAATTAATTCCATATATAAACATTTATTCCGTCATTATAACCATTATTAATTAACAAGAATGAAAAATGATATACATATCTGTTTGCGAGGTAGTAGTCAGTCGTACCCACGAATGAAATGTTCATTTCCCATTTGATGAAATTGGAGATGTATTTAGTAGATTATATTAACTTAATAAAATATAAATTTATTGAGTATAATTATTATATTTTTAAATCATTTATGAATAATATTTAAATAAAGTGGAAGAATAAATAAAACAGAAACACTTAAAAATGATACCTCTTCTTCAGGTGATCACCTTTGAAAACACCTTATCACCTCTAAGAAGGGTGTTATGACTAAACTAAGTCCAAAATAATGTTAGGAGGGATATTAGTAATCCTTTTGTGTAGATATTGGCCAATGAAAATTTTTCATCAAGTGTGATCATTAAAATAGGTGGTACCATTTTATCAGATATAGGTGGGGCACACTTGGAAACTATTAGCACTTTAAATTATTAAAAATAAATTTTTAAATCAAAATTACCCCAAAATTAGATATTTTCAATTTTATATAAGTAATTTTATAAATCCCTTCATAAAATAAATTTTACATATTTATTTAGTTTATTTTAAATCTCATCTCTTCGGTTTAGCCTTAATTATTCTCTTATAAATTTAATTGTGGTAACAAAATTTTAAGTATTATGTGACTATAAATTTAAATTATATGGGTTAAATTTACTATAATTGGATACATAATGAGTTTTTAGACCTTATAATAGTAATTATAATATATTTAATTATTTTTAGGATTCATAAATAATTTAATAAACGATTATTTTTAAAAAATAAATTTGTTAGTTTTTGGACTATTCATTTCATTGAATTAATATAATATCCAAAAAGAGACATAACATCGAAAAAATAAATTTAATAGACCCAAAACATGTCAAAATCACCCATAAAATTTTGTATGTTCACAATTTAATTTTGATTATATTTAGTTTAATATTCTTTAAATCATTTATTTGACATTTATTTTAATAAAATAATTACTCAATAACTATTATGTCAATATTTATGGCAAATATTTAAACTATATAAATTTAAAATTAATTCTCATCATGAATATAGATTCATTATATTTTTAGAGACTATTCATTATCAATTTTATTTCATAACTATCACTAAATTAAAAATTATAGACTTATATGAAATAAGAGAGTGGGATATTGTTAGCTTGATTAGATTTAATAATATTTATCTCACACTCATGGAATAAATACCATTAAATGAATCAATTAAAATCCTTAGAAGATAAAGTTCTATATTTATTCATCTAGTAGGATCCTATCAAGTGTCAAGGTAATTTTATTTTCCTTATCATATTTTTGATTACACTAAGTTACCTGCTTTATCATTAACAATGTTAAATACAAATTAGCAATGTTACATATAATATTATCATAAATAATAAAATAAATCTATTGATATAATTTGAAACAATGGTTACAAATATGGATTCTATTTATGAAAATTTAAAACATATAATTTTATGTTGTAAATTTAAAATTAATTCCTGTTTTCAAAATGAGAAAATGATTTTTAATGTAAAAACCATCAAAAGATTGACATTTGTTTATATCAAATTTCAATGTGAAATTACGTATAAGGATAAAAATTGTATTATATGATAAAAAATAATCTAATTATACATTTAACCCAATAAAAAATAAAATATAATAGTATGAATAATTATGACAAAAAATTGGTTTTGAATTATAATGAAATATTTTGCACTACTCAATAAATTTTTTTTAATAGGTGGTTCCTTGGTCATAGAACAAGTAAAATTTATTAAAAAAATAAAGGGATAGAAAAGATTGAAATTTTGGATTTTATTAAATTCTTTTTCATGAATGGGGAAAATGTCATAAGGAAGATCGTCCGACCAGGAGAATTCGTAGATGACTCATTTATTGTTATACCCACCATGAACCATATTTTACCTACAAAATGTATGCAAAATAATGTGGTTTTCCTACAATAGTGAAAGAGAGTAGTCTATCCATCGTGTATTGAGAGGCCAAGTCAGATGTATGAATCAGTTTTGGAGAGAATTCGTGATTGTGGATGAGTCAATTTCTACTCGAATATTATTCTATTCTATCAGCATTGAGATGGTAATAAATGGAATATAATAAAAAATTCTTCCACCAATTATGTGGCGCTACTATAAGTTCCATAAAAGTATCCATGAATCTATCCAATATGGTTCCGAAAAATCATGCCACATCCCGGGGGTCATGGAATACATTTTTTGGAACCATAAACATTCACTTTAATCCAACCAGGGGAGGGGAATACCTGAAAACATAGAAAGTGAATCAAGGATGATGGTAAATTTTTTTAACAACAAGGTGATATAAGATGATGATGTTGTAAATAGAATTTCTTCAATTCCCTTTTAAGATCTATTCAACTTCTTGAATAGCAACAGAGATCCTCACCCAACCTACATGGAAATTTATTGAGATATTATGATGTAAATAAGAATTTATGTCATGCCAGATCACAAGAATAAAATATGAAATAGCCACCAAAAAATATTCTTGATATGTGGAGATGAGTCTAAAACAACACAGCAATGATGTTGAGAATTTTAAGAATGTAAAAATAACCATCTCTAGTCAACGAGATCAATTATATAGTTCAAAAGGATAGAAGTAGTTGAATTGGAAAGAAATAAAATGTTAGTTTCCTCTATAATCTGGTTTCTTATACTATATTTAGAGTAATGATGAACCCAAAACTATTGTAGACAAGTATTAGTGGGTATCCGATTGTGCATAGTCCTCCAAAGAAGAGTGTGTCATGATTATTTTACACAAGGCTTATAAAAAAATAGAAATTAAAAATAAATATCCTAGATTTTATAATTATTTTTTTAGAATATTTTATAGTCAAGCATTATTATTGTAAAAGCTAGTAGAAGTGCATTTTTACTATATTAGAGTGTTTAATGCTTAAAATTTGTTTATTCTCATTTTAATCCTCTAAAAATATTTAGAAGAGAATTTTGTTTTTAAAACATGTCTAAACATAAAATTTTTAGTTCTATTAACTCCCACTACTACAATGACTAGGCGTTAACTACCATTTTAAATAATAATAATATTTTATTTCTTTCGGTATAACACTGTTGTTTGCAGAAATATACGATTTCATAGAAACTCATTGTTTTGTGTCAGTTACACTACCATACAAAGTGTCCCTTAAAAGTAAAATTACTATCTACTTCATAAATATTAGTAAAAATGAAAATTTCTTATTCTATAATTAACCGGGATATACTAATAATTCTCTAACAGAAACCATCATGTTATAGCTAGAGTGACACATTATGTTATGTGCTTATCACTATATATTAGAAACCAATTACTAGTAGTGAGGTCCAGATTTAATAAATGGGGAGACCAGAACCTATTTATCATATCATCGAATCAATAATAAATATTCAAAAATATAATAAAATCTTGTAGTAACTATGTAGAAGATGATAAATGGTAAAATTATCTTATAAATAAGAGAAGTTATCATTCTGAGAAACGTATATAGTGTAATAAGTATGAGGAAAATAAACAAATAATAAAACAAATAGAAGGGAATTTCAATCATGGTCTACCACTTGATTAATTTTCGGATTCTTAGCCACCCCCATAGGCTCGTTTCCCTTCAATGGGTCCCTATTAAATTTATAATCTCAGTGGAACTCTTTTGAATAATTTGATTAAAAAACTCATTAGAACACCACTAGGGTATCCAAACATATTATTCATAAGAATATAAAGTGTATTATATAATGATATTAAATTAGTACTGTCATAAACAAACAATCAATGACTTGGAGATCGTACACTAACCTAAAACAAGTCACGAAATGTACTAGCATCAGCACCATGTCAGAAGGAATAAAATAAGTTGTTGGTATTAAAAAATCCAATTCCAAGTATAATTTGTTTTTTCACTAAAAAACATTACGTAAAACTACCTAGTGTACAATGAAATGTCATAGTTCTGAGATCCATGCAAAGGTACCACATACCTGGTTGGCCACATGGCCTGAAGCACATTTCCACGAATGCAATAGTGTGCCGACTAGTAGCGAAAACTGTGGGTGTAAAAGTGGGAAAAATATTCCATCAATGAAAGTGTAACATAGTTGAAACAAACAAATAACAATAGCGGATGCAGTAATAATACCATACAATAGTAAACAATATAAGAAAAAGATTAAAAAAACAACTAGAGGTTATATAAAAATGATTAATGATATATTTGACTCGGAAAGCATCCAAAAAACTTACAATGATGGAATAAATTACTAAAAATGTAAAAGAAAAAAAAATTCAACTACTCCAACCACATCACAAGCCTCAGCTTGGTCCCATGCTCTCCAACTCCAATGTAAACAAGTACCTGATATAGACGGACACTTGCCCTTATCTATAACTGCAGTAATATAATCTATTTGGGCCAAATAGCATGACCCAGACATCATGTGAGAAGAATCCCAGTAGGTAACCACCCAATGATTTGTGCCTAATAGTCAGTGAATATATATAAAATGAAAAATGGAAAATGAAGCAGTAAACAAGGAAGTACTCAATAGTAAACAATCCTATAGTTTCAATTACATTCATTTACATTTATCAAATTATTCGACCAACAAAACACATGAAACACTGTGGTATGTTCTCACAGTCTAACCCCTCCATTTTAGATTAGCATATACTCTCTGAGGAATCACTCACCTTATATAACCCCTATGATCTCATAACGGTAACTATAGACACTCAATGAAGGCACTCAACATCCAATTCTTCCTGTGGTCACACAACATGGAACTGTTAACACACTAAGGTGACACACAAGTTCATCCACCTATGTCCTCAGAACGTAAAGAGTAAACAGACACTCAGGGGAAGCCCTCTACATCCATTCCCACTATGGTCTAACTACACCAGGTTCCCACAGCCCTGTGTAATTCCATAATGCACAAATGATATCCAGCTGCTAATGTAAATCAAAACATTCTATCGGGATAAACATATAAAATTCATATCACATCTTATCATATAAAATCACTCCATCCTAACAACACTATGCATGGAAAACAATTCTTCCTAATAAAAAATTATAGACCCATCGGACTATATCAAATTAATCTTGGGAAAACACATTGAAGAAAAGGAAAATAAACCCAATTCACAACGCAATATCCCTGCTCATGCAAACAAAGAATAGCAGGGATTAATTGGTTTCAATTTCCTAAACATGAGATACCCTAAACGTTGTTATTGGGCACTAATTCACATATAATTGAAAAAAAAATATATGGAAAGTCACAAACCACATACATCAACATTGAATGATCAATATATTTGAATCCCAGCCTTTGATTCGACCTAGAACGTCGTAGTTCTACAAAATTTTCTAAATAATTCAAATAAGAATATCTCACAAAAGGGGAGAAATCAAGGTATGGGATTATAGAAGGAGGATTAACTCAATGTTGAGATTCGAACGCAATCGATGGGGGTTGATTTATAGAATATATTTTCGATCGGGGGTTCAGAGATGAATCGTGAACTTTGGTTGATCCTGGATGAGACGACATTAGATGAATTGTTTTCTGTGAATGAGATACTTCCCCAGTCTGATTTATCAAACAAAAATAAAAATACATGGCATGTTCCCAAAGGATAAATAGTGTTTATATTTATTTTATGGTCCTCACCTCAAGCGTCCCATCCACATTGTCACCCAGTCATGTACGTGGTCGTGAGATGGCAAGAAATGGCATGGATTCTGTGCTAGAGTACACGGGGTGTACAACGAAGTACACAACGTGTACTCCTAATACATTCCTTCTACCTTTTTTTCATCCTAAACAATTTGAAATGAAAATTCATACATGAATAGATGGTTCTGGTTCTTATATACATCCACTGTTAATGAAATTCTTCACCTATTTCCCCTAAGAATGCGACAATGGAGAATCCTCAAAATGTTACGACCACTAAGATCATACATCTTCCACCCACTCCAATGTCTCGTCATACACTTGCATGGAATGCCATAAAACCCATATAATAAGAACAGACTGGCCACTAAGAACCTTCAACCTTCTATCCACAATCTGGACATGATGCTTCTCGAAGGATGTGTCACCCTCCAACTCAAACTCCTCGGGTTGAAAAAATGAGATGGGTCTGAGAAGTAATGTCGTAGCTAAGAATAATGGAAGACATCATGCATATCCTAGTACATCTGAGGTAACTAAAACCAATATGAAACTGTCCTGACTCTCTCCAATATCTCAAACGACCTGGCGTAGCTCGAAAAAAGCATGCCCTATCTCCTAATCCTCATGTGTCATAGCCTTGGTGTGACACATACGAAAACCTAGTCTCTGAAATCGAACTCAAGAGTCCATCTTTGTTGAACATCAAAAGACTTCATTCATAACTATAAAGTATCCATCCTCTTCTGAATCAACTCTATCTGCTTTGTGGTCACCTGGACAAGATGAGTAACCAACATAGATGGCTCTCCTGCCTCCAATGTACATAGTGGTGCTCGGCATTGGCTACCATACAAAGACTTTTAAAGTTCCATCTAAATAGTTTCTTGAAACAATTATTGTAGGAAACTCCACCAACGGTATGTGATTCTCCCAAGAACCTCTAAAATCTAGAATGCATGCCCGAAGCTTGTCCTCCAGCACAAAAATCCTATGCTCGAACTGGCCATCTGTCGGGGGATGGAAAGCTATACTCTGAAGTACCAGTGTACCCAAATCCATCTATAGTCTCTGCTAGATAGGATAAATAAAACGAGTGTCCCTAATGAAACAATGGACTGCAGAACCTCATTTAAACATACAATGTCTTAAATGTACAACCTTACTAGCTCATCAACACTAAAGGTCTCCTAGATCAGTAAGAACTGCTCAGCCTTTGTGATTCTATTAATGACAACCCAACCCACATCATTACCTTAAGGAAATCTCGACAAACCTATTACAAAATACATCGTGACATTGTTCTACTTATACTTGAGAATGTGTAACTTCTCCATAATCCTTGATGGTCAATTTTTCTTTTCCTTCACTTGTGGATAGGTGGAACACCTCTGGAAAAAACCAACAACATCACTCTTCATTCCTTGCCACCTATACTGCTAGTGAGGGACTCTATATATATCGGTGAAACTAGGATAAAAATCCCAAACTGATGAATGGAAATCAAACATTAGCTCCACCCATATGATAGATGACACAAATACACACCCATGAAAACAGAATATCTCTTCCTCACATATAGTCCATCTGGGAATTGGTTTCCCTCCTAACGCACTCTCCCACTGGACTATGCCTTTAGAATCTGATAGCTTCCACATTCTCACTCACTCTATATGAGTTGAGGTAACAACTATAGAAGAATGAATGTCTGTCCCTGTCTGTCATGAACCTCAAAATGAATCTCAGAGAAAATATCCATAAGCTAGAACTCACTGGCGTCCTATTGAACTACCTTTATCAGAGTCCTCCTGATTAATGGATCAGCCACTACATTTTCGTCCCTTGGTGTATATGTGAGATCAATGTCAAAGGATTGAAGGTACCCAACCCAACTTTGCTATCTGAAATTCAGATCACACTGAGATAAAATGTAAATTATATTTTTGGGGTCGTAGAAAACCACAAAATTCTCCCCAATAGATATTTTCTCCAATAGTGTAAAGCATGAACAACTGCATCCAATTCAATATTGTGTGTCGAGTAATTAATCTAATGTGGCCCCAGCTGCTAAGACCCATATATAAAAACTCCTCCCCCTTGCATAAGCACTTCTCCCAGACTAATACCTGAAGCATAAAAGTAAACTATATAAATCTTCTTGAATCTAGAAAAACATGAATCAATATAGAATTCAACCTCCCTTTTATATTTTGAATGGATGGATCACAAGAATATGAACATAATTACTTCGCACATTTCTTATTCAGGCCGATCAGTGGCACTTCTAATAGTCAAAAGTCATGTATGAAATGTTTTTAGTAACCAGTTATCCCTAGAAAACTCTGTAACACCAAGAAGTTCTCTGGAATCTCCAAAGAAACTACTGCCCTCACAATATTGAGGTACCCTAATAATATTTTCTTTGATATAACATGACCCAAGAACTAAATCTAGTCCATCCAAAAGTGAAATTTTGAGTTCTTATCATAAAAATGACACTCTCATTGTGTACCCAAAACGTTCACAATATGGGTAGCATGTTCATGTCATATATGAGAGTACACCAAGATATCTTCCTTGAAACCCACTATTAAGGAATCCAATTATAGATGGAACACTCGATTCATTAGTTCCATAAAAACTATAGTCTTGTTCGTGAGATTGAACAGAATAACCACATAGTCGTATAGACCATACCTACAAGGGAAGGATGTAAGAGGTATATCAGATGGTATAACAAGAAAATATTTTTAATCGGAGATCATGTAAATATTTGAGAATACCTGGGCTCCTCGAAGCTGATCAATGATATCATCAATCATGAGCAACAGATATCTGTTCCTGACCGTAAACTAGTTCAGCTTATGATAATCCATAGAATCTCTATGGGTACCCTCCAGCTTCGTTCCAAACATGACAGGCGAACCCCAATGAGATGTATTGGGTTGGATGGAACCCTTTTCTTGTAACTCCCCCAACTGCTTCTTGAGCTCCTAAAACTCTGGTATATCTATCCTGTGAGGAGGAATGGACAATGGTTCCAGCCCCAGCACAAGTTCGACAGAAATGTATAACTCTCACCCGAGAGGAAAACCTGAATAGTCATTAGGAATGACATCACTAAAATGATCTACCACTGGAGGAATGTTCATATGGTAATTCCTCGGGTCATCTAGATACAAAATATCAATCTGGGATATAACCCCTCCCAAATAATGATGCTCGTGTCCCACTCTTCTCGCCTAGACAATCTATTTTCCCTTATATAGAAACAAACCATCTTCTAGGGATATGAAACTCACCCAGTGATGATCAAAATAAAAAAACATGAAAATGAACTAAACAATATATTACAAGAATGAAATCCTAGCTTTTCATATCTAAGACATAGAGGTACCATAAAAAGTGACACCAACCATCCTCATGAATGGACTCCTTGAATTGACGTATACTTGTCATTCTTGTCCCAAATAGTGTGTCCAATGTCAGGATATCTACAAAAGTAAAGATACAGATCCCAAATCTCTCTATAATAGAAACACATACGAATATAGGGAAATACCATGTATCCAAAAGTGCATATACTAAAATTGAGGCAACTATAATCATACCTCAAACTGTAGAGGGTACGGGATCCTGTTATGGCTGGATATGCTCTAACACAAAATCCTGACATACACTGCGACCCTATGAAGCTTACTGGGATCCCTATGCTAATCCACACTGTGGCAGTCGAGAACCATGTTTCTGACCACTGCGACCACAACCACCACCATTTCATGAATGGAATAAAGAACTATAGTCCCCAGTCTAATGTGGGACTGGTGGTCTGGCTTAGGTACAAGGATTTGAAACAGAACCCCTTATTGCAAGCTTCTGGTGAGAAAATCTGATAAAAACATTGATTATGACCCGTCTTGCCACAAGATTGGCACTCCACTAGGTCCCTCAAGAATTGTGGCCTTGTATTTCTACTCTCCCGTACTAGTAGGATACCACCAGGATACTAGAGAAAGTATCCCACCTCCTCAGATCACCATGTGTAGACTCCCTACGGTGCTTCCTACTATTAGTCAGAGGGGTACCAACTCCATATTCTAATCCACCCTAGCTCACAATCTCATAATCCCTAATATTTCACTCTGTGATCAATTCCTAGTTCACTATTGAGGTGATAGAAGTCAACATGTAGTTGTTCACCTTATATCGGTTGTCATTCTTGATTCCATCCTAAAAATTCCTCACCAAAAACAACTCATCATCCCCTTGAATGGGTGTGAATAAATTTTTCTCTCTGAATCGAGAGGAATACTCCATGACTGAGAGAGTACCCTACTCTAAACTCATAAAATCTCGGGCTTGATTGGAACTCAACATCTCCAGTTAGTAGTTATTGTTGAAGGCACTCTAGAACTCATCCTAGTCTATAACCTGTTGTCGTCCTTCCCGTGAGGTCACCTCCAACAATGTCTTAGAGGAATCCCAAAGTATATTAGTAGAGAGCATGACCCTCCTCTCTGGAGGCATCTCCAGATGCTCGAATAATGACAAAATGGATTCTAACTATGACTCTGTAACATGAGGTAAAACATACCTTGAGATAGTTGGAGGATTATGCTTCTGAAAGATCCATGTCAGTTCTTCCATAGACAGGGCAGGATGTTGCACTCCCTGGATGGTCTGCATAAACCTCATGAATCATTCTCGGAACTATGCATCGACACCTCTATCTGAGATAAAGTATGGTTCCAACATAGGCACGATGGTAATATCTACTAGTATTCCATAATCTATCATGTCTGCTGTCTATTCACTGCCCTGTAACTAGCGTACAACTAGAGGAAGACGCAGTGGCATGACTCTTCAAGGTCAAGCACAGACCTTAGTTCAAGAATCCGAAGAACTAAAACCTATAATTGCATGAAAGGAATATGATAAATAATGCATTCATGTTCTTCAAAACATGGATACACAGTGTGTATAACCCCTATCTCACATGTTCGTTTATGTCTTTACATGGGTGTGTACATTTTCCAAAACTGGTCATTTATCATCCCGTACACATGGTGGGTTCTCTATTTAAACATAGTGTACATGAATCCTTTCCCCCTTCCCATGTTTATATATAGGGATAAACCAGAAAGCTCCCTCTTGAAACAAAACAACACTACATGTTTGTTCTAGACACGGCCTGTAGCCCTTAGGTTTCAACCACCCTTGTCGTTAGTCGCACTGTCGAAGACACATCTAACTCTACACGGCGTGTTTTTGCCAGACATGGTGTGTAATAGAAGGATTTAACCGACCCGTGTAGTTATTCCAACAGGTGGTTACAAGGTTGAGTCCACATGACCTGTTCAATATGGACTCGATGTGTACTACCTTATATTCATCCACACGTGTTGTTAGTCACATGGTCGGATATAGGGCCTCTACAACATGACACATACTTCTGGTACACGGCATGTACCACTATATATTTCTCCAACCCATTTCATTTCCCACAAAAAGTCACATGGTCAAGGATTACATGACGTGTACATAGAGTAGACAATGTCTACTAAAGAAAAAATAGTTCCTTTTGGAATAATCGGATACATGGTGTGTATTCATCAATACACACTGTGTAATCTTGGTTTTTATGGACAGAAAGCATCAGAAACTAATCTGGAACACATAAAAATACTAAAACAAACATTAAAGTGGAACATTTTGATATGTGAGGGCCAATACTCCACGCTAATCAAAGCATGGAATCATATTCATATCACATAACAATTATAATAGTGTAATCAACACATGATCCGCCAAAATATGATCCATGAGGGCCCATAACACCTCAGTGACAAAATTTCGGTGCTCATTCAATGAATACATTACACTATAAGTAATAACCTATTAAATATAAGGTATTATATCAATATTTCTTTTAAAAAACAATGTGTATCTAGCATAACATCTTTCACAACAAAATGCAATCAATAATGCTCCCTAAATGGCATGACAAGAATGCATGAAATGTGATCTCTTGCAAGTGCCTATATGATTCATGAGATGGAATACACTCATCTCATTGGGTTTCAAAAACAAATAGATCCTCAATAATATCAATGATAATATAAAAAATCATATGAATCATCCAACGGTGAAATCAAATCAACAATAATTATTGAAAAACCGTAGAAATTTCACTATTCGAGGTAAATTACTTTTTTCCTATACATGGGTTAGCTACTCCTCAGAAAAACATGTTACCAAATACCTATTCCTTCCTATCCCTAAATACAGTCTCTAAATAGTAATTCAAATAAGAAAATAATTCCTCCTATACAACATTTTAACGTCTCGGTTCTGGGTTCCACGTAGATGTGCCTCATACCCAGTTGGTCACATGGCCTCAAGCACATTTCCCCGAATACCGGAGGCTTCAGACTAGTAGTTAGGGCCATGGGTGTGATAGTGGGGAAACTATTCCCTCCTAGGTAGAGAAACACAACAGAAACATATAGATAACAATAGGGGAAGAAGTAACAATACCATATAATAGTAAACCGCGAAAGACATGAAGTAAATAAACAACTAGAGATCATATATAAATGATTCATGATAAATAATTCTAGGAAAGAATCCAAAAAATTCAAAATGATGGAATAAATTTCTAAACAAAGTATAGGGAAACAAAACAAGTAAACAACTCCAATAGCATCACAACCCTTGGCTTGGACTCCTGTTCGCTAGCTCCACAACCATCATGTACATGATGTAGAAGGGTACTTTCCATAAACTATATCGACACCAATATAATCTTTTTGGGACCAAAAGCATGAACCAAACTAGGTGTGAGATGAATCCCAGTAGACAACAACCGAAATATTTTTTCCTAACATTTAGTGAATATATAAAATAGGAAATATGTGAAATGTTGCAATAAACAAATATGTTCTCAAAAGTAAACAATCCTACAGTTTCAATTAAATTAAATTAAATTTATCAAATTAGTCAACCGACCAAACACTAGAAACCCTATGGGATGTTATAAAAGTCTAACCCCTCTAGTTATACATAACAAAGACTCTTTGAGGAAGCACTCACTATCATTTCCACATGTGTTTTCATAACCTTAACTATAGAAACTCTGAGGAAGCTTTCAACATCCAATTACCTTGTGGTCTGACAACATGGAAATAAAAACACTATGAGGGAGCACACAAGTCCATCCCACCTATGGTCTTGCAATGTAAAGAGTAAAAAATAATCTAGTGAAGCCCTCAATAGCCATTATCCCTATGGTCAAACTACACTAGGTTCGCGCTTCCCTATGAATGTCAATCATTCAAAAATGATATCTAGCTGCCAAAGTTAATTATAACATTCTACTTGTCTATACAACTACAATACATATCATAGCATATCAGATAAAATCACTCCATCCTAACAACACTAGGCATGGAATGAAAAAATATTAATAGGAAATTCTATGACCAACAACCTATATCAAATAAAACATAGGAAAACAAAAACATGACATGGTAAACAAACCATATTCACAAAACAACATCCTTTATCAAGATAAAAAAGCATACCATGCATTAACAGTGTTCATTTTCCTAAACACACAATAGCCTAAAAAAGGTATTGGGCACTCTTACACATATAATTCAAATTCAATCTTTAGAAAGGGAAAAACCACCTACCTCAATGTTGTACAATCGATATAGTTGAATCATATCCTTTTATTCAACATAGAACAACATAGATCAACATAAATGTCTAAAACTATCATCCCAGAATATCTCATGAAAGATCAAAAATCAATGGATGAGGCTCTTGATGATGGTAGATGTCACTGTTGTGATTCCAATGAAATCGATGGTGGTCGATTCACGGAATAGATGGTCAATCGGGGGTTCAGAGAAGAATCACGATCTTTAGTCTCTCCAAGATGAGAGGACATTCGATGATGTGTTTTCTATGAACGAGACGTGACCCTGAACCGATTTATCATATAAAAATAAAAATACACGGTGTGTTCCCTAATGATACATGGAGTGTATATCTCTTTTCTGGTTCCCAACATAAGTAGCCTAGCCATGTCGTCCCATGGTCATGTCCGAGGCCGTGTCACGACCAAACACTGCCTGGACATGGTGGCATAGTACGTGACATGTACAAATAAGTGCACATCATGTAATCCTAAAAATATTCCTTCTTATCTTTTCCATCAAAAAATGTGTAAACAAAACTCATACCTAAAAAGAAGGTTCTGGATCTTACTTACAACTTGTAAGTCATAAGATTTCTCTATATATGAACTGTATATCATATGAGTACCTGATATGTAGCATGCCACTCAATGGAGTGTTCGATATACCAAATTAATCATGAAGTGATCTCCATATGAAATTCATATTAACCAAGTGTATGATACATTGAATGAAACTATATGGAGTGATCGATACACTACATTCAATGGTATCGTTGTATGTTTACCCTATGCTAACATCCGTCATTTCCATTATCTCTATTCAAGTGTAATCCACCTCTAAGGGGTAAATATCTCATTGTAGTCCACCTATTCTGAGAACCAAGAATGATAACTCTATGTAAGGTGATATATATATATATAAGGTAAATAATACCTAGGAAGAATATAATAGTAAGAAAAAAATCGAAAAAACCTTGAAATATGTGATCATAATAAAACATGTTAATAAGATACTATAATGTCACACATGGAACTACCATCAGAAAGGGTCTTAAAGGAAAATAAAACACACACTCGCATGAAATCTCAATCAAACATGGTATCAAATATTCCAACACATATATCATAATATGGAATGATGTGTATATATGAGTCCCTAAGAATTAAGTAACTTCCTACCTTAATAATCATCGATGTTAGAGGTAAGGATAAACCACCATGCCCGATTTGAAATATGGATTTGAAATATAAATTGACATAAACAGATGATCTTAGGTGTTACTAACATAGTAATTGAAATTTCAAAACTCAGGTTTCAAAAAGGGTTATTAGAATCAAAAACAACTTTTTTATTTAAAAAATAAATAATGTATTACATGTGATGAAACTTCCTCTCCCATGTATAATATTCGAATTATTATTCAAATATCACATTCAATGTACATTATCTATCCTATAAAATTTACAAAATATCATTTTAGGATGAAGAACAGTCACGAAATCTACAACTTTAATGTAATTATAAATTAATATTTTATAACATACATCAATCCCTTTTAATCCTAGAGAAAACATGGTGGGCCATTAGTAATGATTCTATGATAAAGAAATAATAATTATCCAAATTAAATTCGAATAATTATCATTTGATAATTTGTTAATAAATATCCTTCGGCAATTCAATATATTTATCATTTGATAACAATTATAATAATCCTTCGAAAAAATCATAATTATCTTCGGATAAATTTTATAAATTATCCTTTTATAAATTATTGAAATTATCATATTGATATTTAAATAAATAATAGCATGATAATTCACTATAATTATCCTTTAATAACATTGGATGATCAATACTAATAATTCAATGTAATTATTCTCTATAAATTTCGATAACTTATACCTTGATAATTCAATGTGATTATCCTTCGTTAATTTTTGTTAATATCTAATAATAATTCAATGTAACTATCTTTTTCTAATTTCAATAAATTATCCATTGATAATTCCTTGTGAGTAACCGTTGATAATTTTATTATCTATATGAATAATTCAATTTTTTATAAAACATGAAGAAAATATAGAAGAATTGAATAAATAACTAAATAGAAATAAAAATATAAAAATTATTGAACACAGGAATTGTTCATAGGGAGAAAGTATATGGATTTTATCATTTGAACAAGGAATTAGAAATCTGGGTGTTCATTTCTGGACATCATGAGACACACTGAAGGAAGATTTCGGTACTTCCAGACTCAATGGGAAGAACTGATATGAAATAATGGGTGATTCATAAATTTTAAAAAACCCAAACATGTATGAATTCACATTTTTCACAAACAAAAAACAAACTCATATTTTAAATTTCATTTTAATCCTATCATAAATGTGAATAATTTAATTTCACCCATTAAAGGTGTTTCTAGTTTTTAACTGGTAAATGTGTGATGATTATGGGTTTTTAAAAACATCCTCATGAATAATGGTGGCTATACACATTCATTTGAATGGTTCAGAAATTAAGGATACAATAAAAAAATTAAATAAATAATAATATTAAAATAAATAATGGTTAAAAATTATCGTCATATGTGACATAACTAAACACCTGATGCACACAAAGGCAAGGTCATGCCTTGGGTTGAACCTGCATTATTGACATAATGATAATTTCAAATTTTTTATATGAGATACCATTGATGATATTTTCTTCATAAAAATCACTCATGTTTAATATAATATATTTACCCTTATCTGTTATGTAACCAAACACCAAACTTGCAGAAAGGTAATATGAAGCCTATGGTAGAAATGAATCTATATTTACTATAGGTATTGGATTTTATTTTGGAAACAACAAATAAGAAATAATCTATTGATAAAGTTTACAATCATGTATTTATGATATAATATATTTAATATGTTCATTCTATCAACATTGAGGCTCTATAGGCTCTGGAATCCCTTACAAACTCAACGCTTAACTCTGAAAATATTCCATTGAATGTTCTATTGTTTTAGTAGGGATTTTACAATTATGAGAATCCTTTAAATCAGTTATTAGTTGGCTTCTATAGAAAAATATTGTTTTAACATAAAAATAAGAATTAATAATGAACAAATACATATTAATAAAAATTAATAATTGAAGATATTACAATTATCACCATTATTGACTTATCATTATTGACAATTAACTCTAAAATTCTTCATTAAAAAACATAGGCCACTAATATCTAACATCATAATTGTACTCTCATTTTTCCTCTTAGATCCATTAATTCTTCCACTGAATATGATCATGCGGTGTTTACTTCCCTTGAAGAAACTTCTCACTCAAATCTAATGTCTATACCGGACACTCCTAATAAAATTAATCTCCCTATAACACATTGTACTGAATTTTATGACATGCATAGGTTCATCCCTATACATCTATAGGTGTTATATATATAGCACATCGTGCATACGTTATTTGTAAGAAGGAATTTCCCTAATATATTCTATTTTACTAACCATTTTAGTGAGAATTTGTCATCCAAAAATGCTTTGTGATAACATTCCTTGCTTCCTCAGACATTAATGGCCTAATTGAGGACTCACTCTAATAAATGATCACCCATAGAAAACTCCCATTGTGTCCTATTACAGTGAACGTTTGGACTATAGATGGTCTGAGTGGTGATCCTCCTCTTATGAATGAGATAAACCCACTTAGAGGTCTACTGATCCTAACTAGGAACCATAAGTACTTCCTCACCTACCTTATTCTAACAAACATGGTGATCAACAATCCCTCACATAATGTGTCTCCTATGGTTACATATAAATCAAATTCTACTAACTACTATGTAAGTGAGGTCGACCAAGGACATGTGATCATCCCACACTACACCAAATTCAATAACCCAACCCTTATGAATATCTTCTAATATATGTATCATCCTCTTTGATTATCTATATTTTTTGGGATCATATATTGTTCGCAATCCCAGCCGAGTCTCTAGGGCCCTCTGCAAGGCATGCAAAAAATGCAACATAAAATTCACATCTCTCTATGAAACAATGCTCAATGGATCTTTATTTTAGAAAATTATTCTACATGTTTATATATTTCCTACATCACCGAAATATTGAGTCTCCCATAACATTAAAAAATCGATAATATGCTTTCAACGGCTCTAAATTCATTCATACAGAATCAGGACTTCTTGGGGTCATCAAAAACACTATCAAAAAGTATATCATCAAATCCTCATACTTTTACATGGAAACTAGGAGTGGTTGGAGAAACCCACCAGGATGTAGGTGCTCATAATTTATCCTCTAGAAGGTAAGGATTCAGGAAAAATACCCAATGATACCCCTTTTCATCCTTATCTATAAAATCCATCTACTGATTTCACGTTACTTCATTATGAAACCAATATGTACCTCCCATACCAAGGTAAGGAAAAATCATATAAGATCTACTATGATGAAAGCATTTACTAATACTCTCCACTTTACCAAGATCATATCCACAGTTGACCATGTCCACCTAGGTTTTGAGTTACCTCCAGCTAGTTATTCTCACATCACAACACACTTTTGGTTTGACTCCTCACAGTCTGTCACCTATTTTATAAATGAGGACATGATCACTAAAGCAGAAAAATTCATCGATCCCTAATCCTTAGATTCAACCATCATCCAATCAACTAATTTTCTCATAAAAAATCACTACTAATAAAAAGGCATCTCCCCATGATTCTTCTATACACCATAATGATAAAAACCTTATAAATGATCTATATTTAGGATTTAGGTTACACACTTTAAATTATTCAAAGCCTATAGATACACAATATTGAGCCTCCACCTCAAGTTCAGGTCCATCTATGTTATGATATAGTGAATTCTCATATGTGGCTTCTAAACAGAAAAATCATCCATTGGAGATATAGTGATGAAAAAATTCAGTGTGTGTACCAAAATTTCCTAATACAGATCATGTATAAGGAGTTTTGATTATGAAGTCATAATTGATGTGTCTCATATGATACCACTTTCTCTCTATGCATCATCAATGATCTCATACCAATGTATAATCAATCAAAATACACATAATAACCAATAAAATGTTTGAGATATTTCATTATTGGATCAATTTTCACCTTCCTCTTTCAGTTAAGGAATTCTACTTCATACTAGTCTAACCAATCAAATTTCACTCTCTTCTTTGTCATCAATATCATGGGTGTTGATAGTTAGGACAAGTCCTGAATAAACCCTCTAGAAAAAACATTATTTCCAACAAGTTCATGGGCTATATCTATAAAATAATCACCTCCACATTCACTATGTCCATGGATATACCCTATGTATACACAACATGTCCTTGTAACATCACCTGTCGAATCTAGAAGTCACACATCAACAACTCTATGTAATTTTTATTCTCAAAAATCATCCTAATGACTATATATAAGTACCTAGCATTATAATCTAGTTTTTAAAAGTATATTATGACGGAACTAATGAGAAAAATCAATAACATATCCAAATATGGGTGGAATGTCTTAATTATTATAGCCATGACCACTACCTACATGTTAATAATATTGAATGACATCACCATGTACTCATTCTTCCCATACCCACTCTAAAACGTCATATTTAGAATTTCCTCCTATTTAAAATGATTATTATGATTTCCCTATCAAAGAACTATCTTGGAAAACGTCTAGGGTCCTTAAAAACATATGAAAATGGTCATTAATCCAAGGGAACATGCATCAATTCACAACTAGAAATCAGTTCAAATTTTGGTAATCAACATAGATTTTAATACTATGATATTCCTCCTTGGATGTAAATATAGGATCATGTTATGGTGATGTACATGTACCAAAAAATATCATACACTCACTGTATTCAAGTTTAACTATGTGATCCTTTAGCCTAATTGGAGCTATATGATACGAGTGTATCAAAATGGGTACCATACATAGCATGGGCTCTATCTTAGATGAATATTCCAATCCTGTACAGTTTCTACTAGGTCAAAGTTTACCAAAATTATTTCTACCCATTATATAACATACTAAGGGCCTTAAATTTCCTAGAAGGATGAACAATTTTGGAGTTGATGTTTGGAAATTTTTTACAATATTTCTGAACACATATTCCACGGATAGATTCCAAGATAATTAATTCTGATTAAATCAACTATACAACATAAAACACAATTTCTATTTAATTTAATGTTCAACTAAATTACACTACATGTATAGTGCTAATATAGAAACATTATCCCTTTTGTGATTATTATGACATAATTAACATCTTGTATCGTATGACTAAATTATGGGTACATCTTCAATACCCTGAAGGAAACACATCAAAAAAAGTAAAAATGATAAAAACTAATAATTCTATTTTATTACCTAAAGGTTCTCATATGATTCAACCCACAACCCCAGGTATACCCAACCTAAAACCATCCATGTTCACAATCCGTACATGATAGTCTTAGTCATCACACACACACACACACACACACACACACACATATATATATATAAACAAAAAAACAATTCTAGTTAAACTAATTAACTATAATAAAGATATATCACAATATCCTAAAAAATAAATATATTTCACAAAAAAGGTATCATTAAAAAAGTGACTAAATAAAATCATATAATTATTAAAATAATAAGTAGCACAATAGTATGTATATAAATGGAATGTTACCCAACATTTATAGGAATGATTTATGGATTCATTTAAATTATCAAAAATCACATACCAATATTATGTATATCACCCAGGGTGAATCTAATCAATGGTAACAGTAAAACATAATTTCCACCAATTTATTGAAACTCATTGATCAACTGTACAATGTGAGCCATGATTTTTTATACTTCCCCTGACTGAGTTCCAACAATCATATATCATATATACCCTATCCCAAATCCAGACAATAGAAGAATATGATTTGTGAGTATTAATTTTGTAATACCATTTTGTAACTCCTCAATAAAAAACACGAGGTCAGAGTCAGACTACCACTAGAACTGATGTTCACCTCCACATAGAGATGATTCAATTATCATGTTTTCATTAGTGGGGAGACAATAGCATCAATATAATATCATAGGATCAATAATAATTTATATAGAATAAAATAATTATTTATTTTAAATATGTAGGAAAAATATATGGAATAAAATTCAGATAAATAATATAGGATCCAAATATATGAAGTATATCATGTGTGATATGAAATAGGTAAATAAATAAATAATAATATAAACTACATTTTTCTTCAAGATTGCATCTAGGTTCACCACCAACTTCATGTTTCCCTGATAATCGTTCCACCATAGGGACCTTTCCCTTCCCTGGGACCCTCATTAAATTTATATGTGAAAAAAATACTTGAGTAAGGTGTCAGTACAATACTTTGTAGGACAGTACCAGATTTCCCTTAACTATTGTTATCTTTTATAAACATATTATTTAATATTGAATAAATGAAAAATGAAAAAAAATACAATTCCAAATCTAGTGGTAGTGAATTAATCTAACAACCACAAACCCCCATCCATACCTAATATGATGCTATGTTAGAAGGAAAATTATATGGTTTTTCTTGTATCCGATGTACACACCGAGTTACTATAAATGTTACTCATGAACCTCATGTATTCATTCAATGTTTATGCCATGATACATGAAGGAGATCAATATATTTGGCATCAAACACATATAAGTAACTGATATCTGGAATACATCTAGATGATGTTCCCACTATATATCATGTAACTCAATGATCCCATCATTCGACATGAATCTCAATTGAGTTTTTGATAGATTTATGCAACACAATGGATATTCAGATTCATGAAGCTTCATGGAATCATCATATCTCCACCATGTTCTTAGTTTCATCATCACCATCATCTATAGGGACATGAAAACCCTCTCTAAGGGATATAAATGGCCTTACTTTCCTCCTATTTTGACCATCATGAAATATAAATCCAAAAAATGTAACATATATATATATATATATAATGTAGGGAATACATGGAGATAATATGAAAATGATAAATAAAGCTTCAAATCATAACAAAATGTGATCCCAATCAAGTAAGGAATCAAGGTAAACTAATACCACTCATTGAGGATACATCATAAAGGGTTTCATGAGATACAAACACACCCACATGCACATGTGATCATAATCAAGAATTGTATCAAATATACCAAAAAATATATCATAATATAGAAACATGAATAAATGTGAGATTGAGAATTGATGTAACGCCTCGACCCAAGTTACCCAGAGTCAGTGCAGTATTTTTATACATTGGCATGATTACAAGGAATCATGACCCGAAGGACCAATCGGTTTAACTGTCTTGGAAAATACATTACATACATGAATGTTATATTACACTTTATAACATAAAAAAACAACATAAATAATCCTTTAGGAATGCCATTATTCTCTTGGATTAACCCTGCATATCAATCACAATACACTTTTTGGAATCCTGGGAAAAATAATACATAGAATGGGGTGAGCTCAAACGCTCAGTAAGGGTATTCAATACAGTGAAAACTTTCATAAATAAGTATAAATATTTAAGGAAATGTATAAAACTAAAACAAACTCATTTTCAACATAAACATCATCATAATATAGCAAATATAAATCAAACTAATGCCATTTACATACTCACATGGATACTCTAATAGTCAAATAATCACATGCAATATCAGTAGCCAATTTCATAACGATGGAATACATAATGCCAGACTATCATAACCACATAGTCAAGGCCCTGTGCCAAGACTACAAATAAGATTTTCTCAAGTCCTTGTGCCAAGCCACTAGTTTTTCCCATGTGACCTACTGATGCATCGAGGAGCAATAATGGGTTCCACCCGTCACATACTAAGTACAATGAATTCATCATATAAAATTTTTTAAACATAAAACAAACATTCTTATTAAAAATAGCATATAAAATGTCAATACTTTATCCAGAAACCATGAATCTTCTAAAAATAACACATCCAAAGTCAAACATATCACAAAACCTTAAATATAATATGGATGATTTGTATCATGATAAATCAACTTCAAAACAATTTTAAAATCAATTAATGGATTTGGGCATAGATTAAAATGATTTGTAAAACTCTTTGAGAGAAATACCACTTTTATAAAAACATTTAAGAGTTCCACAATTTAGAAAGGAAGAAATTTATAGAAATTTTTTAATCAAAGTGTCCAATACCACTTTTAAATTTTTGAAAGGAATTAACATTTTAAAATAATTCATGTCCACATAAATAAATCCTTAATAACCATTTTCATGACATGGACATTAAAAAGAATGATTTAAATGAATTAATATTTAATAAATTTAAAATGATTTTTAGTAAAAAAAATTACCTTAAAAGAATCCCTTTGAAAACTCTTTCATGAAACATGGACATGGATAATAAATATGTCCCAGTAGATACTTACACAAAAATATCCTCGGATAATAAAGGGATTTTGAAATTAACCCATAACTTGAACATTCCTGTAGTATAGGGTATGTTTAACCTCTTGTATGAAGATCGTAGTATGTTATTAAATTATACCAGAACCATATTATTATTTATGATATCATACATGAATCATTTATGACATTATACTACCCATATAATAATAATTTTCATGTTAAATTAACATTTCGGGTAATACTCGCTTTCTTAATTGTACGTGTTTTAACTTGTTACTCATGATTGTATCACATAGATAAAGATGTAAATACTTCAAGAATATAAAACATGATTTATATATCATATATATTTATAACATAAATATGTATAATAGACATATATATTAAATGAAATATACCGTTTATGGAGATGGTAGTCCGTACGTACGCATAAACGTTGTTTTCGTTATCATATTGTATTGAACGAAACTAAGTGAATAAGATATATTTAAGTATATATATCTACAGTAGCATTATTATGTCATATATTTCATACTTATTAGTAATATATATTTTTTAATCATTGATGAATGGTGAATGTGGAAATGATTCTCATCGCATCGTGGAGACGGTAATCCGTACGTACACACGAGCGACAATATAATTTTCTTAAAGGTATGGAATTGGATGGTATATTAATTTTACAAAATAATTAGCATGTGATTTTCATTATTTATAGACATATTACTCATCATTATATCCACCCAAATAACATTGTGATGAATAACAAATTACACCACAGCATGGAGACGGTAAGCCGTACTTAGGCAAGCATGGTGACATTATCATTCATAAGATGGATAGAATAATGAATATAGTTGTTCCATATTTATAGTTACATCACAATATATATAAGATACTGGAGTTATTATTTTATAATGGAAACAAAAAAGAAAGAGTAAGTGGAAGTATAAGAGAACATGAATGAGGGTGGTGAAATCATTATCTCTTTTTCAGGTTCTTCCTTTTGATTTGATCAAAAGGGCTCCTTAGGTTGGCTTTCTAACCAAAGGAAGGCATCTAGGATTAAGTTAGGATAGTTTAGAGGTTAGTTGGGTGGGGTTTGGATTAGACAAATGGCTTTGGAGGTGTGAATTTGAGATATGGGGAAGTGACCTTTTATAAGAGGGGTGAGGGGAACCTTTTGAAAAACATAAAATATTATTTTATAATAAATTCATATTTGGTTTAAAATATAGTAGTTTTCTCTATTCACCCAAATATGAAAGTTATCATAAAAACACAAAAAAATTATTGAAACTAAATTAACATGTCCCAATTCTAAGGAAAAGGTTTATTTTGTCAAATTTAATATATAATAGTTTCAAATATTGTATTTAAAAAGGGTTTACCATTAAAGGGAAATAAAAGTGCATTTTTTGAAAAATACTTCTTTTATATGAAAAAAATTAATTAGTTCTTAAATTATGTGTATGAAAATAATAATATTTATTCTAAAATTATAATGAATATATATAGTTCAAAATAAAGTTCATACTATTCATAACCGCTTTTGAACGACTAGTTTGGTAATTTGTGGTGCGCTTGAACTCAGTGTTGCGTGTAGTGAATGTTATTGAATTAATTTGAAGAAATAACAAACATTGAAATCATGGGGTGTTACATTCTCCTCTCCTTCAATAAATTTCATCCTCAAAATTTGAAATTGTTCTTCAACAATAAAAGGTTGAAAATAGAGAAATACCTTTGTGGAAAACCCACATCAGAAATTGGGTTAATAAAATTTAGTCTCAATAAGAGAGAAAGGCAAATGAAAAAGTTACCACCAAATTATGATCTTGATTAGGAGAACATTGTTTGAAATTAGAGACACATAATTAGATGGAAGACTTAAATATTTATATAGTATGATTGAGGTCATCAATCACAGTATATCATTTAAATATATTGACATAAAAAATCCATTATCAAAACCATTTTCAATAATAAAATACATAAAAAGAGTATATGGTATTCATTTTATTTTTCTTTAAAAAACATTTTGGATTCTTAAGGAAGCCAAAGATCAAATAAAACTCGCGGTGGCGGAAAGTTCATTATCACCGCTTGCGTTATGAAAAATCATCCTTTTTTTCCATTTAGTAAAATGCTTCGTTGAAAAAGATTCCACTTGAAATGAAAACTCAAAGGGTTTTATACACCATATAAAAGAAAGTAATTTGGAAATAAAATGATTACTCAATGAAAGTAGATTTTGATGAAGACCCTTAACTAATGTTTAAGAATTTATTTAATCATAGAATAAGAGGGAAATATATATATATATATATATATACATGACATGTAGAGTTACATACTTTCACTAATTTCTACTTCAAACTCATATTTCACTCCAAAAGATTTCAAAAAAATTATTTTACTTACCCTAATCATATAGGGTTCTAAAAATAATTAATTTATAATTCACTTATTGGACCTTTTAAAAAACTAAATTATAAAATCTAAGACATCACGTAGACTAGTGGTAGGTGATGCACCGTCGTCACCATTCATTTGCGGGTTCATGTCTCGCAGCCTTGCCGGACACGACTGGTTGTCGCCCAACCTATGGGTTTTCCTTTTTATTACAATATAAAAATAACCTTAACAATTGTTTCCAATTTCTAACATAATCTATTCTACCCTTTAGACTTATCCAAAATACTACTATCTAAACTCACAGTCGAAATTTTATAAGGATGTTAAACACAATGAAGATCCTTTTTTCAGTGTAATAACATGTGAACACCTTTATCATGTATTCTTTTAAAACATGGTGACACCATGAATTACAATAAAACCTTGTTGATTACAATCATGCTCCCTTATTCTTTATAGAATACACTATATACTCCTTATATCCCAAAATTTTTAATATTCCAACAATGATGAAATAAACAAACTATTAACCAGTTATAAGGTAGTCATGAATATCCAATATAATTTATCCAAATGAACCATCTCTTATTTAAAAATTACAACCATAGTATCAAGACCATATAATATCAAATTCCAAATGAAATAGTACTACAGTATAATCCTTATTCATTTCAATAATTCATATAACCAGTACATCATTGATAAAACACTAAAATGACACAATACTATAATAACAACATAACAACTCTTAATTATTCCATTTAATATTTGGTAGTATCATAATATGAATCTTATCTAATAGCATCATTTGGGGTGTACTCTGATGATTTGGTAATTGATTCGCGTAGTTTCCCAACTCCTTGAAGATGAAGCATTGTATATTTGAAACTTTTTTCTTACCCTTGAAATCACATACTTGGTGTCCTTTTTCTCCGCACTTATAACAAACTCTAATTCTCTTCATGCATTTACCATGATGATTCTTTCCATAGTTATCACATATGGGAAAATCATTCTTTTCCCTCTTCCCATTATCCATCTTTCTATCTTCCATCGTTTTCTTCTCTTTCTTCCCTTCAAAGAAATAGGTCTTAGAGAATTATTTACTTATCTTATTAACACATGATACTATTTATTCATATGTTTAGAATACAGGGGAGACTATTTCCGTTATAAATGTTGGATTAATACAATTAATGATATGACCCTTCCTACTCTTTGGAATATATATATTGTTGGATTTCCCATTCCTTCTACTGGGTTCTATTTATAAATAATGGCATTCACTATGTCAGTTTATGAACCACAATTCATAATTCCAAAGATGTCAAATACCTAATGTAAATTGGAAATTTTATGGATATAATCCATAATCACATAAATGATTTCTTTGAGGAGATATATACTCTTAAACCCTTTATAGTTGTTTGCAATGAAAATGAGAATTATCCTATGGATATCCCCGAGGAGTGTCATAACCAAGAGTGGATCAAGGAATGTTGTTGTGCACCAGTTCCCGTTCGATTCTAGCTCAAAGCGGTGTTTTCGGGTGTAACCCCTAGGTACATATGTGCCAGAGCTGCCTCTACCAGTTCGTATCTAGACATGGATGTATTTATTGGAAAACTCACAAAATCTCTACATTACCAAAATTCTAGGATGTTCTTCTATACTAATCCTCGAATTCTGTTTAAGGGTAAATTTCTATAATAATATTTTATCTAAATCTAGTTTCCAAGGATATAGCTAAACTTCCTCTGATACCAACTGTTAATCCTCGACACTAATTACCCAGAGTTGGTGCATTATTTTAATATATTGGCATGATTACGAGGAATCAAGTCCCAACGGACCGATTTGTTTTGTAGTCTAGGAAAATAGATTGCATACATGAATGTTATTTTAAATGTTATAACATAAAAAACAAATTAAATAATCCTTTATGAACGCCATTATTCCCTTGTATTAACCCAACATATCAGTCACAATAAACTTCTTGGAATCTAGGGAACAATAAAACATAGAAAGGGGTGAGCTCAAACAATCAGTAAGGGTAAGAAATATAGAAAAAACATTCATAATTAAGCATAAACATTTAAGGAAATGTATAAAACTAAAACAAAATTTTTTTCAACATAAACATAATCATAATATGGAAAATAAAAATAAAAATAATTCCATTTACATACTCACATTGATACTCTAATAGTCGAATAATCACATGCAATATCAATAGCCACATTCATAAAGATGGAATAAAAATGACACATCCACAGTCGTATTAAAACTTGCATACAAAATGTCAATACTTTACCCATAAACCATGAGTGGTATAAAAATGACACATCCACAGTCAAACATATCACAAAACATTCAATACAATATAGATGATGGGTATCATGATAAATAAACTTCAAAACAAGTTTAAAATCCATTAAAAGATTTTGGCATAGATGAAAATAATTTTTAAAAGTATTTGAGAGAAATACCCATTTTTCATAAAAACATTTAAATGTCATAGAATTTAGAAAGGAATACATTTAACAAAATTTTTGAATCAAAGTGTCCCACACCACTTTGAAATTTTTGAATGAAATTATCATTTTAAAAACAATCAATTCCATATAAATAAATCCTTAAAACCATTTTGAAGACATGGACATTAATGAGAAATATTTAGAAAAATAAATATTTAATAAATTAGAAATGATGTTTTAGTAAAAAAATCCCTTAAAATAATACCTTTTAAAACATTTTCACGAATCATGGACATGGATAATAAATATGTCCCAGTACATAATTATGTAAAAACAACCTCTGATAATAAATATATTATGAAATTAACCCTTACCTTGAACAATACTTTAGTCGTGGGTACGTTTAACATCATTTATGAATATTAATGTATGTTATTAATTTATACCAGAACCATATTAATATTTATGATATTTTACATGATTCATTTATGACTTTATACTATCCATTTAATAATAATTTTCATCTCAAATTAACATTTCGGGTAATAATCGCATTCTTAATCGTACGTGTTTTAACTTGTTACTCTTGATTGTATCACATAGATTGAGATATAAATACTTCTCGAATATAAAAAATTATTTATATATAATATATATTTTGAATATAAATATATATAATAAGCTTATATATGAAATGAAAAACACCGTTTATGGAGATGGTAGTCTGTACGTACGCATAAATGGTGTTTCCATTTTCATATCGTATTGAACAAAACTAAGTGAATAAGATATATTTAAGTACATATATATATATATCAAAATTAGCATTATTATGTAATATATTACATACTTATTAGTAATATATATTTTTACAATTGCCAATGAATGGTGAATGTGGAAATAAATCTCATCGCGTCGTGGACACGGTAATCCGTTTGTACGCACGAGCGACCATATAATTTCCTCAAAGGTGTGGAATTGGATTATATATTAATTTTACAGAGACATTAGAAATTTATTTTCATTATTTATATACATATTACTCATCATTATATCTATTCCAAATAATATAGTGTTGAATAACAAATTACACCATGACATTGAGACGGTAACCCGTACTTACGCACGCATGGTCACATTATCATTCATAAGATGAATAGAATAATGAATATTGTTGTTCCATATATATAATAAGATCCAAATATATAATATTCTGTAGTTATTATTTTAGAATGGAAACATCAAAGAAAGACTAAGTGGATGAATAAGAGAACATTAAAGAGGGTGGTGAAATCATTACCTCTTCTTCGGGTTCATCCTTTTGATTTGATCTAAAGGTCTCATTGGGCTAGCTTTATGACCAATGAAAGGCCTCTAGGATGATTTTAGGATAGTTGGGGGGATATTGGGGCAGGTATTTGCAGAGCGAAATATCATTGGAGGTGTGAATTTTAGAGAAGGAATAGTACCTTTTTATAAGAGGGGTGAGGGGCACCTTTGGAAAAATTTAAAATATTATTTTATAATAAATTCATATTCGGTTTATAATTTCTCTAATGTGACTTATTTAGAGGATGGGGAAGGGATGGGTCTAAATCCTCTCACCCAATTGGTTATATATATGTTTAGGATACCATTCTAACCATATAATTTAGATTTAACTCAATTTTAATAATTTATATTTTACCATGTCTTCTTGTATTTTTACACGATATGGTTAATACACATAATATATACTGCAAAAATAACCCCAATTGGTTCATTAATGTCATATATATTATTATAAAAGTATTTTTGTTGAACCTTAGATTTTTAGTACCATTATATCAATTATTAATAAAATATTTGTTTTAAGAACTATTTTATGTCAATTTTGACACTATTTGGTATTTGTTTCTTGTTAAAATAATAACAGCATGATTACTTCAAAAAAACATTGAAACAATCTAGCATGTCATATTCAACTATAAAATACTTTGATATCATAAAAACATTGAAATTATTTTTATTTTAATATTTATAATACCATTTATTTGACCCATTTATTAATAAGGTAATTACAGCGTTGTCATTATGTCATTAATAAATTTAATTATTTAATCTCTAAAAATTATAAATAAAATTCCTTTAAGTAGGAATTTTTTATCTTTCTAGTTAATATTTATTTTCAAATTTATCTTTTGTATTACCCTATAGTAAAAATGGTTTAGTTATTAATCTTTGATTTCAAATCTTTTAAATCTTCTTTAAATAAAATAATATTAAATGTCCTAATATAATCCATGTTGATCTAAAGGGTAATATTTTATTACTAAGGTTGTTTTTGGTCGAATAAAACTTATAAAATAGAATTATGACATGTGTTAGGATAGTAATAATATCATTTTTACACTTAATTACATTATTTACTTTTAACCATGGTAAATAAAAGTAAAAAAGTGACTATTCACCAAAAATTATTTTTATCTTATTGAACCTCATTTTACATACTGATATCAACTATGTCTTTCGGATTTTTGAAATTCCACTCACTGAACCGGTAAAATTGAGTTTTATGTGAATTCGCAGATTCTCCATGAAGGTGGGTAAAACACAGTGAAAAGTTCTATTAAACTTTTTTTATATCTAACATTTTTATAAATTGACTCTAATGAATTACATTGAACATAAATTGTTATTACGAATAAATATTGACCTAAAATAAATCGAAACAAAAGAAATAATTATTAAAATAAAAATTTATTTTTAAACGATAACATAGTGTTTTTTCACTATTCTTAAAAAATTGAACGTTTTCCGAAAAATAACAAAAATTCACCGTAGGCTAATTTTGATATTTTAAATCTAAAAATTAAGTCATTTATACCAAATTAAAAACAAATAAGTTGCATTTATTAGTATAAAATTAATTCCCGTTGTCAAAACCAAAAGGCATATTTTTAAGAAACAATATCTAACAAAAGATTGACACTTTTTTATATCCAATATCAAAGTTAAATTACATAAAATGACAAGAATTGGATTAAATGGTAAAAATATATTCTATTTATAATTAAAAACCATTAAAATTTATAATTTAATACTATAAATTAATTTCATTAAAAAAGATGCTTTTAGTTAAAATATAGTATTTTTCACTATTCACCCAAATATGATAGTTATCAGAAAAACACCAAATATTTATTGAAAATAAATTTATATGTCTCGATTCTAAATCGAATGTTTATTTTGTCAAATTTAATATATAGAAGTTTCCAATATTTGATTAAAAAATGGATTACGATTAGAAAGCGGTAAAAGTGGATTTTTTGAAAAATATGTTTTTTATCTGATAAAAATGAATTAGTTCTTACATTATATCTAAGAAGCACATTATATGGATTCTAAAATTATAATGATTATATATAGTTCAAAATTTAGTTAATATTATTCATAACCACTTTTGAACGGCTAGTTTGGTAAGTTGTTGTGTGCTTGAACTCAGTATTGCGTGTAGTGCATGTTATTGAATTACTCAGAAGAAATAACGTACACTGAAATTTTGGGGTGTTACAATTGATGTACATTAAAACACAATTTTTATCAAGGTCAATTGAAAGGATAAAGAACCCTTTATTTTTCAAAATATGGAGTGAAAACCTCAATAGTCTTAAACACTTTTTCTAGGTACTTATGATCATAATCATCTGCATGTAAACTCTCTATATTTTTCAAGTGTTCCTATATCCAAAATTAGTAATTTTATATTATAATGAAATAAAAATATCACATGTGGTGATACGTTATCTCTCATATATAATTTCCATGTTTTCATTAAAACATCACATGTGATGATACATTCTCGCTCCTACATAATTTTAAAATTATCATTATAATATGACACAAGATGGTACTTTCTCTCTCCATGATGGTTTCCAAATTATAATATTAGTCCCACACTTGTGAATGGAATCTACTTCTTATGAATATTTATAAATACATATAGGATATGATTCATATGTTCATATTAAACTAATGAAATTATTGGTAGTCCATTAATAATTATACATTGATGAATACAAAATATTTACCTTAAGAATATATTCATAAATATCAATTTATATTTTTATATTATATTATTTTTTGAGAACTAAACATAGTAATATTTTGATAACCCATTTACTTATCCTCAGATAAACTCACATTATTATGTTTTTGATTATTTTTTGTAATAATCCTTTTGTAAATAAAATAAAATATTATGGGGAAATTTTAGTGTATCATCCATTGAAAATTCAATGTGAGTATCTATTTTTAAATTTAGGTTTTAAAAAAATAATAATTCATATAAATTCTCATTCTAAAATTTTAATAAATTATACATTCATAATTCAATGTGATTAATCATTGATAATTTTTTTTCTATAATAATAATTCAATGTAATTATAATTTTTAAATTTCAATAAATTATCCCCTGATAATTCTATGTGACTATACAGTGATGATTTAAATGTATCTGTTATAATAATTTACTAATTTTTTTATAATTTATGTAGGGAAAAAAGAAATACAAAATAAATAAATTAATAATAGAAAAGAAACGTACCCTTCATAAAATAGGTGCATTGAATTAGGAACAAATCATATGGTGTTGTGTTCCTGAACATAGAGATGGAATCCAAGTGTTGGATCCAATGGCTTCCTTAAATGAGTCTAAATAAGATATAAGGACTCTCATAGTCAATGAGAATAACAAACAAGGAAGACTAATATTTTCTAGTATTTCTGAAACCCCAAATATACCACACTGATATTTTAAAATAATTTAGAATTTTCTTGATATCATATGTGACACGTAACATAGAATTTTAATGAAATATAAAATATACCCGTTTTGAATAAAAATTATAAACCATCCATTCATTTTGTTCGTATAAATAGGATTACCAAAATTGTGAAACATATATATTTCCTATCAATATTGTTTTGATAAATTAATGGTAAAAAAGATTAATTTTTTTTAATGTCATTTTGTTCTTTAAAAATATATTTTCTTCAAAAATGGATTTATTGTATTTTGTGATAAAATATTATAATTAATTTCCTGAAATTTCAATGATTTAATTTAGAGGAAAATTATATCATTTATTGATCAAAATATCTATATTACCTTATGTTGATATTTTAATATATTTCTAAAAGTTTTTTTCAATGAATAGGGAAGAATACAAAATATTCAAATATAGTTATTTATTTTCTTAGAATTAATTAACTTTAGAGTCCGATTTTTCATTGAATTATATTTCAATTTATCATAAGTTTTAATTATTAATATATAATACAATAAAATTCATTTGAATCATCTTTATATTTGATTTTGGTATATGTTAATTTTTTGGCTTAGAAATGCATTTTTCTGAATACTATTTTGTAGTGGATAATGTTTCTCCATTGTAATTAATAATAATAATCCATAATGATGAATGATTTAATTTAAATAAATATATATCATATATATAACTATATTAATTTCAATAATTCTATTGATTATAACTAGTCCAAAATTTAATGTATGATAATCTTATGCTTGAAACCACATTTCATGGAAACCTATTTTCAACAAATCTTGAGGGTTTATTTTTAAAATTATATTCTACTGATCCAATAAATCTAATTTCGTAAAATGGATAAAATATTATGAATAATACTAATTAATATAACATAATAATTAAAAATAATTGTTTTTCATAACTATTATTAAAGATAATAAATTTTATTTACCGCGATGATGGTTATTATAGGGGTTTTCTTATGGAATGAATTTCTGTTAAAATTTATTTTTCATGCATTGGGAATTGTTATTCGGTAAATCATATTTCATAATGTTAATAAAATTTACCAAATTATGTAATAAGGATCATTTTATTCTTTTTCTTAAAGGAAAAACTACCAAGGATAAAAAACTAATTATTATAGTGAAATCTAAAATGGTAAATGTAAGTAAACATAGAGGATAACAAAATAAAATGTTTCATTTTTTTGAAGTTTTTTCTGGGAATTAACATACATACACTCTATTACATATAAATTTTGGATACATATTGTATGATAGTGACTTACAATTATTTAATGATTTTGGTCTTTATGAAAATCTCAATCCTCATCAATTAAAAAATGGAAGTCCTCCCCAAACATCTTCACAACACTCAAGAAATTTATCATGACCAAAAACTTCCAAAATATATCCCTTAAATAATTATCCACATTCTAGGTGTTCTATTATATCCAAAATACTAACCACAGGGTCCTTAATAAGGGATCGAAAAGAGGGATTTCTAAGCCAAAACAATCATCTTCACCCATCTCCTTCGTTTTAACTTCTTTGTTTTTCACCTTTAGTCACCTATTAAAAATTAAAATATAATAACACCGTTTTTTATCATATAATAATATTTTATTATTCTTATGAGATAATAATTTTCCATATCCTTCTCCATCAAATATGATGAGAAGATATTACTCGTAAGTACAACAGACTTCTTCCTTACGAACTAATGTTATTTGTTTTCCATCATTGTCTCATGTGAATACTTTTAGTGAAGTAAATAGTAGATATATATGATAAATATATAATTATATTACATATTTAAAATTATTTAAACATCAAATCCCTTACATTTTCATCTATTAATTGATTGATACTGTCACTCGTGCATGCGTAGAAGCTATCATCTCCACGAAGGGATGCCTTTAATTTTTCACTTACATATTTAAAGAATGGTTATAAAAAGTATCCAATGAATAAAATAAAATTTATAATATCAATATTGTTTACTAAATGTTTTTTCTATATACTATTCACATTAACCACAACATCAGTGTCAAAACATGCATTTGAAAACAAAGTAGTCGACACTTGAAACAATTGTAATGAAAAAATATTATCAATGGATCATTGATAAGATGTTATAATAATATAATGGATGATATGATATGTATGAAAAAAAATTATATATTAAATTTTTTGAACTATTATAACTGTTTAAAAAAGAACATTCATATATAGCTAAATATGAGGACAATGACTTCATCTCAATTTCATTTCATTGAATCATAATTTAATATTATTCACCCAATATCTATAAGGTGGGGTATATAACTCCAATATTATAATTATTATCATGAATACATGGTATTTTATGTTTCAGTTTTAATTTTTTTCCTCAAATGGTATTTGACCTGAATGTTACCATGTGGAATGAAATTTCATTACACAATTTCATTTAACTGATTTATATTACTTCACCATTATCATTGATATTCTAAAACTATCACTATAATTTCTATTGATTATTTTTAGTTTTATTTAAAATATTTTTATATAGATTTATAATTGAAAAACATAATTAATTCTTTGATTAATTCTCAGTTCAATTGTATTCTCTTTGTAAGGGATTTAATCTTAATTATTACTCAATTGAGAAATATTTTGTATTATGTGCATATTTATTTTTATTAGGTGTATCTACATAAACATTTACATGTTATATCATGATTCTTTTTATATAAAATGTATTCAATATTTAATTTCACTTTATTATGTTTATGGGGTTTATGACTCAAAATTCACCAATGAAGAAAAGGTTTATAGTTTTATAATATTTTAATAATTAATTCATATTATTTAATTTAAATTGAATGAAAATATTTGATTAATATCTCACAAACCTATTTTTTTACTTCTACTATTGTTATTATTTAAATTTTCAGGTATTAATACCATTCCCCAATCGTTTTTACATGAAATAGTTGATAAAATGTTTCTATGAAAAGAAAACATAATTCTTATTTATGGTAAAAATTTATTTTCCTTCTATATCTGTATTTTCAATAGTTGTTTTTGAATATTTACTTTAAAATTATCCATGGAATCATTAATTAAATTTTAACCTATTTTCATTTTAAATAATTGTTCAAAAGATGAATATTTTCATTTTCTGAATTATGTTATTTTTGACTATTACCAAAATTGTGAAAAGAAAATTTACATTTACATATTATTCCTGATCATTATATTCCCTCCATCATGACCACTCATTGATTTAATGCTCATATTTTACATTTACAAGGTATTACTAAAAATATATCTTTCCCATACTATTCTTTATATTCATAGTTTTAAAAATTTATTATCAAAGTGAAATGTTTATTTTCCTCAAAAATGATTTTAATTACCATCATATGGTATTTCTATTCATCAACAATACAAACCAATTATTTTATTTATAATTAACTAGTGATTTTTTATAAGGATACAATCCTATTCCTTATTCTTACTTTGGATGTTTAATGATCTATTTTCCAAGCTAATGTATTATCATTAGTTGTCTCGAATAATTTGGTATTCATTAACCTTATTATGAAATATTCACTTTATTTTCTTAATTAATAATTTTATTTCCAATAAATATGAAAATTATTAATATGATTTATATGATTGTTTCGTAAAAAAATATACCATATATACATATGGTGTTTGACATTGAATCTAATTTTCTTGACTGTGGATTTATTTATTATCTGTATTCTTTTCTTAATATTGTTATTTTTTACAAAACATATTATTGTTGAATTGAATCAATCATTCGATATATTAGGAATACATTGGACATGTAATTATTGGAGGGTCTTGGAATTAAAGTCACTTAATTCATCGAGAGGGATCACGAGACACATCAGAATGATGGAATTAAATGGGTCAATACCCATAGTTTTAAACTCTTTTAGTGAAATGTTTTGATTTTTTTATATCATGATGTGCGATATTGTGATGTCAAATATTAAGAACATATTCATTGATAATTATTTTATTTTGATCCATTAGATTAAAACATTAATATAATCCATATATTATCTTCAAGATAATGATATTATTTATATATAATTATTTGATCACGATTTATTCCCACGATATTATTCATCATGCTCAATTTATTAATTAAATGTAGTGTGTTTTTAGTTATTTGTAATTCCATATTCCTTATGCCGTATTTATTCATGATAACATCAAATGTACTCAACCCTTGCTGATAATAATTTCTCACCATAATTTCGTTTCATTACATAAGGATATAAAGAAGGAATATTTGAATGAGTTCAAGGAAAACAAATATTTGAATTCACTTTTATGTAATCTATGTTTCCAAATGTAATGATATATAATGGACAGATTTAGATTTCTAAGGCTACTAAACAATAAAATCTTTTGTGAGGGAATCATTTGAATCTTCTTCCAAATTAGTAAAGTATCCACCATATCTGGGATATCAGGGCTATGTTTAACACAAAAAATGAATATGCATCTGCATTTCTTGTAACCAAAAATCCAACTCCCATTATAATTTTCATTTGAACATAATTATTAATATAATTAATTTTACATCACCCATTTTATTAATTGCTAAATTATATATGGTCAATGAATCATAATTTTGGGGTTTTTTAAATAACTCACATAAATAATGGTGGGTATTCTATATCTAGGAATGGGAAATATGAGGGAATAAAGAGTAAAAAATAAAATTAATTAAATAAGAGTTACCAAAGTAGTGTTGAATATGATGTAATTAAACACCCAAAATGTACAATGGTTAAATATTTACTATGTTAAAACCCATATTATAGTCTTAATGGATGTAATATATTTCTGATACAACACCCTCCCATTATTGTTTTAAAAAAATCACATGCGTGTAATAAAATATATTTACCCCTTCTAGAAATCTAACAAAAAAACTGCCATACATAAAAGTTATGTCATTACTATGGTAAAATCACCATTAACTATTTAAATGGTGCATCATATTTTCCATGTTATACATTGTTTGATATATATTTCATTATATTCAATGAAATTCCCATTCTCATTATATAATATTTAATATTTTTTTAGGTCAATGTTGTGGCTCTATGGTACTTCAAATCCTAAACTCACATAGTTACTAACAATAAAAATATTATATTAAATATTCAAGTTGTTAATAGGGATTTTACACATCCAAAAATCCTTAAAAAATTTATTAAGTATCCTTTTACAATAAAAGTACTTTTTAAAAAAAATATACTAATTATTTATTAAAAAAGATGGTTTTATTAGCCATGAATCAAGTACAATAACTTATCCATACTTCAATAGTATTTATGTTCTTTATGACATTCTCTTCTACACATAATTAATTTACATTTACCTTATTTAAAATTATCTCTTCGTTTCATTCCTCACTTTTACTATGAAGGAAGATTAAGTTTATATCATCCATGAGATTTATTATGTATAGTCCCTTGAGAAAACTTGTTTTTTATCATATTCCCAAAAAATTATAATAATGGGGGTCTCTAATCTCCATTTATACATTTTTATCTCATTATAATGGTTTTTCATAACTATCAAAGTACCATTATATCCCAGGATATGTAGATAATTCTTAATAATCAACCAAATTGACAATCAGTTTTGATCTCAAGTAAGATGAGAAAACTATAAACTTAGCTTCAAATCCATGTGAAAATTTTTCAGATGTAATAATGGATTCATTATCCATTTGATTTAGTTTTTGGAATAACGTGTCCTTTTTATTATCTTGAGTTTGAGGAAAATTATTTTTTAAAATATAATTTCTAAAACACTTCCAAATTCATAGAGTTAATTTCATCCAGTTGCCCTGTATAAGTGATATTTGTCCACCATTTTCTAGCCTCTCAATGCAAACAATATAACAAAACCATCTCATAGTATATGAATTTGATAATTGATAACAAATATTCTATAGAATTGAACCATTCCTGAGAAATTTATTGATCATATGACCCCTTGAATGATTTTGGATGTTTTCCCTTAAAAATCATAATGGTGAGTTATTCCATCATTTTGAAAATTTTAATATCAACATCCGCTATTGGAAAATGGGTCTATACCCACAGTTTTCATGAACCATGGGTATATGTGACATTTTAAAACCTCTACCCATGGTTCTTGTTAAATCGTAGGTAAAGGGTACGCACCTAAGTGCAAGAAGCCAAAACATTGCACGGGAATGCCATGTAAAAATCGATACTCACAGCTTTCACTGAACTATTGGTATAGATTATATTTATACCCATGGTTTTCATCAACAATGGGTATAGCCTTAGGTTTATAATCATATACCCATGTTTTAGTAAAAAATTAGGTATAATTGACATTTAAGCCCATGATTTTACTAAATCGTTGGTTCAAGTTCCCTTATGTTTTTCCTCTGAAAAAAATGTAATATAATTTATGTATATATAAACATAACTATGGTTCAGGTAGTGGTATGGGAGTTTAGCAGTGTAGAAGTGTCGCATGTTCAAATAACGATCGCTACATTTTTTTATACCCATGATTTATAAATAGATTTTTAAGGAAATATAAATATGTATATAATAATAAGTGAAATTCGTGTAGTGGTAAGGAAGTTTAGAGATAAAGAATCGATGTGGGATCAAAACCAATGAGAAAAATTTTATACCCATTTTTTATAACTATATATATATAGTAAAAAATATATTTATATATATAACCATAAGTGTTGTTGGTTTAATGGTAGCGGAGTTCGTTGTCAAAGCGAAGGTTGATGGTTTGAAACAATCCAAAGTCAATTTTTATAGTTACTATATATTAAAATATTTTGGTCTATATATATATATTAACATAGGTTCAGTAGCTAGAGTGGTAAGGCACTGTGCGTTTGAAGTATAAGTAGCGAGTTTGAAACTCACTAATGGATATTTTTCTATAAAAATACTTTCGATTAATATTATTAGGTTGATATAGATATATATATATTATTAAGTTAAGTCGCTGGTTTGGTGAGATGCCTTGTAGTAGATGAGCATGTTATTAGTTCAAAACTTCATGCCACCAAGTTTTTATTACTAATACCCATATTTTTAAAACTATGGTTATGCGGCAATGAGGTGGCATGTGGCTATGAAAAAGTGGCTAAAACACACAGGAAAATGTTATACCTGTGATTTTTAAAATCTTAGCCATATCCCGTGGAGCTATACTGACGTGTATGTTTCCCACAATTCCCTAAACCATTGGTATAGAATATATCCATTGTTTTGGGGGCTATACAAACAGTTTTGAACTGTGGGTATATTTTTTTTCTAGTAGTGATGGTTCATGTTTCAATTTATATCTTGATGTATTTGTGTGATAATAACCACACGATCAATAATCCCAACTCTAATTCCATTTTTCTTCTCATGAGGTTATTCATTTCATTGTATGTCACTTTCATTTTTAACATGATTCCTCACTGTTATATCTATTGACTAAAACAAATATGTCCAATTTTATTATCAATCAACAATATTCTTACTATGAAATCATATAGTAATGAGAATACTTCCTCAGATGTACAAAATTAGGACACCATCTTCCAACCCATGAAATTATATGTTTCAATATAAGTATTAGATATTACTTTCCTATTCTTATTTCAAAACAAAATAAATTAAAATCCCTTAAAATTGTTCACAAAGAGAATAATAATTAACAAAATAATATCTATACATTGTTTCACACCATGTAGGTTGTTATCCCTATCATTCATGCACTTGGTGATGATTGAGTTAATACCCAACTACATATCTAAGTATTATTACACAATGTTTAATTAATTCCAGAGCCTACTTCAACATATTTTCATACAAGATTTAATTTTATTTATAGGAAACCAAAATGTCTATATTTTACAAAAAAAATTAGGACATTTACAATGTTTTAACTTATCCCTATAGTTCTTACTATTATTTTATAATCCTGACCCCCAAAATAATTACAAACTTCTTTGATACCATCTACCGTGAAATTGACCAAAAATAATGGTTTTGATGAAGAAAACACATTCATTATAAACTATGTTTGATTCTAAGTGAGATAACCTAAAAACACTGCTATATTTCACATTAGTATTACATCTCACAACAATATCACACGTTATAGAGAACTAAATAGGTTTACTGTATATTGATATTATCTACATAAATAACTTATTTTAAACCACTTATTAACACTTCTCCATAATCACAATATATACGAACCCCTTCTATATATCAATTGGGCCATATTAATATTCATATCCCTTTGATCGTAAAGCATTATAAAGGGATCAACTCAAATGATAATTCTGTTAATAAATATCAACATGTCTTCAAATGTAATAGATTATATGTTTATGAAAAATATGATCGTGGTAGAAATAACTTATAAAAACACATAAAATAATATGAATTTTTAATATAATAGGAAATGAAAACTCTAATGATCATACATATGGCATGAAAAAAGAGTGTGAAAACATGATACACTATTCATGTAACCAAAATAATAACATATATATTTAACAAAACGATGTGTTATAATAATATACATATATAATATTAACATTATGGGCATTTTAAAATATAAATCTATCAATTTATAACATAATAAGGATTTAGTTGAAAAAATATTAAATTTAGTTGGATTCTGCTTACCACTCATGTAACCTTGTGATTAGGCTTACCACCAATATAACCATGGGATAGGGACAAAAACCATTGTACCGTTTTTCATTGGAAAATATCCTATATAATGTCTTTTGAGATCATTAGATCTAAAATTTAAAAACTCATTTTAGTTTTAGAATAGTCTCATCCATCACCTAAAAATTAACCATGTATATGCATTCCATTAGAACAAGAAATGAATAATTTTTATTCTAATGATCAATTATCTCATTATAAATAAACTAATTTGATGAAAAATTTCTTAAAAAACATCATTATATATCATATATTGTAGATTCCATGGGGGGTAAGGGGTCTTGTAACATTTCCTATTAGTATCACATGAAAATTCCTCAACTGTTTAATAGGTTAATAACCAAAATATAATCACCAAATAGGGTTATATCAGAAATTCATTTAGTTGGAGATTTAACAATAATTACTCTCCTGGAGATATATATATTTTTTATAATGAGTAAAATGTGTGTGAAATCACGAATAGAGACATCATATGACATTTTATTCTTATTATAAAAATTTGACGTTACTATTTACAAAATAATAATAGTTCCCAATATGGTATTATTAAAATAATTTTCGTAAACTATGAGTTTAAAATAAATAAAAATAATTATTCCCTAATATATATATATATATATTTCATATGAATTGTGAGGTGAATTTTAAAAAACGAAATCATGAACCAAAATTCATTTTAGTATTTCTAAAAAAAATTAAAACCCATGTCATTTAAAAGTATAATGAATAAAAAATTTTAAATGTGGTAAAAGGAATATTGAATATCACAAGATATGACGCATATATTTATTTCATAAAAAGAATACTGGAAATTAATGGTAATAAAGAACATTTACATGGTAGAGAATGAGTTTATTAGAGAGGATGCATATTATTCATACCAACATTGTAATTTAATGAGAAATAAATTCATTATGGGAAAATCATAGAATTTAAATTTTCATTTTCTGTAGAAATTAAGGGAATTAATATATAATAATATCTTATTATGGAATAAAATAATCATACAATAATGAAGTTCATGGAAAATAATTTTATCTCAATGAAAGAAGGTTTTAAGTATCAAAAATCCTTATAAAATTGGTATATCTTGAATTGAGTTCCCCTGAATGATGTCAGTTGGGAAGGATTTTTAATCCATTTAATTGTGTTAAATTTTGAAAAACACATCCATAGTAGAGTATATACAAAATAAAACATAAAAATGGTGAATATGGAATATTACTCAATGAATGTAATGTGGGATGAGGAAGCCTTTCCTTAAGTATCATCTTCCATGAATGTGATTTATCCTCCAATATAATATACAAAATTATCATAAAATCTTATTTATGACCATTAATAATATAAATTACCTTTTATATTTTTCCATAATAATCATTAATTTCACATATATTACTTATATAATGACGAGTTACATTAGAAAATGATAGTAATTTTCATTGTTTCGCAAATGATTTTTAATGTTGAAATGTGACATAATTATTGGTATCGTTGTTCATAATTCATACATCATTTAAGATACATATATAGATATTAGATGATTATTTTTATTTTTCAAATATCATTCAATTATAACAGATGTTATGATTTATGGTAATGAAATTAGTGATTAACATTATTCGGGTTATTTACATATAGTGTTGAATTACTTTATAATGGTCCATAATTCTTATGTTATCACTCTAGAATAATATTTGTTACCTATTTTACCCATTAATATCAAAAATTTCATAAATTATATTTTTAGAGTCATCTATGTCAATAAGTGATTTAAAATTACATATAACACTTTAGGGAGGTGGTAGTCCACATGCACTCGCACGTGATGTTATCATTTTCAAATATATAGATTAAAAGGTAAAAAATAATTTATATTTATAGAATCACAATTATGATGAGATTATTACTTATAATCATTAAATATATATATATAACCAACCATTATTGTTGATAAAGAAAACGAAATACATAACTTCATGGAGGTGGTAGTCTACATATACCCATGAACAGAAGATTCATATTCCCTTGGATGGATGAGAATTAGATAATGTTGATTTCATCAACATAACAACATTTAAATATATTTATGATATATATTGAATAATATTAGGATAAATAAAATATATTTAGACTGAATGTAATAATAAATAAACTCAAAATAACTCGGTGAAAAAAATTACCTCTTCATTGGTTAACCTTAATTATATTAAAAAATAAGAATTCTTACATTTGACTTTTGGTGAAACCAGACTCACTAGTATATTGGAAATAAAGGAACATATAAATTTTGGAAGTGTTTTGATAAGTGAATACTCCTTATGTGTGAGTAACTATGAAGAATCTGTTCCCACTTATTTGTAAAGGAAGGTTGAGATCCATTCAACTAATAAAACTAACACATGTCATAGTGATTGTTATAACCTAAACTAGTTGGTTAACCCAACATTTACCTTTTTAACCCATTACTACAGTGACATAATTTTACTATGGTATCTTTTTTCTAAGAACAAATTTTATTTTTTTCCTTTATACCTAGTATTGATTATATTATTACATTATATGGAAAACATTTTAAAACATTTTATTTCTATAGGTTTTGAAAATTAATTTTAGTATAATAAGGAAATATTAAATGAAAAAACGATATCATTTTGAAAAATTACATTTTAAAAATAATAATTTTATATAATAATCATTTGTATAATTTATTCTCATGTCATTTAATGGTTTATGAATACTTAATGGAGATTTATAAGACTTTGAATCCTATAGAAAACCGAATGTATTATTTTTAAATTCCTAATTAAATAAATATATTAAAAATAGATCTTTTATTTGAATGAATATCCACTCACTTACCAATATGTAAAATATGGATTTATAAATATAAATTAATATTTTTTAATACTTAATTTAACTATTTTTTTATACATTTTTATAAAAAAACGTTTTATAGTCTTTTAATTCATTTTTATATCTTCATGATGTCTTAATGTGGATATATTTGTAAAATTTAATCATCACCATCCACATTAAAATAACACATTTTAAATAAATTTAAAAAATATACTCTTTTCTAGTTTTGATATAATGATTTCAAAAATCATGTTCATTTACCCAATTTCAATTTCTATAAATTAGAAATTTATTATTGACACCAAAATTAAAAATAGAATGAATAGATTCTATATAAATTAATGATTATTAAGCGTTTCGTGTTGTTAAACATATTCCATATCATTTAATTGTTAAATTAATTTTAACATATTAGTTCATAAATTAAAATAATATATATTGTCATAATAATTTATGAAAATTGATAACTTTATATATATTTTTTAATTACACACCACATAAAATGGGTTCGTTGAAAAATAATTTTTTAACATTATATCCTATGAGTTATTTATTAGAAAAATATAAGTATTTTTAATTGAATGGACTATTCATTTACTAAAAGTTATTTCCTTTTTTAATTATAACGTGTCATGGAAAATATTGGGTTGGAGATGAATTTGGAGACAAAAAATTTAACATTTAATTTAAATAAAGTAATATATATACTAAAACATGACAGAATTATAGGACATTTGGAATTCAACGCCATAATTGGCCTGAATGATTTTTGTTGTTGTTTCCTTTCAAAGGATAATTGTATGCATGATAATTATACATCATTATTTCTTATTTTTATAGAACATTTTTTACCTTAGAATGATTAAGAAACCCTTTAATATTAACATTAATACATCTTTGATGCCATAGTATACTACTCCTCAACATCAAAGAATTTATCTTGTTGAATTGTTATGTCATCAAGTTCAATAGAATAGATACACACAATATAGTTCGTGTAAAATAATATGTAATATCCCTTATAAAATATTTATCATTTTTGAATTATGTATTAATACAATCATTATGAAATTGAGGCACCCTATATATTTTATGTTTTAATTAACAAACATATAAAATTTTATTATTAATAATATTGATAGAATTAACAATTTAACCAAATAGAATTACATTTCCATTAAAATCATCTTCTAATTACATAGTGTCTCAATCACATCAATTTTATGAAATAATTTTTTATGAGACTCTAAACATATACATTGAGGAACATCTATCTATGTACTATCGATCATTCTAGATAAGATAGTGGATCATTTCATAATTTTTTTGTTAGAATTAAGTTTTTGAATGCAATCTACATTAGCTCTAAAAAGATTAGTACATAAATTTAGGTAGAAAAATAGAATTAAAATAAGTATTTAACGGTACTTTTAAAAAAAATAATGAAAAATAGATGTATTAATATTACCCAAATACTATGGAGATTTTTTATAACAATAATTATAATAGTGTCATTTGATTATAATTCTAAAAAATATTTGTATAATACTTAACATTTAAACTTTTAAAATTTTATTGATACATCTATGGTAATTTCATTTAATAAACTATATCCTTTTTATTTTTATTCGTATTATTTTTTGACATCATTTTTAAATAAATAATCTGTACATAAATAGGTACATCTATTTTGATTCACTTCTTGAATAACATCTTTTAGTATTTCAATCACCTTTTTTAAAATCATTAAATAATTATAAACCCTTTAATTTGAGGTAGATGAAATATTTTATGAATTTAGAATTTTATTATAAAATAACCTTGTTTTACTAAAGAAGTTTGTTATTTTTTCCTTTGAGTTCATTTTAAAAACCTAATATTCTAAGAATAACCTACCTTAGTCAATAAAAGTATCCATTAATTTTATAAACACTCATATTATCAAATTTAGAATATTTTCTAACAGAACTATAATAAATAATATAATCACTATCCTCATTTAGAGATACCATAAAACAAGAGCTAGATAATTATTTTTAATTTATTGATTTTTTACATGAAATAGATTCGTCATTACAACACACTTTTTTAAATAAATTATTTTTCAAATTCTTTTAGATCGTTTTATCCTTATTTTATTTATTTAATATATGGATGTCAGGATTAACATGTACTTTATATATTTAATCATGAAATTTAGAATATGATATATTAAAATTTATGTTAATATTAAATTTTCTATCCCTTATGGTTATCCTTGAAATAGTTCGATAATTACCAATTTTTGATTCCTCTCATTTTCATTCATCATTAAGCTATGGTAAAAATAATATCAATTTATTCTTTTTCACTGACCCAAAGTTCAATTGTAGAAGACCCAAAAGAAAAAACATTAACAGATTTGAAAACTATTTTTTCCATTAAATAGTTTATTCTTTAATGATATTCTTTAATTATAGTTCATATTTAACTATTTATCCAATCATTATATATAGAGTGTACTCCCTTGATATTATTTCTATAACACATCAAGTTGTAATATTCATTGCTTTAAAGAAATATCTTATTGAATAACATGTATCACACAAAAAAATTAATATTAACCAATATATGTAAAACATAATTCTATTCATGATAATTATGAATCCTTTTTAATATATAATGTTCTAAAAAACAAATTAACACCCATTGGTAATTAATTTTCAAAAAGGATTAGAAGACTAGATTTTTAATTTTAAATTTTCAATAAATACAATTTTTAATATATTTTATTTTTATATTTAAAAAATAAATATAATTTATTTATAATAAATTATTATCATACGACATTAATTTATGAATCGTTAATTTAAAAATTACATTTGGGGTAATTTTTTGGGATTTTATAAAAAGTTGATTTTTTTGTGAATTGGGAAAATATAATTTTTTTACAAATACTATCCATTTTTGATATTTTCATGAACAAAAAGTATTTTAAAACTATTATCAACCAAATATAGTTTTTATTAAAATAACTAATATTGAAAACTATGATCATTTTATAAACCTATGATTGAAATTTTGAAACTTATGTAATTTTTTTATTTTGATAATAGAACTATTTTTATCCATTTATAATTAAGTACATACAAGGAAATATACATTTTTGGATTATTTTTAAAGTCACATAACTCATGATTTTTTAAAATTAAAAAATTAATTTTCATGGGGATAAATTATATAATTTTTTTATCTGTAAATTCAATTTTATATATTGAAAGACATTTTTCTAAAGATAATAATTTTGTTACAATGCACATACTGAAATTAATATTACTCATTATAAAATATTGGGATTTAATCATGTAAAATTTATAGAATATTTGGAATCACCAAATTCAAATTACATTATGTGTTTTATTTCATTTTTTGTCATAATATAATGGTACTATCGTAATTGTGAGTCTCCACCATATTGGGTAATTGAGTCTGAACGGGTTAAAACGACTTGATTGGGTTAGAAATAACTCAAAATCATTTCTATAAGTATATTGGATGATGGGGTTTCAACCTATAATATTCTTTATTAGTATTTGGTTGGACTTTGTGACACTATACCTTGATAAATATATTTATATTATTTAAATGTTGATATTATTTACTATGGTGACACTCCTCTCACCGATGAACGGAATCCACCACTACCAAAATTATTCATCAACTTTGAGCACCTCAGAACTACCAATACCTATCCAAATAACTCAAAAATACCTTTATTAAAATCTTATAGCCCATTTTCTCTCAAAAATTACCACATAATAATGATTAAGGATATCTTTAATGTAGTATACGCATGAAATAAGTGGTTATAGATTGTTAGACCAAGATGGTGTTTTAGGTAATGGTTTATTTTACAATCACACATTTTATTTTGACAATTTATGTTCGATTTGCATTCGAAGAATTATATTTTTCTCTCTCCTAAAACCATTTTATTTTATTCTCCACTTAATATATATTGGGTTCTCTAGTATTTTTTCAATTTTTCCTCTTGTTTGTACTCAAACCCAAAAAAGATTATTTATCTGAGAAAAGTAGACTCCATTTCTAATTTTTAACTGAGAATCATTCTTTTTCATATACATATTCTTTATTTTTATTCTAGAATGTACTTTTCTATATTTTATTATCTTATTACGGTAATTTTATTTTATCATTCAATTTCATTTAAATTTCATTATAGAAGTTTTTTTTAACACATTCCCTCATAAGAAAATTTTGACAATCTATACAAAAGTGAAAAAATAATGTTCCTTTAATTTTTTTTTCATGACTGAATTATCCCAAATCTCTTTCATTTTACCATTATTATGAATCATTTTTGTGTTTTTATGGTTCTTCAATGACATATATATTCCAATTATTCTAGGATTATTTCATTATGATAAATGATATTATTTTCATAAATGTCTTCAAATAAGATTTTATTTCACTATTATATATCGACATATTCTACACCATTTTTTCATATTGAGGAACTATTTATTTCAAATATAATATAAATTAATTTACTATTATTGTTTTAAATATATCATTTACACCTCATAATATGATTTTTAGAAGTATCTATTAACATCATTTTTCTGAATAAGTTACAAAAACATTATGAAATTTATTATATTGACCTTGAATGCTAAAATTACATATAATTGATTCATTTTCATTATTTATTGATAAATATTTAACATTTATTATAATTTTTTTGATCATTAAATATATAAATAATTCATTTGACATGTGTATGTTACATGTGGTGCCCAAATTTATATAGCCCCTCTATGAGTTGGGTAATGTCTAATGCAACATACAAGATTGACCAATTCGTGTATACATCCCACTTATAAAATAAGTCATATAACATGGCCTTGATGATTTGATTATAATGATTAAGTTAATAGCTGAACTATGACTTATATATCTACTTGATTCATCATATAAGGTCTCGTGATACAAACAAGTTTGACGGCCTTGCATATGATATGGGAACATATTGTGTGACTACCCATTTAAAGAATGTGTTTTAGGAAAGGCCATTATAATAAGTTTAATTCATATAACATTATGCATTCCTTCATTTAAAAATCATGTATTATTTTCCATGTGATTAATAATTTGATATTATCCATGAATTTATATTTTTTTGTTCACCGATCTGAAACTCTCTCACATGGACAACACAATTTGGTTATTGTAACTCAAGTGTGCCTCCCTATCACGAAACACCTTCTCAATGATGAGGGAAGGTTCTGGAGATTTCCAGATCCTTACTTTATAAATTTGAAGCAGATATAATGACCTTTGAGACCCCACTTTAACAGGCCTCAGAGTGGAGACTAACACCAAGGGTATAGAATCAAATGTAATATAGAAGGAATTACATTTCTTTTGAAAAGGATCAAGAGATTATATAGTAACTCCAAAAAAAACTAGAAGTAAATGTAAAGACCAAAAAATCCATTCCAATATGCTTGTTCCAATAATAATTTCTTTAAGTAAAGAAAAACACCAAAGGGAAGTACCAGATAATCGAAAAACAACAACAGTAACTGGCCCAACGTCCGAACTAGTAGGGTCTAGCATGGTCATCGTTTTTCTCCTGCAAACCTTAAAGATGGTTTATATATGTAGGGTTAGTATACAGGTATACTCAGTATGGAAACCCAAATGCTCTCATATACAAGTGGGGAGTCATTTTAATGCCCTATTAGAAAAGGAGATAACAAAGCACCTGACAAGGAAACTATCTACCAAAACTTCCCCAAGGTACACTCCCAAAATAACACTATTTAGTTAAAATAATTGAAACAACACATCGATGTTTGGGTACCCCACACAACATTCCCACTTTTTATTAATGACATCCTATGTGTCAGACCTCCCTTGCTATTTTCACTGTTGTCCCACTACTACCCTGACAATAAAATTTTGGGCCACGACAACCACACCTACACCCACTAACACTCGGGCAACCACAACCACATGTTACTATACCTGCAAACACCGGGGTGAGAAAAACTACCTCCATGACCAAAGACACATGGGCCAGAACAAATACTGCCTTTCCAAAAGTCACCCAAGCATCATTCTGAAGACACTTGGTAAACAACCTACCTGTACACACCTCGGCCAACCACCACAACAAACCCTACCTAAATAATCGTGGGCTATAGTGAATCAAAGTCTATCACAACCTACCCTATGAGTCATGGGATACTCGGTAAAGGGAGCAGAAAAGGATCCAATAACCATCCACTCATAAGAGTGTTGGAAAAAATAACATCCCCATGAAATGGGGGTGTTCAGAACAATGTTCTCAATGTGGGTGGGGCGTGAATAAGAATGATAAGAACTAAATTATACATATAAGTAAAAAATCACACATCCCACCCTAGGGGTTCCAAAAATCATACCATACACAAACACCTTCATTACTATTCATTCATAAAAAGTACAAAAAACACAAAAAAAGGCACAAATAATTACCAAAAAACAATTCCCCATCAAAACCATTATTGTTATCATATTCAAGTGATTCCAATTAAATAATTCTTCACTACCAGGAAACTAACAAACATAGCCACAAGCCAAGGAGGAAAAACCAACCAAGCAGAAAATTACGTATTCACACCAAGTTCTCTTGTAAAGTCACAACAAAAAAGGGATCCATGAGATCCCTCGAAGTAAAATACCCTAACCCTGATCCAACATACAACCCCACGCAGCCTCATATACACAATAAAACAACTTCAAAATAGGGGATCCCATCCCCATCCATATCACCCCATAATCATCAAGCAGAACAACCATGCACATCACGAGAACAATGCAAGGGAGTTTTTAGATTCAAACAACCCATTCATTAAGTTATCTATTTCGGTTGGGTTAATTGTGGTGATCACATAAGGATTATTATTCAATGGATATCAATTTAATCAATTCAGTTTACATGATTAACGAATCTCCATGATATATCCATTCAATCATCATAGAAAATAGGGGATCCTTATTGTGCAAGGAATGGCCACCAATGACCTTGATTTTTTTGGACATAATCCCATACAATTCAAAAGATATTATAAAAGGTAAAATTATACATAAGCATACTCAAACACAAGACTTCATTCATTAAAAATATTTTATTATCTTTGTTAATGTCTAGTTTCATCCATCCCCTAAGAAAACATTATCATACCTACCCCAAATGATATGCTGTAAAGAGAGAAGAAGGGAGAACCATGCCTAGATTATTAAAGATTGAAGTTTTTCTCCACGCTCCAAGAACTAGGGTTGCACAACTTGTAGGGGAGGAACTCTAAGGATTCCAACAGTGATAAGGAAAGGATCTAGCACAAGTGAGCCACTATCCTCGATAATGGGTACTCAAAATGCACCAAGGAATGGAAAGAGACCAGCCAGGAATAAGAAGGAATCCCCATGCTATAAAAGGTGAGATCATGGATTTACATGATATGAAATCTTGAATGTCTTTAGAGGTGGATCATGGTTTCTCCCAGCGGTGGATTCTTACACATGATGTAATTAATTTTCATTTAGTAATTATCAATAGATAGGTGACCATAACAGTTGTGACTTAAATTATTTCCTTTAAATAGAGGTAACACATAATAGTGACACATAGTTCGGGTCTGTTCGCCCCACTCTATGGGATCTTGAACATCATTTAAGGTCTTTAAAATGGAATCAAACCACTTTACATAGGAATTAATCCTTAAAGTATGTGTTACGAAAAACTGGGGACTGAAACCCCTGGCAACCTCATGGCACAAATTAGGGGTGGTGCTGATTAGGGAGGACGATCAGTGAGATTGATTGTCAACTCAATGATCGGAAACTCCCAATAGGTGACACATCGATCAGCAACACACGAATCACCGACTCACCGATCATTGACAAATAGATGGGTGACACCAAGGAGACACCTTTTCACCAACACCGCCGCCCACAGGACTCACTGATGGGTCCATGGCACCCCAAAACCATATATTTACAATATAATGCACCAGGAGGGTCAGATCCATTATATTATATACCTATAAAAACATTCTAGTCTATGAGAATCGATACAAAATCCAATTAAAAGAGAGGGGTCTAAACATACACCTCGAAAGATACCTCGTATGAGTAAACCTCCAAGAAATTTGGGAGCACCACTCCCATAAGTAACCACACAAACATACAATGGACACACCATCCAGCCAAATGCATCAGAGTGTCCCTTTCTCCATTTCAAGATACTATCTGCTTTGGGTGGCACTAACTCACCCTCACGGGTTTAATCGCATCCACCTAAATATGTTTTGATTATGGATCATTTCCTCCACTCCTCATAGTTTGGACTCATCACACACGTCCAATGAACAAGGGAAGTTATCAATTTTATAGTTTACAAGGTCATGCAGTTAATCACAAACATGTACAAAACAAAATAGAACAAAACTCAAAACAACACTAGGTAGTGGGTAAAAATATGTGCCTCCAGTTCCCATGTACTCTCCTTGAAACCACCATGCCTCCATAACACATGAACCAAGGGAATTGATTATCCACGAAGCACCATCTTCTCATGATCCTAAATCCTCACTAATCTCTCTACAAATGTCACAACATCCTTGATATCTAGCTTCCACCAGTCTAGGATGTTTGAATCATCGTGTAGATACCGACAATGCTGATACACATGGAAGACTTCGTGCAACCTTAGTAGCAGTGGTGGTAGTGTCAGATGATACGCCTCGTCATTGACCCATCACAACACCTCAAACAATCTGACAAACTTTGGAGAAACATACTTCCCTTTCAAACCTATGTTGCCCACACCGAGGGTAGACCTTAAAGAACATGTGGTCCCCGACCTAGAACTCCAAATGCCTCCTCCTATGATCAGAATACAACTTCTTCTATTCATGAGCCACCACGATCATCTCCCTTATAATCTGAACCATCTCTATCATGCATTGCACCACCTCTGGTCCAAGAAAACCTACATCCCCAACCTCTTTCCAGCTCACAGGTGAGTGACACGGACTCCCGTACAAGGCTCGAAAAGTACCATACCAATGTTAGAGTGATAGCTATTGTTGTAGGAAAACATTACCAGAGTAAAGTGTCATACCCAAGATCCCCCAAGTTCCAAAACACATGCACGTAGCATATCCTCCAACATCTGGAAGGTATGTTCTATCTGCCCATCTGTTTGGGGGTGGAAAGCTGTGCTGTGGCATAGCTGGGTTACAAAAGCATGTGGAAATCATTTCGAGACCCGTGAGGTAAACTGAGTATCCTAATCCAAATGTATGGACATCATAACTACATGACACTACCCCACCTCATCCACGTACCTCTGTGCGATGGCATCCACTGAACTAGACTCCTTGATTTCTATGAAGTGAGCTCATTTCATTAGCTGGTCCACCACTATCCAGATAGAATCATGATCCCCTTGAACTCTGGGTAGTCCTATTAAAAAATCTGTCGATATGTCATACCACTTTTCCTTAGGGATATCTAAAGGTAGTAAGATACCTCCTCTGATGCGATGTTCATCCTTCACCTACTGACACACGAGTCACATTGCTGCAATCTCTGCCACTTCCCGCTTCACCCCGGTCAACCACAACTGATCCCTCATGCCCCAGTGCATCATGGGGACTCATAGGTGTACCACTATGGGTGAGTTACGGAACTCAATAAGAACACTCTTGACAATTTCCCGTAAGACGAAAAATATTACATGAAACATCATCTAATTCTAGCCTTCTTCCAACCATCATTCTAGTGCATTGCCCAGGCTAACCAGATGGTGCATCACATTAGCCTCAATGTCCCCCCCCCCATTGAGACTCCTCCACCTGCTGCAACAAAGAGGACTACACTATCATATCGAATAGATATTCTATGACATCCTTCACCCATGCATCAATGTGTAGGGAATCCAACTCCTCCATCACCATAAAAGTTTCTATTGATTCTCGAACCACATCCTTCTGCAACTTCCTGCTCATGGAATTGGCCACCACGTTCCCCTTTCGTAAAGTGTAGGAGATGTTGATGTCATAGTACTAAAGAAACACCACCCACCTCTACTCCTGGAATTTCTTATCCCATTGGGTGTAGATATACCTCAATAGTTTGTGATCTATGAAGACCACGAAGCATTCCCCAACAAGGTAATGATACAAAAAATTTAGTACAAATGCTACTGCTTTATTATCTGTATTGTCGGTGGAATATTTACACTCATGGGGATGTAACTTCCTACACCCCTTATAGATCACCCCCTGCGGTTGCATCAGTACACAACCTAAACCTTTTTCATGAAGCATCACAGAACACATCAAACATCACCCATTATTTTGGAAACCCTAGCATTGGGTCACTAACAAACTTCCCATTTGGATAACTAAAGTCTATCTGGCATGGATTAGTACACAAAAATTCCAGGTCTTTCATGATCAGGGCTGTCAATTGTGATGCAACATGGGAGAAGATGGGCAGGAATCTCTGGTAGTAAACTGAAAGACCCAAGGTACTATGAACTTTTTCCACGTTGGTGGGTAAAACCCAAGAAACAACCACATTGAACATTAATAGGTCTAAATATATTCCCTACTCGGACACAATGTGTCCATGGATGTTCACTTCTTGTGCCCAGAAAATACACTTGGAAAAATTTCTCATAGATATGGTGTTCAGAGGACCTCTAAAACCATCGTCATATGATTTTCCTGATCATCCTCTAATCTTGAGTAGATCAGGATATTGTCAATAAGCACGACTATAGACCAGTATAGATATTCTCGAAACACAATGTTCAGGGGTACTATGAAGATGACTAGTGGATTCGTAACACCGAACGACAACTCCACGAACTCAAAGAGCCCATATCCTCACATGATGTAATTCATTAAGATGTCACCTTCATTCACCATCAACTGGTGATATATTGATTGATGTTTGATCTTGGGGAACCATCATTCCCCCTTCAACTGATGAAAAAGGTTTCTGATCTTCCATAGTTGGAAATAGTTCTTGATCATTACCTAGTTCATCTTTTAGTAGTCTTTACATTTTCAGAGACCACCATATGCATTCATTGAGATTTAGACCGGAGCACCCTATGGTGACACGCATGGTCGAACAAAACCCTTATTTATCAGTTTTTCAATCTGAATCTGTAACTCCCACAACTCAGAAAGAAACCATCTGATAGGGATCCATAGAAATCTGGAAGGCACCAGGTCACGAGTCTATCATGAACTCAACATCACGTCAAGGGGGAAGAGTCACCATTTCCCTATGGAATATGTCCATGAACTCACTGACAATCCCTGGGACATCCACCATTTATGTGTCCACCAACTATATAGATAGATCATCTAATAATTAATGAAGGGGATTCCCTCTTCTGTTTCCCTCTTGGAAACCCCACTTGCTGACAAAATCAATAGGCTAGCCACCCACATTTGATAACACGAACCTTCTCTAGAAGAAGTAGATAACATCCTACATAGAGAACAACCATTCTATGCCAAAAATGACATCATATGGCTGCATATATAGAAAAAAGGTTCCCCAAAGGATTGATGTGGCCCAAACATCAGTCTACATCCCTAGAAAACGTAAGACATTCTGGTCTGACCTCCAACTAGAGTACTCAAAACCAGGGGCATGAAAAGTCTCTCTTTTTCTAGACTGATAACATGTTCTAGACTGGGTGAAAAAAGGAGTGAGAATCTCTTGACTCAATAATGGCACATGAAAGTGTGCTAACCAAGCTGATTATACGTCAAATGACTTATGGCCCTAGTTAAACTGCTGTCTCTGCTGCGTGTGACTGCCCATGCCCATCACCTCTGCCCCTCAACTATCTACCTCCTCCCCGACCACACCGTGGTCATGGTCCCTGAGAAGTTCCTTGAGGTCGGCCTCCTCCTGCAACGTATGTTCCAAGACCATCGATAGCTCGCTATCCCTTCTATTGTTGTAGCTGAAAGGGCATGGCAGGAAACTGCTACTGCTGATGGGGGCGCCGAACCTAACCACCCCCACTATAATACACTCAATACATACACTGATTCCAAAGGATTCTACGACTGAAATAGATAATGAAAATAATTCTAGGACCTATAATGAAGGGGTGGGGACCAGAAGATCATAACTGAAACTATTGGGGACTTCTCCCCACTCATCGAAACCTAGAAGGCCCGGATGCTGGAGGCATGCTACTGAAGGCCTTCCCCATTGAAGAGACCAAGTGCCTCCCCTCTCGCAGAACACCTCCTACTGTGTGCATCCTCTCCACCTCTTAGTCCTTCTTCTGGACCTCTAAGTATGTCGATAGAGTGAATGGAGTAACATTATACTGAAGAGAAGGTCAGAGGGCCTACTTTAAACATCATTCCCAAGACTCCTCATCCGGAAAGAGGTCCAGAGTGAAGCGAAGGAGATCCTTGAACATGATCCTTACCTCCCTCACAGACATACCTCCTTAGTTAAGGGATAGTAGCTTCAACTACTTCTCAGCCTTCATTGTGGAAGAGAGTAATTCTGCCTGGAACTCCCTCTTGAAGTTAGTCCAAGGAACCTCAGCCTCCCTCTTCTCCCCAAGATAAAGAGTTTACCACTGACGCACCACTCCGCACATCTGAAATATAGGTAGAGGAAATAAAAAATACTCCGTCGGTGCCTAGATCATGCTAAAAGCTATCAACAGATCATCGGTCCAAATCTCTGTCTCCATATCCAAGACACTTCGCTCGTACTTCCCAAGGGTCTGCCACTGAAAGGCCTGATACGTCATATGCCACTGGTCATCCTACTCCTCTCAATAAGCCGTCCGCAGATCAGCCAAATCATCCTCCAAGGCTCCGATTTCCCTCACTATTTGTAGTCACCGTCCGGGTTCTATATCTTCAAGGTAAAAAATGAATGATTAAGCCCGAGTGGTGTAGAATATTGATATTAAATTTTTCATATAATTTTTATTTATTTTAAGTCTCCATAATACAAAAGAAATATATGAACAAAATTTATAATGATTCTTGTACCGTTCCTAGTGTATCCACTCTACAATCAGTGAAGCCTCACTTGGTTGTTCAATAGGTCAAGAGTATATTCATTGGATCATAGGGGGACCTAAAATCTTGTGTCCTAGCTGGTCTTCCCTGAATATTTCACACACCAAGATGGACTAATAAAATTGACCTACCATCCCATGCAATACCAACTCTTCCTATCTTCATACTCCATCCTATCTATCAACCATGAGAGCTCTAATACCATTATATCATGACCCTCCTTCACCAAGATGATGGAAGGGACACAATATTTCCCAAAACGTCCTTACTAAATATTAAAAAGTGACAATGACCCCTAAGACCTTCCTTTAATAGGACCTAGAGTAGCGACATGAACCTAGTGTATAGAATGACATGTAATGTGAATGGAATTACCCTTTTTAAAATGGATCAGAAGATAAGACAGTAAATACTAAACAACACCAAAACATGAACTAAAAGTGAAGCCTAAACAATCCATCCCCATATGAATGTTCCAATAATAAGTATTATAGGTACAAGAAAAACTAAAAAGGGATGTACCAAAGAATAGAAAAACATCAACATCAACTGTACTAAAGATCGAATTGGTAGGGTCCGACACAGTCCACGTAGACCTCCTGGAATCCTGAAAGCAGTTTTATATACATAGAGTGCGTATAAAGTTATACTAAGTAGGGAAAACCAAAACCACTAGTGCATTAGTGGGAAGTCATTCTAATTCCCCGTGAGAAATGGTGAAAAACAAAGCTCCTAGTAAGAAAACTATCCACCCAAACCACACTAAGGCACACTCCCCAAATAACACATGTCAGGTAAAGTAATAGTAATAGCACATCGATGTTTGGGTAGCCCGAAGAACATTCACACTGGTTAATAAAGAAATCCTACACATTAGTCACCGCCCACCATTTTCACCACAGTCACACTTCCGCCCCAACATCAACCTTTTGGGCCTCTACAATCACATCTATTCAAGAAAACACTAGGGCCACCACAACCATATGTAACCATGCCCACAGACACCTAGGCCAGAACAAATACCACCTTGCTCAATGACACTTGGACCAGAACAGCTACTGCCATACCCAAAGGCTTATGAACCTCATCCCGAAGACACTTGGGAAACAACCTCCCCATACACACCTAGGCCAACCAACCCAACATACCCTACTTGAAGAATCATGGGATATAATAGACCTCAGGCTGTCACAACCTCCCTGAAGAGTCTTGGGCTACTCAGCAAAGGGAGTAGAAAAGGAGCTAATAACCATCAACTCATAGGAGTGTGGGGAAAAATACCCTACCCCATGAAATGGAGGTGTTCTACACAAAGTGATCAACTTGGTTGGTGAACGAATAAGAAACATATGAACTAAATTATACATATAGTTAAACGATCACTCATCCTAACCTTTGGGATCCAAAAATCAGTCCATACATTTACTATTAATTAATAAAACGTACAAAATCCACAAACAAGACACAAATCATTCTCGCAAAACAATTACCCATATACACCATTCTAGTTATCATATTCAAGTGATTCTATTTCAATAATTATTCAATAATGGAAAACTAAAAGACATAGCAATAAGACAAGGAAGGAAAGTTATCCAAGCAGCAAATTAAGCATTCACACCCGGTTCTCTTGTAAAGTCACAACAAAAAAGGGATCTGTGAGATCCCTCGAAGTATTGGAACTGATCCAAGCTCCAACATACAACTCCACATGGCCTCATATCCACAATCCAACAAGTTAACCATAGGGGATCACATCCCCATCCACCTCAACCCACAAGCATCAAGTAGAACAACCAAATATGTCACTAGAACTGAGAAATGGATTTTTCAGATTGAATCACACCATTAATTAAGTTATTTCTTTCCTTTTAGTTAACTGGGGTGATCACAAAAGGATTATTGTTCACAAGAAATCCATTTAATCAGCCTAGATTACGTGATTAACCAATTTCCATGTTACAACCATTCAATCATCCTAGATGATATGTTTTCATTAGTTGTCAAGGATGGACCACCATCAACCGAAATTTTCAGTGGACATAATCCAATACAATTCGCACCAGATGAGAAAATCTAAAAGAGTAAAACATCGTCATCATACACACCACTTCATTAATTAAAAAATTTATTTTATTAATTAGGGTTTAGTTTTATCATTCGCGGATAGAAAAATTATCATATGCACCCTGAATGATACATAGGAAATTGAAGAGAAGGAAGAACCCCACTTGGATTATCAACAATCAACGTTTTTCTCCATGTGCCAAGAACTGTGGATACAAGACATAAAGGGTAGGAACTCCGAGTACTCCAAGAGTGAGTTGGAAAGGATCCAGCACAGGCGTACCACTAGCCTTGGGAAGGGGGACTCCAAAAGCACCATGGGAAAGTGACATTTGAAGATGAAGTGGAAATCCCCATGTTATAAAATCTGTGATCCTAGATTTACATGATATGAAATCATAAACTAATTTAAAGTCATATCATGGTTTCTCCATGCAGTGGGTGGTTACACCTAAGGGAATTAATTTTCATTTAATTATTCTCATTGGAGAGGTGGCCATAATAGATGTGAGTTAAATGATTTCATTTAGACTGAGGAAACACGTAACAACGACACACAATTCATTAAGGGATGCCCCACTCATGGGGTTCTAGAACATAATTTATTGTTCTAAAATGGGATCACACCACTTTAGAGGGGAAATAATCCATAAAGAAGTGTTATGGAAACTGGTGAAAGAAACCCCTGACAACCTCATGGCACTGATCGGGTGTGGCGTTGATTGATGACACTTATGGGCAATACACCGATCAATGACACATCGATCGGTTAGAACGATCGGTAAAACTGATGGGTGACTCCAAGGAGTCACCCTGCCACTAACACTGCCACCCTCACGAGTCCCTAATGGTTCTTGGGCACCCCAACCCCATAAATTGGCCATGTAATTGACTAGGAGGGTCTGATCCATTACACTCCCCTATGTCATAAGATGATAATAATTAATGGTATGTGATTAGTATATTGAGGAGACTATAACCCTAGTTAAATAGTTACAAAAAATTAAAATACATACTATAAATAATTCAATAAATATAAGAGTATATAAATAATGTAATCAACATAATACCCTTGAAACCCAATATTAAATGAAAGTAAAAAATCCAATAAATAATGACGGAATATTTTAATGAACAACTATAATTTAACTAAATTTCATGCTAAATGTTAATAAAAATATAATACATGAAGACAAAATATTCTTCAGTATGGATCCCCATGTTGGCCTCATCACCAAAATCCATCCCATCCAGTAAGAAACATTCAAATGTAAGGTGATTTCTCCTTTGTCCATCCCCATTTCCTTGTAATGTACTCAATTTGTAGATTTGTAGACTGAATAGGGTGTGATTAAAACTCTGTAGGTTGATAAAACTATGTGTAAAGAAACCCATTTGATATAAATTTAATGCAATAATGTAATAAAAATTATATTAATTAATGTATCTATTAAATTAAAACCAGATCAACCTTCTTTCGAACCATGTCATGATATCTCTAATCAAGTTCCACAAAAATGCCAATCATAACCAAATAAACATGATAAAACATTACGATAATTAACTCCATAAATGAATGACTTCAAACATGTCTCACAACTATTCCGACCACAACCATATATTAATGGTATAATGAATCACAATTGAAAGCTTTCTATAACAGCATCTCAGTATGTGTTTGGGAATAGTCTTGTATATAATCCTTTCAGCATGTCCTAGGTTCAAAACCTGGTATATGAGAATTAAAACATGTTTTCAGGTCAAACCCTGATATATAAGTATAAAAATATTTGTTAGGTTTATAACCGGGTATATAATCTTCACAGAATCCTTTAAGACCAAAACATGATATATAAGTATGAAAACACGTGACAGGTTCAGATTATGGTATATAGGCATTAAAATATATGTTGGGTTCCTATCACAATATATAATCATTACATAATGGTTCAGGGTTAGAACCTAGAATATAAACATTTCAACACGATTCACAAGTGCATATCACAACAACATGCATATCAAAAAGACGACCACATAACTTTAAATGGTTAATTCTTTTAATTTCAATTTTCATTTCAATTAAAAAGTTATTAAATTAGTAAAATAAGACATTTTACAAGGATAATATATAACAAGAAATCCACTAAATCACATGTCATCACAAAAATTAAATTTATGTCATTTCCAATTGAGTATTTTCAGTGGTTCTCTCCCCCAAAGGGAAGCCGTAAATCAGGTCACATCATAAATTAAATACAAAGGGATCCAAAAAATAATTCAACATAGGAATATAATTTTATATTTCATAAATTAGTATATTGGAATATTAATTAGTGAAATAAAAATATTTCATAGATAATGAAATTGAATATCAGACCATACTATAATGATTTAAGCAACTTACCTTTAACCGATGATCCATCAATTATTCCAACAAAAAATTATCATGAGGGAGAAGGCACAAATTATCACAAGGAGGTTCATTGATCATAACTAACTATGAATAAAATAACTATTCTCTTGGTCATGATACTTCACCTAAATTGCCTACGATAAAAATGGATAGAACGAAAAACCACTCCAAAGTGAACTAATTGTGATAAGATGTATCATCCATACATCCTTAATCATGTATGGACCTCTAAAATTACCTTAAATATACCCTAGGTCTAGTAGGCTGATGTTTCAAATGATAATGAGAAAATATCAGATGCATGGAACAAATAAAACCACATGTTGGGAAAGCACACTATGTGAAATACATTTAGATGACATGTATTTACTTTTAGAGGGATACGAAGAAAATAGTACCACCTTTGCTATATATTTAATTGGATACATATTACATGACATGTAATTTCATTATAGAATATATTCAGTTCATATCATGGATCAGTTCACGAATTGAAATCTATGGATTTTATGCATCATGTAACCAATTTTTATAGCGTGAAAATGTGATTGAGGTAGTTTCTAGTACAATTTCTGTATAAAAACATGAACCCCAATTAATTATTCTAATTATAACTAGAACCATTGATAATAGTTGACCAATTTATATCCAGACTACAATTATTCAAAAAAAACATTCATTTATGGACTTTATGACATTTTCTGATCCTCTCCACATTTATCATGTTTCCTCACAACACAAATTCCTTTTTTATTAAAACAAATAGATGTCCATGATGAAGAACAACCACCAAGGATTAAAGCAATTGAAAAATATCGCAAAAATGATTTTGAACAAAAAATAAATGTGAGACATCCCCTAAAAATGATGTGATCTTACATATTTTTTTCTCAAGTAATTAACTATAATTTAATTTTATTTACTATTTAATATTTTATATTGTTTATTAATTATATATTATAGATTGATTCCCCTACATATTGTCACATAATAAGAATCTAATATCTCAATTTATTTCTTTCCTTTAACATGGTTATCAATTAAGGATCTTTCAGTGAATTATTGGCTATACTAATACGAGTAATAATTTTTTATAGGTTATGAATTTGGATTCTTATTTTACTGAAAAATCATGTATATATAGATTATCACTATAATAATAAACGTTTCATTCCTTTTTTATGGGATCCATTTTATCATGTACCAATGTAAAAATATAATAGATGATAGAAGGTTACTATAGTTAGGGTCTTCACACATTCATCACCAATGAATAATTTTTTTCCATGCAACTTCTTTGGTAATGATCATAAAGTTAATTAAAAAAACATTATAATCTGATTCTTATCCTAGAGAATTCATTTTATCATGAATGATAGTAATCTTGTGGAAAATCTAGTAGATTTTTTCATCATCTCCCAATGTAAATATAAATATTCAACCAGAAAAATGACATGTTTTTACAAACATTTTTTATCCTAGGAAAGTAACAAAAAAATTATCAAAATTTACTATGTATTTTTTTTGGATAAAAATTACACTAAAACATAAATTTATTGAAAAATAAATTATATTCATAACATTAAAATTTAAAACATATTTCAATGGGTCACTTAAAATAAGTGAATGATAATGTGAATCTTGTAAATCATATTGTTTCACCAACGTAGTCTAATGATTAATGATGAGTTTCTTAAGATAGGATTTCATTATAGTATTATAATATTCATAATATATATAATCAATGTGATGGTGTTTCTATGGAATAAATATATCATTTAGAATACATCCATTAATCATAATAATATTTCTATTTAAAATTTAATTCCAGGAAAATGATATTAGTAAAAACAAATATTCATTAGAGATAATGTTATGCCAGTTAAGGTATGTGGATAAGATATATAATGCATAATTATTATAGGGTGTGGATTTAATACCATATTTATTTCCTTACAAATTTGAATGATGATATATATGGTGTGTGGGACGAATCAGACAATTTAATAATTTATGAAATGTAAATAAATAAACCATGTACAATCATGATTACTCGAAGAAAAAATGTAAGTAAATCAATATTTGTTTTTTCACATCCATGTGAGCCTATATATACTCTTAAATTATAATTATTGAATTAGATATATACTATTCATTAAAGGTATTGAATATTAATGGTTAGTCACTACACTATTATGATATATAATATCTAGTGGAGGCACAATCAATAAAAACCCCTATAATTTTTTGTTGATTCACAACCAATTAAAACATGGTAGTTTTAGGTTGGGGTCCCAACCCATGAACACCTTTTCAACGGTAGTATAACCAAATTATAAATTTACCTTTTGAGGGTAGAGTAATAGACCCGAAAAATATCAAATCACAGGAAAATATAATTGATAGAGACTCAAGAAACTATACTTATTGAAGATAATGTACAGTAATTATTTCACAACAACCATAACATACAAAAAGGAATATATTATCACTTCAATGATGTTTCAATTGATAAATAGTCTCTTCTTCTTTTAGATATATCTATCTATTTTTTCATTTCTTTCTAAATGTTCTGAATTTTTTTCATCATATCAGGGTGTTATGTAATTGTTACTATGCATTTTTTATTGATTATGTTACATTTAAAAAAGAGTCTACAATAGAAAAAATACTCATTCTATAATATTTATAATAATCTGGAATAATAATACTAAGGATACCAATAAAATTATATATAAATAAAATAACTATTAATAAATCGAGAGCATTCTTCTAGACATTCAAAAATACCATCTCTTAGAAAGAGAACTACTTAATAGATACCTAATACATTGATACAAAATAAACATGATAATATACAAATATACTCATTCAATCTAATTTGGATTATCCCATAAATTGTGAAAATCAGTATTTTTTTGAAGAAAATTGGAATACATTCCATAAACATGCTGAAATATATTATTAAATAGTAATTTAAAGAAACAATAATGAAAAATATATAACATATATATAAATAAAATATTATTTAATGATATTACTTAAAATATTAAAATTTTAAAAGTATTAATGATTATATAGGTAATTAAAATCATAGTAAATTTATTTTAGTAATGTTCATTGATTAATATATGGTTTAACAATTAATAAATTGTTTAAGTCTTCCAAAAGGTTATTTTATACTTTGTAATGTTCATCACCATCTTCATAAGGATAAAAATATATTTATTTTAAAAATTGGGAGTTAAATAACCATCTTCCCAAGGAACAACATAAGTATCATTATTGTGTCTATGAATAATCTTTGTAATGATTTTTTAAATGGTCATAAGGTTCATTCTGAATATGTACGGTTCATAAAAAGGTTAATTATTTTTTCAAAAATGATATAATTTTTTATATCGAATAATATAATAAAAATAATAATTTTAATTTTAATAAATAGATAAAAAATGAACTAAAGAGAAATTAAATAATGTTTAAAAATAAAGACTTAATAAATTTAATTGTTAAGAATGTATCATTCATTTCTTATACAAGAAGTGAATGATTCAGACATAAAAATATTTAATTTTTTTAATATCAAGTTATAGAGAATAATATATAATTAACTTTTTATTATTATAAAGAAATTATGTGCTAAGGAACCAGTCCACAAACCACACTCCAAACCACTACCATACTAGTTTTTTACTCTCATGCCGCAATATCAAATTTGTCATGTTTCCATTGGATTAATACCCATGCTATCATGTAATATAAATATTATGTTAATACTGATATGGGATAAGCCACATCCCTACATCCCTAAAATTATGTAGGGTCTAAGGTTCTCATTCGAAGTAGTATTAATACTCATGTTACGACCATTGAGGGATAATTAATATTCCTACCTTCCCTATTTCATGTGTGATGTAATTTTCTGTTTGGTAATGATCAGTATAATCCATACCATAACAATAAGAACATATATATTCCAAACACTAATCAAATTAGGACAATAGTATGGTACATTTAACATGCAATATATCAACCTTGTTCCCTTCTCATATAATGCATGTCTCTAACCTCCCATCAACATATCACAGCCATATATCTATATAATAGTAGGGTATTGTGAATATAATGGACATCATCATCAATATCGTAATCTTATATGAATTACTACCACTATATGTATTCATATCATAGTATGTCACATACAATAAAAACTTGTATGATTCACCTAGATAGTGTCATAACATCCCATATTATATCTAATTATAGAGTGGGGAAGATGGAGTAGTTATCCACACATTACCTATCAAATGTAAATATTAGTAAAAAAATAAAAAATATATAAAATTGAATTTTGGATGGATCAAATACAAGGGGGTTAATAGGAAATAAATAGTTTAATATAATATAGTATATCAAAATACATTCAATCCCAACCTTGGTGGTCAAATGATAATACACCTATAGAATTTTCATAATAGCATTCTATATCACCCTTACGTCAATTGAGAAAAAAAACAAATATACGACAACATATAGACCCAACCAAACACTTAAAATAGCCATAAATCATTATTTACTTCTCATGTGTTCACATCATTTAAACATTCCAAAATTTACACATTTTCTTTGACATTATATTTATTCTGATATTAATTTATCCATACATGACTTAAATATTTTATTATCCACCAATGAGGAAAACTCCAACCCCATTATAATTTATTTCAATCACTAAAGAACTAAAATATTCACTGGTTATTAAATTTAATCCCATCATTATTTTAATTATTAAAATCAACATTTCACATCAATAAATTAATAATACACAACCACAACAAGAAATTTACCACCACACAAATAGAACCAAAACAACAAAAATAACCCCCATAGTGATTCATTTTCCACAAAACTATGCATACCCCCACTTATATCATAAAAATCCATTACATAAATTCCTTATTACCACATAAGAAAACTATTACTATATTTATGTGGATCAACCAATTATGATGATGATAATCCAATCAATAATGATCACATTCTGCGTTCACATGTATTATATTAAAAAATGATGAAAATAATTAAAATATGATTTTTCCAGTGATTCAAAGACAATATGTTATCATTTTCTTGGTTTAGACCATAAATTATTTGTTTTAGTGACTTAAAAGACTACAAATATTTATTAATTAATGCAGAGTAAAATAAAATTCATTTTCATTTTGATTTTTTATTTATTATTAAAAATTAATATATGATCATTTTCATACGACTTTATGGAAATATAAGGTCATTTCATGGGTTTTACCACTTAATAAATATTTTTAATGAATTTGATTTTTTTTAAAAATATTTTTTAGTCATTTTAAAAACAATGCACTTCAGATTAAAATTTCATAAATTAAGTAATAAAATTCATAAATCAATGACCATTTCCCTTTGATTAAAAATAATTATTGATAGATTTAGGCCATCACATGTAAATTTTAGACTTCTAAAAAACTAGGAATGGATTTAAATTTATCGAGATAAAACTGAATATCATATTCATAAATTGAATGATCCTAAATTTAAAAAATAAATATATTTCCTTTTTACTATTATTTAATTACAATTAATGTTTTTTATATTGGTTTTGACACCCCAATGCATAATTTTATTAATATTAATATCATTTAAAACATGTAATTTAGTTATTCTAATTGATCCCAAGGTAGGATTGACACACTAGATATTTAGACATGTAAAAAATAATTCAATGATCTTTTTTCTACGATTTCATAGTAATCATAGGTTATTTGAAATGTTTTCCATACTATACATATGTTTAAGTGTTTTAAAATAATTAAAATGTTTTTTAAAATATTTTGAAAAACATAACTCACCTTGATATGTATTGTAACAACATAATTTAATAAGTCCATCAATAGTTATTTTAATTTTATTTCATATAAATTTGTTGCAGTGTATTAATATTAACCCCCACTGAATCATGTTTTTAATTAATTTTATGTCATTAAAATCATATTCTTTAGTTATAATAATCATAAAAATGGTCTTTTTTTATGCCGATTAATATTTTTTAAATATAATTCAAATGTTGTTTTATATTGATTTGATGATAATAAAAGGTCGTTTTCTTGGTTTGACCCATTTAGGATTTATTGTATTTAAACACTAAAACATTTTTTTCAACAGAAAGAGAAAACAATAACACATATTGATGTGATATATATTAAATATTTAAAAAATTAATCTATGGACTCATTCCCATTATTTTATTTAAATATGTTTTCATTTTATTGGGTGAATATTTTTAAAGAAATTGATATTCATAACAATGGGGTTTTCATCCATTCCGGGAACACCACATGTTAGGTTGACATGACTATCTATTTTAAATTGTAAAAAATAATTCAAAAACCATTTTCCTATGATTTTATAAGAACTCAATGTTATTTTATAATTTATGGTAGTAACTCAAAGGTTATAGAGTTTTAAAACACTATCAACACATTTGTAGCCATCTAGAGAAAAATAAAAATTATTTTCACCTAACATCAACTCATGTAATTTGAAATTATATATACAATTGTTTCAAAATTATTTCACAACGATTCATGGTCATTTTATCTTTTTTATAATTATTGACACAAATTTAATTAATTTTCTCTATTTAAAATAATTTTATTTCATTTTATAAAATAAATTGACACACCAAATTTTTGTAATTCCATTTTAATATGGAAAAAATAATTTTATGTCCTCTATCATATGATTTTATTAGCATAGTTGGTCTTTTTATATGTTCGGGACATTTAAATAAAAAAAATACATTTTTTTTCATCCAATGAAAATAGGAACATCGATTGAAATGTTTTCAATTCATATATTAAAAACAAATACATGATCATTTATCCTATGTTTCAATAAATATTTAAGGTCATTTTAATTGTTTTGATACATTGAAATTCATTTTAAAAAACATTTATATTTATAGAAATTTTATATTTAGTCATTTTGAGTACACCGCATATCAAATTAATGTTCCATATATTCAATCATGTAAAAAATAATTTAAATACCATTTTCCTATATTTTCATGGAAATATGAGTTTGTTATATTGAATTTTAACCTCAAAATATTATTTATTATTTTCAAATGAAATATTTTTTATTTATATAGTGGAATACATAAATCAGATTGATGTGGTGTTAGTTATTGTTTTCATAAAATAAAAGATCATTGTTTTCTGATTTCAGGGAATCCTAAGGACATTTTTAGGTATTGAACATTCAAGAAGAATTTAATAGTTTTAGAACACTATTCATGGGTTTTCTACTATGACAACCCTGCTTTTTATTACAACTTAAACATGCTTTATTACATAAAACTTCACTTGATACAACAAAGAAGATCGAGAGGTTTAGTGTCTTTGGGGCTTAGGATCATTACATAAAAACTTTAAACTTGAAATACAACATCCTTATTGAAAACTTCCTTTACATGACCACTACATTCCTTCGTACTTAGCATTGCATGGGATAATCTGAGGACATGCATAAGAAAAGGGTGAGCTATAAAGCCCAGTAAGGGAGTACACAATGAATAACATGAGGAGTACAATACATGTTAGGCAATAGTCATATCAATAGAGAATAAGAGAGACATGAACATAAAGGCATGATAAAGCATGGTAATCATAACATGGAAATGTGGCAACAACACTTAACATTGAATTAGCATGAGCCAAGGCTCATTGCACATGGAGCATGAGTAAACCCTCATTGCACTTGAAGCACGAGTAAACCCTCGTTGCACTTGAATTAGCATGAGTAAACACTCATTGCACATGAAGTATCATGATACTATACTTTACCCAATGCATTGGAGCACTATCAGGGCGCACCCTTCTTAAACATTTCATTTCATGCATAAGTGTGCCACATGGATCATAAAACATGGATTCATAAAACATAATCATTTATTCCACGATAAAGGAATGTGGAATTCATACATGAAACTTTACAATCAATAAGTAAACGTGCATAAAGGTGAATACCCTTGATGGAGAAATGGGCATGGTATTCACTACACAATGATATTGGCTTAGAAAATCGGTGTGATTTCGGCAGCGTAACGACGTGACATAAGAATTCATAAAAAAGGCTGATGAGAGAGAAAGGGGTTCCTCATCATATTTACATGTAATGGACAGTAAGAAGGTCATATAGATACATGTCCCAACAATTGAAAAGGAATTTAGATTCATGATACAAAAGTATTGCTTGAATATAGAAGAGGAGAAAAAGGTTCCTTTCGGAATTTCGGCATAGTAACGGGTGTACATGGGAGGAATTTAATGAGAGAGAAAGGGGTCTCCCATCATTCAAACAATAAGAGGGCAGTATGGGAGAGGTGCGAAACCATACCCCAACATTCATAAATGAAATTAAAAGGGCAATACAACTTAATGAAAATTGACAAAAATGAGAAAGGAAGAAAAACCCTTACTTGGAAGTGTGTTTCCAAAGCCTAGAGAGAGGCTTATTAGGAGCTTGGGGCACCTTGGGAGGATTCTAGAGAGAGTAGGGCAGAGGTTGGACGAACTTCAAGGGCATTGAGTGAGGAGGAAGTGGGAGCTTGGGTGGGTTTATATAGGAAAGGTGAGAGAATTCTTTATTATTTAGGTTTGGGACCCCTTATATTAAAATAATCCAAACCACAAACCATCCCATGGTATTAGCCCATGGTTTCTGGAAAAGGAAAGAGGAAAACAATATTTTTCAAGTCCAAGGTCCGAACTTATTAAAAAATTAGGTTTGCTTATGTGGAGGTGAGTCACACTCCCATGGAAATTAATTTAAAAAGGCAAAGTGTTGAATAAGTCTTGAGGGCTCCATTAATGCTTTGAAAAGTAAGTAAAACAAACCCAAGACCTCATTATTTTAATGATAAAACACATATTGGCCGAACATAAGGATTATGGTATTTTATTACATCACCATTGGGTCATTATGATGTCATAAAACACATTATATATTTAAATTGTATTTAATTTTTACCCAAAAATTGGACTGTCTCAGAAAATTATGAAAAATTCACCGTTGGATAATTTCGACGTCCTGATTCCAAAAATAATATTTGTTTTATTTAAATAATTTTCTAAATATGTGAATTTTCACTTTTAAAATAAAAACCGACATTTATAAAAAAATTCACGGGTTTTGACATAAATGGCTTTCAAACCTTAATAAACATTTTAATCGCATTCATAAAATTATAAGATCATTTATAATTGATGACAATTAATTTAATATTAATAATAATATTTTATTAAAATATTATTTAATTCAAAAATCCTTTAATTTAATAAAATATAATTCTTAATTAAATAATAACTAAAAACACCATTTGTACTTTAAAAACTAATTACAAAGTATCAAAAATGACTAGAAATTATATTCATTATTATATATAAAAAAAATAATGTACATGAACATGGTTCTACTTATTTGTTACATAACCCCTTAAAATAGCCGCATAAGACCTAAGGGTAAGGTGTGCGATGGTGACAGACTCTTGGGGTTGCTCGGATAACATCGCTCGAGTGGTAATCTCTATCAACTTCCATTTTTCCCGTAGACGATCACGTTCGAGCTTGACTTGATGAAGCTCAGCTTGGGCTTGGTCAAGGGCAAAGCCCAAAGACGCCACCTCCTTTCCGAGCTCCGACAAATGGGCTTCGTAAGGGGCAATTCTACTGGATGAGGCCATCGCTTCCTTTGTCTGAGTAGAAAATTGGTTCGTTAAAGACTTATATTTAAACTACCCAGATGATCATTGTTCAACGGCTATAAAAGTAACGGTCACAAATCTTAACGTAAAACTTAAAGAAGTTGACATCTTATAAAAACATAAAGAATCATTTAACTGGATCAAGAGGGATTTTCCATTAATGAAAATTTGGGTCATTACAACATTCCCCCCTTAAGAAATTTCGCCCTCGAAATTTTCCTTTTCCCACACTAAAACAAATGTGGGTAACTTAGCTTCATCATATCCTCCGACTCCCAAGTTGCTTCTTCAAACTTGTGGTTTCTCCACAACACCTTGACGAGGGGCATTGTCTTATTTCGTAGAACTTTTTCTCTATGATCCAAGATCTTCACTGGTTGCTCCTCATAAGAAAGATCGTCTTCTAATTGTACCACCTCAGAAGAGAGTACATGTGAAGGGTCTGGTATGTACTTCCTTAAGAGGGATACATGGAAGACATCATGCACCTTGGCCATAGTAGGTGGAAGTGCTAGTCGATAGGCCACAGCCCCAACACGATCAAGAATCTCGAAGGGGCCGATGTACCTTGGACTTAACTTCCCTTTCTTTCCAAGCCTCATGACCTTCTTCCACGGAGATATGCGTAAAAACACCATGTCTCCGACTTTAAACTTGAGGTCTCGTCGACGATTATCTGCATAACTCTTCTGTCGACTTTGGGCTTCCTTGATATGCTGCTGAATGGTTTTCACCTTCTCCACCATTTCTTCGACCATTTCTGGTCCAAGCAGCTTACGTTCACCGACCTCATCCCAACATGCCGGTGTTCTACACCTTTTCCCATACAGGGCTTCATATGGTGCCATTTGGATGCTCGAGTGGAAACTATTATTATAAGAGAACTCAACTAGAGGAAGATGTTGGTCCCATCCTCCTTTAAAGTCCATTGAGCATGCTCTCAACATATCCTCAAGTGTTTGGATAGTCCGCTCGGATTGGCCATCAGTTTGAGGATGATAGGCCGTACTGAAGTTCAGTTCAGTATTCAGAGCATGTTGAAGACTCTTCCAAAACTTAGAGGTATATCTCGGATCTCGGTCAGACACAATAGATAGTGGTACTCCATGCAACCTTACCACTTCCCTGATGTATATCCGTGCCAGTTGATCCAAAGAGAAATCCTCTCGAATAGCAATGAAGTGTGCAGTCTTTGTAAGACGATCCACAATAACCCAGATTGCATTGTTGCTTTTGGATGTCCTTGGAAGTCCAGTGACGAAGTCCATGGTGATGTTCTCCCATTTCCATTCTGGTATGGGCAATGGTTGCATCATCCCCTTAGACTTCTGCCTCTCTGCCTTCACTTGCTGACACACCAGGCACTTTGATGTATATTCAGCGATCTCCTTCTTCATATTATCCCACCAAAAGTTTTCTCGGAGATCTCGATACATCTTTGTGCTCCCTGGGTGAATAGAGAAATTTGAACTATGTGCATCATCCAAAAGTTCCTTCTTCAGCTCCGAACTTGATGGGACACATAGTCTTTTCCCAAACCGCACAATTCCTTCTTCATTAACATTAAACTCTGAGGATTTTCCCTTTTTGATAGCTTCCACTTTTTCTTGGATTCTCGCATCATCCTTTTGAGAATCCTTTAACCTTTCCAAAAGAGATGGTTGAGCAATCATTTGTGAAAGGATTGATGATGTTCCCTCCTTTATGATTCCCACGTCCATCTTCATCAAGTCTAAGAAGATTGGATCCTTCTCAATTCTCATCATTGATAGAATTGCTGGATCCTTTCTACTTAGGGCATCCGCTACCTTGTTCGCCTTCCCAGGGTGGTAATGTATTGAACAGTCATAATCCTTTATGAGCTCTATCCATCTTCTCTGGCGCATATTAAGCTCTTTCTATGTGAATATATATTTAAGACTCTTGTGGTCAGTATATATCTCACATTTCTCTCCATAGAGATAATGCCGCCAGATTTTCAAGGCAAAGATCACCGCCGCCAACTCCAGATCATGTGTTGGATAGTTTCGCTCATGGATTTTCAACTGTCTTGAGGCATAGGATATCACTTTATCATTCTGCATCAACACACATCCTAAGCCCTTCTTCGAAGCATCACTGAATACCACAAAAAGCTCCCCACTTGTGGGTAAAGTGAGCACAGGTGCAGTGATAAGCCTCCTTTTCAACTCCTTGAAGCTTTCTTCGCATTCATCACTCCAAGAAAACTTTACTCCCTTTCGAGTTAGCTTGGTAAGAGGGTTGTACAATCGTGAGAAGTTTCTCACAAATCGTCGATAATATCCAGCTAACCCCAAGAAGCTACGGATATCAGTTACCGATGTTGGCCTCGGCCATCCCTCAATTGCATCTGTTTTGGAGGGGTCCACAGATATCCCATTGCTTGTGATGATATGGCCCAAGAATGAGACCTCCTTCAACCAGAACTCACACTTGCTGTACTTGGCATAGATCTTCTCCTTGCGCAAAGTCTCCAGTACAGTTCTTAAATGCTCCTCATGGTCCTCCTTAGTTTTGGAGTATATTAGAATATCATCTATAAAGACTACCACAAATTTATCTAGGTAATCTCTAAAGACTCTATTCATCAAGTCCATGAATATTGCTGGAGCATTGGTGAGTCCAAAAGGCATTACTATGAATTCATAGTGCCCGTACCTTGTACGAAAAGAAGTCTTGGGGATATCTTCCTTCTTCACCCTTACTTGATAATATCCCGACCGCAAGTCGACCTTGGAGAAGTATTGTGCTCCACGCAGCTGATCAAACAAGTCATCGATTCTTGGGAGAGGATACTTGTTCTTTATCGTGATTTTGTTAAGTTCACGATAATCGATGCAAAGCCGCATTGACCCATCCTTCTTCTTGACGAAGAGGACTGGTGCACCCCATGGTGATGCACTTGGGCATATAAACCCTTTATCCAGATTCTCCTGTAGTTGTTTCTTCAGTTCTTCAAGCTCAACCACAGCCATTCAATATGGAGTCTTGGATATTGGTAGCGCCCCAGGTATAAGTTCAATTGAGAACTCAACATCTCTTCTTGGAGGAAGACCAGGAAGTTCCTCGGGAAATACTTCAGCGAATTCCCTCACAATAGGCATTTCTTCAAGGGTGGTTTCTTCCTTGGACTCAATCATCTGAGCCAGATATGCGTGCTCATAAGGCAGTAATATCCATGCTTGAGATGATGGAGTTAAAGGAGATTCATCTTCCTCCTATCACTTGTAAAGAATCGGGGGTCGATTCTCCATATGGAGTGTGATTTCCCTCTCCCGACAATTTATGTAGGCTCTATATAAGAAAAGCCAATCCATGCCAAGAATTGCATCAAATTCCACCATAGGGAGTATGACGAGGTTCGCCGGGAAATTCAATCCACAGATTATAACAGGGGAGGACTTATACTCATGGGATGCAATGATTGCCCCATTTTCCGTACTCACCGACATCTTTACTTCCATGATTTGTGGTGGTGCAGGGATTATTCTACTAAACTTTTGAGATATAAAAGAATGCGTAGAACCTGAATCAAAAAGTACGTTCGCTATTCTTGAATGAATAACTAGCGTACCTGTCACCACTTCGTTGTCGGGGTTCACTTCGGCAGAAGTGATGGAAAAAGCTCTTCCTTGCTGTCTTGGAGGTTGTTGATTGCCTCCGATAACCCTTGGATTAGGGCACTGATTCGCAAAATGACCCGGTTCTTTGCATTTGAAGCATTGAACAACGCGTTGAGGTTCGAACGGAGCGTTCCTCCCCTCCGTCGCAGCCGCGGGTCCTTCTTGCTGACAGTTAATAGCTAGGTGCCCTTCTCTTCCACACTTGAAGCATTTTCTTGTCCCCCTAAGGCAATTCCCAGGGTGCTTCTTTCCACACTTTTGGCAAGTGGGGTGCTGGAATTTCTTGGCGCCGTTGGATTTATCCATCGGACCACCAGCATTGAATTCCACCTTCCGCTTCTTGTCCCCATGATACCCCTGTGATTCTCCGATCTCCATTTCAACCTTAAGGGCACATCGGACAATCTCCTCATAGCTGTCAAAGTCACGGATCGCTAATGCTTTCCGCAAGCTAGGCTTCAGCCCACCAAAGAAGCGGTCAACCTTGCATTCGGGGGTAACGACAAAGCCGGAAGCGTATCGTGCAAGCCTTGTGAAGTTTGCCTCGTACGCTCCCACAGATTCTTCATCTTTCTGCTTGAGGGAAAGGAAGTCCCTTTCCATCTTAAGACGGAGGGTGCGTGGAAAATATTTATCGAAAAACATCTTCCGGAATACCTTCCATTCCAAAGCCTCGATCTCCTCCTCGGGCTTCGTATTTTTGATCAATGTCCACCATTGATCAGCTTCACCCTCCATACGATAAGCCGCCAGGAGAACCTTCTCTTTTTCAGAGCATTGGAGGATGGGGAATATCTTCTCAATGGAGTTGATCCATTGTTCAGCGATCGTGGGATCAGATGATCCACAAAAAGTAGGAGGCCTTTGTTTCATGAAGCTTTCAATAGCGACTTGTTCTTTCTTAGGGGGGGGGGGGGGGGTTGAACGTTCCTCTTGACCAGTGTTTCTATTCAAAACTTGAGTTAGCTGAGAGAGAAGCGTGACAAAGTTCGCGATTCCCACTCCCATCGGATTGGGCATCTCATTAGTACAATCATCACACTGATCTTCACAACGGTTGTTAGCCCGAGTTCTCCTATTACCGGCCATTGGCTGGAATAAAAGGAAAGTTAGGGGTAACACATAAAGGGTAATCCAAAGACAAAAGTTGATGACTTATAAATAAACTTTAATCTCTTTAACTCATGATTCTATAGGATTCAATCCAGGCTTTTCATGATCTTCCTTCTAACATATATTCTTAGGGGCATTTTTCCCTTAATAAGGATTCATACTAAGATTGTGAATTTATCAAAACATATCCCCCGGGAGTGTCGTAACCAAGAGTGCAGCAAGGCCCGTTGTCGTGCACCAGTTCCCGTTCGAGTCTAGCTCAAAGCGGTGTTTTCGGGTTTTACCCCTAGGATACATCTGTGCCAGAGCCGCCTCTACCTGCTCGTATCCAGACAGGGATGTATTTGTTTGATAAACCACTTACTTAGTATTTACCAAAATTTAGGGATGTTTTTATTATGCTTAGTCTTGTATCTAAGGCTTTACTAGGGTTTCCAAATCCCAAAAATAACTAAACCTATCCTCTGATACCAACTATGACAACCCTGCTTTTTATTACAACTTAAACATGCTTTATTACATAAAACTTCACTTGATACAACAAAGAAGATCGAGAGGTTTAGTGTCTTTGGGGCTTAGTATCATTACATAAAAACTTTAAACTTGAAATACAACATCCTTATTGAAAACTTCCTTTACATGACCACTACATTCCTTCGTACTTAGCATTGCATGGGATAACCTGAGGACATGCATAAGAAAAGGGTGAGCTATAAAGCCCAGTAAGGGAGTACACAATGAATAACATGAGGAGTACAATACATGTTAGGCAATAGTCATATCAATAGAGCATAAGAGAGACATGAACATAAAGGCATGATAAAGCATGGTAATCATAACATGGAAATGTGGCAATAACACTTAACATTGAATTAGCATGAGCCAAGGCTCATTGCACATGGAGCATGAGTAAACCCTCATTGCACTTGAAGCACGAGTAAACCCTCGTTGCACTTGAATTAGAATGAGTAAACACTCATTGCACATGACGTATCATGATACTATACTTTACCCAATGCATTGGAGCGCTATCAGGGCGCACCCTTCTTAAACATTTCATTTCATGCATAAGTGTGCCACATGGATCATAAAACATGGATTCATAAAACATAATCATTTATTCCACGATAAAGGAATGTGGAATTCATACATGAAACTTTACAATCAATAAGTAAACGTGCATAAAGGTGAATACCCTTGATGGAGAAATGGGCATGGTATTCACTACACAATGATATTGGCTTAGAAAATCGGTGTGATTTCGGCAGCGTAACGGCGTGACATAAGAATTCATAAAAAATGCTGATGAGAGAGAAAGGGGTTCCTCATCATATTTACATGTAATGGACAGTAGGAAGGTCATATAGATACATGTCCCAACAATTGAAAAGGAATTTAGATTTATGATACAAAAGTATTGCTTGAATATAGAAGAGGAGAAAAAGGTTCCTTTCGGAATTTCGGCATAGTAACGGGTGTACATGGGAGGCATTTAATGAGAGAGAAAGGGGTCTCCCATCATTCAAACAATAAGAGGGCAGTATGGGAGAGGTGAGAAACCATACCCCAACATTCATAAATGAAATTAAAAGGGCAATACAACTTAATGAAAATTGACAAAAATGAGAAAGGAAGAAAAACCCTTACTTGGAAGTGTGTTTCCAAAGCCTAGAGAGAGGCTTATTAGGAGCTTGGGGAACCTTGGGAGGATTCTATAGAGAGTAGGGCAGAGGTTGGACGAACTTCAAGGGCTTTGAGTGAGGAGGAAGTGGGAGCTTGGGTGGGTTTATATAGGAAAGGTGAGAGAATTCTTTATTATTTAGGTTTGGGACCCCTTATATTAAAATAATCCAAACCACAAACCATCCCATGGTATTAGCCCATGGTTTCTGGAAAAGGAAAGAGGAAAACAATATTTTTCAAGTCCAAGGTCCGAACTTATTAAAAAATTAGGGTTGCTTATGTGGAGGTGAGTCACACTCCCATGGAAATTAATTTAAAAAGGCAAAGTCTTGAATAAGTCTTGAGGGCTCCATTAATGCTTTGAAAAGTAAGTCAAACAAACCCAAAACCTCATTATTTTAATGATAAAACACATATTGGCCGAACATAAGGATTATGGTATTTTATTACATCACCATTGGGTCATTATGATGTCATAAAACACATTATATATTTAAATTGTATTTAATTTTTACCCAAAAATTTGACTGTCTCAGAAAATTATGAAAAATTCACCGTTGGATAATTTCGACGTCCTGATTCCAAAAATAATATTTATTTTATTTAAATAATTTTCTAAATATGTGAATTTTCACTTTTAAAATAAAAACCGACATTTATAAAAAAATTCACGGGTTTTGACATGAATGGCTTTCAAACCTTAATAAACATTTTAATCGCATTCATAAAATTATAAGATCATTTATAATTGATGACAATTAATTTAATATTAATAATAATATTTTATTAAAATATTATTTAATTCAAAAATACTTTAATTTAATAAAATATAATTCTTAATTAAATAATAACTAAAAACACCATTTGTACTTTAAAAACTAATTACAAAGTATCAAAAATGACTAGAAATTATATTCATTATTATATATAAAAAAAATAATGTACATGAACATGGTTCTACTTATTTGTTACATAACCCCTTAAAATAGCCGCATAAGACCTAAGGGTAAGGTGTGCGATGGTGACAGACTCTTGGGGTTGCTCGGATAACATCGCTCGAGTGGTAATCTCTATCAACTTCCATTTTTCCCGTAGACGATCACGTTCGAGCTTGACTTGATGAAGCTCAGCTTGGGCTTGGTCAAGGGCAAAGACCAAAGACGCCACCTCCTTTCCGAGCTCCGACAAATGGGCTTCGTAAGGGGCAATTCTACTGGATGAGGCCATCGCTTCCTTTGTCTGAGTAGAAAATTGGTTCGTTAAAGACTTATATTTAAACTACCCAGATGATCACTGTTCAACGACTATAAAAGTAACGGTCACAAATCTTAACGTAAAACTTAAAGAAGTTGACATCTTATAAAAACATAAAGAATCATTTAACTGGATCAAGAGGGATTTTCCATTAATGAAAATTTGGGTCCTTACATCTACTATCTCAATAAAAGGTCATATTTAATTGATGTTTAATGCCATATTATATTTACAAAATCTATGCGTAGTTTTTTCATAAATTTCATTGTAATTTGAGGACATTTTCTTTGTTTTGACTCTATTACGCATCTCATATTGATGTGTTTTCTATTCATATATTTCGATAATAATTTAAATATTATTTTTATATTATTATATAGATTTCCAATTTTATTTTCCTACATTTTCATGTTAAATAGATTTTTATGAGTTTGAAAACACTAGATATGTGTTTTTGACTATATCAACAAAACTACAAATCAAATTAACGTGATATATATTCTAGCATTTGAAAAATAATAATGTTATAGTTACCGTTTTATTTCACTATAATCCAATTTCCTTTTACTAGTTCTTTCCCCCAAACACACATTTTTAAATACTTTCATATTTTTTAAAACTACATATTATGTAATTCCAAGCACACCATATGTCATTTTTATTTTTATTTATATTCATATAGGTCAAAATTTATTTACAAATAACATTTACATGATTTCAAGTGAACAGTTAGTTATTTTAAATGTTTTTAGGATCATAATAAAATTTTAATGTATTAAAACACTAAAAATGTGTTTTCTATAATCCTAGGAAAACCACAACTCAAATTGATGAGGAATAAATTTCATGATGTCAAAAAGTAATCATATGTTATTTTCACATTGTTTTATGACAATAAAATCCCATTATTTTGTCTTTAAACCATTGTACACGTTATTATGTACATTGATAATTTTATAAATTTATCATTCCATCATTCTGACAAGACCACATGTTAGATTGATATTCTATTAATTCAATCATCTCATAAACAAATGAATTTCATTGTACATTTTTTTTGTAATCTGATGTCGGTATATTGGTTTTGAAAATTAAATGAATGTTTTAGAGTTTTAAAATAATGAATAAAATCATTTTATCATATTGATATCATAAATGGTGAATTAAATTGGATTTAGTTCATATATTTTATAGATTAACCTATGGTAATTTCCGTTTAATTTTATGACATTTTGTGGTCATTTTCTTGATTATGACCCCAATCTCATGTTTTTAAATACTATAATAATTTCTAAAAATACTTATTCATACATTATGATCTCACCAGCTATGTAATTTAGGTTTATTATTAATAAATATGGTAAAAATAATCTATACCACTATCTTATGGTTTCATAAAATTAAATTCATTTGGTTTTATTTGATCATTATACACATGTTTTAAACATCTAAAATACTATATATTTTTCATCTAAAAAAATGGAACATTGATTGAACTTGTTTATGTTCATAAATTATAAAAATAATTACATAGAAATTTTCATATGATTAAAAAAAAATTCATATATATTTTACTTTGCATTGACCCCATAATGTAATTTTTACTGATTTTCTTACCGATAAAAATTTTATATTTATCAATTTTGAGAGAAATGTACATTAGATTTACTTTCTAGATATTTAGGCATTAACAATAGTTCAAGGATATTTTACCTAAGAGTTCATGGATATTTTAGTTCCATTTAATATTTTTTATACATAGAGACTTGTTATTCCAATTTAAAATAAAAAAATGTATTTTTACAAAAATTATAATTATCATAACTCAGATTGATTTTGTGCATCATTCTAAATTATTTAAATTTTTAATTATTCATTTTATAATATTTTTAAATAAATTCAAGGCCATTTTTTATGGTTAAAACAAAGAAACTCGTTTTTAATAACATTGACATCATTATAAACTTACAATTAATCCATTCTAAACATACCTCTTGTTGGATTGACAGTAAATACATATAAAATTTAAAAAATTATTAATTTATCGTCTTAAATTAATATCGTATAATTTTTTTTTAATTTTATAGGTTTTCACTATTTCATGCACATTTAACAAAAATTATTCATTCATCTTGAGAAAACTAAAAACATTTATTGAAGTGATGTCATTTTCTAAATTTAAAGAATTACTCTTTTTTAACTATCCTATAATTTTAGGGTAATTTGAGATTATTTTCTTGTATTTAATCCATTGATTCATATATTTGAGAACTTTTATATTTAAAAAAATACATATTTTTTCATTGTGAGAACACTGCATGTCATATTGATGTTTAATATATTATTATCTGTCACAAATAATGGAATGAAACTTTGTGAAAAATGTTTTGTATGTCCATTCTCATTTGATAATTTTTTACAATTACTTGATTTTTCTGGAGTTTTTAGTGTCTATTTTTTTTATTATCTCAATGAATACGCATCTCATATAAATGATTTTTCAGTTCCTAAATTCCCAAAATCATTCAATTGTCATTATATTATGATTTCATGGAAATTAAATGAAATTTTAGTCATTTATATCCCCTTAAAGAGAAATATAAAAAACATTTATATATTTAAATGTAGCTTATTTTGACATTCCTATTGCACCACCTGAAATATTTATATATCAGTAAGTCAGGCATTTCAAAAATAATCAAAAGATCATTTTTATATGATTTCATGGAAATTTGAGAATGTTTAGGTGACTCTTAATATTATATGCATGTTTTAGTGTTTCAAAAAACAGAGAATGTGTTTCCTTACAAGGTGAGAAATCCAAAACCTATATCTACATAGAGACTACTCTTACTTTTAAAATTCAATAAATAATTTTATTAGTATGATTTCCAATAAATTTTGTGATTTTTTCATGATTTTGACCCTAATATAAATTTTTTTAAACATTTTTATTGTTTAAACAACTTATTTAGTCATTTATATAACACCACATGTTTTTTATGTCTTTATTAATATCATTATAAATTAATTTCATAATAATATATATCAATTTTCTCAATTTATTAATTAAACATGTTAAAAAAATTCCATGAGGAACAAACAATAGTATAATTTTTTAAAGTGTAAAAGTATGAAAATAATAACACTAAAAATATCAAATGAAATAGGTATTTACATGGGTCAATAATAATCCCTACATCCATAGAGAGGTAGAACATGTCAACATTTTAGGAGAAAATTATTGCAAAATTCATAGACTGTAGAAACCCTTGCTCCAATGGAGCTCCTGAAGTAATTCAGTGCTATAGTAACTCATATATCTATAGATATATTCATCAAAATAAGTCCACCATGAAAAAATAGTGATTTCATAAAGGATTTAAAATAAAGAGTACCATTACACCAAATACCAATATGCAAGAGTACCATTTCTTCCTTGTATATTGTGTTTGTATTCCACTATTGTTGTCTCATGATAAATCTAGTTGAGTGGGGATATCGTGTAAACTATGGACATCTAGCAGTTAATAGAAAATCATCTAATGCATAGGGAAACATGATTTCAATAACATAAAAGTTACAAATTTTTTTAAATACTAGTAATGTTCTTTTGATCACCTCATGAAAATAATATATCATATTGATGTGGTTTATATTACTATATTTATAAAATTAATCTATGGATTAAAAATTATGATTTCATGGAAAATAGGTTGTTTCCATTGTTTTAACCCCATGGAATATGTTTTTGAAGACATTAATATCTTTTTAGAAAACATATTCAATAATTTAAATCAAATCACACGTTAGTTAGAAATACTACATATTCAAACATGTCATGAAAAATTAAATCACTATTTTCCCATTATTTCACCATAATGGAAATTTTCTCGATTGTTATCGGTGTATATATTTTTTATAGTTTTTATTCAATTAAAAAATATTTTCAGCCATTTCACTCAAACCATAATAATAATTGATGTGGAGTTAGTTCCTATATTTTCAAAAAAATCTATATTTCTACTTATTATTAAAAGGAAATGTGAGGTTATTTTCTAAGGTTTGGATTATTTCACACATCTTTAGATTTATAAATTATAAAAAATGACTTTTTCTATCATCTATATAATATCAAAACTCAAATTAATGTAGTTCCAATTACAAAATATCACCAATAAATTTACTATTTCCCTTTATTATTTGAGGAGATTTTTTCTCGTTTAAATTGTCTTGACTATAAAATACATGTTTTAGAGTTTCAAAACATCACAATTGAATTTTCAATCATCCTGAAATAACCACAACATGTATTTTTGTTGCTTCAGTTCCTATATTTTAAAAGTAAATAAATATCTACTTTTCAATTATTTCATGACAATCCAATGTCATTTTCTAAAAATATTGAAAATATTTTTTTGGTCGTATTGAATAAAACACAACTCAAATCGTTGTTTGGGAATTTCCTACATTTCAAAAATTATCCTACATTCACTTATCTATGATTGTATGAAATTATGATGCCATTTAATTGGTATTGACCCCATAACTCTAGTTTTTAAATACAGCTATATTTTGAATACCAATACATAGAGTAATTTCATTAACAAAAAATAGTTGTATTTATCTATAATCTATTATTAAATATAAAAAATAAAAACATATTAATTTTTTATAATTCAATATAAATATATTGTCATTTTCGTTGTTTTAACCATTACACACATGTTTTAGAGTTTTAAAACATAAAAATGTCATTCTGATTATCCTAAGTATTCCAAAACATGTATTATTGTGGTTTCAGTTCCAAAATTTTTAAAATTAATGTTAGAAAATATTCATATGATTTAAAAAAATCATGTTCAGTTTTTTGGGTTTTGATCTGCCTAATCCCGTTTTAATGACATTAATATTTTTAAAACATCTTATTTAGTCATTGATAGCACACCACATATTGGACTGACATTCAAAAAATTTGTACATGAATCAAACAACTCAATTTCACTTTTAATAGTGTCTAATGGAAATTATAGTTTGTTTAATTTTTTTTTACCATTTTACTCCCATTTAATATTTAAAAAAACTTCATCTTCCATCATCTAGAAAACACCGAAGAATTGATTGACATGGAACAAGTTAATATAATTTGAAAACCAATATTCATTCATTGTATTAATATTTCAAAGTAATTAGAGGTTGATTTCATTTTTATGTCCCCCTGAAATATGTCTTTATAGATTTTGATATTTTTAATTATGAAATATTCATTTATTTTGATCACACAACACATCATATTGATATTTATTATTTTGAAAAATTTCACAAGTAATTTCTATATCATTTTCTTATAGTAATAGGGTAATCTAATATATTTTTATATCTTGTGACCGTTACACACATTTTAATGAGTTTTAAAATTAAAAAAATTTATTTATTTTCAATCGAGTAAAACTATAACATATATTAAGACAAGGTATATTACAAAATTTTAAAATTCAATGTATTTTCATTGTCATGTTATTTTATTGTAATCCAATGTATTTTTTTTGGTGTTGACACTTTGACACAGGTATTTAAAGACATAGATATTTTTTAAAGTTATTATTCTATCATTGCGAATTCATCACATGTTGGATAGACATGTTATCTATTTTAACATGTTGAAATTAATTCAATGACCATTTTTCTAGGATTTCATGTAAATATTGGATCATTTTCCGTATTTTGATCGATGCCGGATTTTATTTTATTTTAAAATACAAATTAAATTTTTGGTCATTATAATGAAACCATAACATGGATTTTTGTGGACTTAGTTCTTAAATTTTAAAAGAAAATATATCATTATAATTATATTATTTCATGATAATAATTTGTATTTTTCATTGTTTTCACATCCTAAATATAATTTATAACAACTTTTATATTTTTATAAAAATATTATTGATTCTTCTTGATCAAACCGTGTATCATATTAACATTTTATCAATTTATAAATGTAATAAATAATTCCAAAACAATTATACAATGATTTTATAGAGATTCAAGTTCATTTGATAGATTTTTAATATTACATGCATGATTTAATATTTTATGAAACTAAAAACATTTTTTCGATCATCTCAAGTAAATAAAATATCAGATTTACCTAGTGTTAGTTTCTATTTTTTAGAAAATAATTCTATAAAAAATTTCCCATTGGTTCAAGTAAAAGAGATTTAATTTTCTCTATTTTTACCCCATTACACATATTTTCATTAATTATGATATCATTCAAAATTTCATATTATTTCATCATGTGCACCACATGTTTGATTGTTTGGTTGTATATTTATAAATTCCCAACCTCGTTCAAATGTCATGTTATTATAGGTTCCTGACAATACAAGTCCATTTTCGTGGTCCTGATTTTAAAAGAAACATTTTATTCTTTTAAAACACTTTAAATTCAAATTCAGTCATCTTGAGAAATGTTTATCTCATATTGATGTAAAATCTTTTCCTACAATTTAAATATAAATCTATTAACATTACCCTATAAATGAACCCCAATATGATGTGGTTTTCATAGATTTTATCCAATGTAGAATGTTTTTAAATCTTTATATTTTTAAAAACATGATATTTATCCATTCTGAGCACACTGCTTGTCAGATTGAAATTCCATTTATTTAAAAATATCTAAAACCATTCATATGCCTTTTTTCTATTGTTCCCATCAATACAAGGATGTTTTCAAGGATTTTTACCATTACATATACATTTTGGATATTTAAAACACTAAATTGTTTTGACCATCCAGAGAAAATGACAACCTGTATTAATGTAGTGTTAGTTCTGAGCATACCACATATCTTATTGATGTTTTTACTATTTAGAAATATCTCAAAAACATCGAAGAAAATTCAATATGATTTCATATAATATAATGTAATTTTATATATATGGACTATTAGACACATTTCTTATTGTATTAATACATTAATGATGCATTTTTTATCATATTAATCAAATGAAAACAATGATTTATATTATGGTAGTCCATTTATTTCTGAAATTAATCAATGGTTTTTATTATTTTTATTTCAGAGTAATCAGGGGTTGTTTCACAAGTTTTGACCACATAATACACATTTCTAAATAATGATTTCATAAAAACAACACATGTAACATTATGAGTATAAATAATGTCAGATTTAAGAGAAGTCTAGGTATACATTGCAAAAATAAATCAAATACCACATGACAATGATAGATTAAAATTTAAAGTTTATTGATAGGTTTTGAATGTAATATGAATTATTTAGAGTTTTAAACCTGTAAAAATAAATTTTCAGTCATCAAGGGTAAACCAAAACATTGAGTGATGTTAATTTATTTCATATAATTAACAAATTATTCCAAATTGATTATATGAGTCAACGAAAATTATTGGTCATTTGATTGGGTTTTCTACCATGATGTACATTTTTAAAGACTTCATTTCATTTAAATATACATAGTTAGTCATTTCAATTACACCACTAGTTTTATTGAAATGTTTTTATCATATATTTCATAAATAATTCAAATAATATTTTTATATGATTTTATATTAATTTGAGTTCTTATGATAGTTTTTAATATTATATGCATGTTTAAATGTTTTAGGACACAAAAAAGTATATAGCCATCCTAATAATATTAAAATATATATTGGTATATAGTTAATTCATATATTCCAAAAATAAATATATAAGATTATTTCTATGATTTCCTGAAATATGATGTTATTTTTTGTTGTTTTTTCCCCTGATTCGCTTTTCTAAAAATAATTTAATTTCTAAAAACAGAATAATCGGTCATTTTGAGAACGTCACTAGTTAGACTAATTTTCTTTATATGAAAAAACTGATATAGATAATTCAAAAAACATTTTCCTATGATCACAAAAAAATATGAGGTCATTAGATAGGTTTTATCATTACAAACAAGTTTTAGAATACCAAATCTATACAATTTCATTTTCAGAAATTCTGAGTAACAAAAACATGGATTGACGTAGAGTAATATCCCAAGTTTCAAAAATCAATATAGTGTCATTTTACTCTGATTTCATAGGAATTCAGGTCCATTTTATTTTTTTGACCCACTTCTAAATGTTTTTATGTATTTTGATAACTTTATAAACTACATATTGGTTCATTCTGAGAATATAATAATTTGATTTACATGTAAAATTGATTGATATAAAAAAAACTGATATATCATTTTCTTATGATTTAATAAGAATATGTGGATGGTTTTTTAATTTTACTATTCCATTCACCTTTCAGTTTTTTAAAACACTAGAAATGTGATTTTTATTATCACAATAAAAATGCAACTCATGTTACCATGGAATATCATCATAAATTTCAAAAATAAATCAACGATCTTTTTTATGTTATTTCATGTAAAAAACTTTTTTAGTTTCATTGGTTAAACCCCTATATATATTTTTTAATGTCTTTAAGATTATTAAAACATACATATTTCTCAATTCTGACCACACATCATTTATGAAAGATGTTCCATTTATTTTAAATTTAAAAAAAATTAAAATGCAATATCCTATTGAATTTATGACAATCTATGTCCATTTGGATGTTTTTAATATTACATTAACATTGTTTAGTTTTTAAACACTAAACTTTCATTTTTTATCGTATTCCTCAATTAAAAAATTGAATTAAAATTTCATTAGGTTTTAAACATCAAAAATAAATTTAGGTCCACCGTCTAATGATTTCATAGTAAATTGATATAATTTTCCATGGTTTAAACTAATAATTACTATTTTTAATGAATTTTATTGCATTAAAAATAATTTATTCAGAAATTCTAAACACACCACACATCTTATTGATTTTAAAAATATTTTATCTTAACAAAAATAATTCAATAATACCTTTCAAAGAATTTCATGAAAATATAAAGAATTCTTGTATATTTTTACCATTCCACACATGTTTTAGTGTTTTAAAAATAGTAAGAATGTTTTGAGGTAAATCCTAGGTATACAAATGATGATACTAACATGGAGTAAGTTCCTATATTTCGAAAATAAATATAGGGTAATTTTTAAATGATATCCTTATATTTTGAGGTCATTTTCGTTGTTTTGAATCCATGACATGCGTATTAAAAGACATTGATAACATTAGAAACTTTTAATTTAATAATTATAAGAACACTGATAGTTAGATTGTTGTGATGAATATTCAGACATGTCACAAACAATTCTGAGATCATTTTCATATCATTTAATAGAAATGTAGTGTCATTTACTTAGTTTTGACTTTTTTAGTCATATTTTTATCATATTAACATACAAAAAATGTTGTTTCTGACATCCTAGTCAAACATAAACATGGATTATTATGGTTTCACTCCCAATATATAAAATATAATCTTGAAATCATTATATTATTATTTTATTGGAATATGAGGACATTTTCATTGTGATAAAACCCTAACAGATGCTTATAAAGACCTAAATATCATGAAAATATTTTTATTTATCAATTTTGATAGCATTACACCTTTTATTGAGTTTTTTAATTTATATGTTTAGAAAATTTATCTAAGGTGAATTTCCTATTATTTAATGATAATATAATAATAATTTTATATATTTGTATACCATAAAACATGTTTTTAAACACTTTGATATTATTTAAAACTACGTATTCTTATATTATGATCACACCCCATGACATATTTAATTTCCATTTATGCAAAAATTTCATATGTAATTAAAAAAGTATTTCCGATTGATTTTAAAATTACGTGATGACATTTGATATGTTTTCCAACTAAACACATGTATTCGAGTTTGGAATTTCAAAAAAAAGATATCTGGTCTTGACAAAAATACCACTACCCGGATTGACATAAATCCACTTACTACATCAAAAGAAGGTATATTATAATTTTTATGTGAATTCATATTAATATAATGTCATTTTAATTGTTTTAACTCCCAGAAAAATAATTCTAATGAAATTTATATATTAAAAAACTTATTATTTAGTCATTCTTATAATCTCACACATCAAATTAATGTTCTAAAATTTATGGAAAGTAAAAAATAAATTGAATAAATATTTTCTATATATTCATTGAAAATTGAGTTCATTTTATGGTTTTGGCCATTACACACACATTTTAGAGTTTTTAAAAAATATATTTTTTTGTCATTCTGAGAAAACCTCAACTTGAATTGATGTGGATTACTTTTCAAAACCATAAAAAATTATCATATTTGTTTTCCTATGATTTCTCCATAATTAAATTCTATTTCATTTTTTGAGACCTAAATTCATACTTTCAAAGATATTAATGACTAAAATATATATTTTTTAGTCATTGTATCACAAGAGTGGGAGTTGTAGTGTGTACCCATATGATGGGAACTCATACAAGATGATCCAAGTGTCTCTCTTTGAACTATTAATTACAATGAGTTTGAATTTTATACATTAATTTTCATTGGGATCAATAGTTTTTATTTGAAACCTACCATTGATGTGTTGGTTTCCAATAGGGTTTATTCGTATAACTATAAAAACCAAATGGTTCTCATATCAAAGATGATTTAAGGACCTACTTATCAATGACAGTCTCTCATTGTGTAACTTGTCTAATTATTCTTAATAACTCACATTGGTTGAGAGAATGGGAAGTCAAGATCATCACACTTGTTTGGGTGAATCTATTTATATTCCAATACATTCTAATATATGTATCATATGTTCATGAATCATTTATTCATTACCATGTATGACATATATCACTGAATATTAATGACCAATTATAGGCATTCATTTGCTCTATATCATCTATATGTATATGGGGTTCTTCACGAATGTGGATATTTGTATATATATAAGGTTCTCCAAAAAAATAAAATTTCACGAATGTATTATACATTTATCGGTAATTCAATAGGATGATTATAGTTAAAAAAATTCAGTTAGGTGTTATATTGTTTACAATCCTCCAATGGGATAGAAGCTATTTTGATGTTGGGATTAGTTTCATAAGATGTGATTCTAACATATCCTTTTGATGGAATTATAACCCATGTAGTTTTGGGCCACTTAATCATAAACCATAGCTTTAATGTAATTATGATATAGACCAAACAATATAGATAAACATCACGTTCATATGTTGTCTAGTTTAAATCGTTCTAGCCGTGTATGGTGTAGGACATGTGCCCAGGAGGCCTGAGGGACCTGTAGTACATGTGGACTCTCATGAGCGAGATTGATCTTAATGTGGATGTGGACTACTAAGGATGGTGATGAATGGGATCGAGAAGGAATGTAGCCCCCCAAGTAGAAAGGGATTGTAACACCCCGAGATTTTATGATATAGATTTTTTTTAATTTCATTTATCTCTTCTTTCTTACACTACACCAATATTATCTTGCTATATATGAAACACTGTATTATTTTGCAGTATACACAACACTATTCTTGGATCTTGTTACACACAATGTCAAGTTATTTTGATAGAAATTATTCTACTTATTATGTATAGATTTTATTCAATGTATAAATGAGCTATTTTTGGATTATTTTATACAAAACACTGAAGAATGTTTTCACTACACACAACACTATCTTGGTATGCGTTACACGCTTGAGTGACCTGCCTTGATAGATTGCGTTGTACGCGATAATGTGTTTCACTATACAATGATATATTATATTATTATTATTTAAATGGGATATAAACTATCTGTTATTAATATTATTAACCACATTATTTATTCTATAAAACATTTTCATTCATCATACACCTGATATATGAAAAAAAACAATTTTTTTGATAAAAAATCATTTTTCAAAAAAATGATGTTTTACCACCCTTTGATGGAGAACCCATTTTAAATCTAGTTATCTATACTTTTATAAGTAATGTTTGACAATATAAACATCTTCTTTGGAAGTGGGACATTAAAATTTAATTTGTTTAACTTTTTGATATTTTTCTGATAACATTCAAATTTTGACGAATAGAGAAAATACTCTAAATTTTAATTGAAAACAACTTTTTTCATTGAAATAATTTAAATGGTTAAAATATATTATTTAAAGATTTTAATGTATAAATAGAATATATTTTTATATTTTAAAACAATGTATGTAATTTTAATTAATTTTATATTGATTTCATATGTAACAAAATTTCAATCTTTTGCAATGTTTTAATCAAATACCTATTTTTTGACAATAGGATTAATTTTAAATTAATTATTCAAAATTCAATGATTTGAATTTGGAAAAATGTATTCCATATTCTGAATCATATTGTTCAAATTTTTTAAATTTACTCATTTTATTTTTGGACATTATGGGAAGTAATTTCTGTAATTGTATTATTTTCAATGGTTAAAAGGTAAATATGGAAATTATGGGTAAAAATAATATTATAATATTATTAAACTACCCAAAAATATGCTCTAATACTATTGGACGAGATACTTCCAACCATGGGCATCCATGGGTCGATTTTGGGACCCCATAGATTCATTTGGATATGAAAATGACATTTTATAAAAATTAATTTAAAATAATTATAATTATAACCTAAACATATATCTTTTACTAAATTGATTTTACAATAATTTTATACAACTTATATGAATTATTATAAATATTTATTTGAAATATAAAAAGATTTCCTACATCATGGTATTTTATTTATAATATTTTGAAATAAAATAAATAGTTTTATTTATGTCGTACATGAATTTTATAGATTTAATATACATATGTTCTTTGATTTGATGCCTTATTTTATCAGTAATAATGTTTTTATGATTTGTTTAAAAAGCCATGTATGAATAGTGTCCAAAATTGTCACAATTCATAGATTAAAACATAAAATATTTTATGAAATGATATTAAATTCTTAAAATTCTATTATTCATAAAAATAGTTAATATACGTCCCAAAATGTCATAAAAAGTTTTTTTTGGCTCGTTTGACATGATATGGAAATTAAATTCTCCCACAATGTGTAAATAATATGATATCACGGTAATATTAAAAATGGTAAAATAAGGGTAAACCAACAAAAGGATAAATAAATATTCGAAACATATCAAAAAATAATTTTATGATGTTTATTCTAACCAAACACATCTTATATTCTAATTAAATAATATTTTGATGATATTTTGTCGAAATTGAATTAAAATAAATTAATATTTTGAAAATATTCCTAATGTGCCCATCTCCTCTCTTATAAAAGGGAACCCCTTCTCTCTCGTATTCAATACATTTTAAGACATAAATCTCAGTAAAACCTTACCCATTTTTCTTTAAACTTCTCTAGTTACATTATAGAGGTTTTTGACCTGTCAAAAGACCAACTCTAGTGCCCCAAGTGGAATTCAAAGGAAGCACGTCGAGGAAGAGGTAATCTCTTCTACCCATTTATTCATGATTATTTCTTATTATACTTCTTCTTCTTTAGTTGTTTCATTATAAAATAATAACACTAATATCAATCTTATATGATTATGTTATTATAGTTATGAAAAAACTCTAATTCAACTTCTAGTCATCTTACAAAAAATGAAATCACTGGGCATGCGTACGTACGACTTACCGTCTCCATGAAACAATGAGATTCGTTCTTCATGTTAACCATTCAAGAATGATTATAATGTATATATAATAAATAATTCTGAAATATATGACATAATATTTATGCTGTATTTATTTATATATGTATATTTCATTTACTTACTTCCATTCAATTCAATAAGGAAACGAAAACAACGTTCAAGCGTATGTACAGCCTACCGTCTCCTTGAACGGTGTATTCAAATTCATTTATCAATATATTATTTATATTTATATTTTGGATATATAAGATATATATAAATAATATTTTACATTATGGATGTATTTAAATCATTATCTAAGTAATCATATGAAGAATAAAAAATCCAAACACGTATGATTATTACCCAAAACGTTGTTTTAACATGAATTGACAAATTAACAGGTAATATAAAGTCATAAGTGAATAATATATGATATCATAAACATTATTATGGTTATTTTACAAGTTAATTATATGATTAAAACAAATATAATAGAGTTTTAGACACATATGGATGAAATGGGTCCTAAGGTAAGGGATAAGTTTGCAATCTCATTTTTATTTGAGATTGTTTATACGCAAGTATTTTTGGCAATATATTTGAAATCCATATCTTTATTTTATAAAAATTATTTTCAAAAATATTTTACTATTATTATATTTATGTTTATAACTCATTTTTCCCATTTTTTACATTTACTACATGGTACATAAGAAATCGTTTTTTTTATTAACATAAGCGGTACTTTTTTACTTTTTCGGTAAATGTAGGAGTTGAATATATTTTTTAACATATAAGGAATTAATGGATTTTACCCCTTATTTCCATGAAAATTACTCTACACAATTTCTATTTTATTTTCAAATAAATTCTTTTCTTTTAAAATTTCAGGACATTTTGAGAGAAATAAATTGTTTTTGAAGGAGAAAGGATATTATCCTCAAGATGTAAGTTTCTGTATTTTATCAAAATTATTTACCATCTAAGATGATGATATTAAATGGATTTCTGTTTATATCTTTATTATTACATATAATTTATTGTTATTATGACGAAATAATTTTTATAAAGTCCATTTATCTTAAATGGATTATGTTATGATGACGTGATGTTTAAGAATACCATTTATTTCATGGGTTATGCTATTATGAATGATTTATGTTTTGTGGAACATGTAAGAATGATTTAAATATTGGATCTGTGGGACCGATATCTCTCTATAATGAATTGGTTAAAGATTTACATCTTATGAGATAGACATGGCTGGAATGGCAAGTAAATCTGGTTCAGTAATACAGGGTTGGAATGGAAAGAAAACTCAGTTTGGTAACAGACTTCATCCACTATGATGGTCTTGGAAGCAATGCCTTGGCTAATATGGAAATAATATTATTTTATTAATGAATTTCTAAAGATCTATGATTTATTCACATTATATTTTATCATTATCAATGTACTTTTATGATATATGCCTTACATAATGCTAAGATTTATTTCATGACTCAATATTTTTATGGATACACTTTATGTCCATATTTTTACATTCAAATGTATATGATTTGTTTTATTTTCTCCGGGTTTAACCATAATAAGAATATGAGCACATAATTTTTATTTTTTAATTTCTCAAAGATATAAAGATATGTTTTAGGTAGGAAAAAATTTGGATGATCATTATGAGAGATGTTTTTTGATCTTTCGCCCTGATTAGAATATTATGTTTCAAGTTTCCAAAGGAACTAAACTAATACATTATTTTGGAATTTTTTCATGTCAAGTATATAGTATTCCAAAAATTAAATGTAATGACTATCAAAAATGGGACTCTAAAGTTGGTATCAGAGAAAAGGTTTAATCAACCTTTGAAACTGGGACGTGAAAACTTTATTAAGATCTATAGATATATTTCAAAGGTATATCTAGGGATGTGAAAAAGGTTTAGTATAACTATAGGTTACAATCCTGAAAATATGATAAGGATAATGGATAACCTAGTATTGGACCTTATATTTTATATATTGAAAGTACTCACCCTGGGTTATGTTTTTTTCCTAGTGTGATTTTTTCCTCTCACTCTATAATTTTTGGGTTTTTGAAAATCTGTAGAAAGAGTAGGATTCATGATAATGATGAATATAATGCATAATGGAATGATATTATTATTGAAAAACAAAATTAAATTGGAGTTAGAATGAAATAAATCATTATTATTTCTTATCAGCAATATCATAATATGATTAATAATCTCAACATTGGTAAGTTTCCTAACCCATCTAATAAGAGAATTATGGAGGTTCATGCTGATCATAGTGGAAAGAAAGTTCATTTTTACTCATGTTAATCATGTGGGAAGAGACATAAAGGAGAATGTTTCAAAGGAAATTTAATATGCTTTTAGTAAGGAAAAAAGGACACAAATCCGGTAATTGCAAAGTAAAAGGTTCAATTAACTCAATGGACCATGATAATGGTATTGCTAAGACATCAATTACAGTTAAATTATATAAATGTGGAATGTACGGGCATTATGAAAATTGATTCCATAAGGGAAATCTCATGAAGAGATTAAGCATGGTATTATGGTTAGTATTTATGTTGTTGTTGATTATGAAGAGACTAAAAATGATATATGATATGAAATAAGTGCTGAGAAAAAAATGATGAATCTTGATCAATGGTTTATGAAGGTTGTGGAATGATTTCATGTTTATCAAGGGTAATGTTGTATATGTAATGGTAATATGCAATAAGAAAAGTCTAAATATTGTTACACTATTGTCTTTTTATAAGTATTTGAATGTTTATATTGAATGGTACCAGTAACCCTGAAAAGTGATTGAAATATGTTTAGAAAGTAGATGATATAAGCATAATGAAGGGATAAGGAGAAAATAATATGTTTCATTGTATTACTGAGATCGTAAATGATTTAAGGACAAACTGATATCATGGATTGAGTGTATAGAATTTTTGGGATTTTGGAATGTGCAAAGTGTTAACTTTTGACAGCATTCAAGCATTCACTAAGGTTCTATGGTAATTCATGTTTCAAAAGAATACATGTTTAAGGTCTTCACATGTTTGAAATGGGACAACCAAGAACATCTAAATGAGATATGGTAGAAAAATGTTATGTGTATTTAGTTCACCTCCTTCTAAAGATTTATATTTTCAGTTTTCGGAAGGATTGAAATGTTTTCCATTTATGGATAGTATAATTTATATTCTCGTTGAAGTTTCTTAGATTAATGTATTTTATCACTATAGGTAGACTTATGAATATTTAATTATATGTTCTAAACATTTTGATGAGATAGATGGAATGACCAATCATTCTATCGCATGATCTTCTAACAGTTTAGTAATGACAAATTCAACTTCATTTCCTTAAATAAGAGATTATGTGGAAATTTTTCATGTCATGAACAACGGTGAAATTGTGCCAAAATCAAGTAAATATTTATTCTCATTCAAAATTCATAAACATTAGGGAAATTATCTTGATATCCAAAAATTTTATCATAGTACCATCTCATTTGATGAATCATATGGTCACTTAAATCATCCTATATGTACGGATTTCTGGTAGTTTACTTTCTCCAATCCTTAATCTCTATCTGTATGCATCTTAACGTGATGGTTAGATTTCACTTCCAAATCCATGATTTCACATCCAACCTATGTTTTTATATGTGGTAACCCATTGATATGTTAAATTGGGTAACCATTATGTTTCTAACATTCCATTTTAGAATGAAGTATTAATATCCCTTTTAACGATGTGGGTTTCCATGAAAGAAACCATCAAGTATAATGACATATATAACCCCGATGAATTTCGAGGGAAAAATTCCTTTTAAGGTTGGAGAATGTAACACCCCAAGATTTTATGAGATATATTCTTTTTAATTTCATTTATGTATTATGTTATACTCTACTCAAAGATTAGTTTTCATTATATGAAACACCATATTATTTTACAGTATACAGAACACAATTCTTGGCTTGTGTTACACACAATTTCACGTTCATTAGATAGAAATTATGGTACAAAACTTTGTGTATTGATTTTTTTCAATGTATAAATGAAAAAATTTTGTATTACATTATACACAACACCAAAGTAATATTTCACTACATACAACATCAATGTAAGAATTCACTACCAGCAATAATGACTTGGGTTGCATTACACAAAAGTGTGACCTTCCTTGATAGCTTGCATAGTACGTGATACTGAGTTTCACTAAAAAAGTATATATTATTATATTATTATTTAAAAGGGATATAAACTTGCCATCATGGATAGTATTAACTGTAACACCCCGAGATTTAATACTATGTTATTATTTTTAAATTCAATAACTCACGCTACACGCAAATACGAGTTCGAGCGCACTACAACATACCAGACTAGCCGTTAAAAAGTGGTTATGAATATTATTAACTGAATTTTGAATTTTATATATTCCATATAATTTTGAAATCCATATTATTTGTTTCATTGACATAATATATGAAAAAATTCATTTTTTAGATGAAGTATTTTTAAGAAAAATGAAATTTTACCATCATTTAATGGTGAACCCTTTTTTTAAATCCAATATTTAAAACTATTATATATTCAATTAGACAAAATAAACTTTTTATTTAGAATTGGGAAAAAAATTACTTTCGTTTATTTTTAGTTGTTTTTCGAAAAACTTTCATATTTGGGTTAATAGTGAAAAATACTAAATTTTAATTGAAAACAAATTTTTAAATAAACATAAATTATAGTGTGAAATTATAAAAATGAATGTTTTAGAATTATAATTAGATTATATATTCACCATTTAATCCAATGTTTGTCATTTCAATTAATTTCACTTTTAAAATTATACATAAATAAGTGTCAATCTTTTGATAGTTATTGTTTCTTAAAAAACACGGTATTTGTTTTAACAATGAGAATTAATTTTAAATTAATTAATGAAACCTATATGTTTTAAATTTGTTAAAATAGGAATAATTTTTGAATTTATAATATCAAATATAACTTAGGTTTAATTTTTGGTATTTTTTGGAAAAACTTCAATTTTTGATGAATAGTAAAACCACATAGTAGTAGTTAAAAAACATCCCTTTTCATTTAAAGGGAATTCTACTGCTTCTGTGAATTTAATTTCAAAAATATGGCATAGATGGTTGTTATTAGTATGTAAAATGTGTTTCAATAAGACGAAAATAATTTTTGGTAAATAGTAACTCTTGGCTTTTATTTCCCATAGTTAAAGATAAATAGAGTAATTCACGGTAACGAATTGTATAATAATACCAAAATACATAAAAAATTGTTATTACCTTATTTTATGAGTAATGGTCGACCATGGGAATCCTTGGCTCGATTTTGGGACCCCATGGAGCCACTTCAGAATGATAATGAGACTTTAGTTTAATTAACTTAAAATGAAGACAAAAATTAAATTAGCAAATATATTTTAGTATATAAATATTTACCTGAGTTTATGTAAATATTATATTCGACTATAAATAATAATTGTTACGATAAAAATATTTCCTACAATTATGGTAATTTTTTATAATTTTTAGACATCAACTATATTAAATTATTTATGACACAATAATGATTCAGTATTTACATCATTAATAAATAATTTAAATAAATAAGATTATTAATATTAAAAAAATAACCAAAACCCGTCCAATTTTTATTGGATGATTTTATTTCTAATATGAGTCATCTTATCTTCTACTTTACTGAGTATTGGACATTTTGAAACAGATTATAAGTTCATAATAAAATAACATTTTCAAAAATTCATAAATAAAACCTCCTCTCCCTTATAAAAGGACACCGCTTCTAACCAATTCCTCACACCTCACAAGCCCCTTTGATCGGCCAAACCCTGCCCAAATAATCTCTCAGGATCTCTATATTTCACCTAGAAGCCTTACCTTAGGTAGAAGTCATTTCAAGTAGTCTGTTTAGTACAATCCAAATGGAGTTACCCAAATTAAATTTAATGGTTTCTCAAAACTTATTTTCATTTATTTTTAATCTCCAACACCTAAAATCTTTTTATTACATTATTTTATAACAAAAAACAATATACTCAATATACTTGGATGTTTTTATGAAAATTATTTGAACCAGACATACACACACCACCATCTAATGGGTAAAGTACATATTGTTTCTGTCGAAGGAAAACTAACGCCTCATGAAACGATGATGGTTCAATTATATTTTTCCACCTCTCATGGTGTCCATTAATATGGAACTTTATTTATATATGATATATAAATTATGTTTATGATTACTTTATGATTCTTTATTTTCCATTTATATCAATCTTATATGGTTTTCGTTATGCGTAAAATACTAAAATTTCATTTGAGGAAGTGTGGACTACCGCCCCCTCAAAGTTATATAAATCATTAATGACTTATGTGTGATGTATAAAGGATGGATTTACTGATATTATATGTGATATTATACTGGAATTATAATATTCATATGTATAATTATTTTCATCCCATTAAAATACAAAATAGAAATGAATGTTTCATTCATTTGTACGTACAGCTTACCATCTCCAGGAACGGTGCATTTCATATTTATCTCCAAATATTTTGTACTACTATAAACACATATATACACTGGATATATAATTTATATATGATATATAAAAAATTTATACCATTCTGGAGATAATGTACTTTTAACCACATGGAAAATTTGTAATTATAACAAGTTCATTTTTCACCCAAGTTCCAAACATTGATAAAATATCCTATAAGAAATAAAATAATTAACTAATTGTAATAGTAATGTAATATGTGATATAAAAGGAATAATAAACTTGAGAAATGTTTTTAATCAAGTATAAATTATGTTAATATTATTTTTCATGAAGAACAAGGAACATACAAGACAAGACAAACTTGAGGTAAGGGATGTCTTATCTGACTCTTAATTCGATGAGATTTCTATTGTTCGCCACATATTTATTGCATGTGGTGTATTGTGTACTTCCATTATATATATGTTATCATGATTATATTTATATGCATGTAATTCTAGGATTAATTTTGATGTTATTAACTTCAAGTCTTATTACTCGATTGATTACAACTTGGTTAGGAGTTTTCATCTCACTTCTTATTCCCATGAGATTCATGATATATTTCCACTATTTCCTTTTTTTAGTGTATGTACTACCCATAATTTTATTCCATTGGTAATATACATTTACTTAATGGTTATTTACATCTTCATTGTATTATCCTTCTATCATGTGGTGTATGTATTATAAGTTACCAAATTGGAAAGGGAATTTCCAATTTCAATTTCTACTCATTGAGCTTTACGCATACTCCATTGATTATTTTACTCACGATTTTGTGTAGAATCAATATTTATTATTAATGTTGTAATTTTCACTCCCCGTTGCGTGGATTTACTTTTGATACAAATAATCACTCCATTGATAAATTCTCAAGTCATCTATATGAACATGATAAGAGTAATTTTGACTCAATCTACATTCATTGAGTTAAACATCCAATTCATAGGTTTTGTTTTTACACGAATATGTGTGAATTTACTATGATTTATTTACAATGAATATATAATTATATTGTGTTTATTTATATTTTTCACACATAATTATGTCATTGATTTATCCATACCCTAAGGATATGATCTTTTTAAAGGATTTCATCTCAACTTACATCCCATTGAGTCTTCTCTGTTGTTATGCACCAATTCACTTTTATTTGTTGTATATATTGTACTTTGAGAATGTATATCATGAATCCCTTTATTCTCATGATATGAAAAGTTTTTATTACATCAATTATTTTCATTCAAGCGTCTCTCATTGGGTTCTGAACTCTATCTAAAATATCATTTTAAATGTTTCAACGATTTATATTTCTACATCTTACTCATTAATGTCCATGTTTTAAAAATGGATTTAAGGATTTATTTATATGGAAATTACTGTTTTAAAATTAAAATTATTTTTAAAATATTCAATGTTGTATGGTAAATTTTTATTAAAAAATCTATTTTAAACGGCTTCTTGATAAATAGAGATACTTTTAAATGTTTTAAAGAAAAATGGGGGATATTTTTCTCAAATAGTTATGATGATTATTTTCGTCTATGTCAATATCCTTCATTATACTCAATTAAGGTTAATTTATAATACAATCTAGTATATTTTATTTAAATATTTATGTTTGACCATGGATGTGTTATTTTTATAAACATCGTGGTTTATATATAAGGTAATGACATTTTGTATGCTAGTTTTAATATGAATTACTATGTTATGTTTCAAATATTTATATTATGAATGCATTGGACTTAGTAAGTGATGGGTGGAGCCCTCTATAACTCATCGATGAATCGATAGGCCTCATGAGTCTTTTAGAAGTGGAATTGGGTGGGTCCTTTCATAATTTTTGAAATATGGTTTTGGCCGAGGCCTTAATCATTTCAAGACGTCTCGGTTGAGGCCTTGAAAAAATGTTTCATAATGTTTGGAATTACGCATTCCATCATTGTAAGATTAGTTAATGATATTTTATACAGTTATTTGATTAGTATAATACCCATGAATATGTTTTATTATGACATTATTTACTCAGCACATATTCCTGCCATAATGTGTTCATGTTTATTATTTGTAAATGCATGTGTTTTCGAATATTCATCAAGCCTAATGTTTATGTTTTCTTATAATCAATTTCTTACTCTTGATGAGCCTTTGATCTCACTCCTTTCTTATGTTTCATTTTCCCAGGATGCAAAGAAGTTAGTTACAAGTGACTTGTTGGAATAATCTTGGTAGCATGGATGTTTCTAATGGAATAAATAAGTGTTTTTTCTATTCAAGTTTTAATGTTGAACTTATGTATGTATCTTGTTTCCAAGACTACTAAACTGATTGGTCCTTTGGGACTTGATTCCATGTATTCATTCCAATGTATAAAAATAATGCACCGGCTCCTGAATTCTAGGGTCGAGGCGTTACAGTTCGTATTAGAGGTAGTTTAGTAAAAACATTGGAAACTAGATTTAAATGAACTCTTCTTAGAGTACATTACCCTAATATATATTTTGGGGATTAGTTTTGAATAACTTCCTATAATTTTGGCAATGTAAATATTTTGTGTATTTTCCATGTAATACACCCATGTTTGGATACGAGTAGGTAGAGTCGCCTCTGGAACAAATATACTGAGGAGTGAAATCTCCAACCAGGAGTTTCAGGCTGGACCTGGGGTATCGTGGTACACAATAACAGGACTTGATGCACTATTTTTTACGACATTCCTGTGGGATATGATTAGGATAATTTACATTTTAATTATAAATAGATTTTAATTATTTTAATATGTGATTAGAATAAATGACCATGGTTACTCCTAAGCTGTTTTAAATTGAAAAAAAGGTGTCATGATATTATATAAAAGACATTATGAACACAATACCTTCTCGTTTTAGTCAATGGATGGATTACAAGGAATTCATAGTAACTTCAAGAATTATGTACAATATTTGAAGGTGATGTAAATGAACAACAAAATTGAATGTTGAAAGGCATAAAGGATATCATGTTCATGTCGAATAATTTTTCCAAATAAATGATCAACAACATATATATTAACCAACTCCTATACTAAACAAAAGAGCGAAAGTTGATGAATGATAAGAGCACCATCAGTAGAGACCATTGAGAAAAGAAACATCAATTTCCATCATATAGGAAATATGGAAGGAAACACCCATGAAAGTGTCTCAATAGAATAAATAAATTCTTCAACTATGGGAATAAAGGACATAATGTAAATAATTTTCGAGGAAAAATGAAGAGTACACAGGAAGAAAATAAAATGGTCCCAAGAATCCATTTATAATCATTTACCATTAATGTAGGGGACCTGGAAATTACCTCAGTCAATTAATTATTTTATAGGTTAACCTCTAGGTCTAGGAAGAATCTATGTGGAAATAAATATATGGGGAAATGTTTTAAAAGTATTAGTTCAATTTTTTGATGTGATTAATTTGGAAGAATTTTATCTTGTATTTTTTACCCTATATTTTTCCATGATAAAATAATATTTGAGGAAGAATAATGTTTTCTCTTGCAGATATAGTTATAAATAACCATTGTGTTTTATATGATCATTGAGTTTGAGGAAATTACAAGTTATTAAATTTCTGGATGAAAATGTGATGTATGAGTTAAAAATTGTGGTGAAAATTTGTTATAGTTATTTTGAGGAATATATCTCATTTTGGGATCATTATAAAATGTTGGTTTTGAAAAAGGAAAACACGCAGACCATGTGACAATGCATCACTTCAGAAAAAGCTGCAGGATTCGAACCCACAACCACAGTGCGATTGGGATTTATCGTCGACCACTGGACTATGTGAAGTCCCTAGTTAGTTTGACTGATTATTTTTAGTTAAATGATTTTATTGATCAATAATAAGTTGATTTGGGATCTTATATTAAATGGATATCCTTATTATAGGAAAATGATTTAGTGATTATGTGATAAATGTTATTTTGGAAGACTTTCTCTCTATTGGGAATACTATATTCCTATTTAAAATAGAATACTATTTGATTTCATTTTAAGAGTAATGGCGGATTCTTATCAATGTTTCTATTGTGGATTTATTGGGATTTGGGTTATTTATTGAAATGATTAACCTATCATTGATAATATGTGATTAGGTTAAGTACTTTTAACGATGTTTAGTCGATGTTATTTGGTGATAAAATTTAATGGGGGATACTGCATAATAAAATTCTTCTATGTTTTGGGTTTCAATATTAGTTTGGATTATATTGAAGGATTTTAAGTAAAATTGTTTATTAAATGGTATTTATTAAACATTGGGTTTTGTTTGTTTAATTTTTGATATAAAGATTATTATTTCTTTCGGTAAAGGATTAACCTTTTTGGGGATCATGTGATATTGTACTAACCATTTTGGTTTTGTTTGATCTCTATAGAAAAGGTAAATATATATAGTTTATCCTTTGTAGATTATTTTATTCATTATATGTTGATTCTAGCAATTCAAGTGTGACCAAGTCATCTTGAATACTTATCATTGGAAAAAAAGAAGAGTTAGTGGTTGAAATTTATTAAAGGATGAAACTCTACTTAGAAATTTAGTATATCATTTTATGTTCTTAGTCAATATCATAAATAAATTCCTCAACATTATGAAATGAATCTTAAAACAAGAAAAAATGTTATCTGTTTACTTTTCCTACTAGGTAACTAATGACCCTTTATCCCATCACAAGTTGGTGGTTTTCTTGTTGTTAACATTACCCTAATATTTTTTCATACCACTCTCCATCGGAAAATGATGCTTAGTTTATCTTCCATATCCATGTTTTCATACATGAAATCCTAGTATGGGTTATCTCGGGTGACCTTTGTACTTCTCTTTCCTTCTTTTAAAGAGATAGTTTTGTTGATTGTTTTTCTGATTTAGGGATTCCAATGAAGTTCCCATGCACAATTTTAAAATTTCAATGATGCAATGTCCAAAATTGGTGAAGAATGTAACACCCCAATATTTCATAGTATGTTATTTTCATTAATTCAATAGATCGAGATACATGAAACACCGAGTTCGGGCACACCACAACTAACCAAACTAGCCCTTCAAAAGATGTTATGAATGGTATTAACTAAATTGGAATTTTTTATATTTTATATAATTTTATCATTCAAATTATGTGTTTCTTAGACAAAATATAAGAACAAATTCATTTTTTAGATAAAAGAAGTATTTTTAAGAAAAATCAATTTTACCGTATTTTAACGGTGAACCATTTTTTAAATCTAATATTGGAAACTTTTATATACTAAATTTGACAAAATAAACATCTTAATTATAATCGGGACATAAAAATATAGTTTTGATAATTCTTTTTTCTTTTTCTGATAACTTTCATATTTTGATGAATAGTGAAAACACAAAATTTTAATGGAAATAAATATTTTTAATCAAAATAATTTATAGTGTTCAATTATACATTTGAATGGTTAGAAAATTTAATTAGACTATATTTTTACCATTTAATCCAATGTTGGTCATTTTAATTAATTTCACATTGAAATTATACATAATCAAGTGTCAATCTTTTGATAGTTTTTTATTCTTAAAAATACGCTATTTGTTTTGAAAATGGGAATTGATTTTAAAATAATTAATGAAACACCTATTTTCTGAATGCGGTAAAATAGACATCATTTTTTGATTTCGTAATATCAAATATATCTAAGCCATAAGTTTTGGTATTTTTCTGATAAACATCAATTTTTGATGTATAGTAATACCACATAGTAGTAGTTAAAAAATGGGGTTTTCCATTTAAATGGAATTTTACTACTTCTGTGGATTTAATTTTGAAAATATGACAAACATTTTTGTTATTATTAAGTAATATATAGTTCAATAAGATGAAAATAATATTTGATGAATAGTAACTTTTGACTTTTATTTACCGTGGTTAATGGTAAATAGGGCAATTCAATGTAAAAAGAATATTATAATAACACAAAATTACCTTAAAACATGTCCTAACCTTATTGAATGAGTTATTTCCGACCGTGGTCATCCTTGGGTAGATTTTGGGACCCTATGGAGAAACATAAGAATGATAATGACACTTTATTTTAATTAACAAAAAGTAAAGTCAAAAATGACATTGACAAATATCTTTTAGTATATCAATTTTACATGGGGTTATATAAGCCATCATTTCGACTATAAATAATCATTGTAAATCTAAAAATATTATCTAAATTTCTGTATTTTTTTATAATTCTTAGATATCAACTAAATTAAATTATTTATAACAAAATAATCATGCAGTATTTACCTCCTTAATAAATGATTTAAATGAATAAGATTATTAATGTTAAAAAATATCCAAAACCAGTCCAACTTTTATTGAATTATTTTATTTATAACATCAGTCATATTCTCTTCAACTTTAATGATATTTGGACCTTTTGAACCGAAGATAAGATATAATAAAATAACATATGCAAACTTGTCACGACCCGTCCTCGGGGCCCGTGCCGTGACTACCCCAAGCCCGCCTTCCATAGGCCAGGGGCTGGCGACTAGCACCAAGGCGTAAAATCCCAGTAAACAGGGAAGGCATTGCCTTTATAAGTAACGACCACACAGAGTCCGCAAGCGGAAAGTAAAGTGCAGAAAAGTAAAGGGGCCGGAATACAAGCCCAACTGTAAAGTACAACTGAAAAAGTAAAGTACAGCAACTGAAGAAAAGACGGCGGCCTCGTGTCGTCCACTGGCAATCCCACCTGAAGGGTGGGTACAGATAGCCTCCAGGATCCTCGGGTCCCACGTCCGCTCCGAGCACGTGCCGCCCAGTGGTCCACCTCCAGCTACCGTCCTGCTCCACGCCCCAAACGTGATCAGCGCTGTCCGTCGTCTGCAACCAACACAACAAGGTGCGGGCATAGCCCGTGCAGGGGTGAGTACAACTACTCAGTAAGGACCCCGAGACCCCCGAAGGTCTCCCGAAATCCACAAAGGACATAGCACAAAAGAAAGATGCAATCACGAAGTAACATCTGACTCGACTTAGGTACATGCCCATACATATACCTAAGTCCCCAATTCTAGCTCTGCTCACGAGCTCAAGAACAACTCATTCCACAAAGGAAAGCAAGACTCAAATCCACAAGGAGAGTAAATAGTAAATCCACATAGGATAGTTCAACACAATCCACAAAGGAGAGTAAATAGTAAATCCACATAGGATAGTTCAACACAATCCACAAAGGAGAGTAACATAAGATTCAGCTCAACCAGGTATACTTTTTCAGATGACGTCAAAGACGATCACTGATCCGTCTAAGTCGTAGGACCCACGAAGGATCGATAGGTACTAACCCCCGCAAAAGACCCACACAGGATCGGGCTCACACAGAACCTGTAGGCAGTGGCTCACACAGAACCGGTAGTAGGACCCACACAGGATCGGGCACTGATCCACGTAGGATCGCTGAGTGCAGTAGTCGACGCAGTCCACTGAGGATCTCTGCACAGTCGTCGCCGCAGTCCACGAAGGATCTCTGCTCTGCCGTCGTCGCAGTCCACGGAGGATCTCTGCTCTGCCGTCGTCGCAGTCCACGGAGGATCTCTGCTCTGTCGTCGAAGTCACAGCCAGCGCTAGGGTTCCCGCACACAGCGAGCTCGTTCGGAGGGTCCGCTCCACGAGCCGAGAGGCTGATACATCAACTGACACGTAGTCCGAAGTTGATGTATCCAAAAGTTCCGTATCGACAACAGGATCTCAACGCGACAGACGGCGCGTCAATCGGACGCCCGGTCTGAGAGTTATTGGCATTTTCGTCCCAGGGGCCCGGTTGGTTTTCAGGGCAAAACCAACCCGACCGTACTCCGCCTGTATCCGATCCTCGGGCGGAGTATGCCAAAAGTTCCGTCTCACTTAGAGGAAACTACCACAGCTGACGGTACGTCGATCGGACGTCCGTAGCTCAAGTTATGAGCGTTTCCGCTCCGAGGGCCCGGTTGGTTTCGTGTACGAACCAACCCGGCCGAACCCAAAGTCTTCCGAAACCTTGAGTGTAATATACCGAAACGACCGTCTCGATCCAAGGATCGCGTAGCCGCTGACGGTTCGTCAATCGGAGGTCCCAGGCCCAAGATATGGGCAAAAGACCGAAGAGGGCCCGAAACGGGGGTTCTGGACCCGGGGCGACCCGGCCCGAACCCCCCCCTGGGTCGGCCGAACCGGGTCGGCCTGGGCGCGGCCCTGCCGGCCGGACCGGCCGGCTCGGCTTCGGCCGAGCGGCCGAAGGGGCTGCCGCCGCGGGTCAAACCCGCGGCTTTGGAGAAACGCGGCCCGCGCGAGCCGCGTGCTGGAAGGCCGGACCGCGGACGTGGTCCGGCGGTTCGCCGCCGCCGCGGCTCGGCCGCGGCGGACTCCTCCGGCGGCGCGCCGGGCGCCGCCGCCTCCGGTCGCCGGCGCCGCTGCGCCGGCGACCCACGCCGCCGCCGCCTTCCGCGGGCCGCCGGAGTTGCTCCGGTGGCCCGTTTTGCCTCCCGTCTGCGCCATTGTTCCTCCCAGGACGCGTCCTCCACTGCGGAATCAACATATGGCCCTTGCGTCGTGCTTTTGCAGTCGCCCGCCAAATCCGCACAAAAAGGAAGATCGGCGGAGGGTTGTCGGGTCTTGTTCGTTAGACCCGCACCCTCCGCGTTAGTCACAACAACGGGAGAAACAAGGAATAACCAATTCAACAATTTTAAATAAATTTAAAATTGTTCCGTGATCGGTTCTTTGTTTTAAAAGAATATAAAATAACGGGAAAGGAAAAATCAAGAAAAATAAATACCTACCTCGCAGCTGTCGTTGCCGAACGGGGTATCGTCGCGGGATTGCTCGTCGCGGATGAAGGGGTTCGTCGCGTCGTCGCGGTATCCGGCGTCGCGTCGCCAATCTCCGGATCAAGATCAAACGGATTTAATTAATTTAAATCCGTTGATATCGAATTATAAAAAGGGGAGAATTTAGAAGTTTCGATTCTCACCTTTAACCGCCGATCGCAGGTCCGCCGCGGAAGAAGAGGCACCGAAGAAGAAGAAGGTCGCGGAAAAATTGTTGACGTCGCGGATCGTGCGTCGTCGAATTCCGGTTCCGGCATTCTTCGCGTTCTTCGCGTTCTTTGCGTTCTTCGCGTTCTTCGCGGGGAGATGAAGAAACAAGATCCTCTCAAATCCTTTCAAAGGATTTTTAGGTTGGTCTTATTTTATAAACATGCCAACATACGAAACCGGTTAAGAAACGATCCATCAATTCGAAAGAAACGACCCATTTAATTCACGAAGAAACAGTCCATTTAATTCACGAAATAAACCGCCCAATTAAATGGTCTGTTAAGAATTAAAGAAAACGCGTCGGTTGACTTTTCAGTTACTTTGACGGGTTTTCGCGGATGGGTTACTTAGCGAAAGAAACGGCGGGGCTCGTGCGGGCCCCACCGCTCAAATATCCTACCAAGGGTTAGGATATTTCTGGATAGCATCCTATCCAGTTCAACTCAGTTCAAGCCGTCTTTATGTGACCTCAAGTGGCTTCCAAGCAGCTTAAGTGAAATAAAATAAAGTTGTCGCACAAACTTTATTTTATTTTTGACTTAAAGCCGCAAAATTTAAAAACCACGTCTGAGCAAACGCAACTCCGGAAGAGGCGTTTCTAAGAAAATACCGGCGCTGCAATTTCATCGGTGCCCTCAGAATTTGATTCCGGGCACCGGTTCAAAAGATAGAAAAACCAGCTCGTCCGTTCACTGAACGTACCCGAGCCAAACTTCGGAAATTGATTCCGGGCACACCGGGCCTCGGAATCAGGTGCCGTCTGAATCTGCGCTCTTGTAAAATTCAAAAGAAAATTAAGAAAAAAATTTCCTTGAAATTTGCGGGTCTTTACATTACTCCCACCTCAGGGCTTTACGTCCCCGTAAAGATACATCAAAAACTAGGGGAACAAATGGGGGTACTGAGCACGCATCTGAGCCTCCCGCTCCCAAGTGCTCTCATGGAGGTTCCCGTGCTGCCATCTGACGCGCACAAGAGGTATCGACCGCCCACGTAGGACCCGCTCCTGTCAATCCTCGATCTCCACTGGGACCTCCGAAAATGTCGCCCCATCGTCCACGTCCAGCTCCCCAAAGTCGATGATGTGCGTCGGGTCGTGCACGTATCTCCTCAACTGAGACACGTGAAAGACGTCGTGCACCCGGTGCAACTGAGGTGGTAGAGCCAGGCGATAAGCCACCTCTCCTATCCTTCTGAGGACCTGGAAAGGCCCGATGAAGCGTGGAGACAACTTGCCGCCTCGGCCAAATCTCCGTAAACCACGTCGAGGTGAGACACGCAAAAAGACGTGGTCGCCATCCTCGAACTCCAGTGGCCTCCGCCTCCTGTCAGCATATGACTTCTGCCGGCTCTGAGCTGTCCTCATCCTCTCCTGGATGATCTGGACCTTCTCTGTCGTGGCTCGGACCATCTCTGGTCCCACGAGTGCTGACTCCCCAGGGTCTGTCCAGCACAACGGTGATCTGCAGGGTCTGCCGTACAACGCCTCGTATGGTGCCATCCCGATGGTGGAGTGGTAGCTGTTGTTGTACGCGAACTCCACCAAGGGTAGGTGGTCCTCCCAGCTGCGACCAAAGTCGAGAACACATGCACGGAGCATGTCCTCGAGTGTCTGTATGGTCCTCTCTGTCTGACCATCCGTCTGAGGGTGGAAGGCTGTGCTCAGATGGAGCCGCGTCCCGAACGCCTCCTGCAACCCCTTCCAAAGCCGGGAAGTGAAACGAGCATCTCGATCGGAGACGATAGATGATGGCACACCGTGAAGCCGTACGATCTCCTGGACGTAAAGACGTCCCAAGCTCTCCACTGAGCCCTGCTCTCTGATGGGTAAGAAGTGTGCCGACTTGGTGAGTCGGTCGACAATCACCCAAATGGAGTCGTGACCTCTGGAAGTGCGTGGAAGTCCAGTCACGAAGTCCATAGATATGCCGTCCCACTTCCACTCCGGGACCTCCAAGGGCTGTACCAAGCCTGCTGGTACCTGATGCTCTGCCTTCACCTGCTGGCAGGTGAGGCATCGTGAAACGAACTCAGCCACAGCTTTCTTCATGCCCGGCCACCAGTGCTGTCGTCTGAGATCCTGGTACATCTTCGCCACTCCGGGATGCACCGCCAAGGGAGAAGTGTGAAACTCTCTCAGCACCTCCTCTCGTAAAGCGACTGGTACGAAGGTACGTCCTCTGAAAAGGATGTCGTGCTCTGCTCCAAGGGAGAAGCCATCAGGCGCCTGACCTGAGGATATCAGTGCATGCCGGGTCTCACAGTTAGTGTCCTCACGCTGAGCCTCTCTGACTCGCTGTAGAAGTGGAGGAGAGACTGTGAGAGACTGAAGAAAGGCTGCTCTGTCTCTATCCACGAAGGATATCCGTAAGGAGGCCAGCTGCTCCGTCGCCTCCTCAAGTAGCTGAATGCCCGTCCTCCTGCTGAGGGCATCGGATACCACGTTCCCCTTCCCAGGAGTATAGACTATCTCAAAGTCATAGTCCTGGAGGAACTCAAGCCATCTCCGCTGTCTCAGGTTCAGGTCCTTCTGAGAGAAGATATACCTGAGACTCTGGTGGTCAGAAAAGACTGTGAAGCGCTCGCCCATCAGATAGTGCCGCCAAGTCTTCAGAGCGAAGACCACTACTGCTAACTCCAGGTCATGAGTGGCGTAGTTCTGCTCATGCGGCCTCAACTGACGTGATCCATAGGCGATCACGGCCCGCTCCTGCATCAGGACGCACCCGAGTCCAGTCCCTGATGCATCGCAGTAAACTACGTACCCAACTCCCTCCTCAGGCAACCTCAAGATAGGTGCGCTGGTCAATCTCTGTCTCAGCTCCTGGAAGCTCTGCTGGCATCTGTCTGACCACACGAAGGGTTTCCCCTTCTTCGTCAACGCTGAGAGTGGGGCCGCAACTCTGGAGAAGTCTGGCACGAATCTCCGATAGTATCCCGCTAGGCCCAAGAAGCTCCGCACCTCCGTCACGCTCCTGGGTGGCTCCCAAGCTAGCACTGCCTCGATCTTCGCGGGATCCACTGCAACTCCCGCCTCAGAAATGACGTGCCCCAGGAAATGGACCTCACGTAACCAGAACTGGCATTTTGAGAGCTTTCCATAAAGCTGGTGCTCTCGGAGTGTGTCTAGCACAACTCGCAGGTGGTAGGCATGCTCCTCCTCAGTCGTCGAGTATACCAAAATGTTGTCAATGAAGACCACGACAAATCGGTCGAGGTATGGCTGGAAGATCCTGTTCATGAGGCTCATGAACACTGCTGGAGCATTGGTTACGCCGAATGGAATAACCAAGAACTCATAATGGCCATAACGACACCTGAAGGCCGTCTTCTGCACGTCCTCGTCTCGAACTCTGAGCTGATGATAGCCTGACCGGAGGTCTATCTTCGAGAACCACCGCGCTCCCTTGAGCTGATCGAAGAGGTTATCAATCCGTGGCAGCGGATACTTGTTCCTCACTGTCACCTGGTTCAGGCGACGATAGTCGACACACAGTCGCAAGCTCCCGTCCGCCTTCTTGGCGAACAAAATCGGGGAAGCCCAGGGTGAAACACTGGGTCGGATAAACCCCTTGCTCTGCAAGTCCTCCAACTGTACCCGCAGCTCTCGAAGCTCGGCGGGGGCCATCCGATATGCTGGAGTAGATATCGGGGCTGTCCCGGGGTACAAGTCGATGTAAAAGTCTACCTCTCTACGAGGAGGTAGCCCTGGAACGTCGTCGGGAAAGACGCCCATGTATTGGTCCACCACTGCAGGAAAAGCCGGACACCGCACTTCCACTACTCCTAGGATGAGGCTAGCCAACTGATGAGAGATTGGCTGCACTCTCCTCCGCGGAAGTCCATCCTGTGCTGCGAAGGTTCCCTTCTCGCCGGTGAAGGTAAACCTGCTCCCGTCGGTGCGAACACATCGCACCTTGCCGCGCGGTTCGTCGTCGTCCTACACTCGGAACCCTAGCTGGCTGTCGTCGCGGGGCCATCCTGAAAAGGAGAACAAGAGCACCACAGTCAGAACAGTATACCTGGTGAGCTGGCACAAGTAATCACAAGGAAAACTTGAGACTTTCATAAAGCAGATCAGTATACCCGGTGAGCTGACACAAGTAATCACAAGAAACTTGAAACACACACGCAATAAATGTTTTCATGCATTAAGTCGGAAATCAGGAGTCAGGGTCCTGGTGTACGGATACATCGGCCGCCGCACCAACACTGGGCTCCCTGATCTGATAACCACACTCAATACACTAAACACTATTGCTTCACATAGAAAGGAAAGACGATCAGAGTCTGCGGTAGAACCGACCACCTCTGATACCAATTTGTCACGACCCGTCCTCGGGGCCCGTGCCGTGACTACCCCAAGCCCGCCTTCCATAGGCCAGGGGCTGGCGACTAGCACCAAGGCGTAAAATCCCAGTAAACAGGGAAGGCATTGCCTTTATAAGTAACGACCACACAGAGTCAGCAAGCGGAAAGTAAAGTGCAGAAAAGTAAAGGGGCCGGAATACAAGCCCAACTGTAAAGTACAACTGAAAAAGTAAAGTACAGCAACTGAAGAAAAGACGGCGGCCTCGTGTCGTCCACTGGCAATCCCACCTGAAGGGTGGGTACAGATAGCCTCCAGGATCCTCGGGTCCCACGTCCGCTCCGAGCACGTGCCGCCCAGTGGTCCACCTCCAGCTACCGTCCTGCTCCACTCCCCAACCGTGATCAGCGCTGTCCGTCGTCTGCAACCAACACAACAAGGTGCGGGCATAGCCCGTGCAGGGGTGAGTACAACTACTCAATAAGGACCCCGAGACCCCCGAAGGTTTCCCGAAATCCACAAAGGACATAGCACAAAAGAAAGATGCAATCACGAAGTAACATCTGACTCGACTTAGGTACATGCCCATACATATACCTAAGTCCCCAATTCTAGCTCTGCTCACGAGCTCAAGAACAACTCATTCCACAAAGGAAAGCAAGACTCAAATCCACAAGGAGAGTAAATAGTAAATCCACATAGGATAGTTCAACACAATCCACAAAGGAGAGTAAATAGTAAATCCACATAGGATAGTTCAACACAATCCACAAAGGAGAGTAACATAAGATTCAGCTCAACCAGGTATACTTTTTCAGATGACGTCAAAGACGATCACTGATCCGTCTAAGTCGTCGGACCCACGAAGGATCGATAGGTACTAACCCCCGCAAAAGACCCACACAGGATCGGGCTCACACAGAACCTGTAGGCAGTGGCTCACACAGAACCGGTAGTAGGACCCACACAGGATCGGGCACTGATCCACGTAGGATCGCTGAGTGCAGTAGTCGACGCAGTCCACTGAGGATCTCTGCACAGTCGTCGCCGCAGTCCACGAAGGATCTCTGCTCTGCCGTCGTCGCAGTCCACGGAGGATCTCTGCTCTGCCGTCGTCGCAGTCCACGGAGGATCTCTGCTCTGTCGTCGAAGTCACAGCCAGCGCTAGGGTTCCCGCACACAGCGAGCTCGTTCGGAGGGTCCGCTCCACGAGCCGAGAGGCTGATACATCAACTGACACGTAGTCCGAAGTTGATGTATCCAAAAGTTCCGTATCGACAACAGGATCTCAACGCGACAGACGGCGCGTCAATCGGACGCCTGGTCTGAGAGTTATTGGCATTTTCGTCCCAGGGGCCCGGTTGGTTTTCAGGGCAAAACCAACCCGACCGTACTCCGCCTGTATCCGATCCTCGGGCGGAGTATGCCAAAAGTTCCGTCTCACTTAGAGGAAACTACCACAGCTGACGGTACGTCGATCGGACGTCCGTAGCTCAAGTTATGAGCGTTTCCGCTGCGAGGGCCCGGTTGGTTTCGTGTACGAACCAACCCGGCCGAACCCAAAGTCTTCCGAAACCTTGAGTGTAATATACCGAAACGATCGTCTCGATCCAAGGATCGCGTAGCCGCTGACGGTTCATCAATCGGAGGTCCCAGGCCCAAGATATGGGCAGAAGACCGAAGAGGGCCCGAAACGGGGGTTCTGGGCCCGGGGCGACCCGGCCCGAACCCCCCCTGGGTCGGCCGAACCGGGTCGGCCCGACCCGGCCCGACCCGGCTAGGCCGGGTCCGGTCCGGCCTGGGCGCGGCCCGGCCGACCGGACCGGCCGGCTCGGCTTCGGCCGAGCAGCCGAAGGGGCTGCCGCCGCGGGTCAAACCCGCGGCTTTGGAGAAACGCGGCCCGCGCGGGCCGCGTGCTGGAAGGCCGGACCGCGGACGCGGTCCGGCGGTTCGCCGCCGCCGCGGCTCGGCCGCGGCGGACTCCTCCGGCGGCGCGCCGGGCGCCGCCGCCTCCGGTCGCTGGCGCCGCCGCGCCGGCGACCCGCGCCGCCGCCACCTTCCGCGGGCCGCCAGAGTTGCTCTGGTGGCCCGTTTTGCCTCCCGTCTGCGCCATTGTTCCTCCCGGGACGCGTCCTCCACTGCGGAATCAACATATGGCCCTTGCGTCGTGCTTTTGTCGTCGCCCGCCAAATCCGCACAAAAAGGAAGATCGGCGGAGGGTTGCCGGGTCTTGTTCGTTAGACCCGCACCCTCCACGTTAGTCACAACAACGGGAGAAACAAGGAATAACCAATTCAACAATTTTTAATAAATTTAAAATTGTTCCGTGATCGGTTCTTTGTTTTAAAAGAATATAAAATCATGGGAAAGGAAAAATGAAGAAAAATAAATCCCTACCTCGCAGCTGTCGTTGCCGAACGGGGGATCGTCGCGGGATTGCTCGTCGCGGATGAAGGGGTTCGTCGCGTCGTCGCGGTATCCGGCGTCGCGTCGCCAATCTCCGGATCAAGATCAAACGGATTTAATTAATTTAAATCCGTTGATATCGAATTATAAAAAGGGGAGAATTTAGAAGTTTCGATTCTCACCTTTAACCGCCGATCGCAGGTCCGCCGCGGAAGAAGAGGCACCGAAGAAGAGGAAGGTCGCGGAAAAGTTGTTGACGTCGCGGATCGTGCGTCGTCGAATTCCGGTTCCGGCGTTCTTCGCGTTCTTCGCGTTCTTCGCGTTCTTCGCGTTCTTCGCGGGGAGATGAAGAAACAAGATCCTCTCAAATCCTTTCAAAGGATTTTTAGGTTGGTCTTATTTTATAAACATGCCAACATACGAAACCGGTTAAGAAACGATCCATCAATTCGAAAGAAACGACCCATTTAATTCACGAAGAAACAGTCCATTTAATTCATGAAATAAACCGCCCAATTAAATGGTCTGTTAAGAATTAAAGAAAACGCGTCGGTTGACTTTTCAGTTACTTTGACGGGTTTTCGCGGGTGCGTTACTTAGCGAAAGAAACGGCGGGGCTCGTGCGGGCCCCACCGCTCAAATATCCTACCAAGGGTTAGGATATTTCTGGATAGCATCCTATCCAGTTCAACTCAGTTCAAGCCGTCTTTAAGTGACTTCAAGTGGCTTCCAAGCAGCTTAAGTGAAATAAAATAAAGTTGTCGCACAAACTTTATTTTATTTCTGACTTAAAGCCGCAAAATTTAAAAACCACGTCTGAGCAAACGCAACTCCGGAAGAGGCGTTTCTAAGCAAATACCGGCGCTGCGATTTCATCGGTGCCCTCAGAATTTGATTCCGGGCACCGGTTCAAAAGATAGAAAAACCCGCTCGTCCTTTCACTGAACGTACCCGAGCCAAACTTCGGAAATTGATTCTGGGCACACCGGGCCTCGGAATCAGGTGCCGTCTGAAGCTGCGCTCTTGTAAAATTCCAAAGAAAATTAAGAAAAAAAATTCCTTGAAATTTGCGGGTCTTTACAAAACTTTCCAATAGAGCCCCTCCTATCCCTTATAATAGGACACCACTTCTATCACATTCCTCACACCTCTCATACCCCTTGGATCATCCAACCACTATCCAAATAAGCTCTCAAGATCCCTATATTCCACCTAGAATCCTTACCGTAGTCATAAGACTCCTTAGAATGTCTATTTCGTTCAATCCAATGTGAGTTACCCAAATTAATTGTAATGATTTATCCTAACTTCTTTTCATTAATTTTACTTCTCCAACCCGTAAACTCTTTTTATTCCATTATTTTATACCAACAACAACATCCTCAATACACTAGGATGTTGTTATGTGAAGTATTATAACAACACTTAGACACACCTCTATCTAATGGGTAAAGAACATAATGTTTTTGTGGATGGAGAACAAATTTCTCACGAAACGATGATTTTTCAATTATATCCTACCGCCTCTCATGGTGGCCATTAAGATAGAAATGTTTATATATATATATATATATATTTTCTTTATGATTATGTATTTTCCATTTATATAATTCTTTTATGGTTTCCAATATGGGTAAAATGCGATAATATCAATTGAGGAAGTGCGGACTATCGGCCCCTCAAAGTGATATGACTCGTTAATGACTTGTGTGGGATGTATAAATAAAGGAGTTAATGATATTATATATTATAGTATAATTGAATTATAATATACCTATGTATCATTATGTATTAATTCTATTAAAATACAAAATAGAAAAGAAAGTAGTGTTCATGCGTACGTACAACATACCGTCTCCCTGAACGGTGCATTTCATTTCTTATCGCAAAATATTGTGTACTATTATAAATAAATACATATACTTGATATAATATATATATATATACATATATGATATCTAAATCAATTATATCATTCTGGACATAATGGACGTTTGACCACAGGGAAGAATTGTAATTATAACAAGTTCATTTTTGACTCAAGTTCCGAACATCGATAAAATATCCAATATGAACTCAAATAATTAACTAATTTTTATAGAAAGGTAGTATGTGATTTACGAGGAATAATAGACTTTAAAAATTTTCTTAATAAAGTATAAATTATCTTATGTTTATTATTCAGTAAGAACAAGTAACATACATGACAATTCAGACATGGGGTATGGTGTTTCTTATCTCACTCTTAATTCCATGAGATTTCTGTATTTTGCCACTTATTTTTTGCATGGGGTGCATTGTGTACTACCATTTGATATATGTGGTGATGACCCCAAAAGGGCTTGCAAGCGAATAATGTCATGATATTAATATATCAGGAATTTTTTTTGTTTTAATACTAAATTTCATGATTTATGGATATGATTATTAATATTGGATATTTATGTGATTAATAACCGTAAAAATATTTTGATGCACAATTTTATCATGAAATACAAAAATTGGATTAGACTATCCTATATATGAATTTTACCTTAATTAACATGCATTATTTGGGGGTGAATTATGTAGAGGAAAATATAGAATATTATTAATGGTCTAGAAAACATTCTCTCAAGACACCAACCCTCCATTTATTATATATAGGGAAAATTGTGAAAATTTGGATTTCCCAAGTCCATGATGGTTTTCTTGTCCTGGGAATGAAGTTTGAATTTTACGGGGGAATCTGAATCAACACTAGTTATGAATAAGAAGCCACCCATATACAAAATTTGCTCATGTATCAATGTGGGGGATCATGTTATAGTATAATTTCCTAATAAAAGTACAATTACATAGTATTTTTACATCATATGGAAAGGAAATTCTGGAAAGACTGTTTAAGGTCACATTTCTTTGACTAAGAGATAAATGATATTCATTTTTTGGCAATCCATCCAAGAATATTCCATCACCTTTGGGCATGAATGAGAAATGTTTCAAACTGTAATATGTTGTTTCCCAATTATATGGATTGTTATGGGATGAATAAATAATTGGTTTATATGAATATAGTAGTTCCTAATGATTAATTTACCATTGGTTGAAAGACCTTTTTTGGGAGACACATGTAGAGGCAGCTATGGCATATTTTTCATAGAAAAAAAAACGTTTCCTATAGAGAATGATCCTCGATTTTTTATGTCCAAGGAGGTTTATGGTTATTTGGACTTCCCTGAACAAATATTTTGGTTTATGAAATTTATTTTCATGAATATGAAAGGGTAATTTCTTGATGAGATTTTTGGAGAATGGGTATAAATGTTCTCCTCATATCGGTCAAATCCATATATAGGATGGATTTATTTTTATTAATTATGTATGGTCCCAAAATTTAAGGTATATGGATCACATTTTATCACAAAAATATTAGTTTAAATCATTACATAGTTCTTGGAAAATTTATATTAAATTGGGGCTCACGAGATGGGTGAGATGCATATTGGACCCTCCTATGTATATTTCTGCCATACAGAGGAGTGTGGGGTAATAATTTTCCTTATATATAGACTAGGATATAATATATTTTTATAATTACATATTATGTCAAAGGGAGAATCATTCCATTCATATTCCTCTTTTGAAGGCTAATTTTTTAGATATTACCCATATATAGGATAAAGGGTAACATTTTTATGTTGTTGCTAGAAAAAAATGTTTATATCATGAGAATCACTACATATCATTCGAGAATATGAATCATTCCATATTTTTTTCGAAGATATCACGTTCTTTAGTGTCATGTCACTAGGTAATCAGCCATGCATTTTAATGTCAGGCATAAGGATGAAATGGGGACTTTTTGTTTTAGCTCATATACCAGGGTTTATATATCGGGAAAACTATCTGTTTTAAATGTCTCCTCGGTACATGATTTTCTAACAATCAATTTTTGTAAAAGGGGAGGGAACTATAAAACATAATTCTATGAGTTATTGAATCCGAATAAATGATATGTTAATTAAGTTAATTTGTGCTTAATTATATATAACATGTTTCACGAGGGGTCTAATTTTCCCTCAGTTGATAGGAATTTTTTAGGGAAACATATGCAGATGAAACTAGGGAATATTTTTCATATCCAATAAAATGTATCAAAAGGACACATACCCTCTATTGTTTATTTCATGAGAATATTTCATGAAATCCAATATTTCCCGAGACATATAAAGTGATAAATAGATTTAATGTGCCCGATTACGTAAGAAGTTTTCAGATTGTGATTGGCCATTAAGTATGATGTTAACTGCATAGACATTAAAAATATGTATTTGGGTAAATTTATGTTTCCTTGATATATCTTAGAATAAGGAGTCCAAATTTAAAATCTCATACATAGATAATTGTTTGTATATAAGAGACGGGGAGACTTTTCATTTTTTACATCATGCTTGAGACTATAATATGAGGTCTAGAAATCATTGTGTATCACAATAAAGAGAAAATAAAGCATCAAGTAGTTCCTAAAGTACTGAATTTTTTAGTGAAATATGGAAAGAATTACATCCATTCAGTTTATTTTAATTTTATAAGAACATATATTCCCCAATGTGTAGTGGAAATATTTTGGCGATGACCATGATTAATGGTATGGTAATCACTATGTATCCTATAATGATAGAAACCAATACAGACAAAGTTCTCCAGTTGTCTTGAACTGTTGTTTTTAACATAGCACGATACGAGAATATGGTGTTCCTTTAATGGTATTACAAACAGCTCCATAGTATCCATAATGTGTATTGATAAACATCGATCATTGACGAAATCCCTTAAAAATCTCTGAATCCCACATGATCAATGTTTGGTGTTCGAAATAAGGATTAAAAATATATATTATACCTTATATTGAAGATAAAATGAAGTCTAGGGGAATTTTGATTAGGAAGTGGCTAGATTAGGATGTAATATCTGGGATTCAACACATATCTAATTATATGGAGAATCAAGACCTATAATGTTGTAAAACTCTCTCAATATTCTGTTCTAACCCTCAAATAGGAAGGGGTGTTTTTCCCTTTTATTGCATTGATTATTCCTGACAGACCCGATATTGGAGATCCAAGAGTAAATACGTATCCTGTGTGGATATGAATCAAGTCATACATAGTTCATAAAGGATAATCTCAACATATATTTGATTAATATTTGTAGGGTACTTTTTTTACAGTAATTATGTTGATTGTTGTGTCAGGACGTATTATATGAAATCAAGGTTTCACTAAATATCCTGCATAGAAAGTAATAAGGCCACATGTAGTTTGGGATTACTGTGTAGTTTAACGTCATGGGGTGAGGTTGAAGCTGACCCGATGTATAATAGAATTAATGTTGTGGTTGGACCTATGAATTAAAATCTAGTTTTCACTGTCTATTCCTTGATCACACGAATCAATACACACATATTCATGGATGGGAATAATCTAAATTGATCTTATCTATATGATGAAGGGAAAATATTTCCAATATTTCTTTGCCTGGCCCCAAAAATAAGGTTTGGACATCACTTAATGTCCCATTGGAATGAGAATCATGACACACATAGTTCATGAGGAACTATGAAATTTATCATCTTGTGGTATAGAAATGAGTCACCATATGTTAGGTAAAGTGGTATTTCAGTCAGCTATAGTATAAGAGGATGAGGCATCACTACATTTCATTTGATGGCTAGAATCAAGCCACATATTGTTCTTGCGAGAATAGATTATCTACGTGTATATGTCTCTCACATGGGGACATGTGCATTTCTTCTTTTTTTAAAGATCGAGATCATATATGGCGAATCAACATGGAAATAATTATTCCTATATAGTATAATTCCATGGGGTGAGGAAGGTAGGTTTGTACCCTTTTTCATCTTTTTATGTGGTTGATGTTGTCTTACATTTATGGTAATGATGATTTTGTGAACCATCATGGAGAAAAATATTGTTGTGAAAAGTGCCCCTGAAGAAAATTGCTGGTAAAATATCATCCAATAAATGGGGTAAATTTGTATATGGTCATATTATAAGAGTTATAGGAATCACATTGTATCATGTGATGATAGTAATTAGGCCACACATAGTTCCTGATGATGGCATGGAAGATGATTGATTTTGGGGGATACTAGACATCCAATGTGGAAAATTCAGTTCTCTATAGTTTAATATCATATTGTATGGACATTGGTGTCATGAATTTTATCATCTTGTGACATGGAAAAATATGCCTTTATGTTTAAGGTAATATAGTAAAGATCAACCACATTATTTTGTGCTGTGTAGTAAGGAAAATTTACACTATACTATTTCATCAGGTGATAAAATTTAATTATCATAAAGTTTAACATAAAATAATCATGAATATTATCCATTTACATCCACATAAAAATTTGTATTAAGCCACATTAAGGTAAAGTGGGAAACCATAGTTTTCTAAATAAGGACCACTACATGCTGAAAGAGCCCAAAAAATTATTAAACACAATAATAATATTATTTGAGTCATACAATCAGTATAACATTCAGTGTAGAGTACTAAAATTGGTGTCTAGATCCTCTGTAATATTTTCTCCAAGGAGTGAAAACATTTTATCCAATGTCTAGATGGATTCCTCTATGGTGATTTTTCCTTGGTTGAATCCCTAGGCAATGATTCTGTGTTTCTTATCAATCCACACCTCTATCTCCCCAGTGGCCTCAACCCACAACCTTTTTTCATAAGTCATTAAAATCTCCACATTTGAGGTAGTTGAATTAAGGACATTTTCAATCATTTATTCCTTGGAGTGTAATATGAGCCTCTGAAACTCCCCTACCTCTTCTTCATCACTCTTGGTTCACTTCTAGGATCTCCACTTTCCCCATCCTCTGGGTCTTTTCATTCCATACACCCACCTTTTTTCACCGACCTGGTTTCCGTTAGAATTGTTTAATGAGAATTTAATTTTATGTCTCACATGATTTAGTTTTTGAGAAAATCTAAATGATGAATGTTGTGAAATTTATTCAAAATTAGTTTCGTCAAATCATCCATTTGTTTATGGGATTTCTCATTTGTGGATGAATGATCATAGAATGAAATAAGGATAGAGGGAACTTATACATTTATGTGAAACACTGCTTCTGTCCCATATACTACTGATAATGGTGTCTCAAAGCTAGTAGTGTTTTTTATTGTCTGGTAATCCTACAAGGCATGAAGGAGATTATCAGGATAATAAAATGTAGCATTAGCTACCTTCATCTACAGTATATTCTACAGTATCATTTTTAAGTCCAATATCACTCTATTGGCCACTACATGGAATTAGTACGAATGTTTGGACTCGATGAATTAATCCTAATATAGCTTTAATAGATCATAAGTATAGAAGTTAGTTACATTTTCCACCAGTATTGTGTTTGGGAAACCAAATATGGTCATGATGATGGTTTTCACAATGATGAAAATGTTAATTTCCTTGGCATCATTAAGGGGTATAACTTTAACCCACATTCAGAATAATTTGGTTGATGTAAGAATGTACTTAAACAAATTAATCTTACTGGGTTGGTATGGTCCCACGATGTACATTCCCTATATAGAAAATGAATATGAGTATTTGGATGTGTATATAAATTCATGTTGTTGCGTAAATAAATTTGTATGAACCTAGTAAAAATGACACTTTTGAGTAAATTTAGTGATCTCCTTCATTATAGTGGGATAATATAACCATATCCTTTAGAATTGATGGGAATGACTGAACATTGATTAGTGGAAATCATATTTTCCATTGTTCAATTTTTTCCTAACTGCATCAGTCTCATCAAAAAAAAACGAACATGAGAATGACCCCATCATTTATCTTCATATAATGAAACTTTGGATTATTTGTGCTATAATATATAATAAAGTTAATTACTCGTCATCTGATTTTTTCTTGGTCATCTATATTTGGAGGGAGTTCACCCATTTTTATGGTATTCAACATTGGGTGTTCTCCATCCCGTCGTAAGTCCATATAGTTTGTGGATATGACTAAATTTATGGACCCTTTCATTGTTGTATTCAATGAAATGGGACACCATCATGTAGTGAATAATATTGATTACATTTTCATGTTAGTATAGATGTACTATAATTAGGGCTACATTTTTCTCTACAACAACATGGTCATTTTGTGACCATGGGACAAGATTTAATTTCATCTCCAATGTTAATTCTACCATTATTCCATTGGAATTATTTATAACGGGTATGGTCTCATCTTTTATGATGTAATAATAACTATTGACATAGTGGATGGGCAATTCAGTATCTCCTTTTATCTTCAATTGAATCACTTATACTTGAAGTTCTATCACAATCAATGAAATGCGAGCTTGATATTATGCTTCATTGTTCTTGCACCCTTCCAATAGAATGTAGGATTATGGTTGGATTAACTTTACTGGAAAAAATAGCATGACTCCCAACCCCTCTTTATTGAGCCCATGATCTTCCACCATCTTCACTATCAGGCTTTGGGATGCATTATAAAAATAAATCTCCAATATCTCAGGCCTCACTTAAATTGGGAAGACCTCATTATCAGTTAATTCATTATCTATTGAATTCACTTTTTTAGGGTTTCTCTACTAGATAATATGTAAATTTATATCATTTTACTTGTTTTTTAGGAATATAATTATTTTTGAAATGCGGTAGGACTACTACCCAACATGAAAGATGTCCATTAATCATCAAACAACTTATACTACATTTTGGTTGGTAACAAACATTATCTTGATGGAATTTGTGAAGTTGTAGGTAGTTCCCTTGTCCCTAAAATCTAAATTATAGACCCAAATAGTTCTTCTCGAAATCAAAATAATGAGTTTAAGTATCAATCATTATTCAGCTAAGGAAATAATGAATTTTTTTCACAAACATCATCATTTATTAGCATGAGGAATGTTCCTAATGATTTATCGAGGGTAGTGAAATAAAAATAAGGGATCTCAATTCAACATGATGCATTATAATTTGTAGGATCAAATTTTATTTCATGATTCTATAAAATTATTCTGGTAAATTGTCAGTCCACTTATTTATAAACCCATTTTTCATCAACCTAGAAAATGATAGAAATTTGTATGCAAGGTTGTATATAAATTTAAATATTTATTCCATGATTCATAAATCTCATATAAACTCTTGTAGGATTTGAAAACGTGACATGATATGTATGTACATTGTCTTATCAGAAAAAAATGCAATACCATGGTATTGTGTGATGATGCTATGAAATTTCCCAACGGCAATGTCCAATGATCATTTTAATGGGATCATTTTTAGGATGTGTTGTGTCATTTTTTTGAATTCTCATTCACAATCCTTCAAGTGGTTAGATCACTATTATGATTGAACCTCTATATTATCAATGCATAACTTGATGAATTTCCCCAAATAGGGATTTAATATTCGATGCATGGGACGTTAGTACGTAGCACCAACATTCAGAACTAAATTACCTAATAGAATAATACTCTATGGGGTCCGTGAAGGTTTTTAGTTATTCATCTACTGTGGAATTTATGATTTTACTGTATCCTAAATAGCATCCAATGAAGGAGGGTTCTTGATATCAAGCCATTACATCAATCAACATTTCCATGATTGGGACTAGGAAATCATCCAGGGGGCACTGTCGATTGAGATCATTAAAATCTATATTGACTTTGATTATCCAATTCTTCTTGTTAAAATTGAACATATTTTCCATCCATTTGTGATATTTTACCGCTCAATTGATATTTTCTCTGATTATCTAATCATCTCCAGTGTCAATATTGTATGTGTATGTCGATTGTTTCCTTTTAGCTACCTATTTATAACCCTGGTGTCATCTAGAAATCCTTGGGGAAGAGTCTCATCCCCATGTATAGGAAGAGATATTTTTGTGTAGTTCAATGAAAACACATTCCAATGCTAATTCAAGAAGAATATATATCTCTCTTTTTCATAAGAGGGCATGCTTGTACTGATCTAACTAGGTCGTTTGTCTTCTTTTGTACCCATAATATTTCTCGATGTTTTGTAACACTAGTATAGGGGGCCTCTTAATATTATATAGGTGCATCCATATAGTCGACATTTGCCTCCTTTTCTTACTATCCATATTTCAATTTTTACATATGTTGATAATGTTTTAGTTAATACACTCTCGAGTTAGGAGAGGATCAAACATCACAAAATTAAAAAGATGAAGTAACAACATCCCGACTAGCTAAAAGTGTGGGATTTTCTTGAATATTGGTAGCAAATGGAGAAAGTGTGTTTCACCCTCTTTCAGTTATGAGATAACCTATTTTACCTCATCTGGTGACACAAGGATTTCTTGTAGATTAGCGGATCGATTGATGGAATTTCCACCTCATCTTTTTCCACAAATAGGGGAGTCTAAAAACACTTCATCATAACTGTAATTAGTGGTTAAGACAAAAATCACGAAGACCAATGAATATTTTTCTGAATTAGGACTCATATTATTGACCTGATTGAAGGGAAAAACAAATTCCTCACTATTAAATTTCAAGGTATTAGATATAATAATTTATAGACCATTTAGTGTGATGATGTATGAAACACCATCAACCAGGGGATGTTTCACATCCCTCTGATAGAATCATGCATTGATATAATGAGACTCATAATATATGAATGGGGTTTTCCATTATGAAATTTAATGAATTTTTTAATAGACATAGTATTTGATTAATTGATGCTATAATTTAGATATTTTTCATTGTTGATACAACTGGGGCCTTCTTAGTAAGTCATAGAAGGATGTATCCTACGGAACCAAAAAAAGAATCTTGATTTGGTTATGAGGAATCCAAATTGATCCTGGGTATTTATTTGGCCCAATGTATTTTTCTATCTTTTTTCATATCCCAATAGTGTCATAGTGAAAGGCTCTTGTTTATCCCCATTGTAGCCCAACTGGAAGAGTGTCCAAACTAGAATGAGATTTTATATACAAAAAATTGTCGATGAACAATTTTCATACATCGATATTATATCTTCTATCATACATTTACAAGGGTCTTATGTGTCTCTACATAAACTTGACTTGATCTTGATTTTTGAAATATATAATCACGAATCATTCTATATAATCTACTTTAGTCTTGAGAATATAAATAAATAATCCAAATTTGGAAACTCATGGGGGTTTAGAGAAGCCCATAATAGTTCTTCCCATATATCTTTCAATATACAAAGGGCTTCCAAGATTGATAACATGGCCAATACCATGATTAACTATTAAAATATATTATTATTCTTTCCTGAAGACCCGTCCTTTTAAAGAAGGGTATCATCTTTCACATATTCTTTATGGTCTAGATTACTTTTTATTGATGGATCGATGATTGATGTAGGAGTTGGAGTGGCTCCTCTCTATGGTTGGTTATTCTAAACAGGAATTCCAACCTACCAGTGTTGATGAAATACATGTACACCCTTTGATTGATATTCTAGAGTAATCAGTCTAGGGTGAAATTTATAAGATTAAGGGGGATATTCCTGATCATGTTTTACATGGTTATGGGACATTTGAAGAGTTTATACTACATTGATTTTATAACTAGGTACATGTATACAATTGTAGATTCATCCATGAATACACCTTCCTCAGTATCCTCAGTTCATGTTAACTCTTAAACTGGTTCCCTAATCACATTTGAGAAAATTGAGTTCAGATCCATTATAAACATTAGAGAGTGGTTACATTAAATGAATTACGTTAATTGATTCGAATATTAACTCGTCATCAGATGACAATTTTCCCTATTTGATGGTTTTTTGTGTTACCATTTGGCGAGGTGGTGAAAGTTATTTCTAATAAAAAGTGTTAATGTAAAATTGTATATAAGATGATGTTGTATATGACACTAGATCGTCCTCCTGTGCTTTCTCCCAACCTTTTTGGTTAGTTATGCCTTTGAAAGAAAACCATTTGTAGGTTTTGGGTTCAATGATATCTAAAATGTTGATTCAAACGACTCTGAGGCATAGTTTGTAGTTTCGATTTTTCATTGGGAATAACAAGAGATCAGTTGATTTTCATCTTAGTCATTGAACCATGAAACCAATGTGTCCATATGGTAACAACATCATTCCAATAATCTAATTATTCAAAGGAATTACATGAAACATCTTATACTTATGCTAGTGGATTTTAAAACATCAATTTCCAAGAATCCGCCAATTTTTGAAGTGTGTCTATAAAGAAAAATCATTCCTAAATTTTATGACCAATTATCCAACAAAATGGGAAATAATAAGAATGGTCATATAGACATTCATTTTTTGGAATCATGGGCTCTAGAAATCATTTTAAACCATTTTCCTTGGCAGTTATAATGTATCTGTGGAATTCATTTTCTCTGAATGAGTAAAAATTGTTTTATTGATCCTAAAATTTATTTCTCTTGGGTCCCCTACACTCATCCTAGTTTGGAAGGGGTGGATTTTGACACTGAATTGGTTCCACATGATATGGTATGAGCATTGGTGGTGGGTCTATCATGGAGGATTTATTATGTGTAATGTATTCAGCCTCCACATTCCCATTTATATTCCTTGATAAGGGTGGTGTTTCCCTGGATTTATGATTAGTCCATGAAAAGTAAAATTGAATTCATTGGAAATGGAAGTGGAACACCAAATCCCACCTATATATTTCACTGTCATGAGTATTGTTTACTAATTTTATTGAAGGATCTCTATTCCAAGAGACAATATATCTTATTGGGTAATTGATATGTTCAACGATTCTGTCAACCCTTTCCAAATAGAAATAAAATTTGGGAGTAATTAATTTTCATACTATATTCAATTTAGTAAGGCAGTTCATTAGGGATTTCATAGAATTGAGAAATAATTATAGAGGACCTGCTGAAAGAGGACTTCCCATCCAATAATTGACTGAGATGGAAGATAGATATAGCATACAAAGGATGTCCCTATCATGGTCTATCAGAAGAATATGAGTTTCAATTCTTCTGGTTTCTCATGAGTCCACATCATGGGATCGATGTGGGATGAGATGTGTGTGAGATTTTTTTATGGGTCTCAAATTCAAATGAATATAAGAAATAAAGTAATATAGCTATCTGATGGGGGAGGTGTTGGATACCCATTCAACGTATGGTTTGGGATCAATATATATTGGTTCATGCATCTCATCCATAATTTCTAATAAATATTCAAATTTCTCGATGGTCTCAATATTCATTGTCGAATGCTTTATTTTGAAGGATCTATGATAGGTGTAGTAATAAGTAGGATCTAACACATATTTTAATTCATTATTTGTCGATGATATTCAACTAGGGACATATTTTAAGGATTTTACAAAATTCATTCTGGTTATATCACTAATGGAGTTAAATAATGATATCTATACATGATTAGGTTTAGGAAAACCAATAATCCAGACACCATGTTGGGAGTAGGTATTGGAAAAACATCAATCTCCACGTCTAACCCATGTTATTGTGGTACAACTGTTGGGATTTTATGATAATGATTATTCCATAGAGAATATTTGGTATTAATTCTTCCTCAGAGAGTTTAATTATTTAGTCTCCATAACTTTATCATTTCATCCTCATGCAGAGTGAATAATTCTTCAAGCATGAGGAACAAGTGTTTTTGAGAAAAGTATTTAGGTTGCATGTGGTAGTTACATTGTTGATTTATCTAATAGAGGTTCTCTAAATTGGTAGTATGGGATTGGTTAATTTAGAATCCATATTATTGGTGATTCTCAAGTATTTGGTACACACACCCTAATTTGCCTAAGTGTGAACCATGTTTCTTATGACACCATCCTGTCCGTAATCCTCGGTGATTAAATCATTGTTACTGTTCAACCTAGGACTGACATCCTCAACCTCTAGTGATGCATAATTCAATATTGGCATCATAAAGTTTGTCGAATGATAGAACTATTATATATATCATTTTTTTGGAAATATATCATCAATTATGGAGTCTCTTCAGAGAATATTAAACAGTAGTACCGTGAATGGAACTATAATGAAATGTTATTTTACACCTCGCTTATGAGGGATATGGGTCATGGGATAGAATGAACCAGGATATCAAACGTTTTCCCTACCATGATGAGAAAAGGCTGATTTCTATCTAAGGGGAGTTTGATGTAAATATTTACCCAGTCATTCTGGTTGGGATTACACCCATTATTTTTTTGTTATGTTTTAGGGAGATTTTTGCGGACATGGAGGGGCATTTTGTGATAACAAATACCCCAAAACATGCAGCTTGGAAATAAACCATAATATAGTTTTTTCAAATATTGTCAATGCTCTCTCTATCTAATTCATCCTTTTTCAAACATGAGCTGGGTTTCATGAAAAATCATCACACATACTGATTTCTTCTAAGGACATTATTTTGTCATGAAGATTAGATTCCCCAAAGAAATCCTCATTCTTAATGCTCGTGATTTCTAGGTTTTAGGTGTTTTTTTATATATATATCTTATTTGGAGTAAAATTTGTGATAATTATTCATGTTAAGTCCCTATTTAGTATAAAAGCTATCTAGATTAAGGTTTTTACTTGATAGTCACCATGTAGTAATAGAAATACAAGATGTAATTTCAAATGGGTTCTTATGAATGGGGTGTGTAGTGAAGTGAAAAGATTGATGTTCCACCAATACCCATGTTTGAACACCATGCGGGGAGTTGATAATTTGACAATGAAACTCATAAAACACATTTAGGAATTACAAACGAATATATTTTCACCTATTCAATAATAGTGTAATCTTTTTAGATGGAAGGGGTTATATATAATTTTTTTGATGAATATATCCCTATGTTTAGACATTATATGTATATCCATTATAATGAAATACTTTTTCTTCCAACTAGTGAAGGGTATTCAAGATATTCATATGAATGTTCTATTTTGATTCACCTAAAAGTTCTATTGGATTGTTGAACTGAGAAGTGTATGAGATAAAAAATTCGTTTTGTATGACTTCACTATCCAATTTTATTCTCATGATCAACATATCAATCTATTTTTTTTATTAGGGATTCCTCCACTTTATTGCACTAACATGAGAACTTCATGATGGGGTTTTCACAAATAAAGGGGCTAGTGGGTCTTTCATAGAAATGGAAATGGATCGGGGGTGGCTTTAAGGCTGATCATTTCACAAATCCATATAATGGATGCTAAAACCCATTAATTTTAATTAATAGGGTATCTAACATGTCTATCCCCATGATTCCAAGTGCCTCATAATATGAATTATTTATCATACTTGAATCTAAAAGGGAAGGATATTCCTTTTGAATTGAAATTTCAATATCGGAAGGATATTCAATGATAAGACCATCATAGTGTGGAATACCATCACAGGTTGAAGTCATATTGGAGGTAGGATTCAGGTAGAGTGTACACCTGGGAGGTCCTTCCTGGAGGATTAGAAAAGGAGAATACCATTTTTCTATAATGAAATGAAAAAGTCAGGAAGGCCATCACAACAGATTCCATCATGGATAGGATAATAACCATATCTCAATGTCCAAATATAAGGAGTATTTTGAAGCATATTCATGGGGAGGACATTCAGGGTGTGTGAAAGAAAGAGTAGGACCATATTTTTGTAATGAAATTTCACTGTAAAGAGTTCCTTCGTATTGGATTTCATCATTAATATGACTATTAGCATAGGATTATGTTTAAATGAATGGATTATTTCTGTATTTTATAACTTTTGGAAGTCCTTCCTGGTAAAGGAATGAAACAAGAATACCATATTTCTATATTTAAATGTCTCTGGGGGAGGACCATCATATCTAATAGCATCATGGTGAGGACAACCATCAAATCTCGATGTCCAACTGTAAAGAGAATTTATTTAGCATATACCATGGGGTCAACGATCATGGGATATGACATCAAGAGGATAATAGTTTTTATACATGATAGTATGGTCTATAAGAGGTATTATGTGAATCTCTAAAATAAATACTCAATCAGGATTTCCCATTTTGTACCCGTGAAAGATGCATTCAAGGTACATATTTAAGGGAGGACCTTCAGAGAAACTAGTAAAAATGTTATGGAGAGGACCATTGGAACTACTACTTCCATTTATATAATTTGAAAATAGAGCTAATGTTTAATACAACACCCCTGAAAAATGATTGATAGAAAAATTGATTCTATATTTCAACATAGAAGGGTTATGGTCATTCTATTTTATTTTCAATTTCATTTGGAATATTTTTTAGGAACATGCTTATGGGAAACTAGTGATGATTTCTATAACTCATGGCCTTCATATATGTGTGTTTATTCTAAAGGCTCTCTAGGTGTGGTTAGGATATGCTTGAAATCATAAATAAATCTTTTATGATCGATCATTTTTTCCATTTATCAAGTGATGTTTATGATGAAGATATTTTTTGGTGTAGTTATTCATTTATTCTCTTGATTGACCATACCGTAGGGCCGATGTGTCACCCCAATTTAGGAAATGAGGATATGGGCCAAACACCTATCTATTTGTGTTGATGTGATACCATAATGGAATTTTTATATGATATGGTCTGGTATTGATGTATGAAATTCCACTATTGTTATGATTTGTGGATAATTATACTTTTAATGAATTGTTGTATATCCCCACTCTTATTTCTGGGATGGAATATGTGACATTATATGATTTAAGTCAATACATTTCTAATATATTATCCATCAACCACTATATCTAACTAGTGGTCTTGATATGAATCCATATTAATGTGCATCATCTCATTCATGGATACCATATTTTACTAATAATCATGATGTGAATGAGTATCAATTTAGATCATCTCGATGTTTTCCAACAGTTTTGACTTATAGTTATAATGTGAATGAGTAGTAATATGTGTATTCTCATTGTTTTCTACCGCATTTGACTTGTTTTATTATATGAATGAGTATGAATTTAAATCTACAATTTTTTTTTCACCGTAATTGAGTTTAGGGATTCTTCATCTAGAATAATGAATATGGACTATTGCAGTTTTTCGTTCGTCCCCCTCCGGGACCCTCCTTGGGTACCCCGAGACTTTATTAATTCGACTACGGCCCATGGAGTGTTATCCACAACATGGTATAGATATTTAGTTGCAAGACATTGGGTGTGATGACTGCTTATAGTTTCCCTTTTGCGGGACCCTGATTCTACTGGGATGAAGTTACTAGAGAAACTTCATCATCCACCCTATGCTGAGGTTGGAACATGTTAACAAGTTCTAGGGACTGGCTCCATAAATAGTTAAAGTTAGTTATTAGGGAATTCTCATTCTAGAAAAGTAACCATCATTGAGTGTATGACTAGTGGGTAATCATAACCATGAGGTCCGTTCAAGCTACCTATAGGGTTGGGAGAGTACCACTTTGGTAGTACTCTGAGACCAATGCATTTGGAACATAGTTTTGAATTCAATGGGTGGATGATGGAGACCTATATTTGATCTAGGACCTAGCAAGTGTAGTAGAAAATGTTTATGTTTGTGATAACATGTGAGAAACCATTATATTAAATAATATTCTTATAAATAGTTCTGAAATTAATTGTGATAAAAAACACAAGAATACCTTGTCAAAGTAGCATATCCTTAAATGGGAATATTTTCATTAAACACATATTGGTCTCTATTTCATTTTGGGAAACAAAGGATCTTGACATAGGGTAACACCACCACATTGGTAAATGATTCATTTTTGGATCACTAATTTTTATTTTCTTATGATATGGAATAATTTTGTGTACCCCTAATATACAAACTATAACGAACAAATTTTCATGTCCCACTGATAATGATTAATTGTGGGGATTTTAATATTGTGCATTCATTTTTATTAATTTCTACATTTTTTCTCTTAAACCCACATGAGAATTGTAGGTTTATAAAAATTCTTAGTAATGGAACCAGAAACACAAAATTGTTCTCATATTAATGATGATTCCCCAAACAACATTATAAAGGAAGATGCTTATTGGGTAACATGGACAATGATACATAATAAATAAAATTGGTAGAGAGGATGGGAAGTCAGGTTCATAAAACCCCTTTGGGGGGACTATTTACTATTTCAATACACTATTATATATTTAATATATGTTTAAGAATCATCTGGTCATTCTCATGTATGTGGTAGATCAACCTATATTATTGATCAAATATGGGAATTCATATGTTAAGGATCATTTTCATGTATCCTAGGTTCTTCATTGGGGGGGATACCGTTACATATCGGAGGACATACAACAATGATAACTTTTTATGAATGGATATGATATTCTTTGGTCTTTTACTAGGATGAAGATAATTTTATGACACATATTGTGGTTCTCTAGAGTTTACTGTCATCCAAGTGGAAAAAAATTATTTTCATGTTTAGATCAAACCCATATTACAACATTCCTATGTATCCTTGTGGAAGAAATAAGAATCCATATAATTTTAAGCCACATAATTGGGAAAATAACTTTTTATGGCCATATGGTAAAGACCATTCCATACAGTTTATCTTTATGTGACATGGATGTCGAGACAAAATGTGTCTGGCCAAGGATATTTTAAGAGTTACACTGATGTGGCCAAAGGGACCTATAAGAGATTTGTTATCTTAAGAGTGAGCATGAAATTATTATAGATGTTCCCAATGAATTTTGGTGATGAAAATGACCAATAAACAATGTTTCCCATTAAATTTAATATGAACCTAATAATAATGAGGACCAGATAACATTATGGTGAATTGGGGAGTTGTGTTCGGACCTAGAAGAGGCTTATTACATAGCCTATATTTTGGGGAATTAAATCCCATGTAATTTGGAAAGGCGAAGCAACCTAAATAGAATATGGGGTTCAATTGAATGGTGGTCGGGGCTTACATCTAAAGGGAATACCCACTAGAATGTGTGATTAGGGGAAATACATAATAAGGGGGCCATTTGAATAGAGGTTAGTGCTTATATATATGGATAAGGCCCACTAGAATGGATGATTTATGATATTAATAGAAAGTATGCCCATGTAAAAGTTTGGAAATGTGCATATTTAATGATCATAACTAACCTTCAAACCCTTGTGAGTCATGATCAGTCTGATAAATAATTGGAAGTATTAGATCTAATGATCTCAAGATCCACATTTCTACTGGTGGACAGATTCTAGAAACCAAAGGGAGTCTTAGAGGTATTTAAATGTTTGTGTGACCTATTTTATTTTGGTATCCAGGATAGTCACATCTAATTATATATCTGGCTATGACTCGGGCTAAATAATTGGAGAAAAATTAAATCATCCCTCAACAAATTCTAGGGGATAATGAAGGAGAGAATGGATTATAGATCTTAGGTACAAAAGGAGGATAATCCCCTGTGACTCAAAGGTAAAGGTGATCATAATACCCTCTCGTTGTGTTTGTAACAGGGTGGACCTTGTGAGAACCTCCAAGGATGAGACCATCGTTACTATGGCAATTTAGACTTGAAAACATTTTTTGGGTCCACCATATCCTAGAGGGTACCTATAGGACTCTTCTTACCATGTCTATGATGACTCGAGAGGACAGAATAATCTATCATATGACCTTTTAATACATATCGGGTGGCATTGGAAGAGTCCATGACCTAATTCTTTTTGAATGGATCACGGAGGAGATGACGTTGGTACAATGGTATGACTTAGGGAAGTGATGGGAACTTGAGATTATAAAATATTATGATGCCCCATTCCATATATCATGTTCTTATATTGGATGTGGTTCTCTCCACATAGAATGTTGGTACATGGGTTAGGGTTCAATTCATGTAGCATTATGTTACGTGGGAAAAAGGATCCACCCACGCATCCTTTATCTACAACAGGTCTAGGTTTCTCACATTCGGAATTTTTATATGTATGTTAGGGAACCCTATAATTATTATTTTACATTGAAGGGTTGGGTTATCAAGGGTTCCATCTTCTTACAGTCCAATGATTTGTGTCTTTGAAGGGGTCATGTGATTATCGATGGTCGAATGAATTTGGTTTCATCCATAATGATTTTTTGTGGGTATACATGCTGAGAATCGATGGATCACCAAAAATTATCTGCCTTTTCTCATATCATGTGTGTTTATATATTTTTATCTCAATGGTTCCGCTTGAGGAATTTTAAGAAGAATAATGGATGAAAAAAAGCAAGTATACCAGTCATTCATGGTGAGACGCGGGGCTTCATTTGTAGGTCCAAAAAAGGATTCCCTGACATGAAAATGATTTCATTTGTGGGAGGATTAAAAATAAATTAAATCCCAAAATTGATTTTTATTGATTTTTTTTGTTAATTTATAGAGTACAAATGTCATTGCCTATCCCAACAAATGACTTCTATTTTATTTGTGGGAACTCTCGGTACAGTCCCATCCCATGAATAATTTCTCTAATGGGCTTCCATGCAGTGTGGCGGTTCGTGTATCATTTTTAATTCATAGAACCAATAATTCCATTAAGGATTAAATTCCCTTAAAAAATTAATTCAAATTATTATACTAATTATTTTATTCACTTTACCAATTTATCAAACTCATTTACTCCTTTCATGTATAGCTTTAAGGACACAACAATCATTCTATGAACACCGTAAATATGATATATGTTATCTCTATTTAGATATGATAAAAATAATTTAAAATACATTTTCATATGACTTTATGTAAACAAAATATCATTTTCGTTTTTTTAATATTAATAACATGTTTTAGAGTTTTAAAAACTAAAAATAGTTTATTGTCATCCCGGGCATACTGCACCTTTGATTAGCATGGTGGTTGTTATTATATTTCATGAATTAATCTACAATAATATTATTATGATTTACTAGAAATTAATGGGTATTGTATGTATTATTCTTTGAAACATATTTTATAATAAATCAATAATTTTTAATGTGGTTTATTTTTTAATTTTTCTCACATCACATGTGGAATTAGCATGTTTTCTATTAAGACATTTCATCAATAATTGAAACCCAATTATGTTGTGATTTCCTTTCTATTTGAGGTTGTTTTCATGGTTATGATCATTACATGATTGTCTTAGAGTTTTAAAACAATAAAACCCATTTTTTTGAAATATCAATAATATCAAAACTCATATTGATGGGGGTATGTTTCTATATTCCAAAAAAATATTCAATTTTTTTGCTATAATTTTACAGTTAACTGAAGTAATTTTCGTGGTTTTGACCCCATCATTCATTGTTTTATAGACATTTAAATATTTAAAAACATCTAATTTTGTAGTTATGAGTATACCAAATATCATATTTATTGTATGTCTTTTAAAAAATGTAACAAGTAATTTAATGATTGTTTTCTAATGATTGGAAATCTATCTAAGGTCATTTTTTATGTTTTGTACCTTCCATAGTATCTAAAAATGAGTTTTCATATTCGCCGAATCAACTTCAACTTTGATTGATGTGTTATATCTACATAAATTTTAATAATAAATAAGTGTTAACGAACCTATGATTTTAGGTCAATCCATGGCCATTTTTTTGGTTTTGACCACTTGAAGCACATTTTAATTGAAGTTACATTTTAAAAAACAACATATCCAATTACTCCAATTATAAAAATTGTTTGATTTATTTTAAATATATTGAGAAATTACATAATTAATTCAAGGATGATTTTCCTAGGAATTAGTGACAAAAAGACTTGGTTTTATAGGTTTTGGAAATTCCACACATGTTTTAATATTTTAAAATAATACATATATTTTTTATATTATTCAATTAAAACCGTAATTCAGATTAATTTTATTATAATCAAAATATTATAAAAAAATAAATATAACATCAATTTAATAGGACTCAAGTTATATCCAAGATTTGTTTCATCATTTTGATCCATCGATAAACATTTTTAATGATTTTAATATTTTCAAATATTATTATTTAACCATACCAAGAACACTACTTATCTCATAGGTATTTACAATATTTAGACATGCCAAAAATAAATCAAATCTATTTTTCTATGATTTCCAGAATATAAATGGTTATTTGATTATTTCTAATTTTTACACAAATGTTAATGATTTTAAAGACTAAATGTGTTTTCGATCATATAAAGAAACTATAACTAAAATGGGTTTGGAATCAATTTATTATTTTAAAAACTAAAAATTTTACAGTGGAACTATGATTTTAAGGAAAAACAGGAACATTTTATTGGTTTTAAACACATAATCAAGTTTGTAATATCTTTTATATCATTAATAACTAATTATTGATTCATTCCTAGAACAAATCACATTGTATTCACATGATTTCTAGTTTTACATATCATAAATAATTTAGAGATCATATTCCAAAAATCTCATAGTTATTTGAGGTAATATTGTAGCTTTTGTCTATTATATTAACATTTTATTGTTTTAAAACAGTAAAAAAATTTTTTTGGTCAACCATGAAAATAGATACATATTTTAATATTGAATTTATTCCAACAATTATTAAATAAATAGAAATTAATTTTACTATAATATTATTGAAATTCATGCACATTTGATTGGTTTTGACAAGATGATGTATGTTTTTGAAAACATAGATATCTTTACACACTCTATAAAAGGTTATTATGATCACATTTCATGACATATTTATATGACTTATGTTAGAACATTTCAAAAAAAATCAATGAAAATTTTCAAAATATTCAATGGAAATTTGGGGTCCCTCTCAGGATTTGATCATTACACATTTTCTCTAGAGCAATAAAGATCGAAAATTCATTTCTAGTAATCACGAGAAAGAACAAAATAAAATTTATTTGGTATTAGTTACTAAATTTTTCAAATAAATATATTACCATTTTCATATTATTTTACAGTAATATGAGGTTGATTACAATTTTCACCCCCAGATGCACAATTTTAAAGACATATATTTCTTAATTAACTTTTTATTCAATCATTCCAAGAATATTACTTGTAATATTGTTATAACATCATCCTAGAAACATAATAATTTATTTAATTACCAATTAATTACTATTTTATTAAAATCCTAGGTCATTTGAGAGGTTTTGTTATTAAAAACACCCTTTAGAGTTTTAAAACAATGAAAATGCATTCATGGTCATATAAACCAAACCATAATTAAAATTAACGTGGATACAATTACAATAATTCAATAAAATGTAATAATAATATGATTTCATAACAATATAAGATAATTCTTTTTTCAAATATGATTTTATATTGAACATTTTTTCTATTATTGGCTTGTTTTAGATATTCAAAACACTAAAAATGCATGTTTAGTCTTATTGGGAAAACAAAAACTCATATATACATGGACTATATTCATAAATTTCGAATAATAATCCTTAGTTATTTTACTTTTATTTCACAATATATACTACCAATTTCATTAGAATTGATCAACAATAACTTTTTTTTAAAGACATTAATTTCATTAAAATATACGAATATAACAATTTTCACGAGACCAAACATTAGAGTAATGTGTATTATATAATCAAATGTCATAAATAATTCATATATAATTATCATATAATTTGATTCCAATCTAACACATTTTATATGATTTTATCCTTAAAAACATATTATATATTTCTAAATGAATAAAAATATGAAATCAATAATTCTGAGAAAAAAACACAGACTGGTATGAAGTCAATTTCTATATTTCAATCATCAATTATTGGACATTCTTCTATGATTTCATTGTAATTTGAGGCCATTTTATTTTTTTGACCCTTTGGTGCACATATCTAAAGTTGTTGATTTCATTAAAAACCTGTAATACATTTACCCTTATAAATTACACATTGAATTTATATTATATTAAAACAAAAAATTTAAAAATAATCAAAACCATAATTTTCAGTGATATTATTGAAATCTAATATCATTTTCTATTTTTTCACCAATGTATGCATATTTTGGTGTTTTAAAACTAAAGAAATAATTTTTTTCTTCCTGAAAAAAATAATAATTGATAGGATGTGTTTTCATTTTAAATATTGTAATAATGAAATAAAAGTTGTTTTTCATAGAACTTTACATTAATATTAGTTTGTCTGTTTAATTTTGACCACCTAATGCATGTTCTTAATGAATTTGAAATGTTTTTAATGATTTTTATTCTATTTTATTAAAAATGTCACATGTTATATTTAAATTATTTATAGATATGTATATCACAGAAAATTCAATTATAGTTTTCCAATGACTTCATGGAAATATTATGTTATTTTCACATTTTTGACTATTACCAACATGTTTAGTATTTTTCAAAGATAATAAATTAATTTTCATTAATCTTGTGATCATTGTAAAATGGATTGGTGTGATTTTTGTTCCTACATCTCAATCATCTTCATATGGTCATTATTCTATGATTTCATCAATTTTATAGTATGAATGTTTGTTTGGAACAATAAAGACACATTTTTAAAGTCTTCTGAATTTTTTAAAAAAGGGTTATGCATTCATTATGATCGTAACGCATATCAGATTGGCTTGCTTCCTTTTTATACTCATCAAAACTAATTAAAAATCTTTTTTCCTTTGATTTTACATAAATATAAGGTCATTTGTTATGTTTAAAACATTTCATGCATGTTTTATAATTTTAATTCACAAAAAAGATAATTTCTTAGTCATACAGTGAAAACCAAAACACAAAAAGTTCTGGAGCAATTTAATAATATTCAAAAATTAATTAAGGCCCATTTTACATTAATTTCACATTAATATATAATTAATTTATTCATTTTAACCACATAATACATGTTTATATAAAATTTTAAATCATTAAAACCATATTGTTATGTTATATTGAGAACACAAAATGATGGATTTAAAATATAGTTGTTTTCACAGATCATATACTATTCAAATATCATTTTAAATATAATTTATTCCAAATATGAGGTCATTTACATATTTTTGAATTTATACAAAGCATTTATCGTCTTAAATACCTAAAATGGATTTCCAGATATACTGAGATAAATAAATATTATTTTAAAATTTTATATCATCTAATATTTTGAAAATAAAAGAATGGGATTTATTCTATGATTTAAGGAAATATGAGGCCATTTTAATGGTTTTGACCCCCCTGATGCACATTTTTAAAGACATTTATATCATTAAAATATCTTTATTTAGTCATTTTGAGCGCACCAAAAATATGATTTCTGTGCTATCTGTTTAAATTATTAAAAAAATCAAATATCATTTTACATGATTTAACAGTAATCATATATCAATTTCTTGGTTTTGACAATTAAAACCATATTTAATAGTTTTTAGACAACATAAATGTTTTTCTATGTTATCATAAAAATATAAAACTAATATTGATATGTTATATTACACCAAAATTAAAAAATCAGTCAAAAGTCATTATTTCTCTATTATATAGAAATATAAGACTCTCTTTTTGGTTTCTAAGTTATGAGGCATGGTTTAAAATACATTGATATCATTGAAAAATATATTATTTACCCATTATAAACACACCACAATCCATATTGTAATGAAATTTATTTTTACATGTAAACCACAATTAAAATGACATTTTTCCTATGATTTCATGTTAATTATATATCTCTTGAAATTCATTGACCTTTACATTCATGTTCTAGAGTTTTAAAAAACTAAAAATGTATTTTTGTCATCCAAATAATGATGCAACTTATATTGTTGAAGATTTAGTTTATAAATTTATTAAATTAATATATGGTTATTTTAATTTTTTTTTAAAATAACATGCATTATTTTTCAGGGTTTTGATCATATAATAAACGTTTTTAATGACATTGATATCTTCCAAAAGTACTTATACAGTCATTATGAGCACACCAGATTTCAGAATGATATTTATTACACTTAAAATGTCATAAATAATTAGAAGGAATATTTTTAATAATTTTCATGAAAGTTATCTCCATTTAAAAGGTATTGTCCATTAAAAACATATTTTAGATTGTTATAAAATACAAAAATGTGTTTTTATTCATCCTAGGGAAATTAAATCATGGATTAACATCATTTAAATTACAAAATTTAAAAATATAACAATATTATGATTTCTTGGAAACACAAGGTATTTTTACAAGTATCAATCACATGAAATACTATTTTAATGAAATTTAAATCATCAAAAACAACATTTTGAGTCATTTTAAACATATTTCAGATCTAATTGAAATATAGAATATTCTAACAAGTCAAAAATATTTGAAATACCATTTTCCCTGTATTTTAGGAATTTATAATGTCATTTTATAGGTTTGGACAATTTTGGTTACAAATGTGACCCAAATATAGTACATGCACCTATATTTAACATGGCTATCATGTATTCACCCACTATGAACCACTAGTTTCCCTATAGATATGTGTTTCCCCCTCCATATCTCTCACCCACATGCATGAATGATAATAATGACTGTCCTCATTGAAAAAAACATGTTCATTCAAGGTACATGATCCTAACTCCCAAACTCCATGAGATACGTACCAGGAGGTCACCCATCATGACACTACACCAGGACAAGCCACATATAACATTGGTGTTCTAATATTGTTGGATCCAGAGATGAATGTTAAACCTTCATAACCTGAGTAGTAATATTTATTCTTTTAACCCATTAACATGGATGTGTGTTATATTATCCCCACATTACAGAGCATAATCCATATGATGGACACTATATTTCAACCTAGGAAGTTCCACTACACTACTGGATGGGTACCACTCTAATACCACTATATCAACTAGGCCCCACTGATAGAATAAAGATCCTAAATTTATAAGACTATCATGTCCTAGCCCACATAGCACCACCAATTTCCCTATAGGCATGTGTTATCCCCTAATTATGGAACACCCATTTAAAAATAGATTATCATACTATTTAAATTCCCCACAAGAAAGAAAATTCCATTTTTTATGTTCTTTTTCCTCAATAACAAACACCCTAAATTCATCCTAGGATGCTACCCATCTACGTAATACTCTATTCCAAACCACACATTATAGTAGAGTTCTAATTAGGCTCACTTCCAAAAATAAAGGCCCACATTGTCGAAAAATGAATTACAATTTATTATTTCAACCCATTAAAATTATAGTGTCTTACAGTTAGAAATTTTTTTAAAAGTTTAAAACCTTAAATATTTTCTCATCCTAAGATTTGAAAACCCAAAATTTATGTAGAATATAATCATATATTTTAAAAATCATTAAGGGTTCACTGTAAAATGATTTCTAAATAGTTCAAGGTCATTTTAGTAGGTTTAATACCTTGATGCATGTTTTTATATTTTTCAATATCGTAAAACTCCAATTATGATTACATTTAATAATAACCACATGTCATATTGTCATTCAGTTTGTTAATAAATATAAATAATAATACATTGATTATTTTCTATTTATTTCACATCAATATATTTTTTTTGGGTTTTTATTTCTATATTCAATTTTTTTTAACGCTAATAATATATTTATGATCATCCTAAGAAAACCAAAACATAGATTGAAGTGTTTTATATTACTATTTTTAAAAAAATCACTCGCCTCTACACTGTGATCACATAGTAATATTTGGTCATTTTAGTGGTTTTGAACCCATGTTGCAAGACACACCCATTTCACATTGTGTCAAAAAAACATATTTTTCCTAGTGTAACACAATGAAAACCCACGATCACCTCAGTTAATTATATATAATATTCCCGTCAACTATAAACTAATATAATAAATTTTTTATATAAAATATTTTTAGGTTTTGAAAATCAATATAAATAAATTGGGGATTTATGAAATGAGAACAAAATTAAATTGTGAATAGGAAAGTAAAATCTATGTAGAATGATGATAGTTTTCTAAAAGAAACTCTCTTACTAATCACCATCAATGGAACTTCATTATATCATTATTAATCTTATTTTATGTTAATTAACACACTTTACCACATTTTTTGGTATTCTCTTATGTTCTTATTGTAAATATACAACTTACCTAAAAATCATGATGTATATATAACCGTAGCTTCCTCCTTAGTTAGCAAGTCAATGGGATCATCTTTTTAGATAACCCCATAAAAACCCTTTCTAGTATGAAATTAAACTAATTTATTAGTAATTAATTAATTATTCATTGTATACCCTAATGAAAATAAATGTGAGGTAAGATCACACAACAAATGATCATAAACCTAAACCCACCATAGTGTGGATACACTTCAGTTATTCCAGACTATTAGTCATACATAGAATAAGCCTAATAAGACAAAATGTGTCAAACATGAATTCATAAATACTTTGGTACATCATCAGATTCATACCCCTAGAGGTCCGTCATGTTAATCACTCAACATTATATGTGAGGGAGATCATAGTGAAATATTATGGTTGTAGAAAACAATAGAGGATAGAGAAGAAAAACTTTTATTAAAATAGTAAAAATGTCATTTAAAAATGATAATACAATATAAAACATAATATTTATCAACAATACCCTCATTGATTCATAAAAAATGGATACCTCCTTTAGGTAATGTGGAGTTATAAATGTATAGGCATGATGGGTTTACGATTTCTCCCCTGATTCTTCAATTTGAATTTAGATGAATTTTCCCTAATGAAGATAATGTCTAAAAATATTTCATTTTATGAATTTATTAATGTATTTATTATTATTTCCACCCTAAAATGTTATCTATATTTTTATATTCAAAATAATTTATTATCGAAGACAAATTGTATACCTTTCTATCAAGATTGCCCCTTTAAATTAACATTCAGTATATTCCCATGCATTTATAACGTTAAAAATAAATGAATATAATAAAATGATTGTTAAGAAATATATTTGGAAATAATTTACATTCCTTCATCAAATCAAGTTACATTTATAATTATGTTGTGTTACGTGTTCCCAACATTTAAATAATCAATATTATGAATAGATTTCAAGGTACTACTTTTATGATTAAATTAAGCCTTTTATGTTTCAAAATTTATTCCAATGGAATAAAATGTATCCCTTCAAGAATGTAATCCTAAAAAATAATATTTCAATTTTAATTTGTATAGTGAATGTTATGGTTTAAATATAAAACTATTATTCTTCAATGGAAATACCAACAATATTTAAATTTCACACATATAAGGAATTTTTATAAAACAAATGATAATGGGGTTAAATGAAAATAGATTCAATTATAGTATAATACTCCATGATGATCTCAAAAATTAATAGAAAAACATAAAAATCAGAACTTATGTAAACTTCCAAATGAATCCAAAGTTATTAAGAAAACATAAAATGTAAATGTTTCCCATACAATTATAAAACAATGCGACAGAATCAAGAAAATAAAAAGTGAAAATATGGAAACAATATTCTCTAATAATTTCCTCAAACATAAAAATTTGTATTCCAAAGAAATCGCATATGCTATGGTAAACTAATATTTCCCTCAATAAAAAAACAATACTCAATTAAAACAACTTAGAAAAATATCAAGCCTCCAAGGTGGATCTGAATTCACTATTCCCTCATTACTCATAAAAGTGAATTCAGTATGTGGTTAATCAACATATACCTTTTTTACATAAATTCTAGGAAATATATTTATCTCTACACTAAATATTAAAAATTATATTTTATCATTCTTATGGACATGCATGATTTTCATATAATTGTTTTCATCCTGGAATTTCTACTTTACATAGTTATATATATATATATATATTTCAACAATGAGGAAAATAAATACTATTCTATCTACTAGAGGGTTGGAATGGATAAAATGTAAAAACATAAATGTTAAAATATGTATGGTTATGACATAAACTAAATTAAACACATGAAACCAATTTCCCTCAATAATGGTGTGCACCTCACTCTATAGTGAATATTAATTTTCCTCTAAAAGAACATTTTTATTCCCATGGGAAGTTCACTCTCAGAAAATTTCATTATATATATAATTTATTTAAAATATTATCATTAACAACTTTTATTTATTTTTTCTTTCATATATGTAATTTTATTTATGATTTGTGTTTTTTGGGAAATAAATGTGTCATTTCAGTTTTAAACATTTCACAACTCATAACCTATCTCTTGAATGATATTTTTACCTTATCACATCATTCAATCATGAATTTTATCCCAAAAACCATCATCTAATAATATCTATAACATTTCTATTTCTATGAAATAAAATTATTTTGATCCATACTACATAATAAAAATTCCCCTCACAGCAGTTTTTGTTAGTAATAGTTCAATAAATTATAATATTGGATAGAATTGGACAAAATGAATTTAATTTGTATTCCTATCAACGTATTTCATGGCTAATAGGTTAATAATAAAGGATTTATGTAAGTGTTGGGCAAAAAATTTAAATTCATAAATGGGATTTTAATTTAGTGCCAAAAAAATAATTTATAGAATTTATGAACTCTATTATCATTGAAAAACTGAAAAAAAATTGTTCTGGATATCATTACACACCTATAGAAAAAAAATGAAAAAATTAAAGTAATGAATATGACAAAAAGCTTATAATTCCACTAGGTTTGCGAAATAAATTATTTTTAGATAGTACTATTTCACATTAGTCTCACACTCAGTAAAACATTCTTAAATGAAAATTTTCTAAATCATTAAATAAAAGTCAATAACATCAATCATATAAATCCCATGATATTCAAAAATAGGTAGTTTCAAAAATACCAATATGTTATATATTTCCATTAGAAAACAATTAAAATCAATATCCTAATGAAACCCCAAAATATTGTTAAAAACATAGATAAATATAGGGACCTATAAATATATTAGTATTAATTTTTCCATTTATATATTGTAACAACAATGTTTTTGATTAAAAATTATTAGAGTATCATTTTGGAAAAGAAAATTAATCTTATAATCAATATGTGGGAGAATAGAGTGAAGCAACCTGAATTTTTGACTTTGACATCCTTGATTTATCCTCCTCACTAATTCCCACTAAAAGTGAACAAGATAAAAAGAAAACATAGTACTTTTTTGGTTATGTAAATAAAAAGAAAAACAATGGAAAAGTAAATAATATGGATAAATCATGGTTTAGAATCCCATGTGGGTACTCGTATTTTATTTCACCTTGAATGAATTTTCTTGTATTTATCCAAATTATAATGGAATATGTGGTTGTTTTGATATTAAAAAAAACATGTTATTTCATTAAGTGTTCATTCCTTCACAATGGTTATTATGGATCCCATAGATATTTTATTATAGATAGATTCCCTTATCTATGAGTTATAACATGTATTTTCGGGGTTTTAAAACAAATGAGTCATATTTTACATTTTCTATAACTTCTATATCATGTTCATCCACATATAGGGTGTGTACCATATGTGCTACACTGATAAGTTTATCAAATATAATGTTATTGAAAATTTAAATTAAATGTATTTAGAATAATATAAAATAATATAAATATATTCCCCTAAAATGTAGAAAATATTTCACTCATTCTCATCATAAAAATACATTATGAAATCCCCATTAATTCCCTATAATAATGGATACATATATTCCTGGAGTTTCATCTATTCCTCCTCTAGTTCATTTTATTCTTCATCAATCTCTGTGTAAATCATTGAGTAATATAAATATGATATGTGTGAATATGATGATGTAATTCATAATTGATTTCAAATAAATTTATAATAAAATGAGTTCAAGAATGTATTATCAACATGTATTTACTCATCATTAAACACTTCATGATAATAAATTACCATTGTTCTGGGGTTGACATAGACAGTTGTAGGTAGCCAATTTGATCCATCATCTATTCAAATTACAATTCATCAGTGGTTTCTACATCTGAAATCTGATTATGAAAGAGCGGTGCTAATTATGATTCAATATCAATTATGAGAGTGTTTTTCCTTAAGTAATTCTCTAAAATTTAATTCCAATGTGTTCCAAAAAACTATAAATATGCCACATTTTTATATTTTGGATGGTGTTCTTCATTAATTTAATCTAAAAATACCTGATAATGGGTAGTAGTAAATATTTTAGAGGTTCTTTATCAGCCTCTTTAGAATTGTCAAATAAATTAGCAATCAATCTGATTCCTCATATTACACATATCCAAATTAATCATATTTGTATTATTTATATGCAATGGCATATTCAGTTAAAAATGAAACATGGATACCTCCCTCCTGTAATTGACATCCAACCTTTTTAAATAAATATTTTTTATATAAAAAACTTCTTCATAAAAATGTGTATAGTAATCCTAAAAACAATAATATGAATTGTAATTTCCCATGAACAAGAGATTAAAATTTTTTATTTGAAAACCTAAATTGATAATTAAAATATGTAAAAAATTATTAGAGTGATTGAATGTATTTTCTCCTCGACTGAAATGTAGGTTTTTTGAACACCATTCTCATGGTGAGAATGAATAATATTTATTTTCTTAGTCAATGGGTAATTATTGAACAAATTTATCTTTATCAAAGAGTCTTAGGTTTCCATTTTAACAAAAACAAATCTAGTTACATTAATATATATATATATATATATATTTGAAATATAAATTGGGGTATTGATAAAAGAATGAAAAAATTAAAATTTAAAAATGAAATGTAAATTTTGACACAATAATTATAGTGTTAAATAATATTATCCCAATATAATCTACAAAATAGAACCATAATTTCCTCATTGTTAATCATATAGTTACTTTGTGAACACACTATATCCTATTTTTGTTCATCACGTTCTACATTATTTGTGAAGATATAGTGTACAAAGCTATCAACAAGTACACTGGACCTCTACATCTTCCTTGGTTAAAAAGATGAAGTGATCTTCAATTTATATCACCCCATAATACACATTCTCATTTTTAAATAACACTAATTCAATAGTAAATAATCAAGTATCCTTCATATAATAAAAAATTATATAAGGGAGAGAAAATGGTATAGATGAATAAGAAAAACCTAAGACAACCATAGTGAGGACATACCAGTACATTTGTTGACTACTAGTCATGCTCCAAATCAACCCTAATAGATAAAATGCATTGAAAATGAATGAAAAAGAATTGATTTCATTACTAGATTCATCCCCCAGGAGGTCCCTCAGGTATGTCACTAAACATTATAATTATTGCCGACCACATTGAAGAAGTACTATTAGGGAAAACAATAGAATAAAGAAATAGATAGAGAGAAAGAAATAATTTATTAAAATATGAAAATTATATTATATATTTAAAATAATGTATAAAACCAAATATATGTCACAAAACCTCTATTTTATTCTGATAAACTGTCTTAATCCTTAAAATTTATTGGTGGTATAAATTTATAGGTAATTAAAGATGCTGATTTTTTATACAATTAGTACCAATGAATGTTTATTCATGTTTTCCCGATTAAATAGAAGAAACATGGAAATTGGTATTATATGAAGTTGATTTTATATATCTAATTTAATCCATGATAAAAATTATTCTCTATAGTACATGGTTAGATAATGTTATGATTTGTTTTCAAAAGTAAACATATTTGGATTAATAGACTTTTTTGATTCACATTCCTTAATTTCCCATTAATTTGTGACCATGAAAACATCAGAACCTATAACAACCATAATTAATGAAAATTATTCTAGTATTATTATTTATCATTATCAAAAAAATACTTTATTGGATGAGTACATTTTTATATTTATTCCCAGTATTATAATCCATCAAAATTGTGATGAGATTTCTAAACCCTACTTGTAAACATATTTTGATCCTAATATGCTTCTATTATGAAATTTATTTGGTTAATTGAAATGAATTATATCATGTTTCTGTGAAAAATTTATCTTTAATATTTATTAGTTTTTTGAATGTTACTAAAAAAATTTAAACAACGATATTTTTCAATGGAAATAAAAAAAATAATTAATTTACAAATTTTTTTATATTTTTATATAATGAATAAATAATTGGGGTTGAATGAGGAAAAATGATTAAATTATGGTATTTCCTTCATGATTGTTTTAAAAATCAATTAAATCACTTAAGAAACAGTAATCCCATTTTAATAATTCAGCTAAAATTATTCCATAAATCTAAAACTCTAAAAATTACTAATAAAATAATAAAATTTTTATGGGTAGAGTATAAAAAAAGTGCTAATAATGAAAATATATGTTCTATCAATGAAATTTTTGTAAGAATATATTTTTTTGAAAATATTATTTAGTTAGTATGACCATAATACACATTGGATATGAATTCAATCTATTCGGATATGATCTGTATACTTCAAACTAAAATGTTCTATGATTTCATGATATTTTGAGATCACATTCATGGTTTCTAACCATTCTATGAATATTTATGAATTTTAAAATAGCATAAATATAATCTTCGTAATGCCATGAAAACCTAAACTTGGATTTATGTGTCGTGAGTCCCATATTTTAAAATTATATATATTGTACTTTTACTATGATTAATGAAAATTTGTTTTGTTTTCGTGATTTGGACCCTATATTATAAATTTCCAATTATCAATTTAGGGAAAGTTTCTAATATTTAATGTCTATACACATTCATTTTATTGGTTTTGACCCCCTAATGAACATTTGAGAGGAAATTAAATTATATTCAAATTTATTATTGAGTCGTTTAAGGCACACAACACAATAGACTACTATATGGATTAATTTTACCAATCATAATTATATCTATGATCCTTTTCCTCTAATTTTAGTTTAATATGGGGATGAATACAATTTTTTTACTTTTATATACATGTTTCAATATTTCAAAACAAAAAAAAAACTATTCTTTTATAGGTCTCGAGAAATCCAAAAAATGGGATGATGTTATGTCTCTTAGTATATTTAGAAAATCAATTAAATTTTTGTATTGTATTACTTAATGGTAATTTATGTAAATTTTATTTATATTAACCCCCAGATGCATTTTATAAATAAAGTGATATCATTATTAATTGTTTATTTAACCATTTAAAGGATTCCAAAAAAAATTGTGTTCCTTCTAATAAAAATTTGAAAAAAATTCATAAAATGATTTTAGTATTATATTATATAACAATTGGTCATTATCTAGTTTTTTACTATTACAATGAAATTTTAGTGTTTTAAAACACTAAAAATGTATCTTTGATTAACCCAAAAAATTGATAACTATAATGATGTTAAATCTATTATTACAATAAAAAATTCAATCATTCATAATTTTAATATGATTTTACTATAACTCGATGATTTTTTCATTATTTTGATTACCTTGGAACATGATTATAATGAAATTGATTTTTTAAAAACCAAGTAATTCAGTCATCCAAAGAGCACTACTGATCCAGTTTATATGAAAACTTTTCATATGTAAAATAATAAATATATATTTATATATGTATATTCAATGATTTATCCTTAATACGAGGAAATTTTATATATTTTTTGAATCTTAATAGAACATTTTAGAGTTTGTAAAGATTAAAAATTATTTTTACATTATCCCATGAAAAACAAAAAATGATTTGATGTCAAATTAGTTTCCATATTTGAAAAAATAATCGAAGGAATTCTTCATTGGATATCACAAAAATTTGAAATAATTTCCAATTTTTCATCCCATGGTACATGCTTTTAAAGATATTAATTTATTTAAAAACTACTTATTCACTCATCCAAAGAAAATCACACATTATATTGATATGATGACTGTTTAGATATTTTATAAATAATTTGAAGACTATTTTGATATTTCTTCATCATAAGAAGAGGGATTTTTAATGGATTTGACCACTAGACACTTGTTTTGAGTTATTAAATACAAGAAATCAATTTTTAGCCATGATGAGGAAACTGTAACTCAAATTGACATTGAGTATGTTAATTCATTTTTAGAATTTATGTATGGTTTTTTACTACTATTTCATGGAAATATGAGTTTGTTTTCATGGTTTTGTCACCACAATTCATGTTTTTAAAGACATATATTTCTATAAACATATTAGCTAATAATTATGAGAATGTAAAACCACAAATTAATGAGATGTTTATACAAACAATTCATATATAATTCAATGAAAAATTTCCATTGATATCATAATAGTCAATGGATTTTTGAGTTTTTTTACCATTTAAAAAATGATTTATACTTATAATACACAAAAAATTAAATTCTTTATTATCATAAGAAAAACACCCCCGGGTTGACATGATGTGTGTTTTATGGCTATAAAAATAGATCTATAGCTGTTTTACAATAATTTAAATGAAAAAATATATTATTTGATAGGACATGACCAAATGATGCACATTGTTTTCAAATTTTATATATTTTAATGGTACTTATTCATTCATTCATAGCACATAAAATTTTAGACTGATGTTTCATTTGGTTCATCATTTCAGTAATAATTCAAACACCATTGTCTATGATTTTAGGGGAATTCATGTTATTTGGATTGGTTTTTATTTCTACAAAAATGTTTTATTGTTTTAAACACTATAATTTTGTTTTCATTTATACCAAGAAAACAAAAATTCATATAAATGTTTCATCCACTCCTAATTTATAAAAATAAATCATCGATCAACATCATGTTATATAATGTAAATCCAAGTTCATTTTATTATGTTTCAAGAAATAACATATTTTATAAAAGACATAAATATTTATAAAACTAATTATACAGTCATTACATGCTCAATAAAAATTATATTTTTGTATCCACTATACATAAAATTAAAAAAAATATCATTTTCTTGTGATTTAATGAAAAATTCATGATCATTTGATAGGTATTCTATGTGAATTTTTTTGAAATATTGTAAATGAGTTTTTTACTGGCATAGAAAATTAAAACTCAAATTTATGTCGATTTAGATCATAATTTTATAAAAATATATTTTTTCGCTATCTAATGATATGTGGGTAGTCCATTTGAATTCCTAGGATTTAACCCCTCCCTCCCCGAGTCCTGTTTTTAAACGCATTGATGTGATTGAAAATTAAAAAAGTTAGTAAATTTTTGGAAATCATATATTTGATTAAAATTAGGTATGTCTTTACATTATAAAAATAACTCAGATCTTATTTTCCAATGATTACAAGGAAAAACAATGTCATTTTCATTTTTTACCAATACATAATCTTTTAGGGTATTAAAACACTACTAATATGTTTTCATTCAACCTGAAAAAACCATAGAATGTATTTAAATTCAGTTTGATAATATATTTAAAAAAATAATGTATGGTCATTATGATGTGATTTAATAAAATTTTCAGCAGTTCTATTAGTTTTGACCCTATAATGTATTTTCTAAATGAGTTTTATATTTATAAAAACTGTATGAATTCTCATTTTGAGATAAAAACAAGATATATTGTAATTATAGATGCTAATACCTGTAAAACAGATTTTAATTTATTTATTATATATTTTCAATATAATAATTTATCATTTCCTTAGTTTGGACAGTTAAATATATGTTATAGGGTTTTCAAACACAAAAAATGTGTTTTTAAACATCCTAATAAACCCACAACACAGATTGATGTGGTGTATCTTCCAACAATTCAAAAATCAATAAGAGAATATTTTATTAGTAATTCATGATAGTTTATTACTGTTTTCTAGTATTATAAATGTTAAATTACTTTTTTATGGATTTTGATATTATTTAAAACCACATATTAAACCATTTTGACCACACTACATGACGTATAGACATGTTGTGTGATTCAGTATTTATGAAATATTAACCATTTTCATAATAAAATGAATAAATGTACCATTTAGTTTGTTTGTTAGTTTTAACCACTTCACATATATTTTTAACATATTTCATATTTTTAAAAACTTATTATTCAACCATTCTGATAACATCACCTGTCATATTTACATTATAACTATTTTAACATTCTATAAATAATTCAAAGACCTTTTTTCTATGATTCCATGGTAATATATTGTCATTTTATAGGATTGAAATATTAAACACATTTTTTAATGATTATGAAGAATGGAACCAACGAATTTTGGTCATCCAATAACAACAGTAACATATATTGACATAAAATCATCCTTTTTTTAAAATCTTTTATTTTCCTATTATTTCTTTGCAATTTTAGGTCATTTTCTTGGACGTGTCCCAATGATGCAAAATTATTAATGCTTTTAAATCATTAAAAAAGTTGACATTGTCATAGTGCGTTAAATTAACAATATATTTACCGTCCTTATATTCATACATGTCATAAAAAATAAAAAATATCTTTTATGATTTCCTATAAATTTGGGTTAGTTCTCTTGGTTTGGACAATTACATTCATGTTTTGGAGTTTAAATATGCTAAAAATTTGATTTAAAACATTCTAGGCTAGCCCCAACACACATTTGCCTATTGAATATTATAAAATTTTTAAAATTAATCATCATTAAATTTTCTATGATATCATTACAATCCATGGATTTTTTAAGCTTCTAATCCACAAAGAACATTTTCTGATACCATGATGTCGTTAAAAACTACATTTTAGTTACTCCAAACCCATCACGATCCAAATTTAACATGATATCTATTTCGAAAAAAAAATATTTTTAATATAATTTTATATTTTCTGAAATTATTTAAAGATCATATTTTCAGTTTTTATTATTAAACACATGTTTTAGATATTTAATACACTAAAAATGCATTTTTGGTCATCTCGAGAAAATTGTCGCTCAGATTGACAAAGAGAATATTTGAAAATATAAAATGTAAAAATAAAGTATTTTTACTAATATATAATGGAAAATATGAGTACATTTTCATGCTTTACTCCCCTAACACATATTTTTATAGACATTGATAGTTTTAAAAAAATTATTCGGTCATTCTGAGAACACGACATATCATGTTCATGTGAAATGTATATTCAATTTTCATGAATAATTAAAAGACTAATTTAATATGGTTTTGTAAAAATATTGGATAATATTATTTATTATTACTATTATAAGAAAATTTTAGTTTTTAATATCAATAAATATTCCATCTCAATCTTACCAAATAATCTAAAACTTATTTTGATGTGGTGTGTGTTCATAAATATAATATATAATTCTGTTCTTTTTTATTAAGATATTCTAGAGGTTAGATGTTTGTTTCACGGGTTTCACCCCACAAAACTTGTTTTCAAATAATTTGATATCCATAAAAACTAATTATTCAATCATTTCGAGAACACAACACATTATATTGGTGTTTACACTCTTAAGACTTGTAAAAATATAAAGAAATTATTTTTCTATGATTTTATATAAATAATAGGTCCATTGAATGGTTTTTACCATTTCACACATGATTTAATGTTATAAATACCTAAAAATTATTTTGTGATCATCATAGTAAAAAAGCATGCATATTAAAGGAGTCTCTTCAAATACATTAAAAATTAATAAGCACTCATTTTCATTTTGTTTCTCAGATATCCTATTCAATTTTCATTAATCCCTCTCCGCCCAGAACACACAATTTTATACTCCTATATATCATTGAAAAAAATTATTTTCTCAATCTAATCACATCACCCATTATATTTATGTATCATATATTCTGACATAAAAAACTAATTTACAAATCATTTTTTATTTCTTTCGTAAATCAGGTAATATATGAATGTTTTTTAAAGTTTTTCAAATGTTTTGGAGTTTTATAACATCTAAAATATATTTTCTATAATCACGGTAAATTGGAAACATTGATTGATGTAATATTTCATCCAATAGTTTAAAAATAAATATATTGTTTATGTACTATGATTTAACAAACATACAAGGTCATTTTCATAGTTTTGACACCTAAAACACATTTTTAAAGACATTGTTATTTTTTAAAACTACATATTAAGTTATTTGGATCACACCACACATTGACTTCAAATATATTTTTTAACATTACTTTGATTATTCAAAAACTATTTTTCTATTATTTAAAAAAAATTGTGGTCGTTCTCTATACACGGACTATTAAAAACACATTTTAGATGATTAAAAAGGTAAAAATACATTTTTGGCCATCTTGTGAAATTGAAAACATATATATATGTTGTGTTGGTCCCTATTAAATCTTAAGACTCGAATTCATTATCTATATTTAAAATATAACACCACTTCCTATTTATACCTACTAAAAGACCCACATAGGGATGCACTATCTATATCCACATTATTATACTATAAGAAACCCCTCATAATCCCCTCGACATGATTCCCCAAATCCAAAAAAATCTTAATCTGCATGCTCTAAACCCTCCATAAAATCCCCAGAATCAAGGTGAAATCCAAATATGATTCTCACATGACTCCATTATCTAAGTTCTCTAAAAACTAGTCAATAAATTCATGTAAATGATATATGAGATTCCCACATTATAAACAAGTATCTATAAGTCTAATTGATCTGTCATATGTCCATACATATTCAACAAGAGAAATAAATCCTCCTCAATCAATGTAACAAAATCTACTTGGGAAACCACATACTTCCAAATATGACTCAGTTTTAAAAAATCTTAAGATTCTTTCCAAAGAACCCCTCCTTGTAACGCTACTTGACAATGAGTTAGAGTACTTTCCATTGAAATGGGAACCAAAAATTACTCTAGAAATTGTTTGACATTGTATCCCATTACTCCATAAAGGAAAATTTAATCCTTAGGCTGTTGAAGTATAGAAAAAAATTTATTCCTTAAATCCTTCCACATTCTAATCACAATTCCTTATTATGAATCTTGTGTCCTGTATTTTTTAAAAACATCAAAATTATTATTGTTTGTTTTACTAATTAATTAAAACACCAACACTAGAATAAAATTTTACACCATACCAAAATAAAATTCACCCATAATTAAAATTTCTATCTCATCGATAATGATAATCCCCAATCCATGTAACTATCAAAACACTCATTCCCTTTAAAAGTATAATGATCCCATCACGTAAATATTCACATCCATCAATTAAAAAAACAACCAAACAACACTTCACACCCCATATATATATATATATATCAATATATTAATACAATTATAAGAATCTATCCTTATCTATCAGATGATCAAAAATAAATTTTAGTTAATCCCATTTATAATCCTCATTGGGTATTTTTTTAGGAGAGGAAGTCATAGGGGAGTGAACAGAGTGATCGAGGAAAGTAACTGAGACTAATATATAATAATCCAGTCCCAAAAGCTAGTATGCGAGCCAAAAAGTATCCTTTAAATTCTTCTTGGCTAAAAAAGTGGCTAGCGAGTCTTTCCCAGTCACTCGGCGGAGTAAATTGATGTGTTATAAGAAGGCCTATTTGGTTAATTTACTGGGTATCCCCTTATACCACTCAATATAATTTTAACATCAATTGGATGAAAAATCCACCCATTTAGGAAACCTTCCTTATACCCATCTCAAATGGTGTTACTCCATTATTCAATATCATTTTAAATTTTATTTAGTGACATTAATTACTTGAGGTTCTTATACAACTACACTTACTTTTATTCTTGTTTTCTCACATCATTAAGAGATGTCCCACCATTTTAATTTAATATTCCCTATTTTTTGAGGTTTCATTTTTTTCCAGAGTCCATATATTCAAATCTAGAATGAAGGCTCATATCAAATAGTTATACACTTATAGACATTAGGTAGTAAATGACTATGTTCCTACCATATTCAATCTTACATTAACATAGTTCTTATGTTCAGTGACTTTTTTTTATTACATTCATGACCTCATTTTCAGATTAAACATTTTATTTATGATATTAACATTCCACTTACTCCACTAAATTGATAAAGGCTAATGGTAATGTGAATCTATGGTAATTACATGATTCTAATAATGTAAAAATGAAAAATTTCTAAAAACCATAATGGTTGTTATTTGATTTAGAGTTGTACTTGGAAATGATCTAAGGCTAAAAGTGTGTAAAAATGTTTTAATATTGTAATTTGGTGAAATATATATTAAGAACTATTTAGAGATGTATTGTTTTTATATAGAATGTTAACAAGTGAATTGTAATTGATTGATTGTGTCCTGAAATATAAAAACACACATCAAAGTGTGGTCTGTGATATCTACAAAAACAACCATTATAGGATGGTCCTTGAAAAATATGAAAACAACCATTATTTGTAATCTTGATTAAAAATGAAACACATAAATATATGGTCCCAGAAAACTATGAAAACACCCATTCCTAGGTGTTTCGTGATGACTATGAAAAAACCAACTCATAGGTGGTCTATGATAACTATGAAATGACCCATTTTTTTGATCTATGAAATCTAATAGAAATAACATTATTGGTGGTTGTGTTAATCGTTGGATAATTTTATTGGAGTATTTATTTTGACATGTTCATATACAATAAAAAATTGTCTAAGTAGTTATGTATGAGCTCGAGTGTCATTGTGGAGCCTGAATTTACATTTTACTGTCATTTATTTTTTCAGTATATTAAATTTTTAATTTTATAAGCACCACAAGAACATTTACTTTAGACTAGACTTATTTACTGACACAATTGGTGGTGGCATACTTATTTGTTCTTAGATGATACTATGTCCACTGATTGGTACTTGAGAAGACATTATGATTGATGTCCAAGATAAGAATATTTTCCCTTTGAAAAAGTTTTAATTGCTCAGAAATCTTTGAGATGAGTAATATGAGTTGGATAGATCATTGACCACTTATGGTGAGTTATGGATTTTGGGTAGTTTTCCTTTTTAAAATTTTTGTTAAATGTTGGTTATGTGGGTTATGTACTTTTTTCACCAAATTGTATTTTGTACCATCATGGATGTTTCATTTTTTAATTTAGTATTTGTTAAATTCCTTGATGTTTATCATGGAAGTTATATATTGTATGAAATTTCCTTTATTTTTCATCATTTTACAAAATTATTAGGGGTCATAGTCAAACCATGTTATTCTCACAAACCTGCACTACTATTTAGCATGCTCAGGCACACAAGGAGGAATGTTTATGGTTATTTAGTGCCTCTATTTTGAGGAACTAATTTAGTGAATTTTAGTTTGGGATGATAAAAAATGACATCTTGTGATGAATTTTATTTTTCCATAACATTTTATAAATGAAAATAAGATAATATGTAAATTTAAGGGTGTGGAAATGAGCTCAAGATTGTAAGTAGCTAACTCGTGTATGGGAGAAAACCCAAGCTCCATGGGGTGGGACTATTTATTCATGTAATTTATTGTTCCAGTATTATTTTATTTCCTCCTTAGGTGAAACCCATCACATTGAATATGATTTTTCAAATTTTTACTCTTGGTTGGTAAGGTAATATGGTTTGTGAATTCTTGAATCATTTGGGACACATAGGATTTAACTATCATTCATCTATTGCATGGAATAAATATATATATATGTGTATATATGTATATGTATTTTTGTGTGTGTGTGTCTCAACCTATGGATAATTTCTAGGGATTATTATTTAATGTAAATTAATGGTTTATATAGTTTTTTCCTTACATGCTTAAGGGGGAATATGACAAGACCCAATACTTCTAGTTCTCCTTGTAAAACATGTAATATAATTAAATTTTTAGATGATGGTTTTGGGTAAAAATTGTAATATATGGGAAAATTTATTTTTTTCACTCATCACTTCTAAATTAAACCTTGTCTAACTGAAAAGAGTGAAATTAAGGCCTTGAATGTTATGTATTGGATGATATTTATGTATTCTAAAATTCTATACATTGATATGTAATTGAATTATAAATTTTTTAATCCAATTCAATGCGGTAATATGCGATCAATGGTTTCATAAATGGCTTTACAGAGTGTCTGGTTTTTCATCTATTAATATTTATTTGACAGTTAAAAGTTTCCCTTTGTTTTTTTAGATGTTCATTTTAGACATGATGTGAAATTCCACCACTAAGAGAAAGGGTCCTACACAATGAGAATGGGGGTGAGAATGTACAACCACTAGGTGATATAGAATATCCTATTGTGAGAGTATTAGCAATGGATTATTTACTTCAAGAGAGACTTTTTCATGTTGTTTAGATAATTTGTATGGGGATAAATCATACCAAAACATCCATATCTGTTCTTTTTCATGAGATTCGATAGTAACACCCACATTTATTCACAGGTGAGGGTGGTATATAGGTGTCTAGGATGTGAATGTAATCTATATATAATATTATTTAATATTTATATACCCCTAGGATAATAAAGGGAGGCTTGGAATACATATATATTGTGAGGGGAATCTTTACAGTGGTGTGATGTTCTTGTCCAAATAGACTAGAACATTATCTTCACTTGGATGGTCTTTTAGACCAACATCTTCAACCAATTATTTCCTAATTAAATTATAGTTAAAAATAACAAGAATTTTATGGGAATAACCTAAGAAATACATATTTTTTTACTATTCCTATAGTATTAATTTTTTTTCAATTTTACCCTACCTTCTCTAGTGATTTGAATGATATGGCCAATGATTTTGAAGATAGAATTCATTAAGATATCATTTTGCAGTTAAATTTGTTCTTCCTTTCCCATTTTTCATATATTGTGAACAATAAAATAAAAAATTTAACATAAAAATATATATATTTTTGGGAAATATTCTTGAGTTGGTGGATGTGGCGTTTCTTCATTATATAACCTGTAACATAAGGTAACCACTCAAAATTGATGGTTGTAGTATATGACATAGAGTGATATCTCTTACATGCCATCGAGGAGGAGTGTTGATGTGTATTTTTATCATATTGGATGTCTAGGGCATAAGAATACATAGTTTATCTATCCTAATTAATATTTTTATTTCATTGGAAAAGTGGGGAACGCGTTCAATTTTTCTATAGAGGAGTAGCAAATTCCCAATGATTGTTGTTTGAGACTAGTTCAGGGTTTAGGGGAGGGAACTATTGTACCTAAATAGAATAGTTGTAAGTAATTCACATTATATTCATTTCATTGTCGTATAATATTATCCTAGGGATATTTTTATTATATAATGTATGGGGATGTGACTTAGGGGAGTTACATTTGTGTGTCAGTCTACTGTGTAGGCCGATTTCATGTCGTTGAGCCTATAAGGAATGATCAAGATATGGGGTCATCTACTATTCGAGGTATGTCCTTCGTAGATTCAACTATTTCATATTCATTATTTGAAAAAGGGGATTAACATTCTTAATTTTTATCATTTTTATTTGGAGGCTTCTACCCAGTTATGGATTATAATTATGGACTTCTATCAATTGACACAATCTTTGGTACAAAATCATAGGAAATATTCAATTGTTTTTATTTTTCCTTATATATTGGAATGTTTTTGATTCTTATGTGATTTCATTATTTTGGATATGGGTGGTTTCGATATAATTCATTTTATAGGCTATCAATATGGTTTTGGGGCCTATAACAATTCATCCATCCCATTGGTATTGGATTTTTTCTCAGTAATATCTCCATCATTGAAACTATATAGACACTATTGAACAAGTAAGGGATCATATATTAATAGAATTATTGAAACATCCTATGTAATTATTGAATAATAAATTTTATATTTAGTAGTATTTATTAATTATATATAATTTAAAATAGAAAATATTTTCAGCAATATATATAATAAATAATGATATATGGTTAAAAACATTGTTTTTCTAAAAGAACAATTTTTCTACCTTTTCATAAAGAGCCCATTTTAAACATACAATTGTAAAATTTTAAAATATATTTTTGCAATAAAAAATGTTCTTATTTTTATGAGGGAAATAAAAATTATATTTGGTATAATTTTTAGTTTTTTTATAATAAAATTATTATCTACATGAATAGTAATAAATATTGAGTTTTAAATAACAATTTATTTTTCATATAATTTATTTCTATTGATAGAAGAAAAAATTAAAATGATTTTAAGTATATTTAGATAATTTATTATCATTTCATATAATTTTTGTAATTTTTATTATTTTCAAATTGAAGGTAGACATAAAAACATTGGAATCATTTGTATGTTCAACTTAAAAAACACTCTTTTATGTTTTATCAATGAAATTAATTTTAAATATAATTTTACGAATTAAGTAAATTGAGTAGGGTAAAATGTATTAATTATATGTTATCAAATAGTAGAAATTATTTTTTCAGGTCATTTAAATCTTCTAGATATAACAAAATTACCATGGTAAAAGAATTATTTACTGTTTTAAAATTAAATTTTTTCAAGGGTTAAAATTTAAAGTTAAAAGCGTTACATACATAAAAAATATATAATTTAAACAGTGGTTGAGGTGTTTTACTAACATAACCTGCCTATTTAGCCATAATTACAAGAAAAATCATGTAATTTAAAACACCTTATACATGGTTCTCTTTTAATATAAAATAATCAATAAATATATCACTTGAACCCACCTCTCCACAAGTATAAATAACAACCCTCACCTCCACATTTGATCCCAAAATTGATATTATCTCCTCAAATATCTATTGAAACCAATCCTCCTAACCCTAACCACGTGCAAGTGATGTTTTTATCACCATAATACCAAATCCATGGTCCACAAGGGTATTTCATAGAGGGGATATTAAAGAGGTAATCTTTTCATCCTACCTTTCTTAATTTATTTTATTTTTATAATTTATCCTAACCTAATTCATCCATCAATTCATAATACCTAAAAAATCATTTAGATACTGGATTTTTAATTTTTTAATGAAATATCTCATATCCCTTTAATTTCTCACTTACTCTAATTCAATAAAATGTTATTTTTGTCCATGTTATGCTAGTTAATCACCTCCATGAATTATGTTTTTGTTATTTTTCCATTAACGCCTTCATGGATTGTCATGAAACAACTTTTATGGTACAAAATTATTATATTATGTATATTATAACATATTTAATATTCTTTAAATGTTATTCTAAACATACATCTATGATTTCCATATTGTGGCTATACAATAACTTTATTTCGGTACGTCTGGAATACAGCCTCCTCAAAATGATGTGATTCATCCACACATCAAATAGAATGTATTAATGATTTTTTAGTAAAAATATATGATATAAGTTACATATAAATGATACTATAATGATTTTATATATTTATAATTATTTAAATACATTTCATTTATTGTTTTTTATTTCAATACGATATGAAAAACAAAAATAACCTTAATGCGTACGTATTTCCTACAATATGCATGAATGGTGTTTCTAGTTTATCATAGAATATTTTTATAAATAATAATATAATTAATATATAATATAATTATTTCATGTTTTATATTCTATATTTTATGTACTTATAACCACATGCACTATTTACATCATACTAAGTTCATTTTCAACTCAAGAAACGAATATCAACAAAATGACCAATATGAACATAAAAAATTGTTTAATTGATATAATCAGTTATTAAGGGATATAAAAGGAATAATAAAGATGAATATAGTTTTAAATGAAGTATAAATGGACCAAAATTTATTTATTAAAAAATATAATGACCACACATGAGGAATCAAACTTGAGGTAAGGGACTACGTGACAATCTTCTTTCATTAAAGAATTTCATGATAAAAAACACCTTTATTCATTTATTATGTTTATATACAAGAAATATGATATTTAGAATCCATATTTTATCTATGCTAATTTAAATAATTGTTTATGTAAATTTATTAATTCATGGAGATAAAAATTTAAATGTTCAAAGTGATATGGGACACCTTCAGCGTCTAAATATTTATTTATTAAAACATTCCTTCATGATATTAATTATCATATTTATTTATATGTGTATAAAATTATTATACATAATAGTTCATTTAAATATTTTAATGTTTTAAAATAGAATATTTTTAAATTAAGAGCTTTACATTCGTTACAAAAATATAAAAGGATTGTTTTTTAACATATTCGGTGACTATGATTTCTATTTTTCTATAATTTTTATTTTTATTTTTTCTTTTTAAAAAGTCATAATTTTTTCTAATGGAAATCAAATATCTTTTCCCATTTTATGGTTTTTGGTATTGAAAATGTTTTTTATGGAGAATTTAAATATTAAATATCTTGAAATGATTTCTTGGGATTAAAAATGTAATTTTATGAGTGAATTGCTGATAATTTAAATCTTATAATTGTTAGGATTATATAATAGTACATTGACACTTGACAGTTGTTTATGTGATAATAAATTGATTGTTGGTTATAAGATAATCAAAATATGGTTGGTTCTCATATAAACAGCGAATGGGTGGTTACGTTATAACATCTAATGCATTGGGTATGGAAGTCGGCCGTATGAATAATCCATCTTTAAGAGTGATTTGTGTGGACGTCTACTGTATGGTTATTCCAATTATTTATTATTATCATTAAATTTACCTATATAAGTTATATGTTCTTTTTATGGGATTTATGTTATGTTTTTTGTTACAAAAAGCATATGATATTAGTGTATATTCAGTGAATAATATTTAATACTTCATTAAGGTGAATAATATTAATTTATGATAAGTATTCATGGTTTACATTTTTTTAAAGGATAAAAGTTTCCCTTACTCATATTTTTATGATCATCCATTGTTTTAAAAAAATCACTATATTTAATGAAGGATAGAGACAAGGATGGAATCCATAGAATATATATGATGTTTAAACATAATAAAAAACCATGTTTATTTTTAAATTTATTTTATTGAAAATGTTATTGAGTATTGGGGTCTATATTATAATATTTAAGTTTTAGGTATGAGTTATGACATAACCATCTTAATCTCTAATCCTCAAAAGACCCACAATGTTAATTCTTGACATAACCCTAGATTATGTAATGATTAAGGTTGGGGACTAATTGTTGTTTTTACGGATCGTTAAAGGTAACATTATAGGTTGGAGTAAAATTAATAACATTCCTTTAGAATATATTACATAATTGTAAAATTTAAAATATATGACATTCTTAAATTACCATATTAAGTCATTTATGATATTTCTATGAAAAAAAAATTTCTATAGAGGAAACTATGTAGTTGTGATGTGAAGGAATGTAAAAAAAAGAAACCTTCAAAATCAGTATACTGATATAGTGGAATTAGAACATAATCATTTTTTTCCATGATGGATTAGTTAAATTAGGTGATAAATGGTGGTGGTTTCTAGGCGTGGTATTAACTACATCAACTATAGTGGAATACGTCAGTAGTGGAGAATTTCATGAGGCATTTTCCCCCATCAATCAGAGGATTATCTGACCTTGTGGAAGATTAATAGTGGACAGAAGAACTATAATATATTTTTGAAGTAATGGGGTATTCAGAAAATCATATGGTAGGCCTTTTTGTTAACTTTTGGAAGGTGAAACTTCTCGATGTTGTTCAATGGTGAAAAATAATAGTGGAACAATAGATATTGATTCAATGGAATGGGATAAATTTAAAAATATCTTCTAAGAGAAATATTTTTCTAAGAATATTCAATGTCGGATCGATAAGAAATTCATAGAATTAATGAATAATTAAGAAGATTACATGGATTCATATGAAGAAAATTTCATATGTTTGTTAGGGTAAATACCAAATTTTATCTTGGATATTGATAGTAATATTAATTGATTTTAAATAGGAATGAAGCCATAATATTGAAGGGAATTAGCTTCTCATGATTTCAAATGCTATTAGAATATTGTTGGATTTAATGAGAAGTCCAAAATGAATTTTTATATTGATCATGTGTTCCATGAGATTAAGTGAATTAATAAATACTATTTTATGAAAATGGGAAAGAATTCATCAAATAATTTTTGAAATAAGAATCCAGTTTTTCATCTTATGAGAACTGTTCTAATACGAATCTTATAGAATATCTCTCAAAATTAGGGAAGTGCTTCTGATTTGGTGATACTGGTAAAATTTTATGTGACTACAAAAGAGAAAATCATTAATGTAATGAAATGCTTGTGGTATGATGTGGTAGTTCCAATCAGTTAGGGAATTATGCTAATGTGTGTCCAAGGTTAGGGACTCATGGTGGATAACATCATGATCAAAAAAAAGAAGGGCATGTAAAAATCATTTTATACTACAAAGGTTGATGTGGGACCGTAAAATGGAGTGGTGAAAGGTATTTTAAGGTTTTTTTCATAATATTATAATACTCCATTTGACTTAGGATCATCAAATTCATTTATTTTGGAGAGTTGTGCAAGTAAATTTAAAATATCACCTCATGAGTGTGATATAAAACATGTGGTAAAAATTATGGGTGGAAGTGTTGACACAAAAAATATTTGTAGGTGTAGTTGCCCAGATTTTTCCATGTAATTTTTTAATATTATATGGGAATTAATTCGAGACCAGGCTCTAATATAACGTGCATTTCCAAGGCCCGGTGATCTCAGAACAAATGAATGAATTTAATTAAATTACGTGCCGATGTGGTTTTCCCGAAAAAGTTGAATAACTCCTAAACTAGACTGCAGATCAGAAATCTGAAGGCACCGTTGCCTTCAAAGTATAGATTTTACCTTAGGCAAGGCCTAACATCGGCCAGCGCAGGTCAGTGGTGAAATCCAGTTCTTGGGACGTAAGAATAATAAAATATTTAAATAAAAATATTTTATTCTACATTGAAATATCTTAAATCTGCTGCAACATATATATCTTATTATTTTTTTGATAATGGCATGCGTAGGGGTCCAGGGTTACAAACCTCATAACCCTGAAACCCTTGGCGGATCTAGTGTATCTGGAGAAGACCTCCCGACGCGACAACGACGTTCTTGACGATTTTCGCTGGCGACGACGGTGCGACGACCGGATCATCTCCAACGAATGCCGCAAATCGAGGTAGGATGTTTTTTTTTGTAATTTCCTTCCCCGTTTTTTATATCCATAACAAATGGGGACTAATCAATGAACAGATTAGCCTGCGGGTTGATCGTTCTTGCGGGACGAGTTTTTTGCGGGGAATTTGATGTTGTTTTGGTTTTCATTTAACGACGACAAACCCGGATCGTCATGAACAACGGTTGAGGTTCGTCCCTCTTGTTTGATTCTTGTATTTTTCTCCCTCGGCAACTTCGTTGTGTTCTACACGTTCTTGGAGGAAATCGATCATAGAGCATTCATTTGTTAGTGCAACGATCCGAGATTTTAAATCCAACCCCGGAGCGATGTCATGGAAGTGCGATGACGGTTTCGGCAGGCAATTTGGAGCAGATCGGGAGATATGATTGTTCGGGCGTTTTTATTCCGATGGATCGTTCAGGGTTCATGGCCCCATTTAAGAGCCGAGAATACCCATTATGGTATTCTTATGATGAAACGAACCAATCCCAGGATTATCGGGATGAATGGACGAGAAACAGAGCATCCATAGGTTCAGCCATGGCGTATGGAGTAAGATGACGCTTTTGTAAAAATCCCAACCACACGCCATGTAATATGGGATACATGACATGTGTTCGTCGGCAGACCACCTGGTGTGTACTCCTGCAGTACACGGACATGGGTTGGGTACACGTCCAAGGAAACGGCGTGTATACCCTTCACCGGCCAGACCCGGCAAGATACATGGGATACCCCGTGTACTGGAACACGGGCAGGCGACATGGACACGGGTTGGAAACACGACCAAGGACACGGCGTGTATACCCAACCCTGGCCAGACCTAGCTCGATACATGGGATACCCCGTGTACTGGTACATGGGCAGGCAACACGGACATAGACTGTGATAGTGTACAGGAACACGACCAGCGTTCATAGAGCGAGCCCCAGGTGCTCAGACACAGCGTGTGACTCTTCAACACGACAGGTTGTTGCTTTCTATCCGACAAGACAAATGACATGAGCCATTTACAAGGGTAGTACCCAAATTCAAGGAACATGGCGTGTGATTCTTCTACATGCCATGACTTTTAGTTTTACACATCCTGGATGGATGACATGGGCTGTTTACACGGGCAGTACCTGGGGTCAAGGAACACGGCGTGTAACCATACTACACACAGTGTAACCAATTCTTCATGGAATGATCCACTTGTCTTCTGTGACTTGGTCTAGTTTTCTTAGTGTTCATACCCTTGGTCTTTTCCCTGAAGGTTATGGTATCATTTCCATTATACAAAATTATCATCCCTACAGTAGGACTTCCTGAATATAGGTGTTGGAATCCCCTCTATGAGACTTAGAGCTGGATCCTCTATTCATTAGTGGAACCCTAGGTAGTGTTCTTGGTATCAACGTGACCAACTTTACCCGGGAGCCGATCCTCTGCTTAGCGGATTAGCTCAGACTGAGTTGTTAGAATCACCCCAGAGCATGGTTGTGATCTTCATCTGAGGATCAAGTTCACAAAGTACTTATGTAGTGTGTTCTACTGGAACGAGTAATTCACATCTCTATCTATAAACCTAAGAGTTTGTTCTCCTTGTTGTATACTTACAGGAAATCTTTGAGATGGAACCTAGTGGTGGTATCGTGATGGTCATTCGTGTATGAGTATATCTGGATATTCTTGTTATATGTTCTGTAGCCATATACTGTTTGAAGCTAACTGTATATTTCCATTGGGGCCTTTTCCCTCGATGTATTTCCCTTATGGTTTCGGGGTGTCCTACTGGGTATTGTTATAGTCACCCCTACATGGGCATTACACACACGTGTCATGTATTGTACAGATGAGCGAGCATTTGATAGGATTCTAGGTAGACCAGGACCAGACGGTGCTCAATGAGATCAGGCATGCCGAGGTGTGTTCCTATGGCTAAAGATTGCAGTCCCAGTACCTTTCATTATAGGTTGAAATTTTTTACAGACTTTCTTTTGGTGGGCTTGTACGTTTGGCCCATGGTTTTACACTTACTGTACTTTACATTCCTGTACTACTCTGTTGGATGGAATTTTTAGTGTATGCATGCATTTCTCTTTTAATAATTTTTTTACTTTTCAGATTTGTGGGCTTGGAGATTGGTGTTCATGTGTACATGTTTTTAGGAAATGACTCCCATGATTGTAGCATGCCTACTCGGTGCTAGTCACCAGCCCTTGGCCTATTGGAGGTGGGCTTGGGGAGTTGCAGCTTTGGCCCCATGGGGACGGGTCATGACAGAGTGGTATCAGAGGTGGTCGGTTCTACCTTAACACCAAGAGTCTGTGAGTTGGTTTGAGAAACATTACTAAGTGTTTCGAGTTTGACATTCAGGTCAGGGACCCTAGTGTTGGTGGGGGAGACCTACATATCCATACACCAGGACTCTGATAACTTGCTTTTCGACATGGAACATGAGAACACTAGTTGCAGGGGAAACAATGGTACATACATCATATAGTAATGGGTTGTGGTTTTCATGTACTTCTTGAGTCAGATCTCCAAGTATACTCACTGACTGAGATACATCTTTTTTTCTCTACAAGATGCTTCTGTGATGCGAATCCACTAGGATCCAGGAGGTCGATCACGAGGATGACCCCCTCTGTGATGAATCTTCGATATAGGGACCAGATCCCCCAGTTTTACCATTAGGTGGTGTTCCAGTTATCCCACCACTTGTGGAGTAGTGCTTAGTGCCTCCTCTACCAGTGGAGGAAGAGCGCAGGCTGTAAAGACCCGTAAATTTCAAGGAAATTTTTTTCTTAATTTTCTATGGAATTTTACAAGAGCGCAGTTTCTGACGGCACCTGATTCCGAGGCCCGGTGTGCCCGGAATCATTTTCTGAAGTTTGGCTCGGGTACGTTCAGTGAACGGGCGAGCGAGTTTTTCTACACTTTTGAGCCGGTGCCCGGAATCGAATTCTGAGGGCACCAATGAAATCGCAGCACCGGTATTCGCTTAGAAACGCCTCTTCCGGAGTTGTGTTTGCTCGGGTGTGGTTTTTAATTTTCGGGCATAAAGTTATGAAATAAAATAATTTTGCGACAACTTTAATTTATTTCACTTACGCCACTTGGAAGACACTTGAAGCCACTTAAAGGCGGCTTGAACTGAGTTGAACTGGATAGGATGCTATCCAGAAATATCCTACCCCCTTGGTAGGATATTTGTGAGGTGGGGCCCGCACGAGCCCCGCCGTTTCTATCCACTAAGAAACGCACCCGTGAAAACCCGTCTTAATGAAAGTCAACTGACGAGTTTTCTAAATTCTTAACAGACCATTTAATTGGGCGTTATATTTCGTGAATTAAATGGGCTATTTCTTTCGTGAATAAAATGTGCTGTTTCTTTCGTGAATAAAATGGCCTGTTTCTTTCGTTGAATTAATTCAACGAATTAATTCAATCGTTTCTTAACCTGTTTTCGTGTGTTGGCATATTAATAAAATAAGACTAACCCAAAATCTTTTGAGAAGATTTGAGAGGATCCTTGTTTCTTCTTCTCCCTCGTGAAGAACGTGAAGAATGCGAAGAACGCAAAGAACACCAAACCCAGAAATCGACGACGTGACGCCTTGATCCGCATCGCCGACAACGTTCTTCTGCGACGTCTCTTCCTTCGCGACGGATCTTCGATCGGCTTCTTGAGGTAAGAGTCTCAGACCTTCCTTTTTATCTCCTTCGTAGTTCTTAACCAAAAACACAGATTTAATTAATTAAATTAAATCTGCTGTTTCATGGTGCGTTGAGTTCTCCGACTCAACACCGGATTCCGCGACGACGCGACGCCTCCCAGCGACGACTGTGCAGAGATCCTCCGTGGACTCCGACGACGACCGTGCAGAGATCCTCAGTGGACTGCGGCGACGACTTTGCAGAGATCCTCAGCGGACTGCGATGACTACTGCACTCAGCGATCCTACATGGATCAGTGTTACAGGTCCTACGTGGGCCCAGTCCTGTGTGGGCCCGATCCTGTACGGATCTGATTTTGTGTGGGTCAACACTCAGTGGTTCTGTGTGAGCCAACTCCTACAGGTCTTGCGTGGGCCCGATTCTGTGTGGGTCTGATCCTGTGTGGGTCACTGTAGAGATTAGTTACCTACCGATCCTTCGTGGGTCCGACGACTTATATGGATCAGAGATCATCTTTTCGTCATCCGAAGAAGTATACCTGTGTGAGCTGAATCTTGTGTTTCTCTCCTTTGTGGATTGTGTTGAGCTATCCTGTGTGGATTTACTGTTTACTCTCCTTTGTGGATTGTGTTGTTCTATCCTGCGTGGGTATGCGTTTTGCTTTCCTCTGTGGACTGGGTTGTGCTAGGGCTCGGACGTTGGAGCCGATCGGGGAATTGATGACTTAGGTATATGTATGGGCATATACCTAAGCTGTGTCAGATGTTACTTCGTGATTGTATCTATCCTTCGTGGATTATCCTTTGTGGATTTCGGGAGACCTTCGGGGGGTCTCGGGGTCCCTACTGAGTATCTTATACTCACCCCTGCACAGGCTATGCCCGCACTTCGTGGTGTTGGTTGCAGACGACGGACAGCGCTGATCGTGGAGGAGGCGTGCGGAGCAGGACAGTACCTAGAGGTGGACCACTGGGCGGGACGTACTCGGAGCGGTTAGGTGGACCCGAGGAGCAGTGGAGGCTATCTGTACCCACCCTTCAGGTGGGACTTCCAGAGGACGGCTCGACGCTGCAGTTTTTCCTTTCAGTTGTTGTTTTTCCTTTCATTTGTACTTTACAGTTGGGCTTGTATTTCCGGCCCCTTTTACTTTCAGCACAGCTTTTACACTTTTTACATAGTGTTTACATTTCCGCTTGCTTACTCTGTGGTGCTTGTTTACTTTTCAAAGGCAATGCCTTCCCTTTTTGTTGAGATTTACGCCTTGGTGCTAGTCGCCAGCCCCTGGCCTATGGAAGGCGGGCTTGGGGTAGTCACGGCACAGGCCCCGAGGACGGGTCGTGACAAATTGGTATCAGAAGGGCTCGCTCTAGCACTCCTGCCTGGGTTGGGATGCTGAGGGAGATCAGCGATGGCATGATCTCTTGTCTCAATCCCTTCTCGAAGGTCCGGGCCCGAAAGAAGGGGACTCGTACCATGTCTGTCGAGTAGCGAGATAGGTCGGTGAACCTCGCCGCGTACTGGGCGACCGTCAAGCTGCCCTGCCGCAGCTGAAGAAGCTCCTGGATGCGCACCGCACGGACGGTGGCCGAGACGAACTCTTTGCGGAAGAGGCTCTCGAAGTCCGTCCATATGAGTGTGGCCTCATCGTGTACCTGGAGTATCAGGCTCCACCATCGTCCGGCTGCTGCGTGCAGTAGGCTCACCGCGAGGATCACCATGAGGTCTGCTGGTGTCCTCACTAGCCTGAAAACTCGGATGACCGCCTCCAGCTAGTCCTCGGCTGCCTGGGGGTCCGACTCCCCATGGAACCTGGGTGGTCGCTGGCACTGGAACTCGTGCAGAGCTCCGAGGCGTCGTGTGTCGTCAGCTGCCAGTGCTGGAAGCATCGGGGGATCGGCGTGTAAAGGTATCGCCGGTGCCTCTGCTGTCAACAGGCCCTGTACCGAGGCCTCGTCGCTCGGCGGGCTGTCGTCGCGCACTACTCTAGGAACCCTAGCTGGCTGCTGTCGTCGTGCCATCCTGAAAAGGAAACAAGTGCACCATGGTCAGAATAGTATACCTGGTGTGCTGACACAAATAATCATAAAGAAAACTTGAAACACACATGCAATCAATGTTTTCGTGCATTAAGTCGGAAATCAGAAGTCAGGGTCCTTGTGTATGTATACGTCGGCCGTCGCACCAACACTGGACTCCCAAGAATGATAACCACACTCAATACGCTAAACACTATTGCTTCACATAGAATAAAGATCAGAGTCTGCGGTAGAACCGACCACCTCTGATACCAATTACGGGAATATAAAAAGAAAAGGGGTAATTCCCAAAATAAATCCCTACCTCTTCGATCGTCGCGCACGAGCGTTCTTCGCGGAAAATCTCGTCGCAGAAGAGAGGGATCGTCACGTCGTCGCGGGGAGGCGTCGCATCGTCGCGGAATCCGGTGTTGAGTCGGCGAACTCAACGCACCATGAAACAACAGATTTAATTTAATTAATTAAATCCGTGTGTTTGGTTAAGAACCATGAAGGAGATAAAAAGGAAGGTCTGAGACTCTTACCTCAAGAAGCTGATCGAAGATCCGTCGCGGAGGAAGAGACGTCGCAGAAGAACGTTTTCGGCGATGCGGATCAAGGCGTCGCGTCGTCGATTTCCGGGTTCAGCGTTCTTCACGTTCTTCGCGTTCTTCACGTTCTTCGCGAGGGAGAAGAAGAAACAAGGATCCTCTCAAATCTTCTCAAAAGATTTTTGGTTGGTCTTATTTTATTAATATGCCAACACACGAAAACAGGTTAAGAAACGATTGAATTAATTCGTTGAATTAATTCAACGAAAGAAACAGGCCATTTAATTCACGAAAGAAACAGCCCATTTAATTCACGAAAGAAACAGCCCATTTAATTCATGAAATAAACCGCCCAATTAAATGGTCTGTTAAGAATTTAGAAAATGCGTCAGTTGACTTTCATTAAGACGGGTTTTCACGGGTGCGTTTCGTAGCGGAAAGAAACGGCGGGGCTCGTGCGGGCCCCACCTCACAAATATCCTACCAAGGGGGTAGGATATTTCTGGATAGCATCCTATCCAGTTCAACTCAGTTCAAGCCGCCTTTAAGTGGCTTCAAGTGGCTTCCAAGTGGCGTAAGTGAAATAAAATAAAGTTGGCGCAAAATTATTTTATTTCTTAACTTTAAGCCCGAAAATTAAAAACCACACCCGAGCAAACGCAACTCCGGAAGAGGCGTTTCTAAGCGAATATTGGCGCTGCGATTTCATTGGTGCCCTCAGAATTTGATTCTGGGCACCGGTTCAAAAGTTTAGAAAAACTCGCTCGCCCGTTCACTGAACGTACCTGAGCCAAACTTCGGAAAATGATTCCGGGCACACCGGGCCTCGGAATCAGGTGCCGTCAGAAACTACGCTCTTGTAAAATTCCAAGGAAAATTAAGAAAAAAAATTCCCTTGAAATTTACGGGTCTTTACAATACTCCAACCTCAGGACTTTACGTCCCCGTAAAGATACATCATAAACTAGGGAAACAAATGTGGGTACTGAGCACGCATCTGAGCCTCCCGCTCCCAAGTGCTCTCCTGGATGTTCCCGTGCTGCCATCTGATGCGCACAAGAGGAATCGATCGCCCACGTAGGACCCGCTCCTGTCGATCCTCTATCTCCACTGGGACCTCCGCAAAAGTCACCCCATCATCCACGTCTAGCTCCCCATAGTCAATGATTTGCGTCGGGTCGTGCACGTATCTCCTCAGCTGGGATACGTGGAAGACGTCGTGCACCCGGTGCAACTGAGGTGGCAGAGCCAGGCGATAAGCCACCTCGCCAATCTTGCTGAGGACCTGAAAAGGCCCGATGAAGCGGGGAGACAACTTGCCGCCCCGGCCAAATCTCCGCAACCCACGTCGAGGTGAGACACACAAGAAGACGTGGTCACCATCCTCGAACTCTAGTGGCCTCCGCCTCCTGTCAGCATATGACTTCTGCCGGCTCTGTGCTATCCTCATCCGCTCCTGGATGACCTGGACCTTCTCTGTCGTGGCCCGGACCATCTATGGTCCCACAAGTGCTGACTCCCCAGGGTCTGTCCAGCACAAAGGGGATCTGCAAGGCCTGTCGTACAACGCCTCGTAGGGTGCCATCCCGATGGTGGAGTGGTAGCTATTGTTGTACGCAAACTCTACCAAGGGTAGGTGGTCCTCCCAGCTGCGACCAAAGTCGAGGACACATGCACGGAGCATGTCCTCGAGAGTCTGAATAGTTCACTCCGTCTGACCATCCGTCTGAGGGTGAAAGGTGGTGCTCATACGTAGTCGCGTCCCGAACACCTCCTGCAACCCCTTCCAAAGCCGGGAAGTAAAACGAGCGTCCCGATCAGAGACGATAGTCGATGGCACACCGTGAAGTCGTACAATCTCCCGAAGGTCTCCCGAAATCCACAAAGGATAAGCCACGAAGGAGAGATACAATCACGAAGTAACATCTAACACGGCTTAGGTATATGCCCATACATATACCTAAGTCATCAATTCCCCGATCGGCTCCAAAGTCCGAGCCCTAGCACTACCCATTCCACAGAGGAAAGAAAAACGCATACCCACGCAGGATAGAACAAAACAATCCACAAAGGGGAGTAAACAGTAAATCCACACAGGATAGCTCAACACAATCAACAAAGGAGAGAAACACAAGATTCAGCTCACACAGGTATACTTCTTCAGATGACGAAAAGATGATCTCTGATCCATATAAGTCGTCGGACCCACGAAGGATCGATAGGTAACTAATCTCTGCACAGTCGTCGCTGCAGTCCACTGAGGATCTCTGCACGGTCGTCGCTGTCGAAGTAGCAATCGCAGCCAGCCTAGGGTTCCCGCACACAGCAAGCTCGTTCGGGAGGGTCCGCTCCACGAGCCGAGAGGCTGATACATCAACTGACACAAAGTCCGAAGTTGATGTATCCAAAAGTTCCGTATCGACAACATGAATTCAATGTCGCAGACGGCGCGTCAATCGGACGCCCGGTCTGAGAGTTATTGGCTTTTTCGTCCCGGGGGCCCGGTTGGTTTTTAAGGCAAAACCAACCCGACCGTACTCCACCTGTGTCCAAACCTCGGGCGGAGTAATCCAAAAGATCCGTCTCATTTAGAGGAATTCAACGAACCAGACGGCGCATCAATCGGACGCCCGGTTTGATAGTTATTGGTCTTTTCGTCTCACACCCACCCTGGGAAACTTCCCAGGAGGTCATCCATCCTGATCACTGCTCTAGGCCAAGCACGCTTAACTACGGAGTTTTAACTACGTAGGCTCCCGAAAAGGAAGGTGCACCTTGAGTATAGTATACCGAAACGACCGTCTCGATCCAAGGATCGCGTTGCCGTTGACGGCGCGTCGTTCGGAGGCCCGTAGCTCAAGTTACGGGCGTTTGAACGAAAACCGTCCGACGACGGGGGGTCCGGGCCCGGGCCGACCGGGTCGACCCGACTCCCAGGGGGTCGGCCCGGGCCCGGACCCCCCATCGTCGGACGGTTTTCGTTCAAACGCCCCTAACTTGAGCTACGGGCCTCCGAACGACGCGTCGTCAACGGCAACGCGATCCTTGGATCGAGACGGTCGTTTCGGTATACTATACTCAAGGTGCACCTTCCTTTTCAGGAGCCTACGTAGTTAAAACTCCGTAGTTAATCGTGCTTGGCCTAGAGCAGTGATCAGGATGGGTGACCTCCTGGGAAGTTTCTCTGGGTGGGTGTGAGACGGAAAGGACAATAACTATCAGACTGGGCGTCCGATTGACGCGCCATCTGTTTCGTTGAATTCCTCTAAGTGAGACGGATCTTTTGGCATACTCCTCCCGAGGTTTGGACGCAGGTGGAGTACGGTTGGGTTGGTTTTGCCTTAAAAACCAACCGGGCCCCTGGGACGAAAAAGCCAATAACTCTCAGACCGGGCGTCCGATTGACGCGCCGTCTGCGACGTTGAGTTCCTGTTGTCGATACGGAACTTTTGGATACATCAACTTCGGACTTTGTGTCAGTTGATGTTTCAGCCTCTCAGCTCGTGGAGCGGACCCTCCCGAACGAGCTTGCTGTGTGCGGGAACCCTAGGCTGGCTGCGATTGCTACTTCGACAGCGACGACCGTGCAGATATCCTCAGTGGACTGCAGCGACGACTGTGCAGAGATCCTCCGTGGACTCCGACGACGACCGTGCAGAGATCCTCAGTGGACTGCGGCGACGACTGTGCAGAGATCCTCAGCGGACTGCGACGACTACTACACTTAGCGATCCGACGTGGATCAGTGCTACAGGTCCTGCGTGGGCCCGGTCATGTGTGGGCCCGATCCTGTACGGATCTGATCCTGTGTGGGTCAACACTCAGCGGTTCTGTGTGATCCAACTCCTACAGGTCCTGCGTGGGCCCGATCTTGTGTGGGTATGATCCTATGTGGGTCACTGCAGAGATTAGTTACCTATCGATCCTTCATGGGTCCGACGACTTATATGGATCAGAGATCATCTTTTTGTCATCCGAAAAAGTATACCTGTGTGAGCTGAATCTTGTGTTTCTCTCCTTTGTGGATTGTGTTGAGCTATCCTGTGTGGATTTACTGTTTACTCTCCTTTGTGGATTGTGTTGTTCTATCCTACGTGGGTATGCGTTTTGCTTTCCTGTGTGGACTGGGTTGTGCTAGGGCTCGGACGTTGGAGCCGATCAGGGAATTGATGACTTAGGTATATGTTTGGGCATATACCTAAGCCGTGTCAGATGTTACTTCGTGATGGTATCTCTCCTTCGTGGCTTATCCTTTGTGGATTTCGGGAGACCTTCGGGGGGTCTCGGGGTCCCTACTGAGTAGCTTATACTCACCCCTGCACGGGTTATGCCCGCACTTCGTGGTGTTGGTTGCAGACGACGGACATTGCTGATCGTGGAGGAGGCGTGCGGAGCAGGACAATACCTGGAGGTGGACCACTGGGCGGGACGTACTCGGAGCGGTTAGGTGGACCCGAGGAGTAGTGGAGGCTATCTGTACCCACCCTTCAGGTGGGACTTCCAGAGGACGGCTCGACGATGCAGTTTTTCCTTTCAATTGATGTTTTTCCTTTCAGTTGTACTTTCCAGTTGGGCTTGTATTTCCAGCCCCTTTTACATTCAGCACAGCTTGTACAGTTTTTACTTAGTGTTTACTTTTCCGCTTGCTTACTCTGTGGTGCTTGTTTACTTTTCAAATGCAATGCCTTCCCTTTTTGTTGGGATTTACGCCTTGGTGCTAGTCGCCAACCCATGGCCTATGGAAGGCGGTCTTGGGGTAGTCACGGCACGGGCCCCGAGGACGGGTCGTGACACAGGCTGAGCGCACTCCACGAGTTTCAGAGATAGATACCCTTTAGGTTTCGAGGTGAGCCTGACCCTCAGGTAGTAGAGTACTGGCTTGAGGCAATGGTTAGAGTCTTATGTTTGGTCAGGACACCAGCAGACTAGATGGTGATCCTGACAGCGAGCCTTCTGCAGGGCTCGGCAGGACGAAGGTGGATTTTGGTTATCCAAACCCACGACGAGGTGACTCTTGCGTCTTCGGAGTTTGAGCATCTCTTCAGAGATGAGTTTTCACCAGTTACCCTAATAGAAATACGTTTACATAAGCTTCTTCAGCTTCAGCAAAGAACCAATTCGGTGGCTGACTATTCATCATGGTTTACCGACCTCTCGCGGTACTCAATGTATATGGTCAGAGATCAGCACTTCAAAGCTCAGACTTTTGAGCAGGGCTTGAGAAAAGACATCTGATCTAGAATCGTTCCTATGAGCATTCCCACTTATGATGGGGTACTATAGCAGGCTTTGGTGGTCGAGAGCTTCTTGGAAGAGCAGAGATAGCCAACTGTTGTCAGTAGTGGGCGAGCTAGAGTAGTGACCTCGGTAGCAGGGGGCCGACGTCAGGGACCCAGGCATGAGAGAAGTTTTCAGAGGAGATCCCAAGACATGGGATCTTCTGTATAGGGTCCGCAGGGCGCATCCAGTCAGCCTCGAGAGAGGCAATGCTACTCCTGTGATGGCAGGGAACATCTCGCTCGAGATTGTCCAACCAGCCGTACTACTGACACGGGAGCAGTGGATGGACCACTGAGGAAGAGGCAACGTGTGGAGGAGACAGATCTGCAGGGCGGAAGACATGGTAGGGGAGCTGGGAGAGCAGGGGGAGGTGGTCGGCTTTTTACGTTTTACCACAAACACCCCCAGGAGGTCCACCCAAGGTTTAGGGAGCCGGTGGACAGAAGAAGGGATATCTGTAGGTGGCAGAGGATTATGACCCAGGTACTCCCAGAATGAATAGAGGTACAATCATTGTCTTCTGTACTTAGGCTTCTGTAATAAAAGACATAGGTGTTAGTCATTCCTTTCTGTCTGCTTATCTTGTTTGAGACCTTGAGATTCCAGTTGATCTGTTGACTCGACCCTTACGCTTAGAAACATCGACTCTATAAGATTCAGAGATCACACACCTCTGTAGAAAGTGTGTCCTGACCCTTGGAGGCCAGAGTTTTGGTTGGAACCTCTTGGTGGTATCGTTGAGGCCTTACGATGTCATTCTTGGTGTGGATTGGCTATCCACAGTTCACTCCAAGATCGACTATTTTAGGCGAAGGGTGCAGTGTTTCCGCAGTGATGGAACGAGGTTCTCTTTTTTCGGTGAAAGAGAGACCCAGGCAGCACATGATGGACTCGTGCATAGGAAGGCACAACAGATATCCTACCAGTTGGGTAGCCTATCCCTTGGCGAAAAAGATGTTACGAGTTTCCAGTTTCCAGCAGTAGTGGCTGAGTATGAGGACGTCTTTCTGGTGGATGTCCCCATGATATCTCCCCATAGGTAGATAGATTTCTGCATTGAGTTGCAACCTGGGATGACACCGATATCAGCATCAGTATATCGGATGGCTCCTACAGAGCATTGTGAGCTGAGAGTGCAGTTGTACGACTTGCATAGGAAGGGCTTTGTGAGACCCAGTGTTTCACCCTGGCCGGCCCTATTGTTGTTTTCCCAGAAGGCAGATTGGAGCTTGAAGCTATGTGTGTATTACCCACTCTTGAACCAGGTGACCGTGAAGAACCGGTATCCACTATCGAGGATGGATGACATGGTCAACCAGTTCAGAGGTTTACTATAGTTCTGTAAGTTTGATCTATGATTAGGCTATCACCAGTTGTGATTATGGGATGAGGATATACCGAAGACATCATTCAGATGCCGCTATGGTCACTATGAGTACTTGGTGAAGCCCTTCAGCATGAAGAATTCCCCGGAAGTGTTCATGGGACACATGAACCGAATCATTCCACCCTATCTAGATTGGCTCGTAGTGGTCTTCATCGATAATATCCTTATGTACTCTACGTCTGAGGAGAAGCACGTGAGACACCTAAGGATGGTTCTAGACACACTTTGAGAGCACCAGCTGTATGGGAAACTCTCTAAGTGACAGTTATGGATACAGGAGGTCCACTTTCTGGTACACTTTATCTTAGTAGATGGTGTAGTAGTGGACCTGGCCAAGGTGGAGGCTGTACTAGCATGGGAGCCACCCTGGAGTGTGATAGAGGTGCGGAGCTTCCTTGGGTTGGAAAGCTACTACCGTAGATTCATCCTTGATTTCTCAAGGATTTTAGCACCCATGACAGCTTTGACCCGAAAGGGGCAGCCCTTCGTGTGGACCGAGAGATGCCATTAGGCTTTCTATTAGTTGAGAAAGGGTTTGATGAGCGCCCAAATCTTGAGATTACCGGAGGAAGGTGTCGAGTACGTAGTTTTCTGTGACGCATCAGGTTGCGGGATTGGTTGTGTCCAGATGCAATGGAAAGTGGTGATTGCCTATGGCTCACGTCAGTTGAGGCCACATGAGAAGAACTACAAGACCCAGGATCTTTAGTTGGCAGCGGTATTCATCGCGATGAAGATGTGGCGGCACTACCTGATTGGTGAGGGTTTTACCATCTACTCTGATCACAAGAGTCTCAGATATATCTTTTCTCAGAAAGATATAAATTTCAGGAATAGGTGGTGGCTTGAGTTCCTCCTGGATTATGACATTGAGATCGTTTATAATCCTGGGAAGGGGAACGTAGTGGAGGATGATCTCAGTAGGAAATACAGTTCGTAGTTGCTGGATGAGGTGACTAAGCAGTTCGCCTCTTTACAGTTATCCTTCATCGAGGGAGACGAGGGAGCTTAACTTCAGTCGATGGGTGTTACCCCTCCACTCTTACAGTGAGTCAGGGAAGCAAAATGTGAGGATACTAGCATTGAGACTCTACATGCTAAAATATCCCCAGGTGTTGCGGCTGATGGATATTCAAGAAGGTGGGGAGCACATTGTTTTTTTCAGAGGGTATACAGTAGTACCATTGACGTTGTGGGAGGAGGTTCTAAGGGGTTTCTATACATCCTCATTGGCAGTGCATCCAGGCATGGAAAAGATGTATCAGGACCTCTGACGTCAGTTTTGGTTTCGAGAAACGATGATGTATGTGGCAGAGTTTTTTTCTCGGTGCCTTACTTGTCAGCAAGTAAAGGCTGAGCACCAGGTGCCAGCAGGCTTGAATCAGCCCCTTGAGGTGCCAGAGTGGATATGGTATGGGATATCAATGGACTTCGTGATGGGTTTACCACGTACGTCCAGGGGAAACGATTCCATCTGGATGATCGTTGATCGACTCACCAAGTCGGCCCACTTCCTAGCCATACGGGAGCAATGTTCAGTAGAGAGCATGGGAAACCTCTACGTGCAGCAGATAGTTCGACTTCATGGACTACCATCCATGATAATCTCATATCGTAATGCTCGTTTCACATCCCGATTGTGGAAGGGTTTTCAGGAAGCTTTTGGGACTCAGTTACGCTTGACCACATCGTTCCATCCCTAGACCGATGGTCAGACGGAGCAGACAATCTAGGTTCTGGAGGATATTCATCGAGCTTTCATATGTGACTTCGGTCATAGATGGGAGGATCACTTACCACTTATTGAAATTTCTTATAAAAACAGTTATCATTCCACTATTGGTATGGCACTATTCGAGGCTGTGTACGGGAGACCTTGTAGGTCACCACTTTGCTGGACTGACCTATGAAATTCAACACTCATGGGCCTAGAGATAGAGAGAGCTACTCCATAGAAGGTGTATGTCATCTAGGAATGGATGAAGACTGCACAGAGTCGGAAAAATTCTTATGCCGGTTGGAGGCGGAGGCCCATGGAGTTCGAGGAGGGAGACCATGTGTTCTTTCGAGTGTCACCTCGACGGGGATTGCGGATATTTGGCTGAGGCGGCAAGATATCTCTGAGGTTCATTGGACATTTTCAGTTTCTGAGTAGAGTTGGCAAGGTGGTGAATCACTTGGCTCTTCCTCCTCATATGGACCGGGTACACAACTTCTTCCATGTGTCACAGCTACGGAGGTACGTGCATGATCCATCACACATCATCAACTGGGGCGAGCTGGACATCGATGATAGAGTGACCTTTGCTGATACCTAGTGGAGATTGAGGATAGGTAGGATAAGATCCTTTGTGGGAGAGATATTCCCTTAGTATGTGTCTGGTGGCCGCACGGGAATCTCCAGGAGAGCACGTGGGAGTAGGAGGCTCCGATTCGCGTGCAGTACCCTCATCTTTTTTAGTATCATTTTTTTTGGATTTTCGGGGATGTAAAATCCCTAATGTGGGTGTGATGTAGTGTCACGGATTTTTCAATGTATTATTTTAATATTGTATGGGAATTAATTTACGACTAGGATCAGAGACGACGTGCAGTTCCGAGGTCCAGTGAGCCCGAAAAAAATGTTTGAATTTAATAAAATTACGCGACCATGTGGTTTTCCTGAAAATGTGGAATAACTCCTAAATGGGTACTCAGATCATAAATTCGAAGGCAATTTTGCGTTCAGAGCAGATATTTTACCTTAGGAGAGGCCTAACATCGGGCGGCACATGTTGGTTGTGAATTCCATTTTTTGGGACGTAAGAGTAATAAAGTATTTAAATAAAATTATTTCATTCTGCAGCTAAATCTCTTAAATCTGATGCAACAGATATCTCTTATTATTTTTTAAATGAAGGCTTTCACAGGGGTCTAGGGTTACAGACCTCATAACCCTGACACTCTTGGAGGCTCTGGGGGCTCTAGAGAAGACCTCCCGACGCGGTGACGATGTTCTTGATGATTTTTGCCGGCGACGACGACGCGACGATCAGATCTTCACCAATGAACACTGCATATCCAGGTAGGATGTTTGTTTGTGATTTCATTCCATGTTTTTGACTTCCACGATGAACGCGAACTAATCCATGGACAGATTAGCCTTCTGATCGATCGTTCTTGCGGGATGAGATTTTTCGGGGATTTTGAGGTTGTTTCGGTTTTGATCTAACTAAAACGAACTAGGATCGTCATGAACAACGATTGAGGTTCATCCCTCTTGTTTGATTCTTGTATTTTTCTCCATAGTGTTCTTCGTTGTGTTCAACGCATTATTAGAGGTAATAGATTTTTGTGCATTCTTATTTGTCGCAACGATCCGGGATTGTTGATCCAGCCCTAGAGCTATGTCACGGAGGTGCGACGACGGTTTCAGTTGGCGATTTGGAGCGGATCAGGAGATACGAGTTTTCGGGAATTTTTATTCGGATGTCATGTTAGGGGTTTATTACCCAATTTTAGAGCTGAGAACACCTGTTACGGTGTTCTTATGATGAAACGAACCAATCCCTGGAGTATCAGGATGAACATACAAGAAACCGAGGATCCAGAGGTTCAGCCGCGACGTGGGGAGGAAGACGACAATTCTGGAAAAATCTTGACTACACACCATGTAGTATAGGATACATAGCATGTGTTCATTGGCGGACCACCTGGCGGGTACTCTGGGAGTACACAGACACGGGTTGGGTACACGACCAAGGACATGGCGTGTATACCCTTCCCCGGTCAGACCGGGCCAGATACACGGGATACCCCATGTAATGGTACACGGGCATGCGACACGGAAAGAGTTGGGAACACGACCAAGGACGCGGTGTGTATACCCTTCCCTGACCATACCTAGACAGATACACGAGATACCCCATGTACTGTTATATATAATGGCGACATGGACATGGACAGAGACCAAGTACGGGCACATGGCCAGCGTACACGGAGCAAGCCCCAAGTGGTCGGACACAATGTGTGACTCTTCTACACGCTGTGTAGTTTCTTTCTATCCAACAAGCCAAATGACACGTGCCGTTTACACGGGCAGTACTCAGAGTCAAGGAACACGGCGTCTGATTATTCTACACGATGTGTAGTTTAGTTTTACACAGCATGGAAATAGGACACTGGCCGTTTACATGGGAACTACCTGGGGTCAAGGAACACAGCGTGTAACCATACTACATGTCGTGTAACCAATTCTTGATGGCTTGAGCCACTTTTATTCTATGACTTTGACTAGTTTTATTAGGGTTCGTACCCTTGGTATTTTCCCTAAATGTTCTGGTATCATTTCCTTTATACATGAGTATGATCCCTTCAGCAGGACTTCCTAAATAGAGTTGTTAGAATCCCCTCTGTGACACATAGATTCGGATCCTCTATTCATTCCCGGAACCCTAAGAAGAGTTATTGGAATCAACATGACCAACTTTACCCATGTGCTGATCCACTTCTTAGCGGATTAGCTTATAATGAGTTGTCGGAATCACCCCATGACTTGGTTGTGATCCTCATCTGAGCATCATGTTCACAAATTACTTGTGGAGTGTGTTCTACCAGAATGAGTACTTCACGTATCTCTATTCATACCTAGGTGTGTGTTATCCTTGTTGCATGCTTAGTGGAAATCATTGAGCTCGATCCTAGTGGCGGTATCATAATTTTTGTTCATGTATTAGTGTATCTAGATATTCCTGTTATATGTTCTATAGACATTTAATGTGTGGAGCTGACTGTATCTTTCCTTTGTGGTATTTTCCATTGTTTTATTTCATATGTGGTTTCGTGGTGTCCTACTTGGTATTTTTATACTCCCCCCTACATGGGATTTGCCCGCAGGTATCGTGTCTTCTGCAGAAAAGTGAGCCTTTGACATGATTCTAGGTGGACTAGGACTGGACGGTGCTCCGTGAGATCTGGCGGGCCGAGGTGTGTTCCTACGGCTACAGATTTTAGTCCCAGTACCTTTCCTTACAGTTTGGACTTTTTTATAGACTTTATATTGGTGGGATTTTAGTTTTGGTCCAATGTTTTACACTTATTGTACATTACTATCCTATTGTACTCTGTCTGTTGGAATATTTAGTGTATGCATGCATTTCTTTTTTTAGAAGTTTTTTTTACATTTCCGCTTTGTGGGCTTGGAGATGTGTGTGTGTGTGTGTACTAGTTTATAGGAAATGCCTCTAATGTTAGTAGTATACCTACTCAGTACTAGTCACCAGCCCATGGCCTATTGGAGGCGGGCCTGGGGACTTGCGCCTCGGGCCCCACTAGGACGGGTCGTGATTATAGGAATCTTCGTTTTATAATTCAGCGGATGGTGTTTCATGTAAATCTTGTTGAACATCCCATTGTTGAACTCGATAAGATTTTGGGTTGGGATTGGATTTTAGTTTATCAAGAAAAAGTAAATTGAAAATCTAAGAAGGTTTTATTCGACTATATCATAACATTGATAACATACCATGAAGTAAAGATTTTGATTAATTATGTAGGGGATTGTAATATTACACATGTTTTTGAATTGAAAGAAATAGTTTGGATTAGTGAAATTCCAGGAGTGAATGAATTTATATATTTTCTCCCTAATTAACTGGTTGGTATTGTTATTTATTGAGAGGTTGAATTTACTGTTGATTTAGTGAATGATACTAATCCTATTTCTAAACCCCCTTATTGAATGGATCATGTAGAACTGTTGGAATTGAAAAAATAGTTTCATAAATTATGTGATAATGGTTTCATTTGACCTAGAAATTATCCATGGGGTGATCCTATTTTATTTGTGAAGGAGATGGATGGTTCCATGAGGCTATATTGATTCTAGATCATTTAATAACATCAATATGAAGAATAAGTATCTTTTGACTCATATTGGTTATTTCATTGATCAGTTCCATGGAGCTCAATATTTTTTGAATATTGATTTGAGGTCTGGATACCATTAGTTGAAGGTGAAGGAGGATGGAATTCCAAATATAGAATTCCAAGTGAGATATGGGAATTTTGAGTTTGTAGTTATGCCCTGTGGGTTATATAATGAACCTTCGATATTTATAAATATCATGAATAGATTATTTCATCAGTTTCAGATCAATTTTTTTGGTTTTTTTTAAATGATATTTTGGTATATTTTAAAATCCAGAAAGATTATGAATGTCACATAAGGATTGTTTTGAAAACCTTAACAAATGAAACAATATAGAAATTTATTATGTTTTAATATTGTTTTAAAAAGTTTCACTCAAAGGTAATATTGTATATAATAAAGGAATAGATTTCGACCCTTCTAAATAAATATGTTGAAGAGTTTCCAAGACATTCCAATATCAATGAGGTTCGTAGTTTTCATATATTTTCAAGTTATTATTAATGATTTTTTAAGAAAAAAAAATATTATCTATCCCAATAACATTTTAACATTCAAGGGAGTTTCATTTATCTGGAAAAAGGAATGTGATGATTGTTTTTCTAAACTGAAAAGAATATTCATAAATGCACCAGTTTCATCCTTACCTTATAGGGCTGGTGCGTTTTTTATCTACAGTGATTCTTCATTGAATGGAATTGGATGTTTCATAATGAATAATGATTTGGGAATATTTTATGATTTATGTTAGTTGAAAACAAATGTGTCAAATCACTCTACACATGATTTGAAATTATCTACTATTTTATTACATCAAATAATTTGAGGCATTTTTTCAATGGTGTAATGTGTGAAATATATACTTTTCATATATTATTGAATAATATATTCACTCAGAGAGAATTGAACTGGATAAAGAAGATACATATGGTGTTAATTAATGATTATTCATGAAATATTCATTATTATAAAACAAAATTAAATAATGTGGTTCCTTTATTGTGTATCAAAATTAATTCATTATTAAACATGATACATTTGGGATGAGATCCTTTGGTTAATGATTTGATGAATTTTGGAAGGGATCTTTTTATTTTTTTTAATTCCTCATCATTGTTTTATGTGACAGTTAAATCATTCCTGTCATCCATAATTATGAAATCGCAGAAGGAAGGTGGTGAGTTTCCGAAAAAGGAAGAATTGGTTCAGAAGGGTATGTTACAAAAATTTAACATTAATAATTATTGTGATTTGAAATTTGGCAATAGATTATATGTGACTTTTCATTCACAGTTGAAGAAATATTTTTTATGTGAAGCTCATAGTTCTCCATTTTCAGTTCACTGGGGAAGCAATTAAATTAACAAATATCATCTAGAATATTACTGTTTGGATGTAATGAAATGAAATATTTTTTATTTTACCTTATGATTTCTGAATTTTCAACAGCTTCATGTAGAGGGGTAGTTAATAAATGGGATGCTTCATACATTGATTGTTCCATAGTAGAAATGAGAAAATATATCCATGGATATCATTGTGAGATTACCAAAGACTTCTCGAGGAAATATTTCAATTTGGGATATTGTCGATCAACTGACTAAATCTTCTCATTTTATCCCTATATGTATTAATATATCTCTATACAAACTTTTAGATTATATATTAAATATATATTATGTTTACTTGGGTTTCTCTACTCTATTGTACCATATCGTGATCTCTTGATACAATTTAATTTTTTTTAAATTCCTTCAGATGTTATTTCGAATAGATTTAAAATTTTGTACAGCTTTTAATCCTCAATCACATTGGTAGATTGAATAAATAATTCAGACCTCTAATTATATTCTATTTTCATGTTGAATATATGTCCAGGGATTTTTGGATCAACATATTTATTTATTTTATTTTTTTATAATATCTGTTTTTATTCTCGTATATAGATACCACCATTGGAGGCATTATAGGGAAATAGGTGTCCAACTCCAGCGTTTTGGGATGAAGTAGGTGAATGGAAGATTATGAAGTCAAAATTACAAGATGAAATTGTAGATAATTTTCTTTTGATTTAGATTAATATGAGAAAGGATAAAGAATTTAAAATATTTATATTGATAATCAGAGGAAGGATCTTTCTTTAGAGGTTTGTGATCATGTTTTTCCCAAAGATTCATCATGGAAAATTGTGATGTGTTTTAATAAGAAGGGGAAGATAAGTCCCTGGTTCATTATACCCTATGAAATCATTGGAGAATGTCAGATCAACTTTATTTATGAGTGGAATTACCTCTAAGTATATCTCAGGTACACAATGTTTTTCATGTTTCTATGTTAATAAAGTGCATGCCAGATGTATCTAATGTTTTGATTTGAGAAGTACTTCAATTGGAAAATAATTTCTCTTATGAATAATAGCTAGTACATATTATTAACCATAGTTATAAATTGAAGATTAAAAAGGTTATTAATTATGTTATGTTTTTATGAATAACCAAAAGGATTGAAGTGGCCACATGGTTATTTGAAAATTCAATGAAAGATAAATACCCCCACTTATTTTATGATTGAATAATATCTGTTAGGAAATAATTTCTAAAATTGGGGAAGGTGCTAACATATCATTTACTTATAGAAAAAGAAATTTTCATATCTATTAATATTTATTAAATATATACAATTTATATGGGACAATATGTTCAAAAATGTATATGATAAATCAATGTTAATGGTAAAAAAATAGTTTTTCTAAAAAAGTAATTTTACACCCTTTTAAAGGGGAACCCATTTTAAATATAGTTTTTGGAAGATTTATAACTTTTTATTGAAAAAATAATCTTTTTCTTTGGATGTGAGACATAAAAATTTACATTGGATGATTTTTTACAATTTTTCTGTTAAAATAATTATTTTTATGATTAGTAAGAAATATAGTGTTTTAGTCCAATTATTTTTTGGTCATATTTGATTATATTGATAGAAGATAATATTATTGAGTTTTAATTAATATTTAGATAACTTATTTAACTTTTCTTCAAAAAAATTGCATTGTAATTAATTTCAAATTGAACATAGATATAAAAAATTTTCAATCATTTAAATGTTTAACTTTTAAAAACTTCTTTTTAGTTTTTTCTATGAAATTATTTTTAAATATAATTTTCCCAATTTGGTAATTTAATTTGGTAAAATGTATTACATATTTGGTATAAAAAATACCAAATTAGCTTTTATGTGGAATTTAATTTTTGTAGATAAAAATAAAAAATAACGGTAAAAAATTATTTTCAGTAGTAAAAGTGAAAAAATTTCAAGGGTAAAAAGTTGATGTTAATAGCTTAGCATAAATAAATAATAAAAAACTTAAAGGGTTTTTCCCATGTGTATAAACCATAAAAAGAATATAAATCATTATTTATAAGCCATAGTCATGTAATTTAATTCCACCTCTATATGGTAACCATTTAATATAAAATAATAAATAAATTCAACACTTTAACCCTACCCTTCTCATGTATAGATAGTAAACCTCGCATCCGCATTTCAACCCAAATAAATCATTTGTATCTAGATATATCTTTGCACACAACTCCTCCTTACACTACCTATTTCAAAGAGCTATTAGTGTCATAGAATGTCCAAATATGAGGTTCTTAAGTGTCTTTCAAGGAGGGTATATTCTAGTTGTAATTTTATCAATGTACCTATCTTAATTTATTTTAATAGTATGATTTCTCCTCACCTTCTTCACAAAAAAATGAATTATAACTATAAAATCATGTAAATACATTATTTTTAATTTTTCAATGTAATACATCCTGTCCATTTCATTTCTCACCTTTTATTATTCAAATAAACAAAATTGTTCTGCATGTTATGTTGCTCAATCAGATCCGTGAGTAATGTTTTTGTTCTATTTTCCATTCCACCTTCATTGAGTGTATTAAAATTATATTTAAGGTCCAATATTATTATATTCTAACCTATTTAATATAATATTAATTTAATACTAAACATATCATCATCATTTCCATGTTGTGGTTATACGAATACTTCTTTTGTGGACGTGTGGATTACAGCCTCCATAAAATGATGTGATCCGTTCACACATCACATGGAATGTATTAAGGATTTTTTATAAAAAAATATATGGTATAAATGAAATATTACTGTTAAATTAATGATATTATATATGTACACATTTTAATATATATTTCAGTTAATGTTCGTCCTTTCAATATGATAGGAAAAACAAAAATAGTGTTCATGTATACGTACGGCCTACCGTCTCAAAGAATGGTGTCATTATTTTTTCATAAATATTTTTATAAATTAATATATAATGATTTATTTAGATATTTATATCATGTTTTATATTCTTGATATGATGGACTTATGACGACATGGACTATTTACTTTATACTAAGTTCATTTTCGAGCCAAGAACAGAATATCGACAAAACATCTATTAGGATCATAAATAATTGTTTAATTGTTATAAAATGTATGTAATTGATATTAAAGGATTAATAAAAATTAAATGTTTCCATATAATGTATAAATTAACCTAATTTTATTATTCAGGAAGACAAATAAAACTCATGACTAATCAGACTCGATGTAAGGGACTTTATCTCAATCTTCTTTCACTATGCCATTTCATGATAATATGCATCTTTATAATTCTATTATGTGTATATAAATGCATTATGAAAAATTCATATTCATATTTTATCAATAATAATTTCAATTAAATTTTTATTATGTGTATTAATTGATGGATATTGAGATTTAAATGATCAATGTGGTATGGGACACATTGACCGTTTAATGGTTTAATTATCAAATATTTTCTTCATATTATTAATTCCCATATTTTTTATATTGATAAAAATTATTATACATAACATTTTATGTCTATATTTTAATGGGTTTCAAAGGGAATCTTTTTATATTTATTGTTTTACATTAGTTAAAAAATGAAAAAATAATTTTTTTAATGTTTGAGGTGAGAACGACTTCTTCATCGCCATAGATGTTAATTGATATTTGGATTCCTCTATATGACATAAGGTTTTTATAAGGAAAAATATATATCTTCTTTTATTTTTTTTGGTATTGAAAATGGTTTGGAAAGTGGATTGACTATTTCAATATCTTGACCTTTTTTATTGTGATTGAAAATAGTCTTTTATGAGTGAAATGTTGATAATTTCCATATTTTATGTGTTATGATTATATAAAGGTACATAGAAATATTAAGGGTGGTTACATGATAAAAAATGATGGGGGTTATGTGAAATAACAAATATTGTAGGTTTTCCAAAAAACCAATGATGGGTGGTAACATTATAACCTTCAATGTGTTGGGTATAGAAGTAGATCATACGGTTGTTTCATTTGTAAGAGTGATATGTCTGGATGTTGACCATATGGTTATTCCATTTAACTATGATTATGGATAATTTTACCATTATATTATATATATATATGTGTGTTTTATTTGAATCTTTTTTAACAAAAATGGTAATCAATGTGATTATATTCAGAAAAGAGTATTTACTACCAATTAATGGGGAAAAGTATTACATTATGATAAGTATTCATGGTTTATATGTTTTTGAAATGCTAACCATTTTAATTATTTGTGTATCCTTTACAAACCTTTCTATTCTCATCCCATGTTTTAATATGATTTCCCTATGTTTTAATAGATGATAGAGAAAATGATGGAATCAAGGTAAAATTTGTGATATATAAACATGAAATGAAACCACTCTTCTTTTTAATATTTTTGTTTTTATAAAAAATGGATTGTGTGAAGAAGGGTATAGTATTAAATATTTTGGTTGATATGTATGAGTTATGAAATACTTCTATAAATCTATAAATCTGAATGGTTTCTCATTGTGAATTTATAACATAACTCAAGATTCTGTAATGTTTAAGGCTAGAGCCTTACACTAGTTCTTAGGAGGATGCCTTGGAGAACTGAAGATGGGATTGATTTTCTTTATTGTTTTGACAAAAATTATTCCATGAAGGGGTTATGAATTATATTATAACACTTCTGATATTAGATATGGTGTATTATTAATCCATAATGTGTTGGTTGTGACTTATGGGTCTATACAATTAAGGCTTCATGAACATAACTACAAAAATCAGGATTTGGAGTTTTCTATAGGGGTATACACCTCTAGGTGTTGTAGAAACCACCTTATATGAGGTTGGATTGTTGTTTACACTGATAATAATGGCCTGAAATCTATTATCCCTCAACATGAAACAATCCTTCACTAGAGGATATCAGTTTTGATCCTATAATATACCAATTTTGAGCTGGTATACACCATTGATAAGGATTATTTCATTGAAGATGCACTGAGAAGGATGAATCATACCTAGGTATTTCATGAATTTAGTATTGAGTGGTAGATAATGGCACTATTCATTAAACTGAATTTAGATTTTTGGAGTAAAATGATAGAAAACTATGGATTCCCCATATATCACTTCCCCACTTCTAGATATGGTGTAGGGAAGCTATGTTTTAGTCTCAAACAATGTGGTAATGTGGGGTAATATATGTGCTGGGGAGACACAAATTGTTTAGTCTGTATATTTTGATGAGATTTAATATGTTTTATGATGTATTGTATTCTTTATGAGTATCCATTAAGAGATGATAAGTTATTTCCATTCCGTGAAGTGGGATGTGAACTTGAGTTTGACCAATATATACCATGAAAGTCTTATATATTATTGGTGTCATAGAATGGAAAAAGACATAACAAGATTTGTTAATAGATACTCCACATATTAGAAGGTGGAGACTAAGTATATGTGACCTATTGGACATCTCTAGAAATTAACAAGTCCATAATTAAATTAGAAAGATATTATAATAGACTTCATGATGGGATTACTAAGTACATATCAAGACCACGATGTTAATTTGGCCATTTTGGATTGACTAATGAATGTTTCCTATTTAATTCTGATCAAGGATATTTCATTATTGGGTGAGATTATAAGATTACATGTTCTTGAGGTCAAATATCTACAAGGGGTACCCCAGATAATCATCTATAATAGGTATTCCCACCTCAATACTAGATTTTTGCAGGCCTCTCACAATTCATTGCTTTTGCACGTACAATTCTGCAAGAATCCACACTCACATATTGAAAAGAACTCTTGGAATAACATATAATTATAAGAGGATATATTTTGATAGTATTTACATTATTTTTTTCCTCTTTGGAGATAAATATCCCATTGCAACAGTTATACTATTATAATAGTTTCATAGTCTTTATCTAGATTGATTAATTTAATGCATTTTATAGGATCCCATGATGATCAACTTTATATTTTCCTATGGCTGGAGAGCTAGCCATGATTTTCCTATGTCTCAATAAATAGATCACATAGTTTGTTTAATTTTCAAAAACTTGTTAGTACCATTCTGGGGAATACATAGATCATTTGTTAAATAGATACAAAACCCCTTATATTTTTATATGGGTGATCGAAATTTCCTACAGTTATTGTTGAGGCTAGAGAAATGCTTGATTTCAAAATAGTGGAAGCTGGTGATAATATTTTTATTACTATTTTAGGTGAATGAAAAATTTGGTAATATGGAATACTTATAGGATCATCATAAAACATAAAAAACTATTCATGACATATTCCACATCTCTCAGCATTAATGATATCATCTTGACATGTATCATGTTATTGATATTTATGACATTTCCCTATATGCCAATTATACCTTTAAATAGTGTCTATTTAAAGTTTTGGACTATATGGTAATGACTTTCAATTGGAATATTATCCCTCTTGTATGTAATTTTTGACCATATAAGCACAACCAAGAGGAAATATGGGAACTATTATTTGACATCTCTACCCAATAGATGGAGTTGTTCATTGAAAATTCTTAATGGAATTTGAGAATAAGAGTCATGAATCAACTAAAATGTTGTAGGGATATTGTATTTTCTTATCCTATTTTGTGGTATGGGCCTCATTAAATTTTCTTTAATTTTTTTATTACCCATATTGGTTATATTTTTAGGAGGAGTTGGGGTAGTGAATGTGAATTGGGTGCGGATTTTGGGGACTTGGATAGCTATATTCTACAAATATGCTACTAAATAGTCGGTATGGGGCCATGAGTTTCCAAAGGAATAACTTGTATCTTTACAAGTATGGTGGGGTCACTAGAAATCAGATGAGCCTAGATCGACCTACTGGAGACTCCTTTATTTCTTCAGTAAAATGAAAAATTCATCAAGTGGGGTGTTGTGTAGTTTTTTTTGGCAGATATTGGGTCATTTGTCAACCCTTCCCCTTATAAAACAAACCTGATTTTGGAATTCATTTGAAGAGTAACCCATCTCATTTGGGCCTCTAGTAATATCCAACTCTCATATTCCTAGACTCCTACAATATCTATCCTTTTCTAATTCTATTTAATTTTGTCAAGGCCATATTTTTAGTCAATAACACCACTTACCTATAATTTAATTTTCTATCGCATTTAAGAAGTATCCCAGAATATTAATATAATATTCCATATTTTTATGAATTTCATTTACATTTTGAATTCCTCAATTTAGCAGACCACTAAAAATATCATATATCATGAGTTCAATACTCTAGAAATAAGGTCGATTGTTCCTATTTTTATCATATAGTTTCACATATTTTTCTATAGTGCTTACTTTTTTCCATTATTGTTTCATCCCATGAATGAAATCATACATTAATTCTATGTTTAAAATATGAAATTAACATGTTACAAACACTATCAAATTGAAATGTTCCAATGGTGACATAACTCCATTATAATTCATTGATTAATATAATGTACTTATAAAATTATTTTTTATAATGAGTACATGGATATATCTGTTATAATTAATAGTGGTTTTTGGAAATATATTTTTCTAAAAAGTGTATTGACATACTAGAATTTGTAATATTGGTGATTAATGAAAAATACCTAAGATTCATATATATTGTTTTCATATAACTTGTAAAAATGTGAAATTGATATGATTGATTATTTCTTAAATTTTGAAAACACCCATTGTTGGGTGGTCTGTGACACCTATGAATGTTACCATTGATTTGGAGGTCATGATAACAAAGAAAACACTTTTTCATTGGTGTTATGTGATAACATTGAAAATACCAATTTTTTACAGACATTGATAACAATGAAAAAACCCAATATTTTTTGATTTTTTGATTACTATTAAAAAACAAATTCATTATTGTTCTTTGATAACTATGATTACACCCATTATTTGGTGTTCTTTGATAACTAATGGATGGACACGTATGTGTTTTTGTCATACTTCATGAGTATTTGGGTTGTCACGACCTGTCCTATAGGGTCCCATGAAGGACAACCCCAAGACATCATCTAATAGTATAGGGGCTAGTGACAATCACAGAGTAAGCATGTTCTAAAAATGGGATGCAATAGCCTAAAGTAAACACTCACAAACACACACATATCCAAGACCACACAATGTATAAATGTAAAAAAACTAAACGAATGAATGCATTCATTTATTATTACACAACATAGTGTGTTAGTGAAGTTTAAAAAATATAAAAGGAGTAAAAAAATACCATCCCAAAAATGTAATGAGTCCATCATTCTCCACGGGATAGGACTAAGTAAAAATCATAGACTTAGTGAACACCATGTTCTTTTATGCTCCAGATATGCTCCTCCCTCTCCCTATCCTTCGAGGAAACTGTAAAAGGGTCATCGTCATCAGAAGACACTACATGTGTGGGAAAATATAGAGCATTTGTGTGTATAACAATACTAATTAAGACTCCCTAAAAAAATAAGATGAAGCAAATATAGAAAAATTAATATAAGATATAAAAATAAATATATAATAGGGAAAACTAAATATAATTAGTAAATACATCACACCTTCAGGTAATTATAACGATTTATAATCCATAAGATTCTTCTCAAAGAAATCATAGTTCTGAGAGAAGTCACACAACAAGACATGTTATCATCCTAGACACTCAACATAGAGGACGATTTCATTGGGCCCTTCCCAAAGAGAACACCCAGGTGTTTGAAGAATTTGATACATCAATAGGGGTAATGCCCAGAAATACTAGGGGGAACCATGAACCCAATATTGATAAACTCACTACATTATGGATCATATGTGAGTGATTCCAAAAACCCTACTGACACGACCTTATAGGTGGATGATCAAAACCCCTCCCTGGTAGGTCACAATGATTCTAAAAACTCAAACATTGGATGATAGGATATCAAGCTATAGTATCAGAGAGGGAAGCCACAACTATATCCAAGACATAGCCTCTTGAGTGTATCACAATCTAGTGATATGGATATAATGTTGTATTTTACCCTCGATTGAGTGAACCAAGGGAACAACCAACATATAATTGTCCAAAATAATAAAACAAAGAGCCTCAATAACTCTTTATGGGATAACTGGGTGTGTCCCATAGGGTACACTATTTTGGAAATTATCCCATGTCTTTCCCTTGTGGAAGAGACTCACATGACAGGGAGTCTCTAGATACATGGAATGTAGAAGGAGTACACTTTGTGTGGAGACAATGGTTTCATATTTATTTCACATGTCCCTATCTGTGTTCTAAATACATATGTGTGTTCCTATTTTTGTATTCGAAATTCTGTCCTTTTGGGAGTACATATCATTTCGGTGCCTGTGTAGTCCATCAAGAATTTATGTACTCTTCGATGTACATGTTAAGTAAACCAGGGAGGTCACACATTGTTTGAATGGGATAAAATGTTTATTCTTTCTTATATTAATATAGAAACCCTAACATCCAATGATGTGGAACCATATGACATGTAATTATAGATTACATGTCATATCATATGAGTTTTTCCATAATCGCATATTTGGTTCAGCATGTCTCCTCCATCGCTCCGACCTCTGATTCTGGATGTGCCTTTTGAAAAAACCATAGATCGAGCCTCGTCGAGCCTAGCCATCACAAAATCTACATTATCTGGCCTTCGATCCACTCATAAATGTTATTTTGTTTATTTGAATCATCTTCTAAAAATCTCTCTCAATGATTGGAGTTTTCAATCCAGTATGATTCATTCTCTACCACCTCCATTTCATCTATATCATTTTAAATTGAGTCCAGATCTAAAATTTCATATATTTGCGCTATGAATCATGCATGATAATGATGATCCTTCTATAGGGCGTTGAACAATGGACCAAGGGGTTTCCAATGATGAATGATAAGGGAAGGAGAAAATCACAAGGTCAAGCATGAGGAATAAACCTCAGTCATTGGTGGTGTTGGCCTCAATTAATTTCCATTATAACAACAATGAAAGAGAAATATAACAATCATAAGAAATCTCCAAAATAAAACAGGGAAATATCATCCCATCCTGAATGGTTATCTATCACCGAATCTATCCATTCGTCGATTGATATTAGTTTATCAGTGAAATTAAAAGCGAGGAAAAACACATATAAAAAACATCCAACCTCAATTTGGTTTGACTACTAATGAGGAACAACTATTTAATCACATTCATGGTCATGATCCCTGAAATCCAAGGATCGTAGTTCTTTGATTTTCAAATCAATCATCATCCGACAATCGGTGCTCCTCCAACACTACAATGGAAGTCTTAAATATTGTAGGGTTATTTGGCTAAACCTGTTAACTTTCTATATATTTGTATTTAATGAGAAATTTTGGTCAAAAAATCAAAATAATTTTTTATTAAATTTTTTATTTATTTTACGCCCATCTAATCCTTTCTAAAAATGACATACAACGACTACTTTTAAGTCATAGATGGGGTAAAACCTTGATTTTGAACTCAATTGTTCCATAAGATTTCAGATCATGGAACCTGTTAAGATGGTATTCCATTTTTTCAAGAATACTATTTATTCATGATATTTATTATATTTAATAGATTTCAAACATTAATTTCGTGATCATTGGGCCTCAGAATCAGATCCCATCTCATATCCCAGTCTTGAAAATAATCTATACAATATCAAAAAATAATACATAGAATACCTGATACATTACATTCTCCCCACCATGGGGGATTATGTACCTGAAAATCCCTAACATGGGATACTCAAAAATATGTGGTAACTGAGCACAAATCTTTTCCTCATGCACCAATGTGATATCCATGAGATTCTTATGCTACCACGAGATAGGAAACAAAGGCATTGATCACCCACAAAGTCTCTCCTCCTACCATTAATAGATATCTACTCGGTATTAATATATGGTTTCACCATCATTGATGTCTAGCTCACCCCAATCAATAATGTGAAATGGATCACAAACATACCACCTCAACTATGGCATATGGAAGTCTTTGTGTACCCAATCTAACTATATAGGTATAGATAAGTGGTATGCCACCCTACATACTCTTAAAATGTCAAAAAAGTTCCAATTAATCATTGAGATGGTTTTCCACCATGTCCAAATATCTGTTTCCTAATAATCAAGGTGAAACCCATGGGAACCGAATGTCTCATTACTCAAAAACCAATGGCCTCTGTCTCTTTTCATCATAAGACTTGGGATGGATCCATGTAGTCTTCCAACACTCATGTATGATCTACACCTTAGTTGTTTTATCTCTCAGAGTCTCCATTCCAATGAGATCCAACACTCCATGGTTATTCCTACAATGTGGAGACCTATAGGTTCTCCTATACAATGACATGAATTGTTCCATAAAAATGGAATAATAGTAGTGATATTTTTATAAAAACACCACCAGTGGTTTTTTATCCTCCCAACAATGCCAAATTCTAACATCCATTCTCAGAGCATGGCCTCCATAACATGAGTGGACTGATCATTTTGTTTATCACATTGTGGGTGAAATGTTGTCATCAAGCTTATCTGGGTCCCAAATAAATCCCATTACCCCTTCGACATAAAATTATATAGAGAGATCATCATGACTAGAAACAATCATTTGTGGAACTCCATGGAGTAAAACTATCTCTTGCATGTATAGGTGTCCCAAAATCTCAATTGATATCTGTTATGATACAGTTAGGATGTGGGACAATGTAGTGATTTGGCCTATGATGACATAGATGGAATCATGTCCCCTAGTCGTATGTTGTAATCCATTATGAGGACCATGTATATGCCAACCCACATCCTCTATGGAACCTCAAGGGGTTGATCTAAACCTGCTGGAACAATGGTCTCAACCTTAATGTGCTAAAAATCAAGGCATTGATAGACAAACTATGCAACTCCTTTCTTAATCCCTAGAAAAAAAATTCATTGAAGGTATTGGAATATATTTTTCACACATGGATGTAACTCCAAGGCCGAATTATTAGCATTAATGAAAATCCCATCCCACAAAGTCCCTGGTACCATCACGCATTATTCAAGAAAATGAAATGCTCCCCACCTTTTGGAAATCCTTCAAAATCATGTCGTTTTGATATCTAATCACTTATGGTCTTATAGTTAGTATCCCCATGTTGTGCCTCCCTGAATCCCTACAATTCCAGATGGTTGAAAATCATCAACTAGATGCAAGATGCTCAATATCCATCCACAATGTATATCTACAAGGAGGAAAACTAAAAGGACACCCCATTCGACAACTACAAACTAGATCTCTTACTGAGAGTAAATTAAACCATGCCCCTTCCCATGATTATAGTCAATATCAATGTCATACTACTAGAGAAACTTAATCTCTTGCCTATAACTCATGTTAAAATTCTTCTGAGAGAAGATACACTTGATGCTATTATGGTCAGAGTACATGATTAATATATCACCAACAAGGTAGTATTTCCAAATATTCAATGTGAAAACTACTGCTACTAACTCAAGGTCAAGAGTTATGTAGTTCTAATCATGTGGTATCAACATGAATGAATCATAGGAAATATGTACTATCCTATACCTGAAAACACAATCATTTCTAGTCCATAATGTGTCAAAGAACACTACATACTCGACACCCGACTCATGTTACCTCAAAATTAGAGTGCACATCAACCTCTACAGTATCTCTTGAAATCACTGTAAGAACTATTACATCCAAACGAAATACTAACCCTTCAGGTGAAGGTTTCTAGGGGTGATGACACTTGGTAGAAGTTAGGTACAAACATATGATAGTACCTATCCAATCCATGGAAACTTCACACTTCGATAACACTCTTTGGGGGATCCCAAGTAAGAACTACCTCATCCTTCATTGGATCCACTACTACTCCAGCCTTTGAGATGATGCATCCTAGAAAACGGACCTCTCGAATCCAAAACTAGCACTTCAAGAGATTTATAGTAAATTTGGTACTCTTATAGTATGTCAAAGACCATCATCATGTTTCTCACCTACTCCTCCTCAGACTCCAAATACTCTTGAATGTTGTCTATGATGATTACAAAAAATCGGTATAATAAAGTTTGAGATATCTACTTTATGAGTCCCATGAATTTTGAAGGGGTGTTCATCACACTAGATAACTTCACCATGTAACACAGCGACTGTAACATCATCTTAAGTTCATCATTGATTTATCATCATCTTGTGCTCACAGTTGGTGATAGCAGGATCAGAGTTCAATCATCGAGAACCACCATGTCCTTTTCAACTAATCAATGTGTTCATCGGTCCTCAGTAGTCGATAGTTTTTCTTCATGGTATATTGGTTGATGAATCAGTAATCTAGAAAAAATTCCAAGATATCATCTACCTTATTTTCAAACAACACTTGGAATACCCATGTGGATACACAAGGTTTAACAAATTCATTCTCCATCAAATCCACCAACTACATCCTCAACTATCGAACCTATATGAGATCCATTTGATATGTGGGGGAAGATATAAATTCCATTATTGTATGAAATGTGATGTAGAAATATACCTCTAATAAGGGAGGTATACTTGATACGTCTTTACGATATATGTCCTCAGACACCGCCACTACTGTAGGAAACTAGGAGCATGTAACATGCAACCCAGAAAGGGTTAATCAATCAAATTGATGATTAATTGGTCGAACCCTCAAATTCAAGAGCCCATACTATTATTCCAAGGCTTCTTTTTCCATAAAAAAACAAAAACATGGTTCTGTCATTGTGCACACAACGCATCATTTTCATAAAAATATCAGTCTGGGAACGAAATGTGGATATCCATTCCATACATAAGATAATTTTGTACGGCCTCATTGTTTCAAAAATGATATCCCACATAAAACTCTCGCCTACAATCACCCGATCACAATTTTGGAAGAAGAGAGAAATTTTTGAGCCACCACCTACCGGACTTCCCAAATGCAAGAGTCATGTCAAAAGATCAACAAGAGTCTCTGGATTTTTAACCAAATAAGAGGAAGGGATAGAATGGATATCACCTATGTCTATAAATACCATATCTAAGGTATAAATGAAATATATCATAACTCATATCATCCCTAGAGCCTTGGGGTAAAGGGTCTATATAGCTTGAGGTTACACTCTTGCCAACACACAATATCAATGAGAATGTCATGGACTAAAGGGGGTGGTTGTTGTAATAGGTTGAACATTATTCCCCCTTATGTTTCCCTGTCGACCCCTCTTCCACGTCGACTACCCTGTGAACCACCCTACTAATTCCTATGTCTTTATCATAGAAGTCCCTCATCCTTCTAGAAATTAGCTATACAATATTTCCATAAATACCATGCAAGATGTCCCAAACCATTGTAAGAGAAATAATTTATGTCCCATGGATGGTTTGATCAACCTTGAGATCCCTACACCACTGGCCCTATGTTATTGGATTAGCTACATAAGTGTCTGACCCACTCTATCGATGTAACTAACATAATCTATCTTCTGATGTGGTATTAATTATTGGGTTCCCACTACAAGCTCCCACTACTAGTGATTTTTCTACCAGAGAAAATTCTACCGACATGGATTTCTCAAGAACTCCAACAATGTTGGAAATTCAATGAGATTACACAAGTACCATGATTTCCTAGAACAAGTGTTGCTCAATGGTCCATGACCTGAATAGCTAATCTAGTTCCATTGACGCATGCCTGTCGTAGGGCATGGAAACACAATTATTTCTTAAGACAGAATGTGGTAATGTGGTTGACCGAGGATATCTCCCGAAGAGGAGTGCACACAAAACGGGATGTCACATTAAAACGGGGGTAAAAATGTTGTGAAAGGAAATTTGAAATTCAAATGATTGAAAAACTATGAAATTAAAAGAGTGATTAGGTCGGGGTCGGTTTCATAATTATAATGCTATCCTTGTTCAATTTATTTCAAACCTCTTCTTCTTAGTTGATTAAAGTGAGCTTCCACAATCGTTTCCTCTCACTTCCTTGGTGAAATTATTATTGTGAGAGAAAACCATACCAAGATCTTGGTTTGGTCAACTCTCCTTCTATGTGTAAAATAGTTTTATTGAATATCCTTAATTTAAATGGGCAATACCCGATCGGGTTTTGTTTATCCCAAACAATCAAGAACATTAACTACACATTTTAAATGTACTGACGATCGTCGAGTACTTCACCACTAATTCCTGGTTTATTCCATCATATATAAACCAGAAATTAGTGGAGGGAGATATTTATTATTTTACCAAGGAAAAAATAAATAACGGAATTAATATTCAAGAATGATTGAACTTGATAATAAAATCTGCTATATGAAATTGAAAACATCTTTGAATAAGAATGAAATTTATTCAATTGCGTCCAAGAACTCAAGCATTACAATGTAGAAAATCAACCCTTCTCCAATCACTCAAAAGTTTACCCCACCATGGTAAGGGTAATCGAGTTGAATGGTGAAGAAGAAGGAATTACAGAACTATGAAAAAGAAAATAAATAAAAGAGAAAGCTGAAAATTTCTCCTTCTTGGTGTCCTAGAAGGATTGGGGTGGAGAATGGGATAGAGAATGGATGATTTGAGAGGGTGGAGCTATACTACTTTTATAGACATAATGTTTCCCCCAAAAATTTTCATGTTGTATCCCCATTAAATGACATATTCACGCATTTAGCCCTTCTTTAATGTTGTTCATAATTCCCTTGGCCGTGTCCCCTCAAAATCTCAGCGGATTTGGACATGTATTCCGAGAGTTATGGCTGTTTTACTATGAGCATTTATTCTGTCCAGTCAGACTCTCCAAAACGACATCCTCCAGATTAGGGTGATTTAATGTCCTCTTACATGGCCAATTCACTCGGTTCTTCCTTCATAAAAGATTCTACAAAACCCCTTGTTCGTTCACCCACCGAATTTCTCAAACTTGGGGCCCACAGTGGATGAGTTATGGATCCCACATCAAAACTAGGCAGAACGGAAAACAGTTTTCTTGAGCCAACTTTTGATCTTCTATTGAGCTTCCATATGGTCGATTAAGATTTTAGTCCAAAAATAGTAAATGAATCCCTAGATGTGTATAATCGGGAAAAGAAAGAATTTTTCAATTTGGATCAGTGTAGATAATGATATGGCCAAACTACCGAAATAATTTAAAACAGTTAAAAATCCAAAATGGCCAATTTTTACTCTTCAGCTCAAAATAACACCATTATCATAAAAATGAAACAATTCATCTTAGAGGAACAATTTTGTGGGTTCGAAACAATGATATTCAATATAAATTAATTGAAAATATTTTCTCTATAAATTCCCCCACACTTAGAACTTGGACTCCTGGACAAGTAAAAATCAAATCAAATCAAATCCAAAACACATATTAATGAGATCTATCAAATCAATTCCAAGAAACAAAAAGATATCATGCCTCATCAAAAACAATTATTTCAAGTTCTCCATTTAATATTTTAATATATTTACACTTCATTGCTTATCCCATGAACACAAAACACCTACCTCACATGAATTTCCTCTCACCTCACAAATGTAAAGGCTGAACAAGGCTTTTCTCATCCAAACTCGCACAAGAGTCACCATAGGTTTGATAAATTCCTACATCTCAACCCGATGTGATTAAATGACATGTGTTTCTCATGAGTACTTTTCAGGTTTGTTCTGTGGCTTTTGGTTGGTAGGATTTAGATGTTAAAAGTTCTGAGGCCGAAAAAGGAAGGCTTGGCTCTTATTGAAGCAAAATTGCAGGATTCTAATTTTCACTCAAATATGGTCTCCTTCACCCCCCCTTTGTTGAAAATAAGCTCCATCATCATTAAATCAACTCAGCAGCAAACATTTCAATCTTATCAAAAATGATTTTTTAAGCTCTAGATAGGTAAAACATTCTTTTTACATTGGAAGCTCCAAAAAGACATAACTTGTCTTGTCATAAAAGCTCCAGAAAAGACACAGATTTGAACAGAATAATTTTTTAGCATCACACACATCTCTTCCACAATTTATTTTACAACCATGGTATAACCAAATGAGGTAGTACACCACAAGACATCTTCCCCCACACTTAATTGCAACTAGATTATGAAATTTCACTTCAAGAGCAGGTAGGATAGGGAAAATTAACTTGTAATGTGGCTAACATAATTGGAAATTCATGTCTACTAGGGGCTACAATGAAGGATAAATGTAAAGGTGGGCCATAATGAAAAGTATTATTTTGAAAAGGGGGCTTCAAACCAAATAAATTCCTCAATCATTTAAAACACACGTACCCCAAACCCTCAAGTTTTGAAATGAATAAATCAAATTATGGTTAAAGCAAGCATGGTCTGGTTCTCTCATGAAATGAGGTGAATGAAAATAATATGAAAAAATGGTTCATAAGCCTCATAAGAAAGTGATTTCAAAGATATAGACAGTGAAATATGGCATGGGTTTAAATAATCAGTGTACTTTTCATGAAATTCCAAAAGATTTGAACTTGAAACAATGTTATATCAGCATTCATTTAAACTCAATTTCCTGGAATAGATTGGTTCACTCATTGAAATGGGTTTCAAAAATTTTATTGATAATCATTTAAGCTCAAAAGTTTCAAAAACAAACCAAAAACTGAAAAATATACATATAATTTGAAAACACACAATTTTTTTTTTAATTTTTTAATTTTTTTTGAAAATCAAACACAAAATGAAAATCCTAAACTACCAAGGTTCCCTCCACCACACATAAATGATGTAGTTTCCTCAGTGAATTCAAATGGATTTAACATGTGAGCCAATTTTAAAATGAATCATAACATCAAGAAAGTGTAAGGGATATGTACAACCGAATTTATTTGCAGTGAAACATTGAGTTAACCTATTATGTGTTGAACTCTGAAAACCTAAATAAAAGAAAAAAATTAAACATAAGATATATATTTAAAGAAATCAAAATAGAAATCAGATGGGAATAGAAGGATAAAACTTGGTTTAATCCCCCAAGTGGGCCCTGGGTTTTGACTGCCTCCAGAGGGGTAGTTATAATCGGTTATCCCCAATCTGATGGTGGATGAGGTTTCTTTGATTTGAACCAGCACATGTGGCTCTTCCCAGCTTTCATTTCATTGTTCTTGTTGAGGAGGACTCCATAGATAGAGTACACCAGATCCACCCTCTACGCAATGTTGTACACCATGCATGGTGGGGGTAGGATAAAGTAAAGAGCCTCCTCCTTTTTGGGTTCCTCATGAACAACATCTTCTTTATTTTCCAGTGGTTGCTAAAGGTATGATACATCTTGCGAAAAATCAAAGGGAATGTCAGAGTTTAATTCTTTTTGAAAAAAATTGAAGCATGAAGAATCAATATCAAATTCATTCCTTTCAAAGTAAGTAGCTCGTGTCTCATTTTCCTCCAAAAAATTCACTTTGATCTTCTCATGTAGTCCTTCCATTAAATTTTCAACAGGTTTGGGGAGCTCTAGATGTTCCCCTTCAGATGCATATTCTCCCTCCATGTAAATACAAGTGTTGGATGAACTTGAAAAATTAAAACAAGGGGAAGTAATACTCAATTCAGTTTCAACAAAATTAAAAGATAATGAGTTTATAAAAATATTAACTCCCCGAGCTTGTTTGGATTCAATTTCTTCTTCAAAGGGAGGTGGCTCTTGGAGTTGAATTTACAAAGATAGAGGTAGGTAGTCAGACTCTTCTATATTCTCTTCAAATTCCACATCTTGGTTGGTTTCTTCCTTCAATGTTGCTGAATCATCTACATTATCAGGAATAGTTGGATCAAGAAGTTCCCCACACACATTCTAGAAGTTATCCAAATATTTTTGATCCCTCATATTCATTTCAATAGCTAAATTATCTTCATCAATCTTCTCCAACATTGATTGAGATGGGCTCAATGGATCTTCCTTTAATTTCATTAAGGCCTCCATGGGATCTTCAACTTTAAGGATTTGTGAAAATACTTATTCCATCAATTTTTCTGGTTCTGGTTCTTTTTCTAGCTCCAGTTGTGGATCCTGGGTTGCATGTACTTGTTCCGCTATCCATTGTATTGAGGTCTCTAGGTTTTGAACTGTTTGACTAATTCATTCAAATTGGGCTTCAATATCCTAATGAACTTCTTCTTCTTGGTGTTGTACATTGATCATTTCTTTATAAAATTATGGAAAATACATCATAAGTTCCATTAATTCTCTTTCCAAACCGTCCAACACTGGGTATTCGAGGTTCTCTTTAAGGTTTTTAATGAGATCCCTGAATTCATCCTCTGTTACCATTTGGATTCGAGCTCCCCCAATTTGTTTAGCCAAGAAAGAAACATTATACTCTATAGACCAAGGTGATTCAATAATTGGTTCTCTCACTGGTGGGTAATTGTTCTATGAATTAATGAAATAATCATTAGAAAACAACATGGAAAAAGATTTTTTTTATTTTTTTTAAATGGAAAAAGTCAAATATTTACAATTAGTTTGGGGTACTACCTCCCCGGCAACGGCGCCATGTTTGACGCAAGCCTGTCATAGGGCGTGGCAAAATAGTTTTTTCCTATGATAAAATGTAGTAATTTGGTTGACCTAGGATGACTCCCGAAGAGGTGTGCACACAAAACGGGTCGTCACATTAAAACGGGGGTAAAAATGTTGTGGAAGGAAATTTGAAATTCAAATGATTTAAAAACTATGAAAATAAAAGGGTGATTAGGTCAGGGTTGGTTTCCTAATTATAAAGCTATCCTTGTTCAATTTAATTCAAACCTCTTATTCTTAGTTGATTAAAGTGTGTTTCCACAATCATTTCCTCTCACTTCCTTGGTGAAATTATTATTGTGAGAGAAAACCTTATCAAGATCTTGGTTTGGTCAACTCTCATTCCATGTGTAAAATAGTTGTATTGAATATCCTTAATTTAAATGGGCAATACCCAATCAGGGTTTTTTATCCCAAACAATCAAGAACATTCACTACACCTTTTACACATACTGACGATCGTCGAGTACTTCACCACTAATTCCTAGTTTATTCCATCGTATATAAACCAGAAATTAGTGGAGGGAGATATTGATTATTTTACCAAGGAAATAATAAATAAATGAATTAATATTCAAGAACTATTTAACATGATAATAAAATCCGCTATAAGAAATTTAAAACAACTTTGAAGAAGAAAAAATTTATTCAATTGCATCCAAGAACACAAGCATTACAATGTAGAAAACCAACCCTTTTCCAATCACTCCAAAAGTTTACCCCATCATGGTAAGGGTAATAGAGTTGAATGGGGAAGAAAACGACATTACAAAACTATGAAAAAAAAATTAATAGTAGATAATGCTGAAAAGTTCTCCTTCTTGGTGTCCCAGAAGGAATGGGGTGGGGAATGGGATGGAGAATGGATGATTTGAGACAGTGGAGCTCTCCTCCTTTTATAGCCAGAATGTTTCCCCCGAAAGATGACGCATTTTATCACCATTGAATGACATGTTTACGCGTTGATCCCTTCTTTAATGTTGTTCATAATTCCCTTGGCCGTGTCCCCTCAAAATCTCCGCGGATTTGGACATGTATTCCGAGAGTTATGGCCATTTAACTATGAGCATTTATTTTGTCCAATCAGACTCTCCAAAACGACATCCTCCGGATTAGGGTGATTTAATGACCCCATAATCGGCCAATTCACTCAGTGATTTCTTTATAAAGGATGATCCAAAACTCCGTGCACATCCACACACCAAATTGCACAAGATTGGGGCCCACAGTGGATGAGTTATGGATCCCACATCAAAACTAGGCAGAAGTGAAAACAGTTTTCTTGAGCGAACTTGTCAGCTTCTTTTGAGCTTCCATATGGCGGATTCGGATTTTAGTCCAAAAATAGTAAATGAATATCTGGATGTGTAGAATCTTGGAAAGAAAAAATGTTGCAATTTGGATCAGTGTAGATAATGTTATGGCCAAACTACCGAAAAAATTTAAAACTTTTAAAAATCCAAAATGGCCAATTTTTAGTATTCAGCTCAAAATAACACCATTATAATAAAAATGAAACAATTCTTCTTAGAGGAACAATTTTGGGGGTTTAAAAAAATGATATTCAATATAAATTGATTGAAAATATTTTTCTATCAACCATATCCATGAAGATATGTGATAGATAGTTAAATGTCGATGAATACTCCACCATGGTTATATTGTAATTCGTTAGATGAAGAATCTCCCCAATGCATATTGATCACAACATGAATAAATTTAACACCCCTTTGAAGAGATGATCATTGTATCTTCAAGAGATAGCCGTTTAGCCATGTGTTTGAGTCGCCAAGATCTAACCTCACCCTACAGATCTCTGAACAATACTCTTAGAATGGACTAAAACATATAGGTAGACATCCAAATGTGTTAAAAACACAGATTACTACCTCTAGAAAGTCCTTAGCCACCTTGTGGTATGCCTCATATAGAAACCATAGGAATTCACTCCCTATAAAACAAATACAATTCACTTATCCCATGTGAATTCTCATATGAATGTTATGGTGATAAATTTATCACTATTGGTGATAGCATAGTTTCTAACCCTCCCGAAGGTGATATATCTTGTACAAACCTCCATACGGATGCCATGTCACTAGGAAAATCATCCTCGTGATCCCCCAGTGAAACCCTAACTTGTTTTCTACATGGAGGCATCTTGAAACTATACAAGTTTTACCATGGTCAATAGATTATATCTACGGAGCATACTCATGAAGGGGATTGAAACAATTACCCATTCTTGTATGATGCGTGTAACATTCTTTCACTAACACTACTATTCTCATGTATCGAGTCAAAAGGGTGGTGATTAGAGTCATGGTGTGTATATATTTCATCTGCCACAACATCATCGAAGTCCATGGCCCGAAATACTAAATCGATACAGATACAGCTATTTCCCAAAACAAATACCATCGACTCGAAGTCCTTATGTAGAACTAACCTTTTTTAATACCATGAGGTCATAGCCTATCCCAGAGGGGACCGTGCCATTAGTACTCAAGTATATATTCAATAGGATATGGGATAGATACCTGCACCGAGTAGTCATATTCAAAAAAGGACACATTATCATAAAGTGCCATTAACACCACACATCTGTAAAACCACACAATGTTGTAATGTAAACAAACTAAAAGAACACATGTATACATATAAGATACCACAACAGACTGCAACATTAACGTTCTGATAAAGTGAAAATGGTCCCAAAAGAATCCCAACCCAAAACTTTAAGGATTAAGACATACTCTATGGGAGAAGACTAAGTAAAAAAATCATTCTACTAGTAAATACCTCATTCTGACAATATCCAGCTATGATCTACCTACTCCATGTCCTCCATGAACACTGTCAAATGGATCATTATTTTCACAAGACAAGACACATGGGGGAAAAGGCTATTCACGGGTGAGTTTAAGAATACTTATTAGGAAAACATGAAAACACTAAACCTGAATAACTACATATAAAAATATTAATAAAAGGCATGAAAATGAATGTATTTCAAAAACACCCTTATATACATAGGAATGACACCACACCATCTGCCGGTCATAACCAACTGGTCGCCACATGATTATTTCTTGAAGCAATGATATTATTGGAGAACTCGCTCCTTGAACTGTGAAATCATTGAAGACACTCGATGAACAATTGTATATCATTGGACCCCAAAAAAATATAACTCACTTTTCAATAGAGACATTGATACACATATGAGTTCTCATTCCAAAAACTGATGCGGGTCACCACAATCCCAATCTAGATCAAGCCACTATGTTGGGGATTATATGCCAACAATTCCACAGACCCTACTGATATGACCTTCATGATAGAGGATCAAAACCCTTATATGAGATTTCATGATGATTTTACAAACTTAAAATAGGGATGATAGAGTATTTCACTCCATCTTCACATATGGACTCTCCAACTATATCATAAACTCATCATCTAGAGGGGATCACAATATAATGATGTCGATTTAATGCATAATTTTAACCCTGAGGGAAATGACCAATGGAACACTCTCAAACTATACTGGTAATAACTAAGAAAACTATGATTCCCAAAAACTCATGGTGGGAGTAAATGGTGTTTCCCAAGGGGTACATGACATGTTCCACAATCCCATTTTCAACATATATGGATTAGCCTCACACAACATGCAATATCCATATACACAACGTGTATGAGGGGTACATTGCATTTAAGGACTCATGATATCCTACTTGTTTCTCATTGCCTTGTACATGTACTGAAGTCGTGTCTGTGTACCTGTCCATGTATTCCAATTCGTATTCATGTGGGAGTACATAGTGTATCCCTACCTATATACTCAAACATGTTTGTGTACTCTACATAGTACATGATGTGGAAACCAGTGAGGGTCTCACACAATGTGATAGCATTCACACACCATGAGATAGTGGACAGATGTCATTTGGTCGTTACCCTCATCCAGAAACCCTATCCACTAAGGTTCCCCATACGTACTCCAATTCTAGATTACACGCCATTTCATGTGGGCCTTTTTAGAATCCTAGATCTAGTTCCATGCATTTCCATTATCACTTTGGCCTCTGATTCCAACCTCTCCTTGTAATAAATACATATATTTAGTATCTTCGATCTCATCCATCACCAAATCAACATGATTCATCCTTATATCCATTCTAAAATTAGATTCCATTTATATATATCATCTTGCATGCATGTTGCAGAAGAATTAGGGTTTCCCAACTATTCTATGCCATTCACCTCCCACATTTTCACATATCTACAGTGCTATACCGAGTGTGGATCTACAATCGCATACAAGTTTTCTATTAATCACTCATACAATGTTCGATCAATCTGAAGGGTGTCGAAAAATGTAACAAGGGGTATCCCATGATAATGAGATGGGGGAGACTGAAAGACAAGATCAATCATAAAGAACAAACCATGCCCATCTTCATGGAAACCTTAATTCATTTACATTAGAATAATAAATTAAGGGAATCAAAATATGAAAAGAAGTATCCCCAATATACACTGCAAATATGTCCCCTTCCCTTAATGTGATTGATCTGATAATAAAACCATTTTTCAATTGATTAGAAATCATTAAAGAAATAAAGAACGAGAAAAAATAAACACTAAAAAAATATCATACCTTGATTTAGTTAAATCACTAGAAAAAATTGGATGTAACATCACATTCATTGATGAGATTAGTCACATCCATATTCTGCCAATATTTGATTTGAAAATCTGTTGTTATCTTCCAACAAGGTCTCCGCTAATGCTCCAATGGTGGAAATCAAATTCAAAGAATTATGTGAAAAAACATATGAATTTTATATATGTATTATTTTGTGTAAAAAACTAGGCCCCATAATTAAAATATATTTTATATAAAATTATTTTATTTATTTTATGCCATTGAGGAATTTTCTAGAAATGTCCCATGCCAACTAATGATATCTCGCAATTACTATAAAATCATCATTCTTAACTCAATTGTTCCATCAGATTTATAATCAAAGAACCCATTTATAATTTATTCCACTTATTGTGGAAACCCATGGATGTGTGAAATTTAATATATTTAATATATTTAAACCATATATTTGATGAACATTGAGCCTCATAATCTCACTCCATCACAACATAAGTCTCAATAATAGTCAACAATATGTCTCTAAAAAATATAAAGAACATCCATGACATTACATGTGTCTTAATAATCATTATAACATTATTATATACATTGAATACTAGTAGAAGAATGTATGTCTGACCATAGGGTAAAATGTGGACCCTAGGTTTGGAGTTTATGGTCATTATTCTTGTTATCCATTTTATTCTTTTCTGACAACACTACTACTAACACATTTCATTCTACTCATATTTATTTAGAGATGTTGTTGGAAATGAACTAATCAGTTATAATCACCTATTGCTTGGGTCATTAGATGGTTCCTAAAAATACTTCAAGGTTGTATTCCATGATAAATGCTTTGAAATTATGAATGTTTAATAATTAATCAATTAAGATGGATCTGGGATAAATTAATTAGTCTATAACATAGACTACTCTTTGAGTGTAGTGTTATTTTGGACATTTTTCCTTTATTAAGATTTTGTTACATGTTGGTTTTTCTGGAATTGTATATATGTTGTTTTTTTAATTCTATATTAAGTACTTTCCTTGATATTTGATATTGCTTTGATTGTATGTATGATAATTATTTTATCTTACATTGTGTAATAATATGAATAGATTCTATCATCTCCATCATAGTATTCACATATATCCTCACCATCAGTCTGTTGACTATGGAATACATGGAGGATTACTTAATTTATAACGATTCCACTAGTCTGAGGCAATTATTTAGTTTCTACAGGGACAGTGCTGTATAAAAATAATCCCATTTAATGAAAATACCTCAACCACACCTCTTAAGGAATATTATTCTGATTCATAGAATTTTATCACTTAATTCTTGATCGATAGGATATTAGAATAATATCATTGTTAGGAAACATGAAAATTTTCCTAGATTCCACACATTTAAAAAATTTATAATAAATCATGTTTTTAACTTTAAAAATTATATTTTCTCCAAAAACCAGTTAAATAAAGATATTTTAGTCATTATTTAAAATTACGTATCAATTGTAACGATTCTAAATCAGCCCCAAACAATTTTGAATGTTTTTTTAAATCAAAATATTTCTATGTAGAAAGGAAATCAATCGTTTATTTGTGAATCCATATTTCAAACAATAAATAACAATGTTTAAACCTGTCATGAAATCATTTTAAACAACACTAGATCTATCAAGAAATAATATTTAATATTTTAGCTTCATCAACATTATATAATCAAAACTATTTTTTTATAAACATCTGATTTAAAATAAATCAGGAATAAAAAAATTTTAATTCGAACATATCATGATTAATAAGATAATAACAGTTTAAAAATGTCAGTATTAAAACATAATCATTTTTACCATTAAACCAACTGAAAACTCTTATAAATTTATGTTACATTAATCGTGAAATTTAATATTCCAAATAACATAATTCTATTACAATATTATATTGATTCATGCATCCATTATATATTTTTTGGTATAATCAATATCACCATATTTGCCTTTACTCTTTTAAAAATAGACTAACACAATGAATTTTTGGTAAAAATATGATGTTGGAAAATTCTTTTTTATCGAACATAAATATTATTTATGTTATTAATGCATCGTTAACCATCCATATATTCAATTTTATACACTCAGATTACACATTTGAATAGAAATATCAAGATAATATTATTTTCACATCAGCACTGTTTCTATTAAAAAATTACTTTTGGAGGAATTCATCACATTATGGAGTTTCAAGTTTACACTAACATTATATAACTTTTAAAAATGAAATAAAAAGGGCACATGCATGGTATTTTTCCAACCATATTAATATTGGTGATAGATATTTTGAAAATACATGTGGGATTTTATGGATGTACGTCTATTGATGATATATGTATGATGGATATATTGATACCGAGTGGGTGTTTAGAGTCTAAAATTTGATATAATGATTATAAAAGTGATTCATGATGTATTGATGATATGCAGAGTTCTTATTCTATAGTAATTGGTAATTTTGAAAAAAAATGTTATTTGAATCCCTTGGAAGAGTTCATGGGATGTCCCAGGACGGCGAGAAGTTACTAGGACTCAACATTATCTTAATCTGTATCATATATGTGATTTATATTAACAGATACATTTGAAGAGGACCATCAATATCATGTCTATGTATGTATGATTTTGTAAATAATATTTCTCATTTTTCATAGTTGTATGTGTTATTAAGATGTATAAAGTAGGATCGATTCTAATTGAATATGACAATTTTGAAAAGTTAAGGTTACATACATGTATTTATAAATCATCGTATGTGTTTTTTTATATATTTGGATTCATGTAATTGGGTAGTGGTGTAAGTTCCACTCTAACAAGGACATTCACATTTAGTAATTTTAGGTACAATTTTTCTTATTTGATCACTAGAATAAGGAACATTTGGAAAATATATGTTTGATCACACTTATTATATATTTGATCTAATATATGCATATGTTTTGTCACCTAAAATGTATATATCATCCAAGATATCAATATATTAGTTTTTTCTAGGCCGAGTGGGTATCAATTGAGACTGTGGTGTTGTGATTTTTCACTAATTATGTGTTATTTGGGAGTTTTAAATGATCTAAATATAACGATAAAAATATATTCTTGGAAATTATTTTAAACACAAGGATTCTTGTAGACATGTTCCTGCTGGTTTTATAAAAATATTGTTCGACTATTTAATTGTTATTGAATGATTAAATCATCATCACACCTCTAATAGATCCATTATTAAATCCAAATATGAAGTTAGCTATTATAGGAAATTTTTATAGGATCAACTAATAAATACTCTTTAGGTTGTAAAGATGAAGCTAGATCATGAATTATTATTTTTTATTCGGTGAGTTACATAAAATATATTATAAAGATACATGATTTGAAGTGGAAAATAGATTATTATGTAGATGGTATATCCCAAAAAAACATATCCAATAAAAATGGATTATGACTATGAAGTGAATGCTACAACACAAAAGTGGATTACATTTAAATACATAGTTTTTCAGGATGTTTTTAATATTATTAAATTCACCTGAATAGAATGAATTCCTTCTTATTTATTGATTTTTTATAATCCCCCTTTCCAGGGATGAGCGGGAACCCTTACATGTCCCACAGGAATAATGATTACATGAACCGTAGGTATAAGGAAATATACAGATTATAATTGTAACTGCTCCTCTACAGCTTCTTCATTGTGATAACAGCTCTTCACTTTTACATGGATTGTTTAGCTAGGCATCCCATGGAAGCACAGGCTATCCCTGACAAAAATTTCATACCCTATCTTTCTGACAAATCCAATTATCTTCTTCTCTGGTGAAAGCGCTTTCTCTGAATCCCCAATTTGAGTATGCTCTGTGTCTATTATTTTTGATCATTTAAGAAAAATTTCAGGTGTCCTGAAGGCCTTGAGTTGGCCCGAAGGCCTTGAGGTGGCCTGAATGCCTTACTGGCCCGAAGGCCTTTATAACATAAATCAACTATAAACTAATTATCATGAAATATGTGATGGTTGAAAATATATATTTTCATTTCATGAAGTTATACAACAGTTATCTTATAACTATGAGTTTATGTAGAACAAGATTATAATATTCTTTTTTCTATATATTTAAAATTTAACTCAAATAAAAATTTTCCAACTTCCAAAAAGCAAGTGAAATGTGAATAAAAAATAGTGTAGACTTTATCATGTAATTGATATAAATTTATATGTAATTTAGATTGATGAAGTGTAATAGTGATTATAATGCACATATTTCAACACCCTGAGATAAATTATAATATTAGATCAAGTGTTCCAAACCAGGGAAGGTATGTGAAATAAGAAGAAGGAGTCTAGATGAGAAATATGAGATCAAAGTGAGAGCGATTTCTACTATGTTGAAAAGTGATGACAGAATTCTTAATATATTATAAAATGAAAAATATATCGTTTTTTGAATGGGGAGTTCATAAATGTTCTATAAACGAGTCACCCTTGTGTAGATCAATAGATAGTCATCAAATATTCAACGATAAAAAATAAACAGCTCAGTTTTTTTAGGATAGAACTAATTGTATATAATATAAAAGTGTTCTTAACCTATGAAATATAAAAATTATGATTAAGAATTAGTGTGATGAATTTTTTCATTCTTGGATCAGTTCATAAGAGTGAGGAAGTTTTAGAATTATGCTAGGGTGGTAGTGATCCCAATCAAAAAATTTGTAAGGTTGTTATCATTGTGGCCTAGTGATGAAAATATATTATTTTCACCAAACTATTGAATTAATGGATTTTGGTGTGTCAATACAATAATGATAAATTATTCATGGATTATCTCTATGCACGTGAACAAAGTAATATTAAGGTATCCCAACATGAATTACTTTACTACACATTTTCATAAAGATTCAAGGAGGTTGACTTTAATGATATTGGATGAATAAGGATCTTATATTAACTAGAAATCTTCAAAAAAGGTAAATAATTAAAAGTGGTAGAACGGTTTAATAATTCACACAACATGATTATCCTCCTCATAGAGAGCATTGGGGACTATAAAAGTGGTATTATAACTACATTTTCTAAATACATATTCATATAATGAATTAGTTTTTTGGGTCTTGCATAAGTTTACATAAACATGAAGCAAAAATTCATCAATTGTACTCAATTTTAGATGTAGAAAATAAGATTCATGTAACACATGGAAGATTTTATGGAAGTGACTTTATAATTTTGACAAAAATGAATTATTTCATTATGAAAAAAATAAGTTATATATAATAATGAAATTCGGTTATTTTTGATTCAATCAATGAGTAACTAATGTTTGGTTCAAAATAATAAACCTAAAATTATGTTTCTCATCAGAAATTCTATAAGTATTTATGTAGGATACTTGAAGACTTGTATAGAATAAAATATTTATTGGAATAACAAAGAAAAATATAACAAGACAAACTAGCATGTACAAGTGATAATTCATTCCTAATGTGCGAATGCACAAAGAAGAGGAGAAACCAAATTCATAATCCAAAAAAGGAAGGCTCTAAAATTGAATCAATAATTACAAAATCTAATATATTTTATAATTCAAATAGTAGTCTATAAATAAATATATACTAAAATTTTTCCCTCTAACAGGATGCAAAACAGAATATTTGATTTTTTTGATGAGGTGAAAATAACCGTTCGTTTCCAATCCTAGATGTGCTCAGGTAAAAACCATGATAATGTCCCAATATAAAAATCTAATGTTGAATAATGGGAAGTATTTCATGGAATTAATTTTATAGTTATGAATATTCTAGCCATGGAAATTAAAATACTACATAGAGAGGGTGAATCCTTTATATTTTATATGATGAAGATGCAAACAATATTTAATGATTACGATAATTTAATTGAATAAATTCCTTAATTGATCAAAAATTAGATATCCAATGAAAATTAATTGAATTTATTCCCTCTCTTGAGACACAACCTGATGATAAGACACAATTGGTGATGGAATGCAGCTCAATTCTAAATTCGATGGATTCCAAGAATGAATAGAAAAAAAGAGTATCAATGAACATAATTATAGAATAAAATATTCCAATAAAAAAAGAAATATCATTTAATATAAACCCTAATATATTGATTTAGGAGAAATCCAGATCAAGAATCTAGGAAAAATGAACATTCAGAGAATATATGTTAAGGATGAGGATAAGATGAAGGTAGTAACCTTGTGCTACAACTGTGTATGATTTAGGAATATTATGGGGACATATTTATAACCCAAAGACCCATGTTTGAGATTAAACCTACTATATAATCCTCTCACTCAAAGATGAACTCATTTGGTATAATTAATATGGAATTTTTTTATTATTAACTCAAATATGTGAAGATAAATTCTTGTATAAATAGAAAAAAATAATTGTCAAGGAGAACCTCCTCTCCAATAACATATAATGACAAATCCCTCCTTGGAATAAATCATATTATGATGGTAAAAAAGATCCCTTTTATAGAAATGATTAGTGGATGTAAACAAAGAGTGAATCTATAAGGAAAAAATCTAATTACTCATATTATCACTCCTTGAATGTAGTAATACAATTTTCAATGGAAAAAAGGTATTCCATGGTTGTGAGAGATAAAAAACTTAGAATAAGACTCCACCAGAGAAATCTAAGATGGCCCTCGTGACCATAAATATAGAGGTATGCCTTTGTGCTCTCTCATAAATACTATAATGTAATAGATTAATACTCAAGAAATATTCCTTTGTATGAGAAGTTATCCAAAAAAATATGAAAAAATAAGAGGATATTTATACAAGTGGAATTTATTCCACAAATATGGAAAACAATAATCATAAAAATAATAAAATATATATAATCCAAGAATAAATATGTGTAAGTGGTATCATCAAATAGGACCCAATAGAAAAGTGTTATAGAAGTTGGCTATGATATATTTTACTGATGAGAGGATGAGTTTGATTAACTGATTCCATTCAATTCCCACATTCTAAAAAAAGTGAAAATAATGTGGGAATAAAAGAGGATTGGTTAATCTGACCAGCACTATTTTTCAAAATAAGGAATGTGGTAGGTACCACAATCCCCATGAAAATTTATTTTTACTACATATATGGAATTGGTTCAAAAATTTGGGGGACAGAAATTATGCAGTAATTTTGATAGATAATCACAAGTTTATAGATGAAACATAGAATTTTTTGGTTGAAATATTTGCACACAATATTTGAATATAGGAGTATTTTAATCCCCATATAGCCTAATTTATTTTAACTATAAACATGGTAAAAATAACATGTCAATATTTCTAAAATTATTATAAAAATTTATTTCCGAAATTGATATAAAATGTTGTTTCTTGATATTTTAAACAATATTAAATGTGTATAAATTAAATTCATAGAAATATTTTATGTCTATAGTGGTATAATGATTAATTTGATACAAACCCTAGGGAATAAAACCACAAAACTATTTCAATCAAACCACTAATAATGAGTATATATTGGGATTTATAGTAACAACATAAATATTATTCCGTTTTTTTAGTTAATGTTGTGTTTCAAACAAGTAGCACTCGAACATGGAATATGCGTTCAATAACAAAGAGGGTTAAATTCAAAGGGATTTAGAGGTAAAATATCAAGGACATCATCCTTTTCCGTGATTAGATATGCTTTAAAATAAATGGAATTTGTAGTGGTATTACGAGTTTATATTTATCAAGTATTATCAATTAAATGTAATGCCCCAACCTCATGTTTGTTGATTCATTACAACTAATATTTTTGTCTGAATGAATTGTTATATTAAATGATTATTTTTGTTGGTGAATGTAAAAGGAATTTGGATTCAGCGTTTTTAATTGATGAAAAGTGAGTGACATGGATTGAATTTAATATGTTTTTAAAAAATTATAATTTTCTATAATGAGACTTGTATTAGTGGGAATATTTTTTTTATTGAATAATCAATCTTGAAGTGGAAAATCAAATTACTTGTTATATATTTATTGATGTAGATTTGGAATATGATGATATTTAGAAATATCATGGATGATATGTTATGAAATTGGGAAGTCAACCTGAAACTTCTACTATTTGTAAATTATTGCAATTACTCACAAAGAAGTTGAAAAATGCAACACAGGAGATGATGTTGTTATCCAATTTGAATGGGTAGATGATAATAAAATGAATAGTCATAAATTTTACAAAAAGTTGAAAAACATTATTGACATATTAAGATGGAGGAAGAGTGGAATTACATGAATAATACCCTCATGTATGTTAATAAAAGGAATTTAGAGTTTTTTATGGTAATTTATTGTAATTATATAAGGGGGAAATGAAGATATTAGAGTTGAATAGATTACCCCCCCTATATAGGTAATTAAAAAAGTGGGACACGATTATTTTAGATGCATTAATCCATTTTAATTTCATTTTCAATATGGTGTAGGAGTATTTGTTGGATAGGATTTTATTAGTGTAGAAAAAATTGTATAAATTTTCAACCAATTTCAAAAGGTATGATTGTTTTAAGCAATCTATATTTATGATGAAAATTTTTTTAAATTAAATACGGATGATGGATAGATGTTTATTTTTTTATAATTATAATATTGAAAAAATGGTTTTTAATATAGATCTAGGATTGGGGAATTGAATTTCTTGCATTCAAAAGTGATGTTTGGAGGATTATGGAATATATTTCTTAGACTAATATCTTTATTGGATATGTTAAAAAGATTATGGGAACAGAAAATACTTTTAATATTTTAGGGGATGTCTTATAACGATTTGTAGTGGATAAGTCACATCTTAATAATAATTTAGAACACATTTGCGTAATCTATTTGAAGAATATTTTTTTATGAAAAAAAGAAATGTTTTAACAGAATATGTGTGCTCTCTATAAGAATATATGTAAAACGTAATGCATGTATGTGTCATTTAGAATCCCGACAATTTTGGAATTTATCAGTGATATGCGAATTTGAAAAATAAGGGCTATGTACATGTCTTTTAGAAGAACATATGTTTTTGGACTGGGATACATAATTTTCGATAACAATGTAAATATTATTATGGTTTTGAAATATGAATATGGAAGTGTTAATGAATATAATTTTCATTGTAACTCTAGTTTATCTTCCATTTGTCTAGTTTATGGGTGATAACTCGTAGTATACGTGCAATTTATCAGTAATGTAATTTTCATCACCATCAATTTATGTATCATCTAAGGCCTTAGAAGAGATGTTTTTTCTAAGACATGTAGGTGTCATCCAAGAAAATGACAATGTGTTTTCTGACTGGGAAGCTATCTTCCAAGACCTAAAAATTTAGGAATATTTCACAACATAAATTTTCAGGGATATTATTTTAAACCGAAGGATTATTATAGAAATATTGAAAAGGTTTTACACTAATATTAAATTATTTTTCAATCATTCTTTAATGATTCAATCATCTTATATCTTAAATGGGTGACTTGATTTTGGAGAAAATTATAATATGAAATTAGAGAATAATTTGAAGGGATTAATTAAAAATTATTATTAATGATACAAATGAGGGGCTCTGTATTGCCCTAATATTTTACTATTAATTTTCCCTTAATTAAATATTATGTTGAATAAATTTATTCACACATAACCTCAAAAAATTCATTTAAACACATTTCAATAAAATATTTCAATAAAATATAAACATATATACCGTATACTAATTATTTATGAAAAAAATATAATATCTATATAAGAAAAATTATTATAATAATACGTACATATATTTATACATTAAATATTATTATTGTTTCATAAATAATTATTTAATAAATTTATAAATATAAATGAAACAATTTAATTAAAATTCTTGATAAAAGTTTAATAGAACTTATTAATAAATTAATCAAACTTTTTGAATTCATAATAAATCAATTTAATATTAAAAAAAAGTGGTTCAATAAAGCGTTATAGATTTTCAATATATTTGTGTATTTTTTAAACCATGTTATCAGTATTGGATAATTTGGAATATTTTAATAATATATCAAAAAATATTGTAATTATCATCAAAATAATTTTATATTGAATTTAACATGAATAATATTTTAATCTTAAAATATATATTCTTATAAAAACTAATTTAATGCATTATGCGTGCTTTTTTTAATTATTTTTTAAAATTTTGAAATTCAGTTTAATAGAATATTTTTAAAAATAATATCTAGAATTTCCAAGATGTTTAACAAGGAAATATTTATTTTTAATACAAAAATAAGTTATCAATGTAATTATTATTTTCCAATGGTCAAAAAAAATATCATAATATATTTATTTTCTAAAATTGATGTATTTTTTATATGTAATTTAATTTTATTTATTTAAAAAATTAACAAAATATGATTTGAATCATATAAAAATATATGTTACCAATAATTTGATAAGTAATATAAATAAAATAAAGATAATAAAAACTTACAGTACAATATTCTTTTCCTATAAAACACATTCTTCTATATAATATTATTTAATTTAAATTCTAATGGTCATTTTCATATAATTATAATTAGATTAATATAAGTTAAATATCATTTTTATAAATTATAAATTTTTATTTATGTTTAATCTTATATATTTTTTAAATAAAAAATTACCATGGTAAATATTAAATGAAGGTTAATAAGGGTGAAATGTTATAACCGAAATTGGATAAAAGATTATTTACTTTACCTAGAACATCAACCTGACCGTTGTCATTTTTAAAAGACATAACCATATGTCTCACAAACCATTTCTTAGAAACATGCCATGAGTTTCATTTCAAACCATCTGTTCACCTCACTAACCATGTAATTATAAGGACACATCCCTCTTTTTCCCCTGTAGAAGGAGATCAATTCCACCAAAACAAATCCACACACAACATAAAAATATATATTTAGAAACAACCCATTTTACCAATACAATGATACCCTTTCCCATTTTTAATTCCATAGTAACCTTAATATTCCCCAAGTCCTCTAATTCCAAGAATTCTTTCAATAGAAGACTGAAATCCTTAACATGAGTTTTATCTTCCACTAGGTTTTTCTTCTTTAAAATTATCATACGTTATCTTAATAACATATTCTATCCAATTTAATATAGTTAAATAAATTTAATTTCTAATTTATTTTTAAAAAATTTGTAAAATAATTATCTATTACCCTCTCATCTGTTCGTAAAATGAAATCATCTCTTGTGTGTATCTGCGTACTGCCTCCTCCTTGGACAATGTGTTTATTTTTTCATCACCACCTGAAAATGGATGGAATTAATAATTTATTTAATAAATAAATATTATATAGATGAATTTTATTTTAATTTTTTAATGATATAAAATAAATTTTTTCTCTTCATTACAACCATTGAAAAATGAAAATGTCGCTCTTGTGTATGTGTAGACTCCTGCCTCCATATATGTTGTGTATTACTTTTTCTCCCTACCAAGCATGGATGGTTCAAATTTTTTTTTTGGAGAATATATGTTATATAAAATTAAATAAATTTCATGAATATTATTCTCAAAAGATGATACAGAAATAAAAATTAATTTCAATATAATCTGATGATATCGATAAATTTCCCAAAACAAGCATGTCCATAATTTCATCTTCAAGAATCACAAAAGAATACCCATATAATGTAATTAAAACTCTAAATGTAATTAATTAAAATCTACCATATAACCATAAACAATATTAAATGATTAAACTAGTGTCACATATTTGGTATCTACATCTACATTACAAATGATGTGAAAAATATTTAAAATTAGATACATTCGATGATGAAAATAAATAATAGATTTCAAATAAATTTAGGATATTCATTTATAAATAAATAGTGTAAATTTTATTATATATGAATAAGGTTCAAAAATATGCCTTTAATTTGATTATATTTATTATACTGGAGGATAAATTTCCCTCTTATAATTCGATTGAAAATGTAAGGGTATTTGTTAACTCAAATCACTTTGGTTGAGTTATAACATTTATAATTAAAATTATTCCATAAATGATTGGTTTATTCAACCCATATGTTTCAGTATATTACAAATTATATTTATATATATGGAAAAAGAGTTTTTTACTACCAAAATTATTCCATAAAAAATATCGTTCACAAAAATGATTATCATTGTTAAGAATAATTCTTATCTACTTTTTCGAATATTATTTTTCCATATCAATATTATTCAATTCCATATATTTTTAATGTTACTATTCTAATTTAATAATAAATAATATCTATGATTACATTTATGATTTTATTTAATTATTTTCTAAAATAAAAAAATAAATCTCTTCATAATGTTGGGTTGAATAAAGGTATTTTTTTAATATTAATTGTTATCACTTCAACGATTTTATATTTTATCATACAGACCAGATTTCCTCTGAATAAAAACTATGAATTCCCAATGATCAATTATTGATATATAATTAAAAATAATCTTCATATTTAAATTTCTCAAACATTATTGTTTTAAATAGATAGAGAGGTCCTTGTGTCTCATTGCATGATTTTGGGTGGTTGAATATGGTTTCACAATCCATTCATGTGGAATTTACTACAGAATGGAGGAAAATCTCTACAATTTCAACATCTATAAATATAATTGGAATTTATTTCCATATGAGTAAATTGATTTCAATAATATTAAAAATTATAATTAGAATCTCACATTGGTCGAGAGGTTGGGAGATAGAGCTTATCACACACTACATGGGGGGAGTTCTAATATAACAACACAAATCTTCTTTTTTAGGTACGGATCTTGATTTTGGAATTTTTTTGGGGGAAAATAATGAAATCATGTTTTTCTATGTACACATCGTGTACTTATGAGAACATGACATGTGCTCTGTTGTCGAGTATCACCGTGTACTAGTCGTGTAGTGGCCGAGTACATGGCCATGTAGGTTACCTGGAGGACTACTTAAAGAGGGGGCCAGTTGATGCTAGTACACAGTGTGTAAATTAATTGAACATGCCGTTTACTATTCTTTTTATTTGATAAATCATTGAGGGGTAATTTCTCACATCCATAACACCCTTATTCTTCCAATTTTTCATACAGTAGAGTGGAAAAACATCTTATAAATATGAAATCCTTCTGGTTCTTCATCGAAGCTCTGATTGAGACACCATTAGATGCATTGGAATCCCACCCATGAGTTATAAATTCCCCTAGATCCTCTCTTCATTTCTCCTCAACTTTTTTGAGTACTTTAATGATGAATATTTTTACTCGTTTTGTATATATAGGTTGTTCTAGGCCAATTCAAGGGTTGAATATCAAGCATGATGATCGTACGAGATCAAGGTAGGTCATTTGTTCTTTAAGTTGTTTGTATTGGGATTTTATATGCTAAGGTGTTGCATACCAAATATTGTGGTGTGCATGATCTGTAAAATAACCCTATTATTTACCTAATATGGTTTAGCTGATTGAAAAGGGGTTTTTCAAATGCGTTTGGTTAGATGCCTTTTTTGTAGGATACAACATGGTTGAGATTCCCTAGATTGAATGTTTATGGATGTTTAGCATAGATTTTATTGGAGTAAAACCATGTTTTAATGACATGAATTGTTTAGGATTGAGTTTGATTGATTATAGAAATTTTATTTGTTATGCTTGTGAATTTTACACATGTAGTAGTAATAGATTACATGTGTTACCTTGTTATGATATGAATGATGTTTTTCCAATGGATCGTGAGTGGGTTGGACCAGGAAAACTCTGGGGGATTGCATGATTATTTACAAATGACTATGAGATCCTTGGTGTAGACTTTGACCCAGGGGTATTAACCATGATAGCTACCCAGATTTTCTTTTATGATTTAATTATGCTCTTTTGACCAAGGGTGTATTCACCACGAGAGCTAACCAAAGGTCATTTAAAAATTATTGATTCCATGTGGACATAGGGGTATTCACATTGAGAGTTTCCCAAGTGGAAATTTTTAATTGTTTAATTCAATGTTAATCCAAAGGGTTAGAGTTTGTTTGATTTCCAAGATGGTTGTTTATGAATAATTTTATGATTGTGATGAGTCTGCCAAGTAAAAGCACAATCTTGGACTCTGTTTAAATTTTTTTTTTCAGATGGTCTTCCGAGACATCTGTTTTGTTACTATAACATTATTTGACACAGACCTTAGGGTAGATTCTAATATTTCATTATTCAATAGTTTTAATATTAATAAATGAAATTGAATGTAATTGAAAACTGTAGGATTATTTACTTTTGAGTACTTCGGTGTTATTTTCATTATTTCTACATATTTCTTGTTATATATATTCACTGACTATTAGGAAATTATATTTTTGTGTTTTCCTACTAGGATTCGTCTCACACCCTTTTTGGGTCAGGCTTTTGGACCCAAACTGGTTATATGGTTGCAGGTATAGATTAGGGAATGTGTTATTCTTCATCATGTACTTGATTGCTGTTGGAGCTATATAGAATGGGACTCTGATTTGGATTGCAATGCTATTTGAGTTTCAATTTTTTGTGTACATTGGTTTCAATGTTATATACCAAACATTGTGAGTTTTTTGGATTCATTCCTAGATATATGTGACATGCATCATTTATATATGTGCTCCATTTGTTTTATTAGTATCAAGATTCAACTTTTACATTGTTCTATGGTATTACTGCTTTAGCTACTATTTACTATTTCTTCCATTGTGTTACTCTTCAAATGAGAGCATATTTTCACCACTATCACACCCAAGGCCCTCGCTACTAGTAGGAATTCAAAGGATTTCTAGGAAATGTGCTTGATTCCTTGTCACAAACATGGTACGAGGCACCATTGGTTGGAACCATGATATAGGATGTTACAAAGTGGCAACAAAGGAGGTTCTTTTCTACTTTGTCTTACTATTTGTATCATATAGTTTGGTATAGGATGGAATAGGTAGTCTGTATTACGTTTGTCCCAGGAGCATCTAACCTTTGTTTAGGGAAAATCCAATTTACCTCGAATATTATAATTTTACTGGTTTTTCCATTTTAACAGGTCATTTGATTTCATTTGTGGATGAATCACTTTTTTGTCCTGTTATTATTTATGTCATTGTGGTTATATTTCTATTACAACACTATGAGACGAGGGTAGGTCATATAATTCATCATATAGGCACTTCCTAGAGATCACATGTCATGAATTCTTATCATACCATTTAGAATTCATTACTGATTTCATGTAGTTGTGATAGATATTGTGCCAGATATGCATGTTGTTGTTATAGATTACATGATTGAATACCTTCCAATTTGATAGGGTATAGGAATACGTAATGTTTCATTTGGATGGACACTATCCTTTGGTCTCGTTTTTGTTATGGTGCCTCTAGGATCAGAATTTTGTGGATCATGTTTTAACTATAATTGATTTTTTCCATGTTTTTATGTGAAATTGGATTCCAAAAATTGATTCATGGGTAGTATGGGATCTCATGGGTCTGAATTTGTCATGCCTGGGAAATTTTTTTATGTTAACAGGGGTTCTAAAAAAGTTTCATAGGCTTACTATCTGGATACCTAGACAATAATACATGTGAGGTTATGGACACACACAATGTGTTCATCTGTTCTAGAGGAAGAAAATTTTCTTAAGTACATGATGTGTACGTTACGTACACACCATCTAGTCTTTAACTATGTGACAGACTTGGTGAGTAGAGACATGTGGTTGATAAATAGTTGGTAGAACATGCCATGTACTAGGATTACACATCGTGTCGTAAATACCATGCATCGAACTGTGTGACCAATAAAAATGGAGGATGAAACATAGTATGTCCATGTCGTGTCTCATTTATGCACACTGTGTAGTTTTTTCCACGTATCTGACTGTGTCACTAACAACATGGGTGGTTATAATAGATGCATTACATGTTGTGTCTAGGGTGAATATGTCGTGTAGTGTTACACCTGAGGAGGACCATGTATTTCTATCCATGTTGAAGAACATGGAAAGTAGGGAATATTCAAGTACACATCGTGTCTTAAGAAGAATATGCCGTGTGATGGGGTGTTACAAGACCGGGATTGGTCATGTTACAAACCATTATAAAGGCATAATTGAACTTGACATGTATTAGTTATACACGTCATGTAAACCAATTTTGTAAAAAATAAATTCATTCGTTATCATGTTCTGTTGTTTCACTTCTAAGATGTTGTCCATGATAATCTTAGACTGAGTTGTATGCTTGACCTTATTAAGTAATTCCCCCAAGATGTCCTCTGGTTCTATTCTTGGTAAATGGTGATGCTATGGAACCAGCTATGGTAGATCAAGGAAGAACAATAGATCCTCCCATCATTCCCATCATGGATCTACCTTTTATACCAGATATAGGTGTTGATGCACAGTTCGGTGAAGGCTTTATGAGGATGATGCAAAATTTTTAGGGAGCACCACATCCATCCAAAACTATGGAATATTTCATGTCGGTAATCCAGAAGCAGCATCCTCCTACATATTCAGGGAATGGAGGACCACAAATTTATAGTAATGGTTGTAGTCCATACATTATATCTTTGAGTATCCGAATACATCTCTAGAGAAGAGTGTGAAGCTCGTAATGTACTTGCTACATGATTCAACCATGTGATGGTGGGATGTTGTCTCAATGGGGGATGTCATTAGGATATGGCTTTTGAAGTGTTTCGGAAAACCTTTTATGACTACTTATACCCAACGACGTTGAGATTTGATCGATCCCAAGTGTTCATCCACATGGTGTAAGGCTCTCATTTAGTGATATATTACTCTTCTCATTCTACAATGCTCTGGCACTTCACACAAGTTATGGGAGGTGTCGAGTAATCTTTGGCTTGCCAGTTTGATGATTGTCTTACGTATGAAATCCTATCATGGGGTAATGCTTTTTGGATAACAATGGAGAATTATATATTAAATCAGTTATTGATTATTGGGAACAACCAAAGGGAGTAGGGAGCTATCAGCTAGGGTGGATCAATATCTTGGGATGGTAATTCTTCGTTTGATAGCAGAAAGGGATGTAGGTAGTCTTCAAGTGGTGATTCCAGTAGCAGGGATGTATATTCAAGTAGCCATGTTAGGTTCTACCGGTGTTGTAAGAGTGGTCACATAACACCTTAGTTCTCAAGAGAACTAGTTGAGTGCCAATCATGCTGCAAGGTGGGCCTTAATCAGAGATTCTTCAAGTTTTTCTCACCAGTAACTAGTGAGAGTGGATCAGTTATGACTACACTTTTAGGTGGAAGACACTCAGTTTCTCCTCGGTCAGGGAACTAGATTTCATTAGACCATCCATACCGATGAGGCAGTCGTAGTAACAGTTGTAAGGCTACATGTTTTTAGCACCAATTGGATGGATCAACTCAGGGTAGTCATGTTGGGTGACAGGGTCAGGAAAAAGGATAGACTTTTGTAGTGGAGTAGAACCAGTAGTAGAAGGATCCCGGAACCTCTACAGTTATGGTACGATTCTAGTTGCCTCACATTTATCTTCTTCCTTTTTTGGTAAAGGGGATTCTCATAGTTTTATATCTACTACCATTGTGGAGATCCATGGGATATATATCATTACTTATGAGGATGTTATGACACTAAAAAGTTTGTTTTGGATTAGAATGGATATTATATGTCAGTGAAAGAAGTTCTTTCTTGAGTATTGTGGGTGTCACTTCTTATAGGACCTCTATATATTAGTGATGGTAGGATTGGACGTCATTTTCTGAATAGATTTGTTGGTCTTATTCTAGGACATTGTTGACAGCTATCGCTGAAGGGTGATTTTCACGTCATTAGAGGGTGGGTTATTTCTAAATAACGGAGAATGGATTGTCCAGGAGAGTAGAGCTAGACCTGAGCATAATAAGATTTAAGGAATTACAACATAGATTTCTAGTTTATATCTAGATGACTAGGTTACTTCGCAGATGGACATTCCTCTAGTGGTGGAACATTTCAGAGATGTCTTTCCAGAGGGATTTTCAGTTTTTCCTCTAGAGAGAGAGTTAGATATCTCTATTGATCTTTTGCACGAAGTGGAACTGTTGTCAATTACTCCTTATAGGATGGCAACACTAGTGTCACAAATGATCAATATGAGGTTATAGGAGTTGCCCGAAATGGGTTTCATCTGACCTAGGACTTATCCTTGGGGTTCGCCGATAATTTTTTAGAAGAAATCAGATTGTATCCAAAGTCATTGTGGGGATTATTAGAAGATGAACCATTTTACTGTCAAGAACTGATATCCCTTGATGAGGATTGATGACATCTTCAATCAACTTCAAGGTGTTAGTTGTTCTCTAAGATTGAATTGAGATCTAGTTATTATTGGCTACATATTAGAACATCAGATATACCTCTTACAGCTTTTCAGAGTTGGTATTGTCTATACGTGTATTTGTGTTATTCCGTTTGGTCTCATGAACGCGATTGCAGTTTTCATGGTACTGATTAACCGAGTGTTCCATCCTTACCTGTATTCTTTTGTTGTAATCTTCGTTGATGATATCATGGTGTACTCTCACACTCGACAAGACCATTCCACCCATATTGAGATTGTATTTTGTACATTGAGAGAGAATCAGTTATATTCTATGCTCTCAAAATTATACTTTTGGATGGACCATATTCCCTTATTGGGTCATGTCCTCTCAAATACAGTAGTATCAATAGACTGAGAGAATGTGAGAGTGGTAGTTTCTTAGGTGCAGTCAAAGAATTTATTTTAGGTACATATATTTATTGGGGATAGCTGAAACATATCATGCATATAAGTGACACTAACATTCTTGACTAATAAGGGTGGGAATTACTTTTGGGTAGATTCATGTGATTAATCCTTTTAGGAGCAAAAAAAAGGAGATTAACTTTAGTACCGATACAGATGTTGCCAGATCCGAGCAAGTGTTACCCCATTTACAGCGATGCTTCAGGTATCAGGCTGGTAGTAGTGCATAGGATGGGAGAATGACTAGATTCATAAGGGTCTAGACAATTGATACCACATGAGAATAATTACCTAATTATAGATATCGAGTTGGATATAGTTGTGAATTATTGACATTATTGGAGACATTATATTTTTGGGAGAGAAATTTTTTACTATTCACTGACCACAAAAGACTCAAGTTTATATTTACTCAACATGATCTGAATTTGAAACAATGAATGTGGGTTTAGTACCTTTAGTATTTTTACGTTGATCTTTATTACATGCTTGGGAATATAAACGCATTGGCTGATGTGTTGAGCAGAAGAACTCAGATACAGGTAGGTCTGGATGGTAGTAGTGAGTGCTATCTTATGGCTCTATTCTCTAAGATCAATTTAAATGTGTGCGACAAAGAATAGAATATTTTTATTTATTCTATAGATTTTACCACTACTCTACTGAATCTATTGAAAATGAGGAAGATTTCATATTCTGAAAGCCAAGCCATATGGGAGAGTGTGTGAGGAGACGACCCAACTCAAAGCTGGGTTATAGCATGGGGATGAGGTTTTTCATTTTCGTGGGAATGTTTGGGTGACAACAGATATACTCTAGGAGGTTTTTTGATATTTTTACTCCTTAGTTTGGTTAGTTCATCTTGGTGTCCCCAAGATGTATCGAGAACAACACTGTCAGTGTTGGTGGCCAGGAATGAAGATGGCTGATTCTTGTTTTCTTATAATATATTTCACCTGTCACAATGTAATGTTAGAGAATTAGCAACCATCCTATATATTACAAATGAGAACAATTCTCAAGTGAAAGTGGAATTATGAAAATATGTATTTCGTGATGGGTTTACCATAGTCACAATGAGGGAATGATGTGGTTTGGGTTATTGTAGACCGACTCAAGATGGTTTCAAATTTATTGTTGATCAATTAAACCGTCAGTGTTTATGAGATTACATGGTTTTACATTCGAGAGATGTCATGTTTGAATGTGTTTTTCCACTCTCTCATTTCAGACAGTGATGCCCGGTTCAATTCAAATGTTTGGGAGGGAATATAGAGGGATTTGGGTACACATGTACTTCTGAGTACATCTTATCAACCCAAGATAGATGGCTAGTCTATGTACACAATTCCAATTTTAGAGGAAATTCTTCGAGAATGCGTCATGGAATTTGAGGGCTATTGGGAGAGACATATACCACTAGTAGAGTTTTCCTACAATAATTGTTTTTAGGAAATGATTCAGATTGAACCACACAAGGCTTTGTATAGTAGTCCATGTCAATCACCCCTATGTAGGTTGGAGGAAGGAGAGGTAGAGATGTAGGGACATCATCCTTACCAGGAGACAACTATGTGGGTGGATTTCATGTAGAAGAAGAAAAAAACTACACAATCTCACAAAAATTATTATGTTGGTCGCTGGAGATGACAGCTGTAGTTCGAGGTTGGAGAGAAGGTTTTCATACGAGTCACACCGAGGTTGGGACACATCAGGATGATGAGATATGGGAAGCTTTCACTTAGATACGTCATGTCATTTAAAGTTTTGGAGAGAGTCAGTACGGTTTCCCATCTCATTCCATTAAATCAGAGGTATTGGGCTTTGCATGATGCCTTTCATGTACCTCAACTATGACATTACTTTTAAAACCCTCTCATATTTTCAACATGAGGAGGTTATGTTGGAGGTGTATGCATCATTTGAGGATCATCCAATTTGGATTATGGATAAAAGTATAAAGGTTCTCCATGTCCAGTTTCTTACTTTGGAAAAAGTGATAGGGAAACACTATTGAGTACAAAAAAAGATTTGGGAGAGGGAGGTCAATGTATGGTCATAGTGGCCAGAGATTTTTAGATCCCTCATCACCTCTATTGGAAGGGAAATTCAGGGATGAATTGCATTAAGGGGGATGTTTTTAAGAACCCAAATCTTTTATCAAGTATGGATCCTGATTTCAGGTTGTTTTGATGAAATGGGAATAAAGGATGTTTTTCTATGTACACGTCTTGTATTTATGATTACACATCGTGTATACAGTTGTTGGGTATAGATGTATACTAGGTGTGTAACAGAATTATACATAGCAGTGTAGGTGGCCTGGGAGACCTCTAAATGTGGGGTTAATTTGAGGGTACTACATGGTGTGTACATTAAATAAAAATGTCATGTACTTTTTTTATTTGATAAATTGGTTCGGGGTCATGTATCACATCCAGAACACCCTTCTTCTTCCCGTTTTCATACAAGAGAGCGACAGAATTCCGAAGAACTCTAAACCCCTCCTGATTCATTAACTGACTTATGATTGAAACACTTTCAAGTTCGTTGGAATCCCACTGGTGAATTTTCAATTCCCCTAAATCCCTTTTCCTATATTATCCTTTATTATGATTTTTTTAAAGATGTTAATTATTATCCTTTTGACGATCTGTATCATTATAGGCCGATTCAAGGGTTGAATTTCAATATTGTTGATCGTACGACATCATTTTAGGTGGTTTGTGCCTTTCATTGTTCATGTTTGGATTATAAATTCAAAAGTGATGAATACCCATGATCATGGTGTAACTTGATTTGGAATTTAACACTATTATTTACATTCAATGGTTTAATTGATTGAAAAGGTGTTGTCTAATATGTGTATTGTTAGATTCCATTTTTTCAGGACACCCCATGGGCGTGTTTCCCAAGTTTGTCTGTTTATGGCCGTTTGACCTTGTTTTCCAATGATGTTTACCTTGTTTCCATGCATTTCATAGTTTAGGATGTTGTTTGATTGATTATATGATTATCATGTGTTATTATTGTGAATGTTATCAATGTTGTTTTTATATATTACATGTGTGTCCTTGTTATGATATGCACATTTTTTTCCAATGATCTGTGAGAGCCTTAGACCTAAGTGACTATCGAGGTTTCCAGGATTATTTACATAGGATCGTGATAGTCTTCGTGTAGTCGTTGACCCATAGGAATTGACCTTGAGAGCTTTCCATGATGTTTTTCATGATTAAATTTTGATATGGTGACCCAAGTGGTATTGAACGCGAGAGCTGCTTGGAGGTTGTGTATAAATAATTGATACCATGTTGACATATGGGTATTGACCATGAGAGCTTCCCATCTGATTATTATAAATTGTATAGTCCTATGATAATTAAAAGTGGATAGACTGTGAGATATTTTCCAGAGGGTTGTTTATGAATGATTGTGAGAAGTCTTCCAAGCCAAAGTACATGCTTGGACTCAGTTTTACATGTGTTTTGTGATGGTCTTCGAAGACATTATTTTTGTTAATATTACATGGGGGGATAAAAAGCATTGGATAGATCATAATATTTCATTATTAAATGGTTTGAATAATTAATAAATGAAAATGAATATAAATGAAAACTGTAGAATTGTTTACTTTTGAGTACTTCCTTGTTATTTTTATTTTTTCATATTGTCTGATATATATATTCACTAACTGTTAGGTATAACTCTTTGGGTGGATTCATGGTAGTATTCATCTCACACCCTATATGGGGCATTATTTTTGACATAAACATATCATATGGTGACAAGTATAGATAAGGGAAAGCACCCTTTTTCATTAGGTACTTGATTTCTATTGAAGCTAGAGAGCATGGGACCAAGGTAAGGATTCTGATGCTGTTGGAGTTTCTATTTTTTCTGTACTTTGGTTTTAGTATTTTATTTCTAACATTGTGAATTGTTTGGTTACTTTCCAATATATATGTGAAATGCATCATTTTTTATATGTTGTCCATTTTTATTATTTGTATCATTATTCTGTTGTTTACTTTGTTGTATGGTATTACTTCTTCTACAACGATTTACTATTTATTTCTGTTGTGTTACTCTTCCAGTAAGGGCATTGTTTCCCCACTATCACACCCAATTAATCTCTTCTAGTTTGCAACTTCTAGTGTTTAGGGAAATGTGCTTGATTCCATGTGACCAACCGAGTATAGGGCATAATTGGGTGGCACTCGAATCAGGTATGTTACATCTTAAAAACATTGGGACTATCTTATATCTTACTGATTTGTTTTTCAATCATTACCATATTAAATAATTAGACTGCTTACCCTAAAATAATGATAGAAGTTGACCACTTTTTTCCACATATGTATATCTTTGAGGTTTTCCATTTACATAAAAATTTCTATATGTCAGAGGTTCTCCATCTTATTAACCGTTATTTCTTGAAAATGTTGTTTCGAGAGTTGACATATTTTAATGATCTAGATTAGTGTGAATTAGATTTTTTTTTCTCTATATAAGAGGAAGAAATGTGTTTATACTATCAGGTTCAATCTAATAAATTTTAATCTGATTTTTCTTTTTGAAAGGAATCCTTACCTACAATGTTCAAATGAAATTGTTTTCGAAATTATGAATATACAATACCACATAGTTTAAAAAAATACAATAAGGATGACTAGGTGAAAAATTCATAGAAATGGTTCACATGGGAATGCTTCTTGAGTATCCATATCTATATGACCACAAAGTGAATATGACTCCACAATGATGAGTTCGTGTCATAAAAACTATGGCCTACAAAATATGATCCTTAAGATGTCTGATTAGGTTTAGTTGACGTCCTATAAAATGTAGACATATTAAACTAATCTCTATTGGGAATATAGCCTAATGAGATTGATTAATGGGACACAATAAAAATATATCCTTCCATGTGGGCCATGGTATTTCGTGAAATATATACTGTTATAAATGAGAATTTCGGGGAAATGGAATTTATAAAAAATGTTTTATAGAGGATATGACCTTGGTGTATGAGACATAAAAACACATATGAATTTGGCCTGGTTAGGGAAGGATGTAAATGATCACACATTGGATATATATTGATAATACTAATGAATAATAGTTGATAATGTTTGGTATCAACCTCATAGAAGTGTCTTATAAATCACATATACCCGTGAATTAGTTCCCATGAATTTTGAATGCTTGAATTGGACATCTGAATATGATTCCACTACAAATCATTTAATAAATAGTATAGATATTGGTGTTGGATATGCATTCCTTAAATACATATATCATTGAGGGAGGCCCATGTTGGGGGAAATCATATGAAACTAATGAAGTTATAATTTTAGAGCTCCTATACTGTGTGGTTCAAGCCATGTGTGGAATATAAGAGATATAAAAAACCAGATGCATCATATGCAAGTACTCGATTGAATCAATATGAGGATTAAACAATTGGGTTTCCAGAAAATGCTTCATTGGTAGAATATACCTTTTAAGAAAATAAATATATAATCAAGGATAACACCTAAGATGGATTCCCATGTTCGCAGTATTTTGGTTTGATGGTAACACATGGGGATTCCCTGGAAGAATTTTAATTATGAGTACCATGGTGGATGCAGATATATAAGAAAAGAGTTATTAGAAAACATACCGGTCATTAAAATCCGAAAGACTCATATATGGGGTGATTCTGTTTTGGATATCAGGGTTTAGAAAGTAATACTCTATATCTGGATTAAAATAGGAAACAGATTCATTGTAATTCATAATAAGGGAATCTATTTCACCAAATGTCACGCAATAGATATTTGAAAGGGAATTATGTATACATGTATTCCATGGTTGACATCATTGGGAGTAAAAAACATTTATGATATAGAATTTATGAATAATAAATACATTTTATGAGGATTCCTGTAATAGAGGATTTTTATTATGCTAGTGGCATGATCTCGGTAAGAATCAAATCCCACTTGAGTCATGCATAATGTGAGAAACAATAGATAATAGAATATCAAATGAAATTAATATGTCCACATCTATAAAAAATTGAGGCATCCCTAATATAATCATTATAATATTATTTATGAATAATAAGGACTCATGGGGAAAGGAATAAATTTTTTTTGGAATCCATATGGGTAATCATGGTCATTATGGGGAATATTCCCTCATAGAAAAATTGATAATGGCTATATTCATTGAATATTATAGACCTATCCTTATAAAATATTACTATATATCTTGTTTATGACATGAATAAGATTCCACATTGTTTAGATTAGAACTTTGAAAAATTGTATGTATGTATTGGAACTAAACTAGTATCATAAGGATTATAGAAGCCGTGATTTTTGGTTTTTTGTAAGATAAGATGTCACATGTATTTGTGGGAAAATAATTTCATATGTGTGAATGAATGGAGCACCTTTGGGATATGAAATCAAATAAATTTCATGGGTTCAGGTTATTTTGGTAAATATGTTGTGTTCAAATGAATAACATGATCATTATGGAGACATGTAGGTGTACTAGGACATGATGACCATGATATCATGTAAATTATACAGGTTTGGGAAATTTCATTGCCCAATGACATGACAAAGGGGCCATATCACGATCTCATGAACAAGATTTGACCATATAATTTCATGACATGGACATCATTAAATGAAAAACTAAACTGTAAAATTCATTCATTCTTTGTTAGTTTTTTATAAGTTACTCATCTAGTTGTATTATGTGGACAATCATGATATCAATTATTCCTCCACTATAGAAAAAATATCTTGGTTCTTCTCTCCTTAATCAGTCCATTTGAATTTATTATTTTATTACCAAGAGATGGTTTTATATGTGTCTCCCTCCATTATAACTATAAACATATCATAGTATAAATTCCCTATCACTTTTCATAATCCCTAAAAATGTTTTCCTACATAAGGTGGTTGTTTCTCATACACCCCTCATGATATAGTCACATGTCATTAGTGACATCTCCCAGTGGAGGGAATGAATAGCAATAACAATGTGACAGTTACGTCATGGATAATCTAATCCAATAGTTAGTCTCATTATCATATTATCATGGGGACATCATGTGACTCTCTATGGAATCACTTAAATAACAACAAATGGATGTTTGGTCCTTCATTGATATCAATATCCACAATATGTTATTTACCATTCAGTCACCATGTCAATCACATGACCCCACGTGCATTGTGTGAGAATCATAAAACTCATGAGACCGTCATCATTTCAATCCTTTCCTTCACATGTATTTATGGTGTTATGTGAGAATGTTGTGTTATTCGATTCGGTAACCCATTAGTTCAATAAGATACAAAAAATTCTATTCGATTATGTAATGTGATTGTGGGATTTTTGAAGAATCACACAATCCCTTGTCTTCACTATAATTACATGATCCATATTTCTTCCTTATATTAACAATTTCCCTTCCTATAAGAAAAAAATATCATTTTTCATTTTTGTTTCATTCTATCATAAAACCTTAATTAATTCCCCTTATTCAAATAATTAAAATAAATTGTGACCCATGTTCTCAATACTCCATTAAATATTAATAGAAAAAACTTATATTTATATTTTAATGAAAGGAGGGAACATCATATAATTTACTTCATCATCATTTAAAAAATTATACAAATCTCATCATATCATTCTCTTGACTCATATGTGTGGAATATGTGTTCTCTTCACATGACGGTTTCAGGTTTGGCATGCAGCTTCTCATGCATACTTGAACATTTCTTTTATTTGGTGTAGACTTAAATCAGGTTGACTTAGTGCATTGAATCTAAAGAGTTACCCAATATAATATTTATTCGCCCATCAAATAAATTATTTTGGATTGATCCTATATAATGGACAATCATAAAGTTATTATTCATAGTTCCTTATGTAATTGGTTATGTACTATTTCCATTCATTCAAAAAAGTAAAATTCTTAGTAGAACTAGATTTATCTTCATGAAATCATGCATGTGTTGTCTCAAAGCCCTTGTGAAGATAGATATGGAAACTCATTTCATTGATACTATGATGACTCATGAACCTACATCAAAAACCTTAGACAACTATGGGGGCTCATAATATTATATTTTATATGGAAGATGATATATCTCTCTCTAGAAGGAAAACCCAATAAAACTCTCATTATCTATAGGCTGTAAATAGATTAAGTATCTAGTTCCATTATAGTTTATTGAAATTTTTTCTAGTCCAAATAATACATTCCAATATAAATTACACAGAAAAACTCAGTCTTAGATCCATGTGTATTAGGGAATTGAGGAATCTCCTAGTGATTTTGAGGTCTATAGTGTTGTGAGTTCAAAAAAAGTAATATTGTTCATGTATATTCATTTCTAAGAAGGAAATGATTATGAGTACGAGCCAAAACATAGGAACCTCTATCAGTGATACGGTATTATTAATGAGTCCAATCTATTATCATGTCTAAGGAGAATTTAGGATTTATAACCGATGAGTTTGGATCCATGGTTGCTCTGTGGGATGATTAATGTTTGGTAGAATGTGATCCTAGTAGAAAAATGATCATTTCATATCATTATAATTCATGAAGGATAAATCTGCATACATGTGATATTTTTATCTTGATATACATCATTGCAGACCATACATGGAATAAATAAATGAAATATGGATTTAGGTGATGTCAAAATTAGTGAATCTAGAGAGCCTAACAAGATTTAATTTAATTAGGACAATATCTCATGGAATAAAACATATCTATCAATGTTTATATTTTATATCCTAGTGATGAATTCCTTGCAGCTGAGAATTAATTTAAAGATGACACCATTTTGTTATTTGGTCACCAAAATCCAAATGAGATAGCATGTGTTTTTGATCAAAGTAACATAAATATATTTCTTATCTCATACATTGTGAAATGTAAACCCTTTTACTCAGATTACAGAAGGCATGGTGTGCTTCATTGTAGCATCATAACTACATGAATTATAATTTCATGATACCAGTGTACATTAATTATTGTCAATATACCTTTGGATCCATTGAATCATATTTTCATTAATCATTTTTAATGTGAAAAATTAATGTCTATACAGTTTTAGCCCAAGATAGAGGAAACCTATCCTACTAAGTTTTCAATGTTAAAGACAATACGCCTCTATAATATATTCATCATTAAAATATTTATGCATGGAATTATTATCATATAGAAATTATCTCCAACCAACTATTGCAACTTTCCACCCACGATAATGTTCACAGTATACATTTTCATATACCAACAAATCCTCACATAAAATATTATTTTTTATAGATGAAAAGAATCTATTTCAGAAGTAAATTTATGAAATATTTCTATTTATTTAATTGATTTTGAATCTATACTGGTCATAACCAATGGAAATATAGAAGCATAATCACCATCGTTAACAATATATGGTCAGCCCATATTACAAAATGACATATCTATCATCTCAATGTGCTTGTTTGGATTCGTTTATTCATACAGTGGGAGTGATTTTACTTTTTCCTATCCCAAGGGAAATGAAATAATAAATGTTTTTCTCTTAGGATGAAATATTAAAAACTACAAGATCTGTGAATTTTATTTTATTTCCCTTGTTTTTTCCTATTTTTCATTTTGTAAATTCCTTGTGGGCAGAGACTTGACTTTTAATTATACCTCCGTTTGTTGGTTTTCAAACTATCATGTTTTTTTTATCTCAAACTGTTTTTAATCGATATTATTTCCTTCATCAAACAATGTTTATATATTGTGAGTAGAGAATAAACTATTTCTTAATCACCACTTTGCGATCTTTCATCCTATTGAGTATTTCATATCTTCCAATTGGCAGCTTTCAGTTGTGCATCTCAGACCAATTTTTTTTGTTTAAGGTCATAATTCATAATTTATTATTATATAGTTTATGTTTATATTAAATCAAAATTATTTTTCTATATCTTTTGGTTGTGTAGATAAAACCAATTTTTGTTAAAATTTCTGGATGTGTATCTTAGTGCTTCAGTTGAAAACCAAATAAAACATCTCGAATGTTTGTATAATGGTAAGGTTAAACTATGAAACTAACCAGCTCGTCTCAACTAGTGTGACTTTATTACTGGACCTTCACAATGGGGTGGTATAATTGGATACCTAAATCAATTATCATATAAAATAAAACAATACATACTATTTGTGTACAAAAAAAAATAAATATATACAACCAACATTAAAAAAATCCATAAAAACCAACTAATGCATAAATTATTGTTATTAATGAAAACAAAGTATCCATGTTATCAATTATCACCTCCAAACAACCATTATATGAATGATACAATGAAAAGGGAACCCGAAATGCATCAAAATGACCTTATCATTAACAAAATCCCAAAAAATATCCCCTATAACCACCGAAAGTAAAAAAAGAAGGGAGTGAGCACAAATCCTATAAGGATTGTACCACTAGATCAACATAAAAAATAATATCAAGAATGAAATAGTTCCACCATGAAAATAGATACAGTTATTAAAATCGATTTCAAGAATCAAACCCATTTTCAAATGATACTTTGGTTATTCAAATATAATATCCATTAATATTCTCAATGTAATGAACATGATAGGTGATAAAGCATGAGGAACATAATCAATACAATCTAGGGATACACTATAGGGTAAACATGTAAGAAAATAACCACGACCAACCCCTATTGAGAAATCATGTGTGGAGAAAACCTTGAAAAATGATTCTTGCGAATGAATGTGAGATGATATCCATGACCAATATTTCATGTGAAATCATGTGAAAAAATAACCCTAACCAATCCATCATTTTAATACTTTTTGAGAAAATATCCATGACCAATACATCAAGTAATAATCCATTCATAAGTTATTAAGAATACTATTTGGGATGTAACCTATTATTATACAAAGTATGCTTAAATATAATTCCCCAAATCTGGCCTATAGTAGATCTATTTGATATAAACTCTTGTGTAATTACAACCTCGAATGTGAAAGAAAACCTCACATTGAATTGCACACACTATGAGTGACTTGTATGTTCCTGACTTACCCTTGGATACCCAATGTTTTATATTTCTCAAATTCCATTTAAAAATAAATTCTCATAATTAATAAAATGTTTCAATCATAATTCATTTTTATTTTATTTAAAAAACAACATTTTTTATAAAAACTCATCCTTTCATGCATATTATCAAATAGTTTGTGTGCACAATCAGTTATCAAATAAAAACTACATTAATATATGATTTATTATAAAAAATTATATGTTAAAATCAAATCAAATAAATAATTATAATACACTAAATATATTTATAATAATAATAAACTATTCTAGAAATCACCCTTTATATAGAGACACCTACCTTTGGAACAGAGGTAGATGTAATCACCTTCAATGATAGAGATTGGGGAAGCGTAGATCAGGTCTTGATCATCCAAAATCTATATGATATAGATACATACTATATCCGAACACATAAATTTAGAATACATATCCCATTTAGGTTATAGAATATGTTATGAGAATATATCCAAAGAGGATGTACGAAGATACCAAAAAGCTAGATAAAAACGCAATGTACTTTGAATTTCTCCATCAAAAATAAAAGAAAAACACCAACATTACAAATTATTATGTGTCTATAGTGTTGGGAAAATATTGTTTTGATAAAATATTATATTAGGTGTTCATTACTAGTTAAATTTGCCTCCTAAGTATTTGAAATTCAAAATTAAGGGTATTAAATGTCGATGGGAGTAGTTTACAAGAGAGGTTTCACCGTTTGGAGCAACAATGAACCCTAACAATGAGAACTATATAGTAATTATTGTGGGGATTATCATTTAGTATTCATATTTATTTCAACCATGTTCCAATGATTCATAACCCCTCATTCTATGTGTTCTCAATTTGGATGAGATGATTCATGATTTTGAACAACCATGTTCCCTTCCAATAGACCATGATTGGCCTCACCATTTTCATAGACAAACCCCAATATTTTCTCTAAAAAAGATCCAACCATGAACACTCCCAAGGGATCCCAATTTTTTTTGAAACACCTGAGATGACCACAATGAATGAACAAATAATAGAATGATAAATAAAGGGTTCAATGTACCATTAACAATAGAATATAATGTGACAATATCTCCACAATAAAGTCATTCAATCCTAACATAGTGCTGATGATTCGAAACCCAAAAAATAAATTTCCACTAATAACTTTTTAACCATTCTTTATCCAACATTTCAGGGATATACCATATTCACTACCGCATTACCTGAACTAGGGAATATGTTTTATTGAACAACACTGTATCAGGACATTCATTAATCAGTTCTCAGAGCGTAATAATAGTTTTATTATTGTCAAGATTAGTATACAACCATTTAATTAATTCTAAATGATCTGCTTAACACCACCTCAGTTGGTAATTATTAAACACAATTTCAATTAATGTAAAATGAGATGATAAGTCCAATAGATGTTCTACCTTTCCATATAAATATTGGATATCAAAGGGTCCCACTAACCCAGTTCCCATAATATCCCACTTTCCAAACACTTTTTATCCCAAGGAAGGTGAAACTATGAGAAAAACCAAAATCACCAACCTCAAACTCCAGCAGGTGACACTAACTATCCACATAATTGGTTTGAGGGCTATGTTCTATAAACAACCAATCCCAAATCAATTACTCATTTTCTATAAAATCTTGAATGATACACATCCAAAAAAAATGAACCTCTCCCAATCATCCCAACATAATGTATATCTACATGGATTCCCTCACTATAGTTTAATGGGTTCCATATTTATTGAGTACTAATAAATATTTGTATTGTAATATTAGACCGGAGCCTAATTATTTTCCAACGATCCACAATAATTATGTATGCATGCTTGAATAAAGTTCGTAAGAACCTAGATAGCTATGTCTTTCTATCCATCCATCATCATATGATAATCCATGATCAATTTAAACTAAGAAACCATAACCTAATGTCAAAAATTCTATAAAATGGATGTAAACCTCATTTTCACGTCAAAATATATTTTAGAGGGAACCCTATGAAGTTTAACAATATCTATCACCTATAATTTTATATCCTATTCCACTTTCATCATCTCTTTGATTGATATGAAATGAACTAATTTCGTAAGTCCATAAATGGTCACCAAACATGCATAATATCGAATAGGATTCCATGGAAAACCATTGTTCAAGTACATGTATAACATGTCCCACTTTCATACTAGAATGCGTAATATATGAAACAGACTAGATAGTCTCTAGTGTTCTACATTAATTTTCTAAAAAATGAGACTCTATGATACCAAATTCGATAACAGACTGCACCTTACCTTGTAAAAACTAATGAATTATAATATCATTATTCATTATGGTCTGATAATGTTGTTTGAACCCATATGATCAATTTCCACATACCTTCTGTTCCCACTTGATAGAAATCGGAACAACCAACCTGCTATGGAAGCACAATGCACTACTAGGAAACAATGACCACTCACCCCAGGTCTCCCAAACATAAATACATTTACCAAATCCTTTAAAATCATTATATATCACCTCACCGAGATGAAATCTCTCATCAAAATATGAGTCATACTTATATGATAACAATAACACCTTTCCACCATCTTCTTCTTCCCAAATCTCATCCCAACAAATAAATTCATTATAGACACATCCTCAACTGATCCCCTCATTTATTTTGATAGTAAATTTCTTACCCATGAATATAAATCTAAATTTCATTTCCCATGACTGTATGCATTACCAATAAAAAATATTTGAAGAGACACCACCTAGTGTCTCTGACACAAGGTCAAATCCATTTGAGTAAAGATATATTTTAAGATCTTATCATCAGAATACACTATAATCTACTACTAAAAGAGATAGTGATTCATCATTTTTAGTTCCTAAAAAAATACATCAAACTCAATATTGTTAGTAGTGTAGTTATTATCATTATTTCATAACTAGTGAGATCTATAGTCTACCACATGTCTCCCCTATATCATGAAACATCCCAAGCTCATACCAAAATTATTGAAGAAACCATTACAACCTGAATCCAATCCCATGATAATAAAAAGTTGTTCTAAATTAATCATCATATTTATATCCCAAAAATAAATCTGATAATTTTTATTTATTTAAAAGATTACACCCCTATGGGTTAAATCAATAATCAAAGATGTCATCTTGGATAAATCATGAAAAACTCATCTATAACAACAATCCATACCCAACCATTAATGAGTCTCAAAAACATTTATGGATTTATCCCATGACATAATAGACTATCCTTTATCTGGATCCACTGAAAAACAAATCATAGATAAGTAATACCCAATAAATTTTACTCCCAGATCAAAAAACATACTTTTCTAAAGCATACCATATAGATGGTGTTGATTTATTATTTGATGAAGTATAACAAATCTATCTATATTCTAATAGACCCTCTATAGTACATAAAATATAATCCAAGAACATAATAAAAAAGGATTCAATGAACCGACTAAATAGTCATTTAATCAAATTAATAAATATTGTATGAATGTTAGTGTGATGAAATGGAAAAAATGGAGACTGAAAATTCCTATTAAAGTTCATAAAAAATATTTGGTTTATACACTTCTTCAAATCTCAGGTCATGGAACCTAGATTGAATGTTTTTTTATGAAAAATAGAACAACCCCATAATTTAATCAATGAAATATTAAATCAATAGAAAATTATATTTGTTCTTAAGAGTCACATGATTCAACATTCGATAATCTAAAAAAATATTCAGACTCCCATATTACTTCTTCGAAATTTGGACAACTGAAGACCATAGATAAATTAAAGGATGAATAAATCCCATAGAATCTAGGTCCTCATGATTGATTAAATGTCCAGTATATAATTAGGATCAATTGGATAAGTTGGAATAAAATTTTATTCAACCAAAAGAGAAGGTCAATAGTAAACACGACCACTCTTTATAGTAGTAAATTAGAAAAAAATTCGAGAAATACCTATAGTCACACACATCCCACTTAAAGAAGTAGTAAAAAAACAGTGTGAAAAATCATCATGAAAAATCATGTACTACTTCCAAGAGATTACCCCATAATATAGAAAAATATGCCCCACCCTCCCTAGTGTTGGGTCACACTCAACCTGAGAAAAATGAGTGACTCCCCCGGAAGATATAAAATGATCCCGGTCATGATAACTATATATATGGGACTTAATAAAGATCATCCAATCCTTTCCATGATTCATGTTGAAGATACCAATGTCATGATCTAAAAATTACCACACCCCCTTGATGTATATTAGCACAACTCATAACAGAAGAAACATTAAACTTGGTTCATACCTGGTATGATCTAGCAATAAATAAATTAGTTTTCAATGAAGGACCAAAATGTCAACTGAAATTTTCGATATAAAATAATTAGTATCACCAATATAAAATAAATATAGCACTATATAACAATATATAAACATCATACATCTAACAGTAGATCTTCCTCTTTTAGATTCCACTCCTGAATACTCCCCCACAATAACTAATCATGCATTTTACACATGCACCTCCCCTTAGAAATAGGGTTTAATTCACCACCATTAGAATCCTGAGTATAAAACATTGAGCCCTTGTTGAGAGTGGTTCCACCCTTACATCTATGGGATACCCTTTCAGATAAACCGATAAAATGACATAATAGTAAAAGTATATGAAAAATCATCAGATTCTCCAGAAAATTTGGTTTGGAATGAAAACCCCTTCTACAATGGCGGTAAAAATACTACTACTTTCCTTATAGAGCACCCAAAACTATTCCTGACAAAAATCGACCACTGTTGTGCTTCTTTTTATATTCATAATCACACATTGGCTAACAAATGCACCAACCTAAGCCCCATCCAAATGATAAATTTTATCAGAATCACCCTTCTTAAATGCCTATTTTTCAACTACCTCCATGAAAATTAGACGGAACATTAGAATCAACATTGATTGAATATCATGCCTCTATCCCACCTCACATATCCATGCCATTATGTACTCATTGGTGACTAGATTTGGTTCTAAATTCACTAATACATAAAAAGGGGTGGAATAATCCCAAACAATATATTATCTTTACTATTATGTGAAAACCATCATGGTCTTCACTACTTGTTACATATCATGGAAAATGGATGATTGGATATTTTTATAAAAGATGTCTAGATATGATACGCATAAATTTTAGAATGCAAAATCTATTTCCATCCATTCATTATGAGTCCCCGGAAAATACACATGGGATTAAACATAATATTGTTATATAGAGAATTATTTATTTTTTAGATCCAGTTTATTCACACATTCCTCTATTAAGATTTATAGGATCCTTTGTCAACACAGATGAGGGGTGGATGATGTTTACTGGATTCTAAGCCATGATCCATTATACATCATGGGTTCCCAAAAACTACATAACCTACAATATTAATAGTAATGATTAAATAGTCTACAATTAAATGTTACATAATAGGGTATTCCTATAGAACATGTCTCACAACATCCCCACCTAGATCTAAAAGGGTTATCCAAGGAGGCATCATCTACTGAGAACTAGAAAATATAAAATCCTCTATCTGAGATACAAATTCCAAAATTAGTGGATCAATATCAACAACTGATGTAAATTCTTTAAAATACTGATACTTTAATGCAATTTGTATTCTACTGAGTAATATAAATACTAAAATTTTACTAGTTCCATTTAAATAAACTCACAATCTTATTCATTTAATTGATTGTAGTCTCCAAGTCTCAAACATGGTGAAAACATATCTAAAAAACCACGGTATCTCTAATTAAGACACATAAGTGAGAAGGAGAGGAACACTATCACACTTACAATATAATTCCCGATGGTCCTAACTCTTTTCTACCCAAGACAAATGACCGTACATTGATGGTGTTAACGCACTTCATTCTGATCATTTCAATTTGATATCATTCAATAATGAACCATCTTGAGTCAACTAGTAAAGGAACCTAAATTAGACATTTATGATGGTAAGGTTCTATATGATATAAGAAACAATTCTCATATATTAAAAGACAATATAAACAACTAGATTAGAAAATAATAATAAGGATAGACAAAAGATATACATAAAATAAAATCTAAACTAGATAAACATGAAAGACAAGAAAAGAGAAAAATTTCACCATATAAACAACTATCATTTTCGAAGAATACCACTATTGAGGAAAATAAAAAAGGGAAACTAAAATTCTACAAAATTCCATTTCCTTTACCCGATTTCCATAAAACAAAATATACAACCACCCAATGTCAAAGGTAAGTTATTATCGAAAAGGCTATAGGATACCACCCCAGAATCACTATAGGGTATAATTTAAAGATTTAAACTACTATAGCATTAAAAAAAATCAAAAAAAACATAAATGGGAAAAAATTAATAAAATCCTAGTTTTTCACTAAATCCTTGCATGTTATGGATGAAAATAATTTGAAATTGATAAATCAGGAAAAAAACAATTGATAAAATATAGGGAAATACCACAAGGTTAAAATGTAATAATATAAGCATGAAAAATTCATAATGTCAATTAATGTGTGTAAATAACCCTCATAAATTAATCATTTGATATATTGCTAGAAGATAACCATGTAAAATCCATCATCTGAATCCATGTGATCATGTAACCATGCCCAATCCATTCTGTGAAGGAATGTGATGAAGGAAAAATTATCAATCCAAAGAGTGATAGTCCAATTATAAAAGAAAAATAATAAAATTTGGGATCTATCCTATGTGTATTCATACTAGAGACAAAAAATATACAATCCATGCCTATGGTGGATCTAACAGGTGTAACATCTACTATCATTACACAAATTATAGTGAAAGAAAACCTCTAGTGGCATTAAATAAACTATGAACGATATGTCTATTCATGATGAAGGTAGGGTTACCTAATGTCATATTTTTTTCCAAATCCATTTAAAAATCCATAATTAAAATTGTTAAAACATTTTCATGAAAATCCAATCCACTTCGGTGCTTGGAACCAATTTTTAAACCAGTCCCACCAATCATGTTTTGTATCAAAAAACAAGTTCAAAAAAAATATTTATAATAAAAATAAACATTAAAAACAAGTTTTATTTTCATAAAATAAATTTTAATCACATATAATTTCAATTTACTGAATAACCCAATTGAATATATAGGAATAATAGAAAACATAAATAATTATCTCTTTCTATAGAGACACTAACCTCATAAATGTAAGAAGAACTATTCACCTTAAAAAAATGGAGACAAAAGAAGAGTACATCAGGTCCTCAAGATCCATGTTCCATTAGGAAGACATTAATCCTCAATCAAGCCCATTTTATCAGGAATAAAAATCCCCTCGACGTACCACAAGTTAAGATCACAATAGGCACAATGATGATCTATCTCTAAATGAGAATTTTGATAAAAAAATGCAACATAACTTTAGGTGATCCATCAAGAATGAAGAGAGGCCTCCTTGAATCTAATGTAAGATGAATATAAAGTGCTATGGAATGATTATTTCAAGACACTATAAAAATAGGGGGTCATCAGAGGTTAGACTATGGTCTTGGAGATTTTTAATTAAAAAAATCGAAGCCTTAAAATTAAATAAACAATGTTTGTGGTAGGGGATGAATGGTTATGAGAACCAGTGTTCCGAAATTATGCACCACATATATATTTTTAGGGTTAATATTTGTTCCACATAGTTACATTACCCATTCAACAACAATGCCTAACCACTTTTTCTAGTGGTGCATGTTTTAAAGGGGGTGATACATAATTTTAGAAAACTGTGCAGCCCATTATAGTAGACCATGTTTCACCACATAGTTTCCATTTCCAAAAAATAATGTTTTCATGAACATTGTGTCAATGATGAATTTCAAAGGGATAACTTTTTTTAAAAAATATCTATAAATATCCCAATCCATGATTCGATTAAAAAATGGGGGAAATGGATAAATAAGTGAAAATATGAATGTAGGTGAACATTACAAAAATTGTATTAATGATCATGAATCCGGGATTATGTGATGGAGTAGACATGTCGAGTATCATTAGAAATAATTTTTGGGTGATGAGTTCCATTTCCATTTTTTTGGGTATCATGGGGAATTGATCTACTTTTTGAATGGAAAATACATCTCTTGTTGATAGGGAAACATATCATACAAAAGTGATATGGGATTGTATATATAGTCAATAATATGGTTCCATTTAATCCATATAAAAATATTTACGGGGGGGGGGGTATAGAGTATTTAAAAATAATTAGACACATAATACATAGAAAAGGTTTTGGAAGTTTAATATTTAAGATTTTCTCTATAACGCTACATTCTTTATCATATTACAAATGATGAATATTCATGAAGTGTTCTGAAACCCTAAATAATTTTTTAAATTTATTTTTGTATATGGATATATAATTTCATTAATGTACAATATATATGGATATGGGGTTTGAAACGATGATTATGAGATGGTAAATCCATACTGAGGATGATCGTGAATCACAATGAGGTGACAAGATACATTGAAAATGTTTCAGGGGTTCATTGGGAAAATAAATTCTATTTCAAGGAAAATACACCATAGATTGTTGGTTCATGGATCCTTATATAGGATTTAATAAGATCATATATAATGCTTATAGAATTAATGTCCTATTAGTTTTTAAATTCTCTTCTCTAAGGGATAAGTATGATTTTTAATGATTTAAAGACTTCTTATATGATGTAGGGTAAGGATAAAAGGCTATCCAAAATGAGATTTGGTATAATAGAGACATTATTTATGATAATACACTAGTGAATCCTGATGTGAATGAAGTTCTAATTTCTAGTATATAGTACCTCATGAAAGGGGTATTTTATTTTTGGTGATGAATATTGGAGTCTAGATCATGGAGTTTATGTTTTGACATTGAGGACCAGTATATATATTTCCTTTCATTGATAATGGGTATATTATATGGTGATGTAATTTTGTGGATTTTGAGGTCACATGAATAGTTGGAATATTGGAATTTCATAACATGATCTATGAATATATATCAGTGGTATGTGGAGTCTAATGATACAAGTATGACCAATTTTAATGACCAAAATGAGTACCAAACAAAGTGAGGAAAACATCTCAAGGGTTTAATGGAGACCTCACCATTATGATCAAAAAAATTACCTAAACATAATTCTTTGAAGATCTATGTTATTAATTATTGAATCCTATCGGTTTACCTTATGATACTCTAGCCTATATTACCAATTCTTTATAGGGTAGATCTAAGAGAAATGAATAAATTATTTGCAATTCCAAGAGAGTTCTATTAACATAATTGTTTGGGGTAATCAAATTATATGTCTAAGATGTTATGTTTTTATAGATAATGTAATAATAAATATGGGTTAAAGAAACCTAATGGTTCTGATAGTGTCTATTGAACACATTTTCATGGAAATTTCATATGGTTTTTCATTTACCTATCATTTTCCTAGACTGGAAGGGTCCTAAAAGAATGGATAATATTTTTCTAGTGTCATAGTAAATACCCTATGATATTATTGCTTATAATTATTTGCATTATAACATATTCTTATACTATAGAGATGATGATAAATGAATTAATAGACCTGAATTTTTATCATACCACCCTTTTTGAGGTTTCAATTTGACATGTTTGGTGTCTCTTTCAATAGTAGTTTATGGTGTAGTGATTTCAAGAATTATGAGATAGAGTTTAAATTTTTACCGCATTGACCAAATTTCATGATGTTTGAGGTCACAATGCACATACCTAAGTGATATTGGTATCACACAATATCCCACATAGGCTTCCACAGTCTGAGATAACTAAAACACTATACTGAATGGCGGATAATGGTGATTAAAATCACGGGCTATGATTCATGTAATATGATAAACATTATAGGTAAAACTCGAAGGGGAAGTCCATTAATCCATATTATCTGATAGAATTTGTTTTCATGTTTCTAGGGATCATGAGGACCAAAGTAAACTTTGTCAAGGAAAATACAATACTAGTTGACTAGATATGGGCCAATATTTATTAACAAAGGACTTGTTTGAATAGTCCAAAAGAGGGTACCATAAAAAATAGAATTATTTGGAAGGGTGAGGAATGGTTTGTGGGAACTAGAGAGAAATAGGAAATGAATTATATATTCGAGAATGAGTTTCCAAAAATGGTGACAGATGAACCCCCATCCCTAATCAGATGTGGTTATACTGATTTTCACAATTGGTAAGGATAGATAAGGGATGATGATCTATTCATTTAAACGTCAGGTAGTGAGAATTCCATTGTCATGAAATCTAAAATCATGTGAGAAAAAAATAATTATCATGAAATTAAATATCATGATAATTTTATTTTATTCTACACATTTTAGTATAATACAACTAGGAAAATTTTCAAACAGTTTAATATTGTTTTCCCACAATGTTTTAGACCGATATAAAAATCATATATTGTATCCTTAAAGACATCTTTCTTGTGTCGAGGGCATACAAATATTTGGTAATTATTCATCCTTGCATAATCATGTGGGTAAATATCTATATCCTAGGACCCCATTTTAAGGATATGACTCAAGAACTAGTAATCATTCTGTATATCTCAATCATATGTAAGAAAAATTAGTCTATATGACTTGTCCATTTTATGATTTTATTGTATTCCATGGTAGACCATCGATGACAACCTCATTTTTTCCGGATTCTAATACCTATGATAAATGTGATTAATGAATCTTATAATCCTTCAGGATTCATGTTCAGTATGAGAAAAACGAAGTGAATGAAGAATAACCGACATTGTCCCAGATTAGTGGTGCATGACTAAGAGATAAATTGGTCTTACTAATAAGAACTGATGTGGCCTATTTTGAATGATAGGTGGATCAATATGAAACCAACATTGTTATGGGTGGATTTAAAATTTCTATTGATATATCCCTCTAGGATTTACTATAAATATCATCAGTATAGAAATCAAGCAACAAAAAACGCTTTAAAATAAACCATTCTGCACAACTATAGCTCATAAAATGTAGTGGGGGTGGGGGTATTTTCTTTAAAATTGTCATTGGACCTTGGAGAGTGTATCTTAGTTTCACTATGTTTCATTTTATAATTTAAATCATGCATATTATTGTTCTCTAATAAACCCCACATAGGACTAACATGGATGTGGGGGGATATTTTCAATACCAAAAATATTTGTTAGGACTCTTCTATATATATTATGTTCATGTGTAGGGGAAAAAATAAATATGTTATACAGTTGTGTAGATCCAATATGGAGGTGATGTATCACTGAAAGGATTTTGAAAACTAATCTAGGAAGAGGAATTCCCTAGGAAAATTAATGGACATACCAAGGATGAGTGATATGAGAAACACTACATACCCTATAGTGATGGGAGTTAGTACATGTGTAGTTCTTGGATAAATATTCCACCTACAAAGATCAGAATCATATGAATGAGGAGTAAAAAGGGTTTGACCATAGCACATGGTCAGTCAATAAATTGATCGAGGCCAACACGCCAAGGTGAACAAGGGGATTTATCATATTTTAAAAAATTTATATAATATTCACTAACAATGAATAATGATGTTAAAATTGTGGATCCATGGTTACCTGTATAGATCATTCTCATACAATGGGGGAAAGGGCATTAGTGTTTTTGGGACTGTGGCTAGTCCCAAGATACAGAGTACAGATATTTCTGCATATCCCTTATGGATAAGAATCAATAAACATTTAGATCATATAGAAAATGAATTCTTCCCTTCTCTTAACATAGGTAGGGGATGTTACTCCTAAAAATACGATTCATCAAATATCATAGACGTTTATCAATCCTATGTGGTGACTATATCATTAAGGTGAAGTGAACTTATATTAGGAGATTATTTCATTAATGTGGGAATCTATATATTGTCAAAACAAAATTATAGAGACTGTACACGATACATATCTGGAAATGAGGTAGGCAGTGATGGAGAGGAACATATATTTGGGATTAGGATATAATTCACAGTATTATAAATGTTTTTTGATGGGTATGGAATCAAGATAAGAATACTTCATCTATAATAAATTCCACGCACATATAATACTATAACAACAAGGGAATACCAAAGAGTAAATATTATTGTAGGATTTTTGGATGGGCCCAATATATGGGATTTAAGCATCACCATGTGTCCTGAGTGGGAAAGAATCATGTCACACATTTTTCTTTGATGGAAAAATCTATATATATATATTAAACCCATTTTTAGAGAGAGGGAATTTGGTTTGAAAGTATGGTTGGGCATATATTGTGTGATATAGGAGTCACTACATATCTTGTATGGAAAATATTAAATCTAAACATTGTTTTTAGATAGCTAATTTTCAACATTAAATTGTTCCATATATAGGGAACTGGGGTATTTTATCCCTCACAAATAGGTCCATGCACGAGAGCATAGATGTCTGAATCTCCCAAGTAGATCTGACTCATTCATCCTGGGGGAGGACATATTCTCATTTTAATTATATGAATGGAAACTCATCCCATAGTATAGTACTCATTAATCAATAAAAATCCCAGATTGATATGAAACAATCCCACATGTTTTCCTATAATGGGATGATTCCTTTCATAGTTATAGATTTTAATAATCGAACCTGGGTTTTTTATGCTCTCATGAATAGGTTTACCATAATATGAAGACATCAACATGGATCTGACTCTCATATATTGGAGAAAGGGGGAATGATGAGTGGGAGACTCTAAATAGTTTCAACTCCTCTAGGGTGAACATTCTCTCTATATCATAGTTTTTCAACATGTAGTGGGTACCTGTGACTAGTATCACATGGGTATAACCCAAAAAATCCTAGTTTCTTATAGAAATACCCACATATGATGTGTAAGAACAAAATCCCTTTTCTGTGTAAATGATAAATGCAATCTTATTGAATTAAGTGACAATAACTGAGATAATGTATGTGTATGTAGATATTACATTGAAGGTAAGGATGATATTTTCCATGTTAGAATATATTCCTAGTCCTAGAGTAATGTTTATAGGCATCGCTACATATCCCAATTTATTTGGAATCATGTTTCACATAGTTCACTAAAATATGACCATCCCTATATTGAACTAGTTCAAATATATGGTTCTAATTTATTTATAGAATGTTAATCTTGGATTGGAATAAAATTTTGGTGTCACAATATATCCCATGAAGACGAGAATGAAGCATACATGTAGTTCCAATTAATTTTTCCACACATTTATCTGAATCATATGCATGGGGAAATATTCTCTAAGCTTCCTATATGAGCCAGGATATTATTATTAACCTAAAGGCCTCATATATAGATTAATATCCATTATTTAGTAGGGTAACATTCCAATTTAATGTTGTACACAGCTCTGGATATTGTACTATAGGATATTTTCATTTAGTTTAATGTTTTTTAACTAGGATGATGTCGTGTGATTTAACATCGTGCGATTTGGATGTTGTTCCATAGTTTTACATCATTTTACTAGGAAATAGGTTTCACACTGTTTACGATTATGTGGTGAGGACCTGAATTTCATGCCACGTAATATCATATAATGGAGGCCTTGGATTCTATAATGTATTCTTTCATTCCACCAAGACATGAATGCATGGTGGAAATTATCAAAAGTAATTCTTAAGGATCCATGTATTAGTGGTGGGAGTGATTTTATCCATTTCAATCACAGATAAGTAGTATGTTGCATTTTAATAGACCTTATATATGATATACGTCGTATTTCATTAGGGTTCTATCTTTATAGGCTTTTTACACAGAGTCATTAGGGGTCTAAGAACTAGCTCAAATTCCCCCTTGTCGGACTCAATGTAGAAAAACCTTCTTGTCTTTTCATAACATTTTCCAAAATTTATTTTTAGAGACTTTTTGAAATCATATATCTATCAATTTTCCACTTTGGGAGAGTGTGATGATTTGTTGGAAATAATTTTTAACATTTTATATATCCTCATCATCATGGATGAAAAAAATTTCGGTCTATAATTTATTAATATTTTATGAGGGGCATGAACACTAGAGATGGTGGTAGGATTCCTATATTTGATTATTTTCATCATATAGACTTCTTTTATGGGTAAAACCGTATATCATTTCGATAAAAATTAGGAATAATTATGATAAATCATAAATTTTATATCTACAGTTGTGTGATATAGACCCACATTTTCCATTCCCCATATGGAAAACATCCATGAGTATTTGTCTGTGTGCTGTAGTTCCCAGGGATGATGGAATGTGTTTCCATTTATTTTACAATAATGACGTTTCCTGGTGAAATCCAAGTTTTCATGAATCATAATTTACTAAAATAACTTGCCACCAAATGTTTTTTGGAGGGTTGGGATCCGGACTAATGGCCCCCAAAAGAACCTTCATGGACTTCATACAATACAAAAAGGGTATCTCATCTATGATTAAAATAAGGAGGAACCCATCAACACCTTTTTTAATGGTTTCATTCTATTTAAGAAGTCTATCATAAATAATTATTTTTGTTTCCTTTAATCATATATGATATATTTTACCTTGGTCTAATAAAAGCGTCCCATTTTTTAGGCATACTATTTTGGGCCCTATCTATCTAATAGTGGTGTTTCATCATAAATCCATGAAGGAAACACTAATTTAATTGACTTAATCAATGTTATATATCATAACTTTTTAGGCCATCCTTCAGTAAGTGATGAGGAATATTGCCTTATCCCAGTCATGATCAACAAGGAATCTGTCTACATTTTCAACTAAATCAGTATGGGTATTCAGGGATTGATGAATATGATTCAACATTTTTTCAAAAGTTAACTCATACATCATTCACATATCATAACTTATGAGATGTTTCAATCATTCAATTGTTATCTTATATTCACCATTTTACTATTCTGGCAATAGATCTGAATCACCTTTGAAATTAAGATAGATTATCTAAAACTGTAGATCTATGTTTAAAGCCATGATAATGGATATATATATAGCCACTTTATTAGTGAAACATTTTAGTTGTAGGATGTATTGGGGATGATTTATTTCATAGTGTTCTGGTTAGTCTTTCTAGTATTCTTTATTCTAATGGGCTTGACCTAGTGACATAACATCTCATGTGGTTCCCTGAAGGATGCAGATTTATTATATTCAACGGTAATTTTGATCATATTTTTTCCATTTGTAGCCATTCTTAATGTAAATGGATTGGAATCTTGTGGTCACATCAATTTGAAGTTCCATTATTGGAACTACAAAATCGTCCTTTCAACAATGTTGATTCAGACCCCTAAAATCCATGTATAACCCGATATATTGATTTTTTATAATGATGGTGATGATGTCTAGAAACTATTCAAGGTACTATACTTATGAAAAGTATATTTTTATGAAAAATTATTTAACATTGGATTTTACATTTGCTATATAAGAGGGGGGTATTCACCTAGATAACTTTTATAAACCTCTGTTCTCATCTAGAAATCAAAACGAATGAATAGACACAAATTGATCAAGCTCGAAATATAAGTATTATTACTTGTACAGAAATAGTGGTTCTACATGAGGAATGAGATATAAATCTATTTATCATCAACGAGAAGAGTGTAATTGATCAATATGGGTTGTGATTCCTCTTCTATTTAAAAATTTTGATGCTTGATCTCATTGATGGTAGTGGAGACTCCATCATCAAATGTTGTAGGGGTTTTCTCGAGGTAATAATCTTTGAATTTGATTTCATCATAAATAAATATGTACTCTAGAATATAATAAAATAAGGGAGAATGTTTTTCCCCAGTGGGGGATGAGAGGATACCAAATGAAATATCATAATCCTGAACTATGTAGGACATTGTGGGGAAAATTCTAAAATGATTTTAATTCTCCATATAGTTAGTATGTGTATAAGAAATATAGACATCCCAAAATTTGGGAAATTTCATAGACGTAATTTTTATTTCACTTTATAGAACATTTATATTAACTTAAATGGATATAACATCATCGTAACATAATTTTGATGGTCACATTTTATTTTGAAGGACCATTTTCACATGGGAATGGGAATGTGAGGTTTTTGGTTTTCAGTTCCCTAGAAAAACTAGAATTTTCCCCATGATCATTTTCATTTTTAGTTAATACTAAATGAGGTGAATTATCTAGGATATTGAAATAGTGGATCCCATTCCATTGGTAGAAGTAAACCACATATTACTCTTTTTAATTTGTTTCATTCAATCCCTCTTTTAGATACCATCCTCATAAAATTGTGAATCACATGATTCACAGGGGGAATTATCTCTACACATAATTCCCAATATTCTCTTTATTTCCCATTTTAAAAAATAAGGTAATGTTAGTTATTTTGTCGTGTCACTAGGAAGACATGGTTTTCTAGCCATAATATTGTATTTAAGGTCTTCCAACTGGCCACCCTAAATAATCTATTACCCACTGGCCACCCTAAATTGACCAATCCAATATCATATCTTACCATGACCTATCAATTCATGGGTGTAAAAACCCCTCTAATTGTGTTTGATAAGAAACCATTAGTTTTACCTCTAAATTATTCCTAAGAAACCCATAATAATAGTATAATATGTACGCAGGAGGACCTCCCACATGTGACTCACTTTTCCTTCTGTCACTGTACATTCATACCCAAACAATGGCACCACAAATATGATAACCAAAATAGGGAAATCCTCTATTGGGGTTACCATCATACAACAAATAATTCATAAATTATAACTAGTCCATAAAATCACATGATCACATAAAAAACATCTCAAAACATTCTATGAGTCCAACCAGAAAATTTCATGTCCAACACCACATTTCATTTCGAAACCAATTTAATGTGACAACCAGTCCATCAACACTATCATTTCTAATATATTAAAAAAATTCTCTAAACTATTATTAAAACAAAACTAGACACCTCATTCACCTGTAAAATTCCAAAAAAATCAGTTGACTTTTGAAATCCAATTTGATTTCTCGTTTCATTCAAAACTGGTACAAAAATACACAATACAATTCAAGGTGCCAAATTTGATTTCACTCCATTCTGTAACTAACCACTTTTTTAAGAAAAAAATGTACCATGATTATGAAAATAACATCCAAAACTACATTCAATCCACATTGAAAACACAAACCATTTAGGAAAATATGTAGGCTTAAATAGTATTGGAATGATGATGAGGAAGGAAGGTTATGTGTTTGGAAATCCATGTTTCGTTATTAAAACGGACATATCCAAGACCATTATCATTTGTGTTCCCATTATAGTTTACACTCCATGATAATATGTATGTGCCCTCATCCAATGGAACATTCATAGGAAAACCAAAGGTCATCCCATAACCATTTTATAAAATTATCCATTTCAAACACCACCACACTAAATGTCTTCAGAGATAAACTAAAGAACCAATTTGTTTACAATCGTGGAAAACCAGATCCTTTATTTAGAGCAAACAAAAATATTTACAAATACATAAATATCTATATAGGTAGCCAAATTCATTTCAAAATCCAATTAGAATTATATCAAATACCATATGTTCATATATTCAATGGAATATTTAAGAAAACCCCTTTGACAATTATTTCACACAATGTTTCCTAAATAATGACACCAACTAATTTTAATCTAACAAACTAAAAATCATAATTACATTTTAAGTCACTCAAAGATGTTCAATAATCAATGGAATGTTCTTGAAAATAAAATAATGGAATCTCCTACCACAATGGAGTGCAGATGTGACAAAACATTGAGGGATGGAGGAATAATCCACAAAGATTGATCTACTTTCCCTATATCCAATGAAAAACAACATGATGCATCAAACCTATGCTATATGGTTTATCCAAAGACAAACCCACAAATTTAGAACCATTAAATTAATATAGGAGAAGAGGAAGAGATAAAATGGGGCCAAAACTCTAAAAAGATACCTTAGATCTTTGAAGATGCATCCATAGAGGTGAAAGTGCCATCAAGTGGGGGGGTATTCAGACATATTCATGTTCCTATAATGAACCAGGGGAATGATTCAAAATTTGGAATAAATGTGGAGGTGGTTACATTAGGTTTTTCCAAAAATTTTATGAAGTTGAAATATCACACAATTTGGACACATGATCTACCAAATTCTGTGCCCCGCTGGGAATGAGCTACCAGAATGGAATGGAGCCCTATATATGATGGTTTATGGTTTACCAAACAATGATCTAACTGTTCTGAACACCTAATTCCTTTTAAATAACCAAACATCATGGATTCAACATGATTTCTCAAACTGTTCACAACTCGTGTGCCTCATTACTGGACACCCAACACAGGACACACAGTTACCTGGTGGGGTGCATGGTTTCTCAAACCATCCATAGGAAAAAATCTGACATAAACATATAAAATTCAAAAAATTAAACATATGATGCACTCAATCCTCAAAATTACTAATCCAAATCCATGAAAATATTAAAATAAATGAATATATGAGGTTATGGTGCACTAATTTTCAACATTTCCATATCTTTATGGGATTATTACTATCATTCAGTTCTATCTTTACGTAAATAAATCATCCTATATATGGTTGGATTGACAATGCTCCCATGGATAATAATAGTGGTACTAAAGGTAATCAGTTTTGGTGATGTTTTTCTCGAAGGACGACATCACCATGATCAACTATCTGTTGATTCATAAGGTTATATAACAATTTCTCATTATTGGATGAAACATATAGCCAATCACATTAATCATCCAACTAGGCTGTGGAGAATGGGAAACTTGTTATTGGGATTTTACCGAAACCACTATTTTAGAGTCAAACATACCCTCTATGATTCCCTTGGAGAAACATTAGTATAATATGGTGTGAGCCAACATTGTATAGAAAGGGAAATTGTTAGGGTGATCATTGGGGTTTACCACACTGGGTTTATTGGGATCAAGAAGATTAAGGAGGTTATTCTCCATGTATTTTTGTAAATAACAAGAAATATATTTATTTCAGATGGAATATACTATGTTTCTCCACTCCTTAAATCATAGGTGACCCTTGTATCAATTATTATCGAATCAAGGGTGATTTTATAGATATTAATTCATAACATGAGGAACTGTTAAATGTGAAGATTGATTCGTTTCTCCAGAATATATTAGATCATGTATAAGAATTATCTTGATAGTTTCTAACTTGAATGAATTATTCCCTTATGTCTATTTCATGTCATATGATTAATACACGGTTTTCTGAATTACGCCCTCCATAAAATAGGTATTCTCTACATACTCCCAGAAACCATGAATATAATTCATCGAGATTAATAGTATTTTCAGTTCATAATATAAGATATCAAAAAATATCACTAGACTCCTATCCTATTAAAGTGAATACTTAGTGAATATCATAGGATTTTCCATGTGGGTGTATATTTAGTTACTCATTTGGTCTCATTTTGTGTGAATTTTTTGAGAACAAAGAATGTTATTTTTATAGAATAAGGAATTATTGGTAGTGGAATTGATGATGATGGTTTTCCCAATCAATGTTAGACCCTTATTAGAGGATTCTATATAGGATGAATGTGTGAACCACTATAGTTTTCTTAATTTAAATCAACTTTCCTACCTCCTACTAGTCGCATGTCTCATCATGGGGATGCATCAGGACACAATTTGTGAAATATATATATCCATATATCTTATTCCATCAATTTTTGATATAATCTAATTCCAAAAATTTTGTAGTTGTAGATTGGAATTTATTAATTCAGGATATGGAATTAATATTGGTTTTATAGTGGAATGTTTCCCCACCATTATTTAACTCTAGTATTAAGAGACTCGATGGTGTTAAAATGTTTTGGGGATTACTCCATTTGAAAATACTCCTAGATGCGAGTAGATTTTTATGAATTGTGCGGTTATCCTGTATTCATTGTTTGGGAATTCTTAGATAGTACAAGGACTAGGTGATTATCCAGATATAGGGGAGTCTGTTGTAAAAATGGATGCAAGAATTGGTTTTGTTCAATGCCTTTGAGTAGATAAACAATCTATCTAGATATAGAGTCACCAAAATATTCATCATTCATCACATCAAATAGTTCATCTCCCTCCTCATTTGTGGGAGGGAATTTTTTCCATTTTTTGATTGTTTAAATATATTGGAATGTTTCCTCTATGTAATTCCTTATTAAACCGATCAAGGATTCAAATCTGATCCTCTTATGTTGCTCGTCTCTCTCTAGTAGAGAGTATTTAGTACATTAATGGTGGTGAGTGGGATATAGTCACAATATTAAATTTACCCTTGATAGAATATCATTATGTAGGTTGTAGGTCATCTTTTAGTGGTTCCAAATTCTATCTCCTTCTATAATTCCATGTTTGTATATCCTCAGTTAGTGCATTTCTGCAACCCCCCCTCTTGAAGTACACATTAAAAATTAATTTCCCCCTGATATATATATATATATATATTTCAATCCTTATTTTCTACTATATTTTTATATATAACATTCATTGAGGAATTAATGGTTATTGAAATCACCGCATCATTTTTTGAGTCATAGATAAGTCATGCACTGCCTGCATCCCCTTTGGGAGTAACAAGACGATTCATCCTTTACTGATTCAACTTGTTGGGTAAATTTGGACTTCAATCCCTCTATGTAATGAACTTCAATATATAAATTCTAGAGGTTTTTTATTATGAATAGTCAAAATGAGGGTTCCCTTGACTACACGTGTTGGGAGAGCCCCAAATGATAGGGGTTTGTGACATTACGAGAGTAATGAATAGGTTTCTAGATATTGGAATACACAACCTAGTCTGGATAAGAATTATTTCTTTTTATAAGATAAAAATAATTCCACCTTCCCTCTAGTATTGGGATGACATAGGGTCTCCTCCAGTACAAACTGATATATTTTAGTATTTCACGACTCCTGATATAGATGTCATGCTAATAATACACAAGATCATAGATTTGGGATTGTTTTAGATCCATGATTAATTTATTATATACCTTCCTGGGATTTGATTTCCCTAGGGGAGAAGGTAGGGGAAAAAGTTCCCCCAACCATGTGGGATGAGGTTTCTCTTGGATTGGACCCATCAGAGCTACAAAATGACCCTCCTTAGTTGTCACACTATCACTAGTGCATGGGATTGGTGGAGTGGTTTCCTATGATGATAGATACCCCTCATGAAGATAAATCAAGTAAAATGAAATTTTTTTCTCATCCATGGAATGATCATTTCATAAGGATGTTCCTAGCTAAGGATCATGTCGGTGGAACTATCCCTTTTGTCATGGTGATATTTCTTTTTCTATACTGCACAATTCTACTAGAATGTCCAATAGGAACATGAATTTCATGGTCCTATGATTTCTCATGCATAAATGATATTGGTTTATCTTGTTCCTAGAGGACTCAACTATCATGGGGAAAAAGTAAACTGAATATCTATATACTCAAATTATCATAATATATGTATAAAAAATGAGGAATCAATGAATATTATTTTGGGAAACAAGGATATGGATAAAATAATATCATTCATTCTGACATTGTTTTTCCAACCTAAAATCATGTGTATCAAAGAAGGAAAATTGACTATCTATAATCTGAGTGAGTTTACAATAAAAATAAGATCTCGTTACCTTAGATAAGGTGGATTCATAGTCTTTATCCATTTAATGGTGGTACATATGTTTTTTCTTAGGTATAGTATGCACTCCACCTATATGGTACCTGGGATGTCATTATTGGAGGTGGCGACATACATTAATATAGTTTGAAGGTTATTCTTAACTAACTTGTTCTATATTTCCATGCAAGCTTCTACGTCATCGGAGGTGCATTTCCATACTGGGATAGACAATAGAGGTCATTTTTTTGTGGATAAAAACTCATGACCTATAGAATTAAGGAATGGTGTCACTACTGTAGGTCATCGAATGACTATGGTGAAGTGTTTTTAGATATTAATAGGACACTATATATGGATTATAGACATGTTTCATGAATCTCTATATATGAACGATCAATTGAATTGGTGGGATATCCTTACATGGGTGAGATATTATCCTTAGGGATTTTTTCAGGATGAATTACATGGGTAAGATATTTTTTATCCATCTCTATACTACAATGAGAAGGAATTTCATTATAGGTGTTGCCTTTTACTCCAGATGATGAGTCAATGGATTATTGAAATGATTATGATATGAAATTTTTATCCTCAAGGATACTATTATTGAGTCATCCTATAATATGGACCTTATTCTACATCATGCTTATAATATGTCAACCAACCATCTGATATTGAAATGAAATATGATACTTCTATGTAGATGTTTCTAGATAATTTCGATGACTATCTTCATCCAAATAAATATGGGAAAAATAATGAGATGTTTTTGAATTATATGGATGATAATCTATGTTATTAGTGTGAATATGATTCTAACACTGGAAGGTTTACAGATTATGTCAATCATTCCTAGATTAAATGATAATATGATAATGATTTATATGTTCACTCCCCATTACAATATAACTATGGATTTTCTTAATGTGAAAATGAATATTGGACACTTTCTATATAGCCCATGATGTTTTCACATGTAGTAATACATTAGTTGGAGTTAGAATATATTTATGGTTCCAATAATCCACTATAATGTAAGGAGTGTCTTTTCTGGTTGGGATATGAAGCTACCAATAGGTGACTACAACGATATGAAAATGATCCTCGATTTGAGTATGAAGATGAGAATTATTCTTGCCATTTTATATAATAAGTCATTGGACTTATTCAATAGGAACATACACCCATACTGAGGTGATTTTCAAATTGGGTTGATGATACCAATTTAGAATGAGGATATTCTATTGATCCAATTCCTCATACGTTATCAAAATATGGTTATATTTCTACTCTATGGGAGTATGAATATGGTATTTCTCTTAGGTATCAATCTGTTCATGTTGTAAAATCCTATATACTACTTTGGAGGATGAATCGATGATTTATTACATTCCATATATCATTACTAAAATATATAATATATTCTCCTCATTCACTTATAGAATACATTGGAACTTTAGACAGGTCATTTGTGGAATATAGTATTCAATGATCTCTATTTCCCAGACCTACTAAAATTATAATTTATTGAATTATTTGTATATTCCAACCCATATCATCAATTTTAAAAACAAAATATAATGATGGGATTCTTGTGCATGGATGGTAATATTTCCATGAATTCTATTATACATTAGAATATATAGGTATACAAGGTATATAATTATAGATATATTAGTCCGCTCAGTGGGTTCCATTGTAGAGTTTGGATAGAACAGATATGATAGTGCATGGATATGATCCTTCTCATTAGTTATTGTGTGAATATTCTGATGGTATTAAATGATATGAGTTATAATATTGGCATGCTCTCTATGATTTTTAGCATGTTATATCTTACGTGATATCATTTATGTTCGGATCTGAGTGTTTGGGGAGATCAACTTCATGGAATCACCAACACATGGTGACTGAGGTGTGGTTAATGCATGATGTTGTTAGCTACTGAAAGGTACCATCTACAGAGACACCTAAACCAAAAATGGAAATATGGTAGAATCATTGATACACCTTCCTATATAAATAAAGGTCATGTTTATCATGTTTTGTAGATATAAAATCAATGTGGTTAGTATTGGAGATATGGGTGGCTAGCATAATTTCAACCTTCATTATATTAGCGGCAACACATGTTTATCACCCGAAGTCCCTCACATGTGGAGTCATGGATTAAGATTTTACTCTATTGATGGTTCTCCCTAACTGTCTTGTTCTCCACAATATGCTAAAGAAATTGGTTCACTGACATCATTCTTCAGTTCATGGAAGTGATTGAACCATTTAATGTATTAGAATTATTTCATGATGGTTCCATTAACTATGGTAAAGGTGGATTTTTTGAGAATGTAATATTTTGTCAGAAAAACGTAATGAAACAAGGTCCCCAATTAGTTCAAAATAAGAATTAAGTTGCATGTCTAATTATCTCAACATGGGTAACCCAATTTTTTATTTTCTTCATTGACAGACCCATTTTGCCTTCATAAAAATCATAAAAAAAATGGACTACAATTTTGTAAACCTATATTCAATTTTATTGATGTCATTGAAATATTCACATCGATTTTACCATTTTTAACATAATGTGAAGAAATGGAATAATGTGTGGAAAATTGATTTTTCATTATTAAAATATTCATGTTGGGTTCACCTTTTTTTGAACAAAGTAGTGATGACGTCATATCCCAATTCATGATTTGGGGGTGTAAAATATGATTTCCTAATCCTTTGATGTCGAGTTTTCCATTTTTATTTTAGTTTTACAATAGAAACTCACAGTGTTTCCCACATTTGGGATAATATATGAGAATATTTTCCAATGGCTTTTAGTCATGTGGATTATTTTACTAATGAAATATAGGAACACAAATTGGCCAAGATGATTGGAGGTCAGTATCATTTCACCCTCAAAGAGGGAATTATTTCATAATCCTTGACAATCTTATATATTTATGGGTTTTCATAAATATTTCCCACATCCTGATATGGTATTATTTACCCTAAAAAATAATCTAATTATTAACCATATATGTGGACATTTTTAAATCTCATTGGTATTATGATTGCATAACTCTCTATATATATACCATCGGTTCAATACCTTATTACAAGACATTTCATAGAAATGTAGTTTTGGGGTTTTCTATATCTTAAATCCATACATATGGGCACTCTATAGTTTTTGACGATCTTGGATGGTGTGAATTGTTTGTGATATCAAGATCAATCCCATCCTGGGGATTCCTACCTATCCTTGTAAAAGGAGTTACTATATATTTACTATGAATGAAACCTATTGTGGTTATACAAAGACACTATACCATGCTTATTGTTGTCTTGTGGTAAGGAAGTATATATGAAAAGATCCATGAAACGGTAGGTTTGGGACTTATTCATGAAAGAGCATTTTTTGTTGATATATAATACATTATGGCCCAGAAAGGATGATTTGATTTCACAAGGAGCATGGCCTTGCTAAGATGATCCCCACCAGGAAAATGGCATGTAGATACGTGATTTTCATAAGGAATATAGGCTTGTGATGATGATCCCCACTAAGAATATGGCCTATTAATGATGTATTAATGGGACCTTGAAGTAATATATCCCAATGAGTATAGAATATTATTATAAAGGGAACACAATAATAGATAGTGGTCTATATGGGATATGTCCATGATAGAAAATGGAAATCATGGGATATTTCTTCAATGGTAATGATGTTGGGACTTGTATGAATATGCCTAGATTAGGGAAGGATGTAAATTATCCCAAGAGGGATATAACCTGATGGGAATGACAATGAAGGGTTACTGGGGTGGGGTTTGATCCTAAATGAGGATTCTTATGTTTCTCCTCGAGTCGAGTGCCAAATCATATTTAGTCTTGACCATTTGAACTAGACATATGCACATGAGGTTAGTCAAAGACACGTCAGTTGGAGTATAACCATTTGAAATGGATATGCATGCATTAAAGAATTATACCTGAGGGGGAGGCCCATATTTGAGTTATTTGTATCAATCCAATGAAACAATCATCATAGAGATCTAAGACTATGTGGGTTATTCCTGGGACAGGATGAGAGAAACCAAAAAAATATCAGATGAATTGCATGTGAATTCCAGAAATGAGTTTATGTTTGGATCACACGCAAGTAATGCCCTAAAATACATTATTGGGAGTATGTCCCATTGAAAAAATTGAATATATAATAGATGATTACAAATAAGGAGGATTTTAATACTAGGGATATCATGGTATTGGGATTATACATTGGGGATTCCCATAGATAAATATTAATATTGGAACCATGGAGGAGATGGCTCTACATAGGACAAGTAATGATCAACCATAGGGGAAATTTAAATGAGAAAGCCTCGTCTATTGGCGATATAATAGTATGGAGATAGGACATGTATATGAATCCTATATATCCTTATTATTAGAGGAAAAAAAGTCATTATAGTTCATATTAGGGGTATCCATCTCATTAAAGGGGATATATAAACGATTTTAATCACACTAATATATTTGAGGACACCATGTGCTACTTCATCAAGTGAGTAGACCATTAAATGAAAGGAAGATAAGATCAAGAATAATAGAAAAAAGGTATCCCTTGATGGGGGTTTTATTATGCTAGTGGCACACTGACATCATATATCGATGATTACATGAGTCATGATTGTTGTGAGAGATGAGAGACGGAATAATTTCAGATGCATTGTATATGGGTGCAAGGCCAAGAATGTTTGGATTCCCTATGGGAAATATAATTATAGATCATTTGAATAATATTTATTCATAAATAAAATTATAACATTTTTTTGGAATATACATGAGGAACCACTATCATTATGAGGTATAAAACCTTGTAGAAAGATTTATCATGAGGATAATCATTGAATACATGGGCCGAATCCCTATAAATACATCATACATACCATTTTTATGAAGTGAATTAGATTCCTTTTCATATATATCATCCCAAGATCATTAATGTGACATGGGGGAGGAACTAAAGTATTATCATAATTAATATGAACCTATGTGTTAAGAACATTCTTATGAAATTAATTTATATGTAATTAATGGAGAAAAAATACTTAGTAGATTTTGGATTGAACCCATGAGGTCTAGCTGATTGAATGAATGTATTGGGGTAATGTGAATTACATGAAGAATAAAATATAACACAATTCATGATTAGGGAATTTAGTTATACAAGGGATAATGGGCATGAAGAATAGGTCATTATGTAACAGATATATATATGGATTATCATATATCATGGTAACATGACCAAGAGGACACAACACAATATGAGGACCAATAACTAATCTGGTGATCATGTCAACGAGTTATCATTATTCAAATGTGGCTTTTGAAAATGTATCTCATTATTCTATGATTTTTCTTATTCTACACAAAGTGTTTTTTTAAGTCGTAGATCACGAGATCACACATTTCCACTGCTCCAGAAAAATCCTACATGTTCTCCTCTTGCTCTATAAACATCTTTCTTTATGTTTTTTGACATTCATAGGGGGTTCTTATATCTCCCAATACATTATCTAGGATACCTCAAACTATTTACATGCCTCATCCCCATGTTTATATTGGTCAATAGTTTTCCCATAAATTTCGGTGTTGTCTCATACTTTGGGGATGAATATGTCACAAATCATTAGTGATTTATCCCTGGAGATCATGTGAAGAACAGTGATCGTGAGAATTGTTCTTCATGGATAGCCTCACACTAGAGAGGGTCACAAGATCTAATTGTCATAGGGATCTCCCATGACATTAGGGATCATCATGTAATGAAATGAAAGTGTATTAGGGGTCCTCCATGGATACACATGACCACTGCAAGTAGTTTGGTGTTCAGTCACCATGTTGATCACATGAATCCAGTGAAGGTATATAATAAAAATATCCCACATAAAGTCCCTGTCATGGATATCCATTCCTTTATCTATCTTCAAGGTGTCTTCTGAAGATATTTTGTCTAATATTAGAAAACCAGAAAGCGGTATATTATTATATAATGCTCATGTGATCATGTAACGTGGTCATGGTAGTCTTGAGATATCACTGGATCTCTAATCATCACGAAAATCATGTGACCAGCAGTTCATCCATATACGAATATTTTTCCACCATATTAGAAAATTATAAATGGTTCATTAGAATAATCTCATGTATATATCATTTATGAGGACTTCATTCTCAGATATGTAAAACACATGGTGACCCATGATCTCAGTTCATCCATAAAAAAGTTTACTTGAATCCTTTTTCAACATTATTCATTATAGAGGAGAGCTTCACATAATTCACATTTTCATACTATAATATAATATATAGATAAACCCTTATTATCCTTATGACACAGATGCATAGAATATCCTATCTCTTCAACGGATGGTATCGAATACAACATGTAGATTCTCATTAACACATCAATATTCCATTTTTGCTATTTGTAATTCCATTATGTTAATAAAACATTTTGAGTACAGAGTGTTACTCATATAGGGATTTCATAGTGACTTAAGTAAAATCAGGGTGACAGATCATGGATATTTCATAGGATTTGAGTTTATATTAAATGTTCCCCATGTAACAAGGTGTGTTGAACATTCATTGATTTTAGAAATTAGAATAATTTGTGAAAACATATTTTTGTTTAGGTAATCCATTAAATGATAACTCAACACCCTAATATAGATAGATATGTGGTCTTATCTTCATGATTCTAGGATTATTCATCAGCCTTATTTAAATACCATCCATAACCATAGTATCTTATTATAATCAATTTTTAATGGAATAAGAGCTATCTCTCCCAAATGACATCATCCAAAAACTGTAGATCTCCATTGTGTATCTATAGATGATGTATTGAAATTCCTTTTCACAATCAATAAAAGTGGAATGTCAAATAAGAATGTTCGTCTTATCAGCACATGACATACTCAACATTAGAAATGATGATAACAATGAATAAAATCATCCTCTAAATATGTTGAGGTTCACTATGTTTCGATTTCTAAAAAACTCAAATATTAATGTATCATCTTTTTTATATTATAGGTGATTATTTTGAGTCTTGAGATAGAACATGGGGCTCTATATCGATGCACGTGGGACTCTAGATGAGGTATGTCATGAACTAACCATGTGGGGAATATAGGAGTTATGTGAAATGAGGATGATTCTTTATCTATTGAAAAAGATAATGAATGTCAAGCATAAGTCAATCCTAGAAGAATATGGATTGTGAATTATCCTTATTTTTGAGGTGTATGACATGACATGGAGAAAACATACATATCCCTAATGAAATTGTAGGATATTTTTCATTGAATCACTGTATTTCGTATGGCTGCATGTGATATCTACATCAATTCATCTCGATACCCCTAATAATTTTTATGGTAATGAGTCTATCTCTGATGGAAATTGGGATGTATTTTAAAGGTTGTTTTCTATCTCCCAATGTATAAATCCTGGTAGTTTAGTTCATGGTAAAATATTGGCAACAACCTTTGGATATTTAGACATAAAATGGAAAATAAGACTTAATGTTGATTTGATAGTATTAATACGTATTTTTTTCTGAGCACATTCACGATACAATATATAATATACTTACCTGATAGTATGAGATTTGACTCACTTGATTATAGAATCATCATTGAATATGATCCAATTTTATATTCCACATGTATATAAAAGATCATGGACACTCATTTTTGTCATTATAGTAAACTGTACATGTTGAGGTTCGAATGTGAGGATATCATGGCTTCATCAATTCAACTTTCAGAAAAAGAAACCCATGATCATATGGTTTTTAGGTTAATAACAATGAACCCATATACAGTATTCTACATGCAAATATTTTTGTATATATTTATAATATTATATAACGTGTCTCCATCCATTATTCATAAGTTTTCTTCCATGATAATGTTCATTTTAAACATTTTCATGTTCAAATAATTATATATTTATAAGTGACTCATAACATATTCTATTTAAAACAATGTTTGAAATGATTTTTATTATCTCATTTATGTTTCAATAACATTTCCATTCTTAACCATTTATTATTTAACTACTTTGGAGTTATGTTTTAAGAATCACCCATTAATTGAATTTTTCAATTCAATATTATAGGTAATTTATTTTTTGTTTTCAAATGACCTTGTTTTGATATAATGTTATGTGATGCCATATAGAAATGATAAGAAACCCATTTTAATTTGATGTTATCCCATGGTATGATGAATTATTGATATATTATGGAGAACATATGTATGTGTGTTGAAATACCGTCCATATGTCATCCGCTTATTCAATTGTTATATTTAATATCTCATTTGATAACAGTGCATGGACATGATTGGTTTGTTCATAACATAAATTGATGGTATCATGGGTGATATCACAATATAAATGATAAAAAATATGGATTTTTACAAAATAAAATGAATGTGAATCAGTGATTTTTAAAAGATGTTATGTTTTAATATGTTTATGTTTGTTCAATATTTCGGTGTTATTCCTACTTCTTATGATATGCTACCATTATTTAGGTCTTTTCTATAATCATTAAATACATGTTATAATTATTAAGCTTCCATGATGTCCTTTCGGTGGTCCTTTATTCATATACAATTATTTTTAATACATGAGCATGTTCATGATTTTACATTTATGATACCATGAACATTTAATAAAAAAATTATCCCCTATCCATATTTATAATCATGTTTTTGATTTAACAATTATGATTCATTGATGATTTCTCCCTTAATCAGTGTTTAAGGCCACCCATTTTTTATATATCTACAAACATGGTTATGATGATTAATATGATATATGATAAGTTTAGAAAACCGGTCTTGTTTGGTTCAATTATGGATAAGGATCACATGTGTTGTAAAATAACTATGTTATATAGATAATCATAAAAGATGAAAAACCATTGGGTTCTTGTATTTTGTTATTATTTAGAATAATAATTTTTAAATTGTTAAATATATGTCTTTTTATCTTGAGTCATCTCACTTTGTATAAGATGCATATTTAATGTACATTTTTCATCATAGGATATAGGAATGCAATCCCAGAGCATCATAGTTGAAAAAAAAAATTATTTTTTTGGAATATTTTTACTTATTTTTTATAATTTTTATGAGATAACATTATTTAAAATACATTGTATAAGTATATGTAATGGATAAAATATAAAATTTATTAAATTTGGGATTTTGTGGTTTCTTAACAATTAAATCCCTCTCCGGATTCAAATAAGGGAATGTAGGTTATGGCTATGATGAGCCTATTTGTAATAACTCTATAAAAGGATCATTTGGTGTTAAATTGATATTTTCATGGTGTAAAATTAATTTTAATAACTGTATAATAGGGTTCAAACTCTCTGTGGATATTTTTTTTATAATTCACACACTCTTTAAAAATAATTATGTATGATTTGAAAGACATTTGAAATAGAAATAAGATTTTACTTAGGAGAGAGTACTAAATAAGAATACGACCATATACAACTAATAATATACTAAATGATTTATAGGATGATACAATTATATAATAGTATAACTAAAAGTATCCTAGGATAAATAATGGTGGTATACATGAAGACATATTTTGATTCAATTTTCATATTGATAAGATAATTTACATAAATTATATTGGATATTATAATAATAATTTTGTATTTATTATTTAGTTGGAAATAGGATCATGAAAATAATGTTATAAAATTTAAATTTATCAATGATTCTATGAATTATATAAATCCATGAAGGCATATTTCTATTAACTAGTTGACAATTTAAAATTATCCCAATAATAATGGAAAATTTACTTTTTCATTCTTATCCATGATAGTGTGGTTGATATCACATTATAAATTTTAACTTCATTCATTTCTATATTTTTTATACCTTTAATTTTTTTCATTAATTAATGATAAAAAAATTTGAGGATGCAATTTATTTAGAAGGATAATGTAACACCTTAATATTTTAGAATAAATTTTATTATAATTAAATATTAGGTCGAGCAGAATTCATCACACACCACACCAGAATTAAAAAAATGATTTATTATAGGTAAAATATTACAATAAAATAAATACAGTGATAAATTATGAAAATATTACATAATAAAAAATATAATATTTATTTATAACATTTTATTATTAAAATATATTCATTTTTATGAGTTGCATATTTTTATTAGTATTTTCAATGAATTATTTTATGTATTAATATAATTCAAAAAAAACATTAATTTCAATATATTTATAAAATTTAACTAATTCTAATTAAAATCTAATAAATCGAAATATTTAAAAAATAAAATAATTTATTAGTAAAAGTATGATTTCGTAAAGAGTTTTACAATATTCATATACGGTGTATTTTTAATCTAATTAATCACTATTTAATAATTTAAAATATATTAATGATATATATAATTGAATAAATTACATTCCATCTAAATATTTTCACTAAGAATTGAATATGAATAAATTTTTTTGTTGAAAAAAATGTATTTGTCTAAAAATCATTTTATGTGTTATCCATGCCTATTCTATTGTTAATTTATTCAATGTTATTAATTCAGTTTAATAAAATGGTTTTCATGTTTTTAAATTATAATTTAAAAAAAATTAACATGATAGTTGTTATTTTGAAATTTCAACTATGTTACCATAGTAAATACTTGTTTTCATGCTAAAAAAATTGATCTTTCAAAAGGATTATTTTATAAAAGTTATATAATTTTTTATCTATACAAATAAAGTCAATAACATTTAAATAATTGATATAATATTATTTTTAATCATACAATAAAACATTACCACTCAATGAATTAAAATTCTATATGAATTAATAGTATAAACACTTTATGAACAACAATGATTTTTTCTCCAAATTTTGTTATTACATATCTTTTGTTTTATTTTGAAGTTAAATATTAAAATGTATAGATTTTTTATATGAAATGGATTCCAACTTTATTTTTATAATTTTTATATCTATAATACGAGACATCAAATATTTTCAATAAAAAAATAATTTGCATGATAAATATTTAATCATGGTAAATAATGGTTAAAAGATGTAACTTAATGTGGAAAAATTTTATTAAGTTATCATGATATATATAAATTATATAATAACATCTATATTTTTAAAATTTATACTCACATATATTCCCATGAATCACTCTCTTATCTATAATATAATTAAATTATTACCTTTAGATGCCATTCAATTCCAAGGAAGAATCCATAGTTTTTCACCTATAAATGGATCCCATATACACGCAAATCAATATAAAATTAACAATTTTTATTTATCTTTAAAAGATACCCAAATTATTTCAACTACAATCCCATTAAAATTTGGCACCACATTAATTCAAAAATGTTCACCAACTTCTCTGATTCCATGTTGTCTTTCAAGATAATATTCAGATCCTTGACTAGTGTGTTATCTATTATGGTCTTTTGGTAATTATATTTCTCATAAATCCTACAGTAAACAAATTATAGACATATAAATATAATTAAATTAGTATCACTATTATACTATATTTTAATAATAGTCATCATAAAACTATATTCAATTATATACCAAACAACATGATAAATAAAAAAGTAGTATATGCGTACATTATGACCACCACCTCAATGGAAAACATGTTCTCTCTTCCATCATCAAATTATATGGACGTATCTAATAATTTATTTAATGAATTCAAATTATTTATATGAATTAATTATTACTATATACATATAAATTATTACTTATATTATTTTATTTTCTTCCATTGAAAATTATATATGTTTTCCATGTGTATGAGTCAACTACCACCTCCATAGAATGTATGATTTGTTTCTCATAACCTCCTTACATGGATGGTTCTGAAAATTAATTTTATGAATGTATATTATATTAATGTTTAATATATTTCAATAATATTAATCCAAAATTTTGATGTAAAAATCAATAATCAATACCTTTTAATATGTTGATATCAATAAAATACCCAAAAAAACTCATAATCGATTTTTTCATCATCATTCAGGTATAAAACTATAATTTAATAATATTAAAAAAATTTAAATTATTACAATACTCTTAGTAATGTACCATATATTCCTTATGAATTATTAACTTGGTATCAATTTATGAGATTTATATCCACATTAAAATGTATTTGTGATGTAATCAAAATCACTAACATCAAATGATGAAGGTAAACAATATCTAACAAAAAAATGTTTGATAAATTATTATAATTAAGTGTTAAAGGGTATTATGATAAAATAATTATCTTAAATAGTTTATTGATATGGTTTTTAATGATATATAATATATAAGATCAATCTATTAATTCAAGATAAATGGTATGGGTTTTTTAAATCAACTCCCTTTCATTATGAATGATGTTTTATTTTTTATCCTTATTCATCTATATTTTTTTTAATAATGTCCTAATATTTTATTAAAATTTTAATTCTATTTATATCCATTAATAAAAATTAATTCAAATATTGTTTTTTATGTAATTTCATTCACAATGAAGAAAATTCTTATTAGTTATAATTCTAATCCAATTTAAGGAATAATTTTCTTCAAAATCCATATTTTTTTATCACCATTAGTGTTTTACATTATTATTTTTCATTTAAAATATGTATTATCTATTGTAATATTTACATTTTTCTTTACCAATTTTCTAATTGAAACATCGCTACTCTCTAATTTATTTGGGTTTAATTAGGGTATTTTATAATATTCAAACCATTCCCTTCAATTATTTTATATTTTATCTTACACACCAAATCTCACATATGTAAACATTATTGTTTTCTAGGAACCATGTGACAACCAAAATCATGTAACCTAGATCTGGTGGTAGTCGTACTACATTAGTATATAAAGGTATAGATTTCACCATGATGTATTTAATTGTTTAATAATCATGATAGACTATAAGACTATATAATACTCAAATTAAATTTTTAATCATGAATTAAATCATAATGTTATAGTGTGAGAGTCACCATTTCTTAAAATATATGACCAAAATAATTCATAGATCCTATATTTCTATCATGGTAAAAGGAAAATAAATAAAACAAAGATATCGAGTTCATAGTAATGGAATGTGTAAAATAGAATCTATCATAAAACAAATAAATGATTAAAAATATGGAATTGATAAAAAATAATCTAATATTTTACAATATTATATTACAAAAATGTGAATATATACATGTATTACATAAAAACATAAATAGTCACCTGGTAAATAATAACATGGTTCACAATGATTGAATTTATAATTCATCGTATCTTAATGTTACTATAATGGTGTCATTCCCTTTCATCGTACATAAATAGTATGGATCATTCCAAATACTCAAAATAGATTGTATTATTATATACTTTATGCCTTAGTGGATACAATGGGCCCCTACAAACAATTTTTAATTCCAATTCATGCATCATATGAAATAAATTATTAAAATGTTAATACATAATAAATATAAACATTTTTATCAAAAAATTAGCATAGAAAATGTAAATATTTTCCCCAATTATTTAGAGGAAAAACAATATCCTAAGACATGAATATAAATATAGAGGACAATATCATAAGAATATACCATTGGTAAATCATACAATTCATCAACCAATATTAAAATAGATTAAACCCATAAAAAATTAATATTAAAACACCTCTTTGTAAAAATTTGAAATATATCATATTTATTTGACAAAAATTATAAATAAATTGATAATTTTGAATAAAATAATTTATTTTGAAAAAAATTGAAACATATAAATAAATAATTTATGCATAGAATGGTTATAGAGGTGGTGAAATCCACTACTGTAGTAAATTTTATAAAAAAAGACTCATCTTTCAAATTTTGTAATTTCAAAAGTACATCCTTTATAAAAGGATAAGTTAGCACATATAAAAACATTTAAAATGAATTAAAATATGGTGGAAAATGAATTTAATTAGTCAATTTCTCATTAAATTGTATATTCTTGAAGGAATCTTAGAATGAAAAGGAAATGGAATATTTTTTTAACCAAATAGGAAATGAGGATGAATTATCAAAAAAATAATATTATCGATAATGTTATGTACCAAATATATTAATTTTTTTGAAAATCATGTATGATCCACTAAACACCATAATGTGATAAAATATACAGATTTTAGAATGTTAAATAGCCAGTAATTTTCACTAAGGTAAATTTAAACCAATGTAATCCCATATAAAAATATAATTATTTAATAAAACCATACCAAGGAGTTCCTCATGGTCGAGCATGTTATTTCTTCATGAATAATAATTTTAAATTTATTATTTAGAATATTAGGAACATTTATTGTCAATATTTCCTTTTTTATGTCCTATTAAAATCATTTTCAACAATTCATTGAAAATTTATATTTTACATTAACCACATAAGGTAGTTTAGTCAAATTATCCAAAGTTACCTCAGTATATTAACAATAGTAAAATATTTTATGAAATGGTTCCATAATTTATAGGATTATAAAATGAAATGAATATTATTTTTCATTATTTTTTCCAATTATATAATAATCAATGAGTGGTTTACATATAAAATAACTACATCACATCATGGATGGGGTAGTCGACATGTACTCACAAATGACGTTATCATTCTTTAAAAAATTCAAGGGTTCGAAGGTAGTTGATACTGTAGAGACCCATAGCTTGACATACGTGGACATTACATTACTTTTGTGAAATACATAATTTATAATAAAAACCAACACTCAAGTATCGTAATAGTTTAGTGTCTTTTGAAACTAAGAACATAATATTATAATCATGGTGAAAGATCTTCATCATATCCCATAAAGATCTTCCCCTTTTTTTTCTTACCTAAAACCTATCTTTATATTCTGGGGAAAAGAAAACATATAAAGGGTGAGCTCAAATTCTCAGTAAGGGTAAGCATGGAGAAAATAAAACAAACCATATAAATTTGAACATAAAAACATGAAGATAATGTTTAGACATCAAAATCTTGAGCAATGACATAAAATATGGTAGTACATAAGGCATAGATCATAATGGAACATAAATCATGATATAATACCATGGGAATAAAAAATTTAATTGTGTCAAACCATTAAGCACGTGTTATGATTTCTATTGTAGCCAAGGCATTGCTGCCAAGTCTATCTTAGTGGACAAAGTCACTTACTGAATCGAGTTCACTCCTCGTTCCAATCCTGTATCACTGAACCGGAATAACATGCCATTCCAGCCATGATTATCTCATGAGATATAAATCATTACCCAATTAATTAGAGAGAGATATAGGTCCCACACATCTTATAATGAAAACCTTCTTACGTGTTCCATAACATAAACACAAATCATTCATCATAACCCAAAGAATAAAATCGGTTTCATAAACACCATCCTAATCCATATATAACAAATGGATATCATTTCATCATAAATAAAAGTGAAACCATGTAAATCATAGATAAATTATACATAAAATATAATCACAATAAATAATGTCATCTTAGATGGAAAATATTCTTGACAAAACACTTGAAATGATTTCTTGAGGAAAATAACCTTTCTTCGTAAAAATCATTTTATTTTCACAAAATGACAAGAAATTTTAAATGAAAAGAATTTTGTTGAAAATAATAATGAAATCTTGTGGAAGAGGCTTTATGAAATCGTAAAAATCCATTCATGACGTATAAGTAAAACAAACATTTTACTCATACTTTTGCCTGAAAAGTCAAAAAGTACCTCCTACGGTAAAAAAAAGAAAGATTACTTACATACCATGTACTAATAGACATAATTGGGTAAAAAGGACTTTAAAAATACATGAAACATATTTTATAAAATAGGGACATGGATGATAAATATAACCCAAGTAAATACTTACGAATAAACAATCTCAGATAAAAATGAGATTGGAAAAGTTATCCCTTACCTTATGTTTGGTATGCTTTGTATGTATCCAAACATCTGGTATAATGATTTAAATAATTAACTTGACTTATTAAAGAATCATATTAATTGTTATGATATCAAATATGGTTCACTTATGACTTTATATTACCCGTTCTTTTGTAAATTTCATGTTAAATCAGAGTTTTGGGTAAAATCGTTTCAGTTATCGTAAGTGTTATGACTTGTTGTTATTGATATTATTACATATATCCTAATTTACTTAATTAAAGAATGTAAAACACGATTTATATATCATATATATTTAATATATATATATATAATAGATATAAAAATGAAATAAAACACACCATTCAAGGAGACGGCAGGCCGTACGTACTAATGAACGCTTTTTTCCTTTCCACATTGACATGAATCAAAGTAAGTAGATGGCTTATATATATATATATACATAAATCCAGTAGAACTATTATGTTATATATACCATTATTATTCATTATATATACTTTATAATCATTCTTGAATTGTTAACATGGAGAATGAATCTCATCGCGTCGTGGAGACGATATTCCGTACGTACGCATGGGCGAGGATATCGTTCCCATAATTATTGAATGGAATTGGAGTGGATGATATAATATTTCAGAATCATTATGATGTTATAATAACCATATATAGTTATTCTTTACACAATTATACCCATCCAAGTAAGGTGGTGGTGGAAAAATAGATTACACCATGGCATGGAGATGGTATTCTGTTCGTACGCACGCGCGGTGATTTCTTTTTCTGTAGAATCGATAGAAGTTGAAATTTGATGGTTTAATATTTATAATAACATATCATTATATTATTGATACTTATTTTATTACAATATCCTGAAACAACTAATGAATAATAAGTTGAAGAAAAAGAAACTTGAAATAATCAGTAGAAGAGATTGCCTCTTCTTCGACGCACCTATTTTAAGCTTCCTCTTAAGGGACTAGAGTTGGTCTTTTGAGAAGAACAGAACCTCCAGAATGGTTCTATGGAAGTGAATAAGATAAATGGGTAGGGTTTGACCGAGCTTTAAGGATCAAATTGTTGTGAAGAGGAGAGGGAGGAGGTTCCCTTTTATAAGGGAGGAGAGGGGCACCTTTGGAAGCATAAGAAATATTAAGTTATAATAAATACAAAACCCACTTAAAACCCACAACAAATGACTCAATTCTAAGAAATGTTGATATAAGGATTTAATATCATCATCCAATAAAATTTATACATGTTGTGAATTTATTTTAAACCTTATCAACATGATTTATCATTATTTAATTTATTTAATTTTATTTGTGGTAATAAAATTATAGATTTTTAATTGTTATAAATACATACTTAAATGTTGTAAATTTTCCATATTTGGATACTTTATAACCTTTTAGACCATAAAAGTTCCAATCTGTAATTTTTAAATATCTTTTCAATTTTTTAATAATTAAATAATTTGTTATTTTTATAAAATATCAATAGTGTCCATTGTTACACTATTCGTTATTTGAATTTAAATAAAAACCACAGAGAAGATATGTTCAAAAAACTATTAAATATATTCTTAACATGTCATATTCATAAAAAAAATCATGGATCTGAATAAATTGTTCATATATTATTTATTTTAATATTTTAAAAACCATTTATTTGGTATTTCTCTTAATAAATTAATTAAGACAACATTTTTGTATAATTATTTAATATTCATATTTTTTTATAAAAACTGAAAATATAATTATATGATGAATATAAATATAATAGCTTTCATAATAATATTTTTACTCAAATTTACCATCTTAGTATCACAACATTTAAATTGTTATATTTATTATATTATGAACGTGACATCTTTGACATCATTTAAAATAAAATAATATAAATGTCAAAATCGGTTCTATAAGGCTCAAAATGGTCCACATGTTGACCTTTGGATGCTTACGGTATAGATATACTCGACCAATAATGTTTGGTTATGATTAGGGTCCTTTTGATAGGTATAGTTATTTTAATAAAAACTATATTATTGATTTTTCACTAATGAAATAATTTCTACATCATTAATGTATAAGCTATTAATGTAAATAAATATTTCGTAGAAATTACAAATAAATTACAATGAAAAATTAAAACATTTTAGATTTCAAATGATTTTTTATAAACTTATTTATATTCTGTATAACCTTAAATTAAAAATAATCTAATTATTTAATTTTGTGTGACACATATTTCACTTTCCTTTAAATAAAATAAATAAAAGGTCTTGATCAAATACATGTGGGTTCCATTAGATTCCATTTAGACCCAAGTATGATTTATGGAAAAATGTAATCATCCAATTATATTAATACAAGTGTTAGGGTAATTTTATAATATTATATTTACCCTTAATTACCCGATTTATCTTTAACTTTGGTAAATAAAATTTACCGTAGTTACTTTTCATAATGCCCAAAAAAATTATCCTATTAACATATTTTTGACCTACTGATTCAAAATATGGAATCCATTTTTTAAAATTCAAAACACAGAAGATGTAGGAATTAATTTAAAATTAATCCCATTATCGAAAAAAACGGGGTTTTGTTTAAAACATTGCAAAAGATTGAATTGATTTAACATATTAATTCAATGTAAAATAAATGATAATTACATACATTGTTTTTAATCGTAAAAATATATTCTATTTATACATTAAAACAATTTACTATTAAAATTTTATCCTGATGAAAAATGATGTTTTTAAGTAAAATTTAGCGTATGTTTACTATTCATCAAAATAAGAACGTTGTCAGAAAAATATCAAAACATTATCCAATATAAATATTTATATCCTAATTCAAAACAAGAAGTTTATTGTGTAAAATTTAACTTATAAAATTTTCAAAAAACAATATTTTAAAAGGGTGCGCCATCAAATGGCGGCAAAATAGAATTTTTTGAAAAATACTTTTTTTACCCAAAAAATATATATTTTTATCATATCATGTTCTAGAAAATGTGTAAGATGAATAATAATTTTATAAAATTCAAAATGATGTTAATAATATTCATAACGGCTAGTTTATAATAATATTATATCAATATATCGTTGTTTAGTGAAACCCTATATTGCGTACAACACACGCTATCAAGGAAGATCGTGATTCCATGTAATGCAAGCCATGTCAAGGTTGTGTGTAGTGAAAGACTCCTTTGTTGTTGCGTATATCAAATTCCAACCATATTTCATTTATACATTGAATATATCTATATACACTAAATTTTGCGTAGAATAAATACTATCAAACAAACATGAAATTGTGTGTAACACGACCCAAGAATAGTGTTGTGTATAATGCAAGATAATAAGGTGTTGCGTATAGCGTAAGATAATCATGGTGTAGTGTAAAACAGATGATATGAAAGAAATTAAAAATAATATATCTCATAAAATCTCAAGGGGTTACATTCATCCCCCCCTTAAAATGAATTTCACCCTTGAAATTCATCGGGGTTATAAATGGTTTATAACATGAGAGTTTCTTTAATAGAAAGCAACATCATAAAAAAGGAATACCAAAAAATATATTTAAAAACTAAATAATGAAACGTAATGGTTACCCAAATTAACTAATCACTTGGTTTGCACATAGGATAACATAGGTGAAAATATGGAAAAGGAAGAGAAATATAACCATCATGATCTGATGAAGAGTGGTAGAGAACGTGGCTATGAAAAACCCAACAATCTCAAAGCCAAAAATTTGTGATGATCTATGGTACCATCAAATTTATTGGATATGAGGACAGTAGGGAATCATTTTTGTTTTTCATGATCATTTCCCTATAGTTAAAGAATTTGAATTATAAGAAATAATTCCTTTATTTTGGTACAATCTCACCGTTGTTCGGGCCTTTAACAATTTCCAATTCATCTCTAAATGAAATGAAGTTGAATTTTTCATTCTTGAAATGTTAGCAGATCATGGGATAGAATGATGGATCATTCCATCTATCTCAAACAATAGGTTAGCAATAGTTATCAAATATACATAAGTCCATCTATGGTGAGATTAATCATATATGATTCCAAAAATATACTTATACTTCATCTATCATACCTCTTAATAAAATTAAACTAGTTTCTACTAACAAGGGACTTCATGTAGGCCATTGGTAGGCGATAAATGCCTATCGCACTTCCGTTGTGGGTTCGATTCCCACAGCCATGACCGACGCGACGGGTTTTCCCTCATCCTGTAGGTTGTCATTTTTCTAAAACTACATTATTATAACATTCCATCAATAATATTGAAAAAAGTTCTATCCTTAAAAAATATTAAATTATGTCCAATATAATCCATTCCAATCATTAGGCTTATCTAAAATACTTTTGTCAAAGCTCATAGTATAAAGAAAACAATTACTAGAAATTTCATCTATCGATCATGTAAATACCATCATTTATCCCCCATATATCATACGATATATCTTGTTGGTCACATTCCAAGTATGTGAATAAATTAATCGTGTATTCTCTTGAAAAAAAATGAATACCCATTTAACCTTAGTGAAAACATGAATTCAATCAAAAGTAAACTCTTTCCTCATACCAAAATCCTAAAATTTCTATATACGCAAACCATGATATCTTTTTGTCCTTATATTAGTAATGAGATCATTAATATCGTCAAACATCTCATTATCTTCTTATCTCTTCATTATGCGCATATCATCTACTTTTCAAAAATATCTGAATAACCTTTCATGGTTACCAGTACCATTTAACATATACTTTAAAATACATTAGAAAAAACAATAGTGTAACAATACTTAGATGTTTCTTTATTCCATAGTACCATTAAATTATCCAGACAACATAACTCTTGATAAACATACAATAATTCCACTACCTTCTTAAACCATTGACCGGGATTCATCATTTTATTCCTCAACAATTATTTCATCTCATATTTCATTTGTAGTCTCTTCATAATCATCAATATAAATACTACCTGTCACACCTGTTTTTTTAGTCTTTGTAATTATTTTATTCCAATTGGCGTCGGGTGTTTTATTTCATTATTATTATTATTATAAAAAAAATCAAGAAACCCTAAGCTACCAGGCCCCACCCATTCCCTTTTTCCGTCGCACCCCCCCCTTCTCCCTCGCGCTGCGGCACACATTGCCGCAGCTCCCTACTCTCCCTTCGTGATGCGGCCTCGCCGTCGCAGCTGGGCACCCCCCCCCCCCCCCCCCCCGCCTCGCCGTTCGGCCGTTTCCCCCATCTGTCCACCTCTTCCCCTCACCGCCCTGAACCCCTCTTGCTCTGGCCGTCTCCGGCCTCTTCCCCCTCCTCTCACGCTCAGGCCAGCCGCTCCGGCCGACCTCACCGCCCTCCAGCAACCTCCGACCACCGTCTGACCCCCTTTCCCGTGCCACCTTTGCCTGCACCGCCCCTGCCGGTGCTGCCCTAGCCGGCGTCGCCCCTGCCGTTGTGATTTCAGTGTTCCCCGCGACCTGCCGGCGTCTTTCCGGTGAGCGCGCACCCTCTCGGTGTTGTTCCGTCCAACCCGCACCCCTCTCCGGCGTCTCCGCTGGCCGTTCCACCTTCTGCGTAGCTCGTCCGGTTGGGCGCTTCTCAACGCCGAGGTGAGGGTTACGTTGTTTAGTTGTTTTAGTTAATTTATTTATTTGTTTATTTATTTTTATCATTGTTTATTTGTTTTGGGTTTAGTGCGATCACTTGTTTATGCGTTCAAGGTTTTACGGGTGATGTGTCATGACGTGTCAGTCCACTCTGACAACCGTGTTTGTGATCGATTATGTTTTATCGCTGATTTCTGGGTAAGAATATATTTATGCGTTTTCATATATATTTACGCCACGTTAAAAATATGAAATTGAGTTGCGGACCCTTGAGGTCTTTATCAGGTCCAGATTCATCTTTACCTGAATTTTTATTTTATTTTATTTTATTATTTTTTTTAGCAATTTCTCGGTTTGCCGCTATTGTTTCGGGTATGAGTTTATACCAGTTGATTTGTTTTGCACTGCTTGATTTAGTTGTTTTTGGGTCCCTGGTTCTCTGTTGGTTTTGTGTTGGTCTGCGCCACTCTAATTTTGGATGTCAACTGTGTTGTTAAGGTGTGGCGATGATTTTTTTCTGGTGCATGTGCTCTTTTTGGGGGTGCATGTACGTGAGTAGTTGGCAGTGCGTTTTCGAAAGCGTCGGCTCGGCCAAATTCTTTGAGGAAGGTGTTTCCAACCATTTCCTTTTTAGATTCAAACCTTTAGCACTTGAATATTTTCAATTAATCTTTTTGTATCATTTGCATATCTACCGTATTTATGAAAAGCATCTGGCTTAGTTATGTTGCTGTTTTAAATTTCTGAAAGTGTCTTTTGATGTTTGGTTATATGAAATGCATAGGTTCTTGGTAAAGTAGAAAAAATTGCTTTGTGACATGTTTGGTTGCAGTTGTTAGTGAACGTGTTTTGGGAATGAAAAAGAAATATTTCTTCGGTGTGTTTGCTTAACAAAAAGATGAACAAGTAGTTGTTTTAGAAAAGTCTTGGAAAGAGTGGTTGGTTTGAAAGATGCTTTTGTTTTTATAAAGTGTAGTGAAGGAATTTGAGTTTGGTTTCAATGCTAATGTGTTTTAGGAGAGATGGGTTTTGAGGCGTTTATTTAAAAAAAAACTAAATGTTCCATTGGATGTTGGCAGATCCATGGGAGCACTAGGTGCTCCCATGGATGTGCCTCCAAATGAAAATGACACATTCAAACTATATTTTTCTGAAAACTGGGTTTTGATGGATGGTTGGAAGCGTGGTTGGCCCGGTTGGCTTTTTTTGTGAGTGGAATGGTTGTTTGGTGTAAAGGTCCGTTTGAAATTTTAAAATGTAAAGGTATGATTGTGTTAGATTTTGAGAAAGGTGGATTATGCCCGATTGGCAACCCAACCCATTTGTGAAATGTTTAAAGGTTCTATTGTTGTGAAGTCCCGGTTGGCACCTTACTGAATGTGAAAGAACTTTTGATGTGTGCATGCTTGCGGGGCACCTCAACAGGGGGACTTCCCTTGAGTTTTGTCGTGTAGCGGTGTCCGTGTAAGGGGTTGGCAAGTGCGGTGAGATGAGTCACGCGTGCGAGGGCCTCCCACTTACAAAGTATTACTAAAACCACCATGGGTTCCTGGGCGTCTTGTAGATTATCGAGTGACGGTTTCTTGCTAACCCTGATTAGATGGGTTAGTACCCCCTGGAGTCATGGACAGGCCAGGAGGGATGTGCCACTGGTTGGCTATTAGGGCGGCCAGTTGGTTATTGACTATAGAGTACCACGCCGGTAGGTAGTCTGAACCCGAGTACGTCCAAGGGTTTTCTAGGGATGTTTCGGATCACCCATGGTTATTGCATACTTCTACTTGTTTACTTTTACTTTCACTTGGTTTCCAGCATTTACTTATCACCTGTTCGTCTTTTGCATAATGTGATAAACATAAATTTGAAATCCAGTTATTTAGAAATTCATTGTTTTGTGAAAAACTGGTTTTGGCATGTGTTGGGTTTGAAATGATAAATTAGGATCATTTTTCATTTAAAATGTGAAAAACCTATTTTCTATCATTGTATGTGCAAACTAGTGTTTTGGGATTGTTTCTGGAAAGTGGTCTTGGTTGGATTCTGTGGTTACTTTGGCATCCCTACTGAGCATTTTTAATGCTCATGCCTATATTATCATTTCACTTGTAGGCTTCCCTTGCTCAGGTTTTCTTGGCCGAGTTGCTCGTCATGGGAGAAAGGTTGGCTTTAGTTGGGAGGTGACCAAAGGGTCACATGGAGGTACGTCTGCTGTTCGGTTTCTTTTCTTTCTGCTGCTAGAGTTTAGTACTTTCGTTTTGTTTATTCTTATTTACTTGTTTATCTTTTTGGGCTAAATTGTTCCCAATGTTTTAACTTTGATGCCTGACACTAGTTGCCATCCAGGGGGGATCGGGAACGCCCCTTGGGACTTGTCGTGGACCGGCTCGGGTGACCGGGAAAAAAATTGCTTTGAGACATGTTTGGTTGCAGTTGTTAGTGAACGTGTTTTGAGATTGAAAAAGAAAGATTGCTTTGGTGTGTTTTCTTAACAAAAAGATGAACCAGTAGTTGTTTTAGAAAAGTCTTGGAAAGAGTGGTTGGTTTGAAAGATTCTTTTTTTTATAAAGTGTTGTGACGGAATTTATGTTTGGTTTCAATGCTAATGTGTTTTAGTAAAGATGTGTTTTGAGGCGTTTCTTCAAAAAAAAACTAAATCTGCCATTAGATGTTGGAACATCCAAGGGAGCACTAGGTGCTCACATGGATGTGCCTCCAAATGAAAATGAAACATTCAAACTATATTTTTCTGAAAACTAGGTTTTGATGGATGGTTGGAAGCATGGTTGGCCCGGTTGGCTTATTTTGTGAGCGGAATGGTTGTTTGGTGTAAAGGTCAGTTTGAAATTTTAAAATGTAAATGGATGATTGTGTTAGATTTTGAGAAAGGTGGATTGTGCCCGATTGGAAACCCAACCCATTTGTGAAATGTTTAAAGGTTCTAATGTTGTGAAGGCCCAGTTGGCACCTTACTGAATGTGAAAGAACTTTTGATGTGTGCATGCTTGTGGGGCACCTCTACAGGGGGACTTCCTTTGAGGGATGTCGTGTAGCGGTGTCCGTGTAAGGGGTTGGAAAGTGCGGTGAGATGAGTCACACGTGCGAGGGCCTCCCACTTACATAGTATTACTAAAACCACCATGGGTTCCTGGGCGTCTTGTAGATTATCGAGTAACGGTTGCTTGCTAACCCTGATTAGATGGGTTAGTACCCCCTGGAGTCATGGACAGGACAGGAGGTATGTGCCACTGGTTGGCTATTAGGGTGGCCAGTTGATTATTGACTATGAAGTACCACACCGGTAGGTAGTCGGAACCCGAGTACATCCAGGGGTTTTCTAGGGATATTTAGGATCGCACATGGTTATTTCTTACTTCTACTTGTTTACTTTTACTTTCACTTGGTTTCCAGCATTTACTTATCACCTGTTTGTCTTTTGCATAATGTGATAAACATAAATTTGAAATCCACTTATTTAGAAATTCATTGTTTTGTGAAAAACTGGTTTTGGCATGTGTTGGTTTTGAAATGGTAAATTAGGATCATTTTTCCTTTAAAATGTGAAAAACCTATTTTCTATCTTTGTATGTGCAAACTATTGTTTTGGGATTGTTTCTGGAAAGTGGTCTTGGTTGGATTATGTGGTTACTTTGGCATCCCTAATGAGAATTTTTAATGCTCATGCCTATATTATCATATCAGTTGCAGGCATCCCTTGCTCAGGTTTTCTTGGCCGAGTTGCTCGTCATGGGAGCAAGGTTGGCCTTAGTTGGGAGGTGACCAAAGGGTCACATGGAGGTACGTCTGCTGTTCGGTTTCTTTTCTTTCCGCTGCTAGAGTTTAGTACTTTCGTTTTGTTTATTCTTATTTACTTGTTTATCTTTTTGGGACAAATCGTTCCCAATGTTTTTACTTTGATGCCCGACACTAGTTGTCATCCCGGGGTGATCGGGAACGCCCCTTAGGACTTGTCGCGGACCGGCTCGGGTGACCGGCTCAGGGTCGACCCGGGCTGGTTCATGACAAAATGGTATCAAAGGGGACTCTTGTTATTTGGGATGTCTGGTAGAAGGAGATTAGGACTGTCGAGGCTCAGGAGGTAGGTTACGGGTCGGTTCCTGATCACCACCGCTCATGACGAGACCTGAGTTACCAGGGTTAGTCCGGGATTTGAGTCTTTTGTATTTGGTTATTTTGGATTGAGGGATGAAAATGGGAGCGAATCGGTTCACATTGTGGCCTCATGTGGGGTGGTGACCCATGTGGAGTCCAAGTGCCCGGTTTAAGGTCCTCTTAGCATTATGTCTTACTTGGGGAATGACTCACCACCATGTCGTCGAGTTAAGTACGAACACTAGTCCCTCATTCTGATGGTTTATATTTGGTTGTGTTTTGTTTTAACCTCGGTCTATGTGTGTGTGTGCGTGTTGAAAATGAAAGTGATTTTGAAATAAAAAAGGGGGGGTTCTTCCAATTTTTTTTTGAAATTAGTAAAGCGCGTTTTTTTAAAGAAAAGTTGTTTTGGTTTGGAACAATATGATATGTGTTTGGATTTGGTAAGTAATGAAGTGTTTAAACCTTGGAACTCATATGGAGGGTCACATGTGCGTGGGTATGTACGGAGAGTGCGTAGGGGGAACTTGTTTTCAGATGATGTGAGTGAGATTCAATGAATGCACATGTGATGGTTCATAAGGTGCCATATGTGAGTTTTAAAGTTTTAAAGAAATGATGGTTTTGGAAAGTGATTTATTCTTGTGTTTGTATATGTTTGGCTTATGGGCCTTTTGACCTCGACTTGTGTTGTTTCCTTGATTGAGTTTTGGCTTGATGCCAGTTTCGACGATGTTTCTCGTGTTTTCATGAGTATGCCGCCTAGAAAGGTCGTTATGGTTGGTAATGAGTCATGACCAGTTTCCAGTTCTTTCTGCATGTTTCCTATCGATCAAAGTAATCAAAATCCATGAGGGGTAGTTGTTTGGTTGTGGAATTTGAGTGGGTCTTTAGGATGTGGGGAACTCCCAGGGTTTTTGGGGTGCGTGTCGTCTCAGGTTTATTTGAGGATCCAGTTTTAAACTAGTAAAGATGGGATGTCTCATCGTCGTTGGAGTTTTGTGTGTGATTAATGGTGGTCGGCTTCCGCGAAGGTTCCCCACCTGGAAAGGAGTCTGGGCCAGTGGAACCTGTCTCCATGAAACCATCCTCGTCGGTACCGGCTCATAGTTCGTCGGACCGCTCTCTTGTGTGCCACCAGTATGGCCTATACTGTAACGCCCCGACCCTAATTACCTAGAGTCGGTGCATAATTACTTAACATTGGCATGATCACAAGAAAGATCAAGTCTCGAAAGACCGATTAGTTTAGTAGCCTTGGAATAACTAGATACATCCATAAATTTTACATTACATCATAAAAAAAACATCTTGTCTTCATATCCCCTCATACTATCCCTGCAGGTCATTCATAAATTACTTCTTCATAATCCTGGGAAAAAAATAAAACATTGAAAGGGGTGAGCTCAGATGCTCAGTAAGGATAACATTATAGCAGAAGCTTTCATAAATAAGCATAAACACATAAGGCAATTTATAACTAAAACAAAAGCCTTTTAAACTTGAACTTCAACATAAAATGGAATAGGTAAAATGAAATAATGCCATTTACTTACTCACATGGATATTCTACTAGTTGAATGATCACATGCAATATCAATAACCACATTCATAATGATGGAATGCATAATGCCAGACTATCATAACCACATAGCCAAGGCCTCGTGCCAAGACTACAAATAAGATTTTTCCTAGGCCTTGTTCCAACACACTAGTTTGTCTCATGAGACCTACCGATGCATCGAGGAGCTATAGGAGGCTTCACCCGTCACTTATTAAGTCCAATGCATTCCTCATATGAATAAGTTTAAACATAAAATAAACATTCGTATTAAAACTAGCACACGGAATGTCAATACTTTAACCACAAACCATGAATGGTATAAAAATAGAACATCCACAGTCAAACATAACTTATTTGATACAATATGGCAGATTGTATTGTATCACATTAACCTCAATCACGAATAATGAAGGATGTTGACATAGATGAAAATAATCATCAAAACTATTTGAGGGAAATATCCCCCTTTTCTTGAAATCATTTAAAAGTCACACTATTTGTCAAGAAGCCATTTAAAAATAGATTTTTTTGAATCAAAGTGTCCCATACCACTTTGAAACTTTTAAAAGGAGTTTTAATTTTAAAACTTTAATGTCCATATAAATAAATCCTTAAAACCATTTTTAAAACATGGACATTAATGAGCAAGATATAGAAGAATAAGTCTTTAAAACATTTTAAAATGGTATTTTGGTTAGAGATTCTAACCAAAAGAGAGACATTTGAATTCAAATATTTGAGGTAAAAAAAATTTGTAATATCATGAGAATAAAGGGATTCATGATATACTATGTCAAAGTACATTATATACACCACATAAAAGTGATTTGGTGTATATCAACAAAGAAGTCTCAGTTGAATGTATAATTGAGATGAAATCACTCATAAAGGTCATATCCTTAGGTTAAGGATAAATCAATGACATAATTATGTGTGAAAAAAAATATAAATACACTAAATATGATTTAATATTCAGTGTAAAACAATCAAAGGATATTCACACATATTCTTGTAGAAACAACACCAACGAATTGGATGTTTAACTCAACAAATGGTGAAAGAGTTAAAATTACTCTTATCAAATTCATATTAATGACTTGAGAATTATCAATGGAGTGATTATGTGTATCAAAAGTATATCCACAGGAAGGGGAGTGGAAATTATGACATAATCAAAGGAATAGTGATTCCACACATAATCTTGGAGTAATATAATCAATGAAATATGCGTAAAGCCGAATGAGTGGAAATTGAAATCTCAAATTCCCTTATCGATTTGGTAACTTACGAAACAAACAACCATGAAATAAGGATCATACCATGACTATGTAAATACCCATAAATTAAAGTATATTACACAATGAATACAATCATGGGCAGTACACATACACCACATGTAATAATTAAGTGGTGAACAATGGAATTCTCACGAAATTAAGAGCGAGATAAGAAACTCCTTACCACGTTAATCAACTGAGTCGTATGGCCAAAAGTTAATAACCACCAAATGATTTACAGAATAACATGAATATAAAGATAATCATGATAATATATATATCAAATGGCAGTACACAATACATCACTTTCAATAATTTAGTGGCGAACAATGGAAATCTCAAGGAATTGAAAGTGAGATAAGAAAATCCCTTACTTGTACTTTTTCCTTGGTCGATGGTAGGTTTACCTCCTGTATAATGGTAAAATAATTGTTATTGAATAATACAAGAATCATTTACTTTAATATGATATCATATATGATCTTTTAACATTGATTTGTTAATAATATCTTAGAATTATCGTTATTTCGGGTGTTAACGGGTTCATTTTACTTTATATTCTTTGTTATGTGAGCCATATTCGTTATTAATGGGATGTATATTATTCATATCCAGAATGATATCAAGTCCTTAGATACTATTTTTAAATCATAAAATTATAATTATACTTGAATGGATATGATGGACAAAGAATCTCATCCCGTTCGTGGAGACGGTAGTCCGTACACACGCACGAGCGACAATATCATTCTTTTGATATTAAAATAATATATAATTGGATTTTATATCATATATACAGAATCATTATCATGTTATATTTATTATTTACATGAGTTACACATCATTATTATACCCATCCAAATAATAATATATTGAATAACAATTACACCACGACGTGGAGACGGTAAGCCGTACGTACGCACGTATGGTGACAAGTTATTCAAAGGATGGATAGAATACTGAATATGGTTGTACCATATTTATAATAACATCACATCATATATATGATACTGGAGTTATTATTTTATAATGGTAATAACAAAGAAAGAGGAAGTGGAAGAAGAAAGGAACTTAAAAAGGGGTGGTGAAAACATTACCTGTTCTTCGGGTTCTTCCTTTTGATTTGATCAAAAGGGCTCCTTAGGTTGGCTTTATGATCAAACTAAGGCCTCTAGGTTGTAGTGAGGGAAGTTGGGAGAGTATTTGGGCAGAGTTTGGCCGATCCAAAAGGCTTTGAAGGTGTGAATAAATGAGAAGGAGGAGTGCCTTTTTATAAGAGGGGTGAGGGGAACCTTTGGAAAAGCTAGAAATATTAATTTACAATAAATTCATATTCAGTTTCTAATGGCTCCAAATTTGACTATTCAAAGGTTAAGTTGGGGATAGGTAGAATGCCACTCAACCAATAGAATTTAGACAGGTCTGGGTACTTATATTAACCTTATCTTTAAGTATTAACTCTAAGTTAATTAGTTTCACTTTTACAATGTCTCTTTGTATTTTTAAATAATATGGTTAATAAACTTACTATATACATCCAAGCGACCCCCAAGTGGTCCATTAATGATGAACCTATCATGATATAAGTCTCTTGGCCAAATATTAGATTTTTAGGAATTTACTATCAATTAATAAAATAATATTTGTTTTAAGAACTCTTTTATGTCAATTTTGACACTATTCAATAGTTGATTTTTGTGAAACTCATAACAGATTTATTTCTTCGAACAAAGTCAATTAAATCAATAATAATATATCATATTATCCTATAAAATTATTTTAATTCATTAAAAGTTTAATATTATATTTATTTGGGTATTTATAATATCAATTATTTTAATTTTTCACTATTATAGTAATTACTGCATCATCATTGTGTCATAAATAAAATAAATTATTTAATGTCTAAAAATTATAAATAAAATATCATTATGTTGGAAATATTTTTATCTTTATAATGAATATTTATAATCTAAAATCCAACATATATAACCCTATGTAAAAAATTGTTTTACTAAAAGATATATGCTTGTGTCATTTTTGTATTCATTTTAACTTAATTAAAATAAAGTGTCATTATCACTTACAAGTGGATCCATGGGGTCCCAAAATCGACCCAAATATGTCCATGGTCGACCATGTATCAACCGATAGGGTTAAGACACGTTTTAGGGTAATTTATTATTATTATAATATTATTTTTTAACCCTTATTTACCGTATTTACCCTTAACCATGGTAAATAAAATATTTACCGCAGTAATTATTCAAAATGTCTAAAAATAAAAGTAACCTATTTACACAATTTGAACATCCTGATTCCAAATATGGAATCCATTTTCCTCAATTCAAAACACAGAAGTGGCAGAAATTAATTTAAAATTAATTCCCGCTGTCAAAACAAAAAGCGTGTTTTTAAGAGATAATAACTATCAAAAGATTGACACTTGTTTATGTTCGGTTTAATTGTAAAATTATGTCCAATGACCAAAATTATATTAAATGGTAAAAATATATTCTAAATATACTTTAAAACTACTAAAATTCTTAATTTATCACTATTAGTTATTTTGATTAAAAAAGTTGTTTTTAATTAAAATTTAGTAATTTTCACTATTCATCAAAATATGAAAGTATTCCGAAAAGTACCAAAATTTCCCCTTAGGCTAAATTAGATATTCCGAATCCAAAAATGAAGTCCATTTTGAGATATAAAATATATATAATTTTAAAAAGTAGGTATTACTATTCATAACGGCTAGTTTGATCGGTTGTGGTGTGTGTTAAAACTCGAAGTTGCGTACAACACACGCTACTGTTTTATTCAAAGGAAAGTATACCGTGGAAGCTTGGGATGTTTCATGTAATTTTTTTTGATGTCTCCATTTAGTCAAAAAGTTTAAAATATTGTATTTAAAAAGTTTTCACTATTAAAAGTTGATAAAAGTGCAATACTGAAAATGAATCTGTTCTTGCATTATGACTAAGAAACTCATAATATGGATTCTAAAATTATAAGGATTATATAAAGTTTAAAATTTAGTTAATACTATTCATGACCTCTTTTAATGGCTTTTTTTGTAAGTCAAGGTGTGATTGAACTCGGTGTTGCGTGTAGTGCAAGTTATTGAATTATTTTGATGAAATAACACACTATGAAATCTTTGGGTGTTACATTCTCTCCTCCTTCAATAAATTGCGTCCTCGCAATTTGAAATTGTTCTTAGAAAATAAAAGGTTGAAAATAGAAAATATATTTGTGGGAAAACCCACATCGGAAATTGGGTTACTATAATTTAGTCTTAATATGAGGAAAAGAGAAATGAAAGGGTCACCATCGAATTATGATCTCGATTAAAAGAACATTGGTGGTAATTAGAGACATATAATTGGAGGAAAAACGTAAATATTTATAAGTAGTGATTGAGGTCATCAATCACAAATAAGTATAAAATTGAGGTCCTTAAACTCATCAATCTATGATGATTTGAAATACCATCGGTCCAACAAAATATATGGTATTGGGATAGCACATTTTTGACGTTTCAAAATATCTTAGTTGAAATCACTAATCGAAAAATGAATTAATGATGCCTCTATTTAAAATAAAGAGTGGAAAGTATGAAGATTACCGAAAATAACACACACTAGGATTCCATGTAGGAAAATATGGATATGGAAGAGAAATCTAACCATCAATTATCTGATGGAGAGTGGTAGAGAACATGGCTATGAAAAGGCCAACAATCCCAAAGCCATAAATTAGTGATGATTTAAGGTACCATCTAGGACAACATTTTTTTTAATGTTACATTACATAAGGAAGAGGAATTCATTTATGATATTTACTAAGAACATTATGAGATATACTTACATTTTAAGTATATTTTCATTCTTTAATAAATTTCCACCACTAAATCAATTTTTTTTAAATGATAAGTATTCAAGAAGATTTGGTCACACTGGAAGAGCTAGAATAAACTTCTATAGAATCAAATGATCCATGCAGGATAAACCATATATTTACATTGTCTTTGAAGATTAATCAAAACCAAAATGGTTAGTGAATGATCTAATGATCCCCCAAAAGGATATTCATTGAGATAAATATGTACTAATCTTAATTTCTAAAATTAAACCAACAATACCCCAAAGTTAAATAAATACCATTCAATAACCAATTGTCCTTAAAATCCTTTAATATAATCGAAACTAATATTGAAACCCAAAACATAGAAGAATTTGATTATGTAGTCTCCCATGTTACATTGTATCTCCAAATGACATCAAATACTCTTAAAGTCACATACTTAAAAGTAATTAACGTCATCACATACTCTCTGTTATAGGTTAATCATTTCCATAAATAACCCAAATCACTATAAATCAACAATAAAAACGTATATAAAAATCCACCATTTACTCTACAAATGAAACCTCATTGTATTCTATTTTCCTTGGGCATATAGTGTTCCTATCAAAACGAACATCTTCCAAAATAACATTTATCACTTTATCACCAAATCATTTTCCTATACCAACGGTATTCATTTGATAAGACATAAGAACCCAAATCATATTATTATTGATCAATAAAATCATTTAAAAAAAAATAGTCACACTAACCAGGGACTTCACGTAGTCCAGTGGTAGGCAATAAATCCCAATCGCACTTTGGTTGTGGGTTCGATTCCCACAGCTTTGTCCGACGCGACGGGTTGTCACACGGTCTACGTGTTGTCCTTTTTCAAAAAATATATTTTATAATATTACAAAAATGACATAAATTCCTCAAAATAACATAATTTAACCACAAATGTTATATCATACTTTGCATTTTTATCCCAAATTATAATAACTTATCATTTTCTCAAACCCCAATGATCATATAAAACCAAATGGTTATTTATACCTATATCCACAAGAGAAGAGACAATTATTCCTCAAATATCATTCTCAAATGGAAAACAGCAGGGTTACAAATACAAGAGAAAATTATTTCAAAGTAAACCCATAAACAAGGAGTGCTAATACTTTTTAAATTTTTCTCCAACCATTTATTTCCACATAGCTTCTTCTTTGACCAAGAAAATATTCTATAGAATAGTACATTCACTCGGGTAATGTCCAGGTCCCCTACATTTACAGCAAATGACTGTAAATGGACTCTTGGGACCATTTTTATCTTCTTCCATAGTACTCTTCATTTTTCTTCGGCAATTATTCACTTTATGTCCTTCCTTCCCGCACGTAAAACATTTCGTTGTCCCATTGAGACGCCTTCCTGGGTGTCTCTTTCCACATTTCCTGCATGATGAAAATTGAGGTTTCTTTTCTCCATGGTCTCCATTGTTGTAGATCTTATCATTTATCACCTTTTTCTTCCTTGTTGAGTCTGGGAGTTGGTTAATATATATGTTGTTGATCATATTTTTGGAAAACTGATTTGGCATAAAGACGATATCATTTACGCCTATCAACATTCCATTTTGTTGCTCATTGCCACCACCGTTCCCACCTTGTACATCATTCTCAAAGTCACTATGACTTCTTGGAATCCATCCATTGACTAAAACCAGAAAGAATTGTGTGAGTAATAGTAGTCGTAAAATCATTTAGAGATTAAAATGTCACCATATTCTCAATTTGAAACATATTAGGATTAACCAAGGTCATTTACTCTCATCTTATGTATATATTACTTAAATAGGTTTGTAAAGAAAATGTAAATTATCCTAAGCATATCCCCCAGGAGTGTCGTAACCAAGAGTGCAGCAAGGCCCATTGTCGTGCACCAGTTCCCGTTCGAGTCTAGCTCAAAGCGGTGTTTTCGGGTTTTACCCCTAGGTACATCTGTGCCAGAGCCGCCTCTACCTGCTCGTATCCAGACAGGGATGTATTTCTCGGAAAACTCACAAAATCTCCACAATACCAAAATTCTAGGAAGTTCTTTTATACTAATCCTCAAAGTTCATCTTAGGTCTACATGCTCTAATCAAAGTTTATCTAAATCTAGCTACCAAGGTTTGTACTAAACTTCCTCTAATACCAACTGTAATGCCCCGACCCTAATTACCTAGAGTCGGTGCATTATTACATAACATTGGCAGGATCACGAGAAAGATCAAGTCTCGAAAGACCAATTAGTTTAGTAGCCTTGGAATAACTAGATACATCCATAAATTTTACATTACATCATAAAAAAACATCTTGTCTTCATATCCCCTCATACTATCCCTGCAGGTCATTCATAAATTTCTTCTTCATAATCCTGGGAAAAAAATAAAACATTTAAAGGGGTGAGCTCAGATGCTCAGTAAGGATAACATTATAGCAGAAGCTTTCATAAATAAGCATAAACACTTAAGGCAATTTATAACTAAAACAAAAGCCTTTTAAACTTGAACTTCAACATAAAATGGAAAAGGTAAAATGAAATAATGCCATTTACTTACTCACATGGATATTCTACTAGTTGAATGATCACATGCAATATCAATAACCACATTCATAATGATGGAATGCATAATGCCAGACTATCATAACCACATAGCCAAGGCCTCGTGCCAAGACTACAAATAAGATTTTTCCAAGGCCTTGTGCCAAGACACTAGTTTGTCTCATGAGACCTACCGATGCATCGAGGAGCTATAGCGGGCTCCACCCGTCACTTATTAAGTCCAATGCATTCCTCTTATGAATAGGTTTAAACATAAAATAAACATTCGTATTAAAACTAGCACACGAAATGTCAATACTTTAACCACAAACCATGAATGGTATAAAAATAGAACATCCACAGTCAAACATAACTTATTTGATACAATATGGAAGATTGTATTGTATCACATTATCCTCAATCATGAATAATGAAGGATGTTGACATAGATGAAAATAATCATCAAAACTATTTGAGGGAAATATCCCCCTTTTCTTGAAATCATTTAAAAGTCACACTATTTGTCAAGAATCCATTTAAAAATAGATTTTTTTGAATCAAAGTGTCCCATACCACTTTGAAACTTTTAAAATGAGGTTTAATTTTAAATCTTTAATGTCCATATAAATAAATCCTTAAAACCATTTTTAAAACATGGACATTAATGAGCAAGATATAGAAGAATAAGTCTTTAAAACATTTTAAAATGGTATTTTCGTTAGAGATTCTAACCAAAAGAGAGAAACTTGAATACAAATATTTGAGGTAATCAAAAATTTGTAATATCATGAGAATAAAGGGATTCATGATATACTATGTCAAAGTACATTATATACACCACATAAAAGTGATTTGGTGTATATCAACAAAGAAGTCTCAGTTGAATGTAAAATTGAGATGAAATCTCTCATAAAGGTCGTATCCTTAGGTTAAGGATAAATCAACGACATAATTATGTGTGAAAAAAATATAAAAACACTAAATATTATTGAATATTTAGTGTGAAACAATCAAAGGATATTCACACATATTCTTGTAGAAACAACACCAACGAATTGGATGTTTAACTCAACAAATGGTGAAAGAGTTAAAATTACTCTTCTCAAATTCATATTAATGACTTGAGAATTATCAATGGAGTGATTATGTGTATAAAAAGTATATCCACAGGAAGGGGAGTGGAAATTATGACATAATCAAATGAATAGTGATTCCACACATAATCTTGGAGTAATATAATCAATGAAATATGCGTAAAGCTGAATGAGTGGAAATTGAAATCTCAAATTCCCTTATCGATTTGGTAACTTACGAAAAAAACAACCATGAAATAAGGATCATACCATGACTATGTAAATACCCATAAATTAAAGTATATTACACAATGAATACAATCATGGGCAGTACACATACACCACATGTAATAATTAAGTGGTGAACAATGGAATTCTCACGAAATTAAGAGCGGGATAAGAAACTCCTTACCACGTTAATCAACTGAGTCGTATGGCCAAAAGTTAATAAACACCAAATGATTTACAGAATAACATGAATATAAAGCTAATCATGATAATATATATATCAAATGGCAGTACACCATACACCACTTTCAATAATTTAGTGGCGAACAATGGAAATATCACGGAATTGAAAGTGAGATAAGAAAATCCCTTACTTGTACTTTATCCTTGGTCGATGGTAGGTTTACCTCCTGTATAATGGTGAAATAACTTTTATTGAATAATACAAGAATCATTTACATAAATTGATATCATATATGATCTTTTAAAATTGATTTGTTAATAATATCTTAGAATTATCGTTATTTCGGGTGTTAACGGGTTCATTTTACTTTATATTCTTTGTTATGTGAGCCATATTAGTTATTAATGGGATGTATATTATTCATATCCAGAATGATATCAAGTCCTTAGATACTATTTTTAAATCATAAAATTATAATTATACTTGAATGGATATGATGGACAAAGAATCTCATCGCGTTCGTGGAGACGGTAGTCCGTACACACGCACGAGCGACAATATCATTCTTTTGATATTAAAATAATATATAATTGGATTTTATATCATATATACAGAATAATTATCATGTTATATTTATTATTTACATGAGTTACACATCATTATTATACCCATCCAAATAATAATATATTGAATAACAATTACACCACGACGTGGAGACGGTAAGCCGTACGTACGCACGTATGGTGACATGTTATTCAAAAGATGGATAGAATACTGAATATGGTTGTACCATATTTAAAATAAAATCACAGTATATATATGATACTGGATTTATTATTTTATAATGGTAATAACAAGGAAAGAGGAAGTGGAAGAAGAAAGGAACTTAAAAAGGGGTGGTGAAAACATTACCTCTTCTTCGGGTTCTTCCTTTTGATTTGATCAAAAGGGCTCCTTAGGTGGGCTTTCTGATCAAACTAAGGCCTCTAGGTTGTATTGAGGGAAGTTGGGAGAGTATTTGGGAAGAGTTTGGCCGAACCAAAAGGCTTTGAAGGTGTGAAGAAATGAGAAGGAGGAGTGACTTTTTATAAGAGGGGTGAGGGGCACCTTTGGAAAAGCTAGAAATATTAATTTATAATAAATTCATATTCAGTTTATAATGGCTCAAAAGTTGACTATTAAAAGGTTAAGGTGGGGATAGGTCGAAAAACACTCAACCAATAGAATTTAGACAGGTTTGGGTACTTATATTAACCTTATCTTTAAGTATTAACTCTAAGTTAATTAGTTTCACTTTTACAATGTCTCTTTGTATTTTTATATAATATGGTTAATAAACTTACTATATACATCCAAGAGACCCCCAAGTGGTCCATTAATGATTAAACTATCATGATATAAGTATCTTGGCCTAATATTAGATTTTTAGGAATTTAATATCAATTAATAATATAATATTTGTTTTAAGAACTCTTTTATGTCAATTTTGACACTATTCAATAGTTGATTTTTGTGAAACTCATAACAGATTGATTACTTCGAAAAAATTCAATTAAATCAATCCTAATATATCATATTATCCTATAAAATTAGTTTAATTCATTAAAAGTTTCATATTATATTTATTTGGGTATTTATAATATCAATTATTTTAATTTTTCACTATTATAGTAATTACTGCATCATCACTGTGTCATAAATAAAATAAATTATTTAATGTCTAAAAATTATAAATAAAATATCATTATGTAGGAAATCTCTTTATCTTTCTAATGAATATTTATAATAGAAAATCCAACATATATAACCCTATGTAAAAAATTGTTTTGCTAAAAGATATATGCTTGTGTCATTTTTGTATTCATTTTAACTTAATTAAAATAAAGTGTCATTATCACTTACAAGTGGATCCATGGGGTCCCAAAATCGACCCAAAGATGTCCATGGTCGACCATGTATCAACCAATAGGTTTAAGACACGTTTTAGGGTAATTTAGTATTATTATAATATTATTTTTTAACCCTTATTTACCGGATTTACCCTTAACCATGGTAAATAAAATATTTACCGCAGTAATTATTCATAATGTCTAAAAATAAAATTTACCTATTTACACAATTTGAACATCCTGATTCCAAATATGGAATCCATTTTCCTAAATTCAAAACATAGAAGTGGCAGAAATTAATTTTAAATTAATTCCCGCTGTCAAAAGAAAAAGCGTGTTTTTAAGAGATAATAACTATCAAAAGATTGACACTTGTTTATGTTCGGTTTAATTGTAAAATTATGTCCAATGACCAACATTATATTAAATGGTAAAAATATATTCTAAATATAATTTAAAACTACTAAAATTCATAATTTATCAGTATTAATTATTTTGATTAAAAAAGTTGTTTTTAATTAAAATTTAGTAATTTTCACTATTCATCAAAATATGAAAGTTATCCGAAAAGTACCAAAATTTCACCTTAGGATAAATTAGATATTCTGAATCCAAAAATGAAGTCCATTTTGAAATATAAAATATATATAATTTTAAAAAGTAGGTATTACTATTCATAACGGCTAGTTTGATCGGTTGTAGTGTGTGTTAAAACACGAAGTTGCGTACAACACACGCTACTATTTTATTCAAAGGAAAGCATACCGTGGAAGCTTGGGATGTTTCATTTAAATTATTTTTGATGTCTCCATTTAGTCAAAAAGTTTAAAATATTGTATTTAAAAAGTTTTCACTATTAAAAGTTGATAAAAGTGCAATACTGAAAATGAATCTGTTCTTGCATTATGACTAAGAAACTCATAATATGGATTCTAAAATTATTAGGATTATATAAAGATTAAAATTTAGTTAATACTATTCATGACCTCTTTTAATGGCTTTTTTTTGTAAGTCAAGGTGTGATTGAACTCGGTGTTGCGTGTAGTGCAAGTTATTGAATTATTTTGAAGAAATAACACACTATGAAATCTTGGGGTGTTACATATACAGACATTCTAAGTCGCCTTGCCACATCACTTCGAAGTCTTGCTACTGTGTTGTTGTTCGGGCCACCGGTGAGAGTTCTGGAAGAAGTGTCATCCGGGAGGAAGGAGCTTGGGACCAGAGGATGAAATGCCTGACTGTGAGGCAGGAGATGCTTCAGCCATCAGGGCCCCAACCACAGGTCTCGTGGTGAAGCTCGCGCACAGTCAGGAGTTGCTGAGGGTGTGTAAAACCTCCATTCGGATTATGTTTTCAGCTTTCTAAAGGGAAATATCCAAAGTTTCCTTGTTCTGTTCTTGTCACCGTTGGAAGCTCATTATAGTTGTGGTGATGTGATGAACTTATTGTACCGCCATCTAAGAGGTCTTATCTATTCTCAGGGTGTTCTCAAAGTCATTCGGTTTTCTTTGAAGGGTGTTGGGCCCGCGAATAAATGGGTGGTTCTAATTTTGAGTTGGGTATCAATTTTGTGTGTTACGGGGAAGTTTGGTTTCATGAAATTAACGTGCGGTGTTTCCTGGTCCTTTGTGAGTCTGGGCTAGAAATTCCCTAGTCTCTGGTTATAGTGAGGAGTTTGTTCGGTCCGTGTGGGAAGGGTTGAGTTAATTCCTTAACCTCGAGCTGTTGGTTCATTTCGTAGCAAGCTTCCTTTTTAAGTCTTCGAGTGTTGTTCGGTCTATGTCGAGAATGTAACTGGGTTTGGTTTGGGAGTTTCCGTGTTTCCCCCCCCCCCTCAGGGGTGGTGTGTTCGAGTTTCAAGGTCTCTGTGTTAGTAGATTTCTGTGGTGGGGAGAACCCTCCCGTGTTCTCCCCTAAACCTCGGACAATGTTTGTACTTGAGTTGGTCAGGTGTGACTTATGTTGGTAATGGTCACCCCGAGCCTCTCAGTTTCTTCTGGTTTTTCCTAGGCACAGACTCGAGTTAAGATAACTGTTGGATTAGTGACATTCTGGGGGCATAAAGTGTTTGTGGTGGGGAGAATTGTCACACCCGTTTTTTAGTCATTGCAATTATTTTATTCCACTTGGTGTCGGGTGTTTTTTCTTAAGTGCGGGTGAGTCCCAGTTTAAATTTTTAATGTTTGGATGAGTTTATGGTTTGGGTTAGTGCGCGAATGATGTACGTTCAAGAAGCGCTGTCCGTTTGGGCACGTGCTTTCTGCTTGGGTACGTATAGCCTACTTGGAGTCTGCTTGGGTACCGTACGGTGCGGAAATACCGCACAGTCATCTAGTTTTAATGTTACGTTTTTATGTTGTAATGTTGTATATATATATATATATGTATGTGTATATGTGTATATATGTGTATATATACACACACATATGTTTATAAATAAATATGTTTTAAAGTATTATGCTTATGTACATGTATGTTTATAGATATATATGTTCAAGTATGTTAATATGTTTACATATGCTACATAAATGTTTATATATATACACACATATATGTATATGTATATATACCCGGCCCCCCCCCCTTCTCCCTCACGCTGCGGCGCATATTTCCACGGCTCCCCACCCTCCCTTCGCGATTCAGCCTCGCCGCCGCCGTTGGGCACCCCCCCCCCCCCCACCGCCTCTCCGTCCGGCCGTCTCCCCCATCTGGCCACCTCTTCCCCTCACCACTCCAACCCCCTCCTGCTCTGGCCGTCTCCGGCCTCTTCCCCCTCCTCTCACGCTCAGGCCAGCCGCTCTGGCCGACCTCGCCGCCCTCCAGCAGCCTCCGGCCGCCGTCCGGCCCCCCTGCCCGTGACACCTTTGCCCACGCCACCCCTGTCGGCAATGCCCTAGCCAGCGTCGCCCCTACCGTCGTGATTTCCGTGTTCCCCGCACCCTGTCGGCGTCTTTCCGGTGAGCGCACACCCTCTCGGTTTTGTTCCGGCCAACCCGCACCCCTCTCCGGCGTCTCCGCTGGCAGTTCCACCTTCCGTGTAGCTCGTCCGGTTGGGCGCTTCTCCACGCTGAGGTGAGGGTTACATTGTTTAGTTGTTTTATTTACTTTAATTTTTTTTATTTATTTTTATCATTGTTTATTTGTTTCGGGTTTAGTGCGATGACTTGTTTATGCGTTCAAGGTTGTGCGGGTGATGTGTCATGACGCCCCGGTCCACTCCGACAACCGCGTTTGAGAGCGATTATATTTTATTGCTGATTTCTGGGAAATAATATATTTATGCATTTTCATATATATTTGTGCCACGTTAAAAATATGAAATTGAGTCGCGGACCCTTGAGGTCTTTATCTGGTCCAGAGTCATCTTTACCTGAATTTTTATTTTATTTTATTTTATTTTTTATTTTTTATCAATTTCTCGCTTTGCCGCTGTTGTTTTGGGTATGAGTTTATACCTGTTGATTTGTTTTTTACTACTTGATTTAGTTGTTTTTGGGTCCCTGGTTCTCTGTTGGTTGTGTGTTGGTCTGTGCCACTCTAACTTTGGATGTAAACTGTGTTGTTAAGGTGTGGCGATGATTTTTTTTCTGGTGCGTGTGCTCTTTTTGGGGGTGCATGTACGTGAGTAGTTGGTAGTGCGTTTTCGAAAGCGTCGGCTCGACCAAATTCTTTGAGGTAGGTGTTTCCAACCATTTCCCTTTTAGATTCAAACCTTGAGCACTGATATATTTTCAATTAATCTTTTTATATCATTTGCATATCTATAGTATTTATGAAAGGCATCTGGCTTAGTTATGTTGCTGTTTTAAATTTCTGAAAGTGTCTTTTGATTTTTGGTTAAATGAAATGCATAGGTTCTTGGTAAAGTAGAAAAAAATTGCTTTGTGACATGTTTGGTTGCAGTTTTTAGTGATCGTGTTTTGGGAATGAAAAAGAAAGATTGCTTTGGTGTGTTTGCTTGACAAAAAGATGAACCAGTAGTTGTTTTAGAAAAGTCTTGGAAAGATTGGTTGGTTTGAAAGATGCTTTTGTTTTTATAAAGTGTTGTGAAGGAATTTGATTTTGGTTTCAATGATAATGTGTTTTAGGAAAGATGGGTTTTTAGGCGTTTCATAAAAAAAAATAAAGGTGCCATTGGATGTGGGCACATCCATGGGAGCACTAGGTGCTCCCATGGATGTGCCTCCAAATGAAAATGACACATTCAAACTATATTTTTCTGAAAACTAGGTTTTGATGGATGGTTGGAAGCGTGGTTGGCCCGATTGGCATTTTGTGTGAGTGGAATGGTTGTTTGGTGTAACGGTCCGTTTGAAATTTTAAAATGTAAAGGGATGATTTTGTTAGATTTTGGGAAAGGTGGATTGTGCTAGATTGGCAACCCAACCCATTTGTGAAATGTTTAACGGTTGTAATGTTGGGAAGGCCCGGTTGGCACCTTACTGAATGTGAAAGAACTTTTGATGTGTGCATGCATGCGGGGCACCTCTACAGGAGGACTTCCCTTGAGTGTTGTCCTGTAGCGGTGTCCGTGTAAGGGGTTGGTAAGTGCGGTGAGATGAGTCACGCGTGTGAGGGCCTCCCACTTACACAGTATTACTAAAACCACCATGGCTTCCTAGGCGCCTTGTAGATTATCGAGTGATAGTTGCTTTCTAACCCTGATTAGACGGGTTAGTACCCCCTGGAATCATGGACAGGCCAGGAGGGTTGTGCCACTGGTTGGCTATTAGGGCGACCAGTTGGTTATTGACTATAGAGTACCACACCGTAAGGTAGTCTGAACCCAAGTACGTCCAGGGGTTTTCTAGGGATGTTTAGGATCACCCATGGTTATTGCTTACTTCTACTTGTTCACTTTTACTTCCACTTTGTTTCCAGCATTTACTTATCACCTGTTCGTTTTTTGCATAATGTGATAAACAAACATTTGAAATCCAGTTATTTAGAAATCCATTGTTTTGTGAAAAACTGGTTTTGGCATGTGTTGGTTTTGAAATGGTAAATTAGGATCATTTTTCCTTTAAAATGTGAAAAACCTATTTTCTATCTTTGTATGTGCAAACTAGTGTTTTGGGATTGTTTTTGGAAAGTGGTATTGGTTGGATTCTGTGGTTACTTTGTCATCCCTATTGAGCATTTTTAATGCTCACGCCTATATTATCATTTCAGTTGTTGGCTTCCCTTGATCAGGTTTTCTTGGCCGAGTTTCTCATCATGGGAGCAAGGTTGGCCTTAGTTGGTAGGTGACCAAAGGGTCACGTGGAGGTACGTCTGCTGTTCGGTTTCTTTTCTTTCCGCTGCTAGAGTTTTGTACTTTCATTTTGATTATTCTTATTTACTTGTTTTTCTTTTTGGGCCAAATCGTTCCCAATGTTTTAACTTTGATGGCCGACACTAGTTGTCATCCAGGGGGGATCGGGAATGCCCCTCAGGACTTGTCGCGGACCGGCTCGGGTGACCGGCTCAGGGACGACCCGGGCTGGTTCGTGACACTACCCATACGACCATAATGATTCTCTTCATGAATTTTTCTGTTAGAGCATTGGTTTTTATAATGCATGTACGTTCCTCATTTAAAACAAATAACCATTTTTAATGTCTTGGAAATACCATTATCCTTGTCCATGTTGTTAACTAAAGCTTTTCTATTGAAATGACTGGCTTTGTGTCCTTCTTTTCCACACCCAAATCATCTTCTGGTTCCTTTGAAACATTCTCCTTGATGTCTCTTCCCAAATGATTAAATGAGAAAAATTGAACCTTATTTCCTCTCTGATCATCATAAATCTCCTTCTTTCTATTATTAACTGATTTAGGAAACATACCAAAGTTGATATTGTTGATCATGTTATGAGATTGCGGATTAGGCATAATAACGATATTTCACATTCCAAATCCGATTTTATTTTCTTGATCATGAATAATATCATTCTATTGTCCATTATATTCTCCATTAACATGAATCTTCTGGTTTCCAGCCATTTTCTAAAACCCAAAAAGGATAGTGTGACAGACAAAAATCATGCTAGGAAAACCACATAATCAAGGGGAGTACATTCAATCTCTTACATCATAGGTTTAATCCGAGGTTATTCATGAACATTATCATAATTCAAGGACTACATCCTATAATTATACATAACATTAGGGACATCCCTAGACATACCTTGCAAATATCTTTATGGATCTCACTAAAGCTTTCGCATCCTAGTTTCCAAAGGTTAACTAATATTTTCCTCTGATAAAAAATGTAGAGACCAAAAGCCTTATGTACATGAACATTACATTACTTTTTCGAAATAATTAATATATAACAAAAAACAAAACTCAAGGATCATAATAGTTTAGTGTCTTTGGAAACTCGGAACATAATATTGCGATCATTGTGAAAGATCTTCAACATCTCCCATAAAGATCTTCCCCTTTTGTTTTCTTACCTAAAACCATTCATTATATCCTAGATAAAATAAAACATATAAAAGGTGATATAAAATGCTTAGTAAGGGTAAGTATTGAATAAATAAAACAATCCATATACATTTCAACTTAAAAAATGAACATAATGTTTAAACATCAAAATCTTGAGAAATGACATAAAAAATGGTAGTATATAAGGCATTGATCATAATGGAACATAAATCATGATAAAATAGCATGGGAATAAAACATGTAATTGTGTTAAACCATTAATCACATGTTATGATTTCTATAGTATCCAAGGCATTGCTGCCAAGACAATCTTAGTGGACAATGTCCCTTACTGAATTGAGTTCACTCCTCGTTCTAGTCCTGTATCACTTAACCAGATTAACTTGTAATTCTAGTTGTGTTTACCTCATGAGATATAAATCTTTACCCAATGCATTGGGGGGAGATATAGGTCCCACCCATCTCATAATGAAATAATTATTACGTGTGCCACAACATAAACACAAATCATTCATCACTACCCAAAGAATAAAATGGGTTTCATAAACATCATCACCTAATAACATGATCCATATAAAAAAAATTTATATCATTTATTCATAAATAAAAAGTTAAACCATGTAAATAATAAAGGCATTATACTTGAAAAATAACCATACCATGTAATGTCATCTGAGATGGAAAATAATCATGACAAAACACTTGAAATGAATTCTTGAAGAAAATAGCATTTCTTCTTCAAAATCATTTTCTTTTCACAAAATGGAAATGAATTTTAAAAGAAAATGATTTTGTTAAAAAAATCATGAAATCATGTGGAGGAATCATCATGAAAATAAGTCTTTATGAAACCGTAACAATATGTTCATGCCGTATAAGCAAAAAAACATTATTCTCGTACTTTTTCCGGAAAAGTCAAAAAGTATCTCGTATGGTAAACAAAAGAATGATTCCTTACATACCATGTAGTGAAATTATATAATGGATAAAAATGATTTAAACATAAATGAAATAATTTTTATATAATATGGATAGGGATGATAAATATAACCACATCAAATACTTACGAATAAACAATCTCAGATAAAAATGAGTTTTGAAAAGTTATCCCTTACCTTATGTTTGATATGATTTGTATGTATCCAAACATCCTGTATAATGATTCAAATAATGTCATTTACTTATTAAAGAATCATATTTATTGTTATGATATCATATATGGTTCACTTATGACTTTATATTACCCGTTCTTTTGTAAATTCTATGTTAATGATGTGTTTTGGGTAAAATCGTTTCATTTATCGTATGTGTTCCGACTTTCTGTTCTTGATATTATTAAATATATCCTGATTTACATAATTAAATAATGAAAAAAATGATTTATATATCATATATATTCATTATATATATATATATAATAGATTGATAAATGAAATGAAACACACTGTTCATGCAGACGGTAGGTCGTACATACGAATGAACGATGTTTTCCTTTACATATTGACTTGAATAGAAGTAAGTAGATGATATATATATATATAAATCTAGTAGAATAATTATGTTATATATACCATTATTATTCATTATATATATATATATATGTTATAATCATTCTTGAATGGTTAACATGGAGAATGAATCTTGTCACATCGTGGAGACGGTAATCTGTACCTACGCACGAGCGATAATATCATTCCCACAAATATTGAATGGAATTGGAGTGGATGATATAATATCTCGGAATAATTATGATGTTATAATAACTATATATAGTTATTCTTAACACCATTATACCCATCCATGTATGGTGGGGGTGGAAAAATATATTACACCACGGCCTGGAGATGGTATTCCGTAAGTACGCCCGTACGGTGATTTAATTTTCTATAGGATGGATAGTAGGTGAAATGGGGTTGTTTCATATTTATAGTATCATATAATTATATTAGTGACACTGATTTTATTAAATTATAATGAAATAACTAATGAAGAAGAAGTAGAAGAAGAAAGACACATGAATGAATCTGTAGAAGAGATAACCTCTTCTTCGACACACCTATTTTAAACATCATCTTAAGGGACTAGAGTTGGTATTTTGAGACGAAAAACACATAAATAATGTTTCAAGGGAATTGGAGAAGTGAAATGGGGAGGGGATGGCAGATCTTGAAGGCTCAAAGTGTTGTGAAGAGGAGAGGGTGGTGGTTCCCTTTTATAATGGAGGAGAGGGGCACCATTGGAAACATAAGAAATATTAATTTATAATAAATTCAAACCCCAATTAAAACCCCCCAAAGATGACTCAATTAAAATATTATATTAGATAAGATTGTAATATAATCATCAAATAAAATTTAGACATGTTGGGAATTTATTTTAAACCTTATCAACTTCATTTATTATTATTTAATGTATTTAATTTTATTTGTGATAATAAAATTCTAAATTTTAAATTTTTATAATTACATTCTTGAATGTTGTAAATTTCCCATAATTGGATACTTAATAACCTTTTAGACCATAAAATTTTCAATTTTTAATTTTTGAAAATATTTTTAATTTTTAAATAATTTAATAATTTGTGTTTTTCATTAAATACCAATAGTGTCAATTTTGACACTATTAATTATTTGAATTTAAATAAAAACCAAAAAGAAGATATGTTCGAAGAAATATATTTAATATATTTAAAACATGTAATATTAATCAAAAAAATTCATGGATCACATTATTTTTTTCATATATTATATATTTTAATATTTTTTAAACCATTTATTTGGTGTTTCTCTTAATAAAATAATTACTACAACATTTTTGTATAATTGTTTAATATACATTTTTTCATAAAAATTAAAAATAAAATCTAAAGATGAAGATAAATATAATAACTTTCATAATAATATTTTCACTCAAATTTATCATCTTAAAGTCACAATGTTTAAATTGATATATTTATTAAATTATGAAGATGACATCTTTGACATCATTTATAATAAAATAATATAAATGTCCTAATCAATTATATAAGGATCCAAATCGTCCAAAAATCGTCCCTTTTATGATTAGGGTATATATATAATCTACCAATAATGTTTGGTCATGTTTCTGGTCCTTTTATATCAATTGTTCTTTTAATAAAAACTATATTATTGATTTTTCAGTAAATAAATAATTTCTACATCATTAATGTATAAGATATTAAGGTAATTATATATTTATTAAAAATTACAAATAAATTAAAATGATAAATAAAAATAATTTATCTTTAAATTTAGTATTTATAATCTAATTTATATTCTGTATAACTATATATTAAAAATAATCTAATTATTAACGTTTGAGTGAGACATATTTCAGTTTCCTTTAAATAAAATAAATAAAAGGTCTTAATAAAATAAAATTGGTTTCCATTAGATTCCATTTCTACCCAAGTATGATTTAGGGAAGTATATAATCATCTAATAATATTAAGACAAGTGTTAGGTTAATTTTATAATATTATATTTATCCTTAATTACCCGATATACCATTAACTAGGGTAAATAAAATTTACCGTAGCTACTATTCATAATGCCCAGAAATAAAATTTAGCCTATTAAAATAATTTGGACCTATTGATTCCAAATATGGAATCCATTTTTCAAAATTCAAAACACAGAAGTTTTAGTAACTAATTTAAATTTAATCCTTTTGTTGAAAAAAACGGGTTTTTGTTAAAAACATTGCAAAAGATTGAATTGATTTAACAAATGAATTCAATGTAAAATAAATGATAATGACATAAATTATATTAAATGGTAAAAATATATTATATTTATACTTTAAAACTATTTAACATTATAATTTTATCTCGATGAAAAAATTTGTTTTTAAGTAAAATTTACCGTGCTTTTAATATTCATCAAAATAAGAACATTGTCAGAAAAATATCAAAAGATTATCCAATATAAATTTCTACATACTGATTCAAAAGAAGAAGATTATTTTTTAAAATTTAACTTATAAAATTGTCACAAATTATATTTAAAAAGGGTGCGCTATCAAAAGGCGGCAAAACTGCATTTTTTTTAAAATACTTATTTTACAGGAAAAAATAATTATGTTGCAATACCATGTTCTAGAAAATGTGTAAGATGAATAATAATTTTATATAATTCTAAATGTAGTTTATACTATTCATAATGTGTAGTTTATAATAATATTATAACCATATATCATTGTATAGTGAAACCCAGTATTGCGTACATCACACGCTGTTGAGGAATGTCGCGATTGCGTGTAATGCAAGCCAAGGTAGGGTTGTGTGTAGTGCAAGACTCATTTGTTGTTGCGTATAACAAAATCCAACCATATTTAATTTATTCATTGAATATATATATATACACTCAATCATTCATAGAATAACTACTATAGAAGAAACTTGAAATTGTGTGTAACATGATCCATGAATAGTGGTGAGTATACTACAAGCTAATACAGTGTTGTGTATAGCGCAAGATAATCTTGGTGTAGAATAAAATAAGAAGATATAAAATAAATTTAAAATAATATATCTTATAAAATCTCAGCGTTTTGTAGATACGTAACATTTATAGAATAATACTTATTTACTAAATTTCATATCTATTCATTTTTATAAGAATCACAAGATATTAAATAATAAATCACATTCATGTTTATTAATTCAATTATAATCATTATAAAAATGTGAAGTACTTTTTATATCAAATAATAAATATTCATAATTAAACTATATAATAATAATGTTTTTTATACTATTAAATTATAATATATAGAATATTAATTTTAAAAAATTAATATCTTTCATTAAATCATAATATCAAAATTAACTTATGTAGAATTTTTGTACATTTCAAATAAAATATTGAATTCTCAGTGAACAATGATAAATAATTGTATTAGTAAATAAAGTTATTTATTTTTAATGAATTAAATAATTTAATTGACACATTATGATTCGAATATGAATTAATGTAATATAATTACTCCATATTAATATGTAATCTGCTTAAATCGTTCCTAATTGTAATTACACAGATTTTCATCGGTTTTAATTTTTTAAATTAATTGGGAAGATTAAGAGACTTTGTGATGAGATGGAAAGTGATTATGAGGCCCGGTTTACTAGGAATAGTTCGATGAAAAATTATAAAATTTTAGTAAAGTGTGCATTATGTTTTTAAAAAGATGGAATAACATATAAATGGTTACCAGGATTAGAAATATCAGAGAATTGTTGCATTCAGATCATAGAATTTTCCTTGGGGGGGTCCTAACATTGACTAATGCAGATTGATAGTAAAAGTTAAAGTTTTGAGTTAACCGAAATTAAAATATTTTAAAAAAACATTTTATTATATTTAATGGAGATTTTATTTTTAATGAATCCTTTTTAGGAATTCAAGGTTTCACCATAACCCTGGAATTCCTCTAAAGCATGGATGGAAACTCTCTCAGTGAAGAATGCATGCATATCGGGGATCGACAATGACACACACCTCTATTCTTCATCAATGACTTATCCATCCTTTATTTGGGAATTCATGTAATTTATCCCTTTTCCATAAATCTATCTTCATTCCTCATTCTTCAGGAATAAAAAAATAAGGATCGGTGTTCCTTCGATACTTCGTGGAGTGTTCCAAGACTGGGGATCTAACACTGCAACAATAACAGAACTGTGCGACCATAGCACAAGGAGGTGGTGCCTGGAGGTGGAATATCTCGCTAGTCCAGGAAGATGGTATGACATAAGGGTGAGGCCACTAGTGGGGAGACCAATCAAGGAATAGAACAATAGGGTGAGTCACGGGTAGGACGACTGTTAGTGGCACAAGGACGCAGTCTAGGAGGGAGTGCGTTGGAGGGATACCACAATAGAGATCAGGGGGATGCAGAAGGAGGTTGTGTTGACCACCACATGATGCATCTTGGAGCCATGATAGAGGCAGCCCACATGACCAAGTGGAGGATGTGGGCTGGACCGGTGAAACGTGGAACGTCTCCACATTGATTTGAGGGAGGTAGCTAGGGCAGACTACATCTGGTGCCCAAAAACGGGGTCTGGTCAGGATCAGTCAAGTCCGGTGAACCATTTCCATCTGGTTCAGGTTAGCTGACTGGACAGGTCAGGTCGGGTCTGGCGGGTCTCATTGGACCCAGGTAAGGCATTTTCAGAAAACCTACTATAATTATCAAACCATGAGTTCATTTGATTATCCATATGGGGAGTTTGACTCCTTGTGGCGAGGATGATCTTTTGAGATACTCGAATATATTTTTTACGAGTGTTGGTTTATCACCTAATGATTTTTGGAGTATGTTCTCCTTGAATATGTGTGATTCAAGAGGAATCCTATGACTATCTATGATAGGGTGACTACGTGACTTGGGGGATAAATAAAGAAACATTTCCCCATGAGACATTGAATATATGTGAACCATCAGCACTCCATGAACCATTGACACCCCATGCTCCATCAATTCTCCGTGAACCATCGATGATCCATGCATTATTGACACTCCAAGATCCATCAATGCTCTGTATTCCTATGATGATCTGTGCACCATCCACGCGTCGTGTTCCATCTATTCTCCATGTGCCATCGACGCTTCATGTGCCATCAATAATTTTTGTGTAATCATTATGACTAGTGTCATAGAAACTGTGAGATCTATGGAATAAAATATAAAATCATTTACTTCATGATTTATAATTATACTTGTGTGAGCCGATTTCACTTCTTATATTTCCTTTGCATTTTACTTTAGGTGTTCCCTTTGTGATTTTACTTCTTGTGTTCCCTTTCTGCTGTACTTCCTCTGTTACCATTTTTATTGTACTTCATGGGTTTCCTTTGTGGTGTAGTTCATGTGTTACAATTATGGTGTACATCATGTTTTTTACTTTGGGGTGTACATCATGTTTATCTTTTGTGGTATACTTCATGTATTTTCTAGTGGTATTTTCGTTGTGGTTTTGAGTTGTCCTTCTGAGTAATGTATTACTCACCCCTGCATGGGAATTTTCCACACATGTAATGTAATGTGAAGCAGATTGATGATTTGACGGAGTTTTAGGTGTACAAGGACTAGGTGGTTCTTAGAGGGTGTAGATGGATATATTATTCTCATTTAACGTCTGATAACTGTCCTACACCGACCCTTTAGGTATGGTTTTTGACAGATGAGTTTCTCAAAATTGGGCATTCACTTATTAGAATCATTCATTTAGTGGGATTTTGTTCTATCCCTAATAAGATTCGAGTTTTCTTACTATCAGACTATGTGGTTGTTATCATAGAATATGCATGCATTTATAACACAGTGTTTGTACATTTATCATTTTGGGCATGGATATGTGTATGTGTGGGTACGTGTACCTTGGAAAATTCCTCCCATTTGGGGGAAATTCCTTCTCGGTGCTAGTCCCCAACCCCTAGACTATCATAGGTGATCTTAGGGTAGTCACAATATAGGCCTCCTAGTATTGTTCTTGAAAATGTGGTATCAGTGAAGCTTATATCTACCTAACAAAATATGAGTCTTTGAAATTGGTTTTCGGCCACAATGTTATGTGTTTTGAGTTCATCATTCTGATGAGGGACTACAGTGGTTGTGTGGTGGATGACGTATCCAAACACCATAACTCTAAATTTTTCTGTTAGACTTTTTACATGAATATATTAGATGCATGGATAATAAATGGTACATTTATCCTATAGTATTTTATTTGTTTTATCATATCCTACTTGAGTCAGATCACAAGGTATAATCTATCAACTATTTTATATATTGTTCACTTTCATGATTCCTCCACAAAGACATCCATCTAGGATTATAATACATGATCATGAGGAGGATCCAGCCAGTGTTGAGGTGACTATATAGGGAAAAATACTAAAGATAGATCCTCTGGGTGGTGTTCTTGTGATACCACTGCCTAGAGAGCATCAGTTAGTACCAGCGCTACTGGTAGAGGATCCACGCTTGATGAGTTCATTTCATGAGTTATATAGGTATTTAACTCCATGTATTATGGTTGTGCCAGCCCCCAGTTAGCTGAGGATTGGATTGACGTAGTTACACATGTCTTTTAACTATTGAGGATGCCTTTCGACCAGATGGATGTTATAGACACGAGAACTATTTGTGGATCATCTTTGGGATGGTGGAGATTATTAATCTAGATGCATGATTATAAGACTCTTTCATGGGAATAATATGATATCCTCTTCAGGGATGAGTTCCTATCGGTGATGTTACACTCAGTGTGCATATTGGAGCTCTAGCATCTGTAGTAGGGAAGTCAGATAGTAGTGGAGCACTCAGTGAGATTCATAGGCCATTATCTCTACTCCATAGATATGGTGTGAGAACCATAGTTCAAGGCCCGAAACATTGATCCTAGGATACATTGGGATGTATTTGAATCCATGATATTCCATATAATCCCTACATATTCTATGGTGAAAGTGAGAGACATGCTATTGGAGAGCTTTCTAGAAGAGAAAACCCCAGCAGTGTGAACTACTAGTTTTTACGAGCCAACTATGCCCCCAATGGTGGATAGCTGACAACAGATTCATGGTACGAAGAAGGTAATGCACTCTATTGGACAACCCCAAGACATAAGATCAGTGGTGCGCGGATCCCAGGGTAGCGTAAGTCAGCTGGAGGACAAGATGTGATACTCATGCAGCGGTTGGGGGTATCTAGAGAGATATTTCCTAACCTATCATATGAATGATAAGGAGATAGTTTTGGGTATATATAGACATAGGTGGATAAAGGATCCGAGTTTTCTACATTGTGGTTGCAATGGTATTGGAGAAGGTAGAGTACCGGGCTATGGGTTGAGGATCGATCTTTAACCACCGCCAACCCCAGGTGGTCCTCTAAAGGATTTGGATGCTGTTGGATAGGGATAGGGCCACCATCATTTGATGGAGGATCTAACTAATGTTCATAAGTGGTTATTAGAGTTAGGATATATTTGTTTTCAACCCTAGTGGGAGGTTTTATAAACAAAGGATACAATCACTATTTTCTCACCACGACCCTTGTTTGAGACTCAAAGATTCATGATGAACCGTTGAATCGATTAATATTCTTAGAGACTCATATTAGAGAGATTAATCAATCACACATTGTTTTTGATACTATGACCATACTCTAGGCGGTGATAGTTTTAGTTCGGATCTCTTGGTGGAAGCATCGAGTCCTTACAAAGTCATTCACGGTATGGACTTGTTGTTTGCAGTTTTTTCGAAGAATGACTATTTATGCATGGAGTGTGGTGTGTCTGCAGAGATGAGAGTATGTTTTTTTGATGGTGATAAAGTGACACATGTAGTGTATGGTGGACTCACATATAGGACAGTTTATCCAATTACTCAAAATTTTGTTAGCCTCACCCTCATTACAGTGGATTACAGGAGTCCATAGTTTCCTCAAGTGGTGGTACAATATGATGACGTCTTTCTTGTAGATATGCATGGATTACCTCCCCACAGAGAGGTAGACATCTATATAGACTTGTAACCTAGGATAACATGAATATATACACCCGCATATAGGATGGATCCAATGGTGCTTCATGAGTTGAGGGTGCAGCTAGAGGACTCACAAATTGTGGGCTTCATGAGACCCTGTGTATAACCATGGGTACCCCAGTTTTTTTTCAAATAAGGAAGACTAGAGTATGAATTTATGTGTTGAATTTCATATCCAAAATCTGGTGACCATGACGATAAATTATATACTAACAAGGATTGATGAACTCTTCGATTAGCTGATGGGAGTGAGGTGGTTCTCGAAGAGAGGCTTCATAACTGGATTTAACCAGCATTGAGTATGGGATAAGGAAATCTTGAATAAATCCTTCTGATGTCTGTACAACCACTATGAGTTCATATTGATTCCATTTGGTGTTTCAAAAACACTGGAATATTTAATGGGACTCAATAATGGGATCCTCCAACCTTCTGTAGACCAGTTCCTCATGGTCTTCATTAATGTCATCATATTGTACTCGACATCCAAGGAGGACCACACGATAAACATTAATATGGACCTGGACACACTTTGAGAGTATAAAAAATATGGGAAGCATTCAAAGCCTTGGTTATGGTTTCAGGAGGTCTAATAATTAGGACACATCACTTCATATAATGGAGTTGCAGTGGATCTAATGAATATTGATGTTGTGATTTCGTTGAAGCCACCCATGTGTGTAAACGAGGTGAGGAGTTTCCTAGGATTGGAAGAGTACTATTAGAGGTTTGTACCTGACAATTCAATAGTATCAGCACCTTTGACTACCTTGACATCGATAGGGAAGCCTTTCTTCTGGATAGAGATGAGATAGTATAGCATTTTGGAGCTGATCCATAGGTTGAGGAGTTCTCCCATCTTGGGACGAGTAGATAGGGGCATTGAGTATGTTGTGGTCTACGATGCATCTAGGACATGGATTTGTTGTGTCTTCATTCATGGAAATGTGGTGATGGACCATTTTTCCTGACAGTTTAGGCTGCATGAGCAGAAATATGTTCCCCATGATCTTGAATTTGTTGTGATACACTTTTACTTGAAGATGTAGTGATTCTACATGATGGGAGTGAGATTTTCCATCTACACTAACCATAAGAGTCACAAGTATATCTTATATCAAAAGTTTGTGAACATAAGATATAGATGATGTGTAGTGTTCCTCAATGATTATAACATTGAGATTGTAAATACTTCTTGGAAGGGTAATGTTGTGGAAGATGTCCTTAATAAGAGATCGATCAAGTAGTTGCTGAGTGAGGGGTCAATGTAGTTAGCCTTGTTATAGATATTATTGTGGATACAGATGGAGTATCATACTTCCAATCGATGCATTTCACACCTCCACTCATACAACTAGTTAGAGAGGCACAACATAGGGATATCATTTGTGAGATATGACATTATTATTAGTCCATGGGGCATGCTCCTGATGGATATTCAAAAAGGTCGGTAGAATGTAATTATCATCATATGAAGCATAATAGTTACAATCAAATTATCAGAGAAGGTTCTGAGGTATTTCCATACATCACATTTGGCGATACATCTGGGTGTGGTGAAGATTTACCAGGACCTCGGACATCAATTCTGTTGGTCAGGGAAAAAAAGGAAGTGGCCTAGTTCTTTTCTAGATTTTACACTTCCTAGCAAGTGAAAGACGAGCCTGAGGTTCTTCAATTCATGACCTAACCCCATGAGGTTCCAGAATGGATGTGGTATGTGATGTCAATGGACTTCTTGATTGGTTTACTAGAGATTTTCTTGTTTAATGACTCCAACTATTTGATCATTGACGCAATCACCAAGTCGGTCCACTTCCTACCAATATTTGAGAAGAGTTCTGTAGAGATCGTTGGATTACTCTACATGAATGATACAGTTTGTATTCATAGAGTTCCATCCACGATCACCTAAGATAGAGATTCTTGTTTCACATCCATGTAGTAAATGGGTTTTTTGGATGTTTTTGGGACTCATTTTTCCTTATGCATGGAGTTAAATCCCTAGACTGATGTCCAGACATAGAGGACCATACATGTTCTTGAGGAAATGCTACATACTTGCATTGAAGACATTGGATATTGTTGAGAGGAATCACCTACCAAAGGTGGAGTTTTCATACAAAATATTCTATCACTCCACCATTGGTATGGAACAATTTTAGGGCTCGTATGGGTAACCATAAAGGAAAACACTATGTTTGACATACCCAAGGGAGGCAGAACTCAAAGGTCTAGAGATAGGGAAGTCTACTACTGAAAAGGTGTTGATCATATAGGAATGGATGAGGACTGCACATAGATGGATTAATTGGTGTGATGATAGGAGATGGAGTCCTATAGAGTTCGTTGAGGGAAACCTTGTGTTACTATTGATCTCAACTCGATGTGGATTGTAGATACTTGGATGGGCGACTTGTTATCTCAAAGATACATCATCCCTCTTCATATTCTTAGTAGAGTTGGCGAGGTGGCGTACTACCTAGCTCTACACTGGCTATTGTACCAGGTACATGATTTCTTCCATGTGTTGTAGCTGAGGAAGTACGTTCATGATCTATCACATGTCAATGACTTGGGAGAGCAATACATTAATTGTGGGACAACATCTACAGAGTACCCGATAGAGATTGAGGATCGATATTAGTGGATCCTTCATTGGTGGTCGATTCCTATTGTGCGCATTCAGTGGAATCACAAGAATCTCAAGGAGAGAACATGGAAGCGGAAGGCTTATATTTGTGCTCAATACCCTCACTTTTTGTTCAGTTTTCCTTGTTTTGTCTTTTGGGGACATAAATACCTATGGTTTGGGGAATGTAATGACATATATTTTCTGTGGTTTTATTTTTATATATTAATTGGGAAAATTCTGGGGCCCTGTGTTAAGACGACATGTGATTCTAATTCCTAGTGTGATCAGAAAAGTTCTTTGAAAAAAGTTATATTTATAGTAAATCATGCATGATGATTTTCTTCAAAACAGGAATAACTTCTAAACAAGTGCCCAAATCTGAAATATGAATCCACCATTTCATTCAGTGTAGGTACTTTACCTTGGAGGATTCCTACCATCGACCAGTATAGGTTTAACAATATAAGTTAGATTTTGGATTTTACCGTCATTAAAATATTTTAACAAAAATATTTTATTACATACAGTAGAAGTTTTTTATTTTTAATGAATCCTCTTTCAGGAATTTTGGGTTATCATATTAACCATTGATTTTTCTATGGATAGAATGAATGCTTTTTCAATGATGAAAGATAGTATATTGAGGATCGATGATGAAACAAGACTCTGTTCATAATCATAGACTGATCCTACCAAGAGGTAGGATGTTAATCTCATTGTGATTTCATTTTACATCATATATATAAATGACGAACATGAACCAGTCCACAAATAGGATGATCTATGGTTTGTTCATATTTTTGGGATAGAAAACTACTATTGAGTTGTTGAATGGGGACTAGACCTATGTTTGGAAGAGATCTTCATAATCCATCTAAATCTAATGGATCCAAGTCAACATGGAAAAGTCCATGATCTATTCTATGGGAATTCATGTGCTTTATGTCACTTCCCTAAATATCTCTACAATCCAGACTCTTCACAAAAAATGAATAGAAGATATTTGTTCCTTTGATCCATGGAACAAGAATCCATGATTGAGGATCCGACACCGCAATGATATTGCAATAGTGTGATGGAAGAAAAAGGCGGTGGTGGCTCCTACTAGTTTAAGCAGGGCGGCATCAGTCCTAGGGAACGATGTGCCAATAGGGAGAGGCATTTAGTTAGGTGGTTGGGATTGATGGAAATATGATATTGGTATGCGAGGATGATCCAAGAAGATCATGGTATAATGGGCCATCAACAAGTCGACTAGTGGCCACACCAAAAGCGGTGAAGGTGGGACCACATCAGAGGGAGGCTACAATGGAAGGGCGCATGGGTGGGAACTAGGGAGATGTAGGAAGAGGCTATGGTGGTGGTATTATGAAGCGGATTGAAGCTGCGTCTGATGGATTCCACAGTGGCGGTGTGGCAGTGGGCGAGGTAGTGGTGGTCGGCCAGCTGTGTGAATTATGTCACGACACTACTTTGATCGGGGGTACATGACTAGCATGGTCCTTTTCTAGGACCCAAAACCCAGCACACATGCAGCCAGAAATAAAATATTATCTAGGCCACTAGTAGGACAATACAATTTGGACTAGGTTGAAATGGCTCAACATGGTTTGGGCCATGCCAGGCGGGTCAGATAGGACTCAGATCATACATTATCATAAAAACACCTGTATCTTTTGAGCTGTATGTATGTTTAATGATCCATTTGTGGTGTTGGGACCCTTGATACGAGATGATACTTTTTATATATTTTATGTGAGTTTTTTTATTTTAGTTTATAATGTAATTTATTTTGTAGTAGCTTCCCCCTGAATAAGTGTGATATGAGTGGAATTTGGTGACAGGCTGGGACATGATGACTATGTGACTTGGGAGATGCCTTCTCTATCAACACTCTATGTTCCATCAATGTTCTGAGTGCCATTAATTATTTATAAACCATCTATTAAATTTTCACCATTAATTATCCATGTTCAATCGATGCGCAATGCAACATCTACACTCTAGGAACCATCAACAATCCATGAGAAATCGATAATTCATATTCCCTCAATGTTTAGTTCACCATCGACACTTCGTATTCCATCGATGCTCTACTCACCATCAACACACTATGTGCCATGGAAACTAGGAGATTTGTGGACTAAAAATGAAAAACCTTCCCTTCAATGTTTAGACTTATACCTTTGTGTGAAAAATGAACATTGTTTTTTAACATTGTAGTGTACATTATGTGTTCCCTTTGATAATTTACTTCTTGTGTTCCCTCTATTGTGTACTCTGTGTCTTCCCAATGTGACTATATATCATGTTTTCCTCTTGTGGTGTGCATGGTGTGTTCCCTAGGAAGTTTAAAATGGGTGTTTCCGTTATTGTGTACTTCATGTGTTTACATTGTGAAAAAATCATCTCTTTCTTGATGGAATTTCCTTTTTAGACTTGGGGTTTCCTACTGGGTATTATTTTACTCACACATGCACGGGATTTTCCCACACATGGAGTGTCTTTTGGAGACGATACATGTTATTATAGAGTTCTATATAGGTTATTAATAGGTGGTGATAATTGGGATTTGACTGGTGTGTTGTCATCCAACAACTTTAGGATGATTTCTTACCCACACACTTCATGTACGGTTTTCTACATACGAGTTTCAAGAACATTTCCATTCACTTGTTGAACTATTTCATTTAGTGGGATTATATTCTAGAATTTATTACAATCTATTTTTCCTAAATTTTTACTCTTTGATGGTATAATAGTGCATTCATGCATTTTTTTACTTACTTTTTTTTACAATTGAACATTATTTTTCTTCGAGATCTGTGCATGTGTACATGTAATTTTCCAAATGTCTCCCATTTGTGGGATATGAAAACTACGTTCTAGTCACCAGCCACTATCCTATCGGAGTAATGCAATGGGCCATCACTGCACGAGTCTATCTAGGACGAGTCTTGAATCAAATAAACTATATATTGGAATTTATTATATGTCTATTTTACTGTTTATAAAATTATTATTATGAAAACATGTTTAATGTATATAATGATTATCGATATAAGGTAATAAAAATAATCACTTTTGAGTAATTTTTAAATAAAATTTCTATATATTATGTAATTAATAATTACCCTATATTCATATACGAACTATAATTATAATTTGATTTAATATAAACTAATCTGTCTAATGAAAAAATATACTTCATGAAAAACAACTTTTTTGCACTGTTAGTTTGTTTTATTTTAAATGAAATATTTCCAATTATATAAACATAATATGGTAAAACTGATTAATTTTTTAGAATCATAATAATTTATATTATATAATAATTTCAACATAAATTTTATTCCATATTGAATTGTTGGATGATAAAACATTAATTACCAAATTTAATGTAAAAACATATTTAACTAGCTTAATCTAAAATGAAAATGGTTAATATTTCTTATAATATTACAATAAATTAATTTTTTATCAATATTTATATCCTATCATATATAATGGTATATCATGTTATTTTTTGTATCATTTTGATAAGTAAAATACATGGGTGCCCCTATTGGTTCTGGGAAATTAATAGCGTGACACCCATGTCACTTATAATAGGTCACCCCACTTGTACCAAAAAAACATTAACAAAAACTCATTACATTATCCAATAACGTATTAAAAAATCCTATGTTACCTCAAATCAACCTAAAACCCTATTTAGAATAGAAATATATTATTGGATGAAACTACATAAAATCTAAACGAGGTGGTATGAGAAGAGGAAACATTTCTAACTAGGCATTTTAGTTTCATTTCTTCCTCAACCTGCATGAGATATTATTAAACCTTATTGTATAATAAATAATTATATCCTTTATATTGAGATTATATTATTTTAATTTCATTTTAATAATACATCTCTTATTTTATCAAATTGGATAGAATGTGACCATTCAGGTATACGAAGAACTACAACCACGTAAATGGATGGCATTAGATTTCCATAACTGTCTCTCATAGATTGTTGTGATGATGGATATAACACACATATATAAAAAGATATGAGAATTTTAACATATTTAGTCTTATTTATTGTTGATATAAAATATATCTTATTTTTTATTCCATGTGAGATACAATAACATATGTGTTTTGTACGACACACTACCGCCTCATGAAGTGATGTAATTCACATTCCAGTAATGCTATACATGGTTGGAAATAATGAAAAATATAATAAATATATGTGAAATAAATAAAAAATAATTATATTAATGATATATTTATCATTAAAAAAATTAATAAATCATTTTCTTTCTTACATAGAGAAAATATAATGTCATTCAAGTACATATGGACTACTACCTCTTTGAAGTGATATGGTTCATTTTTTTCATCACCTCATAAAAATAATGATATATATAATTATATTTAATTAAATATTATGGAATATATGATATTATTATATTTTTATAATGATCAAATATTACTTACCTCATTTCCATAATGATCATTTAATAATGGATATATGACTCGTGCGTTTTTATTTCCCACTATCTCAATGATTGTAATGTAGTTCATTTTACATAATCAAGTTGTATGATTGGAACTAAAAGAATTATTTAGGTAAAAAATATTATTATTTATATATTATCAATCTCAAGTGGATGAAATAATTACATACCATAGTAATTATCAACCTACAGATGTATTATTGACCCATAAGCCAAATATCATCGAAACATATGATGTGGACATAAATGAATATGTAATTGAATATAAAATTGTAATTAGTAAAATAAAAGTAATAATAAAACTGAATTTTTTTATGAAGATTGTAAATAATTACAATATTATTAATATATAGGATGATCTAGAACATCTGTGACAAGTCAAACTCAATGTAATGTACTTCATCTTGATTACTTTTCATTCGGGCATATATTGATGTTTTACACTTATATTATTTTATACGGTTTATATAAAACCCAATCGAAATGTTATATTTTCAATTTCTATATTCTCATTATATATAGTTTTTTAATTTTTTATTCACGTTGTATAAGATTCCAGTGTTTCCCCACAAAAAAGGTGGATCCATTTAAAAAATCATCTTTTAATGTCCTCTTTCCAGCTCTTTCTCTTCCATTCCCATTTTTTTATAATGAATTTTTTAATTTTTTTTATATAGACATAAAATACTTATAGAAGAATTTTTTTTCTAATTTTAATTTATTTTAATGTTTTAAGTGGAATCGTTTTATGTTATTTATAAATAATGATATGATAAATAGTAAAATGAATTTCATATTTTTAACGTAAATAGTGAAACTGCATTATCCAATACCAAAAACATTATTTTGTTACTAGGTTAGTTAAAAATATGTTATTTTCAATTCAAACAAAACACCACTTTCAATTTTTATATTTTTTTGGTATCAAATTTTGTTTTCTCAATATAAAATTGTTATTTAGGTATAGAATATTCTTTTTCAATGGAAAAAAATATTTGGTAACTGATAATTTGTTTTTTTAATCTTTTGAAATCAAATTTTTCAATATTTTATAAAAAGATAATTTATAATTTTTTGTGAGGAAAAATTGGTTGAATTTTTCCTCATGATTTAGTAGAGGATTATAACACATAAACAATATGTGTTCCTAGGTAGTGTCAAGTGATCCCATTTTAGATTATAAGATGGGTGTTCCTAGATGGCATTGGGTGATCCCAATATAGAATATATGATTGGTGATGTAATGGCCTGAACCCGCATGGTCTATTACTTATTCAAAATCTGGTGCTTAGGGTGACCTGGATTCCTTGGGTGAGTCTAAATGGTGTCTGTGTCATTGTTGGGGTGTCACAGTGGGTTCGCCTATCGGTGGGTGACCGATTGGTGTGTGACCAGTCAATATCAATGATTGGTGTGTCACTGGCCAGTCTCACTGATCGATGCCGCACCCAAACGGTTCCATCGTAGGTGTGTCGGGGTTTCCTTCCCCAATTTTTTCTTAACACCTCTTTTAAGTCATCTATTTTTTTTAATGTGGATTACTTCTATTTTATGCCCATAAATGATGCTTTAAATCCCTTATGAATGGGGGACCCTATAGTTTCCAAAATGTGTGGCATGTCACACCATTTCCACATTTCTAACGTAGCCCCTCTTACCTATTTTATACGTTTAAAGGATATACATTAACTTACAGTCGTTATCTCCTCCATCTCCAAGGATAATTATTAAATACAAATAAATTTTTATGAGTGAACCCACCTCGACGTGTGGTTAAACCACGATCATCTTTTTAAGAACATTGATATTGCACATCCAATAACTCCAGGTTTGGGCCTTTTATCAACTAAGAGCTTCTTCTTCTCTAGTCTCATTCCATTACTTGGTGCGTTTGGAGTCCCACTTCATGGTATGAATCATGTGCCAGTGTTGGAGCCTTCCTACTCACCATTAGAGTCCTTATAGTTCTTCATCTACATGTTGCGCATTCACAGTTCTTAGTTCGAGGAGATAAAACATCGATCATTGATCATTCATGTAGGGGGTTTTCATTTGTCTCTCATTATTGGGAGTCATGTGGGGTGGGTATGATGAGGTTCTCTTGGGATGTAGATGAAACCACATTTATCAATGAAAATAAATGAAACATTAACGGATTAATGTGTTTGAATGATGATTTTGTTTTTGTGTCGTACCTTTGTTGTTATGTTGTTAATTGTATTAGATTTTTTCCACTCAAGATTTTATCCATTGAGGGTCCTTCCTTGTTCACTAATGATCATATATTTTTCTAGTCAATCCCATGATTGAATGTTTTTAAAATGGGAACTAGATAATCACATAAACTCGATTGGTTAAATGGATTCCCAATGTACATGAATCCTTGTGTAGTTACCATGGTTAACCGAACAAAAAGAAAGAACTTAATGAATGGTGTTGATAAATATGAAAAACAACATTGCTCTGTTCTAGTTATATGTGTTTTGGATCTGTTTGATGCTTGTGGGGTGACGTTGATGGCGATGTGATTCTCTATTGTTAAATTGTTCTTTTGTGAATTTTGGGTTGTGTGGAGCCGTATTTTGGGGCATGTTTTGGTTCTATTACTTCTAGGTATCTCACAAATCCCTTTTTTTGTTGTGACATTACAAGAGAATGGTTGTGAATACTTAAAATTATGCTTTTCTATTTTGTTTCATTTGTTGTTTATGGCTTGTCGTTATGCATGTCAGTTTCTCGATAGTTAAGGAATACATAAATGGAATCACTTGAACATTATAAGAAGAATAGTTTCAAAGGAGCATTGTATTTCAGAAATTGGTTGTGCTCTGGTTGTGGCAGTTGCGTTTTTGTGCTTGTATGAATAGTAACTAGAGTGTTTGTGTATTATCATGTTTTGGAACAAATAGGTCTGTATGAGTGATTTTTACCTATATGTATAAATTTTATTTATCATGTTTCTTATATGAAACACACTCATGTTGTGAAAATTGTGCCCAACAACCCCATTTCACGGGGGAGAGTTTTTTTTTCCAACAGTCCTATGAGTAGCTAATTATTAAATTCTTTCTGATCCCTCTTATGGGTAGCCCAAGTCTCTTTGGGCAGGCTGTGAAGACATGATATTAATTATGTACCAAGACTCATTGGTTAGGGTGTGTTGTGGTGGTTGACATAGGTGTGTGCGGGCATGATTGTATCCCAAGAGTCTTCTGGACAAGGCCCTGGTGTCTTTTGGTGTGGCAGTGGTTGTTCTGGCCCATGTGTTTCCACAGGTGGCAGTGGTTTCTTAGACCCATGTTTTTGTGGGCATGGTTATGTGCGGTTGTTGTGCCTTGGTGTCTGCGGGTGTAATGTGTTGTTTCTGGGGACCATAAGGATGTTTTTGGTGCGGTAGTGGGACTGCAGTGGAACTTATGGGGGAGGTCTGATACGTAGGATGTCCTGAATAACTAGTGGTATATTGGTGTAGGGTATCCAAATATAAATGTTATATTACTATTAATTTACTTGAATTTCCTTATTTGGGGAGTCATCCTTGTTGAGGCTTTGTTGATAGTTCCGTTGCTTTGTGGCATGGTTATCTCTATTTTCTCTGGGGGAATTAAAATTCATCCCCAGTTGTGCATGAGTGGTTTTTGTTTTCTCTACTAAATATACATCAACAGTCACCCAATGTATATAAAACTGCATTCATGTTTCCAAGAGAACATGGAGTACCCCACCGAACCATACTATCTGGGGATTTGGGATTTTTTGTTGATTCCTTTTTTTGGGGTACTTTTCTTCAGAGTTTTATTGTACCTTGTATCAATTTATTTTGAAAATTCATACGGGAATGGTTTTTTAGCATTACATTTTCTTTCCATTTTGGGAGTTGATTGGGATTTCACACCATATATCCCAATAATATTAAATATAAAGGTTAATTCATTACTTTATACATGAAATTCTATATCCTTGGATATAGTATCCACTCTGGGGACAATTGAAGGTAGACTCGGGGGGTCATTATATTTCCTTCAACTTGAAGAAGGAAGGGTCTTGAAGTTTTTTGTCCCTTTCATCATCCTGGTGAAGGTAGGACATGAAGGAATGGTATTAGAGGAGATAGTAGTGACATTGTATGGATTTTAGGGTTAAGAATTGCGTGGATTACATGGGATGGTAGGGAAATATTGCTAGGACATCAAAGTGTGGGAAATAGGCTAGGGAAGACCAGCGTGGACACAAGCTTTTAGGGCCCCATGTGATCTGATGTAAGGACTCTGGGGCTACTAAAGGGTCAGGTGACACTACAATGATTTCAAGGTAGATATCATAATAAAGTTAAATTCATCATAATAACTTGAGTTCATTTGTGTGTTGGGTGTTCTAGGAATTTAAAATAAATTAATAGTTTACAAAAAAATTAAGAAGAATCATATAACCAACTCGAGCTTAGGAATTCCTTGTTTACCATGTTTCTATGTCAATCAGATGATGCCCGTGATTAGTATATGAAATAGAGGACAAAGAGGCTGATCTGGTCGATTAGCGTGGGATTGTCCTAGATGAAGATGATTGAATGTGGAAGAAAACACATCGTTGCTTCCTGTAGAAGTCCCTTAGGATGTACGAGGAATGTGTTTCAGATGTGGAGACAGAGGGATATCTTGAGTATCTAGTAATCACCTTTACCATGATCTATGATCTGAGAGAGTACTGTGTTTTATTTCAAGTCTATTAGTTGAGGGTAGTCGTGCGTCTGTGGAGGACTCTCTACCTCGGCGAGAGGTTAGAGATTAAGGTTTTGGGAGGTCACTTCAAGGAGTTCCTGGTGGAATTCTATTCTTCTATGATGAAGGATGATATGAGGCAGGATTTACTCTTCCTCTAGCCAGGGATAATGTCGGTAAGAGTTTTGGGGATCAATTTCAAGGTTCTCCTTCCTTTCACACCTGTACACATTCCAGATGGGGAGTCTCAGGCGAGAATTTTACAGGAGGCACTCCAACCATCTCTACAATTTTTTGTTACTCCCTTCACTCTACCTACGTACATATAGTTCCCGAAAAGGATGACGTGTTTGAGAGGATTAAAACACTGTGATGTGTGCCTCGAGAGGGGAACCAATTGGGTTGGTCAAAAGGGTGGGCCTTCAGTAACATGCCTCCATCATCAGGTGCTTCCAGGTTTCGGCTGACGTGGAGTTGGCCTCTTCAGTTCCAGTTTCGGTCTCCCAATCCATTCCCTATATCTGTGGGAAATGTATTGAGATGATTTATCTATGTCAGCCATGGGAATCATCAGAATCAGTTCCCAGTCTGAATGCACAACAGTGTGGGTGGATATGTTCATCACCCACCTCAGCAGTAGTAGATTCCAGCTTAGCCTTTTTATTAGTAGGAGAAGGGACATCAAGCTCTTGTTCTTATGAAAGAGGATGTTATAGGAGGATTTTGACCTCATGGAACTCCTAATATACCTTGACTAGGGCATGATTGGGGAGGATATGTATGTGTAGATTCACATCATAAAGGTAGCAATTCTAGTAGGGCAGGAGGTCGCTCGAGTTACAATCAGTTTGTTTAGAGATCTTTCATGTGACTTGTTTGGTTCAAGTGCATCACACACCATTGTTACACCATTTCTATCCCATTCCATGGGCTTAGGCATAAACAGACTCCTTATTCCAGGGGTTCTAAGTATGCCAGTTAGGGGTCATACCATCCTGTTTGATGTTTTTAGAGGATGAAGACTGATGTTTGGGCCATATCAGTCTAGTTGGGATATCTTTTTACTGAAAATGAATCCATATGATGTCATCCTAGGCTTTGACTGGTTGTTTTCCATACACTCATTTATTGACTTCTTCCAGATATTGGTTCTGTGTTGAGAAATGGGCACCCAACGTGTAGCTTTCTTTGGTGAGCCGAGTTTCCAGGAGGGCAGCCAGAGAGTGGATCCCTTTCATTCCTTATTATATAAGCATTCAAGGGATTCATTAGACGTGGATTTGGTTGATGTTCTAGATGTTTTCAGAGAGTTCCTGGATGTATTTTCTGAGGAGTTTGTGACTCTACCACATCGACGTGACGTTGAGTTTAGGATAGACTTACGACTAGGTGCCCATATGATTTCGATGGATCCTTATTGAATGTTGTCTTCAGAGTTTTGGGAGTTATTGATTTAGATTAATGATTTCATGAATAAGGGTTTTTTCTTGCCAAGTGTGTCATTGTGGGGTGCTCTATTCCTATTCTCAATGATGGAAGATGGCGGTCTCACACTGTGCATAGACTACCAAAGGCTTAATCAGGTCACAGTCAAGAATTGTTACCCTCTCCCAAGGATAGATGATCACATTGACCAGATGAGGGGAGCAGGATGGTTCTCTATGGTTGATTTTCAGTATGGGTATCACCTGTTAAGTGTGAAATATGGTAATATCCCGAAGACTACATTCAAGTGTTGGTTTGGGCACTTCATGTTTGTAGTCATGCTATTCATTGTTATGAATTCACCTTTTATGTTCATGGGGCTCATGAACTATATTTTTTGTGAGTTCTTGGAATAGTTCTCCATTGTTTTCATTGGAAACTTCTTGATCTACTCAAGATCATATAAGGATCTTATTGAGCACCTTAGGATTGTCTTGGAGTTCTTTTGACATCACCATCTCTGGGGGGATGTTTTCCATGTGAAGGTTCTTAACACGAGAAGTCCATATTCTTAAAAACATAGTTTGTAATAAAGGGGTAGTTGTAGATCCATTAAAGGATAAAGTGGTTGTGTCTTGGGAAGCACCCAATAGTGTAACAGATGTTTTTAGTTTCCTAGGTCTGGAATGATTTTATAGGAGGTTCATACAAGATTTTTCTTTAGAAGAATCTTCTTTGATAGCTCTGACCAGAATGGACCAGGCCTTCGTGTGGGGTGAGTAGTGCCATGATGCTTTTAGCTATCTAACAGAATAATTGGTAAGTGCTCCAGTCCTCAGGTTTCTAATTTAAGGGGTTTTGTTTGAGGTGTTTTTTGATTCTTCTGTTATTAGCTAGGGGTGTGTTTTGATGCAGCTATGGGGAGTGATCTCTAATTGGTCTAGAAAAATATGTCCTCATTAGCATAATGATGCCACCCATGGCACAGATCTTCTAGTATTAGTTTTCACATTGATGTTGTTGGATCATTACATAATCAGGGTGCACTTTTTGGTCTTCACATATCACATGTGTTTGAAACATATATTTACCCAGTGCGGCCTGAACTTGAGACAACAATTATGGGTGGTGTTTCTTTAGGACTACAACTTCATGTTCTATTACACTAATGATAAGGGGAAAGTTGTGGCCGATGAATTGACCAGGAAGTCACAAAGGGAAGCTGTTACGGAATCTATGGATGCTTGGAAGGAGATGGAGAACTTGGCTTCCTAACACCTCAGTTCAAGGGTGGATGGTGGTAGAGGCTATCTGTTTCAAATGAAATTTAATTTCACTCTATTACAGTAGGTGGGGGAGTCTCAGTGGAGATACAGAGTGAGTGAAAGGATGTCTGATCAGGTTGACCATGGAAATGCTCTAAAAGGGTGGTCATAGGTTGGTCATAATAAGATGATTTTTCATATTAAGTTATTTTTCCCTGAGACGTATCATGAGGAAGTTCTATGTTTGTTCCATAACTCACCCCTAGAGGTACACCCAGGAGTTTACAAGATGAACCAAGTCTTTAGGGAACGTTTTTTGTGGCCTGGGGTGAAACAACCAGTGGCAGAGTTTGTGTCAAGGTGCCTATTGAGTTAGTAAGTAAAACATGAACATCACATCCGAGGAGGTTTTTTCATCCCTTAAATGTCCCCGAGTGTAATTCGGATGAAATATCAATGGATTTCATCATTGTACTACCAACATTTCAAGGAGGTTGCAAAGTTATCTGGGTAGTAATAGACCGGCTGAAAAAATTAGCTCACTTCCTGGAGATCAAGGAGCCAAGTGTGGTGGATTACTTAGTACGAAGATATATGCATGAGGTGGTTTGGATTCATGGAGTTATGAGGTCCATGGTCTTAGATCGGGATTTAATGGATACCTCATGATTCTGGAAGGGATTGCAGCATGCTTTTGACACCCACATATTCCTTAACATTGATTTCCACCCCCAGATAAATGGGAAGATAAAGCAGACTATCCAGAAATTGGTGGATATGTTATGAGAATGTGTTCTGGACCTTAGGGGATCATGGGTATGAAAAATTCTTGTAGTGGTGTGTTCTTACAAAAATAGCAATATATCTACAATTGGTTTGGCTCTGTTTGAGGCCTTGTATATAATATTGTTCCATTCACCCATGAGATGGGCCGTGATTGGGGAAGTAAGTGTTCTTGACCTAAAGGTAGTTCAGAGCATGAAAGAAAATGTTCAGATTGTATTTGAGAGGATGATGGCAGCTCAAGACCTATAGAATTTGTATGTTGATCATTTGATGATACCCTTGGAGTTCGAGGATGGGGGCCATCTATTCCTAATGGTCCCCCCTCGGTGCGGGCAGTAGATGTTTGAAAAGGTGAGTAAGCCTTCTCCAAGGTACATTGGATCCTTTATGGTGTTGTAGTGATTCAGCGAAGTGGCATATTATCTTTTGCAACCACTATTGCTACAGAGGGTACATGACATCTTCCATGTTTCTCAGCTCCATCAGTATCTACAGGATGAATCCCAAGTCCTCGAATGGGGAGAGATGGATATCGAGGATGATGCCACATACATTGAGCGACTATTGAGGGTCGAGGATTATAAAGAAAATGTCCATTCTGGATGAACCATTCCCTTGGTTCATGTGTTATGGAGGCTTGGTGACCTCAAGGAGAGTACCTAGGAATGAGAGGCATAGATGTGTACCCAATACCCAGAGGAGTTTTGGGTTTTTTTTTGTTTTGTACTTGATTAGGATGAAATTGTTGTCCAAATTTTCTATGAGATGAGTTTTTTCCGTTTCAATCTGAATGTGGTTGAAAAATCATACTGTGGGGGGAGATATAATCCATAATTGAGAAACATTAAGGTGGTTGCGATAAAACCCATGTGGTAAAATTAGTTCCACCCAATGTGGATAGTATCTTGACATAGTGGAAGGTTCTCCCTAATCCATATGTATAAAAAGTGTGACCTTTGTGTGGTTACATTGGGGATAAGAGAGGTGGTGCATCCATGGTTTTTCAGGAGATAGATGAGTGTGATGTGTCCCATGATATAATGGTTCTCACTCTTTCGAACAACTCTAGGGTTGTTTATCCCCAAGAGGTATCTAATGAGGTGGTTGTTTGGACCCCCTCTATTTTCAGGGGGTTTGGACATGATTCATGAGGACAAGAATAGTTTGAGAGGAATCTGATATAATGGCTTGGTCTTTCATGGTGCATTACTTTTTGAGAATCTAGTGCATGTGGTAACACAGATTCCATGGGCAAGTGAGGAGGGAATCAGTGTTGGTGGAATTGTGTCATCATGTTGTTGCATATTGGTGCCACAGAGCGGTCCCACCAATCGGTTCCACCATAGGGGTTTCAGTGATTTCTTCCCCAATTTATTCACTAATTCCACTTTTAGTTAATTTTACTTTTTTAATGGGGTTTAAGACCGTTTTAAGACAATAAATGTTGTTCTTAATCCCATATGAATGGGGGCCCTTGAGTTACCAAAATGTGTGTCCTATCACACCTTTATCGCATTTCCCAATTAGCCCATATTATGTGTTCTCTCTGTTTAAAGGATATCCTTTAATTCACATCCATTGTTATTAACTTCTAGAGGGATAATTATTCAATCCCAATAAATTATTTCATATGAAACAACCCAGTTGTGTGGTAAAACCACAATCCTCTTTTTTAGATCATTGAGATTGCACACCCTGTAACTCTAGGATCAGGCTTTTATCACCCGAGACCTTATTATTCCCTGGTCTTATTCCATTCCTTTTTTAGTTTAGAGTCCCTCTTTCAGAGATGAATCATGCACCCGTGAAAGAGCCTTCCATCTCATCTTTGGAGCCCTTGGATTTCTTCCTCTACAATTCAGGAATCCGCAGTTCTTGGAAAGAGGAGAAAAATCATCGATCCTTGATCATCTATCTATGGGGTCTTCCTTTATCCATTGTTATTGTGAATCATGTTGTTTGGGTATGATGATGTTCCCCTGTTATGTAGATGAAACAAAATTTAATGAAGAAAATAAATGAACCCTGTAAATAATGAAGGGGTTTTGATGATGATGTTGTTTTTGTGTGAATTTTATGTGATTTTTTCCATTGAAAATCATGGCTATTGGTGGTCCTTCCAAATGCACTAATGATCCATTTTTTCCTGGTTAATCCTGTGATTGAATGTATGTAACATGGAAACTGGTTAATAATTTAAACATAGTTTATTAAATGGATTCCCAATTAAAAAGAATCCATATGTGATCACCCATATAAACGAAAACGGAAATAAGGAACACAATGAATGGTGTGGTTAAATAAGAAAAAAAACATTTCTCTATTATGGTGATATGATTGGTTGCTCGGTTTGATTCTTGTGGGGTGACATGGATGGTGATGGGTTCCCCGATTGTTCCCTTGTTGGTTCTTTAATCTGAGTTCACATGGAGCCATATATGGGGGAATGTTTTGGTTCCATTACTTCGAGGGATCGCATAGATTCCATTTGTTGGTGTGAATTTACAGGAGAACCAAGTGTTAATGCTTAAAATATTGATTTTTAGTTTTACATCATTGGTTTTTTTTGTATTGTGGTTATTCTTGTTAGTTCCCCTGTAGTGATGGATTACTTAAATGGAATCACATGAACATGATATCAATAATGGGTTCAATAAGGAATTATTTTCCAGAAATGGGTCATTCTCTTGTTGTGGTTGTTGCATTTTTTATGCCCATATGAATATTAAAAAATGTTTTTGTGTGTGAGGTGGTTTTGGAAACCTTGTGTTGGGATAAGGGATTGTTTACCAAGATGTATAAATTTTAGTTCTTGTGTTTCTTATATGAACCGCACCAATGTTGATCACTTCATTCTGAACACCCACATTTCATTGGGGAGGGTGTTTTCTCCAATATTACAATGAATGGCTAGTTATTTTCTCCCTTCTTCTCCCTCTCCAATGTTGCCCAAGAATCATTAGGTAGGAAGTGATGGATTGATGTTCATTATGGCCCAAGAAAATTTGGTAAAGGATTGTTGTGGTGGTTGGACTGGGTTTTTGTGGGATTAATTGTTTCCACATCGTCTTTAGGATGAGGCCTGGGTGTTTTTGGGATGGTAGGGGTTGTTCTAGACAATTTGTTTTCAGGAATGGTGGTGGTTGTTGTGGCTCGGTTGTCAGAAGGCATTGTTATGCTTGGTTTTCGTGGCTCATGTTTCAATGGGTGGGAGGCGTTGTTGTGGTGGACCATAAGGTTGTTGTTGGGGAGGCAGTGGGAAAACAGTTGATCTTCAGGAGGAGTTATGACGCGTAGGATATGCTAAATAACCTGTGGGAATGCAGTGTAAGGTACCCAAATATCGATGTGCTATTATTATTATGTTACCTGAAGTACGTTATTAGGGGATCGGGCCTTGTTGAGTTTGGGTGGATATATTACTTGGTAGGTTATTTGGTTATCTCTATTTTCCCACGATGCATTTGAAATCCTCCCTACCTATGCACGAGAGCTTTTTGTTTTCCCTATTGATTATAACTGATACACACCCTACATATATAAAACTGTTTTCATGTTTCTAGGAGAACATTGAGGATGGTGTCAGACCTTTCTTTCTTGGGCTATGGGAGTTTCAAGTACTGTATTTCTTTCTTTTGTTACTTTTCCTCTAAATTTTATTGTACATTATATCAGTTTATTTAGAATAGGAATACAGGAATTTATTTTTTTGGATTTAATTTTACTTTCAGTTTTTGGAATTTTTTGAGATTTCCCATCTTGTCACCTGATACTATTAAATAAAACGGTACTGGCTTCCATTTTACGATAGATTCTATACCCTTGGTGATAGCTATCTCTCGGGGGCCTATTGAAGGCGGGACTTTGGGGTCATTATCTTTCCTTCAACATAAAGAAGGAAGGGTATCCCAGTTTTTTGTCCCTTTCCACATCTTGGTGAAGGCGGGTCGTGAAATATTCACTCATATAGATATACTATTCATTAGGTAATATTATTTTTCTTAACTAGGTAGAAGGATAGATTTATAAAAGGGTTTCTTCTATTGATTTAATTGTGATCTAGTCAATTTTGAAAAAGAGTTATAAAATGTTAATAATGTGATGTGTTATGTTTCAAAATGTGGTTTTATTTTTATTATATGGGGTTTAAGGATATTCATATAGAAAAATGTTTTCTTTTCTCTTAGGAAATTGATTTATTTATTTTTCTCATGAAAATTGAGATAATGATAAAACATTTTATTGGATTTTATGTTTTTATTATATTAACAGTTTCACTTGTTTTTTTATCCCTTATTGTGTTTATTATTATTAAACCATGTTTTCAAACTTTTTCATGGGATTTACGGATGGGTATGGGAGATGAATAATTCATGTTAAAACATGAAAATTTACCATGGGATGATATAATTTTTTTTGTAAATGTTTTATGCTATGGGAAAAGTGGATGCTAACTAATTGTTTCATCATGGGATTAAATGGTTTTGTTATGAATCAGTTATGTCACAATTCATCAAATCAATCAACATGAAAAGTTCCACAAATTGATAGAAATTTATTATATGATAACACTGAAGATAATGGTATTATTATGGATAGGTCCATATAGTTTGTGTTAGAAGACATATTAGAGAAAATTATAATATAGGATATTGTTGATAGAATTCCATAGAATGAATTTATGTTAGGGTTTATTTAAAATCAGATATAATTTTATTATTAACTTTTTTATTCATGTATATAATGTTTTTTTTGAATTGTATTATTTTAGGGGAAATAGGGAAGCAATATGTGTAGGGTACATAATGGAAACTATCCTTTCAAATAATCAACCCGATATGGATTGAATTTAAATTTGATAGTATATTTTTCCGATGTGACAATTAAAACAACCTGTAAATGGATATATTATGCATGATATTGAATTAATTGATCTTCTATGAAGGGAGACGTCTATAGTGGATAATTCAAAAAGAAAGATTCTTCATCATTAAGTTGGTCATCAAAACCTACGGTTGAATAATGATGGATTAATTTTATGGAGAATATATTATATTTAATGGGATATTAATAAATTTAAAAGGATTCTTTTTCCATTAATCATTTCGAAGTTGAATCTTATCTATATTGGTATTGGGTTATGAATACAAGAGATAAAGATGATTATAAGGCCATGTAATGATAAACATTTATGGATTTTTTTAAGGGAAATATTTCCCTATGGTTGTTCAATGAAGGTTAGAAAAATAATTGATATAATTGAGGAAAATAGTGATTATTAATTAGCTTATTGTGAAGTAAAAATCATAGTATTAGCCTATAGATTTTTATATATTATCCAGGATAGTAATAATAATTTAATAAGAAATTAATAAGGGTTTAAAACATGTTTTCAAAGAGAATTTTCCACTTGAGAATTTAAAATTTATGAGTATTTTGATCCTTATGTTGAGAACGTATATATGAAGATTTATGAATCATATATTACTCTAGCTAAAAATTGTATGAAAAGGTCAAGGTGGTAAGAAATTAAAAAGAAAATTGAAATTAATTCCAAAGGAAATCCCTGGGAATGTTCCAAGCCTTTTAAATTAAATTTCATAAAATGATTATAAGGATTTGGAATGTATTTCTAGTGAGTTCTGGTTGGTAATAATGCCTTTTACTATGAATAAAAAAGTAACAAACAACCACATAAATGGGTAAATGATAGCCTTCAATATGTGGTGTTTTTAGATTCATAAGTAGGGTAATTATCATATCATCATTCTGATGTTAGGTTCATTGGTTGTAAATAATCCTGATATGAATAAAAACAATGTATCAAAGTCATTTTCTATATCTACAGTTGTTGTTTGACTATTGAAAGATGTAGTGAGAGGTAAAATAAAAAATTATTATAATTATTACAACACATTGATTAACTATGTATCTTTACATTCATTCATTTATGGGAAATGTAATGTAAAATTTTAATTTAACAACAAGAAAAGAGTATATATTTTTTGGTGATAACTCTTGGGGGTAGAATTAAAAAACAAATATTTGTATTTGTATTCATATTTTCATTATTGAGATGTTATGTTTTGAAAAATTGATTGAATTGAACATAATAGAATCTAAAATCATTTTTGGTGTCATTTTACATTTAGGTTATAATTTCAATATATATTTTAGTGATTTGAAATATTGTTCAATGATTTTTATGTTTGTTAACATACTAAGATGGTATGAAATATGTTAAAGATGATATTGTAATTTATACAGCTCACATTCATTGAGATCAATATTCTTTTAAAATTGGTGATATTCCAGTAGTGAATGTTTACATAAATTTATTTCATTATGATATTATATTTGTTATTAATTATTTGGAGATTTAGTTTAATAGTGACATAGTACCTAACATTATTCCTATTTATAAACCATCTTATTAAATTTCTCATGTGAATCTTTTATAATTTAATGATAAATTGCAAGAATTCTTAGATAAAGGATTCATTCAACGAAGATCATTACCATGGGGTGATCCGTTTTTGTTAAAGTGAAATGCGGTTCAATGATTCATTTTTTGACTATAGAACTTTGAATAACATCACTATTAGGAAAATTTATATTTTTACCCATATCGATGATTTTTTTGATCTGGTCTATGTGGATTAATATTTTTTGTTTGATGATATATGGTTTGGGTATCATCATATAAATGTTAATGAGGAAAAAATTCCAAAGACTTCATTTTCAGACTATATATAATCATTATGAGTCAGTAGTAATGCATTTTCAATCTATAATCCACTATTTTAATTTATGTACCTCATGAATAGTGTTTCCCATTAATTCTTGGATATGCATGTGGTTTTCATTATTGATGAAATTTTGGTGTATTATAAATGTAATGAGGAACATTAATGACACTTGAGTAATTTTTAAAAACATTAATGGAATAGAAAATGTTTGGGAAACATAAGAAGTGTGAAATTTAGTTATAGAAAATTTTATTTCATCAATATATTATTTCAACGGATTGTATTGTAGTTAATAATTATAATACAAAAGTTGTTGATGAATGTGAAAGGCCCAAAAATAAAATATATATTTTTATTTTTCTTGGATTAAAGAGTCATTTCAAGTGGTTTTTGGAAATCATTGTGCAGTTTTCTTTTCTAATGACTATGTTAACTCAAAAAGTTATTATAATCATTTTGAAAAAATAATGTGGTGAATATTTTTAAAAACTAAAATAGAGATTCGTATATTATTCTATATTTTCTTTACCATAAAAAATGGTGAAATCATAATCTAGAATGTTTCTTCATTGAAAAGGATTTGTTTTCACATAATGAATATTGATTGGGAAATTTATTATGCTTCTTGATAGTTGAAACCTCATGAGTTATAATTCCCTCAACTTGATCTGTAATTAGATGATGTGGTTTTTTATTTAATAACATCGAGCGATAAAATTCATGTAGTAAAGTGTGAAACTTAAACATATAAAAAATATTGAAGTATATTCTCACTTATAAATAATTTATTGGTAAACATAGAAGTTAAATTGAAAATATATAGGATTACGATTTCATTACTCATTACCACCATGGGAATGAGAATCAAATTTTGTTACATAGAGTCAAAAATTATAATACTTCACTTAAATTTTTTTGATTCGGTCCAAACCCTTTGGTAAATGTTTTTTATGATCATTTGGATCATAAATGGGGATTCAGGGATAACATTTTATTTTTTATTTATATTACCATAAACATAGTCAAAAAAATTTAAACAAGAATATAAGGGGGATCATGATTGTCATGAATAGGTATAATACACATATAAAGGTCAGTTTCATGATTATAATATTGTGTATGAAGGTGTTTTATGATTTTGAAAAATATTATGTGTGCCTTTTGATTTCAAGTTGAATATATTGTTTTTATGTAATGCTCATAGTTATCCATTTTTTATTCATCTAGGTTATATTTAGATGTGTAGAGTTATTTAGGAGTATTATTATTCAAATGGGATGAGAAGATATATTTTTTATTGTACCATGATGTTTTTTACATGATAGAATGTTAAATAAGAATGAAAATTACTGAAATAAATTCTTTAATATTTTCCAATAATGGAGTTCAACTAATGAAATATTATAATGGATTTCATGGTGGGTTTATAAATGATTTCATGAGGTAACAATTTAATTTGGGTTATTGTCGAATGATTAAATTAATAAGCACATTTAATTTCCATTTTAGATACTATGAATTTGGATCATCTTTATCTACTATATCTAAAGATTGTTTTTTGGTTTCATTTAGTTACTCTATTCGTTGTATCATAATATGATACCATATACACATCTAATTTTTCAAAATGACTTCAAAAATAAATTTTTAGGGAATTATCATGCAGTAAATCTTCTCGTACTCAAACAAATGGTCACATTGGACAAATTATTCAGATCATGTAAGATATGATTCACTATAGTTTATTGGATAATATGGGACCTTGGTGTCAAATTCATTCATTGGCAATGTTTTCATATAAAAATTATTTTCATTATAGTATACATATGACACAATTTGAGGAATTATATTGAAAAAGTGTTCAAAAATATATTTTTGTTATGATGTTGGAGAAAGGAAGCTGATGAGACTAGAGTTAGTACATGAAATGGATGATATAGAGAATTTTATTTAGAAAATAATATGACAGGTCAAAGTATGATGAAAAGATATGCATATAACTGGAGGAAATATATTTAGTTCATGATAGGTGATATTGTCATTCTCCAAGTATCTTTATGTATAATTGATATGAATTCTAGTAAAATTAGAAAGTTATGTCATTAGTTAATTATACCATATCATGTTCGTGAGAAATTAGGATCAGTTACCTCTTAAGTGGATTTTCCTTCAAGATTATACCAGGAACAAAACATTATTCATTCCCTAATATTATAGAAGGATGTTCTAGATTTGTCTCATGTTATGAGTCCAGAAGTGTCTCAATTTCATTAGAACCTTTATTCTCAGTAATACATTATTTTTGACTCTTTATTGTATAATGAATGTGTTTAGAATAAGTTAATTCAATTGGTTATGGTTTATTGAAAAAATAATTCAGTTTAAATGATAACATGGGAATCTAAAAACACTATGTGGGAATGATATCCCGACATGATTCATAATTGAGTAAAACAATAAGGATGAAATTTCAAAATAATGGAATAATGAAACAACCTAGGTAATAATATAATAAATCTGTTTTATATTAGTTAATATAGATATATTCATTATAAAAAATATCATGGAATTTTAATATCCAAAATATAATAGATTTAATTAAACTCTAATTATAAAGTTTTATTTAAATAATAAGATTCTGGATTATATAAATTTAGCATTAAAATATCAACATATTCTTTATAGAATCATATAAAAATTAATAAATGGTTTTATATTATATTTTTTTTTGAATATTTCTTTTTTTATGAATATTTAAAAAATATAATTTCTTAAAAAATGTCATTTCTCTTCAAAAAATTATGTAATCAATAGGTAAAAATTTAGTTTGAATATTCTTAAATATAACATAAATATTCCATATTTATGATTTAACCAATTTATTACTATGTAATTAACATTATATTTTATTTTATTATATGATTGTGGTTTGGATTTATAAAAGAATATTTTTTAAACATATTTTAAAGTGCACAATGTTTCACTATATTAATTAATAAAAATAATTCAAAATTATAATATTATTTAATTATATTTTATACTTTATATATCATAAAATACTTATTGTTATTAATATAATAATTATTTTTAGACATAGAGTTAATATACTACAATTTTGTTTTTGAAAAATACACTGCTTGAAAAATATACTTTTCACCACTTCTCTAGTTTTCATTTAAAATTAATATTTTCCGCTTGTGTGAATTGGATTTGGTGAAATGAATTCAATATTTTAATAAAAATAATATAAATTATCTAATAATTTGATCTCAATTTTTGACAATAATTAATCATTAATACAAAAGATATAAATTACCATTGCTAAGGTCGATATGTATTTACCTATGGTTAAACTATAAAGATAATGGTTTAAATGGCCTAGAAACCTATATAATATCTATTAATGGAACTATTTCGACCATATAATGTATAATAACCTATAATTGACCATTTTTTATCATTTTTTATGTGAAAAAATTGATAACACTTTTATATTTTCAAAAATTACAAGTGGCCACCATCCTCATTTATAAAAGGCCACACATTGTTATCCCTTATTCACACTTCCAAAACCCACTGGTTCATCCAATTCATACAAAATAAATTCTAAAATTCACACCAATAATCCATGAATAATTATTTTGATCATAAATCCATTATAGGAAGTCATTTTATATAAACCATAAGAGGTGATCCGAGAAGAGGTAAAATTCTTAACAATGAGTTTTTTTATTTCTTCTTCCACCTTCTTTAAATATTCAACAAAAATGAATATATAATAAACAAAATTATATACCATATACTAATATTTTTTATGTTATTTTAATAATTTAAATCCATATCATCTTCCATCAAATTGGATTTGAATTCATCATTCCAATGTACAGTTGACTACTACCTCTCGAACTGATGTCATCTTGTTTCCATCATTACCACTCATGAATTGTTTTTATAATGTATTTAAAGAATATATAAGTTATGTACAACATATTTATTCTTATTTAGATATAATTTCACTGATAAATTATTTCATTCCATTCTGTTTCGTATTTAAAAACAAAAATCCTTTTTATAGTGAACTACCACATCGAGAAGCGATGCGATTCTTTTTTTTTGGTAATTTTTGCACAGAAGTTACTATTGTTAAATGTAATGAACACATGTGATATAAATTACATAATAATGATACTAATGAAATATTTATCATTATAAAAATATATTAGATCATTTAATTTCATTAAATCAAAAATTATAATTTCATTAGTGTATGTGTGGACGAACACCTCTACAAAGCGATGCGATTTTTCTTCTTCTATACACCGCAAGATTGATATATATATAATATTATATAATGAAATAATATGGTATATGTTAATTTAATGTTATTTTATATTGATTAAATATTACTAAACACGTTTTTGTAATGATATTAGATAAATGAATAGGTTACTCATACATAAGTATGAGCCGCAGTCTCCATGACAATAACATATTTCATTTTTTATATGAATTGGTCATTATTTTTTTCAAAAGGATAAATTAATTTTTTATTATTTCATTATAATTATCATCATGATTTTGAAAAAAAATAATAAGACCAATAGTTATCCTACAAAAGTCATTTTGACATATAATTCAAATAAAGTTGAAACAACATCCGTAAATGTAAATGATTCTTTAATTATACATAAAATTGTAATAAGTAAAATATAAGGAATAATAAACAGTATAATGGTTCTATATAAGTTAAATAATAAAAATATGATTAATATTTCTGATGAAAATTGTTGTGTACAACTGGTCAAAAATACAGTAAGATTCTTTATTTTAATTACATTTCGATGAGGTATATTTTGATGTAATGAACCTACATTATAATATATGGTGAATATAAAGACACTTTGGCCATTTTTATCATGAATTTATATGTTATCAAGTTATTTAAGGTTTGGTTTAATGTTATTATTTCATGGGGATTCGGATTCCGTTGTTTCCCTTATGATAAGGGACATTTATTTATAAAATATACTTTTTATGTTATCCTTTAAACTCATTATATTCCACAAACATGATTTTAAAGTGATTTTATTAACATTTTCATATGAACATAAAATATTTAAAAATTACATTTTATACATAATTTCACATTATTTTAAGGGAAATCAAATGAATTCTCTTTACATGTATTATATCAAACATTTTTAAAAATCAAAAAAAGAATGTACTATTTTAACATATACGATGACGATGACTTTTCTGAAAACATAACCAATATTTATGGTTTTGATTCAAGAAAAATAATTTATATTTTATTTCAAGGGAAAAGTTATTTCTTATTTAGTATATTATTTTATAGAAAAAGTATTTACAAAAGGCATAGTTATTTTTTGTATTGAAAAAGGGTTCTCAAAAGAAAATAGTACTTTGAAATTTATAATGGTTTTTTAAAATAAAGTGTTATTTTGGTCTCCTAAAGTTTATAGAAAATTAATTTAAAAGATTTATTCAAATTATTTTACAATGAAAATCTTCAGGAAAAAAATTCTTGATTTTTTAATTTATCATCATATATAATAAATGCCTACACCCAGATTTTGTTGGGTGTGCCCAGTATAACATATAGGATGGGTGTACTCAGATTTCACTCCAATGAATTGTTTAATGTTCAATGTATAAATAGTAATTAATGAGGGAGTTAAAAATTGTTTTCTTTTATGTATTTAACTAGGATCAAGTTACATGTAATGGGGTTTGAAAACATTTTATGAATGTTATTCTTTATGTTTACAAAAAGGATATTTAATTTCTTGCTATGGGTTTTAATGATTTTAATTTAGAAAAATTGTTTTTTAATGTGATAATTATTTATGTATATATCTCATATAACATTGATGAAAATGTTTTATATTTTATTATTTTTCATATTTTTCACATGACTAATGTTTTTATTTCTTTTTATGCACGTTACTATGATTTTTTTTCTCATACAACCTTTTAAAATGATTTATATTGTGTTTAATGATGCTTAAAGTAGATGAATAGGTAATATTTAAATTCATGAATAAATTTCAGGAATAAAACCATTAATTATTCTAATATTATTATAATATATTAAAAATGGATACTAATTAGAAGTGTACACTTTGTATTCTATGGGTTTTTGATACATGAGTTATGACCTAATTATCAAAAACTATAAACCTAGAAATATCATAAATGTTAAAGAAAGTTAATTCATCAATAAAACTAAAGATTATTTTATTTTAAAATACGATTCCTTATAATTTCATTATTTATGACCATACATCTAAAGTGGTGATGAAAAATGAATTACACAATTATTTGTTGATGATTGGCCGTACGGGGGGACGAGTGATGATTCAATTTTCCATTGGAAACAAAAGGTGATACAAAATGAAGGTTCCATTTACATTAATAACATAAATGTATTTTGAATATACTTATTCAATTATGTTAATATGATTGTTAATGATTTGAACGAGGTTTATGAATAATGCCACTTGAAAAATATGGATAAGAAACTATATCCCAGTTATTGAATCCAACATTGGCATACACCATAAATAATATTGACGTTGTCTTTTAAGATTACAGAACCTCTATGATTTGGGAAGGGATTTATGGAATGATTATAAATATGTATTAGTTCAGATAAATGGATATATTTTTCTCTTTAAGAGATGGGTGGGGGATATTTCAGGTGTGAGGTTTGTGGAAAACATGTAAATACTTTAAACTTTATTATATGACAAATGTCTTACTCAATTAATGTGTCTATAAATTATCATACAATAAGATATAATAAGGTAATGGTGGAAATACAAATAACATATGTGATTTAATAACGTATAGTATGTTATATTTAATCTATATAAGTTTATTTTTCAAACGTTTAACTCATTTTACCATTAAATGATGTGATAGATATTTACCATTGTTACTTTCAAATATGACAAAAAATAAACATAAAATTATAAAATAATATTAATTATTTTGATTCAAACAATGTAATCCATTACGAAAGAAACAATTTCTATAATTGTATAAAATTAATTTTAATATATATTTTTAAAATTAAAATAAAGAGGTTCATATAAAAATACTTATTTTAATCATAATAAATATATTAATGAAAAATATGTTTTATGGTTGATTACAATTGTTGTAATCATATTATATTAAATAAAATTAGTATTATATTTATTTTGTACAAAAAAACCTAAATAATCCTTCTAAAAACATTATTAATAGATAATTATTTATAATAATTTTTATTCGAACATAAAAAAATCTTTTATTTACAAAATATTAATCATATATTTATAAAATATATATTATATGTCAATATGAAAAATAATATTATTAAATTTATATTTTTATTATAAAAAATGACTCATTTTATTTCACGTTATTATTATATCATGAAAATTTTATTAATGTGAAAATATTTGTAAAATATTTGTTATTCACTTTTCACAAAAAACTATCTTTTTATAAAAATCACATATATTCACCATTGTCTAGTTTTCAACATTACGTAATCAAAATTAAAATTAATTTCAAAAAATTTTATTTATAAAATATCATAATTTAGGTTTTAATTAAATTCTTGAATAATTTTATGTGCAGTATGATATACTATCTAAAGTAACAAAATCATTACTTACTAAAAATGTCCATTGGATGAAACATTATCCCCCCATAAAAAGTTTAATATATAAAATATTTTGAATTTTTCCTCATGAAAATATTATCTTAGTTATTCATCATAACTTTTGTATGTTCCAACAGCAAATCTTTTATCTTCTGATTTTTTTCCAAAGTACCATTACCAAACCCCTGGTATGATTCCTCAACACTTATTATATAGTGTTAATTATCTATATAAGAAGTTAAAATTAAGATATTATAGCTTCCAATTAAATTTAATCCTTGGTTATAGTATGCATTATTGAGATATGTAACATGTCCTGAACATTAGATAGTATAGGTGGAATCTTCAAATGTAAATTCAAAACATTAATTCATTCCATCATTTTAAAATATCTAATGTACTTAAGACTTAATTTCCATATCATTAATTACTTTATAACACACAAACCTATAGAAACCATCAAAAAAACATGATCACTAACATGAAATTATAAATCCCTCTTCTTTTATTTCATAAATTTTTCCCAACATTGACCATCCATAATATGATAAAATATTTTCATCACATTCACTATTTTTTCATCCACAAAAAATGGTCTTACATGATTCCCTTGACCAAATTAACCCCAATAAGTTATACTATGACAAATATATTAGTAAAAAAATTCAAACTATTCAGTTTTAATTAATTAATGGATGTTATTGTTATATGAAAATTTCAAAAAATTTAAATACTTATCCCATATACATTGAATATCAAATTTGAATGACCAAAATATATATTCTAGTGTTTGAATAGTCCTCTATGACTGCCCAAGAATTTTTGTGATAGGTTGTTCCCATATTTATATTTTTGCTAAGATCCATCTAGAAAACCCTCTATAATTTTGTGGAAAACCAAAGATCATGGTAAAATACAACAGAATGTGTTTTACAATGAAGGATCGTATCTGAATTAATATATATACTAGTGAATCATTCAAAATGTACATAATCGCATATATTGGTGAGAAATTTAAAAATTGTAAGGTGAAAACCCCCATTTAGAATCATTCATTAATGGATTGATTTGGAAATATAGTGTCAATGTAGGTAGTAGTATCATCCATTTTCTAAATATCAATATGTAATGTTTTCATGTCTAAATTAAGAGATTTTATCTCAACGATTTTCTGTTCCCAAACCAAGCATCATGATATTTAGTGTAAAATTTCTAGTTCATATTATCTTTAGAATTCATTCAAATACTGATACATTTTGTTTTTACTAGGGTTTATAGAGAAATGTGAGTTATTAGATTCATCTACTAAATATATATTCCACTCATGTATTGATATAACACATATTCACATTCCAAAATTCATTATGGAATCATTATATATTATATCTACCATCTTCCCATCATTCGTGAATGTGATTTTCTTTTTTTCATTTTTATCATCAAGATGGGAAATTTATTTTGTATCCAATAAGGTCAGTTTGACAATAATTGTGAATAGAAGTGATTTTTACCTTTTTAATGATTAACATATCAATGTTCACTATGTCCATGAATACTAGATATTTGTTAATAATCATTTTTGTCAAAACACTTTGATATTTATTACTAAACTAATTCACTACCATTTTCGTTATCCATGGAGGGTAGTGTATTGAGATATTATAATTTTTTAGTAATTCTAGACATTACATTTTCCTCATATTGATATGTTAATATGAAAAGAAGAATTTCAAACATTTCTTGTCAGTATATATTTCACTTCCTTCACCATAAAGATAATGCATCCATATATTCAATATAATGATTGTGCCTATTATCTAAAGATCATGGATTCTATAAATAAATTCATTAATCATTAAATAACTTGAAAAAAGCGGAATACTCTCATTATTTATAAGGTAACATCTGAGTACCTTCCATGATGCATCACTATATACCAAAATTACATCTCTTCTTGATTTTAATGTCAATATCAGAATATTGACCAATATCCTTAATAATTATTTAAACCATTATTTTTAATTTTTTTATATATGAATTTAACCCCTTTTCATGAAAAAAATAAGAAGAGTGAATTTGACAATAATAAAAAAATTTGAATATATTATCAATTATTATATATAAATCTAAGGAAAAAAAATACCCCAGTTAAATTCATGGAATTTCCCATTATGTAACTACATTCATTCTTTGTTTTGTCAATAGATATTCTATCCATAGAGACAATATATTATCTAAATGGAATATCATGAATCTAGAATATTTATTTTATAAAAATTCCATATAAGTCCTTTCCTCTAATATTATTTTGAATAATTCCCAAAATAATATAATTGTCATCAATATTTTTTGAATATATTAATAAATATTATATAAATACAAAAAGTAAATAATTGAGACAATCCTTGAATAATATTATTGTCACATAATTAAAAATATTAGCTTAATTAGTATGTCTAAATGGAATTTCTGGAAATTCATAATGACTATACCACATAAAAAATTCCATCATTGGCTAACATTTTGCATTACTCATTGACTATGATACCTAGAATAAAGATCATGATTTTTAAAATATTTCGCTCTTTGATGTTTATCAAGAAATTTATTAATACATGTAAGAGGGTCCATTTTATTTAAGAAAATAGAATTTATTTCCAAATAATGGATTGATAACCCCATTGACCCATCTATCTTATCAACTAAAACATAAAGGGACCCCAAGTGTAAACACTAGGGTGAATAAATCATTTATAAAATAACTCATGTGGATCCTTGTACATAAATCCTATTGGGAGTTATATAAAAATATTTTTCATTAGGAATAAGATCAATAAAAAATTATACCTTACTCATAGGTTGAATTTGAAATAGTTCTTTATAAAACACATTAATGTATTAATACACAACATGAATATCCTATATTCTACGGATACCATTCCCATTCATATGTTGTTTTTTTCTCAACTTATCCACAAATATATTAAGGGGAGCTATTAGTGATGGACCTAGAAATGAATAATATAAAGTATTTTCCACTATAAAGAAACTGTTTTCTATATCACCATAATCAATAATAATTTATTTATCTTGGAATATAATTTCACATATAATTTAATATATAATACATATAAATGATTATATCAATTTCACTCATAGTTATAATATATATGTTTGAAAATAGGGTATGCCTATGTATATAATGGGGACTAACAGACATATCATATTAATAGTAATATTTTTACTAGGATTATTAATTAAAAACAACTTTTTCAATGTTATATGTAAATATCTTGTTCTCTTTTAAAACATGAAATAAATAAATGTGTTCCCTGATCAAGATTAAAATTAATCATTATCCAAAATTGAGGTTAAATCAAACATCCCAACACCACATATTTTGGAAATTCAACATCAACTATAGGTATTCAATACACCAATTCATTCTCCCTTATCATTTTTTAGGATGGTTCTCATAACTTTTGGTGTTTCCATCCATATAGTGTCCCGTGTACATACATGTGAGGTTTTAGAAATTAGTAGTTTCTTCCTTCCCCTTACAATTATAATCCTGATGGATTTTTATTACAAATATAGGGAACGCACATTCCCAAAAATATTATTCCATAATTTCTCTTTCCTCATTTATAACATGTAAGTAATTTATCCTTTCCCCTCTTCCCCTTTTCCTTGCTTTATTATTCAGTGTGTTTATCCACATGATAATTTTCTTATTTTATTTGTAATAAAAAGGGCTTTGATAATTATTCCTCTATATTGATGAATGTTAGTAATAAATCATTATATATTAATATTTAATTATAGAATAATTAACTTTGAATTATATGGTTTATTCCATCAAATAAAAAATCAATATTAGTTATTAGATTACACACATAATCAACAACATGAGTTGGAAGACGTTAAAAGTTATAATTTATATTCAATAACATTTTATTCATCTATTCTCCATATATTAAAGATTTTTACATCAATATCATCTTATTTTTGATGAGGAATGTTCTTTTTGATGAATAACTAATTTCTTCTCCATCATATTATTTATTTTACAAAACTCCTTAGTGATTTGGTTAAATGGTCACTATTAATTAGTTTCTCTATTAATATGATAAAATTACATTATGACAAAAATAATTGAATACTTCCCCAAGTATGAAATATCATTTCTACTGAAATTATAAATTTTTTATCATCTAATGGATTATAAGTCCATGTAAATAATGGATGATGTTGTTTACTGAAACAATCAAACAATGTTACATCATGATAGAGATACATGGTCTTCTCTATACATGCATGATTATTTTTCATAACATCAATCACGTTCCCTAGTATAGATATTAAATATTAATCTCTATATTTGGATTCATTAACTTACCTACAATGGAAATACATATATTGATTAAAATCATTGATAAGGATTGATTACTTTATCTAGGATCCATTTTTAAAGAGAAACACACAATAGATTAGCGCATAGTTATTTTAATCATAAAACATTGCACATAATTATATTTATTGTGTATCAATTAATAGAAATTAAAAATTTATTCATAGATAATATATACAATATAATCTTATTATCTTTTCCAATATTATCAAATAAATGATATATTTGTAAATCAATAATAATTGATCCTAAAGAGCATGTGAGGAAACCAAACAAATCCCAATTGGAGTGTCATTCTTGGATTTCAGTGTGACTACCATGGTAAATTTCATAATATGAAATCCTTAATATTATTGATAAATTAAATTTTATATAGTTATATGAATTTTATGAATATTAATTAATTTTTCAATCAAAATTGAAATAGTTTTATTCTTATTAAACGAGATTTGTAATAAAATTTATTTTTAGTGTAATTTAGGAATTTTAAGATTTCAATTATAATATTTATATCTCATTTTTGATATAAAAATATAAAAATTATTGTTGGGGGGTCTTTTTTAGAATATTCCGAATAATATTTTTTTCAATGAATAGTTAAATTTTATGAAAATTGTATTTTTATGATGGAATTTAAAATGTACCCTTGTCTTTTGATAATGGTTTCAAGGTAAAATTAAATATATTATATTATTAAAAATAAAATTTAGTTTATTTGAATCAATTTTATCGATGAATTTGGATTAAAAACTTGTTGGAACTTAAAATTCATTTTTTCAGAAAAACTTTTTCATTGTTTTGTTTTTTGTTTTTATGTAAAATTAATTATTTTCAATTCCTAAAATTGAGTCACAAATAACGGATTCCATATTTGAAATAAGAAGTTTAAATTTTTTTATATAGGCCACTTTTATTTTTGGCCATCATGAATTGTAGGCATGATAAATAGTTTTTCAACACAGTTTGGGTAAAATAGTTAATACTTGGTTAACACCATTAAATAAGGTCTCCCAATAAGAAAAACAAATATGTTGTTGGATTAAAATAGAAACTCATATTTTAAATTGCAAAAATATTTCTTATAATGATTTTATGGAATTTCATGTTCTATGATAGTATATCAATTTCTCTACCCAATCCTAAATAATTGGATATTTCTAAAAGTTACCATACCTAACGCCACATGATGAAATCCTATAGACCATGATGTTAATGTGATAATGTGGAACTCACCAAATAAAAATCTACCTAATATATTCAAATTCACAATAAGTGTTGTCTCGACCATGTGTTAAATTTCAACTGACAGTATTTGTTCTGAACCAACTGTATATTTATCTCAAGGTGACCACAGAAAGGAAACTACATACTACATGAAGAAGCCTAGTTATCATGAAAATTTATATAACATTACTCTATGTACTATATTTATTGCATGTTTTATTCTAGTGAAATAAAGAGAAGATGAACCCACATAATGAAAGAATGATTTTATTGTGAGAATAAATAACCAAACTAAAAGAGAAAGTCAAGTGACCATGAGATGTGGGTTGTCTTCCATATGAATTAATGTGCATTCAAAATTAATTAATGAACCTAACAAATGAAAAAAAAATATAATGACCACATGATGTAATGAAGTGAATATTACTAGTTTACAGGAAAAGGGTTCAATGCCTAGTGACCATGGTCCAATATTTCTCCACTAATGTGAAGACCAGGTGATGATGTCTATCTTGATACATGAAGTATTTTCAAAACACCAAACAACCTATTCTCATGATTTTACTCATTGTTAGATAATTTTATGACTATTGAGAATGATGAATAAATAATTAATAATATCTAAAAAATAGATTATATAAAATATATATTTATATTTCTTTGTCCGATGTGGGAAAAAATTGATAGATAAACATGAATGTAAGAGATCCCAAACCAAATCGGTTACAGAGAACAAACTGATCACAATGATTATTTGACACCTTTTTTCTATAATCTAAATCTCAAATCAGCTTATTAATTTATAACTATGATTATAATTAATATTTTTCTTTAATATAAAACCATTTTTAAGGGATAATCAGAAACTCATCATGACATAAAAGACATAAAGTTAAAAATCATTCCCAGATTGTCCAAAGCCTAAGGAAATAAACCAACAAATTCATGTATATATAGAGAAGCCCCTCCACAATGTAAACAGTGATAATTATAGCTTAAAAAATCTCACCAGTAATCAGATAGTTGTCATGTGATGAGAATCATTACTTTGGTATGGATATAAATTTACATAGACCTTCAAACTTCTTAAATTCAGATAGCAACGGTCTGGTGCAAACTCCAAGATCTGAACATCATCTCTATAAGCCACTTTTAGATGGTCTGGTTGCCTAATCCCCTAAAATATAGACCATTGAGGATACAAAGTATAATTAAAACACCCTGAAATACTTTACTCATAGTTGAAAAATATTTCACCATCACAGTTCAAAAAAATATCACCAATGTTGTCCACATTCTGTTTGTCGAAACCGTCACCGAATGTAATCCACACAACAACCCCCAAGACTCCCTTTGACACAAAAACCACAGAATGAGAAAACCATATAGGAATAAATTCAAGGATGAGTTAATTCTAGAAAATTACACAAATGGATAGACGACCAAACTGCCACACTAACGGAATATTTATTATTAGGGGGTTTGATCCGATCTAAACTAGAAGTTCCACTCTGGGCATGAAACATGGAATATTTGAGCTAAGGAACACCCACACAAATGGAAGAAAGGATAAATATAATGGGAAGAAAATATAAACTAGTGAGGACAAGGTGAATGGTCTCACTGATGTCATCAACACCTCGAAACAATCCTCACATAATGCAACATCAAAGGCACCACAAAAATGAAACAACTTCCTCGAGCTGCGAGATCCACTGAATGCCAAGTACATTGAGAGAGTATTAAATAGATGGAAATGATGAATGAAGGGGGAGACAATGTAATAGATACCCTCCTGATCAATGATGAAGACAAAACTTGAACCTCCCCCGATTGATTGATGCTGAGGGAAAACTCTAGAACCACAAGTGGAGGGAGAGATGCTACTCAAAGGCCACCAATTTTTCAAATACTGAATCATTAATTTTTGATCAACTGATATATACTAGACCACACTACATCAAAACATCACATTATCTCCTTTCCTCATTATATTTAATCATACTTTTAGTGATGTTTATTTATTTATACTAAATTTTTATAAATATATTCTCTTTGAACTTATTAGAGAGTTCAAACACACAATCTACTATTATTTTACTTTAATGAATCCCATATAGAAATGTGGAATAATATGGTTTTATAATGAACTTCTAGATTTCAATTTTTTGGGTGAAACTAGATCAATGTTATGGATTAGTTTATTCTTTAGTAATCGTCATGGAAATATGTGTTTCATATGTAGAGTAATTAGGTCACGTCTTGATATCGAAACCCATTTTTAATTCTTTAGTGTAATTTATTATTTTGTTTAATCTATTTTAAAAATATAATAATATATTTTATAATAAAAATTACTAGAAAAACATTACATTGATTTTCTTTGTCAATTATTTTTTTTATACGGTTTTGATACATCTAAAACTATTTAAAAATTTATGAATATTTTAATACTAGTTTTAACTATGTTCTGAACTAACTTCTATGAAACCTTATTAATGATCTAATTATATAATTCTACAGATTTTTACAATGAATTATTAGTAAATTGATGTATTTTTGTTTTTAATCATTTATTATGTTGAGTTTTTTTACTGGAAATATAATTTTACCACTAATTTGTTTTTCTCATTGAAAAACATTTGGTATCATAAAATTTTAAAATAACCCTTAACTACGATCTATTTTAAATATATATATATATATATATATTCATTATAATTTTCTATTTGTATGGATAATAACAGAAAATAATGAGATGAATACTAACTAGCTTCCTTATATTAATTGAACTAATTATGCTCAAGGGATTATAAAATTGAAATCCTATATAGAGAGCATGAGATTTGATATTTAGATCATTATCCAGGAAAAATATGAATAACTAAAATCTTGTAGAGTAGAATGTATTGATGAAACAAAGGCTACACATGGTTTATGATTTAATGAATCTAATGTATTATACTTCCGATTATGATAAGATAAATTCAATAGAATATATTCTTGTCTCCACTTATTGAAATAGGAGACACATTTTCTGTTTCACATGAAGGAACCTCAAGTTTTAACTAGATTCACATAAAATAAATGTTATTTTAACAATGAGACATATATTATGAAATGTGATGTGACCATTTGTTACATGTGTCACTTGTTAAAAGATATTTTGAAAAATATGCATGCCATTTGGAAGAGATTTCTGATAAATATAATGTGATGAATCTTCTGATATGCTTACTTGATAGGTGGAGAGGATACTCCTTTTTAATAATAGAATATTATGACATATGTAAGTTCCCTATGAAATATATTATTTTAAATATAATGACGTATAAGGAAGAATTTAAATAAAACAATATAGACTGATTTGATCCTATAACCAAATTTATCCTTCAAGACATCTAACAAAAATCTAAATTAAATGATCAAAAATGATAGTTTTAGTGATGTTGAATAATTTTCAAAATGTGATGATGAAATATCTCATTTATCCTAGAATTTCATGAAATTAGACAAGAAGTTAAATATATAAAAATTGAAAAATTATAGAGGAATGTAGGATAATAAAATTTGTTTTCAAAAAGGATAATCAGTATTCCGAAGATAACTTCTACTAGTGATAATGAAAATGGAACATAAGTTTTTAATTTCTTATGTTATAGTATAAGAAAAGATATGAAGAAAATGTAAAAAATTAAAAATATGACTTTTCAAGACACATGGAAAACCTCTGAATATAGTAAAGGGAATCTAATTCATGTAAATGAGATTAAAATGATAAAGATATTATTTTTATCATGAAAAAGAATCCATGGTACAAAATTATATTTTTTTATATCCTATTCCAATTTTAAATAATTTTTAACATATAAAAATGAAGAAAACATGAGCATTGATCATTGTTTCTGATACTATAATATGCTAGAGGAAAAAATCATTGAGATGAAGCATAAATATTAATGTTTAAATAATATTAAACGATTATATTATCATTTCAAAAATATATTTTCTTCAGAGTGGAAAATTTATCAATTATTTTAGGGAAAAAATGAACTCAAAATATCAAATGAGAAAAAAAGGAGAGGCAAGGATTCAAAATTTTATTATAAAACCTTAATATAATTCTTCTGAAATAATCAAAAAACAAATTAAACCAAATAGGATTGGTTACAATACTATAAATAATAGAATTTATACGAAATCAATTTTTTTTCTAGTTGATGATATGATAACATTAAAAATAAATCATATTTAGAAGGACCTATGAATGTGTTCATTTAAAATATTTACAAATATATTTATATAAAACTAGTTAAACAACATTTGATTCAAAATTCTCTTGTCACTAAAAGTACTAGAACCAAGAAAATATGTGTGCCAAAATCATTTCTAGATTAATTTGTTTAAGAAAATTTGACAAAGACTACCCAAAAATTACTACAGTATCTAGGAATTAGATTTTATGGACACATGATTTGGGAATACTTGGGATTTTAGATCCATGTCAATGTAGTTTTTAGACAAGAAACTTTATGTTATACTTCTAAAGGAACGATAATTGGACATATTCAAATTTGCAATTATAGCAATAATTGGATTTCTAATGATTTCCTTTTATATGAATTAAATTATAATCTTCTTATCATGTCACATTTATTAAATGACGTTCACTATGATATGATTGCTAATAATTCTTATAAAATTTATGATTATCAGTTTTTATTAATTTTAACATACCTGTTAATATACATTTTTATAATATTGATTTAAATTAATTATTCACATAAATTTCTCTTTTTTATATGACATTCATAATGTATCTTGTCTTTTGTAAAATATAGTAGGACACTATATCCTTCACTCACTTTGGAAGGTAACTAGGAAAGAGGTATCCCATGATCATCAAACACTAGAATTAAAAGTAGAAAAAATCAATAAACAATGTTATAATGTGATGTAATATAATATATCATTCTATCCAATGAATGAACAATAATATTTTTAGCACAAAAATATACCTGTTATATTTTTATTTTACACCCTTTATAATATCTATATTAAATCAGAAGAACCAAGTTTATTTTCTAATATAATAATTTTATAGATTCACATTTGTATTATTTTTTTCTAAAACAAGATAATATTATTCTTATATTACTACAAATAAAAAAAATATAAAAAATATTAGTAGACTAGGAATTAATACCTCATGTAGTTTTCATTTCCATGAGTTTGGAAATAAAATTTTTAAATCCCTATGCTCACATCATGGTTATAGTTAGAATTTGTTTTCTCAGAGGACTCAAATATTTAATGGTGTAGAAGTAAGATGAAACAAAACTCTTTAAGAAATGTCCAAGACTATTCCAAATGAATATGATCTACCTCTTTATATTTGATATGAGCATATGAATACAAAAATCTAAATTATTAACAGTAATATTTGTAGACCACTTTTAATGAAACCCCCATATGTGTTATGAAATGGTTAAAAAATATTAAAATACATTATAGTTTTTTTTTCAAAATATTTTGTAAAATAAAACCCCTCATCATTGGCTTTAGATAAGGTAGATTTTCTATTATCCTTTGGTGTCATCCCTAAAAAACCAAATATTAGAAATAAATACAATGGAATTTTAAAAAATTAGGGGTTGATTTCACTAATTCATGATAAAACATCCAAACAAACACAAACCAATAATCAACCAATCATTATCAATGATCCAAGTATACATGAGGAATGTGTAAGGATAAACCAAAAGTCTACAACTAAACAACATTATCAGTGTAACAATAGAAACATTAGACAATAACTATAAAGGACTAGGATAATATAAGGAACACAGAAATCCAAAAGACATAATACCATGAAATATCAGTCTGAGATCTAAGCTCCAACAACACCTATTATACAGGCAGTACTAAGATTCCTCATTTGAAAAATATAGTACCTTACATTTACCTGTTTCATAATAGAATAAATCTAGATATTCATAATTGTTCCTATGTAGGTGTTGAGTATAGACTCAGTATGATTTGTCTAAAGAATTCAAAACTCATAACAATTATAAAAGAATGAGTTTGTCAATTTTATATAAAATATTATAATGTTGTTAATGTTGTACATATCAGGTCATGATTAGTTCATTGTAAAAAAACAAAAAAATCCCTTTTAAACATTTTCCATGGATTGGGGATACCATATCCATGTCTACACTCATAAATGTTAATTCAAGCTGATAGTTATATACTCTTGTATGGTCTCTCGTCCATCCACCCAGTCATCAACTGGTTTTAAATATCATATTTCTACAATGGAACACACATCATATCCAAGGTCACATCATTTTTACCGCAAGGGTACACACATTTTATTTAGGGTCACACTAAAAGAAATTAACTCATGACAAAAATGTATTTAAAATACAATATCAAAAATTTTCTAAAAAACCCTAATTTTAATTGAAAATTTTTATTTTGAAAATTTGTATGTGTGAAAAATTAATTTGAAAATACTTATGTTAATATTACAACCAAGGAATTCTGAAAGAGCATCCAATTTACCTTGATTCTCAAAAAATTACCCAATGTGGTCTCCATCAAGAATCACACATATAATTAAAATTATAACAATAAATAAAAAATTAATCCAAACTAAATAATCAAGATCTAGAATTGTGGAGATGTGTGAGAAGCCACCAACTTGTCATCAAATGGTTATAATGAAGAATTCTACGAAGATATTCTTGATCTGACCATTGATATTCTTCACTAATAAATATACAACAAAATGTAATAATTATATTAAAATATTAATATATATATCCAGAGTGAAATATATCTCATAATCTAGTAGATATAAAATGAGATGATCTAAGGAGAGATAGAAATATTATAACATGATGGACAATCCGAGTCTCCAAAACACTTCAATTATATTAAATATCACTCTAGGTTAATTGAAAGTGCCAAAGGATCCTTAGGAATGATGGGGAATTAGAGAGGAAAATATAATTGGAGCACAATGAAGTTTTGGGGGCCTTAACCACATTGAAATTCATTTTTTAGTATTAATTAAATATCTTCACACATCTTTTACGCACAGTTTGAGAAACCATGAACCAATCATGTGGTGATTCTATCATAGGTACTTAACCCATAAAACAATGGCATTGTACCTAAAAAATAGGGTTGTATATTCTCTCCACCATTAATACCCCAATCCATGTAATTTAGAAAACCATTAATGTTTTAGAAGAGTTCAATCAACTATATTAGTTTTTTTTCACACTCCAATTTCACATTTTGGAATCCTACCATAGTACCAAAAAATATAAACAATAGCAATGAATTTCCCATGTAAGACCCTTTCTATCCTATCAAAAATCCAAATAAGTTCATGAATAAATGTAGCATTAAGTTAAATATCCATATTTTCCCATAAAATATCATTAATAGGATTAGGTTGGTACTTATTCAATTAAAATTCATGAAACACATAATTCTACTAAATGAATATTTGATATAAAGCCTACAAATATGTTTTTTCAACGACACATTGATGTATCTCAAGTGGGATAATTTACTATGGAGACGAAATCCTCTTTATTACAAAATGATGATGCCATAAATTTCAAGATAATATCAAGAAAACACGAACAATAGCAGTCATCATCGAAGGTCCACTTATGATTGTTTATGACTCTAGTCCATATCCACACTCATTATGTTAATTAATGTTCACTATTTTCATATCAACTTTTCTAGTTTGGATAAGTGAATTATTAAATGATTCCTCATAATAACATGAAGAATGACATGGATGAACATATAATTATTCAATATTATCTATATATATTGAATCATAAGAACTATTATTTTATATTAACTCCACAATTGGTATATGATCCTATCTTGAGAATCCAAAATTCATTAGAGAAGCCCAAAGATTTCCCTCTAAAATTTATATCATCCTTTAAAAATTCCAATCCATTTTTAGATGATATGTTGGATTCAAAGGGATTGTTTTAATGATCTCAAAAAAAAGGATTTGTAAACCATGGGTATTGGATAATTAAAATGATAATATAATCACTTACATATTACAATTTCTCCAATGTAGAGTTAGGAAATGTCTTCCACCATATTATTTTTACTCATATGGATGCAGTTAGAGGAACTTTTTAGTCAATCCATTATCACCAATTTGTAAACATGTTTCTTATTTTTACTTCTAACACATTTTAAAAGATTAATGGCTATCTTATCCCATTTTAGTATGGTTAGTGGTAATAACGTCAATATATATACAAATTGTTGATCATATAACTTGATCCTATAATAGGTGATGATTCATGAAACATAATAAACTATATAAATTTTCGTTGAATCTCAAAAAAACTATAATTTCAATTATTTATACATTTTTTAATTCCATGGATGAGTAAACCATCCAGAATGGTGGTAGGCATTAGGATTATTTTTTAGATATGATAGAGGTAAAACTATTTGATATTTAAAATGTAACACTGAACTCATATCCAACTTATATCCCTCAATGGTTTACCCTAAATTGTGTTATGACAATATAGTGACATATTAATTATTATATTTTTGAGAACGTCAAACATGCTCAACCAAAAAATGGATAATTGAAACAAAAGATAAATTTCAAACATTACCTTATTATGCATATTTAAATTCATATTAGATATTCTAAACATAATATAAAATTGATTCAAATCCTCTTTATCTCATTGAGTATATGACTTCCTACTTAGAAAATATTGTAGAAAACTTCATTTCTTCAATGTATACAAAAATTTTTATTAAAAAATTTGATGTTATTCCATCCACATTATTTATAATTGATTTAATTATCTTTTTGAGAAATTTGTATTCATGAATTTTGGATCCATATACACCATATCATATAATAAAAAAAAGATATTGATGAAACATAATTTTAGAATGTAATACAAAGTCCAACTCTTATTTTTTTAGATATTTTCATGCATATGTAACTACTATGAGCCACAAGAAATAAAACGATCTCTCTACTTGAGAAAAAGTCCCAACCCAAATATAGATGCATCATAACAGACCACATATCCCTATTTAGACTTTGAAAACGTTAGAATAATTGATGATAATAGTATTTCCCAATGTTCTTGAACGGACTTCCATATTTCATCATTCTCTTGGAAAGGAAATCTGTTCCCTATTAAATTATTCATCTATAAATAAAACATGATAAATATTGTATAAAACATAAGTATTATCCCAATAAACCATGGAAATAATGTTTCTCAATGACATTATTTATTTATTTCCAAATGATAATATCATCTATCATATTAGGATCAATAGAAAGACCTTTTCATAAAATGACATGGATAAAGTAATATTTCTCCTGTATTTGAAAATAAAACATTGATAACATAGAATAATGGTGATACTCCAATAAAATACCCAAAAATGTAGCCATGTGATTCTCATTGTCCTCTTTTATCGTATAATACACTAGAATATCATTATTAATCACCTGAAAAAAGAACCTACGTACCTGTGATGGATCCAACTAATCAGTTCTATAAATATAGATTTTACATTCACAAGACATAAGGCATAATGAAGAATTTATAATGGGTCTATCTAATTATAAAATCTCTTATAGGAATAACCTATTTATGAAATTATTTTTGGTGATGTCCTAATTGTAAGGAAATTTTAGAGAACCAATTATCTCTCATCAATTTATAAAATTGATTACCAATTCACAGATGTGGTTATTGATTGAATATTGTAAAATAGTTATGAATATGTTAATACACATAAATCCTATAATTTCAATTTACCATATTCTCAAAAAGAACTCTTTATTCTCATAGATGTGTTGTTTCAATGAACCCATTACATTAAAACACTTTCAACTGAACTCTCAAATCCCTTAATTATATTAATTTAATCATAAAATATGGATGTGAAGTTAGAATAGTCCTGAATAAGATAACAATCATAGACTCTAATTATATTTTTGGTGGAAAACATAAGAAAATTTTAGGGGAAACATTAGGATATTAGTCTATTATAGTTTGAGAATCTGTAGTTGTGATCTTATCCATATATTCAATAAGGAAGCATGCAAACTAATATGTGATGGTTTAATCCATTGGTGCCAAATGACATGATCAAATTTCAATTTGAACCAGATATCCTCTAAATTGATTCTTTATGACATTAATATATGTGAAAGTAATGTTTCAGGAGTAGTAGTCTATGTGGTCCTTGAAAATTTCAACAAAAACATACCAAAAAATCAATTCCTATTTATCAAAATCAAATAAAAATGTTATCCAAAAGAAACACATCCCCAACAATAGTTATAGAACATTATTTAAACAATTTGTTTTGACACCATATTTATTAAGCGATGTATTAAATTTAAATATCGAATAAATTTCGACATCATGATAACCCATAATATTAAAAACATAATAAAAAATAAACTAGTGGGATGCACCCATATCAGTCAAAGTGTGCAGAAGGGAATAATTCAAAAGTATCATATGAATCACTATAAAAGGACACAATTGATAATCCGTTATCACATTCTTTATCACATAAATTTTCTTACTAAGTACACATTTATCAGTATTACCATATAGTGGTTTCATTGGTTTTTGAGTAATAGTGTTCCAAAATTCACACTGGATCTCTTTGTTTTGATGATGGGAACTAGTTTGTTGAGGTTATCTAATTGATGTATATAATGTACAAGATACATGATATGTGTCTCTATCACCAGACCTTGGAGAAATTTAATAATTACACTGAATTTTTTCCTTCTGGATAATATAATGAAAAACTCTAGGTGGTGTTGTACAATATCACGCCATATGGTCGAAATAACTAAATTGAAAACATCTACTCTATCTTCTAATTTGAGAATTAATGTTTAATGATCCCATGATCTTATTTTTAGACGTCTCACCAAAGTATATAATAGTTTACATATTATTTTTATTCTAATATTTGGAGTTCCCACCTATTATCGTGGGAATAAATATGCTCCCCCAAATCGTATTTCTTAAGATATTCCTTAATGAAAATGTATCTCTATTAAAAATAATTGAATAGTGTTTAATATAATGAACTTCCACATTTTAGGGAATTTCTAGACTCAACCGCAACTCTGTTTTTTCCCATAAGGACACACATGAAGAAACCACTAGGGTAAAAGAATAATAAATTAATAAGTTTAGCAATATATTCTATTACTAAGAGGTTCTCATTATTCAATATAAAGAAGTCTATTAGTCTAAAAATTCAAAAAATATTAGTGTATATTTATTTAGTGAATATTTTTTAAAATATGAAACATGTTACATTGGTCAATTTTAGCGTCAAAATATAAAACCCACCACTGGAATGCTGGATCCTCCATCATTTGTTTCACAATCATTAAAACCAAATCTTATGATTTCCTTTAGAAATTTGGAATTTTATTTTTCCTCTTCAACTAGACTTCTTTTTATTTCAGTTTTGAATCCCCCTAAAATGTGGATAGGTTCTGTTTTTGTAACTAAACAAAATCGTCCACCTATTGATGATCATAATTCTAATTACCATTATCCCTGAAAAGAAAATACATGAAAATGCATTGGGCCATCTGTTTCTTCACCCATGTTTCAGGTGTACAGACATTATATATAGAATCTTCCCATTGATCCCATTGAAACATACCTCATCCCAATACCTAGAATAAGAATAAAAACCATTTATTTATCCCCCATTATCAACTAATGTCATAGATATTATTAATTACCATATCTACAAATACCACGACCATTATTTTAAAAAACCAACCATTGGAAATAATTCATAATATTTTTCATTACCAATCAAATCTATAAGGAAAAATGTTGTTCAAATTGTAATACATACATACATTTCATTCTAGGAAACACTCAACAGTTAAGCCCCAGAAAATGAGTGGAAAATACACATATATGCATCTCTAAATAATTTTTAACAAAAACTACCATTCAAACAGGAATTCAATCAAAAAGGTTAGGGTATATATATATTTATTATATTAATTTAATATTCTAATAATCCTATATCATATCTAATATCCTATGAGATATATGAACAGGACAAAATGGATGCCATTTCCAACTAATATACCAAACAAAACATATATCATTTATAACGTAAGGACAAAACAAATTTGATACCCTTTTTAATATCCCTCCCATCCTCATTAAATTGAGTTGATGTGTAGGTGATAATAGAAATTAGTGGAATCCCCAAGAAATTAATTTTTTAGAATAAATGCTAATGTATTAATCAATATTGGGGGAAAATTTTCCCTTTTAATATTTAATATCCATAAAAAACAATAAACAAAAAATCCCCATTAATTATGAATTTGTTCAAGTGAAATGATTAATAGAAAACTAATAATCAAAAACCATTCAACACTATCATAATACCAATTAAAATATATAAAAAATAGAATAGGATAACAAAGTAAAAGACCAAAGGAAATCCAAAAAGTCATAATCACAATAAATATCCAACCAATCTCTATGTTTAATATCAGCTTATTTGGAACACAGTATCGATAACAAACACTTGAAAAATGAGAAACCGTACCTTTATGAGTTCCTTGATAGAAAAAATTTACTAACACAACATAGTTATAAATTTTGGGTTGACTGTAAACTAAATATTATTTACATAATGAAATCCCAGTACGCCCCATTAAGACAAGAATCAGTTAGTAAAAAATTTTATAACATAATTTTTAATTGTCCAAACAGTTTGATGGAAATCATAATCAGTTCAATGTAATATAATAAATCAGAACATTTAAAAATTTATAATAATTTGGAATACCCAATCCATATTTCCACATGCACATAAACACCCACACATTTATTCCATGTGAATTTTTAATACTCATTTTGGTATCTCATCCTTATACAAAGAAATCAATTGGTGTCTAATCTACTTGTTCCTCAATTCTACGTTCCCCATATCATGGGTAAGATTCTTATACCCCAATGGAACATGTCCCTTATTCACAGTCATGAAAATATAAATGAATTCACACAAAAAAATGTGTGAAAATAGTAATACAATCCATTTCATATAAACCAAATATTTTATTGATTACATTATTTAAAAAAATAATTTCGAAAAAAATAACATAACATGTAAAAAATAATTTCTATATTATCATAGTTAATTTTATAAAAACCATTAAATTTCCCATGATTCCTAAATACTTTAATGAAAACAGTTTCCATCAAGAATAAATCGAGGATGTCAAAAACATTTCATGATAGTAATTTAATAAAAAAATTTATTTTATGTTATTTTATGGCATATAGCCTTTTTTATAAATAATGATTATTTATATTATACAAAAAGTGATCCTATTAATGTTTAGTTTATTGGAACTAAGGTAAATAATATATGGAAAAAAATTATTCTAAAACAACATTAACGAAAATTTCAAATGTTCAGTTTTGGTTTCATTTAAAAAACTCATATCTTGTTTATATACATCAATTGATAGGGGTGAGCATAAATCCTGATAAGTGAATAAGTACGAGTTAACAATAGAATATGATCTTGAAACATTATAATATGAAGAAGAGGCAGAATGATAAGGAATGTGAATGAGGTATATCATAATAGCAAACAAAACATTAATCCTCACATGTAAATATGGATATATAAGTTAGATGACACATTCATAAGCATACCACCATGATTAATCACCAAGGTGTCAAAAATGAAAATTACCATGGTTATTCACAAGGATATCATAAAACAAGTCATCTATAGTGATAATATTTTTTAACAAATGAATTAGACTAATATCTTAGAACACCATTCATATTTAGAGCATTAATTTTATAAACATATATCATTAAAATTCATTTTTGTAATAACCCATAGAGGTTAATTGATGGGTTTATTATCAAAATCTTAGGAAATAAAAGAGATTAAGAGCATGGTAAATACATTATTATAACCCATGAATGGGAATGTGGGTCATATATATGAAAATAATCAAATAAAAATAACATATTTAAATCTAGATGAATACAAAATTATTAAAAAAAGTGTCTTGGGTATTCAAATAAAATTTAAATGACAATATCTCATATAAAAGAGGGACAAGTGAGAAGTAAATTTGGTAGCATGATGGGTATTAGACTTGGACATGAAAATGGATACTGAGAGGGTACATGGGACTCCCATTAGTAAAAATATATTATTATAGTAATAGTATAATATAATGGGTAAAAAATAATATATTATGGATATTTTAAGACATACTACAAGAAAAAGGAACTTGAATTAAAAAGAGAAGAGAAGATTCCCCCTTACATTGAACAGTTGTTCCTAAAACATGAGGATGGGTCCATTTTAGCATGTAGTAACCAAGGAAGTATCCTTTGGAGAAAAAATCACAAGAATTTCATGAAGTATAGATTGTGTGTGAATGCTTATAAACGAATGGGAAATTATTTAAAGAAATAATGGAGGATTTGTGTAATAATTTCAAAATAGTTTTCTTGGAAATAAAGGATGTGGAAAAAAACATTGGAATAGAAATGGTTTTCTTCCAATAGTTTTGGAAATTTGGTTTAAATTTTATGATAATTTAATCATCAATAAATAAACTATATTTTGATACTTGTTTTGGCATAGAAAAGTATAGACTCCACAAAGGAGTGTTTTTAAAATAGAATTTTCCATTTTAGACATTGGAAAGTAAATTAATGTTTTAAAAATAGATCAAGATCTATTAAAATAATTAATATTAATAAAATATCATATTTTATGATCTACATTGTGTTTAATTAATTATTTTTTCATCATGAAATACGTATGAAGTCCAAAAACATGACAAATGACCATAACTGTATTTTTTACTATTCAGTAAAAAGTAATGTATATTTTAAAATTAACATAATTTCACCCTGGCCTAATTATGATGTACTAATTTCAAATATAATATTTATTATTTGAAATAATTCCCAAAAAATGAGAATTTCGGATTTTCAGTATAAATATATGTATTCTTCAAAAAGTATATGTTCTTAAGTCACATTGTAAATTCTAACCCGTATAAATAATCTTTAGGAATTTATAAAATTATTTAATAATATATATTTATGTCATCGTGTTTTAAAATAAGGTTGGATTTAAAAAATTATTATTCAGAATACACAATTTTCAAATAAAAATGTATATATTTTCAAGAAATTAATTTTGTGTTTTATTTATGACTGGAAATAAATTTATCAAATTCATATCAATTAAAGATGAATTTTTTCAGAAAATAAATCATAAAAGGAACTGATGGAATAAAAATTTTAATTTTACAATAGAAATTTCTATTTATGTATCTATTTCCTGGACACATAACCCCTTATTAAACCTATATATTCTCTAATAATATGGTTCGTGATGATCATATTTTCTTAATATTTCATGACTAAAATCGATCGACTTCTAATCTCCAATAACATTATGTTCTCCCATATTTTATTTCACTCAATCTACACTTGTTGAATCGTTGGTTGGGATTGGTTAATGGAAAACACTTGTGATGACCCATCCCTCCCATTTTTGGAAAAATGGTCTCTCAAAGACATTACTATAATGGTTGAGTCCATTAATTCTACATTCTACATCAATTGTACTTTTCATTACTACATAAAAATACTTATTATAATTTTAAAATTATAAATTAATGGTAGATTTTCAATGGTCATATTGACCAATGGTACTATTTGAACGATAATCATATAATGGTCGAATCCCAATTGTCAGATTTCCCCTTATACCCTATAAAACCACTTCACTCCTTCACTAAAAATATATCCATAAAGATTTATTTTCATTTCATAAAATTTTTACGTGTTTAATAATATTTATTTATTTCTATTTAAATTTATTTTGTGTTTAATACTCTAGTAAATTTGGGTGATCATTATTTTCCTATTATATCTTTTATATTTTCATTAGTAGGAATTTTTTTTTCATAGATAACTAATGTAAATTAATTTATAAAATTTTTTGATTTATCTTTATTTATACATGCATAATATTATAAAATATGTAATCAAAATTTATTTAGGAAAAATATAACATTTAAATTTTTTTATTCATTATATTCTTCCCCATTAATAAATTTTATCCTCTATATATCAACTCGTTATCTCAGTTTAGAAATGGAAAGGGTACCTTTGTCTCAATGATACCTCTACTTCTTGTGGAACATATTCTTATTTATGGTCCCTACCCCGAAAATTTTACATTGTAGTTTTTATTTGTGTATAAAACCTTCTATTTGTGGTGAAATGTCTCCACCAAAAATTCTTTCTATGATATTTCATGTTCTAGTTGTACCACCTCCAGATTTAGTACATTAAATGGATTAGGATTGTACTTCCTCAAGATATATATTTGGAATACATCATGAAATGGAGAATGGTTTAGTGAAATTTCTAGATGATATGAAATCAATCCTATGGGAAAAATAATTTAATAGGGGATAATGTACCCAATGATAAGCTTCCATTTAATTCCAAACCACAAGACACTCCTCCATGTTGATATTTGAAGGAAAAATTTGTCATATATATCAAACTGCATGTCCCTTCAATGATTTTCATCATAGCTCTTCTACCAACTCCGAGAAGCCATTAAATATTATTTTTTGGAATTAACCTTTTATGTCATCTATTTCACAAGATTTTGACCATGTATATTTCTCTCAATCCTTGATCCCAACATTTAGGAGTTCAACACCGGTTCCCATATATAGAGTCATAAGGTGAAATTATAATACGAGAGTGGAATCATTTATTGTATGATAACCCAATATGTGGTGACCCCATCCTTTACTAAATTCCAATAAGAATGTTCTCATATTTTCCTCTAGGTTCTAAATAGTCCTTCTCGATTGGTCTTCTATTTGGGGGTGATGGGTTATACTGCAATTCAATTGTGTACTCAGATCACATTGAATTATTTTCCATAATTTTGAATTGAACATTGTATAATGATAGAAATGATAGAATGAATCACCCCAAGCCACCTCCACACAAACATTATGTAAATATTGTTACATTGGGAGTGAGATAAATATACATTAATAGTGATGAAATTAGAAGACATGGTGAGTCAATCTATGATAATCTATATAATATTGTTTCCTTGCAATGTTCTTGGGAGACCAGCGATGATGTCCATTGTGATATGGTATCACATACATGATTGTATGAGTAGTGGTTGAGATACCCCTTTAGTATGTTGTCACTCCTTTTTCACTTGTAGACACACCAAGCACCTCACAATGTAGTATTGAAACCCCCTTTTCAAATTATCCCATCGATAAAAATCCCAAAAGTCCCAATACATTTTAGTGATTCTAGGATGTATATAGGATGTTGATGTATGATCATCATCCAACATATCATTTATTATCTAAAAGATATATTACACCCAATTCCTTGTATGAAATATTAATACTATTTCATGATCAAAATTAAACTCGTGAAACTTCTCATTCATCACAGTTTCTATCTTATTTTGTAATAATTGATAATATCTTTTTGATTTACTAATAATTATTTGTAATGATTATTGATATATCATTTTGGATAGGGATGATGGTGTCCATATCCTTAAGAATACCATGTATAGTTTTACTAGAACCTAGATAAAAGGATCTCCTAGAATCCCCCCCTTCGCATGTAGAATATGGTATTTACTACATAATTCATCATTGACTTTATGGCATCATCATGGATGATTATGAATTGAATATTCAATGTATTTAAGACGTTCATAACATATCCTTTGTCTCATGTTAAATTTCATTTGAATGAATATATAATTCAATATTTCGTGGCCAATGTATATATCTCACTTCTCTTCTTTAATATAGTTCCTCCATATTTCAAAAAATAAAATAATTATAGCTAACTCTAGGTTATGTTTAACGACAAAATTTTTTATCAATGGAAATTCATTTATGATAGATATTTCATATAAACACAAGAAATAAAAAAACAATGAACTACTAAGTACTATGATTCCATTAAACACTATTTTGACACTTTTGTGTTTTGAATTTCAAAAACATTACATACACGGTTGAGATTAGTAACATATTTGGCGTCCTTTAAGATAAAACAAATTGTGGACAGTATCCTACCCGTATAAATTGTAATATTCCCCGTATGAATTGTACATCAACAAATATAATAGTAAACACATCCTAGATTATATAAATTAAATTTAGGCATCTTATAAGTGATAATATTAACATAGTAGAAGTATTGGAATGTTTTAAGTCATAAATAATTAAATAAAGATATCTAAATAATTTAAAAGAAAATATAACATCCTAAAAGGTGTTTATAAATGAACAATTTTATGACTTCTTCTTTTGAGATTATTTTATAATACCTTATTCAATTTTTGAAGGCATTATAAAATTAGTTATAGTATTAAAAACTATATTTTTCAGGTAAATTAAGATTTTAATTAAAAATTAAATTACTCATATACAGAAAATTATTTTTAAAAAACGGATTTCATTTTTGGATTACACACATCGAAAAAAATTAAGTATGATTTTTTTGGTTATTTCTAAAATACTATATTATTTATGAATAGGAAAATCAGATAATCCACAATAAATGCTAAAAACAGAATTTTTTAATAATTAATGAGTCATGGATGAGGAAAATTTCCATCAGTTCAAACTAAAATGAAAATATTACTATTTTTCATCCCCGAAATCATTATCATTTATTGTCTTATGAAAAATAATAACTAATGAATAAAATATTATGAAAACCCTCCCCCCTCTACTATAAAATCCACCCACACTCCCATATTTTCATCAATCATATCAAGCCTTGTGCCTTCTGTAAATTCACCCCAAATATATCCCCAAGCCCCTCCCTCACATCCAATAGCCCTTGGTCTCCTCAAAAGTCCAAATCCATTCCCTTTTAGAGGTTCTCCAATGAGATAAACTCATGTGGAAAATACCCTTTTCTGATTCTATTATTTTAATTCAAGTTATCCTTTTCCATCCTCATCTACCTTCATTCAAATGGTATGATAAATCCAGTAACAAAAACATACTATAATTTATTTATGCTAATCGGATAATTCATTATCATACCGCTTTTCCACTTCCATTATACGAAAGAAATGATAATATCATCTGAGATTTATTAATCAATCACATTGAGAGACAAACTATTATCAATATCTATTACAATACCAAGATGATCAGGATCCAGGCACACCTGCTCCTAGAAAAAAGTCTATTTAACGAAAATAAAATTACACAATGAAAAATCAAAGAAGCATTTTAAAAATGAGAGTGTAAGACTCACCACAATAATCAGACTGCATAAGCCTATCACAAAAATCCGGGGAGAAAAAAGACCAAATCGAGCTCACATCAACAATAGCTCATATAGAGAGAGAATCCATACCTTGATTAGCCTAATGATAGACATGTAAAACATCAAGTGAATGTGACTCAACAATCTGGAGTCATTCAACCCAAACAGGTAACATTCGCCAGGGAACATTTCTTGACTGTTCGTGAAGAATTTTAACTGCAACCGTCGAGTCTGACTCAATCCATTGGTCATGCCAACCATATTGGAAAACATATCTAATAACCTTTATCATGGCTCATATCTCAGATTCAATGGAAACACATTTAAAATATAATGGAAGAAACACCCTTTGACAAAACCTCTGTGAGTACGGAAGACACCACCGCATCCGGAGGGACCTGGTGCACCAGAGGCAGCCCTGTCAACATTAACATTCAGCAATCGTGAGATGGGCGGAATCCAGCGTACATGATTCATCATCAAAGGTTTCCTTGCCCTGCCATTCACACCAAGGGATCTCAATAAAACAAGATCAGATACATCATTCCCCATAGTGCCAGATTGGATGGTGGAAGCAGTTCAGTTTGCATAATTAATTGCTAAAATAGTAGAGTGGAAGTTGGGGGCAATGTCATTAAAGATTATAGCATTCTTCCCCTTCCATAAGTGAGACAACAATTTGGCCACAACTGCAAGGAGAAGTGATTTTACCTACTCACATCTATTAATCCTACAAACAAATTTCAGTAGCCCTTCAACCGATTGACATGAAATTCAGCAATGGAAGATCTCTTCAAAATATGTCCATAACCTTGAAGAAAGGTTGCAGGAGACAAAGATATGATCATAGTCTTTGCTATCCTGAAGACAAAGCATACAAGCTGGAGTAAGACTGAATCCAATACACTGGAGTAGAGCCTCCAAGGGAAGTCTATTCCTCTAGAATTTCTAGATAAGCATTGAGGCAGATGGTGGGATGAATGTTCTAAAGAATTTTGTGACCCAGAATGGATGATTCAGGGAAGATCCTTACATCATCCTGTAGCAGTCACGTGTATTGAATCTACCATTCAAGTTAGACACCCAAACCAGAGTGTCAAAATAAATATATCGATACCTAGTGATTTCCATTCCAACATGAGTTTGAATCAAGCTATTTATTTCTGTTTAATTTCTCTAAAAATTCGCAATGGAAATCCACCTTAAGAGTGTGGGAATTTCAATATCATCAGAGATAGGCCGATCCAGCCACGATGTGGTCCAGAAATTAATAAGGGATTGCTTGCACACAATCCATTTAGAGTAAGCCATTATATCAACAATGGCCTGTTTAATTGCAGTCCAAACAGATGAAAAAAGGTATGCAAAGTTACCATTATATATATTTGAAAGAAACCTGATTCAAATAATTTCCGTGGACTCATTAGAAATGGAAATTAAATTCCACACAAACATGTTGATCAAGGTTCCATTGAAAAATCTGAGGTCTCTAACTCCCATCCCACCCATGTGAAGAGGTTTAATGCAATCCTTCCACGCCACAGTGACCAATTTCCTCTCATAAACCGATCCAGTCCAAATAAAATTTCTAATCCTCCTAGTTAATTCTTTAATCATAATTCTAGGACAAAGACACACTAAAATGGAGTAAACAAACATCGAAGTGATCATAGAATTGACCAAACTTATTCTTCCTGATTGGGACATGTCTTTCTCCTTCCAACGTGCTAACTGATTTGTGATTTTTAGAGAAATATTCTCCAGATTACGACTTTTAACCCTACCTTAGAATAATGGTACCCCATGATAAATGAAGGTAAGAACACCCCAATGGACACCAAGCTGTCGTTCCACTCCATATTGTCTCGATATGCTAAAACCATTACCAAACAGTGCCAAGGATTTCCCCCAACTAATAGCCGGACCTGCAACCTCCTCATAATGTGAGAAGATGCTCTTGATACAAGAGATGGTTCCTATATCAGCCCTTCCAAAATGAAGAATTTCATCAGCATGAAATAACAGTGAAGGGGCATGCAACTAAGGCCCAATTTTCATTCTCTGATACCATCCCAAATTGGAGAGATCAATGAGGCACCAGCTCAGGTAATCCTCCGCAATAGAAAAACGCATACCAGAGAGAGGATATCCTTGTCTGACCCCTCTTGAGAATTGAATGAAGCCCCTTAGGAGAGCTATTAACATGAATAGAGAGCTTGGAACTTTCAAGGATGGATCCAATAAGATCAATAAATTTCTGTGAAAACCCATGCATTTTAAGAATGGTGAACAAGAAGCTTCATCTGATAGTGTCAAAGGCCATGTAAATTTCAACCATCAATTCCATATTACCATCCCTAACATTTATCCTCATGACATTGACACACTCGGATTTGGTGTAAATATAATTTTGGATGCTTCATCCTAGAACAAATCCAAACTGATTAAGGGAGATGATACTCTTTGCAATACCACCCAGACGATGATTTAGAATCTTGCTAATCACTTTTGGGACTGTGTTTCCAATAGAAACGGGCATGAAATTATTAATATCAAGGTCATTCTCTTTCATGGGAATTAAGGTAATAAAGCTATAATTCATCCCAAAGGGAATGTGGAGTATTCAAAAAAATTCATTCAAATAATTTGTTACATCAAGATGAAAAATATCTCAATAGAACATGAATAATTTGTTCGTAAAGCCGTCAGGGCCTGCAACACTGTCAATATTCAAGGAAAAAATAGAATCATAAATTCCTCTTGACATGGGGATATCAACAAGCATCTTGTTTGGATCATCCCCAATAAAAGGATCACAGCAATGAATTTTTTTTGGAGTAATCCTCATAATTCCTTGAAAATAGCCTCTCAAAGTAGTTAATGACCGCACATGCATTATCATTCTCATAGGAGAGAGGGTTCCCCTCGATATTCAGGGCTTGAAGACTCCTCATAGCCTTTTTCTCTCTATTCATGGAATGAAACAGTTTTGTGTTTCGATCACCATTCTTTAACCATCTAATATTCAACTGATTTTTTGCTAAATTTTCCTTCAAATGCAACATCTTCTCTAGATTTTATGTAGCCTGAATCTCATCATGTGTTGGTAAATCTGGAGGAAAACTGGACTTTTGGAGCCCTGAAAGAGTGAGTTCGGCCTCCCTAATATCATTATCAATGGAATCAAATGATTCCTTCCTCCATTTCATCAGTCATTCCTTGACACACTTTTGTTTGTAGCAGAGAATGAAAGAGGGACTGCCCAGATACTCAGTTTTCCAGGAATCCAGTACAATTTCTCGGCAGCATGGGATAACTAGCCAGGCATTATTAAACTTGAATGGATGAGGTACTGATCTCACAGTTCAAAAACAAACATCAATTAGCATGGGACTATGATCAAAATTTAATCATTGCAAAGTAATTTCAGAAACATCAATCACCATGTTCCTATCATCCACCTGCACAAAACACTTATCTATGGTTCTTTCATGCCTCCCAAAAATAGTACATCGACTCCATGTAAACTCATACCTGGAAACAAGAACCTCAGTAAGACGACATTTATTAATACAAGATAACATATCAGCAGCCGAGGCATGACGAAAATTCCAACCAGTTTTTTCCTTAGGTTTGAGGACAGTGTTAAAGTCACCCAGTAAGATCTATCTATTCACCATATTTTCAGAAAGATCCAATAGATTTCTACATAGTGCTCGTCTTCTTTTATAGAGGTTGAAATCATACACATAAGTCACTGAAAAGGGGCATTACTATTGAGATAGGTGAGAGTAACAGATTGAGCATCAACCATGACAGAACTGAATGGCACACTATCATTCTTAAGCACCCACAAAGATTCAAAATTCATTTCAAGATGATTGAATGCAACAAAGGAATAACCTAAATAGGACCATTTAAAGGATATCCAATTTTCAAAAATCATTCTAGGTTCAACAACACCAACTAAATGGTTTATTTATCAGGATAACGTGTCTAAGGGACCTGACAGTGGGAGGATTCCCAATCCCCTGACAATTCCAAAAAAGGATTTTCAATTTTTCGATCTGAGCCTAGTACTAGGCCCTTCATTTGATTGGACTGTCTACTTTACATATGAATTTTAATCATTTCCACTGGAGTTAGACACATTTTCAACATCATCCTGCTCAGAAGATTCCTCAGTACAAAGTAATGAGAACCTATTGCCTTATTCAATCAGAGTAGCCAGTAAACTAGCATGTAAGATTCTCTTTGCAGCCATATTCGCATGGACCTGCACAAAACCAGGGTCATCAGAGACCACATCACCATGAACTGCAGCAGCATTACTTCCATGACCATCATCAATAATTGAAAAAATATTCCGATCAGAATATATAGAAGATCCCAATGGATCATTAACCATGTCTTGTATAGGGACAACAACATCATCAGATGTTGTGACCAATTCCCCACGCACTGTAGTGGCATTATCTCCATGACCATCAACTATTACAATTTTATATTAAGGTAATTAACCCATTTTTATTGAAATAGGATATTAAATATTTATATTATCTTATGTGTTGTTTGATAATCTTTTTTCATAGTTTATGTAAAATAATAATGCAAAACATGTTAGTTATGAAAAAAATCACAAACATAATCCATGTGTTTAACATTAGAGTTTTATATAATGATTCCAATTAATTGTAAAAAAATTAAATTTATAACCACTTAATATTCGGGATTAACACTAATGTTATATAAAATAATTTGTGGACAACCACCTTCATCAAACATGTGTCTCCGTACATGAATATAAGTGAACCAGTCATAGAAACCACACAAAAAAATAAACTCGAACAATGAAATTAAACCTTATAACCAATAAAAATGTTTATGAATGAAATCAAAAAGTATATATTAGGCAATTTAAATATAAAATAGGTTATTTAATTTTTAATTAATGAACCTAATATTATTATTCAGGTCATTAAATTCAAATGGAGGACACAATCACAATTAAGGTAATATATCCTCTCTATTTCACTCTTATTCAATATTCTCCTCTATGTTATGCCCTTTTATGTATAATTACTAATGATGGGGTATGATTTATAACCTCTAAAATAGATACCTCATTAATTATATAATATTATAAACCCCTTTCTATCATATTAATCCCACCTATGTAGACCTGATACCATGATGATATTCAATAAGGGTTTCTACCCAATCCTCCATTATTCCTTCAGTTTCCTCTATATTTCTTTTTATCCAAATAAATTTGTATTTTAAATTTGTTTAGAAATTATACTTACTATTTATATGCTCCAAAATCATTTTTCAAGATTAATCAATCATTCTATTTCATGGATATACATGTTTTTAATTCATTCCCTCCTCAAAACTTCATATAAGAAAACCAATTTTGAGGGAAGTTCTTGAATTATTATCTGATTATTGGTGCACATTTTCCTCTATTTCAAGCCACCATTTAAATTATAAAATCATTTTGTTATTAATAAAATTTCATTTCATCAATTTTGGTTTTATATAATCGATTTTTCCATTTTATTTAAAAGTTCTATAGTATTTTCTTTAAAACTGCAGAAAATGTTTAAATGACAAATTTTCTTTTATACTTTTCTTAAATGTTGAAAATTATTCTTAACATCACTTATCATGATACAATCCTATTTTCACTTATGAATGTAAATTTATATTTTAGTTCATTTATTTCATGGATACATTTATGATATGAAAATTTCTTATGATTTATGACGATATAGTGGTACCCAATTCATTCCATGGGTAAACCAAATGATTATGTTAGATTGATTATATATGATTCTTTATGTGGAAAAAATACTCATGAATGGTTAAAAAGGGTTCTACTAGATAGAAATCCTATTAATTGGGTAAATTTGAGTCTCATGAGACATTATGTGAGTTGAAAATTGTGGTTATACTTGGCTTGTACTTCCATGTGCGATGATCTTGGAGGTTATCCTTGGCCTGTTCTACCATGCTTGACGGTCTTGGAAGTTATCCTTAACTCATACTAAATTTATGTTTTTTCTTCTTCTGCATTATTATGACTCCATAATTATATGATTGCTTGTTTATATGTTATGATTCCAAATGTACATTCCTTTTTATATCATCATGTCATCCCTTCTGTCCCATGTGCTAAGGCTTTCTTCTTATAGTTATTCCCTTACTATACAATTTAGCTCATCCCATTGTTCATGTGTTCCCAAATGTACCCTATGAATACGTTTGAGAACAATGGAAGTTAGCGGATAAATTTTAAGATTAAATTAGGAAATAATTTATTTAGTTCTATAATTTAATTCTTATGTACCTAGTCCTAAAAGATACAAGACATTTTGATCCTTTTCTTATACACTAATGTATAATTATGTTTAAATTAATGTAATGTTATATGTAAAACAATAGTGTCAATATTGTTTGTATTAGCGTATTGTCTAGTTATTTTTTTATATTAGGAATACAGAATGTTAGTAAGAACCTTATGGATTAGACTACTTTTATGAAAACACAACTAATTTTTGGTAAGTATAGTGTAATTTTTTATCAAAAAAATACATAAATGTCTAGATAAAAATAGGTTGTGGTGGATCTAACACAGATTTTTCTATGTATGAGACCCAAAAACCCAACTTTGTGCTAGACAGTAATAGTAACTGATGCATGACAATGAGACTTGATGCACTGTTGGTTTGGCACTCCTCAGGGATATGATTTGGTAAATTCATAGTTTAGTTAGAATCCATTATTAAGGGATGAAAAAACCCATAAGAATATAGGATAAGAAATAGTTCAAGGATAAACTAGATTTAGACATAGGGAATCAAATGTTAGGATATACTTCTCATTTATAAGCTTATCCACATAGGTTTAAAGTTCACTTTTTATGCTCAATATATATGTATTCAAACCCTCTAATTATAAGTTATTTTTCATAGTTAATGGAAGGAAATTGAAGAACATGTTCCAACAATCAATGAGAAAGAGAATGTGAATTTTTATCATATGATATTATGGATATTATTGGAATGGGTGCTCAAAACATCCTAAAAATACATTCTTAACTGGTTCATGTTATGAATAATCACATGAATCACGTGGAACAACCTCCTCCTCCATGTAAAGTGAATTTTTATCTTGAATTATTCATTCAAAAATGGATTCCCATGTTTAGTGGATCTTTAAATCACCTCCTGGCGAAACAGTGGATTAACTCCATTGAAAAGATATTTTCTATCCTCCAGTGCTTAGAAGAAGGGAATGTTTTGCGGGTGGTATATCATTTTTATGGGGAATATGACCAGTGGTGGACACTGATCAATAACATGAATCCCTAGGAAGAAAATTATTTCATCATATTTGGAAGAATTCAAGTGAATGTTTTCAATAAATATTTTCCTCAAACCCTCCATCTCAAGATGTAAAGGGAGTTCATTAGACTCATGAAAAAGGAAGATGGGTCCATTAGTGTGTATGAAGAAAACCTCACAAGGCATACCTGCTATGCCTATGGTTTTTTTGTGAAAACAGATAGCATGGTGGATCTCTTTTTTAGTAGACTGAAGTTGATTCGATGAAAAGAATTGGTGATTCGAGACTTTGATAGTTTTGAGGGGATTTTCCATTGTCCCCTCAATGTTGAAATAGAGATCGGAGACTCTCAGTGGTATCATGGGCCTAGATACAAGAAGAGGAAAATGGAATCTAGTATGGGCAATTCAAAAAATAAATTCCATGATGAAATAAAGCCCAAAAATCCCACAAGTAAAGATTATGGGAAGAAGCATATTGGGAACTGTATAAAGGGACAAAAAATTTCTTAAAATGTCGAATGTTGAGACATCTGTCTTAAAACTACTGATTGGATATGAAGAATATTACTAATGTGGAATAAGAAAGGAAGGTTCCAATCCACACTCAGCCTGTAGTGTAGTGTTACAACTATAAGGAGCATGGGTATTTTGTGATCAATTTTATGAAGTATTGGGTTGTTTGAGGAAATCAACAACAACCAAAAAGGAAACACGGAATGGATCATGATATCTCTAATACTAAGGTGGTTTCAGAAATAAAATTAGTGACACATATTCAAGTTATTAATTATGTAATATTGAACATACTATTTTATTATAATTATACACATTCATTTATATTGATCACATTTAGTATAACTATTCAATCACCAACAAAAAATTTGGAAGATAACTTATATATGAGAATAACTAATGGTGATATTATTACATCCATGGTTTAAAACTCCTACCCAGTTATCGCTTGTGGATAGAACCTATTGTAAAATCTTATCATACCTCTTTTAGTTGAGTTTGAAACTACCGTGGGAATGGAATAGATATCTTAATAAAAATACAACATCAACTTTAATGAAAGGTAGATCACTCTTCACATCTTGATGCATCATAAAATTCGTTACAAATTTAAGGAGGAAGATGAATATCCTTTAGAGTCAGTGTTTGAAGTGGAAATATTAATTACTTATTAGCAATCATTTATAACATATATGATTGAGACATAGGGTATAATAATTCTTGAAGACATACCCATTGTGAGGGACACCACAGATGTATTCCCTAAAGGGTTTCCTAGACATTATCCTAATCGAGAGGTTGAGTTCTTAATTGAACCTATTCCTAGATCATTACCTATATCAAAGACACCAGATAAAATGGACACCATACTAATGGAAGAGGTGAAGTAGATGCTACATGAGAATCTGGAGAAGGTTTTTATACGCCTGAGTGCTTCACCATGGGGTTCACTAGTACTATTTTACAAGAAGAAGGATGGATCAACGCTCATCTTAATTGATCATCGTGAGATCAATAAAATTATGATAAAGATCAATTATCCCCTGCCTTAGATATATGAATTCATCTATTAGCTTTGTGGGGAATGTTATTTCTATTAGGTGGAAATTTTGCTGGGATATCATCGATTAAAGGTGGGGAAGGCTGATTCCTATGATTCTATTTCAAACAAAGAATGGACACTATGTGTTCATAGTGTTTCCCTCTCGACTCACTAATGCTCTGTAAATCTTCATGGATTTACAAAATTTAGTAATTAGAGATTACCTAAACATATTTATGGTAGTCTTTATCATCAAATTTATGATATACACAAAGAGCATGGAGAAAAATGAGGTGCATTTGAATACTATGTTAAAGTATTTTTAATGGGAGTTGATGTATGAAAATTATAGAAAGTTTTTGTTCTGGATGGAGGAAGTATCAATCATGGGGCATGTTATCACCAGAAATATGATATTCAAAGACCCTTCCAAGATAATGGCAATTGAAGTGTGACCTAATCCAACATATGTAACATATATCCACAGTATTCATGGTCAAAGTGGTTATTACTGAAGTTTTTTTATGAACATTTCTTGATTTTACAAACCAATAACCATGCTAACATGGAATGGAGTTATGTTTTTCTTGACTCAAGAATGTGAAAAATGTTTTTAAGGATTAGAAAAATAGGCTAATCACTGTGCCAATACTCACACTCCAAACAAGTGGAGAAATCATTGTGGTGTACTGAGATTCGTCAATGAAGGGATTAGGCTACGTGGTGATTAAAAATGAAAATGTGATTACTATTCCTCATGGAATCTAAAAATACATGAGAATAATTATCCTACGCATGATATGGAGTTTGTAGATTTGATCATTGCATTAAATATATTGCAGTATTATCTCAATGGGGAGAAGTGAGTAAAGACCCAGAAATTTCTAGGAATTTTTTTAATGCTTTGGAATTTTACAAGTATGTGGCTTGTGACGGCGCTTGATTCTGAGGCACAGTGTGCCCAGAATCAATTTCTGAAGTTTATCTCAGGTACGTTTAGTAAATGAACGAGTTGGTTTTTCTATCTTTTGAACCGGTGCTCAGAATTAAAATCTGATGGCACTGATGGACTCACAATGCCAGTAATTGCTTAACGTGATCCTTACCGTAGTTGCATTCACAATAGATGAGAAGTTAATTATTAGGGGTTTATTTAAGAAGTAAAAAAATATTTTCGGAAAATTATTTATTTTATAAAGAGGTTATTCCCTCCTATGAGTAGTTATAGGTGGGTCCCACATCCACCTAACTACCCAAGTGTGGATGTTAGAGAGGTGGGGCCCACACGAGACCCATCTATTTTATTTCCTCTAAAATTATTGAAATCCCCTCATTGAATGGGAAAACCTCCCATTAAATGCCAATCTCTCCACCCCACTCCATTAATTCATGTCAACCCACAATTTAATGAGGATCTTTCCTCTTTTCCTACTTTTTTTAATTGTAATCACGTTTAACAAATGTGAATCTTCCCTCTCCCTTCCTTAATTGATTATCAACATGTTTATCAAATGTGGTGATTTGAATTTTGGAAGTTACATTGCATGTGAAATAAATAATAGGAGTAGCCTATTATTTTAATTTGGGGTGATCATACGTTGTGCAGAGGGAGATTGAGAGAGATCATGAGGTTTTGGAAGAACATCGGCCTCTGAAGAAGTATGATGAAGAATTCCGGTTCCTCGAAGGATGACGACGTGCCACCAATTCTCTTCTCCATGACAAGAGAGGAGACTTTGCTTCCTCCTCAGCGCACTCTGACATCACCTACCATCCCTTTCCACGCGCTGCCGTCTACCGCGACGCCAACATTCGACATCAATTTTTGAGGTAGGGGAATTTGTATATTTCATTATGTGATTTATACCGTTGGAATGGAATGTAATTGTTCGGTGATGAATTGAACCACTAACGTGGTGGGTACAGACTAACGAACAAGTCTGAACCCACTGCTATTTTGTAATTGATGTGAGAGTTGATTGGTGGTGATCAAATAAGACCACAACAAAAAGGAGACTTTTCAATGGATGTTGGCTCCCGAGATGACTGTAGGCGCAGACAGGAGAAAAATCCGACCACCAGAATGACTTGGTGGCCCACGGAAGCCCCCAGCAGCCTGAGACCGCGGCCGACACCTGCCGGGCACCGGGAGGCGGCGGTGCCCCAGCTCGCCGCCGGTAGCAGCCCGCCCCTGTATCAGTCGCGGCGGCAGAAGTAGGATCCCACGGCCATGTGAGATCCAGGGGAGACCGTGGCCCCATCCTGGCGCCGTGTCCGCGGGGCAGTGGGGCCACCCCCCCCCCCCCCCCCGTTCGGCGAGGTGGCAGAGCCCCCCCCCCCCACACCCGGATGGGACTGGACAGGTCACGCGGAACAGGAAACGTTGGTCGGGCCACGCCGCGCCCTCCCAGGCCGGACCCGGACCTGGGTCTGGTCGACCCGGTTCGGGGCGACCTAGTGGGGCTGGGCAGGGTCCGGTCAGGCCCTGACCCCCCACTTCAGACCGTTTTCGGTCATTCGCCCATAACATGAGCTACGGACCTCTGATTGATGTAGATTCAATTGCATAGGAATACTTGGATTGAGGCTGTCGTTTTGGTATATTACACTCAAGGTTTTGGTTATTTTTGTGTATGGTTACGTTGGTTCGAACTCAAATCCAACCGGGCCCTTGGAGAGGAAACACTTGTAACTTAAGGACCAGATGTCCAATTAACGTGCCATAAACTACGTTGGAATACTATTGATGTGAAGGTTTTTATAAGATACTCCAATTGAGTTTTGGATGCATTAGGAGTACGGTTGGGTTGGTTTAGTATAAAAATATTCCGGGCCCCTAGAACGGAAAAGACAATAACTCTCAGACCGGGCATCTGATTGACGCACCGTCTGTCATTTTGGGTTTCTTTTGACGAGACAGAACTTTGAGATACATCATATCTGGACTTCATGATAGTTGATGTATCGACCCCCTAGGCTCAAGGAGCGGACGAACCCGGAATCGAGTGTGCTGTGTGCAGGAACACAAGAGTTGGCTGCGACTGCGACGCAGATGACTGTACTTGGATCCTCCGTGGGTTCATCAGTGAGGAAAACTATACATGGATACTCCATGGGGTTGGTAGCGAGGACGACTATACTTGGATCCTCTGTGGGTTGGGCAGCAAGGACAACTGTACTAGGATCCTCTGTGGGTTTGGAAGCGAGGACGACTGTACTTGGATCCTCCGTGGGTTCAGCAGCGAGGAGGACTATACTTGGATCCTCCGTGGGTGCGGTAGCGATGACGACTGTACTAGGATCCTCTATGGGTCCGACAGTGAGGAATACTATTATTTTATCCTACGTGGGTCCGACAGTATGATCTTCGTATTTGAATCCTGAGTGGTTCTGGTAGAGTAGTTGGTCTTTTATCCTATGTGGTTCTGATAGCTTCGCTGGTCTTGTATCATATGTGGTTCTGACAACATAGATGTATCAGTGGCTACATCTGATCATCTCTATCAATTTATGATGTGTATACCTATGTTAGATGAGTCTTGACTTCAATCTTATCATCGAGGTGGTAGAATTGTTTTCTAGTGTGGATTGGGTTGTGTTTTTTCTTGTGTGGACTGAGCTGTGCTTGGGCTCGAGAGTTGGAGAAGAATTGAAATAAATGACTTAGGTATATGTACGGTCATATACCAAAGTAGGGTCGGTTGATAATTTGTGATTAAATCTTTCCTTTGTGGTTTATCCTTCGTGGATTCTGAGAGACCTTCGGGGGTCTCAGGGTCCCTACTGAGTATCGTACACTCACCCCTGCAAGGGATATACCTGCACTACGTTGTGTTGGATGCAGACGACAGACAACACTGATCGAGGTGGGGGCTTGTGGAGCTGGACGGTACCCAGAGGTGGACCACTTGGCAGGACATGCACGGAGTGGAGAACCAGACCAAAGGAGCTGAGGAGACTATCGGTACCCACCCTTCAGGTGGGACTTCTGGAGGAAGACTCGGTGTTGCAGTTTCACTTTACTGCTGTTGTACTTTCTTTTCAGTTTTATTGTACTGTCATTTAGGTTTGTATACTCGCCCATTTACTTATTAGCCCCTACATTTGTACGTAGTTTTACTTAGTGCTTACTTCACTTGCGTACTCTGTTGTGTATCTTTACATTTATAAAGGCAATGTCTTCCCATTTTCTTGGATTAATGCCTTTGGTTCTAGTTGTCAGCCCCAGGCCTATGAAAGGCGGGCTTGGGAAGGTCATGACATGGGCCCTAAGGACGGGTTGTTAAAAATTGAAATCAGAGGAGTCGGTTCTACAGCAGAACTCAAGACTCTGATCTTTCCTTTCTGTGAAGCAAAATTGTTAAGAGTATTGAGTGTGGTTTTCAGTCCAGGGATTCCAGTGTTGGTGCGGCAGACAACGTATCCATACACCATAACCCTGACATCTGATTTTCGACTTAGTGCACGAAAGCACTGATTGTGTGTGTGTTTCCTTTCAAACATTTCCTTTTTTATTACTTTGTGTAAGCTCACCAGGTATACTATTTGACCCTGACACACCTGTTTCTTTGCAGGATGGCCCCACGAAGGCAGCCAGCCAGGGTTCCTAGTTATGCGCGGGATGGTAGCCCATCGAGCAACAAGGCCTTGGTGCAGGGCCCCATTACAGTAGAGGCACCAGCGGTACCACTACCCGATGTGACACCGATACTACCAGACCCAGCAGCGGGGAGTGTACGCCGCCTGAGTGTGTTGTACGAGTTTCAGCGGCAGAGGCCGCCCAGGTTCCACGGAGAGACGGATCCTCAGGCAACCGAGGATTGGCTGGAGGCTATTGTCAGAGTCTTCAGATTGGTAGGGACACCAACAGACCTTACAGTGATCCTTTCCGTGAGTCTCTTACACGTAGCACCAGGTAGATGGTGGAGCCTGATTCTCTAGGTGCACGATGAGGAATCTCTTGTTTGGATGGACTTCAAGAGCATCTTCCACTCGGAGACTGTTCCAGCCAACCTCCGTGCGGTTCACTTCCAAGAGTTACTTCAGCTGCTGAATGGTAGAATGACAGTAGCCCAGTACTTGGCAACGTTTACCGACCTCTCGCGGTACTCCAATGAAATGGTACGAGACCCATTAATCTGGGCCCACACTATTGAGCAGAGAATCATACATGTGATCTGGGCATTGATGATCTCCCTAATCATTTGGACGCAAACAGGGTTGCTGGAGAGAGCCCTTCTGGTAGGGATTTTTCTCACTGAGCAGTCACCAGCGGTGAGACCCTCCGCAGGACGACACGTAGTAGAGTCTTCTGCACCCGGTAGTAGACAACATACACAGGGGTCGAAGCGGACCAGTCCATCAGGTGGGCGACCTCAGCATACAGGTTAGGCCGTGCGAGGCACACGACATTGAGATAGCCATACAAGGAGAAGGAAGTGCTATGAATGCGGCGGGCATGGTCACATGGCTCGAGACTTCCTGACCCGCCCTGCAGATAAGCACCTGGTGGTAGAGGGACCTCCAAGGTAGAGGTTCGACCATGGTGGTCCTCCATTATTAAGCGGACACCACAGAGTGGTTGTCCAAGCACTAGGTGGTGGATTCCGTTTTGAGGCCCAACCACCACCACGACCAGGGGGACCACCTCAACTGCAGGAAATGCCTAGATAGGGGAGAGCTCAGCTTCAATCAGCATAGGCCTACGACCATAGACCTATGGGATCAGATGGGCAGGAGCGTGACTAGCTCCAAGCATGGAGACTTTTGTTCTTGTTTTTTCTAGCTTTGTTAATTTCTTTGTTTGTGGATACTTTGTGTCTTTGTAAATTGAGCTGCAGTAATAAAAGACACATGTTCTTGTGACACTTTCTTCCCTGTCCTTTTTATGTGGTTGATATTGAGAGGTTCCAGCTAAAACCATTGACATGACCCTCACTTTTGAGATTCATACTATAGGAGACCTAGTGACCACACACTGCTCCTGACAGTGTGACTCGGCCCTTAGAGGTGAGAGTAATGGTTGGATTTCTTGGTAGTAGCGTCGAGGCCTTACGACGTCGTCCATGGCATGAAATAGTATCGTTCATGTCAGGATTGACTGTATTAGGCAAATAATGTGTTTCATCTAGGAGATGGGATCAGATATCTCTTTTCGGAAAAGGAGAAACCATAGCAGCTCATGTAGGACATAAGCGAACACGGGTGTATTAGAGTTCTTTTCAATGGCTAGTCACACCCAAGGTTCGTTGAGTGAACGGTTTACGGTTTACTCTAATCTCAAAAGTCTCATATTTGTCTTCTCATAGAAGGACCATGACCTAAGATGGTGTCATTGACTAGAGTTCCATGAGGACTATGACTTTGAGATAGTCTACACTTCTGGGAAGGGGAATGCTATAGCAGATTTCATTTCACGATGCCCCATTTGTTAGCAAGTGAAGGTGGAGCACCAGGTACCAGCAGGAATGGTACAAAGAGGTCCCAGAATGGAAGTGGGATAGAATATCTATGGATTTTGTGACAGGGATTCCATGTACATCCATAATACACAACTCTATCTGGGTGATAGTAGACCAACTCACCAAGTCAGACCACTTCCTACCGATCAGAGAACATGGCATAATAGAGAGCATGGGACGCCTCAACGTTCCGGAGATCATACGGCGTCATGGTGTGCCATCGCCTATCATCTCCGATCGAGATGCTCGCTTTACTTACCTACTTTTTAAGGGATTACAGGTGGCATTTGGGGCACAACTACGTATGAGCACCATCTTTCATCCTCATACGGATGGTCAAATGGAGAGGACCATTCAGACAATCGAGGAAGTGCTTTGTGCATGTGTCCTTGACTTTGGTCGCATTTGGGAGGATCACCTACCCTTGGAGGAGATTGAGTATAACAACAGCTTCCCCTCCACCATTGGGATGGCACCATATGAGGAACTGTACGACCGACCTTGCAGATCACTTCTTTACTGGACTGACCCTGGGGAGTCAGCACTCATAGGACCAGATATGGTTCAGTCTATGATGGAGAATGTGCAGATCATCCAAGAGAGGATGAGGACTGTACAGAGCATATATAAGTCCTATACTGATAGGAGGCGGAGACCACTGGAGTTAGAGGATGGAGACCACGTTTTCTTACAGGTCTCACCTCGACGTGGATTATGGAGATTTGGCTGGGCCAATAAGTTATCTCTACGCATCATCAGACCATTCCAGGTCCTCAGCAGGGTAGGCAAGGTGGCTTACCGCTGGGCCCTTCTACATTAGTTTCACCGAGTGCACGACACCTTCCACGTATCTCATCTGAGGAGATACGTGCATGACCCGACGCATATCATCAACCATGGGGAGCAGGAAATCAATGAAGGGGAGACATTTTTAGAGGTCTCGATGGAGATCGAGGATCAATAGGAGTGGGTCCTATGTGGATGATTGATTCCTCTGGTGCACATTCGTTGGAAGCACGGGATCCTCCAGGAGATCACATGGGAGTGGGAGTCTTAGATGCGTGCTCAGTACCCTAATTTGATTCCATAGTTTATGATGTATATTTACGGGGAAGTAAAGCCCTTGAGGTGGGAGTAATGTAAAGACCTGGAAATTTCAAAGATTTTTTTTAATGCTTTGGAATTTTACGAGTCTGTGTCTTCTGACGGCGCTTGATTCTGAGGCCAGGTGTGCACGAAATCAATTTCGGAAGATTAGTACGGGTACGCTCACTAAAACAATGAGCGGGTTTTTCTATCTTTTTAACTGGTTCTTGGAATTAAAATCTGAGGGCACCGATGAACTCGCAACACTAGTAATTGCTTAATGTGATCCTTACCATAGTTTTGTTTTCAATGGAGGAGAAGTTAATTATTGGGGGTTTATTTATGAAGTAAATAAAAATTTTCATAATGATTTTTATTTTATAAGGAGGTTATTACCTCCCATGTGTAGTTAGAGATGGGGCTCATAGACACCTAACTACCCAAGTGTGGATGTTAGAGAGGTGGATCCCACATGAGCCACAACCATTTAATTTCCTCTAAACTCATTGAAAACCCCTCATTAAATTGGAAAAACCCCTATTAAATTCCAATCTCTCCACCGCACTCCTTTAATTCATGTCAAACCACAATTTAATGAGGATCTTTCCTCTTTTACCCCTTTTCATTTAATTGACAACGCTTTTAATAAATGGGGATCTTCCCTCTCCCTTATTTAATTGATTGTCAACATGCTTTATAAATGTGGTGATTTGAATTTTGGAAGTTACTCTGTGTGTGAAATAAAATAATAGTAGAAGCCTATTATTTTAATTTGGGGAGAGCTTCCGCTATGCGGAGGGATATCGAGAGAAATATTGTGGTTTTGGAAGAACCCCAGCCTCCGATGAAGAACTCTGGTTCCTCGAAGAACGAAGACGCAACACCAATTCTCTTCTCCGTGACAAGATAGGAGACACCACTTCCCCCTCGGTGCACTCCTACGTCGCCTACGATCCCTTTCCCCACGACACCGTCTACCGTGACGCTGATGTTCGACATAAATTGTTGAGTTAGGGGAATTTTTATATTTCATTATGTGATTTATACCCTCGGCATGGCGTGTAATTGTTGAGTGATGAATTGAACCACTAACGCGGTGGGTACGGTCTAACGAACAAGTACGAACCCACTGAATTTTTTTTCGGGATGCGTGGGGTGATTGGCGGCGACGAAACATTACCAAAATGGCAAATAAGAGCCTTTGAAGTGTAGCTCGGGTCCTAAGAAGACCACAAGAGAAGATGGGAGAAAAATCAGACCACCGGAATGACTCCGATGGCCCGTAGAAGCCCCTAGTGGCAGGGGTCGCTGGCTCAGCGGAGCCGGCGGCCGGAGATGGCAGGCGCCACCGTCCGGCCCCTGGAGGTGGCGGCGCCCTGGCGCGATGCCGACAACAGCTCTCCGCAGCATCAGCAGTGGTGGCGGAAGAAGGATCCCGTGGCCGCATGGGATCAAGGGGAGACTGCAGGGCTGACCTGGTGCCGCGTTCACGGGGGAGGGGTGCCGCGCCCCCCCACTCAGCCAGCTAGCAAAGCTAGCACCCCCCCCCCCCCGGGCCAGGGTGGGTCACGCGGACCGGGTCGGGCTACGCCAGGACTCGGATCGGGTCGTCCCGGTTCGTGCCGATCCATGGGGGTTGGCCCGGATCGGGCCTGGCCCAGACCCCCCACTTCGCACCATCTTCGGTGATTCTCTAGTAACCTATGATACTAACCTCAGATTGATTCACCGTTAGTTGTGTAGATATCCTCAGATCGAGGCGGTTGTTTTGGTATATTACACTCAAGGTTTTAGTGAAGTTTGGGTACAACCGACTTGGTTCGAACTCGAAGCCAACCGAGCCCTTGGAGCGGAAACACATATAACATAAGGACCTGACGTCCAATTGACATGTCGTAAACTAATTTGGAATCCTATTGATGTGAAAGTCCATTTGGAATACTACACATGAGGTTTGGATGTAGTTGGAGTAATTTTGGGTTGGTTTATCTTAAAACCCAATCGGGCCCCTGGAAACGGAAAAGCCAATAACTCTCAGACCGGGTGTCCGATTGACGCAAAGTCTATCATGTTGTGTTTATTTTGACGAGACGAGACTCTTGAATACATAAACTCTGTACTTCGTGACAGTTGATGTATCGACCCCCTTGGCTAGAGGAGTAGACCCTCTCATAATCGAGCGTGTTGTGTTCGGGAACCCTAAATCTGGCTGCGACTGTGATGAGGAAGACAGTACATCGATCCTCTGTGGGTTCAACAGCGAGGATGACTATACATAGATTCTCCATTGGTTTGGCAGTGAGAACGACTCTACTTGGATCCTCCATGGCCTCAGAAGTGAGGAAGACTATACTTGGATCCTCCATGGGTTCGGCAGTGAGGACGACTGTACTTGGATCCTCCGTCGGTTCGACAGTGAGGACGATTGTACTTGGATCCTCTGTGGGTTTGGAAGTGACAAAGACTATACTGGGATCCATTGTGGGTCTGAAAACGATGACTAATATTCTTGTATCCTATGTGGGTCCGACAATATGACCTCTGTACTTGAATCCGGAGTGGGTCTGGCAGAGTATCTGGTCTTGTATCCTATGTGGGTCCAACAGCTTCGATGGTCTTGTATCCTATGTGGGTCCGACAGCTTAGATGAATCAGTGGCTACATCTTATCATCTCTATAACTTTACGAAGTGTATACCTGTTTGAGCTGAGTCTTGACTTCAATCATATCATTGAGGTGGTTGACTTGTTTTCCTGTGTGGACTGGGTTGTGTTTTTTCTATTTTGACTTAGCAGTGCTTGGGCTCGAGAGTTGGAGATGAATTGAAATAAATGACTTAGGCATATGTATTGGCATATAACTAAGTAGAGTCGGTTGATACTTCGTGATTGTATCTTTCCATTGTGGTTTATCATTCGTGGATTCTAAGAGTCCTTCGGGGGTCATGATGTCTCTACTGAGGATCGTATACTCACCCCTGCACGGGCTATGCCTGCACTACGTTGTATTGGATGCAGACGATGGACAACACTGATCGAGGTGGGGGCTTGTGGAGCAGGTTGGTACCAGGAGGTGGACCACTTGGTAGGACGTGCACAAAGTGGACGGCTTGACCCGTGGAGCTAAAGAGACTATATGTACCCACCCTTCAGGTGGGACTTCCGGAGGACGACTCGGTGTTACTGTTTCAATTTACTGATGATGTACTATCATTTCAGTTTTACTGTACATTCAGTTCGGTTTGTATACTGGCCCATTATCTTATCAACACCTACTTTTGTACTCAGTTTTACTTAGTGCTTACTTCACTTACGTACTCTGTTGTGTATCTTTACATTTACAAAGTCAATGCCTTCCCTTTTCTAGGATTTACACCTTTCGTGCTAGTCGCCATCCCATGGCATATGGAAGGCGAGCTTGTGGTAGTCGCGGCACGGCCCCCAAGGATGGGTCGTGACAAGTGTGAGATATATTAAGATCACAAGAGGCAAAAATATATACTCAAGAAAAATAGCATAATATAAACCAGTGAAGATGAATAGATCTCATCAATGATTATGACTACTCAATGAACTACCATCATGGTAAGGTAAACAATGTTGAAGATGCTCTATGTAGAAATAATTATACAACATTATCAATTATGAGAATGAAAAAGGATATGATCTTCTTTGATTTACAAGGAGGACATGGGGATCACTAGGGGAGGAACATCATCAATCCATTATCAATTGATCACTCAACCACCCCTATGGAGAAACTGAAGGATTCTCATAGAAAATATGTGTAAATTCAGGGAAGTGTGGAGGCCATTAAAAAAGAAAATCCTCTGAGTTCATGATTTATGGAAAAGGAGATGAAATATTTGGTTCATGATTATGTGTACCATCTGATCCATAGATAAAGAAGGATATTCTAAATGTCACACATAACTCGACCTTCTCTATCCAGCTAGTGATCACAATGTCATATTGAGATCTCTTGGAGAACATTTGGTGGGACAATATGAACAGGTAGAATGTTGAGTATACATCAAAGTTCCTGGTATATAAACATGTGAAGACTGAAATACGTAAGTCTAAGAGGATGTTGAAACCACTAAACAAACCATCATTGAAGTGGGATAACATCACCATGGACTTTGTCACCAGAATTCCAAGGACATAAAGAGGAAACAATGTTATATGGGTAATTGTGGATCAACTTAAAAACAAATATAACTTAATCACAATTCAAGAGAACTTCATATAAGATCAACTTGAATAGATATATATCAATGAATATTTAAGGATACATGGAGTACCACTATGTATAGTATTTTATGGACATCCAAGATTCACCATGATGTTCTATACATTTCTCGAACATCCTATTGGTATTGAACTAAACATTAGTACGACCAACAAACCTCAAACTAATGGGTAATCTGAGTGAACTATTTAGACATTATATGATATGTTGCGAACATGTTATATGGAATTAAAAAAAGTATGAGACCTACTTTTTTGACTAGTGTAATTCTACTACAAATATTGTTTCCACATACACATCAGAATGGAACCATACAAATCCCATTATGTGAAAAGATAAGGAACACAAGTAAGTTTGGATGATGTCAGCGATCGTAAGCTGCTAGGACATGAAATGGTCAAAGAAATGGTGTACATCGTGAAAACCATTAATCAGCACATCAATGGTTCCAAATGTTGACAAAAGGGTTATGTAGAGATTCATCGACAAGACCTTAAGTTCCAAGATGGGGACATGATATTTCATTGCATATCTCCATCAAATAATATCATGTTCTTTGGAATGAATGGAAATATTAGTCCTAGGTACATCAGCCCTGGGGAAATTATTGATCATTTTGGAGTTTTAGCCTATCGACTAGAACATCAACCGACCATGCACAATATACACAAAGTCTTCCATGTATCACTCTTAAGTAATTACATGCCAAACACTTCACATATACTCTCTTCATTAGTGGTATAGTTGGGGAATCATATTTCTTACGTGGAGTAGCTAGTGAAGATATTATATTGTAGAGATAAAGTTCTATGTAACAAGACTAATCACGTAGTCTTTGTAATGTGGTGGAACTATATGTAAGAAGAAGAACCATGGGAACTGGAAGAGGAAAATAAGGAAAAGTACATACACTTTTTTATGGATTAAAATGTAAAATGAAATTTCAAGGGACACATTTCATAAGGAGGGAATAATATAACGACCCAAAATTTTACCAATGGAATTCTTTTATTATATATATGTCATATAATTCCATGAAATCACCACAAAATGAAATACTAAGTATTATGTGACCTTTTAATATAATTATGACACCTCTGTGTTTTGAATTTTTAAAATATGACATACACTTTTGCGATCAGTAAAATGTTTGTTGTCTGATAACATAATATTTTTTATGGTTAATAGTAACCTACCCTTATTAATAGTAACCTCAACTTATGAATAGTAATAATACCATAATAAATATTACATCATAAAAAATAATAGCAAACTCACCCCCAATTGTATAAATAAAATTTAGGCATCTTATAAGTGATTATATGACTATAGTAAAAGTATTGATAAATTTGTAAGTCATAAATAAATAATGGAAACTAAATATTTAATTCAAAAGAAAATACAATTTCCTAAATGGTTTTCATATATTATAAATTTTATGTCTTCTTTTTTGAACATATTTTTATGAGAACTTTTTTAATTTTTGAATGCATTATAATATTAGTTATAGTATTAAAATCATTATTTTTCTAGTAAATTATGATTTTAATTAAAAATTAAATTAATCATTTTTAGAAAAATATTTCTTATAAATTAATTTCATTTTGGGATTCTACATTTCAAAAAATTATTAGGGTGAATTTTTTGGATTTTTCAAAAATACATGAATTTTTATGAATAGTAAAATATGATAATTCACAATAAATGCTAAAACCTGAATTGTTTTATCATTTTTGGGTCATGAATGATGTAAATATAATTTGGATCGATCTAACATTTATATATCACTATTTATTTTCTCAAGAATCATTATTATTTCTTTTCTTATGAAAAAAAATAAACTAATGATTAAAATATAAAGAAAACCCTCCTCCCCTCTACAATAAAAACCACCCACACTTCCATCTGCACTTCCCTCCTATCAAGCCTTGTGAATTCCATAAATTCTAACCAAATATCTCCCCAATCTCCTCCCCCACGTCCAAATCCTTTTTTATCCTCAAAATACGAAATCCTCTCTCCTTAAGAGGTTCTCAATGGAGAAAAAGTCTCGAGGTAAATTCCTCTTTCTAATTCTTTTATTTTCAGTCAGGATCTTTTCTTTTCATTTTTACTTCCTCACCTCCCTTCACAAAAATGCTATGACAACTCCTGTAAAATAAATTTTTTCTTATATTTTATTTTAATTGGACAATTAATTATCTTATATCCATTCCCCTTATTTTAAATGAATGAAATTAAAACAGCGTCCGAGATGTGTTAATTATTCACATTCAAGGACGACAATTTATCAATTTTTATACCATTTTCTATTCGGGTCATGAAACCATTTTTATGGTTGAAGTAGACAATATAATAATTATTTTATATTATGATATGTTATGGAATCCTTTTTGACACTTTATTTAAAATAATTATGAAAACAGTTTAATTTTGAAAAAAATCACTAAGTTATTCCAAGCGTTTACATTAATGTTTTATATAATGATTCATATGCACTAAAAATAACAAAATTAATTTTATAAACATGTAATGCTCTGTATGATCACTAATTTAATATAATTTCAATTCTGGAAAACCACATTTATTATACATGTGTGTCTGTACATGAATATAATTGAGCCGATCATTAAAACTGTGGAAACAAACATACGCGAACAATGAAAATGAACATCATAACAAATAAAAAAAATTATTAATGAACAAAAAAAGGTTATAATAATTCATTTACATGTAAAACAAGTTCTATAATATTTAATTAATTATCCTAATTTTATTATTCAGGTCATTAATATCAAGTGGAGAACACCATCGTACTTAAGGTAAGTGATCTTATATATTTCACTTCTATTATAGAATCACTTATAAGTTATTCCACTTTATGTGTAATTCATAATGATGGGGTATGATTTATATCCTCCACAATTATTCCCTTATTATGTATAAAATATTATCAAACCCTTTCTCTCACATTAATCCATTTTATGTACACCTGATACCATGCCGATATTCTATAAAGGATTCTACCCAAAACTCCTTTAGTCCTTCGGGGTTCACTATCCTTATTTTTATTCAAATGATGTTGTTTTTTTATTTGATTTACAAAGTAAACATACATATTATATTTTCTATACTTATGTTTCATGACCCGTCCCTCATTCTTTTTTGGGGATAAACATGTTTTTAAATCATTCCCTCCACAATACTTCCCGATAAGAAAACCCGTTTTGAGGGAACATCCCCAAATATTGCCTGATTTCATGTGAATACTTTCATCTATTTTAAGAAACAATTTTATTTATAAAATCATAATTTTTATTGTGAAAAAAATAAAATTTTTTCTTATTTTTTTATATAAATTATTTTTCCTTTTCTTATTTTAAAGGCTCTATAGTATTTTACATAAAATTTAACAAAAATGTTTTAATAATAAAATTTCATAAATAATTTTTCTACATTTATTCACTTCTATATGCAATCACATCTAAATTTAATCACTTAACTTGATATATGCTTATTTTCCATTATGAGTGTGTATTTATATTTTAGTTCCTTTCATTCATGGAAACTTTTACAATTCAACCATTTCATATGCTTTATGACATGATTGTGGTACCCAATTATTCTCATGGGTAACCTATATGTTTATATAAGATTGATTATGTAAGATTAATTATGTAGAAAATATATTCACATAATGTTAAGATGGGTGCACCCTAAATGTTCCCCAATGCATTCTGTGATGTTGAGTCTCATGATACATTTTTGTATAGTAATTGTAGTTAGTCTTGGATTGTGATACCATGTGTGATTGTCTTGGAAGTTAGCATCGACTTATTCTACCATGTGCAACAACCATTACGATTTCTTTGAATTGTCGTAAATTCATGTTTTATGTTTCTTCCACATTTTTATGACTCCATTTTTATATGTTTTGAATCCATATATACATTCCTTTTTATATCATCATTTCCATACTTATATCCCATGTTCTAATTATTTTTTATTATGGGTATTCCATTACTGAGAAATTTAGCAAATTATTTTGTTAATGTCGTCCCAAGGATTACTTATGCATATGTTTGATAACAATGGATGTTAGAATCCCAATTTGGATATTCAATAATGAAATGTTTTATTTAGTTCTAGGTTTTCAGTCTTATGTACCTAGTCCCCCCAAGACACTAGGAAATAATATCCTCAGCTCGTACTATGGTTTATTGTTATACTTAATATCATGTAATGTTATATGTAAAAGTCTAGTATAAACATATTAGGGGAATCATAGTTTTGGTCATGAGGCTTATATTTTTAGATTAATTAAATATCATCTGATCATTTTCATGAGGGCACACAAAATACTTTTTAGAGATATGTCACTATAAATAATGAATTAATATCCAATATAGGGTAGGGTTAAAATCATTTCCTTATCCTATACAATCTTTAATTCTTGGAAAAAAAATTTGCACTAATTTTTCCAAATGAACTTATATAAATTTCAATTTTACTTGGTTAGTAGGTTAGAATGTTGTCTATATTTTTTCACAAACCTCCTATGATATCCTACTAAACCAAGGAAACTAATAATATCAGTTACTATTGCGGGATGAGGTTATTCCTCTAAAACCTTTTCCTACGTAGGGTCAACATAGATTCCATAATTAGTTACAACATTCCCTTATAATGCAACATGATGTAACACAAATTATTATTTTAGGAATCTTCCAAAAATCATCTCCCTCCTAAATATTTTCAAAATAACACTATGATTATATTCATGATCCTTGAATCCTTTCGAATATATAATAATATACTCAATAAAAACCTCCACTAATTTAACAAGGTAGTACTTAATGTATCAATTTATCAATTCCAAAAATAAAGTAGGAAGATTGTTCAAGATGAATGGAATAATAATAAACTAAAAATTACCATATCATCAATGGTAGTAATTCATTTAAATACCATATTTATTCAACCTCAATTAAATATTACTAGATGATAGGTCACTCTTGGTAAAGTATTGTGATCTATGAAGCCGGTAAAATAAATCATCAATCTATTGGATGGAATACTTTTTTATCATTGTGATCCTATTATGTTCTATATTATCAATGCAAACTGTATTGATCCATCTTAATTTTTCACTTAGAGAATAAATGCTCCCAATAGAAACACACCTGGTCAGATAAAACCCATCTCCAAAATATATTTAGGTTTTCTATTTAATTTCATTAAATCTATATATTCTGTTCTATATGTTTTATTTGACATCATCTTGGATCTTAGTATGAGCTCAATAGAGAACTCTACCTCTCTTTATAGGGGAGTCCATAAATGTATTCAGGAAGTAAGTAGATGTATACCTAATGGAATGGAATATCTTATATCAATATTAATTCATTTAATTTTCCTTCAGCACTAATAATATCCATTAAGAAGGATACATTCGGTTCTTATAATCAATGCTCATGTGGGGATATCTCTTCTTTGAAAATGACTGTTGGTTGTCAATTCAATACATAAAAAATTACCTTGGTTATATAATTGATCGTAGTAATATGCATTAGGATCTATTCCATACCTATTATAGTGTTGAATTCCACCTTGAGAATGAATACTATATTTACAATTATTTCTAACTCTCCAAAGAGAATAATAGAGTTTTTATACACTGTTAATGCTATAAGAATACCTCAAGTGGTATTGACAGATAACCATACTTCGAGAAGTTTTGAGATATGTTCTTTATTTTATAAAAATGTGGATTAAATAAAAGAATCCATATAACTATAATCAATAAACATAATTTATGTCCTTGAGATCTAGATGAATTTACCTTCACCACATCATTTAGAACCTGCACTTCAGCTGTCATGTTAGAAAAAACTGGTAATTTATCCATGGTTTTTTGATTAATTAGATGGTTTTTCCACACTATTATCTTTAGATTTAGACATTGAATTGATATTCTCCCGTGATTTCCACACCTAAATCATTGAACATCTTTCTAGGAATGCACCATCGTCACAATTATTATCAGTGTTGAGAAGTTGAGGCATTACCTCACAATGGGTGATTGAATCAATATTAACATCCCTTCCACATTTGAATCACTCTCCACTATAAAGAAACAAGTTCCCTGAATGGATATTCCCACATTTGTTACATGTGGGTAGTCACAATTTATTTCATCCACATTCGTAATCAATGGTCCACCATGTGATTGGATCCATTGATCTCTTAATTTCATTCTATCAATGAGATACCTTTGTCTCCTTGAACCTGAGTTCAAACTTCATATCACTCTTCTCTACCTCTTCATGGATTCCATAATCAAAATTTTCTAGATTCCTCTATAGGTGAGTTCATAGTGACCATAATATTATATCAACTATTCCAATAGTATCATTAAAAAAGAATGTGGTGTATCAATAATTTCATGTATACTTATTATCATATATTCCCAACAATTTATATTCCATCTTCTGTTTATATAGTCATTCCATCCCTATTTTTGTTCCAACCAAATGGGGGGATTATTTATTGAAAAATATTCCCAAAAAAACTTCCCACTATATAGAATCTATCCCCTTTATTTTATTCATGCCTTTTATTATTTTGAACCACTGCTAAGAATATCATTATAAGAGGTATACTTCATGGGTAAATTTCACTTTCTTTAAAAAATTGAGTACCAAAAATATATTTTCTAATGTCCTTATCCATTTTTTTGTAATCAATTGGTTATCATATACAGTAAATGAATGGGGTTGATGAATTATTATATACTCAATGGAATGTTTTCCCCATCACAGTGAATCATCTCTCTTGATTTTATTCATGTCATTAATCATAACTCGAATTAGATGATTCATCATCCTTAAGATGTTTTCCATTCCATCATCGAATGAAATTTCTTCAATGCATCATCCATTTCACACTTCATTTATGTGGTTCCGCCTATTTCCCATAATATTTCTAAAAGAAGAAACAATATTGAGAAACATGTAATTTTTATGAGTCTTATATTTAAAAATGGATTTTATGTCTTATGAAATATTTCATTAATCTATTCTAATTAAAATTACATTTTTCATATATCCATTATAATGGTTCATAAAAATATTTTGATTAAATAAACATATCCCTTTAAGAGTGTCAATCTAAGAGTATATTAATGACCGTTTTGATACCCTAGTTCCTATTATTATCTGCCTAAGAGTAGTGTTTTTAGTTGTTACCAAATGATAAATTTGTGTCAGTGCCATATACTCTAGTTTGTATATAGTCAGTGATTTATTTTATTATAAATCACTCACTTAACACATAACCAAAATAACATGAAATTTTCCTATGTTTAGAATTTTTCATATGATTATTTATTGAGTTATGAAATCATAATTTACACAATTAACAAATCCATCCTCTGATACAAACTAATGAATCCTATATTTTTATTATATAACTTTTCATTAAATTTCACAAAACAAAGGTTCTTTAGATATTTTGTATCATGGATATAATGTACATAAATTCTGAAATCAGAAAACAATATTCTAAAAAAACATGAAATAAATCATCATGGGTTAACTCTAGGTTACTTTTTCTACATATCAGATCTTGGGTACGTACATTAAATGAAAGTGGTGAGAATGAAGACTAATTAGAGAATTTTCAAGAGAGACATATATCATGTGACATTGGGACATATCAATAAGATAAAGAGGAATGATTATAAGGAATTACCAAGATGTATATCATGATTATAATAAGATCATAAATCATAACATGGAAATGTGGATACAAAATTTAAATGAGAAACTTATTAGAATATAACTAAGGCTAATTACAATGGTTTTGTAAATGAAAAATTATGAAGGTTATTCACGAAGGTATCGTAAAACATGGCATCTCAAGATATTAAATTCTATATCAAATTAATTGGTGAACTATTTTTGGAATGTGATTTATGTGTATTAATTTTATGTGAGTTACATTGACCATAAAAAATAATTTCATTAATAATCCATATAGAATAGAAAATGCATTTCTTCTAAAAATTATCTAGTATAAAATAAAGTGGGGACATTATCATTACTCATTTTTACCCATGAATGGAAATATGTGTTTTATATATGTAATTAAATTGATAATAATATAATTTAAAATTTTTTGTAAATACCCACTGGAAAATAATGTTATTTTGGTATTCAAATAAAAAGTAAAATAGAATTTCCCATATAAAATAGAGAAATTTGAGAAGTAAATTTTTTCGAATGGCGGTTATAAAACCTGGTTTCAGATATGGGTAAAATTAGAGAAGACAAGGGTATTCCATTCATAAAACTATATTATTAAAATAATTATTATTATAATGTGGAGAAAATAACATAGTTTGGAATGTTTTAGAAATACCACAAGGAAATGGAACTTTAGTTGAAAACGTAAGTGAATATTTTCCCGTACATAGTAGAGCTGTTCCTAAAACTTAAAGATGGATCATTTGGGGATTGAGGATACATTGGGGGTACTGAAAGGGATGAAAAATAACTAGAACATCATAGAGTCAGGATTGGTAGTTATTGAGATATGTGAAATAGATGGGTATTTATAGAAAAATTGATGAATTTTTAATAATTTCCATGTATAGCTCATGGAAATATAGGTCATGGAAATTGAAAAAAATAGCCTAAACATGGTTATTGATCATGTTATTGGAAAATTGGGTATAGTTTTATGTTATTTTAATTCACAGAAATTGAAAACTATTTTTAATACTTCTTCTCACATTAAAAAATATTGATTCCACAGAGTAAAGTATTTTAAAATCAAATTTACATTTGTAGACATTAGAATGTAACTTATTTATTTAAAAATTGATTTATATCCACTAAAATCACTAATATAAAAAAATGAAATATTTTAGGTCATGGATTATATTCAATTATTTATTATATCATTATGAAAGACATATGGATCCATAAAATATACCCTTCAACCAAACTGTATTTTTTGACTATTAAAAAAATATATTTTTAAAAATTATAATAAAATAACCATATCCCCATTTTGATGAAATTATTTAAATTAATATATTTATGCTTTCATAATATTTATCTAGATAATAAAATATACTATTTTAAATATAAACCCCATTATTTGTTAAAAAATAGCAGTTTTTGGTCAAAGTCAATAGAATGAAAACTTATAAAAAATTCCCTAGGACATTATAATATTTTTAGACATTTATATTTTTGTGAGAGTATTTTATAATAAAATTTTATAAAAAATTATTATTCAGAATAATTTACTTTAGTATAATATTTTATATATTTTCTAGAAAAATACATTCATGTTTTTAGCATTTGAAAATCAATTTATCATATTTATATCAATTTAATATGTATTTTATTAAAAATATTCTTAAAAGAAATCGATGGAATGCAAATTTTATTTATAAAAATTTAATTACACATTATTTATCTAATAACAATACATGAAACCAGTTATTTAAATTGAATACACTACACGAGTGAGGTGTGCGAGAGTCATAGTTTTATGGGGTGGCTCGGATAACATCGAATCAGTGGTAATCTCCACTAACATGAATATTCATGTAGGATATTTAATTCAAGATTAACATGATTATTCCCATCTTGGGCATGATAAAGGGAGAACCCTGGTTATGATACCTCACTCCCATGTTCAAATAAATGGGCTTTAAATGACATGACTATACTAGTTGAGGAAATCAAATCTTCTTTATGTATTATTTTTTTTATCATTGCAACATATAAAAACTAATTATAATGAAAAAATTATCAACCAATGGTATAGTTTTCAGTATAAATATAAACCAAAAATCATATTATAACATCTTTAATATTTGAACAATGGTCATATAATGGTGAAGTCCCAATAGTGGCATTTCCATTTATACCCAATAAAAATAACATTATTCATTCACATAAAATTCCTCCCTAAGGATGTATATTCTCATTTATTACGATTTTTATTGGTTAACTAAAATATTTTTTTCATTTCAATATTATTTGTAGTTGTGTAGATGTTTCTAGTAGATTGGAGCTATCCATATTTTCTAATTTTAGATTTTCTATTTTATATTCATATGAATTATTAATTGTTTCGTAGTTGGCTAATGTAATGATATTTATTAAATTTATTTGGTTTATCATAATATTGTACATTTATAATATTATATAATATAAATAACATTTATTTAATAAAAAATAGAACTTATAAACTCTAGTTTGTTATATATATAATTGTGGAGAGTAATGATAAACCACTTACCTCTCAACAGATGATAAAAAATAAGAACATCCCAGCAACCATTTAGAACCATTATTTGATATTATTCCAATAAATAGATCCTACCAAATACCATAAATTTATTCTATAAGGAATATTGATCAATCAATGGAGGAGTAGTTCTCATAATACGGGTGAGATAAAATCAGAGGATCTAAGGGGTTGGAGAGAGAGAGAGACAGAGAAACCCTGAGTTACTAGATAAAATAGATCTTCAATTCACATCAATTTGATAATATATCACTCAGGATATAATTAAATCACCAAATAAGAGTTATCAGGGAGGGGAATTTGAGACCCACGTAAAATAATAAATGGAAGGGGGTTTTGGGGCCTTCAACCAATAGAAAATTAATTTTATATGAATAACTAAATCCCATAACATATCTAGGATGTAGCTTTTGGAAAACTGCATTCCAATAGTGTGGTACTACTATCATAGGTCAATAAAACACATGGTAAGATTACATGATTATAAAAACTATATTCCATCAATAACCTTCCCTTTTTCAGCATTGAACAATATCTCCTTGGAACTCTCATGGTTTTTCAAAATGATGTTCCAACTATACACCTATCCAGTGAGTCCTAAAACATATTTCCTCATTTCCTATAGGAGGGGCCTAATTTTTACTACCAAGATAAAACTGTATGCCACTTGAAACACCTACAAAACATTAAAAAACCTTCCTAAACATATTAAACCATAAAACACACATTTTATATAATAAAAAAACTCAAGAAAATGTTCATGTACCATAACCCATGGGTACTACATCTTTATTATTAAAAGAAGAAGGAATTTAGAATAAATTTCATCTACAAGTGCTGATGGAATATTCCTAGTTCATTCATCAAATATAAAATTATACAAGTTATTTAATAACAGGAGAACATCTATGAATGAATCTATTCTTGTGAAATTTTAGGAAATAAATCCATATGATACTAAGACCCATTTGAAAACTATAAGGATACTATTTAAAATATAAATGGTTATTCCAAATTTATTTGTAATTATTTTAAACAATATAATGAAGAATCGAAATGTTATGATATACTATTTGAACATGAAGTTAGAGAATAAAATGAAGTCTCAAATTCTTCTATCCCTAGATCTGTTTGGACTCAAGAGATTATCCCTTATAATATCTGGTTAGATATATATATTGAGAAACATTGAATAGATATTGTCACCAAAATCATGTTAAATTTCTGTATTTTTTGTCAAATATTGTACATATAAACATAATATAGTCTATAAATAAAGTTTCATGGTCAATAGAAATGAAAGATGAATTGAATCAGTTTGATTGGAACATTGTTTGGGAACTATTTGAAAGACCCAAAGTGTTCCTGACCACTGTCGCTATGTGGGTGTCTGCAAAAATTATAGATGATTCATGAAAAATGATTAGATGTATGATTTCACAAGGATGTACTCATGAGGAAGGTATTAAATATGAAGAAATAATTGCACAAATTGTTAGAAATGATGCTATTAGATGCTATATGCATGCAAATACCCCTTGGAATTTAGATTATATAAAATTTATCTAGATATTTAATCAATAAAGTATTATACAATAATGGTTAATTTTTATAAAAACCCATGGATTTAAAAATCATCATTTTCTTAATCATGTATTTTAATTATAAAATTGTACATTAGTTTAAAATAAGCTCCAATATATTGGTATGATAGTCTCAATATATTTTTATTTTCCAATGATTTATCAAAAGGAAAATATAAAATATTATTTTTTATTTAAGTAAATTAAAAATATATTTTATTAGAGAAAATATGTGTTGGTTATATTTTTTTGATCATCTATAAATCTAATTATGTAGTAAATTTTAAAAAAATATACAAAATGACATGAATATGATATTGGTGAGTGAGATAAAATTATTTCACTTCATTCACAAATTTCGTAATAAGTAAGGAATCATTTTATACTAAATCAATTACATTATTGATTTTTTAATTGGTATGGATAGTACTAAAGGTAGTGATACTCCCATGAAAATAAATTATAAAAAGGATCTTGATGAAATTCAAAAACGAGTTAATCAATACCCTTATAGAGGTATGGTTGGATGATTACAATACATAGCTTCTAGATTTCATTATATTATGTTTTTTCCGTTCATGATTTCATTCATAAAAAAAAATCCCATTATCTTTAGATGGATTGAATTAATTAATACCTTATAATACCATCAACATCAGCTTATTTTTTCGAGGTGAAACACAATTAATTTTATTCATTATGTTGACATATATTTTGGTTTTACTGTGTTAGATAGAAAAAGAAATTCTAGAACATGTCAATTTATGGGATAATCTATATTTCATAATGTAGTAAAAAGTAAAACACTATTATGTTATCCACTATTAAAGTTGTGTACAAGTTCTCATTTATATATTATGTAATGATTCAATGGGTGAAGAAAATATTAGTACATTATGGATATTAATTTTCACATTTCCTAATGAATTAGGATAACAAATGTGAGATAAAAATAAATATTAATTGTATATCACATTATACAAAAACACACATTGATATAATAAATCACTTTTGAAAATATCATAGTCAAATAGAAGAAATATCTACTATAGTACTGAGCATCATTTTTATGATATATTTACAAATGAATTAATTATTTATAGAATGAACTATATAAAAACATGATTTATAAAACACAATATATTAATAGACCCTTTAATTGGTTCTAACTCGTGAGTTTTTTAATTTTGTTATTATTTATGTTATATTACTCAACTTTCATATTATTATTAATCATGATATGTTTCAATACTTTCTAATGAATCCATTATGTATAAGTCACATGGTAAATGTACAGATGATGAGTAATTTTACATGTACGGTTAGTATACCTACAATGAATATATAGTTAGTATACCTACAATTCCATATATAATATACCACAATCACACAGTTAGTATACCTTATGTGTCTATTTGTATATAGTATTTTTATTAAAGTCATTTTGGTTGGATAGACTAAAAGTTTTATTATTATTTTATCCCATATTGATAAAAATTAAAAAATAAATAATAATATCAATTAAGGGAATTCATTGTGATAAAACCCTTCATTATATACAAATAATGGCCTAGAGTCTAAAAATTATTTCATGAGATCTCTCATACCAACTGAAACCATATTGTGTGAGACAATGCTTGTGAATCTGACAATTTTATTCATATATAAAAATGGGATAATAAAAAAGAATAAACCTGAATCTAAAGTTGTAACACTTATGAAGTCACGTTCTATAAAAAAATCAACAAAGGATATAGTAATCTCAATCATCGAATTGCTGCCTCACATCCAAAATCTAATTTATTATCCAGTATTTTCTAAATAGGATGTGGATGCTCAATGTAAGAGCCCATGTCATTGTTTCAGGTATGTCTCTCATTTTTCTGTAGTTTTATGAAAAATGGGGTTTCTGGAAATTTCTTAAGTACACGCCGTGTATGTTCTGAGTACACGTCGTGTACTCTTGTCCCGCTCAAAGCTGTGAGTTGGCTATGTCTGGGCCACCCACCTGGTGTGTAGGGGTGACATGGAGGCCGATTTTTGCGGAGTACGGAAAGACCTTGTACAAGCCGTGTACTTTCTTATTTTTCATTAAATAGACCGGGGTCGCTCCTGATCGCCACAAACGTCTTCTTCTAGGCCTGGTTCGACTGAGAGATGTCGTACGGCCGTGAAACTTCTCTGGATTCATGAGGATCCACCTATTGTCCGATTCGACCACCGTCGATTGCATTGGAACCACAAAGGTGAGTTCTTCCTTCTTCTTGAGTTTCATTCCTTGAATCTTCCTCTTTCTCAAGTTATTATGGTTTGAGATTTTTGGACATTTTCTCAGATCTACGACGTTCAAGGGAGAATTAGTCATCGTGGTTCAAGTATATCGATCTCCTAAGATCAAGGTAGGTGGTTTGTGCCTTACCGTTCAAAGTCATCGAGTTTTATGTGCAAATTACACCAATACGCGTGAATGGGGTATTGTGTGTTTACCGTTTTACCCCTGTTGTTTTCCTGCCCTTCTTGTATGCTTGCGTAGAGGTAAATTGAACATGTTGGAGGATATTTTGGTGTGATTGGATGTTTTTCCCATGCTTTTATCTGTTTACTTCCATTGGGTCTTGTTAGCCTTTGGCCGTTATGACTGTTGACATGCCTTGTGTCTATAGGATGGAGTTTTTTACATTACATGCTTGTTGCCTTGTATACTGTTTAGCCAAGTAGCTCTATAGGTGTACTTTGGTTAGCCTAGTAGCTCTTTAGGTATACTTTGTCCTTATAGAATTATTATACACTGACTGGAACGAGGCTGAGAGAACCCGGTGCTATAGACTATAAGGGATAGACCGAGTGATCTTCCCAGAGAGTCTTTAACATTATAGACTACAGGAGGGTAGACCAAGTGAGTTTCCTCAGTGAGTCTTATACATTATAAGCGAGAGGGGATAGACCGAGCGAGCTTCCCAGAGTGACTTTAGATTTTATAGACTATAGGAGGGTAGACCGAGTAAGCTTTCTCATAGAGAATTACCTTGTTTTATTTCTCTTTAAGTACCTTCCCAGGCTAGAGGAGGAATTGACCAAGTGAGCTTCCTCAGAGAGTCTATGGTATACCTGAGGCTATATGAGGAATTGATTAAGATAGCTTCCTCAGAGAGTCTCTAGACCTTGTGGCTAAGAGGGTTGGACTGCGTGATCTTCCTCAGAGAGTCACTGACTACCCTAGACTATGAGGGGAATTGACCGATTGAGCTTCCCTAGAGAGTCTCATAAATTCGTATGACCAAACCAGAGGGGTCAGGCTGAGTGCACTGCCCAAAGGGTTGTTGTACTTCTCGGACAAGACCAGAGGGGATGGATGCGATTACTTCCCAAAGGGTTTCCTGCTTGTTGAATGTTTGTTTCACTGCTGTTTTTGGTTGTGGATTGATTACTGTTGTGTATCATCCTGCTTTACTGCTTACTGTTTGCTGTCTACATTTTTTCTATTGTTGTTTACTGCTTATTGTACATCTACCTGCCATATAATCACTAACTGTTAGGCAGAAATCCTCAGGTGAATTCATACTCGGATTTAGTCTCACCCCTGATTTGGGTCATCCTTTTGGGCCTAGACAGACTATGTTGTTGCAGGTATAGACAAGGGAAAACGCCCTTTGACATCCGGTACTTGATTTCTTGGAGAAGGAGAGCATGGGACCAAGCTTTGGCTTACGATGCTGGGGAGCTGTTTTATTTTCCTTTGTAATTGTTTTGTTATTGTGGTTTTTACTAGTATTGTGAATTGTTTGACTGCTTTCCTAGATATATATGATGCATAATATCATATATAGATATGTTCTCCAGTTTTTTGATTTAGTCTTCCGCTGTTTATATTATTGTTTTTTACTGTTTCTGCTTTTGCATGTTTATTTTTCTTCCACTGTGTACTCTACCAATTAGGAAATAATTTCCCCACTATCACACTGATGGCCCTCACTTCTAGTTGGCAGCCTCTGGCGTTTGTGGAAATGCGCTTGAGTCTTTGTGGTGAACCGACTCGGAGCGCCGGTTAGTGGCATCCAGGTCGGGAGGTTACAAAGTGGTATCAGAAGTGTTTTTTTCACTTGCTTTACTGTTTGGTGAGTTTATCCAGGGATAGGACGGATTCAGTACTAGGTAATAAGCTATGCCTGGGAGTAGATGACCCATGTACAGGGAAAATCCATACTACCTCGTTTATTGCAGTTTTTTGGTTTTGAGATTTTAAGGTTGATATGATTTCACCTAGAGTGATTCACATGCTTCGTACTGTTATTGTTTTGATATTATGGTTCTATTTCTGTCGCAACCCGATGAGATAAGGGTATGAAATCTCATGCATAATATAGTAATTTGTTAGAAATCACATTCCATGCTTTCTTTCCATGCCATCTATGGTGCATTAGCGATTTCATGTTGTTTCGATAGACGTTGTGTAGATTATGTATGTTGTTGTGATAGATTTTTGATATAATCCCTGTTGATGTGATAGAGAAATTGATTATGTTGCACTTTGCTTAAATGAATGCAAAATTTGGATTCTTGAGGAGTTATGGGCCCTCTTAATTCAGAAGATCGTGGATCATGATCCTGTTTTCTCTTGTACATGACTGTATGAGATGACAAGATTTGATTCGCGGGGTGTATTGGCCCTCACAGATCGGAATTTGGCACCTCGTTTCTTTGTTTTAAGTGTTTATGGGCTTCTATGCAGTTTCTGAGCTACTGCCCAGAAAAACCCAGAATACACGGCATGTTCTTTCCTAATACAAGCCGTGTAGTTTTCAGGTCATGTCACTTATCGTGTCAGTAGAAACACGGTGTCATGAAAATAACTTCAGGAATATGTCGTGTACGGTAGGTTCACGCCATGTAGTTTAGAGTCGTATACCTGGCTGTGTCACTAACAACACGTGCCGGGGAAGCTCGAGTAGAAAATATAGTGTGGGTAAAGAACATGTTGTGTAGTTTTGTCCCAGGAACCCGGTCGTGCCACGAACAACACGGGTCGGTGTTATCTTCTCTGATACACACCGTGTGTTTTCGGAACATGTCGTGTAAGAGTAGCCGTGAAGATATCCATGTAACTAACAACACGGGCAGCCGAGACCGTGTCTTGTACACGCCGTGTCCCTAGGGAACACACCCTGTATTTTGGGGATATTTGGACCTTGTGGGTTAGGCGTGTAAGGAGACTCAGGAAGCTGTTTAGAGTTCAAGTACGTGTCGTGTGTATGAACAAAACGCCGTGTAGTTTGGGGTGTTACATGACTAGTAGTGGAAGGAGTACACGCCCATGTTAATTTCTAAAGAAGACACGCCATGTAGCCGTGTTTTGTAAAACTTGATAGTTTCTTTCCCCTGTTCCCGTTTTTTACTCTAGTGTTTTCAATCCTTGTTAATCCTGATCAAATCTGTACTTTTGGTCTTTTAGTGCTATGCCTCTAAGACGTCCTCCGGTTGTACGTTAGTTTCTAGATGGTTATCAGACACCGAATATGGCCGATCAGGGACCTCCTATTGATCCTCCTACTATTCCGGCCTTGGCACCAGCAGATATACACGTCGTAGGCACCGATGTACAGTTCAGGGTGGATTTCCTGAGGATGATGCAGACTTTTCAGGGAGCGCGGCCTCCTGCCCTATCGATGGCTGAGTTGAAGATGGTTTTTCAGAACCAGCATCCTCCTACATTTTCTGTGGATGGAGGAACCCAGGCTGTAGAGTCATGGTTCAAGGCCACCCTGACTATATTTGAGCATCTAGAGATACCCCCAGAGAAGAGGGTAAAACTGCCCACCTATATGCTCTGGGACACCGCCAAGAGGTGGTGGGAGGTGATCTCACAGTCAGGGAGTCAATAGGGATTATCTAGGGACAATTTTCGATGCACCTTCTATGACTACATCTATCCAGAGACCCTGAGGGCCGATTGAGCCTGAGAGTTTATGAGTATGCAGCAGGGTACTCTTTCGGTTATGGAGTACTCGTCTCGCTTTACTGAGCTTCAACATTTGACACCGATCCCAAAAGGTGATGAGTTGTTTCTTGCTAGGATGTTCAAGGACGGTCTCATGCAGGAGATCTGTTCCCAGGTGAATATCATCTAGTTGACTTCTATATCATATATTGTCAATTCGGCGCTGATAAATGAGTCCAATATGAAGGATTATGGGGCAGTGAGCCAGATCAGTTCGAAATACAGAGCTGTTGTTCCTCCTATGGACAGTAGGAAGCATCGTAGATAGTGTTCTCGAGGAGATATGGGTTCACAGGATGCATGTTCTAGAATCCAGGTTGTATGCTACCAGTGCAGTATGAGTGGTCCTAATAGGCCTCAGTGCCAGAGAGATCTGATGGAGTGCCGATCTTGCAGCAAGATGGGTCATCTTCAGCGTTTTTTCTCAGATATTCTCACCTTCAGCTTGTGGTATGGGTTCCTGTATGTTCCCACGTTCAGGAGATGCTTCACCAGTTTCCAACCAGTCTGGGAACTGGAGTTCTTCTGGCCGTTCAGCCTAAGGTGGGTGTCACTACCATGGTGTTCAGTCACCAGGTCATTAGTGACAGCATAGTGGATCAGCTCAAAGTGGTCAGCCAGGGGCATAGGGCCGCGGTGCCGGCCAATATTTTACTGTGGAGTATACCTATCAGGAGCAGGATTTTGACCCTTCTATAGTTCAAGGTACAATCTTAGTAGCCTCATTTTTGTCATTATCTCTTTTTTATACTGGTTCTTCCCATAGCTTTATCTCTTTTGCGGTTGTGGAGAGCCTTGGGCTCAGTATATTTTCGTCTGCCAACTTGTTGACTCTTGACAAGCCGTTGGGAACGAGGACTTCTATCATAGGTCAGTGCATAGAGTGTCCTCATGAGGCTGCAGGGTGTCACTTCTTATGGGACCTCTATGTATTAGATATTTCGGGCTATAACGTCATTATCAGGATGGACTGGTTGGTTCGTTTCTAGGAAGTCTTCGATTTTTAACACCGGAGGGTGAGTTTCGTATAACCAGAGGGTGAATCATTCCTTCATAGAGGCGAGTGGGATGTCCAGGCATGTAGAGCTCGACCAGAGAATCATGGGCTTGGGGAATTTACAACCCAGATTTCCAGTCTTTTTTTGGATGACCAAGGACTTCACAGTTAGATTTTCCCCCAGTGGTGGATCGTTTCAGGGATGTCTTTCAAGATGACTTTTCAGGTTTTCCTTTGGAGAATGAGGTATACTTCTCGATTGAGCATGTGCTAGGAGTATCTCCGGTGACCATTCTTCATTATAGGATGGATAACCTGAGTTGCAGGAGCTCAAAACGTAGTTGGAGGAGTTGCAGGAAAAGGGTTTCATCCGATATAGTACTTCTCCTTGGGGTTCGCCTGTCCTGTTTTCGAAAAAGGCAGATGGCACCCTTCAGATTCTTTTGGATTATCAGATGATGAACCAGTTGTCGACCAAGAACCGATATCCCTTTCAAAGGATAGATGACCTCTTTGATCAGCTTTGAGGAGCCCGGGTGTTCTCGAAGATCGACTTGAGGTCCGATTATCATCAGTTGAATGTTAGACCATCTAATATACCCCATAAAGCCTTCCGGAGTAGGTATGGTCTATACGAGTATACAGTCATTCCGTTTGGTCTCACGAATGCGCCTGCGGTTTTCATGGAACTGATGAACTGAGTGTCCGATCCTGTACTTGGATTCCTTCATCACAGTCTTTGGGGACGATATCTTGGTGTACTCTCACACTCGAAACGACCATGGCACACATCATGAGATCGTTTTGAGTACACTGAGAGAGCATTAGTTATACGCTAAGCTCTCGAAATGACACTTTTGGATGGATTAGATTCACTTCTTGGGTCATATTATCTCAAATAGAGGAGTATCAGTGGTCCTAGAGAAAGTGACAGTTGTAGTTTCTTGGGAGCAGTCGAAGAATGTCGTTGAGGTGCAGAGTTTTCTAGGGCGAGCTGGATACCACATGCATTTCATACAAAACATTTCGCATCTAGATGCACCATTGACAAGTCTGAACAATAAGGGGACGATGTTTTTATGGTCAGATTCTTGTGATTCAGCCTTTCAATAGTAGAAGAGGAGGTTGACATCAGCACCGATACTAGTCTTTCCAGAGCCGGGTAAGGGATACACAGTTTACTGTGATTCTTCAGGTATCAGACTGGGAGCTATGATTATGTAGGAAGATGGAGTCATTGCGTAAGGGTCTCGGTAGTTGAGGACACAGACGAGGAATCACCCTATGCATGATCTAGAGTTACCAGCTGTTGTTCATGCATTACACTGTTGGAGACACTACCTTTTGGGAAAGCACTATGTGGTTTTCACCGACCCCAAGACTCTCAAGTATATCTTCACTATACGTGATCAGAATCTGATACAATGCAGGTGTGATTAGTACCTTAAGTCCTTCGTCATTGAGATCGCCTATATACCGGGAAAGGGCAATGCAGTGGCTGATGATTTGAGAAGGAGAACTCAGATTCAGGCAGTTCCTGGAGGCTAGTAATGAGTGGGAGCTTATGGATATGTTCTCTGAGATTCATCTGGTGGTGAATGATAGGCAGGGACAGACATTACATTCATCTATGGCTGTTACCTCTACACTTCTTGTTCAGGTGCGGATGAGGTTGCTATCAGATTCAAATGCCTTAGTCATGCAGGAGAGTTTGTTAAGAGGAGACCCTCTTCCTAAATGTACATTGAGTGAGGATGAGATCTTGCATTTTCAGGGATGCGTATGGGTGCCAACAGACATACGCGATAAGATGATATGGGTTTCCATTCCTCAGTTTGGGCAGTTCATCCTAGAGTCACCAATATGTATCGTGACCTACACCACCAGTACTTGTGGCCAGTTATGAAGAGAGATGTTGCTGGTTTTTTCATGAGATGTTCTACTTGTTAGAAAGTGAAAGTAGAGAATCAGTGACTATCGGGGCTTTGCAGCAGTTAACCAATGTTGAGTGGAAGTTGAACAATGTTGCTATGGACTTCATGACCGGGTTACCGAGGTCACCTTGGAGGACTGATGCTATTTGGGTTGTCGTTGACAGGATTACGAAGGTTGCACACTTCTTTCCAATTAAGAAGACCTTCAGTGTTGATGAACTGGGAGGACTGTACATCCGAGAGATTGTACGTCTACGTGGAGTTCTACAATCCATTGTTTCAGACAGAGATGTGTGCTTTACCTCTCAGTTCTTGCAAAGACTTCAAATGGCTTTGGGTACACGGGTACTTTTGAGTACATCAAACCATCCCCAGACAGATGGCCAGTCCAAGCACACGATCCCGGTGCTTGAGGATATGCTTCGAGCTTGCATTCTAGACTTCAGCGGTTCTTGGGTGAAGCATATACCTCTTGTGGAGTTCTCCCACAACAACAATTTTTAGGTGACCAGTCAGATGGCACCATACGATGATTTGTACGGTATGCCATGCCGATCATCCTTATGCTAGCTGGAGGCAGGAGAGACATCTTTGCTGGAACCTTGTCTTGTTTAGGAGACCTCAGAACAGATAGATCTGATTCGGAAGCGAATGGCTACAACACAGTCTTGACAGATGTCTTATGCTAATCAGAGGATACGACCCCTGGAGTTCGAGGACCGAGATCAGGTTTTCCTGCGTGTCACACCGAGGTTGGGACACAAGAGGATTCAGAGACATGGTAAGCTTTCATTGCGGTATGTCGGGCCGTTTGAGGTGTTTGAGAGACTTGGGCCGGTTGACTATAGGTTGAAGCTACCTCAGAGGTACCGGTCTATGCACAACGTCTTCCACATCTCTCAGCTCTGATGTTACTTTTCAGACCTGTCTCATGTCTTCCAAGCCGAGGAGTTAGAGTTTGAAGCAGATGCGTCATTTGAGGAGCATCCTATCTGGATATTCGGTCATGGTACAAAGGTTCTCTAAGTCTGGTCTGTTCTTCTGGTACGGGTGCTATGGAATCACGAGCGAGTACAGGATGATACAAGGGAGATGGAGGACGTGTATCGATCGTAGTGGCCGGAGCTGTTCGGGGTTTCATCTTCTACGCCTCTCTAGGGAAATTCGGGGACAAATTTTGTTAAGGGGGGAAGTTTCTATGAACTTAGATCTTCATTTTGGGCATGTATATCCTTTTTCTGTAGTTTATGGAAAAAATTGAGTTTCTGGAAATGTTTGAAGTACATGATGTGTACTTTTTGAGAAGACGTCGTGTACATTTTTCCCGCTCGAAGCCATGTGATGGTCGTGTCCGGGTCACACACACGGTGTGTAGGGGTGAGGAGGAGGCTGAATTTGGCGGAGTATAGAAAGACATATTACACTCCATGTACTCTAACTGTACATGTCGTGTACTTTTTTTTTTCATTAAACAGGCCTGGGTCGTGCTTGACTGCCATAAACGTCATCTTCTAGGCCTAGTTCAACCGAGATACGTCGTACAGCCGCAAAACATCTTTGGATTCCCCAGCCTCCACCTGTTGGCTGATTCGACTGCCGTCAATTGCATTGGAACCACAACGATGAGTTATTCCTTCATCTTGAGTTTCATTCCTTGATTATTTCTCTTTCTCAAGTTATAGTGGTTTGAGAGTTTTGGATGTTTTCTCAGATCTACGATGTTTAAGGGAGAATCATTCAATGTGGTTCAAGTATATCGATCTCCTTGGATCGTGGTTTGTGGTTTGTGCCTTACCGTTCAAAGTCCTTGAGTTTTATGTGAAAATTCCACCAATAACAAAGAACGTGGTATTACATGTTTATCGTTTTACCCATGTTGTTATCTTGCCTTGATAGTATGCATGCGTAGAAGAAAATTGAACATGATTGAGGATATTTTGTTGTTCTTGGATTTTTTTACCATGCTTTGCTCTGTTTAAAACCTTTGGGTCTTGTTAGCCTTTGGTCATTATGACTGTTTCCATGACTTGTCTCTATAGGATGGAGTATTTTTCATTACATGCTTGTTTCCTTGTAGAATGTTTATCAAAGTAGCTCTATAGGTGTACTTTGGTTAGCCAAGTAGCTCTATAGGTATAATTTGGCCTTATAGAATTATTATTCACTGACTGGAATGAAGATGAGAGAGTCTGGTGCTATAGACTATAAGGGATAGATCGAGTGAACTTTCTAGAGAGTCTTTTACATTATAGAATACACGAGGGTAGACTGAGTGAGCTTCCTCAGTGAGTCTTAGACATTATAGGACATAGGGGATAGACCGTGGGAGCATACCATAGTTCCTTCAGATTTTATAGACTACAAGATGGTAGACCGAGTAAACTTCCTCAGAGAGTCTTACCTTGTTTGATTTGTCTTTAAAAACATTCCCATGATAGAGGAGGAATTGACCATGTGAGATTTTCAGAGAGTCTGTGGTATACCTGAGGCTATAAGAGGAATTGACTGAGATAGCTTCCTTAAAGAGTCTCTAAACCTTGGGTATAAGAGGGTTAAACCATGTGTTCTTCCTTATGGAATCCCTGACTACCCTAGACAATAAGGGGAATTGACCGAGTGAGCTTCCCTAGAGAGTCTCATAAATTTGTATGACCAAACCTAAGGGGTTAGGCTAAGTGCACTGCCCAGAGGGTTGTGGTACTTCTTGGATAGGTCTAGAGGGGATGGTTGCGAGTACTTCCCAGAGGTTTTACTGCTTGTTGAATAGATGAATCACAGCTGTTTTTGGTTGTGAATTGATTACTGTTGAGTATCATCCTTCTTTACTGCTTACTGTTTACTGCCAACTACATTGCTGTTGTTGTTTACTGCTTATTGTACTTTTACCCACCATATACTCACTGACTATTAGGCACAGATCTTCATGTGAATGCCTACTTGGATTTAGTATCACACCCTGTTTGGATCATGCTTTTGTGACCAAACAGACTATGATGTTGCAAGTATAGACAAGGGCGAACGCCCTTCGACTTACGACACGTGATTTCTTAGAGAAGGAGAGCATGGGACCAAGCATTGACTTGCGATGTAGAGGAGATGTTTTGTATACTTGTTTTGTTACTGTGGTGTTTACCATCTTTGTGATTTTTTGGCTATTTTCATAGATATGTATCACACATCATTTCATATATACATATGTGCTCCTGTATGTTGATTTAGACTTCCGCTGTTTATATTGTTAGTTATTACTGCTTCTACTTTTGCATGCTTATTTTTCATCCACTGTGTACTCTGCCAATGAGGGCATAGTTTACCCACTATCACACCCACAACCCTCGCTGCTAGTCAGCAGCCTCTAAGTTTTGGGTAAATGCACTTGAGGCCTTGTGACGAACCGACTCGGATCCACGGTTAGTGGCATCCGGGTCAGGACATTACACTCAATGGATTCTTACATAAATACAACTCATCTATAATGAATTTTAAAAACAAATATGGGATTCTAAGTTCAAAAAAATGTTAAATAATTCTATCTAATGTTTATTAGTGAATAATATGAGTATATATAATTTATTTCCAGAAATAAGAGAGACACTATCAAAAATCTTATGAATGGAGACATTTTTTATTTGTCTAAAATTATATTGGAAAAAAGTTTAGGTTTTCACATAAGGGGAGGGGAGCATAAGGATTACCATATTCCTCATCTAATATATCATGTTCCTTTTAGTTTCAATATTTTCTAGATGCTATGACTAGGAATGAAACACATATAATAACATCGTCTATAGTTCTCATGGGTGAGTGTATGTTGTTTGATATGTTCACACACAATTTGACTTTACCATGAAATATGGATTTCAGTATCCTAAGGAACTGTAATGTTTTTCATTTTGTCTTACTGAATAATAGGATCTATATCAACATGGAATGGTATGTGATGGGGAACATGAATTATTTGTGTAATCCAAATTAAAAATTCAATTCCATACCATATCAGAAAATTATTTCAACTATATTTTAATATATGTGTTTAGTTCTTAAGGGGGATAAAAAAAGGCTCCCTCAGATGGTTTATGACAAACATTGAAGATTTTTAAGGACATGAGTTTTGATTTGAAAACATGGAATAAATAATTTGAGGATTACCCATTGATGTTTCATGGGAATTTTGATCAAATTAAAACCCTTATTAGACCATGTTATATAGTATATCTAGTTCATGAACCTATTGAAGTTGTTGAGTATTAGAATGACGAAGTGGGTGATAATATAGATGAAGTGGATGTTGAAGAAGATAAACAAAAATAATGTGGTGAGATGGTTTATCCTTATGAATAATCAAGGGTGGCCAATTATAATGGTATGAGACTCTCTCTTGTTATGTATTTTTTCCTAACTAACTCTCTTTTACCTTTACCATCCTAGGAAGAAATGAAAAAATCCAAGGATCATGTTGAAAAATAATAATCAATAAATTGATTTCTAGAGGAACCATAAAAGGATAAAATTGTGGATTCTGCATAAAATTTTGAAATCTCATATAGATAACATGTTATAAGAATAAATATTAGATAGTATGTAACATATGTTGTAGCTAAGGGGTGTAATTCATATCAGTTTAATGTATTGGGAATATACTATTCAAATAATGAAGATGAAAATGGGTGTTGTCCAAAAAGACATGGTGGACCTTACATCCCATCTGTCCAAAGGGCTAAGAAGGAAATTTAATTGTTGAGAAGGTTTTAAAAATAGTCTTGATGTTTCTCATGTAGGGAACTATATTTATTTTGTAATTAAATGAATTTTTTGTGATACTCCTACAATAAATGTCAATACTGATGATGAAAATGAAATACCTCCAAATGATTTTTTGTATTGTCATAATCAGGATGTTGAAGAACAAATTTATGCTACTTATAGAGAGAAATTTTAGCCTATGGGATCTAAATCAATGGAGTTTTTGGATGATGGTTGGTATCCTACTTTTGATCAATCTTCTTTTATATATATATATATATATATATATCTTTCCCCCTTCTACATCTTATGTATATAGTGATCATATGAATGAGTTAAAATCAGATCATATGGGAGTTTTAAAATATATTTGTTGGTTGATTTAATTATGTGGATCCAATATAAGAAGAAGATATCTCCATTTTAATGATTTTTTCATCTCACATATTCTTCACCAATTTCATCTAAATATGGATTTACGAAAAATGATATTGAGGATTTAAAATAATATATTACTTCCCTGTAAGATAAATATTTTAAGATGATTATATATCTAAATCTATTGTATTGGGATTCAGTGTTTTAAGATTCTATATCAATTTCACCACCTCCTGAACGTCATGATCAACCATCTTTCGATGAATGGAAAATTAGATAACTCAATAGGTGAAGTTAATAATTTGTGCTTGATGGGTTTTAGGAAAACAATGAGACATTGTTTGAAGGATTATAAACACATCATAAAATGACTTTTGTGGTAGTATGAACAAATGATGAACAATTTGGAAAATATAGAGAAACAATAAAGAAGGCCAGTAAATAATTCCATAGTAGAATCCTAAAAAGGTCAGATATCAAATTCATGATTATATATTAGGTAGCTGATTTGAACAACCCCCATATGACTAAGGGTATCATGTTAGAAGTGGAAAGGCTAAATATTATAACACATATTCTCAATCCTTTTATGGAAAATAATGAAGATTATTTATATGTTCTAGTGAATCGATTTAGGGAAATCAAGTAAATTACACAGTTGATGGAACCATACATATATATATTACCAATACAACAATGAAAAATCCTATTAATATAAATATGACTTCCACACCGATCACTACATAATCTTCCCTTAGTCCTTTTGGATTTCCCCATAGGCATGAAATTGTTGAAATTATAATTATTTCAATGTGTGTTGGAACTGAGGACCCTATTATAGATTTGATACAATATCCTAACTAACCTGTAAGTCCCCAAGATTTCATAGTGTGTTATTTCTTCAAAATAATTCAATAACATGCGCTACACGCAACTCCGAGTTCAAGCGCACCATGACTTACCAAACAAGCCATTCAAAAGAGGTAATGAATAGTGTTAACTAAATTTTAAACCTTATATAATCCTTATAATTTTAGAATCCATATTATGAGTTTCTTAGACATAATGTAAGAACAAATTCATTTTTAGTATTGCACTTTTACCAACTTTTAATAGTGAACCCTTTTTAAATCCAATTTTTTAAACTATTATATCTTCAATTTGACTAAATAAATTTTCTTTCTAGAATGGGGAGATCAAAATTTTACAATGAAATATCCCAAGCTTCCACGATACGCTTTCCTTTGAATAATACAGTAGCATGTGTTGTACACAACTTCAAGTTCTAACACACACCACAAACAATCAAACTAGCCATTATGAATAGTAACACCTAATTTTTGAAATTTTATAAATTTTATTTCTCAAAATTAACTTCATTTTTGTATTCGGAGTATCAAATTTAGCCTAAGGTGAAATTTTTTATCTTTTCGAATAACATTTATATTTTGATGATTTGTGAAAATTACAAAATTTTAATTAAAAACCAATTTTTTAATTAAAATAATTTATATTGATAAATTAAGAGTTTTAGTGGTTTTAAAGTATATTTAGAATATATTTTTACCATTTGATGCAGTTTTGGTCATTTTACATAATTTCACATGTAAACCGGACATAAACAAGTTTCAATCTTTTGATAGTTATTATCTCTTAAAAACACGCTATTTGTTTTGACGACGAGAATTAATTTTTAAATTAATTAATACAACTGATATGTTTTGAATTTGGTAAAATAGGCATCATTTTTGAATTCATAATATCAAATGTAGCTTAGGCCTAATTTTTGGTATTTTTCTAGAAACTTTCATTTTTTGATGAATAGTGAAACCACTAAGTGGTAGTTAAAAAACTGAATTTTTCATAAAATTAATTTTACCGCTTCTATGAGTGGAATTACAAAAATCTGAGAGATATGGTTAATATAAAAGAGTAAAATGTGGTTCAATGAGATGAAAATAATTTTTGGTGAATAGTAACTTTTTCTTTTATTTACCACGGTTAAAAGTAAATAGGGTAATTAAGGGTAAAATTGGAATTAATATTACCCTAACACATGTCCTAATTCTATTGGACAAGTTTATCTCGACCAAAAACAACCTTAGGAATAAAATATTATCATTTAGGTCCACTTGGATTAGATTAGGACATTTATTATTATTTAATTCAAAGAAGAGTGAAAAGGGTTAAAATCAAAGTTTATTTATTAAAACATTTTTAATATAGGGTTATACATAAGATAAATTCGATTTTAAATATTCATTAAAAATATAAAAATATTTCCTACATAATGATATTTTATTTATAAATTTTAGACATTATATAATTTAATTTATTTATGACACAATGATGATGCAGTAATTACCATAATAATAAACAATTAAAATAATTGATAATATAAATACCCAAATAAATATAATTTGAGACTTTTAATGAATTAAACTAATTTTCTAGGTTAATATGACATGTTAAGAATTATTTAATTAACTTTTTTCGAAGTAATAATTCTGTTATGAGTTTTAAAAAAATCAACTATTGAATAGTGTCAAAATTGACAAAAAAGAGTGTTTAAAACAAATATTATATTATTAATTGTTATTCAATTCCTAAAAATATAAGGATCATCCAAGAGACTTATATAATGATAGGTGTATCATTAATGGACCACTTGGGTGTCTCTTGGATGTATATAGTAATTTCATTAAACATATAATATAAAAATACAAAGAGACATTGTAAAAGTGAAACTACTTAACTAAGAGTTAATACTTAAAGATAAGGTTAGTATAATGACCCAAACCTGTCTAAATCCTATTGGTTGAGTGGATTTCCACCAATCCCCACATTAAAATTTAATGAATCCACTTTGGAGCCATTAGAAACCGAATATGAATTTATTATAAAATAATATTTCTAGCTTTTCCAAAGGTGCCCCTCACCCCTATTATAAAAGGGCACTATCCCTTCTCATTAACTCACACCTTCAGAGCCATTTGTCTTGGCCAAAATCTACCCCAATACTCTCTAAACTTCCCTCACTTCAACCTAGAGGACTTATTTTTATCATAAAGCCATCCTATGGAGCCCTTTTGATCAAATCAAAAGGAAGAACCCGAAGAAGAGGTAATGATTTCACCACCCTTTTTCAAGTTCCTTTCTTCTTCCACTTCTTCTTTATTTGTTATTACCATTATAAAATAATTAATCCAGTATCTCCTATATACTGTAATATTATTATAAATATGGTACAACCATATTCAGTATTATATACATCCTTTGAATGACATGTCACCATACGTGCGTACGTACGGCTTACCGTCTCCACGCCATGGTGTAAATGTTATTCAATATATTATTATTTGGACGAGTATAATAATGATTTTTAATTCATGTAAATATTAAATATAAATGATAATGATTCTTTATATATGATATACCATCCAATTATATATTATTTTAATATCAACAGAATGATATTGTCGCTCGTGCGTACGTACGGACTACCGTCTCCACGAACGCGATGAGATTCATTATCCATCATATCCATTAAAGTATAATTAACATTTTTTATTTAAAAATAATGTTTAAGGACTTAATATCATTCTGGATATCAGTAAGACACATGATATCCATGAAAAACATGGCTTACGTAACAAAACATATAAAACAAAATGAGTTAGTTAACACCCGAAACAACAATAATACTAAGATACTATTAACAAATCAATGTTAAAAGATCATATATGATATCATATTAATGTATTTGATTCTTGTATAATTTAATAACAATTATTTAACCATTATAAAGGAGGTAAAACTACCCCCACCAAGGAAAAGTACAAGGTAAGGGTTCATTTAGCAATCTCCTCATTATCTGAGGTTGTTTATACGTAATAACCTACTGGGATCTCTTTATCATCCACATCCATGTTTCTTAAAAATGTATTTCAAAACATTTTTACTATTTACAATAATATGGGTTAAAGTCATTTATACCGTTATTTGACTTTTTATAAGAGGTTTATAAAGAAATCATTCCGTCATTTTCCAAACAAGGTGCTTTTTAACCTTTTCGATAGAAATAAGGTAAGAATGTTTTTTTAACTTATTCGGTGGGTGGGGATATTTTCCGCGGTTATAAAATTGTCAAAGATTCCCTTACAATATTATAATAATATTTTCAAAGAAAATGTTTTATTTTATAAATATATGACTCTTAAATGATTTCAAAATAGAAAGAGATATTTCTCTAAAAAGAGTTTTGATTTCATCTATGTCAACATCCTTTGATGGATTTTACGCTTATTTGAAGTTGATTTATTATGATACAATAATTCTATATTGTATTGAAGGTTTTGTGATATGTTTGACTGTGGATGGGTTATATTTATACCATTCATGGTTTATGGATGAAGTATTTACACTTCATATTCTAATTTTAATACGAATGTTTATGTTATGTTTAAGCCTTTTCATATGGGAATGCATTGGACTTAATATGTGACGGCTGGAGCCTGTTATAGCTTCTTGATGCGTCGGTAGGTCTCACAAGACAAACTAGTGTCTTGCCACAAGGCCTTGACAAAATCTTATTTGTAGTCTTGGCATGAGGCCTTGGCTATGTGGTTTTGATAGTCTGACATTATGCATTCCAACATTATGAAAGTGGTTATTGATATTGCATGCGATTATTCGATTAGTAGAATATCAATGTGAATAAGTGAATGGAATTATTTCATTTTACTTTTTCCATACTATGTTGATGATCAAGTTTTAAAAGGCTTTTCTTTTAGTTATTAATTTCCTTAAATGTTTATTCTTATTTATGAAAGTTTCCTCTATATTTTTATCCTTATTGGTCATTTGAGCTCACCCCTTTTCTATGTTTTATTTTTTCCAGGATGTGAAGAAGTAAATTATGAATGACCTGCAGGGATTTTATGAGGGGATAATAGTGTGGACTATGGATACAATATGTTTTTGTAGTAGTTTTTCACTTTATGATGTAATGTAAACTTCATGAATGTATCTAGTGTTTCTAAGGCTACTAAACCAATCGGCCTTTCGAGATTTTATCTTTCTTGTGATCATGCCAATGTTATGTAATAATGCACCAACTCTAGGTAACTGGGGTCGGGGCGTTACAGTTGGTATCAGAGGAAGTTTAGTACAAACCTTGGAAGCTATATTTATATAAACTCTGATTAGAGAACATATATTTAAGATGGACTTTGAGGATTAGTATAGAAGAACATCATAGAATTTTGGTATTGTAGATATTCTGTGTTTTTTCTGAGTAATACATCCCTGTCTGGATAGGACCAGGTAGAGGCGGCTCTGGCACAGATGTACCTAGGGGTAAAACCCAAAAACACCGCTTTGAGATAGACTCGAACGGGAAATGGTGCACGACAACAGGCCCTGCTGCACTCTTGGTTACTACACTCCCGAGGGATATTCTTAGGATAACTCTCATTTTCTTTACAAATCATTATGAAGGGTTTATGAGTATATATTTCCTCAAAGAAATTTTTTTATGATTATGGATTATATCCATAAACTATTTAATTTATGTTATTTGTTTTATAAGCTCGGGATTAGGTATTGGTATTCATAAACTATTCTAGTGTATGCCATTGTTTAGAAATGGCGCCCAGTAGAAGGAATGAGAACTCCAGCAATGCACATGATCCAAAGAGAAAGAATAACCATATCTTTCATGGTCTTAATCCAGAATTTATAAGAGAAATAGTCTTCCATGTATTATCATCATATGAAGAAATAATATCATGTGTTGATTATATAAGTAAAGATTTTACTAAGTCATATGGATTTGAAGGGAAGCAAGAGAAGAAAAGGATGGAAGAGAGAAAGATGGATAAAGGGAAGAAGGAAAAGAAGAATTTTCCCATATGTGATAACTGTGGAAAGAAACAACCCGGAACCTTCCTAAAAGGAATGAGAGTTTGTTATAAGTGTGGAGGAAAATGGCACAAAGTATGTTACTTCAAGGGTAAGAAAATGGTTTCAAATGTACAATGATTCATTTATTAGGATTTTGGACAATACACGAACATATGTCCCAGTCATTAGACTATGCCGCAAATGATGCTATTGGATAATAATCAAGTTATGATACTACCACAGATGAAGAGGAATGATTAGATTTTTTATGTTGATTGTGTCATTTGAGTGTTGTATCAACAATGTAATTTTTATAATAATTATGGAGTATATAAGGATTTTACTGCATTACTATTTCATTAAGGACATGAGATTGTGTGGAACAATGAAAAGTGACTCAATAGCATGTTATATTTTTGGAAAATATATGGTTGAGATAAAGATAGACCATAATATGGTTCTGATACCGAGTTAGTGATTTTAGAATAATACATGATTGATTTGGATAAATTATATTGGATATTCTTGACTACCTTGAAACTGATTGATGATTTGTATATTCCATCATTTTTGGGGTTTACAATATTTTTGGATTGAAGGAGTATATCTATTATTCTTTATGGAATAAGGGATCATGAATGTAATCAATAAGGTTTTATGGTAATTCAAGATGTTGCAGTGTTTTAAAAGAATACATGATGAAGGTGATCACATGTTATTACGCAGAAAAAAATGATCTTCATTGTGTTTACCATCATTATAAATTTTGGACTGATGTATTTTGGATAGTTCTTGTTTGGATTATTTTGGACTGCCATAAAAGGACAACTCGGAGGTCAGGTGATAGCCTGTCGCATCCGGCAATCCGGCAAGACTTGAACCCACAACCGAAGGGTGACAAGGGTGTATCACCTACCACTGACCCACGTGATGTCCTAGTTTGAATAATGTCATTTTTTAATGATTCTTCTAGATGAATTATAAATTAATTTTTTAACCCTATACGAATAGGATAAATGGAATATTATTATTAAGTTTTATTATCTTTTAGAGTGAAAGAAGAGTTTGTGGTAGAACTTAGTTAAAGGTTGAGACTCTACTTGTCAAGTATATATATTTTTCTTCTTCCCTTATTCAATGAAGAAATTAATTATTATACTTTAGTGAAGGGACTGTAAAACAATAAAATGTGTTATCCTAATACAATATGTGTTGCTGAACCGATGGTATTTTAAATCATCATAGATTGATGAATTTAAGGCCCTCAATTTTACACTTGTATGTGATTGATGACCTCAATCACTACCTATAAATATTTACATTTTTCCTCCAATTATATGTCTCTAATTGCCACCAATGTTCTTCTAATAGAGATCATAATTTTGTGGTGACCCTTTCATTTCTCTTTTCTATTTATTAAGACTAAAGTTTTATCAACCCAATTTTCGATGTGGGTTTTCCCACAAAGATATTTTCTATATTCAACCTTTTATTTTCGAAGAACAATTTCAAATTGCGAGGATGAAATTTATTGAAGGAGGGGAGAATGTAACACCCCAAGATTTCATAGTGTGTTATTTTTTCAAAATAATTCAATAACTTGCACTACACGCAACACCGAGTTCAAGCGCACCATGACTTACCAAACAAGCCGTTCAAAAGCGGTTATGAATAGTATTATCTAAATATTAATCTTTATATAATCCTTATAATTTTATAATCCATATTATGAGTTTCTTATACATAATTTAAAAACAAATTCATTTTCAGTATTGCACTTTTACCAACTTTTAATAGTGAACCCTTTTTAAATCAAATATTTTAAACTTTTATATCTTCAATTTGACTAAATAAATTTACTTTTTAGAATGGGGACATCAATATTTTACAATGAAACATACCAAGCTTCAACGATACGATTTTCTTTGAATAATATAGTAGCGTGTGTTGTACGCAACATCGAGTTCTAACACACACCACAACCAATCAAACTAGCCGTTATGAATAGTAATACCTACTTTTTGAAATCTTATAAATTTTATCTCTCAAAATGAAATTAATTTTTGTATTCAGAGTATAGAATTTATCCTAAGGTGAAATTTTGGAACATTTCGGATAACATTTATATTTTGATGAATAGTGAAAATTTCTAAATTTTAATTAAAAACAACTTTTTTAATCAAAATAATTTATATTGATAAATTAAGAATTTGATTGGTTTTAAAGTATTTTTAGAATATATTTTTACCATTTAATAAGATGTTTGTCATTATACATAATTTCACAATTAAACCAGACATAAACAAGGGTCAATCTTTTGATTGTTATTATCTCTTAAAAACACGTTATTTGTTTTGACGACGGGAATTAATTTTTAAATTAATTAATGAAACTGATAGGTTTCGAATTTGGTAAAATAGACATAATTTTTGAATTCATAATATCAAATATAGCTTAGGCCTAATATTTTGTATTTTTTCTGGAAACTTTTTTTTTTGATGAATAATGAAACCACTAAGTGGTAGTTAAAAAACTGAATTTTTCATCAAAGTTAATTTTACCTCTTCTGTGAGTGGAATTACGAAACTCCGCCAGACAAAATTAATATCAAGGAGTAAAATGTGGTTCAATGAGATTAAAATAATTTTTGGTGAATAGTAACTTTTTTCTTTTATTTGCCACAGTTAAATGTAAATAGGGTATTTAAGGGTAAAAATGATATTAATATTACCCTAAAACATGTAATAATTCTATTGGACAAGTGTATCTCGACCAAAAATAACCTTAGGAATAAAATATTATCATTTAGGTCCACTTGGATTAGATTAGGACATTTATTATTATTTAATTCAAAGAAGAGTTAAAAGAGTTAAAATCAATGTTTATTTACTAAAACATTATTAATATAGGGTTATACAAAAGATAAATTCGATTTTAAATATTCATTAGAAATCCAATAAAATTTCATACATAATGATATTTTATTTATAATTGTTAGACATTAAATAATTTAATTTATTTATGACACAATGATGATGCAGTAAATACCATAATAGGGAACAATTACAATAATTGATATTATAAATACACAAATAAATATTATTTGAGACTTTTAATGAATTAAACTAATTTTATAGGTTAATATGACATGTTAATAGTGATTAAATTAATTTTTTTCAAAGTAATAATTTTGTTATGAGTTTTACAAAAATCAACTATCAAATAGTGTCAAGATTGACATAAAAGAGTTTTTAAAACAAATATTATATTATTAATTGATATTCAATTTATAAAAATCTAAGGTTCGTCCAAGAGACTTATATCATGATAGGTGTATAATTAATGGACCACTTGGGGGTCTCGTGGATGTATATAGTATGTGTATTAAGCATATTGTATAAAAATACCAAGAGACATTGTAAAAGTAAAACTAAATAACTAAGAGTTAATACTTAATGATAAGGTTAGGATAATGACCCAAACCTGTCTAAATCCTATTGGTTGAGTGGTTTTAGACCTATCCAAACCTTAAAATTTAAATAATCCACTTTGGATCCATTAGATACCGAATATGAATTTATTATAAAATAATATTTCTAGCTTTTCCAAAGGTACCCCTCACCCCTATTATAAAAGGGCACTCTCCCTTCTCATTAACTCACACCTTCAAAGCCTTTTGGCTCATCCATCCTCTGCCCAAATACTCTCTAAACTTCCCTCACTTCAACCTAAAGGGCTTATTTCGATCCTAAAGCCATCCTAAGGAGCCCTTTTGATCAAATCAAAAGGAAGAACCCAAAGAAGAGGTAATGATTTCACCACCCCTTTTCAAGTTCCTTTCTTCTTCCACATCTTCTTTCTTTGTTATTCTCATTCTAAAATAATGAATCCAGTATATCCTATATACTTTAATATGATTATAAATATGGTAAAACCATATTCAGTATTATATCCATCCTTTGAATGACATGTCACCATACGTGCGTACGTACGGCTTACCGTCTCCACGTCGTGGTGTAATTGTTATTCAATATATTATTATTTGGATGAATATAATAATGATTTTTAATTCATGTAAATAATAAATATAAAATGATAAAGATTCTGTATATATGATATACCATCCAATTATATATTATTTTAATATCAAAAGAATGATATTGTCGCTGGTGCGTACGTACGGACTACCGTCTCCACGAACGCGATGAGATTCATTCTCCATCGTATCCATCCAAGTATAATTATCATTTTATGATTTAAAAATAATTTTTATGGACTTGATATCATTCAGGATATGAATAATATACATCTATCCATAATAAACATGGCTTACGTAACAGAACATATAGAAGAAAACAAGTAAGTTAACACCCGAAAGAATGATAATACTTAGATACTATTAACAAATCAATGTTAAAAGATCATATATGATATAATATTAATGTATATGATTCTTGTATAATTTAATAAAAATTATTTCACCATTATAAATGAGGTTAACCTACCCTGAACCAAAGAAAAGTACAAGGTAAGGGTTTATTTTTTAATCTCTTCATTATCTGAGGTTGTTTATACGTAATAATCTACAGGGATCTCTTTATCATCCACATCCATGTTTGTTACAAATGTATTTCAAAACATTTTTACTATTTAATAGAATACGGGTTTAAGTCATTTATACCCTTGTTTAAATTTTTATAATAGGTTTATCAAGGAATATTTCCATCGTTTTCCAAACAAGGTGCTTTTTATCCTTTTCAACAGAATTAATGTAAGAATGTTTTTTTTAACTTATACGGTGGGTGCGGATATTTTCCATCATTATAAAATCGTCGAAGCTTCCCTTACAAGCTTATAAAAATATTTTCAAAGAAAATTTTTTATTTTATAATTATATGACTCTTAAATTATTTCAAAAGAGAAAGAGATATTTATCTAAAAAGTGTTTTCATTTCATCTATGTCAACATCCTTTGATGGATTTTACGCTTATTTGATGTTGATTTATTATGATACAAAACTTCTATATTGTATTGAAGGTTTTGTGATTTGTTTGACTGTGGATGTGTTATTTTTATACCATTCACGGTTTATAGATGAATTACTTACATTTCGTATGCTAGTTTTAATACGAATGTTTATGTTTTGTTTAAACCTTTTCATATGGGAATGCATTGGACATAATAGGTGATGGGTGGAGCCCGCTATAGCTCCTCGATGCATCGGTAGGTCTCATAAGAAAAACTAGTGTCTTGGAATAATGCCTTGACAAAATCTTAATGGTAGTCTTGGCATGAGGCCTTGGCTATATGGTTACGATTTTCTGGCATTATGCATTCCAACATTATGAAAGTTGTTATTAATATTGCATGTGATTATTCGATTAGTAGAATTTCTATTTGAATATGTGAATGGAATTATTTTATTTTACTTTTTCCATACTATGTTGAAGTTCATGTTTTAAAAGGCTTTTGTTTTAGTTATACATTTCCTTAAATGTTTATTCTTATTTATGAAAGTTTCCGCTATATTGATATCCTTACTGGGCATTTGAGCTCACCCCTTTTCTATGTTTTATTTTTTACAGGATGTGAAGAAGTGAATTATGAATGACCTGTAGGGATTTGATGAGGGGATAATAGTGTGGACTATGGAGACAATATATTTTTGTAGTATTTTTTTACTTTATGATGTAATATAAACTTGATAAATGTATCTAGTGTTTCCAAGGCTACTAAACCAATCGGTCGTTTGAGATTTGATCTCTCTTATGATCATTCCAATGTTATGTAATAATGCACCTACTCTAGGTAACATGGGTCGGGGCATTACATAACCAAATAGTTCAACCTCACCCACTAACTCCAAGGAAAAGTCTCCCATCTATCATGTTGAGATCTGAGATTTTTCATATTCATATTAGCATTCATATTACAATTACTGATAGGGAAACCTATGGTATTCCCTGGGAAATATCTTTTGACCTTAATGGAATATCTTTATATTAAATTACAATTTTTCCATTATTCATTATTTGTGTCATTGTTTTTATTTTCTTAGTATATGTTTTCTTGGTTTTACTTTTTATAACAATAAAAGGGGATAAATGATGATATAATGAAGTAAAAATTATACGAAATATGAGAATACCCATAATTTTGGATACAACTATATTATTTTAAATTAAATTTCGAAAGCCATTGATTTATATTAAAATAACATAATTTATAATTTATTTAATTCATTCTACATAATTTCAAGGGTTTTTTTAACACAAAAAATGGTGATGTTTTTTATTATATCTCAACTTCCTTATTTTAATTCACCCTAATAATGTTTATAATTTCATATTAAGAAATTTTGATTATGTTTTTAAACTATTATTATGGTAAATCATGTAAAAATTTATGTGTCTCTATGTAATCGTGCCTACCAATCCAATTAATACAACCTATTGAAATAGTTGGTCATGTTACTAAGTGGCAATGAATTCAAAAATATCAATTTTGTGCCAATTAAATATAATTGTAGTGTTGACCATGTGTTGGGATTAAAGTGACCTCATGCGTATAGATCATACCATATGTTGAACTCACAGTGACTGCATGAGAGAAACTACATACAATATGATGAGAATTGGTGATTATGTGGAGATATATATAACATACATGTATTATATTTATGAAATGTTTTATTATAGTTACCACATTAATTTATGAACATATCATAAGATACATTTATGTGAGAATGAGAATAAATCGATTAACTACAATAACAAGTCAAGTGACCATTAGAAGAAGAGTAAATATGGCATAAAGTGGTGTACCTACTGCTTGTTGTCTTGAGATTGTACGTGAAAAAAATAGAATGTCCACATAAATAAATGATGTGATTATTCCATATTTTTCCTTTCAACTGACCATGCCTTTCAATAATGAACCAATGTAACTATTATTATGTGACGACTAGGTTACAATTTGTATCCTATGAAATTGAGAAATTTTTAATCTCTGGGAGGTATATTATTTAGCTTTTACTCACATTGATGAATAATTAATGAAAAATGAATAAAATTATCAAATAATTAATATTATATAATTTATAGTAATTGAAATTGTTCTATTTAAGATGTAGATACCTATTTGTGAAATGAAAAGATATATACATGCACATGTAATTTGTCCTAGAGAAAAAGTGATACGTTAAAAAAACTATACAAATTTCTTCTTCAAATATTTTTCCAAAAAATTTTAATATAATGTTTTTTATGGTTCTTGAATACTAATAAAATTATTTATTATCAACATATATTGACCATATTTACCTTTATTGAATCGTCACAATCTTTTATTTTCTCCTTGTGTGTTTTTTTCTTATGTAGGTTTTGTTTTTATTCAATGTATTTATTTTAAAAAGGATTTATTGGGTTTTATTATTGTTTGAAATTAAATTCTATAATATCCGTTTAAATTTATCTACCGACATAGGGCATTGGGATATACTAGTTATAGATTGGAAATCTGGACACTGTTTATGCTATGTAGAACCTGATTCAGGTTATTAATATGTTTATTCATTATTATGTTTAAGAATTTTTTTAAAATCATTTAGAGAAAAATATTTCTAATTGGGAACCGAATTCACACCCTTATTGAGTGTTCCACTCCAAAAAATATCCAAATTTTTTATGGGTAAATTTGACCAAAACAATTCAAAATAAAGTTTCATGGAATTTTGGTTCCATTTTCCCTTAAAAATTATAGTTATACTATTTTAAATAAAGATAAATCCAAAACACCACCATCATTCCATTAATATCTAAAATATTTTTTTATTGAAATATTTAAAGAGGATATGTTTTTTTTATAATTTATTATTACATATTTTGAATTTTATTATTTTGAATTTTTTTATTTTAATATTTTAGTGATAAAATAAATGTCATAAATGCTTACAGAACACTAACATGGTAATTCTGAACATTGTAGAAATCAGGTAAATGATTTTTGAAACTATAAAATAATATTTATTTTGTGAGTCAATGTATTCTATAAATTTTTACGATAAATCTAACATATTAAATATGTTTGATAGTTTTTATTTGAATTCCATTCTTCTGATTTTGTTTTCAAAGTAAACATATGTTTATAGTACAAAAAATGATAATTATGACATATTATATAAAATAATAAATTAATAAAAGATTTAAAATTAAGAAAAAATTATATTGGGACAAGGTAATGGGATATGGTTGAAAATACCAACCATTATCAATTTATTTTTTACTCTATAATGTTTAAAAATCATGGATATCATGGTAACTGAAAAAATGATAATGAGGGGTTAAATAAAAGAAAGGTGTAAAAATAAAATTTTAACTTGAATAAATTTTATTAAATTAAATTGTACTGACTCATCATCATACTAACTTCCAATTGTATCAAATTTGAATCATTTTTCAATTATATATTTTTTAATTTAATACATTAAGTAATTCCATGCGTAAGGTACCCATCAATTATAAAATCAAACCTCATATTCTCTCTTCCTCTAATCATTTGTCTACACTGGTACATCCAATACCTTCAAATTACTCCCCTAACATTCACTCTGTTTCTCAAAGAGAACTATAAATTATTATAAGATAATCCAAGAAGTGTAAATTTTCTGGCAAAGAGGTTGTCTGTAGAGTAGATATAACTCATAACTGACCAATTTCAAGTTTAATTATTCATCCACATACATAAAATATTATACAAACACTATAAAATTCAAAAATCAATATCATTCGTATACTTATTTTATAATATGATTATGGTTTAACCATTTTTATTATCCATTTATATCATATGTAATGTGAAAACATTTCTCGTGTGTATGTGTGGATTACCACCTCCATGAAGTTATGTGTTTCATTTTTCATCACTGTCTCTCACGACTACATTCAATGATATTCAATAAATATATATATCTATTTGTGGAAAATACATCTATAAATTTCATAGAATTCTATATTTTAAAAATATTTCATCATTGTTCATTCATACATGTGGACTACCACCTCCATGAAGTAATGTGATTCATTTCTCATCACCACATCATATGGATGGTATATATAAGTTTATTAGTTATAAAAAATGATATATATGAAATAATAAATAGTTTTTTATGATAAAAATATACTTACCATCACTCCATCATGATCGTTGATAAATTGACAAGCTACTCATGCATATATATGACCTAACATATCCATGACTATAACGTAGTTAGTTTTTTCATGACCATAGTTCATTGATTTTTTATATTTATAATTGATTTATTGAGAACTATATCAATATTATTATTTTTAATTTCCACTTAATGTAATAATTCCCACATTTACTATAGAAAACTTATGATAGTAATTTTGGAAATATGAGTCAAATATCATAATATCTTTTAATGTAAACATAACTGATTACATAGTTGTATATAACATGGTAATAAATAAAATAAAAGTAATAATAAAAATAAAAAATTCACCTATGATGTAAATAATTACCATATGATTATTCTTTAGGAAGACAATGAATATACCTGACGATCTATACTTGATTTAATGTACACATTACTATAATAACAACATTATAAATGTTATAATGATGTGTTCTCTATATCCAATTCATCCAATTTCATATTCAATAAAATCATTTTTATATGTAATTATTTGGGTATAATTGAATTATAAACTAAATTGTATATCTCATTTATGTTTCCATTAATGGATTTCAAATATATTATAACATCATATATTATAAAAAATTTATTCCCATTCATTACAAAAGGAAAAATTAATATTTTATTTTAACATAAGCATTGTTAATGGATTTTCCAAACAAAATAAAAATTAGTTTATATATTGAATTATTTATAATATTCCATGTATTGTTAAAATAAAAATTTAATTTCCCATCTTGGCTCATTAAAAATAATGACTCAATTGATTCTCCGAAAAACATCTGGCTTGCCTCCCCACATTCAAGAGGTAGCCTACTAACATCAAGGGTCATATAAAAAATATATTTTTTAAATATTCTCTTTATAATTTAATATAACATATAAAATAAAATAAAAAATTACCCTAATAATAATTATTTATAACCATGCAATATATAATTAATTTCCTAAAATTGGGTTAATTCCAACAAACAAGATACATTAAATATTCCATGTAATACTAGTATCTTATGTCAATAGAAACCTAAAATTATTACAAACATAAAACCAAAAAATGGGTTTTGAAATTATTAAGTTTTTATCATCCATGCTCTATCCCAAAATCCAAATTCAACCATTTATCATTGGTCCCTTTACCTTATCGTAACATATATCCAATAAATATGTTCATGTAGCCATGGCGGCAAGAGAAGGGTGTCAGTACAGCTCAATATGGAATCACTAGTGGTGTATAAGAAAAAATTCATTAAAATAATATTGTATATATAATTAAGAGGAATAATAAACCATATTATAATGATATATTTCTTTACAAATAAACATTCTATCAATTATCCACCTAGTACATTGGATTATACCATGACCCAAATACACCAAACGTGCTTAATCCATGAAGTAAATTTAGGTGATCAATAAAAAAGAGTAAATAATTTTAAGGAATAATGGTAATTCATTAGTTATTTCAAATATATATAATAAGGAGAATAAGTCCATTCTACCATTCTGTATGTGGTGGAATTAGTGTCTAGATTGTCACACCTTCACCTTAACGAATAATAATGAACTTAATTTTAACCATTTATTATCATGGATGTCAAACATCATGTCTTGACATCCTAAATAATTGATAATTTACACCATGTCCAACATCCTGACCCATGAGTGGGAACCATTTTATCCCTTATCTATAAACCTTTCTCCAATTCACAATTTCTTACGTCAAACACACTTTTCCTTATCAATACATCACAATATAATGACTTCACATATTCTATTCACAATGATTTACATGATCTAACTCATTCAACCTCTTTAAAAATATTCCACACATACGAAAGTTAATCAATGATTCATTCATTAAAATATGATTCATATTTCATTTTTATCATTTAATAACATGATTAATCATCCTTTTACATTAACCATTTAATTTATCTTACTTTTTTACAACATAGTTTGTTTCCAATAACACCAAACAATATCTTGTGTTATGATATGTATTTGAATGAATATTGAAACTAATTTAATCAACTAAAACTATATCTCATAAATCCTAAACCATTTCACATTTTTCCTGGGATTGGAACACCACATGGGTGTGCTTATATCTAGTATATTGAAAATCAATTGAAACATAATGATCTATGATAGGACTATAATATGATTAAAATTATCAATTAACTATCAATAGTCTAGAATATAAATAAAAAATATTTTAATCACAAGGGTACAATATAATATGAAAGGAAAAAATCATGAATATGGGATAAATATTGTGGTCAACCAACTTTATACTCATAGAAAAATAGCAATCCAACCATGGTTATTGATTCAATATAAAATATCCACCAACAAAAATGTTGAAATCTCCCTACACATAAGGATCGTGATATTTTTATGAAGAGAAAACATCCATCCTTAATTCATATAGAAAATAAAATAAAAAGGACTCATATAGTCACATAGAGCATCAAATAAAATGGACTCATATAGTCACATAGAGGTGTGGGATTGGTTTTCAACCCTTCCTATTCAGGATAAATGGGGGTTCAAATTATGTAACATCATATAAGTATTTTTCAGGAATATTCATCTATTTTTACATACAATAGTCCGCAATGTTTGGCTATATGGTTTTGATAGATATGTGACAACAGTTTTCTCCCCACTTTTCATGTGTGGCATGGTTCAAATGGTTTTTTGTCAATCTTAATAGTTTGAAATCCCATGTAGTAGATGTGAAATATCCGCTTTCTAAGGGGGATCAAGCCACATGGTCTCCTGGGATCTCCTCACAAGGTTGGATAAACGTTCTCCTACCTCCTATATGTTGCATGTTCATGGTGTATGTTTAATACAAAAAATGTGGTAACAATGATACATGAAGAAAAGAAAATTATTCATCCTTTATAGAGATTATAAACAACAATATTGTCTTGGTGCCTTCCATATTTGAGGGAATCATTCCTTTAACAATTTAAAATAATGTTTTATCAAAATTAATATGAAAATAACTCAATAAAAATACATGGTCGTATAGGGTACAAACATTATAACAACTCTCCTTTGATCTAAACCCCCCCAACATCAATAATCATATTGTATGAAATGGGCATCCCACTAGGAACACACACCAAGTTCCCCCATATGATTTCCTCTAGAAAATGGCAATGTTGCAACATATCTCAAACCATGAGAATGACCTTAACACAATTAATTTTCAAAATACTATACACAATATTAATTTCATGTTAATTGAAAGAAGAATCTGTATGAAGCTGAAAATAATGAATATGAATCACATGATAAGGGTGTAACACCCAAAGACATTACAATATTGTCCTTGTGCAATAAGTTAAAATTTTGTTCCTCGATTTCATTACATGAAAAACAATGTTAATATTTTGTTACACACTACATAATAATTATCCTTTTCTACATAGAACAGTAAGGTTATATTTTGTTACATGAAAGACTGACTTTCCTCAATGGCTTCTGTAAGATGAAAAAAACAATGTTTTATTCATCAAAAATATATTATTAAAAAATTATTATTTAATATAATAATATTTAACCATGTTTTTATTTATGAGGTTATGAATGGTATTAAGTAAATTATTAAAATATATTGTTCATAAAAATATAAGTTTATATGGTTACCATTAATTATAAATGAAAAAATAAAAAACTAAATATAAAGGAAATATCTTTATATTTACAAAGGGATTTTGTTTTAAAAATTAAATTTATTAAATTTATTGATTTATATTAATTAATTAAATATGTTATATATTCAATAAAATAATTTTTATATTCATCTCATAGAACTTATTGGTAGTAGATAAAAAGTACCCCAATATTACTTTAAAACCAATATTTTTATAAATGCATTTTTGCCACCATGTAATAGAGAACCTATTTTTAAAACAATTTTGTAACATTTATTGATTTTATATTTCAGAAATAACATTATAATTTAAATAGGATAAAAAATATTAGCCTAGGTTAAATTTTTGGCTTCTTTATATGATGTTTAATTTTTTGATGAATATTTAAAATATATTGAATTAAAATTCAAAATTACATTTTCATATAAACAATTTATAATGTAAAATTGTATATATAATTGTATTTAATAGTATATTATTTCAATTTTACATCAATTAATTAAATTTAGTTCATTTTAATCAATTTGACATTGAAATTGGATATAAAATCATATGAAACTATTAAATATTTTTACATTAAAAACCCGATTTATCACCCCATCAGTTGGATTAAATTTAAATTATTTTCATACAATTATATTATATGAATTTTGAAAAATGGATTAAATATTTGGAATAAAAAAAAATTATGATTCCTAAAACATTCACCATTGTTTCTGGACAAAAGTATTAGTGAATTAATTATAATTAGTTTCAGGGATTAGGGGAAACATTAGCGTAACCTGTGTCTAAACCATAACCATAAAAAGACAAATGACTTAAAGTGATATAAAAATTCAATAATTTGGGAATATTTCGAACCTATTTTCGCATTAATAATATTTGGACTAATATTTGAGCCAATGTTCATCAGAAAAATTGGTGGAATTCGCTTTTTAAGAATTTACAGGAATACAAATCCCCCTACAATATAAAAAGGCATTAAATAACCCTACTTACTCACCACTATAAAGACACATTGGCATGACCATGATCCAAGAATTCCCTCCCTTTATATTAAAAACCACACATTGGGTAGAAAGACATCTAAGTAATCCCTTATGTACAAACCAAAAGGGGTTACCCGAAGAAAAGGTGACATCCTTCTTCCATCTATTTTGATTTATTTACATTCTACATCGGATAAACTATTATTATTACATTAATAAATTAAATTTAGTATCCTAAATATACTTATATATTATTATACTAGTATTTTTACCAGCAAAAAAGGCACTCCCATCAAATGGTAATGAGCCTACCATTCGTGTGTCTCGTGATATTCCACCTTACAAAATGATGTCATTCATTTGTAATTTACAAAAATCCATGGTAGTCCATTAGGATGTAAAAAATATTTATATGTGATTTATATTGTGTTTATAATTTCATTATCATTCTATAACTTTTATATAGAAAAAACCGTAGAGTATTCCTTTTTGCGGGAATACGATAACATTATTGGGTGAATTGTGGAATATCACCCACTCAAAGTGATTTGATTCATTCACATTATACACGAAACATATAAATAATGGTTTTATTTATATATATATAAATTAAAAGATATATATATATATATTATATTCATGAAATAATTTCTTTTAAGTAATTATAATATTTCTTTTTCTTAGTTACACTTTTCAAAAAATAATAAATGATAACATCAGCCGTGGATGTGTGGATTACCTCCTCCTAGACATGATGTGATTACATTAACATCATATTTATTATATATATATATATGTATGTATTATAAAATATAATTTTATTTATTATATAAATATAATTATAGAAATATATAATTTCAAATTCATTCTTTCCATAATGAACAATGTAAAACTAGAACATTACTCATGCGTATATATGACATACTGTCTCTGTGATTGTAATGTTTGTTCATTTTTAATAACAATATATAATGATTGGTTTAAAAATTATAATTTATATATAAATTTGACTATTATTTCATGATAATTATTATATAAATTATTATATTATGACCCCTTTGACCATAGTTAACAAACTGATGTAATTTTTGACATATAAACCGAATATGGTCAAAACACTTAATATATATATTATTGCTTATGTAGATTATAAAAATAATGTTATAAGTGAAATAAAATTAATTATACATATGATATAGTATCTAATATAATAAAATTATTATCATAAATTATTTATAAATTTATATAAAGACACAAACTAAATGTCAGACTCAAGGTATGGGATTTTGTCTCAATTTACATTCTATTTAGTCTATTGTTTTTGTTATACACCAATTCAAAATTATATGTTGTATATTATTAGGTTTAATATTTTATATCATGAAATTAATTATTCTCATGAGAATATTTGTTTCATTTAATGTTATTCCTTCATGGGGATTATAATTCTAATGTTTCAAAGTGGTATAGGACACATTGTAATGTTTAAATATTATGTTCCTGTATTATTTTTTTAATGACGTGTCAATGGTATTTCCATTCATCAACATATTCAAACCTTTTTGTTACATCTTATCCATTGGGGAATTATTGATAAATCTGAATCTTTTATTCAATTTGTATTTTGGATGACAAGGAAAATTATTAATTAATTAAATCAATTAAATGTTATATGAGGAATCCATTGGACATGTATGACACGGGTTGGTCCCTATTATATATATCCCCTTAATGCATCTATAGTCTTAGGAGATGAATCATTTGCCTAAATTAGATGGTGTTTTAACTGATATTCTAAAGCATCATGTGAATGTTCTTGATGGTAATGTTAACATGTACCTAGGAAACATGGTGTCAAATAATTAAACATTTTTCTTGATTTAGACCCTGTTATACTTTAATAATGAGAATATCAATTTTTCATATTCTTTTATGAAAGGTGATATCTTGGAAAAAATGAACAAATCACAAATATTTTTAAATGAGGCAAATATTTCCAGAGACTAAAATATGGGATCCCATTACAATCATTTTCATGAAAGGAAATAAGAGTGGCACAGAGGTCTTCAAACCAGGTCATGTCCTGATTTACTCACATGTTGTCCAGACCATCTACAACCGTGTTTGATTCATAATAAACTTATGTCAAGATGTAGTTATGATCAATAAATGAACAACTGCATTCCATCCACTAGGTAGTAATTGGCCTGGAAAAAATGAGTTACGCCATTCCAAATCACTTGAATGATGGTCGTCGAGTCACTTTCATTCCCTAGGTTGTTCCAACCAAATAGCTGGGAAATTCAATATCATATATCAAACTCAACATATTAGCTTCAAGGGTGGTTTAAATGCCACATTTATTAATAAGGAATCAATGAATATGACCGAGGTAATTTTTGAAGACAACAACACACACTGCGGGTCCCAGATTCTCATTGGAGGTGCAAATAATATTAATTTTGATCCATCTAGGTAGGGGGGTCTCCAGAACATCTCTGGAGTGCAATGCGGTTGACATAAATTTTCATTAATCCTTATAAGCTTCATGATCCGAAATATATGTATGGCTTAGTGGAAATGTCCCTTTTGAATCAAGGAAGCTTCATGTGTGGGAATGAGGATCATTATCCGACCTACATTTTGATTGACTATGTAATTTTAATAAATAATTGCATTCTGATCATACTAGATGACGTGATAGAGCTTAGAACAAATGTCAAGGAAGAGGTTCATGGTTTTCTGAGATCCTTCAATTTATTCACTTTTTATGTTGAGCTTTGACAGAATCAATAATCAACCATATATAGTCAAAAATGTTAAGAATATATTTTCACTAAGTAGAAGTAGTAAAACAAGAGAGAAATAGGTGGTTAGCATCTTTTCTGTGTTGAATAATGATTTTTCACTTAGAGAAAAGCTAGATTCCATAATATTGGATGAAAATTTCAGTGGGAATTCTATTGTGAGAAAGACTGCAGATGAGATTGATTCTTTAAGGTTTTATCCATGGTTTTTTGAAATGTTTTTACCAGAAATAATCCCTCTCAGAGTTACAGAAATAATGATTGTAGAATATTTTTTAGTTAATAATTCTATTTTGAGTAGGTACCCAAGTTATGAAATCATTATGGAATGCTAAATAGTAGTTTTCAATGATGTTCAGAATAGTATCAGGGAGTTGATCATGATGAGAGTTTAAAATTCCTTTGATAGAGCTATTTATATTATCAAGAGTTTGATTATGTTATTTCATAGAAAATAATGGCATGCCAGTATAGTTATCCAATCTAAAATTCAAGGAGGAGTCTATAGAGAGCATCCATCTAGAATTATTAATGATATTGGTAAATGAGTGATTGATGGAACTCCAAATTAATGAATTAATGAAATTTGAATTTCTCGTTTTATGTTTTTCAAAAACATATTTTTGAAAAAGGTAAGAGCTTTAGAAGTATTATAAAAAAGGTTACAAGTGATTCTAACTTAAAGGGATTCATTAATTTATGTGATATTTTTATACCAATACGACCATTTTCTATGGGCTTCCATCATGTTGACCATGGAATAGTCACAAGTTTTCTTTCTAGGATACTAATAGTCCGATGAAGTTCTTCATGGTAGTGTTCATTTTTTTAATGAGATGATCATGCCATTGGTAGACAATCATGGAGTAAACCCTCATAGAGACAATAGTGAATTTAACAAGGCAAGTCCTATATTCCATAGAGAGAAATTTACCTTTCCATGAAGGTAAATGATTTAGGAATTGGTCAACATTAGTCTCAAAGTGAAAACAATTGGGTCTTCCCCAAAAGATAGGAACTCCAAGATGTATGAAAGGGAGCATACCATCTTCAAGACCTAGGTCACCAATAATGTTACATTGTTTTCTAGAAGGAAAGTTCTTCCCAAAGAGGATGTAGTATTTGTTCCAACTAATGGTTTGACAAAAAACCTCTTCATAGTTTGACATCACATTTTTTAGATTAAGAATGTTACTTTTATCACCTATAAGTAAAAGGATGATGTATTCAGCATAAATAAGTTGAGTAGAAGCATTCACACTCCTAGAGATGTGTGTGTGTTTTAGTTAATTTTGTTCCACCATACGGTTGATAATAAGAATAAGATAGTCTTCTGTTGTCAAGATGAGAATGTTAGATAGTTGGTCACCTTTCCTAACACCATTGGTAAATTTAAAACAACCCCTGGGAGAGCCAATGATAAAAATGGATATAGTCGCCGAGTTGAAGAGAGTTCTGATTGTAGTGATAAAAGAGAGATTAAAACCAAAACCTTAACCGACATTAAAGATAACACCCTAGTCTATGGTGTCAAAATAATTTCCAATTTCATGTTTAATAGCTATGTTTCCTCCTTTATTAGTTGTATTCAAATTATTGACACACTCAGAGGCAAGGAAAATAATGTCAGGAATGGATCTACCATTTATAAAACAAAATTGGTTCTAGGAGAAAATTTTCTCCGTGAGAGTGGAAAGTATGTTGGAAATGATATTGGTGTTGATTTTATAAATATTGATAATATGATAATTGTGTCTAATTAGTAGATTATAATAGGTATTATCCACATTCCGGATCAGGGTCAAAAACAAGGAATTCAGAGAATGATGAAGAACCCCATTGGAGAAGAAGGATTTTAAATGTTTACAAACGTCGATTTGAAACAAATCTTAATAATGTTGGAAGAAACCATTGTTGAATAAATTATGAACAAAAGAACTGTCAGGATTCAGACTAAATACAATTTATTTGATTTCATGATCCAATGTAGAGTAATGAAGGAAAGAGTTTTCCTCATCAGTGATAGCTATAGGAATGACCTCAGGTAGGAGTTATTTGTTTTTATCAGTACCTTTGAAGATGGATTCCTAGTGGTAGATAATATGTTGAGTTATTTCATCTTCATTTTCATGTATCATGTCCCCATCCATCGAAAAGGATAAGGACTTGTTGGACTTCTTGATTCTTTCAAGAGAGTTATAGAATTTTGTATTTCTTTCACCAACTGTTAAAATTTTAACTTTAATTCTTTTTTTCTCATATTTTATTTGAATGTGAGAAAGGATTTTTGTTTTCCCACAATGTTTAGATCTTGATTAGGATCATTTTTGATGATGGAGCTGCTGTTTGTGTTTTCAATATCATTAAGGTCATTCCCAAGAATCATGATGTCATTATTATTTTTTTGGATTTAGACAATTTTAATGTTTTTAGAGTCTATTTGAAATGTTTTAATTTGATATTATACTCAAAGTCATCAATGTCCTGAGACATTGAGTACCAATAGTATTGGATGATATGGGAGCACTCTTCATCATATAACCACACATTTTTAAATCTGAAAGGAAAACAGGGTTTCATGTCTTTGTAAAAGACATTGAATAGGATGAGGTGATGATCAAAGTTCAGCATATGTATAGTGGTGCTAGATATAATGTCCGATTTATCTAATGTCGGGTTATTCGTGAAAGCTCTATCCATCATGGAGGCAACATATAGTTCATAGTTTCTTATATTCTAAGTGTATTTTTTACCAGTGAGATTTATTTTAATGAGAATGTTGAAATCAATTGAGGATTTAAATTATCTCATGTAAATTGATGCATAAGAAGGTCCAATTTTCTATCTTGATCCGAGAATTTATTTATAGTCACCCATAATAATCCAAGGTTCATTTATATTAGTTCCCACATATGACAGTTCATTCAAAAGTGTTCTCATTTCATGGTATCTATTCTTAGTATAAACTAATGAGCAGAAAATATGTGTGTCATATATATTAATGTTTCAAGAAAAACATTGCACATAGAAAATTAAAAAACTATTTTTCTATAAGGAAAAGTAAAAAAAAATAAATATTCAGCATTGAGGTTATTAATAATTGAAAGTGTGAAAACATAATTATTTCGACCTAAATAAGAGTATTTTAGTGAATAAGTAATTTATGTCTCTGAAATTGCACAGAATAATGTATGATGAGTGTCAAAAATTCTCTTTAACAAAATTAATGTGTTATAGTTAGCAATACCCTAATAATTCCAAAAAAAGTATCTTTATTAAAACCATGTTTTCGAGTTAGATATCCCATTTTGTTTTACAAAGACTTTATTTTTAGATGATTTTCTAACCACATGTGTATTATTAGAGGTATGATCCAATTTATTGCTAGATATGGTGGTGTTCTTCTTTTTAGGGTCAATTATTGGATTACTCATAGAAGAGTCTATAGATTTCATAGAACAAAGAATCAAATAGTTGGAGTTCTGGTTTTAAATAAGCTTTCCTAAACTTTTAGAGCATTCCTCACTATCTATAGGTAAAGAATTAGTTTTACCTGGAGCCTTTAAATTTTTTGTACTGCTTTTTGACATTTTCCACATTATATGGACATCATTACATATGATAGATAGATTCATTCATGAACTTCGTAAGCTGAGAGTATGGTCTTGATAGTGTGGTACCATGTTTAATAGATTCAGATGTCATGACAGTAGTATTACAAGACTTAAAAATTATGTATTGTGCCTCGGCCTGGGCTGCCTCAAGAGTAATGTTTAGTTTCTCTAAATCGGCAGGACTGCTAATAGTTTTAGTGTGGGTATAGGGAGAATAATGTAGTTCATTTTATTTCATTTTGATTTCATTATTTTTCTCCAGAGAAGTTTCTTTGTTTGTAGTTTGTATTATTTAATCCTTAAGGATTGGGTATGTAGATTTCATTTTACAAAACATCATTGAAGAATCACTACTGTCAATAGGTTAAGACCAATAAAAATTGGAATTTGCAGTAGTGGAGATGGTTGTACCTGGACCATTTTTCTTCTCCACATTATATTTCTCTATTTATATCTACATAGTGAATCCATTGATTTTTTGAATTTGTATATGAACTTGTACCAAGGGTGTAATTCCCTTCAATGGTTTGACAAATTCAAATTGCCTGGAAAATATTTTAGTCACATTGGTTGTAATGGAGTGTGTTTTTTCATGAATTACCATCTAGTTAGTCATAGGATTTTATTGTTTTATAGTATGTCCAGTGGAATCCAGTGTTTTTGAGAAAAAAACTGGTGTGCCTTGAGCATGGGAAAAATATTTCATGGCATTTTTTTAGTATATGGATTCATTCATAATCTCTAAGGTATTAGTGGAATATAAATGCTAGGGTTTATGGGTCTATCTAGTACCGAAATATTGAGTGTGTTCATCCACAGTTTCAACTAAAATCATCTCAGGGAAGTCACTATTATGAAGAGTTTTAGTTCATGTGTTGCATGCATTTCATTTCGGATCTTCAGGTGGATTATCCCTCTTACTCAGGGTATGATCTACATCTTGGATGATGGTAGATCTTGAGATATAACTAGATTAACAATTATTGGTTTATTCCTTCCCATTGGATACCCTTACATTGTACAAAACTATATTTTCTATTTCTTCTAAGAGACCATGGTCTTTAATGGAGTTGAATTCCTCTTCAGAAAAATCTAAAGAGTTTATACATGAGGTATCCAATATGTGTGTCAAACATTGTGAACTGTTTACCCATATTTCATATTTCTTTTTCGGGGGATCAGGTATATCCATAAAGGTAACTTTATCTTTTATATTTCTCCATATTTACTTACAATAATTTTCAATTGGATGGATAACATGTCTTATAATCACCCTACAATTATAGATTGTATGTCCAATTATAGTAAAAAGGACACAGAGGAAGGTTTAATCTCATATTCAATTCCAATATCAGCTTCTTAGTCATTAGTAGTGAAATTAATTGTATTAAGAAACATTGAATCTGAGTTAATTTCCATAATTACAATAGAAAAGAGACCTATGTTGAAATTTAAGGTTCTGTGGTCAATTTTTCGGGGAGGTCCAGTAAAGGAAACCACATTATTCATAATTTTTGGGTCCCAAAAGAACCAATTATAGCCATGAAGTTTGACCCCGACTTGTTCCATTGTATTCCTATTTGTGTGCGAATTGAATGTAGAGTCCTAATCAGAAATTATATGTAAACCTGGATTTAGAATAATGTTTCCAGTCTTCCAGACATTCTCTAAGTCATCTTTTTATTTTAGAAGAATGTGAAAATAGGATTTTCCTATTGAAATTAGTTTCCAATTAAAAAATTCCATCATCGAGCAATACACATATATTATTTTGATAAAGGCCAAAGATTGTCACCTTTGTTGTTGGAGATGAGGACCATGACAAAAAATTACACATTTTTGTGTGTTGTTGAAGAGCATACAGATCCCTTGGGATCTAACAGAGAAAGAATGGGTGTGGGAATTTTCTTCAGTGGATTTCTCATTATGGTTTTTTGCAAAATGATATTGCTCATTGGGCATAATCTTTTTTTCAAGGAGGATTGTAGTGATGGGAATCAAACCTACCTGGATTGAGGAAATCTACAATGAATGTTGAGAACGATGGAGTTGGGTGTGGACTCCCTAATCTCTTGAGGGTTTTTATGAGAGATGGTCTCCCATCTCTCTAAAATCCTAGTATCCACTCTTTGTTCTTTATTATTTATTCCTATGATATTTTTTACCTTTTCATATATATGGATTCATTATATAGTAATTATATTTATTAAATGTAATATTTTTTAGTTTTGTACCTTTCCATATTGATTATTCGTTTTCTAGGTTTTTAACGGCATATGTTCATAGTTATATAAATTTTCATGTTGATTTATTCTCAATGATTCTACATTACATACCCATAATGTGAATTTTCTACTTAAATTATTATGTTTCCATTCCCAAAATTACACAGAATATTTTTTTTATTTAGTTTCAATGATTTAGTTCATTTCATATTATTATGTATCATGTTTTAGTTTATTTTACCAAATATAGTACGTGTATCATGTTTTAATATGGTTTTCAAAAATTTCTAAATATTTTAGTCGTTTTGGAAATGATTTTCATGTATCTATTCTTGTGTAATAGTGCAATGCACCGACTTTGGGATTCTGGCGATAATGCATTATAGTTTGTATAATAATATGTTTGGAAGAAACTACAAACACTAGATTTAGAAGACATATATTAAGGAACATAACTCAATGATAAAATTTGAGAATATGTATCATATAATATCATAAATTTTATAAGGCATCTATTTTGGGTGTATTCCTAGTTATAGATCACTATCTGGATAATGCAAGTGGATTTCGTTCTATAATAGGTGTACCTCGGGGTATAAACTCTAACAAGGTGTTTCAGGACTGGCTCGGTGTAACCTAGTATATAAGAATGTTTCCTTACATCGAACCAGTTTTGACACTCTAGAGATTTATTCTTCAGTAAATTCAAAATTTATTTGTAAACCATTTGAAAGGTTTTAAAAGTGAAAACTTCCCCAAAAAAGCTATGTTTATTATTATATTTTTATTTATGAATACATCTAAATGTTATATTATGTATTTTACTTTTTTAGACTATTCATTATATTTCCTTATGATATGATAAAAACTAGTTCATGATATCATCTACAAATTTATCCTAGCATAATGAATGTGAACCTCACCAATAATCATGATCTAAAGATAATGAAGGATTATATATTTTCGAATACTATGGAAATATTTTAAAGGTAAATAGTAACCTAGTAGTTATCATCATATGTATACATAGTATCATATAATAAATATATGTGTAATTAATTACCCATGTATTATGACTTCTATGGAATGATATAAAACAGTAGGATGGCAGGTGAAAATATGTACAAAGGTAAGAAGGAAAAGAAATATCTTCCAACATGTGATAATTCATGAAAGAAACACCATTGTATATTCTATAAGGGAATCAAAATTTATTATAAGTGTAGAGAAAAAGGATTCTATGTTCGTGATTCTAATGTAATGAATGAAAAATCCAATTTCAAATACTTCCACTACAATTATATAAGACACTGAACAAATCAATGTCACATGGGTCAAATGAATATACCCCAAAAGATGTAACTAGATCATGGTAATGATTATTCTATGTAACATGCCAAAAATTTATTAATGAAAATTTATCTTGATCTAATTAAATGTGTTATGGTTATGTAAAACATATATAATTCTATAGTTTTATGTTTTTGGATTTTGAAATAACATTAATAATTTTTACTGTTTCTAATATATTTGTTGAAAAGTGATCACATGATTAGTATAAATATACGGATTTAACAGATCTAATTTAATCAGACAAAGGATGTGATGGCCACATATATTAGTGTTTATACACACAAATCCCTTTTTTTCGGAGCTCGGAATGGAGGCGGTGTCTTTGGGATTTTTCTTGACCTAGCCTATTCTGAGATTAAACACATTAAGCTTGAATGGAACCCCCAAAAGTAGAAGTAGAAGTTAGAAGAGATTACCACCTGAGTGATGTTATTCGACCCTCTCTATGAGACTTTCACCATCAAACACCTTACCCTTAGGTATTATGAGGTTGTTATAAGGAGTTATGTAACAAGACCCTAGAACTTTGATTATCTACATTGCTCGTGTATATAGAATATACATTCATTTTACTATTGTTACATCATAAATTCTTTTTAAAGCACAAATGGTATTTTTAGCTAAAATCAATTAAAAAATTTATTTTAATGAATTAATGATTTTTTTAATTAAATAATATTTTCAAAAAATATTATTGCTAAATCATTTTTTATTATATAAAACTGATCTTATAGTTTTTATGAATACAATTGTAATTTTAATTAATTTTTGTAAGTTGTTTTAGTCAAAATCCATGAATTTTTGATTAAAGTAGGAATTTATTTTAAAAGTAAACATTAAAATATTTAGAAAAATATTAAGATAAAATTAACATCATTTTTGGAATCTGGGAATTAAAATTATCCAATGATGAATTTTTCATAATTTCTGAGAAAGTCAAATTATTGGGTAAACAATTAAATACCATTTAAATATATAATATCTTTTATGACCTCATAACATCTTAATAGTGATGTAATAAATAACTATAAATGGAATATTCGACCAATACCTTATTTACCATTAAAATAATGTGATTTGAGGTATGTTTCATTTATTTTACAAGGATTTAGTGGACCCTCCAAGTCAAATGAAACATTTTGAAATTTTAAAATGATTTACTTGAGAGTGTGAATCAACTCCTCATATGAAAGCATAATATTTTAATATTTTCCTCAATTGTCCTTATAGATTAATATTTCTTCTCCCCATTGGAAAAAATAGTGGGAAAACCCCATGAGATGGTTTGTGGTTTTGATTAGTTTAATTTGTTGTGTTAAAAAACTAAACTATAAATAATTCCCTCTAATTTCCTATATAAACCCAACCAAACTCCCAAGAAGCCTCTCTCAAGCCTCTCACATGCCTTTGGGATCACACTTCCATGTATGGTATTTCTTCCTTTCTAATTTATGTACAAATTTAACTATATTTTTATGCCCTTTTGTTTTTAGTTACAAATTTTGGGGTATGATTTCACACCTCCTCCATACGTCCCTCATTATGTTTGAATTATGAGTTAAATTTTTCTCTATAATTAATGAATCCCATGCATACCTACTACCATGTAGAAATTCCAGAAGGAATTTATCTCTTCTCATTACATAAGAAGAATTCCTTTATAATATGCATCTAAATTCAATTACATTTGTTGGGACATGTATCAATATAACCCCCTTATTTTTTATTTTCTGTAAATATGATTAAATAACTATTTCACTCTCATCAACCATTTTGTTGAGTTCTTATGTCACGTCATTATGCTTCTGAAATTTCACTGTCATTTCCAAGACAACGTCATTGTGTAGGGAATACAATACTGATTTCTCTAACAAGGGTATCCAACATTATTCACATTTACTTATTAATTATAGAGTTTAATGTATGTATTTCACATTCATTTATCGTGGAATAAATTATGATGTTAAATTACTCTATGACGTATGATCAAGGTGTCACACTTATGCATGAAATTAAATGATTAATAAGAGTGCACCCTAATAGCTCTCCAATGCATTGAGATAAGATTTGTATCATGATATGTCAAGTGCAATGAGGGTTTACTCTTTTTAATTCAACTACACTAAGGGTTTACTCCTTCCCGATGTACAACGAGCCTTGTCTCATGCTAATATCATGTTAAATATTGCTGCCACATTTCCATGTTATGATAATCATGCTATATCATGCCTTCTTGTTCATGTTTCTATTATGCTGCATTTATATGCCTATTTCATAACATGTATTATATTGTTCATGTTATTCCTTGTTTATTCACATAATTAGATTCATATATCACCCTTCTCACATGTATATCATTTTTTATCCCGTTAAATAAAATGTATGAGGGATTGTTGTGGTCATGTAAAGGATGTTTTCAATAAAGATATTGTATTTTTATTTTTTAAGTTCTCATGTAATTATCCTAATCATCAAATACACAATACCTCTCGATCTTCTATGTTGCATAAAGTGAAAATTTAATGTAATAAATTAAGTTTTAGTTTGAAATAAAGTTCATGGTTTTTATAGTTGGAATCAAATGCTATATTTTGGTATTTTGTGAATTGGATTTGAAACCCTAGTGAAAGCCTTAGGGATAAGACTTTGTATAATAAATGTACCATCCCAGGTGAATAAAGAATAAATCATTTTCATTTTTATTAATATTTTTGAATTAAATATTAATTTTACTATAAAGGGGTTTCTATGTTCGATAGCGTACCTGATACGTAACAAAGAGTTTCTTTGAAATCTTACGTTGCACACTAGTAATAAAATAATATTATTTTAAATGGAAGTTAACATGTAGCTGTTGTATTGGAGGGAATGAATGGAAATAACTAAAATATGATTATATATGTTTGTTAAATGTTTTTACATTTATCCAATAAAAGATAAAGTCTTAAAATACGAGAAGAATTCAATTTTAGGCATATATACTCTAATATTCACTAAAGGTCCACTTATCACCTTTTGATGGCGAACCATCATTAAGTATAGATTTGGTCACTCTTATACATTATATTGGACAAAATAAGACTCTTCTTTATAATCAGGACATCAAAATTTACTTTTTGTGAATTTTTGGTATTTTTCCGAAAAAGTTCATTTTTTAATGAATAGTGAAAAATGTTGTATTTTAATTCAAAAGCTCTTTTTAATATAATTTATTTATATGATTAGATTATATTTTGAATGGATTTTAAATTACAATTAGAATATATTTTTACCATTTAATCCAATAGTGGTCATTGGGATCAATTTCACAATGAAATTTGACTTAAACTACAGTCAATCTTTTGATACATATTGTTTCATAAAAACAAGCTATTTCCTATGACATCGGGAAAATTATTAAATTAATTAATGTAACTTAAATGTTTTTAATTTTTTAAAATATACATCATTTTTGAAATCGGAATATCTAATATAGCTTAAGGTGATGTTTTGGTATTTTTCTGAAAAACATCAATTTTTGATGAATTGTGAAACCACTAAGTGGTACTTATAAAAACTGATTTCCCATTTAAATGAAATTTTACCACCTCTGTGTTTTGAATTTCAAAAATCTAACATACATTGTTGTTATTAGGATGTAAAATGTGGCTTAATTATATTAAAATAATTTTTTTGGGAATAGTAATTTTTAAGTTTTTAATCACGATTAAAGGTAATTAGTTTAATTTAAGGTAAAAATAATGTTTTAATAATATGAAATGACCTAGACACATGTAAAACCCTTATTGGATGTGTTATGGCCGACCAAGACAATCCATGGGTCGACTTGGGGACCCATGAAGCATATTTGGAAGTAAAATGACATTAATAACTTTTTATTTAATGTTAAAATAAAAATGTCACAAACATGAGTTGTTTTACTAAAACAATTTTTAAATGGTGTTATACAAGTAATATTTTTTACTATAAATATTCATTAGAAATATACAAATATTTCCTACATCATGATATATTTTTTAAATTTTTAGACACTAAATAAATAAAATTATTTATGACACCATGCTGATGCAGCGATTACCTCATTATTTAACGATTTAAATAAAATTAAAGGATAATGTAAAATATAAGACCTACACATGTAAAACACCTACTGGATGGGTGGATTTAGATCTCATATCATCTTATCCTATATATATATGACTTTGGGACATTTTAATTCTGAGAAGCATTTTATAATAAAGTAACCTTTTATAACTTTCCATGAGTGCCCCTCCTCTCCTCTTATAAAAGGCCCCCACCTCTACCACATAACCCACACCTCTCAATCCTTTGGATTGGAGAAACCCTGCCCATTTTGTCTCCCCAAATCCATATCTTACTCTTATAAGCCTCACTTTGGGCAGAATTGTTCCCATGGAAGCCTTTGAGCTCAAATCAAAAAGAGTTACCCGTTTTAAAGGTAGTGTTTTCTCTTGTGTTCTTATGTTTTATTTTTCTTCCCCAACCCTCTAAACTATTTTTATTCCTTTATTTTGTAACAACAACAGTATCTTCAATATAATACGATGTTGTTATAAGAAGGATTAGATCTACACATACACACACCTACATCTAAGTGTTAAAGAACATAATGTCTTTGTGGAAGGCGAATTTCTGCCTCACGAAACGATGATTGTTCAACACTCATATAACACTTTAAAAGGAGGCCATTAAGATGTCACTATATTTTTATATGATATATAATATGTTTATGTTTTACTTAAGCTTCTGTATTTTTCATTTATGACATACCTTTATGGTTTCCATTATGGGTAAATGTGATATCTTTATTTTAGGTAGTGCGGACTACCGCCCCCTCAAAGTGATTTGATTCTTTAATGACATATGTGGGACATATAAGGATATATTTAATGATATTATATATGAAACAATACTGTAATTATAATATACCTCTATATCATTATTATTTATTTCCATTAAAGTATGATATAGAAATGAAAGTAGCGTTCATGCGTACGTACGGCTTACCGTCTCCATGAACGGTGCATTTCATTTCTTATCCCCAAATGTAATGTACTTTTATAAGTACATATATATAATGGATATATATGATGTATGTTATATCTAAATGATGAATATAATTCTGGAATTAATATATACATATCTCTCATTTAGTTTTTATTCCATTAATATGACATAGAAATGAAAGTAGTGTTCATGCGTACGTACGACTTACAATCAACATGAACGGTGCATTTCATTTCGTACCTCTAAATGATTATGTAATATTATTAATGCATGTATATACTTGATATATATGATATATAAATCATGAGTATAACTCTGGATATAATGGATACATGATCAACTTGTCATTATAAAGATCATATTTTTTACACAAGTACCAATGATCGTTAAAACGACTGTTAATAACTTAAATAATTACATAGTGTTCATGACATGGTAATAAGTGATATAAAAGGAATAATGAACTTGAAAAAGTTTCTCAAGCAAGTATAAATTAACTCAAGTTTATTATATAGGACATTAAAGAACGATCGAGTCATGTCGGACCCGAGGTAAGGGAATTCTTAACCCAATTTCTATTCTTTGGGTTAATCTCCAACATTCAAATTATGTCATGATATTATTATGTACTATATTGTATATTTACATTATTTATGTGTATTTATAGTTAATACACATAATAGATCTATTTTATTTAAAAATTATCTTTTTATGGGACTTCATCTCATTCTCCTTTCATTGAGGCATATTATGTTTTATACACAACTTTATTTTAAACAATGTATAAAACCCTTTGACTTTTACGTTTACTCAAAATGAATCTTTTTATACAAAGCGTTTACTAAACAAAAAAGGGAATGTTTTGTTTTTGTCGTACGTATGCGGCGACAATGACTTCTCCGCTGCCGTGACCATTATTTGAGTTTCGGCTACGTCTACAAGCCATATTTTTTTTAATGAAAAATAAATACCGTGTTTTAATTTTCTTTTATTTTGGTACTGAAAATGGTTTTCATAATGTTTTTATTATATCAATGTGTTGTATTGATATCTTGTGATTAAAATTTGGAAATGTTATGTTTCCTTTATGTATGTTTTATGTGATACGATTATGTTATGGTTCTTGGGCATTAGTATGATGACGGGTGGTTTCATGATAAACTAAGGGCGGGTGAGCCCAATATAGCTCTCCAATACATTGGGTAACCCGAAGTGGTTAAACGTTGTGGTTTTTCTGAAGAGATTTAGTGAATATACTGTTATGGGTATTCTAAACGTAACCAAGATGGTTACTCCCTACGTAAGAATGTTATTAATGCCTCAAGCTACCTTTATGTCTTATGATTTCTATGATTTATTCATGATGTGATGAGGTATATTAATGTGATTATGTTTTATGGGTAATGTATGATTTCATTCTTATATATATATGTACTCATGTTTCCTTTACATATTTTTATATCCCTTACTGAGCATTTTATGCTCATCCCATGTTTTTTGAAATGTTTTTCATAGGTCGAGGGAAAGGTACATGATATGATGATAGTGTCAAGGAAGTGTCAAGATAGAATCCATGTTTTATTTTAAATATGTTTTCATTGATGGGAAAAATGAATACTATCTTTTATGTAACCAATTTGTTTAAATGTGGAATGTATTGCATGTTTAATGATCTAATTATCTAAAAATCTAAACCTGAAAAGATCCTCAATGTGTATTCATGAAGTAACTCATGATTAAGTTATGTTTAAGGTTGGGGCCTTATAGTTGGTATCATAGTTCCGTTTATATAACTTTAGGAGTTATAATTATATTAAATGATTATCCAAAAATATTTTTTATGGTCAAATTGAAATGATATATCATTTGAAGATTACCATGTTGCTTCTCCTAAGATATTTCTGTGTTAAGAATGGTTTTTCATAGAGGAAACAGAACAGATTTTTAGGGAAGGCGTACAGAGGGAAATGACCTTTCAAATCAGTATCCTGAGATGGTCCGAATTAGAATTGGATAATTTTTTCCAGTGATGGCTCAGTTGACTCAGGTGATAAATCGTGGTTGTGTTTACTGATGATATTTTGGTGTTTTCTAAAAGTAAAGATGAGAATGAAAGACATTTAAGGGTTATTTTTAAAACCTTAAAAGAAAAGAAATTGTATGGGAAATTCAGCAAGTGTGAGTTTTGGTTGCAATAAATTCCTTTCCTTGGTCATATTGTTTCTAAAGATGGGACAACAGTTGATCCGGAAAAAACAAAGGTTGTGGAAGAATGGCCAAGACCCACAAATGTAACTGAGATTTGTAGCTTCCTTGATTTGGTAGGCTATTACCGAAGTATTGTTAGAAAATTTTCATGGTTATCTAGTCCAATGACTAATCTAACTTGGAAGGGTGTTAAGTTTATCTAGACAAAAGAATGTGATGATTGTTTTCAGGAATAGAAAAGAAGATTGGTGAATACTCAAGTTTTGGAACTACCTTCAAAGAATGGTGAGTTTGTTATCTACAGTGATGATTCATTGAATGGACTTGGTTGCGTCCTAATGCATAATGATCAGGTAATTTCTTATGATTCACGATAGTTGAAAACAAATGAGGTAAATTACCCTACACATGATTTGGAATTAGCTGCTGTTGTTTTCGCTTCGAAAATTTAGTGGCATCATTTGTATGGAGTAAAGTGTGAAATATATACTGATCACAAAAGTTTAAAGTATATATTCACTCAGAAATAATTGAACATGAGACAGAGGATATGGCTAGAATTAATCAAGGATTATGATTCTACAATTCATTAACATTCGGGAAATGAAAATAAAGTGGATGATTATTTGAGTCGAAAAAGTAATGCTTCATTAGCAATGTTGTGTTTGGAACGTGATCCTCTGGTTAAAGATTTGATGCACTTTGGCATAGAAGTTGTTGGTGCAGGATGTCCTTCTGCTTTGTGTCAGGTATCAATGAAATCTTCTCTATCAGACAGAATAAATCAAGCACAGAAGCAAGACAGTGAGTTGCATAAAAAGGTAGAGCTGGTTCAGAAGTGTAAGTTTCCTGAATTAAATATTGATAATGATTTTGTTTTGAGATTTGGGAAGAGATTGTGTGTGCCTTTTGATTCACAGTTGAAGAGATATTTGTTATGTGAAGCTCATAGTTCTCCGTTTTCAGTCCATCCTGGCAGTACTAAGATGTATGGAGATCTTCTGGAGTATTACTGGTGGGATGGAATGAAAATGGATATTGCTGATTTTACTGTGAAGTGTTTGACTTGTCAACAGGTTAAATCAGAGCAGTAGTTTCAGAAAGGGATGCTTCAGCCTTTACTAGTGCCAAAGTGTAAATGAGAGAATATATACATGGACTTCATTGTGGGATTACCAAAGACACCTCGAGGTAATAATTCAATATGGGTTATTGTTGATCGCTTGACTAAATATGATCATTTCCTTGCCATACGAGATAATGTTTCCCTAGATTAACTTTCCCATTTGTATCTTAAAGAGATAGTCAGGTTACATGTATTTCCTCTCTCCATTGTATCTGACCGTGATCCCAGGATCACTTCTAACTTTTGGAAAGGCCTTTATAAGTCGTTGGGTACTGAATTAAATTTTAGTACAACTTTTCATCCTCAATTAGATGGGAAGTCAGAACAAACACTTCAGACATTAAAGGATATTCTACGTGCTTGTTTGATGGATTATGAGGGATGTTGGGACCAACATCTTTCTTTGGTTGAGTTTTCATATAATAACAGTTTTCATTCCAGTATACAGATGGATCCGTTTGAAGCATTATATGGAAAACGGTGTCGAACTCCAGCCTTTTGGGATAAAGTAGGTGAAAGGAAGCTGATGGGACCAGAATTGGTAGAATATATGGCAAAAAAAGTTCAGTTGATTCATAAACACATGAGAATAGCTTAGAGTAGATAGAAAAGTTATGCAGATAACCGAAGGAAGGATCTATCTTTCGAGGTTGGTGACCATGTCTTTCTTAAAGTTTCCCCATGGAAAATTGTGATATAATTTGGTAAGAAAGTAAAGCTCAGTCCAGGGTTCATTAGACCATATGAAATTCTGGATAAATTTGTATCAGTTGCATACCGAGTGGCTTTACCTCCCAGTTTATCTCAGGTACACAATGTTTTACATGTTTCGATATTGAGAAAGTACATGCCAGATCCATATCATGTTTTGAGCACATAGGTAGTTCAATTGGAAGAGAATCTCTCTTATGAAGAACAACCAGTCCAGATTCTTGACCACAGCGAGCAAGTGTCGTGGAATAAGTTAACTCACCAGTTAATGGTTTTACGGGAAAACCATATGGTTGAAGAGGCAACATGGGAATCTAAAAATGCTATGAGGGATAAATACCCACACTTATTTTGATAAGTGAATAAATTTGAGAGGATGTGATTCCCATAAGGGGGGAAGGATGTAACATCCCGGGTGAATAAAGAATAAATCATTTTCATTTTTATTAATATTAATTAATTAAATATTTATTTTACTATAAAGGGGTTTCTATGTTCAATAGCGTACCTGATACGCAACAAAGAGTTTCTTTGAAATCTTACATTTTACACTAGTAATAAAATAATATTATTTAAAATGGTAGTTAACAAATAGTCGTTGTATTGGTGGGAATGGATGAAAATAACTAAAATATGATTATATATGTTTTTTACTAAAGGTCCACTTATCACCTTTTGATGGAGAACCATCATTAAGTATATATTTGGTCACTCTTATACATTATATTTGACCAAATAAAATTCTTCTTTAGAATCGGGACATCAAAATTTACTTTGTGTGAATTTTTGGTATTTTTCCGATAAAGTTCATTTTTTAATGAATAGTAAAAAATGTTGTATTTTAATTCAAAACCACTTTTTAATATAATTTATTTATATGATTAGATTATATTTCTGATGGGTTTTAAAGTAAAATTTGAAAATATTTTTACCATTTAATCTAATAGTGGTCGTTGGAATCAATTTCACTTTGAAATTGGACTTAAACTAGTGTCAATCTTTTGATACTTATTGTGTCATAAAAACACGCAATTTGCTATGACAGCGGGAATTAATTATTAAATTAATTAATGTAACATATATGTTTTGAATTTTTTAAAATAGACATCATTTTTGATTTCGGAATATAAAATATAGCTTAGGGTGAAGTTTTGGTATTTTTCTGAAAAACATCAATTTTTTATCAATAGTGAAACCACTAAGTGGACTTATAAAAACTGATTTTTCGTTTAATTGAAATATTACCACCTCTGTGTTTTGAATTTCAAAAATCCAACATACATGGTTTTCATTAGGAAGTAAAATGTGGTTCAACGAGATTAAAATAATTTTTTGGTGAATAGTAACTTTTATGTTTTTAATCACGATTAGTGGTAATTAGTATAATTTAAGGTAAAAATATTGTTTTAATAATATCAAAATGAACTAGAAACATGTCCTACCCTTATTTTATGTGTCATGTACGACTAGGTAAATCCGTGTGTCATCTTGGGGACCCCATGAAGCCACTTTGGTAGGAAAATGACATTAATACCATTTTATTTAAAGTTAAACTAAAAATTGGACAAACATGACTTGTTTTTCTAAAATAATTTTTAAATGAGGTTATACAAGTCATATTTTTGACTATAAATATTCATTATAAATATAAAAAGATTTCCTACATCATGATTTTTTTTATAATGTTTAGACACTAAATAAATGAAATTATTTATGACACCATGATGATGCAGCGATTACCTCATTATTTAATGATTTAAATAAAATTAAAAGATAATGTAAAATCTAAGTCCTACACATGTCAAAAACCTATTTGATGGTTGGATTTCGAACTATTATCACCTTATCCTCGAAATATATAATTTTGGGACCTTTTAAATCCTAAAATCATTTTATAATAAAGTAACCTTTTATAACATTCCAAGAGTGCCCCTCGTCTGCTCTTATAAAAAGCCCCCTTCTCTACCACCATACCCACACCTCTAAAGCCTTTGTCTCGGAAAACCTCCACCCATTTTTTCTCTCAAAATACCTATCTTACTCCTATAAGCCTCACTTTGGATATAAGTCTTCCCAAGGAAGCCTTTGAGCTCAAATCAAAAAGAGTTACACGTTTTAAAGGTAGTGTTTTCTCTTGTGTTCTTATGTCTTATTTTGCTTCTCCAACCCTCTAAACTCTTTTTATTCATTTCTTTTGTAACAACACCAGTATCATAAATATAATAGTATGTGGTTATAATATTTATTAGATCAAAAATTACACACACCTACATCTAATGGTTAAAGAACATACTGTTTTTGTGGATGGCGAATTTCTGCCTCATGAAACGATGATTGTTCAACAGTCATGTAACACCTTAAAAGGTGGCCATTAAGATGTCACTATATTTATATATTATATATAATATGTTTATGTTTTACTTAATCTTATATATTTTTCATTTATTGAATACCTTTATGGTTTCCATTATGGGTTAACGCGATATCTTTATTTTAGGAGTGCGGACTACCGCCCCCTCAAAGTTATTTGATTCGTTAATGCCATATGTGGGACGTATAAAGGATAGATTAAATGATGTTATATATGATACAATACTGGAATTATAATATACCTTTATATTATTTTTATTTCTTTCCATTAAAGTATGATATAGAAATGGAAGTAGTGTTCTTGCGTACGTACGACTTACAGTCTCCATGAACGGTGCATTTCATTTCTTATCCCCAAATGTAATGTACTATTATAAGTACATATATAAAATGGATATATATGATGTATGTCAAATCTAAATGTTTAATATAATTCTGTAATTAAAATATACATATCTATAATTTAGTTTTAATTCCATTAATATGACATAGAAATGAAAGTAGCGTTCATGCGTAAGTAAGGCTTACCATCTCCATGAACGGTGCATTTCATTTCCTACCTCTAAATGATTATGTAATATTATAAATGCATGTATATACTAGATATATATGATATATATGATATATATATATAATTAGTATAACTCTGGATATAATGGATACATGAACAACTTGTAATTATAAAGAGCATATTTTTGACTCAAGTACCAATGATCGTTATCATGACCGTTATTAACATAAATAATTATATAGTGTTCATGACAAGTTAATAAGTGGTATAAAAGGAATAATGAACATGAAAAAGGTTTTTATGAAAGTATAAATTAACTCATTTTTATTATTCAGGACATTAATGAACGATCGAGTCAAGTCGTACCTGAGGTAAGGGAACTTCTTAACCCAATTTCTATTCTTTGGGTTAATCTCCTATGTTAAAATTATGTCATGATATTATTATGTCAAATATTGTATTTGTACTTTATTTATGTGTGCATATAGTGAATACACATAATAAATATATTTTATTTAAAAAAAAGATGTTTTTATGGGACTTCGTCTCAATCTCCTTTCATTGAGGCATATTATGTTTTATACACATCTTTATTTTATACGGTGTATAAACCCCATTGAATTTTACGTTTACTCAAAAGGAATCTCTTTATACGAAGCGTTTACCAAACGAAAAAAGTGAATGTTTTGTTTTTGTCGTACGTATGCGGCGACAACGACTTCTCAGCCGCCGTGACCATTATTTGAGTTTCAGATTCCTCTACAAGAAATACTCTTTTTAAAATGAAAAATAAATACAATGTTTTACTTTTCATTTATTTTGGTATTGAAAATGGTTTTCATAATGTTTTTATTACATCAATGTGTTGTATTGATATCTTGTGATTGAAATGTGGAAATGTTATGTTTCCTTTAAGCTAGTTTTATGTGATAAGATTATTTTATGGTTCATGGGAATTATTATGAAGACGGGTGGTTCCGTGATAAAATAAGGGCGGGTGAGCCCGATATAGCTCTCTAATGCCTTGGGTAACGTGAAGGGGTTAAACGTTTAGGTTTCTCCGAAGAGATTTAGGGAATATACTGTGATGGGTATTCCAAATGTAACCAAGAGGGTTACTCCCTACGTAAGAATGTTATGAATGCCTCAAGTTACCTTTATGTCTTATGATTTCTATGATTTAATCATGATTTGGTGAGGTTTGTTAAAGTGCTTATGTTTTATGGGTAAAGTATGATTTCATTCATATGTATGTATGTACTCATGTTTCCTTTCCATATTTTTATATCCCATACTATGCTTTTTATGCTCATCCCAGGGTTTTTGAAATTTTTTTCATAGGTTATGGGAAAGGTACATGATAAGATGCTAGTGTCAAGGAAGTGTCAAGATAGAATCCATGTTTTATTTTAAATATGTTTCCGTTGAGGGGAAAAATGAGTACTATCTTTTTTGTAACCACATTGTTTAAATGTGGAATGTAATTCATGTTTTATGATCTAAATCTCTAAAACTCTAAACCTGAAAAGATCCTCAATGTGTATTCTTGATGTAACTCAAGATTAAGTGATGTTTAAGGCTGTGGCCTTATAATAAAAGCATCCCTAAATATTGGTGAGTGTTGAGTAAGTGGTTTATCATGAAAATAAATCCACGTCTTAATACAAGTAGGTATATGTGGCTCTCGAACAGATGTATTTAGGGATACCACCCCAAAATAGTACATTGAGATAGACTCAAATGGGAATTGGTAAATGACCACGGGTCTTGCTGCACTCTTTGTTACGACAGTCATGTATGATATTCTTTGGTAAATTCATAATCTTTGTATGAACCATTATTTATAAGAAAAATCCCCTAATAATATATGTTGGGAATTATATCATGGATAACATAGATTAAAGACTATAAATTCATAAGATAAGGAAATAAAAGTAATTTATATGTTATCCCTTTTTATATTGGGATTCCCCTTAATGTTTTACCCCTTACACTCCTTTTATTCCATCCAATGGCCAGAAATAGGAGGTTTTGGGATAACAACTGATGCCAAGATCTATGTTACAACTCTTCTAATGAGATTCCTAATCTGACTGGAGTGGTAATTGCAAAAATTATGACGATAATATCTCAATTAACTCATGTATTTAATATAAGCATTGGTAATGTGGGACATTCAACCCTCCCTTTGAAAAATATTCACAATCAAGAGCTTCATGTGATAAAGGCCTCCAACTTTTAATGGAAATTCGTTCCCTCAATCGCCAAACAATGGTTCAACTCCATTGATAAGATCTTCGCAATCCATCAATGTTATAAACAAGATAAAGTACTTCTAGATTCTTCTCAAATGGAGGGTGAAGCAAATAAATAGTGGACATTGATCAAAATTACGAAACCTCGGGAGGAGATCAAGGCATTTGAGTGGAAGGACTTTAGGAAACTGTTATTTGATAAATATTTTCCTCGTACCCTCCAACATAAGATGGAATGATACTTTCTTTACCACACGAAAAGTGATGATGAATCCATTGGAGCATAGATGGAAAATTCACAAGTCTTGCACGATATGCCTTCGGCTTTCTCATTACTCCCGAATACAAGATTGACTGCCTCATTGGTGGGACAAAACCTAGCCTATAGAAAGACCTTGCGACCCATGACATCGAGAGCTATGAGGAAATTGTCTGATTTCCCCTCAAGGTCAAAATTGAGATAAAAAAATCTAAGGGGTATTGTGGGGATAAGAAACATAATGTGGAAATTAATTCTAGTGGTCTGATGGATAAATCCAATGGTTCTATGAAAATCCAGAACACCACTTTCAAAAGGAGCAGAAAGAAGCACCCCAAAAATTTCTTGTAGGGGTGAGGAAATGGTTTATGCATGGAAGAGAAGGTACCTTATCCATTAACTCCCAAAAATAGAAACATGCGGCTATAAAAGAGGAGAATAACAATTTGTTCGACCCTCAATGCGTTGTTCATTGCTTCCACTATAATGAACCCAATCACCTTTCAATGTATTTCCTGAAGACAAGGGTTTTCAGAGGAAACAAACAACCTCCATGGTAGCAAGGGTGAGCATTTCCATCACTACCACCATTGTGAACACCCACAACAAAGTGGTGACATGTGCACTAGTTATTTATTCAAGAATAGAGAATGGACTTTTTGATTCTAGTTCTAATCATTATTTTATATCCTAAATGTTTACAGAACAATTCAAACACCAACACAAATCATGGAAGTAAAGATTTCCATGTGAACAATAAATGGGGAAACCATTTCATCCCATGAATATAACTCCATCCCTGTCATAATTTCGTGATTGATCTTCCTGGAAAACCTCCTCATACACCCTCTAGTAGAATTTGATGAAATTATTTGCATGGATTTTCTTTCTTTATATAGATCCCACATAAATAGACGTGAGAGGGAAATCAATCTATATATGGAGAATTAAACACCAAATCTGTACAAGTACAAGGAGGAGGATGAATCATCATTAGCACCATCATCTCAAGAACGGATATTTCTATAATATGAGCATGCTTATCTTTCTCAGATGATTGAGTGTATGGAATCAACCATCCTTGAAGACATGCCTGTTGTGAGGGAATTAACTGATGTTTTTTCTAAGGAGTTTTATTGCCTTCCTCTTAGAAGAGATATAGAATTATTAATTGATCTTTTCCACGGGGAATTACAAATATCCAAGAATCTATATAGAATGGTTGTTGTGGATATTGAGGAGCTGAAGAAAAAACTACAAGAGAATCTGGTAAATGGGTTTATACACCCATGTTCTTCACCAGGGGGTGCACCATTCCACTTAGTCATGATGAAGGATGGTTCAATTCTCCTCTTCTTTGATTATCATGAGCTAAAAAAATCACGATAAAATACAAGTATCCTCTAATACAAATTGATGAATTTTTCAATCAGCTGTGTTGAGTACAATAATTCTCTATGGTGGATTTGAGGTGGGGATATTACCATGTAAGGGTGAAGAAGTAAGATATCCCCAAGTCATATTTTCGTACAATATATGGGAACTATAAATTCATAATAATGTCTTTCAGACTCACTAATGCTCCTACAATATTTATTGAAATGATAAATATAGTCATTATAAATTACCTCATTAAATTTATGGTAGTCTATAAAAGATATTATAATATACTCAAAAACTAAGGAGGATCATGAGGAGAATCTATGCACTATACTATAGACCTTGCGAATGGAGAAGATCTCTGCAAAGTACAGAAAGTGTGAGTTCTGGTTGATGGAAGTCTTATTTTTGGGTTATATTATCATAAGAAATGGGAAATCCATGGATCCCTCCATGATAGCTGTAATTAAGGGATTTTCGAGTCCAACATTAGTAAAAGATATTTTTAGCTTCCTTGGATCAGCAGGATATTGTAGCTGATATGTTAGAATTTTCCCACAATTTCCCTACCCTCTTACCAAGATAACTAGGAATGAAGTAATGTTTTATTGGAGTGATGAATTCAAAGATAGATTCATGGAGTTGAAAGGGTGCCTTATCACTGTACTCATTCTAACATTACCCACAAGTGGAGGATTTTGGGGTTTTTAGTGATTCTTTAACTAAGGGCGTGTGCTATGAGTATATACAAAATGATAATTTCATTGTCTAAGCATCAAAAAAATTGATAGCTCATGAGTAGTACTATCAAATACATGACATGGATATGCTTGGGGTGATCTTATCTTTAAAATTTTGTTGACATTACCTCTTTGGGGAAATGTGTGAAATATATATAAACCAAAAAATCCTCCTATATAAATTCACATATTAAGAGTTGAATATGCGCCAACAAAAAGAGTTAGAGAAAATTAGAGACAGTGACTACTCTATCCATTTCCACCCTAGGAAAGAGAAAAAGGTGGAAAATACTATATGTAGAAAGGACCCATAAATTCTATCATTGATGAGTAATCAAAATTATTTAGTATTATTTTAATTAATGGTGATGAGTATAGAAATCACACATAAGGGAACATCATAAATCTATTGAAAAATGTGTTCTCAACCATCTCTTTTTGAAAGGCTAAACGATGACAAAAAAGATGACGTGGGTATGAAGAAGAATTTAGAAACTACCAGAAAAGAGAAATCCTTGGAGTTCAATTTTAACGAAAAAGAAATCATAGGATTTGGAAAAAGACTCTTTGTTCCCACAGTTCTGGAGTTGAAGAAAGAAATTTTGGATTATTTGCATAGTTCAAATTTCTCTATTCACCCAGGATGCACAAAGATGTATCGAGATCTCCAAGATAATTATTTCTAGGATGACATGATGAAAGATATTGATGAATATACAAAAAAGTGCCTGGTATGTTAGCAAGTGAAATCGGAGAAGTATAAGTCCAAGGGGATGATGAAAACATTAGACATATATATATATAGAAATGGGAGAACTTCACTACGGAATTTGTCACCAAACTTTTTAAGATCCAAAGGAAACAATGCTCTCTGGGTCATTGTGGATCATCTTACAAAGACTGTACACTTCATTGAAATCAAGAGGATTTCTCCTTGGATCAACTAGAATAGATATAAATTAGATAAGTGGTAAGGCTACATGGAGTACCACTGTCAATTATATCTGATCAAGATCAATGGTTGACCAATATGTTCTAGAACAGCCTCCAACACACTCTGAATACTGAGATGAACATCAATACGGATTATCATACTCAAACTTATGTCCAATATAAGAATAATATCCAGTAAGTAGAGGAAATGTTGAGATAATTCTAAATGGACTTCAATGTAGGATGGGATCAATACCTTCTTCTGGTTTAGTTCCCATAGAATATCAATATCCACCTAGGAATCCAAATGGCTCTTTATGAAGCCCTTTATGGGATGTGTTGAAGGACATCGACATGTTGGGATGTTGTTGGGGTGTGAAAACTCTTCGATCTGGAAATGGTAAAAGAAATTGTGGAGGTTGATAAGACCATTTACAAGCAAATTAAAGCTCCTTAGAGATGAAAAAGAGCTATGCTGATAATCATAGGCAAGACCCAGAGTTTAATGTTTGAGATATGTTATTCTTCTGCATATCACCGTGGAAGAGAGTTCTGAGATTTGGGAAGAATGAACGTCTTAGTCAAAGGTATGTTGGCCCTTTTGAGATCCTTGATCGCATTGGATAAGTGTTCTATTGGCTAGCACTCCCAAAAAACGTGTCTCATGTACATGATGTATTCCATGTAGCACTGTAGAGTAAGTACGTACCTAACACATTGCATGTACTAAATCCAGAGGTGGTACCATTGGAGAACGTCCTCTCATATGTAGAGAAGCCTAAGGATTTGTTATATCATAGGGAAAAAGTTCTATGAAATAATACAATACCTCTCATCAAGGTGTTTCAGAAAATCTACAAGTTTGAAGACAAAATGTGGGAATTAGATGACGTGATGAAGAAGAGTTACCCATATCAATTTTAGTCTAGGAAAAGGAAATTTCGAGGGTGAAATTTCAAAAGGGGGATATTTTAATGACCAAAAAAATTAATAATGAAAATTTATCTTGATTTAATTAAATGTGTTATGGTTATGTAAAACATATGCACTTCCATGGGGTTATGTTTTTGTATTTTAAAATACTATCAATAATAGTTACCATTTCTAATATAGCCTTTGAAGAATGATCACATGATTAGTATAAATTTATGGAATTAACAAATCCAATTAACTAGATAATGGAAGTGATAGCCTCATCCAGTAGAATTTCACCAATCAAAGCCCATTTTTCAGAGCTCGGAAATGAGTTGGCATCACTAGGCTTCGCTCTTGACCAATCCCAATATGAGATTCAAAATGTTAATCGTAAACGGAACCTCCTACAGGAGAAGTGGATGTTAGTAGAGATTACCACCCAAGCGATTTTATCAGTACCAACCCAAGAGTGTGTCACCATCAAAAACCATACCCGTAGGTCTTCTGTGGGTGTTATAAGGGGTTATTTAACAAGACCCTATCACTATGATTATATACATTATTTTTTTTTATAAAGAATATACATTCATTTTATGATTCTTACTTTGTAAATAGTTTTTAATCAGAAATAATATTTTATGTTAATATTAAATTAAGAAATCTATTATGATGAATTAATGGATTTTTTAATTAATTAATATTTTAATAAAATATTTTTTTAATTAAATTTTATTAAATATAACTGATCTAATAGTTTTTATTATTACAATTGTACATTTTCTGATGGTTTGAAAGCTGTTTTTGTCAAAACACATGAATTTTAGATAAATGTCAGCTTTTATTTTAAAAGTTAAAATTATGATATTTATAAAATTATTTAGCTAAAATTTAAATAATTTTTCGAATCACGACATTAAAATTTTTCAATGGTAAATTTTTCATATTTTTTTGAGACATTTGTATTTTTGGGTAAAAAATTTAATACCATTTTAATATATAATGCGTTCTATGACATCATAATGACCCCATATTGATGAAATAAAATCCAATAAATGGTATTTTCGTCCAATATATGTTTTTAATTTAAAATAATGTGATTTTATTTTTGTTTTATTTATTTTACAAAGCCTCAGTGGACCCTCTAACAATTAAAAAACATTTTAACAATTTAAAATGGTTTCCTTGAGTATGGTACTCACCTCCACATATGAAAGCCTAAAATTTTAAGAATTTCAGCCATTCGCATTATAAAATAATTTTTTAAACTCCCCTTTTTAAAAATACATTGGAAAAAACCATGGGTTGGTTTGTGGTTTTGATTAGATTAATCTGTGGGGTCCAAACCCTAAATAATAAAAAAATCTCTCCCTTTTCCAATATAAACACACCCATGCTCCCACATCTCTTCACATGAAACCCTTGAAGAATGTCCCTACTCTTACATAATTTCTCTATAATCCACCCATGGTGCCCCAAGCTCCAATAATCCTCTCTCAAGCCTCTCCCTATCTTTTAGTATCACACATCTATGTAAGGGATTTCCTGCATCCTCATTTTTTTTCCAAATTTCATTATATTATTATACCCTTTGGTTTTCAATAAATAATTTAAGGGTTTGATTTAGAGAAACCATTATAATTACCTTATTATATTTTAATGATGAGAGGCCTATTTAGCCCTCAGTAATGCCTCCCATGCACACGTGTTAGCGTTCTAAAATCCCGTAAGGAATTTCACTCTCCTCACTTACATTCATGAAATTCTTATATATTATCCGTCTAAATTCAATTACATATGTTGGGACATGTATCTATATGACCCAATACTATCCATTTAATTTATATATGGTTAGATACCCCCTCCCCTCTCATAAAACATTTTTATGAATTCTTATGTCAAGCAGTTATGCTGCCGAAATTGCACTGCGATTTTCCAAGACAATGTCATTGTGTAGTGAATACCATGCCCTTTTCTATATCAATGGTTTTCACCTTAATGAACATTTTATTATTGATTACAGAGTTTCATTTAAGTATTCCACATTTCAATATCATGGAATAAATTATAATGTTAAATAATTCCATGTGGCACACTTATACATGAAATGAAATGATTAAGAAAGGATCACCCTCATAGTACTCCAACCCATTGGTTAAAGATTTGTATCATGATATCTCATGTTTAATGTGCATTTACACATGTTAATTCATGTTCAATGTGTGTTTACCCATGATCCATGTTCATTTATCCTTGTCTCATGCTAATATCATGTTAAATATTGATTCCATATTTCCTTGTTATGTTAATAATGCTATATCATGCCTTTATGTTCATGAATCACTTATGTTAAATTGATATGCCTATTGGCTAAAATGTATTTTATTATTCATTTTATTCATTTTTTACTCCCTTACATGGATTTTAGCTCACCCTTTTCACATGTATGTCCTCATGTTATACCATGTGATGCTAATGAGGAGGGAATTTTGTGGTCATGTAAATGATGTTTTTAATAAAGAAGCTGTATTTTTAGTTCTTATGTTGTCATGTAATGATCCTAATACCAAAAGGAACTAGACCTCTTGACATAATATGTTTTATCACATGAATATTTTATGTAATAAATAATGTTTTTGTGTGAAATAAAGAGCAGGGTTTTTTATATTCTCCCTCCACATTCAAAAAGCAATGATTATTGTGCTTATGTTCGGAATCAAGAACTATGTAATTTGAAAATTTTATCCCTGATATATGGGTCATAAGAATTATGGAATGTATTAGAATTTCATTTCTGTAGTCTTTCATTATGTATTATAGGTTGTATGGTGTATGGTACTAAGAAATTTTATTCAGTATAATGTAAACCGATTTTGAAAAAATATGGTTGAGGTAAAGATTACACTTATTATATTTCTATTATTAGCACCATGATTTTTGGATAACTAAATTATTTGAATGGATAACCTAAATCAGATAAGAGCTGGCTACATAGGAAATTAGTAATTAATTTTTGACGTTTTTTTGCTATCATTGATGAGGTTTACATCATATTTTGATTTAAGGAATATATAAAATAATATATGTTCAATTTATGTATTAATGTTAAAGAATGTTTTCAGTAAGGATTTATTGAAATTAATGTTATTAAAATTTTCACATATTTGGTATGTGATGATTAAAAGCTACATCCTATTATTTCATATGTTTATTTTGGAAATTTAGTGACCATCCTTATAATGATTTGGATCAAAACCACATGGAATGGATATCCATTTAAGAAATAGTTTAAGATGATATATTGACAAAATTTTATATATTATTTTATTACTCCACCATGTGATACAACCTTAGATAATAAATGAGGTAGAATTAGTACCAGGAAAAATAATGGGATAAAAATGAGTTTATGAAATAGAAAATTATATTTTTTCTTATATTTTTATAGAGTTAAAGAAGTCGTTGAATATAGGAAAAGTGGTCTTGAATCAAAATATTAGTCCTATTATCATCATATTTGTTTATAAATACATAATTTTAATAATAGTGGATTAAGGATTTTCTTCACGAACTTTATTCTATACATGTTTTCTAACAATCACCATTAGAACATGATTTTTATATTTTTCTTATGTATACATGACTCTATTTTCCAAATACATTCTCTTACTAGGGATCCTAGTTATGTGACCAATGTGCGTCCCTTTATCTATTGTTAAAAATATGTTTCATTAACAATATTGATAATGTGGAGATTTAAACAATATTTTATTTTCAAATATTAATCTCTTTATTAATGAGATCGAGAATAAATTTCACAGATGAAATTTATTTTAGGTGGGGAGAATGTAACACCGCAATAAATCAGAATAGTTTCCTTTAAAAAATATTTATTTATTTATCATTGATTAATTTACTATAAAAACCAATTTAATCTTATGTTACACCAAACCTAGTTTTTATGTTTATTTAGAAGGAACACTTTGGAAAGATTATGTTACATTCAAGGCTAAATTTCCTCGAGGGATTGCGTAAGAACTATGGCCATGTTTTACCAAATTGAAATACACTATTAAAATATTTTCTTATATAATAAGACATAACAAAACAATTATATTTTTATTTTTTAATTGTATTGAATAATATATGAAAATATACAGTTTATAAATTTATATATTTATCTTTTATAGATAATTATAAACGAATATATAAAAAAATCAAAAATAAAATAAATATTTTTATGTTCCCAAAGGAATTTTTCATTAATGAATTAAATTAAATTCATTTATTTGAGTATTTTAATAAAATATATATTTTTATACTAAATTAAATATTTTATAAATTTATCTAACAAATTTTATAGGAGTAAAAATGGAAGAAACCGAAAATTAGCATCAAAACCTATATTTTCTAAAGGAAATTTTACCACATTTCAATGGAGATGTCATTTTAAATCCATTTTTTGTAATATTTTTTTATGTGTTAAGATAAATAATATGATTTAAATTTGAACATAAAAATTATAATATGGTGAATTTTGGTACTTTTAATTGATGTTTTATTTTTTGATGAATAATTGAAAATAATGAATATTAACTCATTACTTCTTTTTCATCTAATTTATTTATTATGTTAAATTATAAATTAGCTGGTTTAAAGTTATGTTAAATCATTCCTAATTAAATTAATCTATTTTTGAGACTTTTAAAAAATTACAATTTTAATTTCATATAAAATTTAGTAAACTACAGATAATGTTAACAATTAAAACCCACATTCTTATCACAACTGTGGGAATAAATTAAAATTATTATATGCCACTTGTGTCATTCGAATCATTAAAAATTTATTAATTATTTTGAATTAGAATAATTTTTAATTTCTAATAATTTAAACATATTTTTAACCAAATATATTAGTGAATTTAATTATATTTAATTACTGTGATTAAGAGATTAAATATCCTAAAAAAAAACCTAAACATAATCGTAAGGACCAAAATGACATAAAAACATGTATAAAATACATTGGATGTCTAAATATACACCCTACCATCCCTTTTTATGTATGTTTAAGAAAAACTAGATCCAAATGACATGGAAAACATTGGTAGAATTCAATTTTTAGAAATATTCATGAATGCCACTCCTATTACACTATAAAAAGGAAGTCAGCCCTCCCACCTCCTCACACCTTCAAAGGAACTTAGGTTTTACCATGATATTCTAAAAAACCTCCTAATAATTACTTAAATCATCCTTATATACTTATATTTTTTAAAATTCATTCCAATGAAACACTTTGGTGAAAAACAAAAGGAATTACCCAATGAAGTGGTAACATACTTCCTCGAGGTTTTCTTCATCTTCAACACCCCCTAAACTCTTCTTTTTGGATGATTGTATATTGAAATAAATATCATGAATATACTGATTCTTTTTAATACCATTATTTATAAATAAACTTAGAAACACCCCAATAAAATACTTAATGAACTTACTGTTTATATGTCCAGTGAACTGCCGCCTCACGAAACAATGTCGTTCATTTTTCCATCACCACACATCATGGTTTAAAATTATGAAGGAAAAAATATTTATATATCATATAAATTTATTTACAATGTCTTTATTCTTCTATGATTTTTATATTGAATAGTCCTTTACTCTTATCATATTATGGGAATACGATAACATCATTTGTGGATGTTTGGACTATCGCCCACTCAAAGTGATGTGATTCATTCACCCTATACATAGAATGTATAAAGAATGAGTTTTATTAAAAATATGTGACCTAAATGAAATTTATATGACAATAATGAAACACAAAAATTTCTGAATATATTATATATCAATTTATTTATTACCCTTTTCACAAAGTAAAAAAGTGATATGGTCGGTCGTTGATGTGTGGACTACCCCCAACACAACACGATGTGAATAATTTTATATAAAAATAATTATATATATATATATAAGTATATATGACAAAATAACATGTTATTTATTATATAATGATCATTCTGGAAATTTATAATGTTGCATACCCTCTCTTCATAAAGATCAGTAATTTATGTGAACATTACCTATGTGTATGTACTGTGTTCAATCTGCATTAATGTAACGTTGGTTCCTTTTTCATAACAATCCTCAATTATTGGTTGAAAAAGTATAATTTATTTATAAATATCATAAATATTCCATAATTAATGTTATTTATATCTTTATATATAAACCCCTTTTATCATAGTTGACCTAAAAATGACTTGTTTGATCCAAAAAACAAAATATGGTAAAAATAGAAAATGTAAACATATTTTTTTATGTAATTTTTTACAAAATTATAATAAGTTAGTTAGTAGTAATGATGAAATAAAAGAATTAACTGAGGAAATTAAATAATTTTCATATGCCTATTATTAAATAATACACATGTACACATGGAATGCTATACCCAATGTAATAGATTTGTTCTCAATTTAAATTCCATTGAGACTTATTTTTCATAAATCACAAATTCACTTCTATAAGGTTTATATAATTACATTTTACATTTTATGAATTCAAAAAACTTATTGTCATGATATTATAATTTTTTTTATCAATATTCCTTCATTAGAATATGATTTAAATGTTTCGAAGTTGTATGGGCAATTTGTAATTTTTATAGATTATTTTCATTAATAATGTTTTTAAGGATCCTTAAATGGTATTTCCATTTATTAGTGTCAACAGACCTTGTCATTTATTATCCACCATAAGGGAATTATTAATTAATTTGAATATGTTTTTCAAAATGGATATTTGATTATATGGGTATTTATTTATTATTTAAATTGACTATTAGTCCCATGAGGAAAGCTTTGGACATGTGTGAAATGAGTGGGTTTCGATTTCCAATGTCCCCTCGACACATCAGTGGTCTAATGAGACGAATCATTTGGCCAAATTAGATGGTTTTTTTCATGAAATTCTAAACATTCATTGGAATGGTCTTAATGGTAAAGGTACCATTAAAATAAAAAACATGGCCTGAAGTAATTAATCATTTCCCTTACTTAGACTCAGTTTTTATTTATAGAATTTTTTTTTCATTTTCAAATTTATGGATTCATTCTATTTTTAGATTATGGATTAAATGGAATGTGTTTCTTTTTCTTAAATTTCCATATTTATTATTCATTTTCCAGTTAGTTTAATTTAATTTTTCATCAGTGATTTAATTTTTCATGTTTATTGATTCTAATTTCTTCCAATTTACATATCCTTACTATGAATTTTATCTCACCCTTATTATGATTCTTCACCCAATGTTTTAAAGAAGAATATTTTGAATGATTTTCATGGATGAAATTCATATAATTTTATTTTTTATCATTTTTTAATTTACTATACCCAAATTAATATGGATATACTGTTTGTAATATGGTTTTATAGAATACTAAATTATTCAGTCCTTTGGGACATTATTTACTTGTTTCTATTACAATGTAACAAAGTAAGGCATTGGCTATGGGCTTCTCTGGTTGAGGAATTATAAAGGGTCATTGTGATACATTCAATTATGTGACACTTGGGAAACATCGTCCATAAAACTATAAAAATATGGGAAATCCAAATCATGTTATACTTTTATGATTCTCTACAGTACCTCAAATAACCCATAATATATAGCTGACATCATTCCATTCTTTTGGATCATATATTGACCCATCCAGGGAGACACTAAATGAAACACATAATCATCCCCCCCCCCCCATAAACTGAATTCAATGATGAATTTAAACTATGTATCACTTCTATATACTCAATCACATATCCATATTCATCCAAATCAACTGAAAAAAATTTGACATCCCACGCATGAGACTCATTCCTTACACCTATGATTCTCCACCATCCATAAAATACAATGGTGATCTTCTTTGAAAAATATATATTTCTTTGTATAGTGCTATTTGAATAGTCTCTTGGATACTGATTTTATAGGTTATCTCAATAATAATTGGATTGTTTTTCTATGACCCTCCAAAATATCAGATTTATTCTCTTAGTGTGTCCTCATACACTTGGATAATTTGTTCTAATATCATGTTTGGTAGCAACCAAAGTGATGTACTCAGAACACCTAAGTACGCAACGTCATATAAAATCCTTTACAGATGTGTGATGACAAATGGGGTTATCTCTATGTAACAATACTCTAAGGTACCCCATTAATCAACACTATCCCCCTAACATACATCTTTCCTAATAGATTAACTATGAAAATCTCCCTAATTTGTAAGAAATGACTTAAAATTTTATAACTAATATAAAATCACCCACATCTCATCATTCATCAAGTTTGTACTCAATATACTATCGTAATGTACATAGATTCATTTTCCCATGCCCATTATAGAATCAAAAATTGATGTAACAGGAAGGAAGGTCCTTAATGGGCGTCCTTCACAATACTAACAAGATTAAAATAATGTCAAAAAACCTACAATATCAATATTTATTCCTAAAAGCCATTATATTTTATGAATACCATAGTACATGTTAGTGAGATTATAGTGAACCAACATCTTTAATATATGAAAATCTTGCATGATCACCCCTTACAATCAAGTTGGACAAATATCATGACTATGAACATAGATGATATAATCATCAAAGATGGTCCATCCAATAGGTAGATCCCATCCAACAAATATATCCATGAAAACATGGAACATAATATCCACATATTTCATCCTCTTCAATTTTATTAAAAAAATAGTGATAAAAAATTATGATATAAGAGTCATATTGTCATGATATTCCTAAAGACCAGTTTACATCCCTGCAAAAAAACAAAACTTCTTCCACTCCGAATTAGAGTCCTAGAATACCGGATTCTATTTCACCTATAATTATGCATCTATAACAATTCTTCCATTTTTTTAATATAATCTCAATCAAAGTCGAATGAGTGCACATGATCAAAACATAACTACTTCCAAAAGATTTAAATCATGATTAAAGAATATGTATTAATAGTTATATATATATATTTAATATTTAATACTAAATTTTAAAAGTCAATTTCACCAACACATTAAGGAATTTAATATTATGGCTACCTCATGGTCATGAATATGAAAGTTCTATTCATGTTTCTTCAAATTTCATAATCCATACACGATGGTTCAATCTCCCAACATAATAATTTCTCAAATACTTATACTAGATTCATCACAAGATTGATTATACTCCTTACCCAATTCTCATAAGATTTGAATTAGTATAGTTGTAAAAATTATCTTTATCTCTTCAAATTATTTCTCAGATTCCTCATACAACTAAAACAATATAACATTCATGATCATTTCTAAGTGGAGGAATACCAGGTGAGAAATTTCATTGACGAACCACTGGTAGTATCCCTTTTATCCCAAAAAACATCGATGTCAATAAATTTATTAGGCTTATGGAATGATACAACATATCAGATATTCTAAATGACCATCAACAAAACTACTTTTTTAGGGTGTGTTCCTTTAAATTTATAATGTAGATCAAAAATGACACCTCAATAGATTATCAAATAAACTATGCTCTATCATTGTACACAAGATGATGCTCTAATGTTTGGAATGTTCCTATTGAGTGTGGGAGTACACCAAGATACACTAAATGAATACAAAAAATTAATAAGTTAATGGTGAAGGATCTATTTCATCAAGGTAAAACCCATAAAAGTTTTTTCAACATTAATAATGACATCTAAAAATAATCATAAAAGACATAACTACATTAAAAAGTATTATATGGTAAATCATAAGGTTTCAACCTCAATTGATGATATCCTGACCATAATGTAATATTTTGAAAAACCCAGTTCCCCTAATATGGTAAAAAATATCCTCTATACATGGGAGTGGATACTTGTTTTCAAATGCAATTTTGATCATTTTATAGAAATCGACAACAACGATAATGTTCCTTCCACTTTATTAGGGAAAAATATATACATAAAAAATGTGACATAATCTGATAGAGGAAAACATTATCATCCAAATCTCCAAATTGATTCTACATCTCGTTAATCTCTGATGGTGCTATTCTATTAAAAAAATATAAACTAGCATTGTGATAAAAATTAAATAAATCATAAAATCAACCACCCTCTCCAGTGAAAATCCTTGAAAAATATCTGGAAACACTTCCTAATATTGATCCACTATAGGATAGAAGTCATAATTATCAACTATAATTTCTATAAGAAAATGACACAAAATATTGGTTGTGAGTTCACCCATTTTATAATGAATGATCCCTCAACTACACACCAGAATATTTCATTCCTCATGAAAAAAGGTGTTTCACTTAGGAGAAATGAATGAAACTCTCCTGTGGTAAATATGAAAGTGATCATCATATTATCACAACCATTAAATTCATATAATTAGGTAAAAGTGGTCTATAATTCATTAACATGTATAAATTAGATAATACCCACAAATTTCATTGGGAAACTCCTCACACAATCAAATAACCACTATTCATATCCCTAATGAAATATAAACCTATAAAAAAAATATACTCCACATCTACGACCAATCAAATCAAAATTAAATTAGATATAAAATCCTATATGGATATGGTATCAGTTAAATTACTATAAATCTGAGAAGGTACAAGTTCATAACTGTGATAGTTGATAGTCACCAATTACTAACACTGGGTACCAACTAAAATGAATGTAGCAGACATTTCTCTCTGCCTTGTGCTCATATATAACTCTCATGAATTGTCCTACTTTTCTTATACATATTAACCTCTCTAGGAGAACCTCCTCCTCTACCATGTTTGGTGTATCTAATAAAACTCCAATAGTTAGAACAATATGTTGTACTCGACCCCCTACTGGTCCTCTGTATCATCCATGATCCTCCATTGATAACCATTGGATGATATTTCATATGGAACCATTATTAATTCACCATATATTCCCCATATTTATATTCCATTACCTATATAAAACCTTAAACACACATTTTACCAAGAATTACACACTGATAACAAACATCCTAACCACCTCCCTACGAGGCTGGTCCTATATCTTGTCTACACATCCCACAACCACATTTGATGAATATTTAAAAAGGTAACATAATACTATTAGAGTTCATACCCACATATCCACCAACTTATGATACATATCCCCCAGAAGAAACATGCATCAAGTTCCTCTCAGTGATGAGAGTCTAATTCAAAACCTCAACAAACTACTTCAAATTGAATATATTCTCATGGGACTTCGTCTCACATCTAATCCCATTATGAAGCCATTTCACCTTAACTTCATAGTCTAACACAATTTTTAGAATAAAGAGATAATATTTGGTGAGGTGGATAAAATAATACATCACAGACATATTACATGCCATAAAACACATAAACACTAAAGATCCATCTTCCATTAATTTCATAGTATTTCAATGAAATTGTCTAGGTAATACATTTAATCCATAATATCCTATTGATATGTTGATACTTGAATGTCCCACCATTGCCTCACTATCCCTATCAACCTATAAAACTATTCATTAATGATTTTCATTGGAGGAGTCTCTATGTGATCCAAAATCACCTGGATAGAGTTAATCTAGGTATCAACATCCTCTAGTACACTATCTAGTGAACATAAAAAGGTTGATACAGCTAGAACAGTATAGTCAAATAAATCATACTTAGTGTAGCCCACCCTGTGTCTCATTACATGAATTATATAAAAAATTAAAATTCATGTGATACTTCTCTTAATCTTATAACCTGATGATAAAGTGGGATCCTGTCCAACTATCAAAGGTTCATTCTCATAATTGTCCATTTGTATCTTTACTAGTATACAATGTCTTTTTTCATCTTTATAAAACTCTAAACACATTTCTTAGGCACATAAAACTTACATTAAAACTATAAAGAATAGGGGTCACAACCCACAATAACAAGCTATTCCACATACAACGCTACTATGGACATAACAATAACACTATCACTACTATCAACTATCCTCCATAGAGGCCATGGAATACAAAAGGTGAGAAAACATTTAAATTCCAAAATTCTCTTATGAAACCATTTTATCATATTTAAACATTCGAAATCACTGGAACATCTTATTAGAAACCATTATAAGAATCTCAATTTTGAACAATTTCATTTTAAACAGTCAAACCATTTTTATTAGTCACTATTCCTCATATATCAAAAAATGAAAATCGTTTTACTTATCCTAAAACATATTCTCTACATGAAATGCTTAGAATAATGCATGTCACATAAATCCTTGAGTGACCAAAATTAAATATGAAAAAATATTCTAATGCCATTGAATCCGAAGAGAAAAATCCAAAATCAGTAAAATCACACATCATGTATTTCAGTAAAGATGAAATAAAATCCAATGGTAACATGAAAAAATAAATAAAAATAATCCCACAATAGTAACATAGGGTTTTACATAGATATAGGTTATATAATCCCATAAAATAGATTATTACTAAATCCCAAAACATCCTAGTATCCATTAGACCATTCAAAAATAGTAATGAAATAGAAATGATATCCTTTTAGGAAAAAACATTTTAATTTCAGGGAATAGGTTACTCTACCTAATAAGGGAACTAGTTTTCCACATGACCTTAGGCAGGACTTCATGCATGATAGGGGATGATGAATAGTATTGATGGCCTATTGAAGAATGTGGAGTGACTATAAATTCTTTACTGGAGTATAAAAACAATTGAAATAAAAAAATTCAAAAATAATAATGATCAATTACAATAGATCACATATAATATTTTTCAAAATTAGGTAAATTCCCATAAACCATATATAATAAATATGACATGTCATACTATTATCATATGTTAATGGAATACCAAAATAATGATTCCTAGGGAACCCCAAAAAACATTACTTACATAAATATTGTCCCCTCTTCCATTATCTATCCCAAATTCCCTACTCAGCATTTAATCATTGGGTCATTCCACTTATATTAAACCACAACAATGAAATCTACTCATGTACTGAAGGTGACCTAACCAATCTGTGAGTACAACATGGTATGTAACCGCCAGAAATTCCTAAAGAAATTTCTAGTCCAATTATAGTGTACACAAGAGGAATGGATATATGAATCAATGTAACAATGAATTATGTTTCACCATTGAAAATTTTATAGATTATCCACCTACACACATTTGTTATAACAATACCCCAATCCACCAAACCTAAAATTGTTATGTCAGATGACTAATTTATCAATAAAAATTAGTTATCAATTTTAATCAATAAATGTAATTCATTAATCATTTTAATTACACATACTGAGGAGGAATTTTCTATTTCACATACCATATAAAAAGTTATTACAACCCTGATCATTATGTCAGCACCCAATACATGAATAATGAATTATATATCTATTATTTTTAGTTAGGGATCTCAAAGGTAATATATAAGAATCATAATTCAAGGATAAGTAATTTTATTACAATATCCTATCCCATGAATGGGAACTATCATATACCACATTTCTAACAGTTTCATCAATTCATAATTTCCATGGTCCAACACACATAGCTATTTGAACACATTACTGTATCAAGTGTGTACCTCTTTAATTCATCATGATTCACATGGAATAATAGAATAAGGCGAATTAATTGTTTTTACAGTTAACACATTTAATAATTCATTCTTTCATTCAACACCCATTTATGATTCATTATAAAAATTTAAGAACATGATCAATCCAATTTTTTCATTTTATCATTAACATAACATCCCTTGTCCTCAAACCATTCATTTTTTAGTCCAAATCACCCTTTGTGTCTTGATATTTTTTAAGCAAGTGGTTCAACATATTTATTCAATTAAAACCACTTTCAAATCAATCATATCATACATTTTTAAGGGATTAAAACACCTCATGGGTGTCCTTCAGATTAGTATAATGATAATCTATGGACCTGAAATCATCCATAATAGGTCTATAATACCATTTTAATTACCTATTTAATTATCTTAGTATATAAACACACAGTAAGGAACCATAATTTTACATCCACATATAGAATAAAACCGTCAAGACTATTTGGGAAACAATATAGACCACCTACCTTATTCTCATAGAAAAAAATCATCTTAAATTTTCCAATGATTCATGCTAAAATAAACTCAAACACAAAGGGATGAACAAGAGGGAAATAGGTATGTTGATCATTATAAGAAGAGAACATTAAAAAACATGGTTATTCAGGAAAATTAATGAATTTTGACATATACACTTACCCAGAACCTCAAATAGATCTAAATGAAACCATAAATTTATTTGAATTAATTGAAATTTATCATTGGAATACATAAGATAGATTAGTTTTTTTCACATAATATTGGTGGAAAATGAGTTTAAAAATAATTTCAGGTCATATAATGTTTGATAGGTAAAAATCATTAAAGTCACACTTTTAAAGGGAAACACGATTAGACCAAAAGGTTTAGAAAACCACACAAAAATTTTGTGGTCTCATCTATCCTTGGATGGTATAGGCCACGTTGTTTTTCTAGCCACCAACATTGTTTTACATACCATGTTGAAGGTATGTGTTAAATACAATCCAAGGAGGTATCATTACACAGGGTATCATGGTCTCTCCCCACATGGGTTGTTTACCATAATCCACCCTCATCTATGTTTCTTATTCATATTGTGTAGTTAGTACTATCTATGTTCCAATGATATGTGATCTATATTATGCCCATTTTTCATCATTATTCATGTATTTAATCCCAAGGACACACAAAAGACCTGTTTTGTTCTTGGGAAGCATTATATTGACCATGTAAAATGATTTTTGTCCAAAATTAAAATGAAAAATGACTTATTTAATTGTAAAGATCTTATGAAACCCTTCTCTCCATTTTATGTGTATTTTAGTATTCAAAAATATGATTTTAAATGATGGTTAATTTTGGTGTCTTAAAATTTTTAATGTGGGGGTTATAAATAATTTTAATTGGTACATATGAAGATAATGTGAAAACATAATATTTTAAATTATCATTTGGTAATTTACAATTATAGATGATGACAGGTGAGCCTAATAAAGATTATACAGAGGGGTTTTCTAGATATAATTTATATTAATGGTTGATCCTGATATATCTAATAAAAATTGGTGATATCGATGAATCTTATATGATGAGGGAGCCAAATATAACTCGCTAATATTGTGGTTGTAGATCTTATAATCAATAGTAATGAAGGATATTACCATGGTGGTTTATCCAATTTATTTATCATGGTTGTAGTAATTTCTGATAACAATTATAATTATAATATTATATTTTTACTTAATGGGTTACTATTTTCATGTTATAGTTTTTAGGGTTTTATTTGGGATTATAGAATGTGTGTTATATTTGGATGTTACATATTTCACACACATAATTAAAATTATGAGAAAGAAAATTATTTTGTGAGGTATCTTGATTTTCAATATACTAACTGATTTCTAAATTTTATATTCCTTACCCTGATTCTTATAGTCATTGCAAATTTCAACATTATTGTCCTAGGATTTATGGATGTGTTAGAATAATTAAAAGGTCATGTTTAAAGTCATGAGGACCCTTCATGAAAAAATAAATTGTTTCATTTTTAATGTTTAGTTTTTTGAGAAAAATGGGTATTTAGTAGAGGTTTCTAATTTTTAGATATGGTTATGTTATTTATGATTTGTAACCTTACTCTCTATAACTCTTAACCTTAAAGATCCCCGAAATGTAAAAAATATAAATCTAGTCTAAATACACAAGATTATGTAATGTATAATGTTGGTTCCATATAGTTCTTTTTAGAGGAATGTTTTAGATAATGTTAGAGGAGAGGAAAATGATAATAGAATATCATTTGGATATTTTATATTATTGTTTATTTGAAATGAAAAGTTATTAAGTATTACCATGTTGGTTTATAAACTATATACATTTTCAGTATGATTTCCCATAGGGGAAACTATGAAAGTGATGTAGGAAGGTATGAAGAAGAAAATATGCCATCCATATAAGAATCCATTAATGTTTGGAATTGTAAATTAATAATTTTTAATAGGAATGAATTTATTGGAATTCGATTTAAATTTCATGTTGTCTATGCTAGAGATAAATCATATTTACCATAGAAGAACATGTCGATAGTTGACCATTTCTAGAAAAAAAAAACCATTATATTTCAATGGATCCGGAGATCTAATGGTTATTGGTGGATGACTCAATTAATTAAAAATGAAATTTAAAGTCATTGGATGTGTAGAATATAAATATGTATCTCGTACTGTTTATCTTTTTGAAGGTAAATCTAGTTAATTATTGTATTTGGTAACGAATTATAGAGGGAGATGATCATAATTCTATGGAATAGTAATCATTTAAGAAATTTATTATTGAGAAATATTTCCTATTGTTTGTTCAGCTAATGATGGAGAATCAATTATTAGATTTTTGGAAATAAGATAATGAATTAGTATCTGCATATGAGAAATGATTACATGATTGGTAATGCATGAATGATTTATTCAGAGCAACTATTTTAAAATTAATATATCTTACTCATGATTGATATTATGTTTACAATGTTCTCTAGAGTAATATAATTTCTAATTTATGATAAATCATTTCAGTACGATGGGAATATATAGAGGTATTTTTCCAAAAATCATGCTTCACTAGATGATAATAGTATGAAGAGGTCAAAGTGGATTTCAAAGGAAAATTTAACTAGTAAAAAATATATAGATAAACCCCCCCACAATTATCCAAGTAAGGTAAATATAATTTCAGGGAATGTTTGATAGGATATGGAAATTGAATCCATTGTGGTAATTTTGGACATGAGGATCATAAAACAAATGAAAAGGTGTCCTAAAAAATCTATAAATGGGTTATCATATATACACAAAAATTATATTTTTTAAAATGTAATCAACTGGGTAAATATGTTAATATTTTTTTAATTTAATTACTAAATGAGTAAATTAACATGATTTAATTTAATAATCATTGGAGAATCATTTTATACAAATTTGGTGGATATTATCCCAACAAATTGATTTCTAGATGTTATGTCTGTTATAAATTCGAATTATATTAATTCCTTATTTTTCTATTGATCTTTATATTCCATTATTATCATGAAATATTCATGTAAAACAAGAATATAACCTCCTCATTTTATGATAGAACGTTATTAAAAAAAATAATCTAGGTAGAAATATTGAAGTAACCCAGAATTATAGGAGTCATCCTATTTTTATCATTGAGGTGATATTTCTAGAATATTTTGATTAACATCCCATAAATTAGTTTGATATTATCTTTTTTATTGAAAATATTTTATTTTATCATGATCAGCTAGATTTTAGAGAATTAATGCTATATTCAATGATTTCATTTCTTTGAAAACATATCATGAAGCTGAGAAATGGACCATTGATGGAAGTAAATGTTACATAGATAATATTGTTTAAAGTTTTTTAAAATAGAATAGAAATGTAAAAGTAGTGAATGAATAAATGGGTCCTCTTCCAAATTAATTTTCTAGTTTTATTCTTATTATGGAGGATGATTTTATTATTTACAGAATTCATAATATAAAAAAATTAAAAATAGATTATTGAAGAGATCAAATATAACTTTTGGAATTAAAAATGTTGTTGAGTGATTTTCTTGGAAAATATTTTATTCATAGTAGAAATTCACTATGGGAATATCCTATAATATGTTTTTAAAATAATGATGATTCAACAATACATTTCATTTATTATAAAGACACAAAAAAACATCAATGCTAAGAAAATGTATCATATTCCCCATTTCAATGATTTTTTGATAAGCATTAAGGAGTGAAGTAATTTTTAGATACATATATATATATATATATTGTCAAGGATACATCAGTTGAAATTGATGGAGGAAGATAATCATAAGATATTATTTCAGACAAGATACATTCATTATGGTTTTTTAGTTATTCACTTTGGGTTCTGTAATCTAATATCAATATTCATTGAAATTATGAATAGATCATTCCATTATAATTTAGATAACATTTTTGTCTTTTTATTGATGATATGTTTCTTTATATTTTTAAATTCATGAGGGTCATGAAGTGCACCTAGGGATTTTTTCCCACAACATGAGAGAAAATATTTCTATGGAAATTTTTATATATGTGAAATTTTGTCACAAAAAAGCAATTATCCATGAATATTGTCACTAAATATGGCCTGACTATATACCCTGCTAAATCTAATGATTTTAAAGAGTGTACAAGGCCATTAAATGATACATAGATTCATATTTTACTAGTATTAATAGTTTTCTTCCATCGTATTTAAATTATTTCTCGATTATCTAGACTTCTGATTTAGATAACAAGATAATGTGTTAAATCCATATGGAAAGAGGGGGTGACTATTATTTCCCTGAAATAAACCGAAAATTGATGAATTTTCCCATTTGGCCCTTCCATCTTGAAATTTTGAACATTTCATAAGTATTGATTCTTCATTAAGTGGAATTATTTGGGTTCTGAGGAATAATGATCATGTTACTTCTTATACTTCACATCAACTAAAACCCCATGATATAAATTCTTGTACACATGATATGGAATTTTTTACTATAGTTTTATTCAATAATAATTTGGGATAATAATTTATAACGATTACTTTTTAAAATATTTATTGATCAAATGTTTTTTTATTATATTCAGTTATATAGAGTTGCAATTGTGGAATAGAATATGGATGGAACTGATTATTGACAATGACTACATAATTAATACAATATCTAAAATGAAAAAGATGATGATGCCTTGATTTGTAATGATAATGATATATTTACTAAGTTATTTTGGAACAATTCTTTTGGTTAATAATTTGATGATTTTTTTCCCAGAAATTGTACTTATATGAACATTGTATGTTTTGAATCTGGTGTTAGTGGGATCCACTCTCTCTGGAAGAATTAAAAAAGATCAGAACATGGGACATGATTTATATGGAATACAGGAACATGTATTTATGTGTATGTTCCTTGGATTTATCATTGAAAATGATGGTGTCTCGGTATTTGGAAGGATATTATGCATTCCATATGATTTATAGCTGATAAAAAATTCTAGTAAATCACCTGACACCCATTTTTGTAATACGAGATGTATAAAATATAAATACACCATTAAGAGAAATTTTTTTAATGAATTTAAGAATTATATTTTTGAGATAAAAACAAAAATTTTGACTATTCAATTTGTTAAATTCGAATGATAATTATAGAAGTGGATGCATCATCCTTTTCCTGTTCAAAAGTGGAAATTGATAAATATATCCTTGTATTTTTTTCTAGGATTACCAAATAAATTCTGATGTTATTATATAATTTGTGTTATTTTTAATAATTTAACAAATCTAGAAAATTAATTAAAATTTGAGATACTATTACATCAGATAATATTTATTGAAGGTACCTCAAAAAGATAGTCATGTTACAGAGACTACCTCTCTCAATCACATTTGATCATGATCCTTACTTCACTATTAATTTGTTTAAAGGCCTATAGTTTTTTTGGAACTAAATTTAATTTCAGTACATCATATCATCATCAATAAGTTGGTCAGTAAAAGAAAATGGTTTAGATGATGGAATAAATGTTACATTCTTGTTAAATGGATTTCTAGGTTATATGAGATCTATATGTTTCCTTATATAAATTTTATATAATATAGTGTTTCATTTCATTAGAAAAATAGAACCTTATGGGGGGATATATGGAAAGTATTGTCAGACAGAAATTTTATATAATTCAGTAGGAAATAGGTTCTTGATATAACAGGATTTAGTAAAATATATTGATGTGAATGTGATTATTATTTATCAACATATGGGGATAACATAAATATGCTAAAAATGTTTTGTGGTTAACTAGAGGAAAAATAAAACTTCTTCAGTAGTTGGACATGTTTACCTTATGTTATATACATTAAAAATTGTAAATCATTTTTGGGGAAAAGGGAATAATATTACATGGTAACATACACCATATTAAATTCTATGTAATGTTCTATTATTTCCATACTAACTAGCATTGTCTCTGAGTTTATCAATGGAACATTAAAAATTTCATGTTTTATTATTTTGGAAATATGTGTTGGCTGCTTCTCATTTTCTGAGCTTTGAATTAGTAAATTTTTATGTAAACATTTATTATGATGAAAAACTAGTATGTATTATTTATTATATAGAAAAAGTGTCATAAAATAATATAATTCATCACATTATTGTTTTTTTATAAAAATCCTATGGTTTAAGAAACAACAAGGGATTAAGAAAATAATATGCATGACAAATATCCCAACTAATGTATGTAGTGAACGTTTTGTGAGGTAATAATTTCCAAATGTGAAGAATAATGTCACATACTAAGTAAATTTATAGAAACATTCTTGCTAAAATATTGTTCATGAATTGGGATTTATATTATTTCATTCAACATAAGAATATTATGTAATGTTTCAATAGAAAAGGAATATCATTATTCTTCTTAAACTACATCACTCGAAATGTTTTATTTAAATATTCAAATTAAAACATTTATAATTTTAGTTTGTAAATATAATTACACTTCTAAAATAATCATATCAAAATTATATTATGGTAAAATTTGATAATTTCATGAGTTGTATAATTTTTAATTGTATATTTAAAATATTAAACACCTTTTATTTTATTTCAAGAATTTAAAAATTATTATTTTGTTTTAAAAGATATTTTTATGTAAAATTAATTCAATTATATTATTAATAACCTGTTTATGTTCATGGGAATCATTTTTTTATTGAATTTGGTAACCAAAAATATACTTTATTAAGAATTTATTTGAAAAAATGTTTTCCAATTAAATTTTCATTTATATTCTATATTATTTTTTTCCACTTCTTTATATTGAATATTTAAAAATGTATTCCATATTTGGAATCAACAGGTTCAAATTTGGTAAATAAGTTTCTTTTATATTTTTGTTATTATTAATAATAACTATGGTTAAAACTTTGACACCTCAGAAAGAGTAAAATGGGTAAATTGGGATTAAATCCATGAAATACATTTTCAAAATAAACCCAACACTTTAATTAGTTTCCTATGATGGGGAAAAAATTACCATATCTATAAAGAAATCAAATATATTTAATTTATGTGCCATTTTTTATTCACAATGACGTTTTTATTATCTGAAGTAAATAAAATTCCATAACGTTACCCTATAGACATTAATACAAATAAAATTTATACATAAGGATAAAAAGAGGGCATGTTTACATACAAATTACTTTTAAAATCTGAATTATCATTTTTAGTTAAAGTTATTTATTTTTAATTATTAGGTGAATAAAAATTAATTTAAATTCTCACACAACACTCACACATTTTCTATGGAAATAGTATGAAAATCAAGTAAACGATTTTAAAAATTCAAAAAGTAAGATTGTTTGAGTGATATAATCAATTAAATGTATTTTTATGATAAATATAATTATAATATTTTTTTAAATGATTATATTCTAGTACAATTTATTTCATTCTGTTTTCATATTCAAATTATGTAAATAGTTCAAAAATCGATATAAATTATATTTTAAAATAAATAATATTTTATCATATGAATTAAATTAAATAAAAGTTCTTTATTTTTTTTAGATAATGGGATATAGTAGAAAATATAAACCATGATACATTTATAGGTCATTATTCCTTTTATAGTAACATTCATGACCCCTAATGACTAAAAAATTTTGTATGTCAATAATTTTCAATAGGGTTAATGTGTAGTTAAAACAAATTGATATGGTTACAAAAGCTTCTTAAATATTTAAAAAATTCTTCTTATGAGAGGATATAGACTGATCCTATTACTAAAATATAATTATATTAAATTTAAACCATTTCTCATTGATAAATAATTTATATTAAGTTAATACTTTAAATTATTTGATGACTTCCCCCATACTTCTAAAAGGGAACCTCCCATCCTCTAATCCTCACACATAATTAGTAAAATATTTCAAAAAATACCTCCCAAAATGTCTCCCCATTTTATTCATCCTTACTATTTATTCATTTTTTAATTTTTAATCCAACCTAATTTTCTAATGGTGTAAACCAAAGAGGTTTACTATGGAGAAGGTATAAGTCATAATAGGCAAATTTGACATTTATTTCATATACTCTAAACTTAAAATATTATTTAACCACGATGAACTAATAAAATAATTATATATCATATTCAAAGATGTTATTATTATTATCGTACACCATTTTTGTCATATCCTTCTTGATTGTATGAAAAATGAAACAATCACTCATGCATACGATTGGATTATTACCTTCACAAAGTTATGTGTTTTATTTTCAATAAATTACATTCAGAAATGGTTTTGATGATATATTTAACAAATATTTATGGTTTTAATGACATAATTATAAATCTATATATATAATATATCATATAATTTTATACCCTTCCATCCATTAAAAAATCAGAAAGGTTTCCATGCCCTTGTGTGTACTACAATCTCCACGAAGCGATGTGATAAATTTTTCATCACCAGATTATAAGGATGATAAATATATATCTTTATTTAATGGTATAATATTATATATATTAAATAAAAAAAATTATATTAATGAAAAATAAAACATACCATGTTTCTATAATGGTCTTTGAAAACGAAACGTTATCATGCACGTATATGACCAATCATTCCCATGATTGTAGAATAGATCATTTCTAATAATCATATTTTGGGGTTTAATTTAATAGTACAATTGATTTATATAAATGGTAATTGTGATATTATATTTATTCTATTTTTGATTGAATTATTATCTATTTGGCCATAGAAAACACACCAAATTCATTTTATATATAATATCTAAATGTTATCAAAACATCTCGTACCAACAATATCGATTACAGAATTATATATGACATGGTAATAAATAAAATTTAAATTAATAATAAAATTTTAAATATTTCATATTAAAGTAAATAATTAACATATTTTTATTATTTATGAATTTTAGGAATATAGGTGATAATACAAACTTCAGGAAAGGGACACATTAAAATAAAAAGAAAATATTAAATGTTATAATGATTTATTTAATAAGTAATTTTCATCCATGTCCATACACTTAATATAATATTTAAATTTATTAATATGATTTTAATTAAATATTAAAGAAAATTTTATTTTTAAATTTTTTTAAAAGATAATAATTTTTTATTTTATATAGAACATTTTGACTTCCTTTACAAAATTGAAAAATTAAATGTTCTTTTTATATATATGTGGTGTCCTAACTTTTTCTCACTACTATAAATTTTATTCTATGATTATATTCCATAAAAAGTTATATTTAATTCAAATAAAATCCCATAACCACATTTTTTATGTATTTTAGATTTGTAAATGTGATTTTAAAAGGAAATGGAGTTTCTATATAAAAAAATGTGATGTATATTGGTTCAAATGAGTTATTCAGATGTTTTATGATAAAAACATGCTAGATTAATAAAAATTATTTTTGGTTGGTAATTAAGAATTATATAACAATGTGAGTGAAACCGATACAGTTTATATGAAGTGTGAGCACAATATAGCTTATATAAAAAAGTGATCTACATATACCTTATAAAAAATGGTCAGACCCATACAACATATAAGAACATGTAATCCAGATACAACACATAAGATATATGAATTAGATATATCTCTTCATTGAATTTCATAATGGTCATTTCCATTAATGGTAATAATTCATTTGTTAATTATGGATGTTTCCCCTATTTATTTAAATATTCTCTAGTTACTTTTTTCAGTAGTTATTAATATAATGATCTATGTTTCCAATGTGGGTTTCTATATTATCTATGTGTAATTTAATATTTTTTTATATGAAATGGGTGTTTTTATATTGTGGATATGATTAACTTCATACTCTAAAATTATATTTTGATAAAGGAATAAACTATAGGTTTCCATGATTTTTAATAGAATAAAAAATTTCAAAATTTAATATCCCTTACTATGTATTTATAGTCATACTATGTCGTTAAAGATTACCAACTTGTTTTTGGATGTGTATGAATAATTAATAATTTATTTATAAGGTTAGGAATATCATTCACCAATAGAAAACATGATTTATTGAAAAGGTTTTTTTATTATGGAAAAAATGGATATAGAGTAGAAGTGTCCACTTTTTAATATATTTGTCTATTATATAAGAGTTATGAAATAATTATATAATCACTATACTATAATGATTATATAACACTAAAAAATTGAATTATATTCTAATGAAATTATATTATGGAATTTATGAGGATGGATCCTCATATGCAGTCTTAGGACCACTCATTATGTATTGAGTGATGATTGGTTTGATAATAAACCATCTTTTTTGGTTGCTTAACACTATGTTTGAATATAACACATTCACATACACATCTAATAACCATATTGTTATTTCATTACTAGGAAATCACACATTTTCATCATAATAAATAACTCCACAATATTATATTATACATAGAATTATCTCTAGTAACATTAAAAATGTCATTTTTTAATCTATAACTTCCAATTATTTTTTCCCATACAATAAACTATAATTCCATTAATTCCAACTATAATAGAATTAATCTAGTAAACTATTTCTTATTTCAATCATTCAAGATTGAAACAAGATACAAGATATCATATTCCAATGGATATATTGTTTAGCCATCTTGGGGGGACTTTATTATTACATGATAGTCACATCATGAATGAAAATTTCAAATACAACATAAAATTCTAGTGAGATCAATCATATTTATTCTATCATATGATTGAAATTATTCATTGATATTCTATTTGTATCCTTGGAGGAGGAAACATAGTAAAAATATTATATTGGATGCTCATTATGATAATTTTTACTATATAAGCTATTATAGAATAAATTGATCATTAATAATATTTCTGAGATAAAAAATGATAAACTATTTCCTTTAAATAATATCATTATAAAGGGAATTTATAAATGGTTGACATAAAAACATAAATAACCCCAGTGATAAAAATAACTAATTTCATAATGGTGGGTTATTTAATAATAAAAAACATATTCTTACCATTACGTCCAATTTACAAATACATAATCAATATAAATATTCATTTTAAAAAACAATATTAACAAATTTTAGAATTTTCTCAGTAAATTACAAGAACAACCTGATCAGAAGACATATAATGTAATATTCTTGATGTTATAATTTTAGTATGTCCCTATTAAATTTTATGATTCATCGAATGATGTTGACATATATGATTATAATTTTAAATTAACATTCAAACCAATCATTCAAAAGATTAGAAAAATATTCTCTAAATTTGATAAATTTTTAAATAACAATTTCTTGATTATTTATAATTTTTTTTCATTTAATATAAAAAAGGGAAACATGTAAATAATTATTAAAATAAAATAATAGTTATAAAATTTAGAAAATCATTTAATGTGGAAAATTTTAAAACAAATATTATTTTACATGTTTGGTAAAGAGTAAAAAGTACATCATTAAGAAAACTACAAGATGTTACCATATATAACATTGAAAATAATGACCAATACATTTTAAAATAACATTAAATAATAAATTAATTAATGTATATATTATTCTAGAAAACATTTTAAAAAACATAGACATGGATAGAGAAGATCTTTTATAAAGGGGAAATAATTCACGAATTTATCAAAACAAGTTTCTTGATTGTCTTATGATACAAATAGAAAAAAATGAAAAGAAATAAATCTAAAATCCATTGTTATCCATAGATTAAGAACATAGATTTTGTTTCAAAGGTAAAAAATTTATAGTTTCATATAATTGAAATTTAGACATAAACAATCCCTTTTAAAAATGGGATTGTAGAATAAACCCATAACTCAGACTTATCCTTTATTGGACGTGTTATATACTACTAAGTATAAAATTAAATTATAAAAAAAATTCAGAAAAAAATTTTCATACATATTGCATTTGTTATTGTCCTTTTATAATATAGTAGAATTTATAAATTATATAGTTATAATTTACATTGCTCATTTATGGTTGTTCGGTTAATTACTCCAAATTACCTTTTGTATATGGACAATGGTTAACTATGTTAAGAAATGGTTTCATCATATACTAGTGATTTGTAATGTCTTCAATATAATGTTTTCATTATATAATGGTTTAGAATATAAAAAACATGGTGGTAATAGAAAAAACATCATAAATTTGAGGTGGTAGTGCACACATATATATGAAAAAATTGTCATTCTTTATTTGATTAAATGGTATAAATTTAGATGATATATTATATTTACAAAATAATAATTTAGGAGATAAATATCATATATATTCATTACTGTCATATGTATAACCAGGAATTTAAATTTATGATTAATAATGAATTACCCGTTAATGTGGAGATGGTAGGTTGTATGTATGCACACATGATGTTTTAATTTTACATTAGAAGGAATTGAAATAGAAAATGGTTATACCATTAACATTAAAACATTATATAATGGTTATTATACTAATATGAATAATTTAATTTGGTTATTTAAGATTAGATAAAGGTATTAGAAGAATATAACATGAAATATATTGGTAAGAATATTTTTAATTTTTTTGATAAACTCCACTGGCTTGCAACTTAATCATTATTGAAATGGGTTTCTGAGAGATAGTGTGACACCCAATGATTTTAAAAGAATTACATTCTATTCGATAGTGTAGACAATAGACAACATTGTGATTTAAGGACTAGTGAAATATATCTATTAAAAATGTCCCTAATAACATTACTAATGAATTTGTGGGTACAAATAATTTTTTTTTAAAAATATGAAATATATATATTGTTCTAAAAAAAGAAAAATTTACTCATAATAATCACTATGTTTTTTATTAATTTTAATTTATATTTAAAAAAAATTGTTTCCAGAAAAACTAGTTTATTATTTATTTTTGTGATTAAATTATACAACTAATTTTTTTAAATTTATGAAAATTAATTTGATAATTGGAATATTTTTATATACATATCCAAATTAACATGGGAAGAAATTTTAGGATTTATCTCAAGACCGATTTTCCTATGAATTGTGAAAAATAAATATTTTTATAAACTGTTGTTTCATTCCAATAAATTATGTAAATAAAAATTTTGGTTTTGTTTTAAATTTAATTAAAAGTAAACATAGGTATTATTTAGATATATTCAACATAAATAATTACACTTGAATCATCTTTATATAATATTTTGGTATAATATTACCTTTTTCCTTAAAATGTTTTTTAATCTATTTTTAAGTGTATAATGTTGATCCATTTTCATTAACTAAAAAAATATATTATTATGGATGATATAAATGAATTTCTTATAATATACATCTAAATAAATTAATTTAAATCCATTAAATTATTATGACCTTATATATATTTAATGTAATATCTTCTTATACATAATCATTACATTTTTTTTAAAAAATGCATTTCAGCATGGTTTTCAAGATTGGTTGGTAAATAAAAAAATCCAATTTTGTAAATTTAATTTTAAATATTTTTAATTAGTATAATTATTATTATTTAAAAATTTATATAAAATTTTTCATCATAGCTATTAGTATAAATGTTTAAATTAATTAGTTTGGTCATGATTAAAACAAGGTTTTCTGCATCAAATTTTCTCATGTTAGAAATATTTTTCCAGCCCCATTAGATTTCAATTTAGATAATTAGATTTCATGTTGAGAATAAATGGATCTAAGTAATATAATAAGGTTCATTTTTTTTTGATTATTGGTTATAATACAAATGTTAAAAACCCTATATCACCCCCACAGTCATAAAAACAAATTTAATATATAATGTAATGCATGAAACACTAAGTCTCAAAGAAACAAAACTTTGTTATTATAAAATAGCTATTAAAAATAATTTTTTTTCTATTGTGTTCTGAATTTCAAAAAATAGACATACTCAGTTGCGATCGATAAGTTATTTAGAGTCTGATATGATCAACATACATTTTTGTTTACTAGTAATTTGACCCATATGAATACTAATGTACTTGTTTTAATATGAAAATCTCCTATATAAGTATACATAAAATTTTGGCACCTTATAATCAAGATTGAATATTTTAAAAATTAATTATTATGTTTTTGTATTATTTTCAATAAAAAGTATTTAAATATATTTTTAAACTAATTAATTAATTTAAAATAAAATTATCTTTCATAAAATTTATTCGGGAATAAATTTATTTTTTCATATAATCATAGGATGATTTTATCGCATGGAGTTAATTTTTGAATGTATTATATGTTCAGTTTTAAAATTAAAATCTGTATATTTCTAGTCAATAGTGATTTAATTTAAAATATAACTATCACACATTTAAAAAAATATTTTGATAAAATGGACATAATTTTTAAATTCTACACATCGAAAAATGTTTTTTCTGAATTTTCGATATTTTTCTAAAATACATGAATTTTATTGAATAGTAAAATATGGTAATATACGGTGTAAATACATTAGAAACTAAATACACTATTCCATGAGACATCAATTAGGGAAGAACACTTGGATAAAAATCAGAAAAATTTATTACTATTCATGTTTAAAATAATCACAATTTTGGTTGTCTTGACAAAAATAATAAAATAATGATTAAAATATTATAAAATCAACACTCTTCACCACTATAAAAACCACCCTCACTCCCTTTACTCCACACAACTATAAGCCATGAATTATCTAAATGTTATACCAAAATACTTTTCCATACTCATTCCTCACATCTTGGAGATCATGGTATTTCCAAATGACCAAAACACCTTCCATTAAGGAGGTTCTCTAGGAGGATATTTCAAGAGTCAAACCCAATTCCTCGTTCATTTATTTTCAATTTAATTGTATTTTAATTTCTTATCATCTCGTCACCTTCATATCCAAATGATCTTGATAACTCTAGTATAATCTATATATTGGAATTATTTTATTCTATTGGAATATCCTTCCTTAAACTACTATATAGATATATCTCTCTTGTGTTTTAAAAATGACATAATTATCCAGGAGGTGTCGATTTACAAAATTTGAGGACAAAGAACATGTGTTCTTGAGTTTATACTTCAAGGTAGGTAATGAATCAATTTTATGGTTTAAAAATAATCTAAAATATATATTATGGTTTATTTTATTTTCATAAACTACTATAAATACACATTACTAATTCATATGATAAAACAAGTTGGCAATAAATAAAATATTTCCAAAATAATCCAAATTATTATCACTAATGATCTATATAAAATGTCATCCACATACAATATAACCAATATAATTTTATAATCATTTAATAATTTTTATGTTAATTTGTATCATAGAAATTTATTTCTATAGAAAAATTGCAATTCCATATGAGCTTTCGTACTCATATACAAGTATACTGATAATTAAAACCATGGAATTGAAAGCTTCCATGTGAAAAAAATTTATCTTATAACTCATCCAAAATGCAATAAATTAACTTAATAAAATTATTCTAAATCAAATAAATTTATATATGGTTATTAATTAATTAAATTATCAATTTAATTTGACTATACATTATGTTAAAGTCATGTGATGAACTCATTCAGATATAAGGAAATTGTTTTCTACATGAACATCCATTTTATTTCACGTCACTCTTTGTCTAGATTTATCCAAGTAAAATTCATAATTATTACTATGTACTCCACAGAAATTATATTTTAATTTTCTATATTGGTGTATCAATCATAAGCCTTCTATATTTTATGGGGAGTTAAAATGTATTTAAAATATCATTTTTAATTATTCATGATAAAGAATCTTGATTCAAAGGAACTTCTCAAATACATAACGATTATAACATGAACTATATAATCTATTTTAATCCACAATTATTTTTCTAAAACCACTAATCTTATAATGAAAAAATTACCTTACAAAATTTATGTTATTATTAAATTTTTTTTTTAATATTGAAATTATTTTCAAAGTAAAAGTGTATTTATCTCAATAATTACTCAAGTATTTTATTAGTGTATTGTTTCTTTTTAGACACATTTGTTAAAAGTTATGTTTTTTTTAGGTTAATAACTTATGTTTTTCATATAAATATATTGTTTTAAATGTTTTAGTATATGTTTTACTGTGTATTTTTTATCGTCTTACAATTAACTATACAACTCATAATTGTTTTTGTTTATGTGTGCATATTGAGGAATGTTATTTCACTTGATTATATTTTTCATGTTTATATCCATTAATAAGTAGAATTCATTGGACATAGATAATGATGTGTAGTCCCTAATAGAGACACTATATGCATCATTATGATTCATGAGACAAAATATAATTGGTTTTTAGTCGAGGCCTAGACAATATATTTCAAATGTTCAACATTATGCATTCCATTAATATGATATTAGAAAATTATATACCACTTTATTATTAGACTAGGGGAAAAACCATGGTTTATTTTAATCATTTTATAATAATTTTATGTATTTATGTAATCATATTTCAGTTATTCCTTATTATGAAAATTTATATTTTTAAAAGAATCTGGTTTTAATTATTCACCATTCCTAATATTTATGATTAGGATAAATTACACTATAACAGATACCCTTACTGAGCATTTGGGCTCACCCCCTTCATATGTTTTTTCCTAGTATGTGAAGATGAATATTATTATGAATGACTAGAACTGATAATCTGAGTTTTTCATGGTGTTTTATATTGATTTTCAATTTTGTTTTTTCATTCATGTTTTTATATAAATATTATTATTGTAGATGATTTTTCAAATCAAATAAACAATTCATTCCATCAGGATAAAATATTCTTTTAATCCTGAAAATATATTAATATAAAGCACCGGCTTTGAGAAAATGTGGCTAAGATCATTACAATTGGTATCAGAGGATGTTTTGTAGAAATCATGGAAGAAATATAAAGAAAACATTGAATATGGAATAAAACCATAAGGTAGACATTGAGGAAAAGAGTACCATAAAATTCTAGAATTTTGGAAAGGAATATGTTTGGTTGGTCTTCCTAGGAACACATACCTATATGGACAGTACAATTGGACATGGTTCTGGAAGAGATGTACTTATGAGTAAAAACTCTATAAAGGAGTTCTGGGATTAACTCGGAGTAATCAGGTACACAAAAATCGGCCTTACTACACTACTGGATTTATACTCCCAGATGATATTCTTAGGATAATACACATTTTATTTTCAAGCCATTATGTTGGATTTGGAATAAAATTATTCCCCAAATAAACCATGTTTAGGAATTCTATATTTATTAATCATATGATCTAAATTTATGTTACATATTTTTCTTATTATGATTATATTTTATGAATCACTACCTATTCAATTATATACCATTATTTAGAAATGGAGCATAGTTAAAGGAATTAAAATAGCATGAATGCTTGAATTCCATGTGGGGGTTTCCCACCAATGAAAAATAATGATTATCATTATGAATCTATGACTTTTATGGAGAAACATATAACAATACTAGGCTCTCTAACTTAGTTTATGAACAATGACCTTACCCATATAAATCATCTTTATCCACAATGTGGATGACCAATACTAGACCACATTATTCTATAATAGCATGTGTCATTAAATAAAACTAAAAACCCATTCCTAGAGGAGAAGTTGATTACTTCTTTAGGGGATATATTTCCCTATTTGGGATGTAACAAAAGCGAGAAGGTTTTCATGTAATTTTGTTGTCTTTTAAATGATTCGTACCAGTGGTGGATATTAGTTAAAAATGCGATAGAGGTAGAATAGATAGATGAAATTGAATTTAGGGAAATTATGGAAGTATTCATAGAAATATATCTTTCTTTGATAACAAGGATAATATTTAGAGAGTAAAATTATTAGTTTGAAACATAAATAGGATTAATCAGCTACAATGTATGAAGAACATTTTACTAGGTTAGAAAGTCATGCCGAAAACTACAAACATATTATGAGGAGCAAGATTGATCGACTCATTGATGGATTAAAACCATTCCTCCAAAGGGAATAGGCTTCCCAAACATTCATATCATACAAACAGATAGTCTCATCTGCAATCAAGATAGAGAAATAATTCCTTGTGTGGTATGAATTTAATGCATTGTAAGAGAATTAGAGGGTTGTATATGAAAAATTGAATAAAGGGATGAATAAAAAGGGGTGTTTTCAAACATGTGATACTTGTGTAGTTAAACACCATTGAGCTTTCATAATAGGAAAAGAAGTATATAACAAATGTGCAGAAGGAGGCCACTAATATCATGATCGAAAGAGACATAATGAAGCTACCAATGTACTACGAGACAACTATAAAGACATGGTACATTATGACAATGGTTTTCCAAATAATCATAGAAACAATACCCATAGAAGACCAAGGGAGACAAGCCAATATTATACGACCACAACTACTGAGGTTGAAGTTAATAATCATTTTGTGGAAGGTACTTTAATAATTTCTTAAAAATGATAAAATGATTTATTTGATTATGAAACATCACATTTTTATATATCTTCCCAGTATTCCATGAAAATTAGGAATTTCCAATTTGATTTCGTAATGATGTTATCAATAAAGACATTTTATATATGTATCATTTAAACAATGATGTGTCGATCAGTCCCCCTTATGACAAATAAACGTGCTTTAGATTCTGACTGGTATGTGCATTATGAGTTTACAATAATGTTTTTTGACTTACTGATCCACCCAATGTTTTCATGGATATAATGAATAGATTTTTCAATGAATATATTGATCAAAACTATCTGGTATTTATTAATGATTTCATCGTATACTATAAAACTATGAATATAATTAGAATCAATTCAACATTATACTGAAGTTGCAAAAAAGAAACGAGTTATATATGATGTTTAGAAAGATCTAATTATAGATTCAAATAGTTTATTTTCATGCCTAGATTGTCTATAATGATAGAATCATTTAGATCCACAAAATACAAATGAATTTTGGTAATGGACTATTGTAATGAACATAACTGAGTTACATAGTTTTATTGGTTTAGCAGGTTATTGTAGCTGTTTTGTTCTTAAATTAGCTTGATTATCTAACTTGTAATGAAAGTATACTCATAAATGGGTTAATATTGTACGAATGAAAGAATCTGAAGAATGTTTTCTATAATTGAAGATGAATTTGATGAATTATCCAATCGTTACTCTACCATCGGTAAATGATATATTTTTTATTTATAGCGATAAATAAATTAAATGACCTAGTTATGTCCTTATGAAAACTGATAGGGTTAGTGCTTATGCATTAAGGAAGTTAATATTTCATGAACGGAACTATCTATCTCCTGATCTTGAGTTATAAGTTGTAATATTTTCATTGAAGATATAGAGACAGTATCTATATGGTGAATGATGTGAGATATATACTGAACAGAAGATCCTAGAATATATATTCTTATAGAAATAACTCCACGTGAGGAAAATTAAATGGCTCGAGCTACCCAAGGATTATAATTTTTCTATAGAATACAATCCATGGAATGGAAATAAGTATTCATATGCATTGATAAGGAATGATTAGGGTGTTCGGAACAAAACAATGATTGATAAGGATCATGTGTACATGGATCTAGAAAGGATGTATATGGGAATTATCAAAGACAGTGAAACATTGCTACCTTTTCAATAGGTTTCCAAACCATCATTTTTAGATGGAATTAAATGATATCAATCTAATAATGAAAATATAAAAAATAAAATTAAAGTTGTGAAAGATGAGAATATGGAAAATTTTATGTAGAATATGGAATTATATAATTTGGCAGAAGACTACATTTTCCCTCTATATATGAGCCCAAAAGAGAGTTATTGAATGATTCCCATAGATATAATTTCACTATACACCTGGGAATCACTAATATGTATATAGATATGAAATAATATTTCTGGTGGGACAACATGAAATGTGAAATTGCAGATTATGTATCAAGATGTTTCACTTGTCAAAAGGTTAAGGTTGAATGAAAACATCATAGAGGAGTCATAAACCCTTTGACTATTCCTATATTTAATTGAAATAAAATTACCATTTTTTCACTAGATTACCTAAAAATCAATGTAGGAATGACAAAATATATGTAATTGTTTATGGGATTTCCAAATAAGCACTTTTCCTCACAATAATGGAGGTTTTTCCACTAGAGATCAATGAAAGGATCTATGTATATGATGTTATAAGACTTCATGGAGAACCTCTCTCAATTGTGTATGATCATGATCAATGATTTACATCAAAATGTTGTACAATTCTACAAAAATATTTTAAAACTAATATTCATTTGAGTAATTCATATCATCCTCAAAATGATTGGCAGTCAAAAAGGCTAATCCAAGAATTAAAAGAAATGTTGATATCATTATCCCTTGATTTTCAAGGTATGTGGGATCCGTATTTAGATTTGGTATAGTTTTCCTACAATAATATTTTTCATTCCAACAGAAAAATGGAACCATATGAACCATTAAATGGAATGATATGTCACACACCAACATGTTGGGATGAAGTTGGTGGAAGGAATCTTATAGACGCTGATCATGTAGAGGAATTAATAGATAAGTTAAATACAATTCAAACCCATATCAGTGGAGCTCAATGAATTAAAGTGATATATGATTATAATTGATTGAATGATTTGGAATTTCATGTGAGAGATCATGTTTTTTAAAAGTATATTCATGGAATAGTGTTATATGATTTGGTATGAAAGGGAAACTAACTCCCAGGTACATTGGTCCTTTTTCAAATTTTAGAGAAAATTGGAGTTTTTACTTTTCGTTTTGTAATACTTCCTTTAAAATATATGGTACACACTATATTCCATGTCTCATTGTTGAGAAAGTACAAGCCTTACCCACCACATCTACTCATATATGTAGTTATAGAATTGGAACCCGACTTATCATACAATGAAGATAGTATACTAATTATGGATATTAAAGAATAGGTTTTGAGGAATCTGATTACTCGTCTGGTAAAGGTGCTCTAGAAAATTCCTAAAATTGAAGAGGCATCACGGGATCTGGATGAACGTATGATGAAGACCTACCTAAATCATTTAATGAGGTACAATTTTGTATATTTTTAAGATTAAATTTTTCTAATGGGGTAAGAATGTTACAACACAATGTTTTACAACTAAATTTAATATAGAATTCAATGCATGAAACACTGAGTGTCTGTACAACATCACATGGTTTTTATAATATATCTATTAAATATAATTTTACTTCCTTTGTGTTTTAAATTTCAGAAAACATACATACGTGGTTGATATCTATAGGATATTTAGATTTTGATAGAATCCACATTTTGATAGAATTCACATACATTTTTGATGAATATTAATATTACTATTATGAATACTATTGTACCCTTGTGCATAGTAACATAACCATGTAAGTATTAATTAGTGTTAGGAACCTAATAAATGACATCAAATATTATAAAAAATAATAATTAAGTGTTGGTATATTTCTGTGTAATAAATATTTAAATATAATTTTAAATTAATAAATTGATTTGAAGTATATTTTATTTTCATAAAATTTATTATTAAAAAAATATTTTTTTCTATGATTTTAGGATAATTTTATGAGACCATATTTAATTTGTGAATGTATTATAAAATCATTTATAGATTTAAAATATTTATTTCCCAAGTAAAAAAATTGTTTTATTTAAAATTATAATTTCACATATTTCAAAAGTTATTTTGATAAAACGGATTCTATTTGGGTATTATACAAGTTGAAAATTTATTCAGGTAATTTTTTAGGATTTTTTTCAAATACATAAATATTTAGTGAATAGTAATGTATGGTAATTTACGGTATAAATAAATTAGATTCTAAATACACTATCCCTTGAATAATACGAGATGTAAGAACAAATTGTTCAAAATCACATGAACTTATTACTATTTTTGTTCATAAGAATCAAAACCGGTTCTTGTCTTGAGAAATATAATATAATAATGAATAATATATTAAAATATCACCACTCTCCTCCAATTTAAAAAACACCTCTCACTCCTTCTACTCCTCACTCTTCTATTCCATGAATCATCTAAATGATCTACCCAAATACCCTTCCCCAGCCTCTCCCCAAGTACAATAGATCTTGGTCTTTCTGATAGATTAAAATTTCTTCTCTTCAGGATGTTATGGATGGTATTTCCAAAGGTAAATCCTGTCCTTTTTCTTTTAATTTCATTTTCAATTTATTTTTTTAATGTATTTTGATTTTGGGGAACTTTTGGTCGATTTGTGGAGGTTTCGCTACGGTTCCCACTAACCAAAATGTGGCTTATTAAAAAATAAAAATACTGAATTGTGTGGTGGTTATATAATCTATAATTATTTCATGTTAATGGAATATTATTCCTAAAACTTCTATCCCTCTATCTCTTTTTGAAAAACAAAATCATCATCTGGAAGGTTCTGATTTACAATATTTAAGGACAACAAACCATTTTTTTAGATTTCTCCATCACGGATGGTCACAAAACCATTTCTAGGGTTGAACCAGATTATAAAATATATATTATTTTTATATAGAGTTCATAAATAAGTATATATACATTATTATAATTAATATGAAAATACTAGTTTGTAATAATCGAAATATAGCCACAATAATCATAATGATTATCACTAATGAAATATCTAATTAATCACCTCATTCCATATAAATGATTGAATTAGATAACTGTTTTTATATTATGGATTCTCTTTAGTTTCATATAAATTCAATTCTAGAAAATTATACAAATTCAACATGATCTTCCATACTCTTATACATGTACATCGATCATGAAAACTAAGGAATCGAACACTCCCGAGTGATAAAATTGTATCTTATAACTCATAAAAAATGAACTTAAAAAATTTTAATAAATAAAATACATGTAGAAAAGGTTATTATTTAATTAATTTAGGTTTTTAAATTGGTTATCCTATATGTTAAAGTCACGTGCAGAACACATTTGTATATATGGTAATGGTTTTTTACCTAATCCTTTTTTTCCTTAAGGTCACTATTTGTCTCTATTAAAACCAATAAATTTCTTAATTATCCTTATTTACTCCTCAAAAATTCTATTTTAATTATCCATATATGTGTACCTATCATAATAGTCATTATTTTATGTGGATTAAAATTTTATATAAATATCATTATTAATTCTTCCCGATATTCATACACGATTCAAAGAAACTTCTCAAATTATTACTGATTTTTAAGTGAACTCTATAATATGTTTTAAGCCACCATTATTTTTATATAAAAAATAATTTTATAATGTAAAATCTTCCTTATTTAATTTATGATTGTGTACAAAAAAATTCAAAATAACTAATCTTTTAAATGTGCATGTGTATTTATATACAAAATTCATCGATGCAGTTATTAATGTATTTTGGTCAATTTCAACATCTCTATTGAATTTTATGACTTTTTTTGGTTAATATATTATTTTTATCATCTACCATATTGTATTAAATTGATTATGATATATTTGAATATGGATGTTCTATCTTGATATTATTCCCCATACCACACAGAATGGATAAGGTTTATGTATACAGATTGGTGATAGTTATTTCATATGTTCATGTGGTTTATGTTTATCCCCACTCATATGAAGTATGTATTGGACAAAAAATGTGAAGGTTGAGGCCCCTCGTATCCCAATGATGTATTGGTAGGTATCATGAGACAAATCTGAATTGGGTTTTGGCAGATGCCTTACCCTTGTATTTTCAAACGTCATGGCCAAGGTATAGATAATATGTTTCAGATATCAAGTATTACACATTTCATCATTATTGTATTATAAATCGATAAAAAATGTGATTATTCAAATAGTATAATATCCATGGATAGGTTTCATTCTCTTATGGTAATGTATATCACTTTATATAATCATATTTCATTCCTTCAATATTATGCTCAGGTTATTTTTTAATGGCATGGCTTTTTAGTTATCTGACATACCAAATATATATCTTTGTGATATATTCCATTGAATAACATACCCTTTATACGAATATGGGATCACCCTTTTGTAATCATTTATTTTTCCCTAGGATGTGAAAATGAAAATTATTTAGAATGGAATCTAGGAATAATCTATGATTTGTTGGGTGTATTCAAAGGAGTAGTAATGTTGTTTTTTCATACAAGTTGTAATGTAAATATTATTATTATTTCTCATTTTCTAAAAATACCAAAAAATTATATCTATATAGATACTAATTTCTTATAATCATTCCCATGTATTAATATAATGATCTATCTCTGAGAAACATTGTTCTAGGACTTTATAAAACCTGTTACCATGATGAAAACTAAAATCGTTAAAGTGTGTAAACACACAAGACAAGGGAATGAAATGTTTAAATTATAATTCTTTATCGTGTGGTGTGGTTTAATTAAATTAAATTCATTCCACTGCATTAATATTCAATTTTGGAGGAAATTAGGGTGAATATGACTTTTGATTATTTAAAATATATATATATATTAGATAAAGGGGGTATAATTACATTCAAACACAAGTACATATACACAATGGTATAATCCATCACATTCCCCAACCCATGGATTGAATAGATTTAGTCCCCAATTATTTATTATATATGTAATGTTAGCTTATACATCACCCATATGACAACCATCCCTAAGGGATCAGCATTCTCAATGGCCCACATACCAACCATAATAAAGTCCCGAAGACCCACCATAATAACCCTGTCAGTCTCTCCCCAATGTTCCATACACAACAACATTTTTAATGTTAGACTATTCCTGTATATTCACCTTCAATGATCGAACATCTACAACCATTATTTTATATTTTTTCTATTTAAAAAAAATTCCACTCATCCTTAGTTATAAAAGGACGCTCAGTTACCTTACTTGATCACACATATGAAAAATATTTTCAAGACAAAAACCAAGAAAAATATATCGTAAACATCATTATACAAATTATTTATATTTTTTCATACCAAAAGACCACCCATAGGGTCCATATGATGTGACTCAAATGGGGATTATCTAAGATAATATCCTCAATTTAACAAAGATTTTTATTTTTAATTATTCTTTTACCATAATAAATTGTGTATTGAAAATTAAAATATAATTAAAACAATAAAAAAATACTAATATATTTTTTCATCTCAAATTCTAATCCATATCATTCTCAAAAAATGGTAAAAAAATCTTTCATAATTGTGTATGACAGGGTAAAGCCAAGTAAACCGATGTAATTTTATTTCCATTACCGACTCACATGGATAACAATAATGATGGAAATAATGAATATATATGGTATATATGATATGAATTAGATTTTCTAATATTCATGCATCAACCAATTATTTACCTATTCATCCATTAATGATTTATATTTTCATTAGTGCTTGCATACAACCTACCACCTCTACAATGTGATGTGATTCACATTCCCTGTACAACATTAAAGAATGGTTTAAAAATGTATAAAATTAATAAATATTATATTTTTAACAATAATATCATTATTTATATAATGCATCTATATCATATGCACTAAAACAAAAACTAATGTGATAACACATCCATGAGAAAATAAAGTAGTTAACCCCCAAAAATTTTTAATGATTAAATATTATTATTCAATGGGTGATAAGATTTTTGTAATAATATCATATATTATATTATTAATATTAATATTGTTTTTTATAAATCAATAAAATTTTATTGAAATTATACATGGGGTTAAAGAATGATCCACCAAATTGAAATGGTGGGTAAGGGATTTTGTCTCAAATTCTATTAAATGATTCCTATTGTAATGTTCTGAATCTAATTTAATTTATATAGTGTATAAAATTAACATTATACATGTTATATAATGAATCCATCATACATAAAAGAATTTTTAGTTTAAAATTGAATTAATTTATCCGAGGGTATTTTACATGAATTTTACCATGTGGAAAAACAATTATTAACTCAAATTTCCTTTCCAGGAGTTGTATTACCTGTCCATTGTATTTTAACATTAAAAGATTATATGTGCAATTATTTTTTATTGTTTTATGTTTCATTGCCACTTTTTTATGTTTATTTTCAATTGATACACATAATCAATACATTTACTAATTCCCACCATAGAATTATGATATTTCTAATAAATTTTGTCTAAATCTCCACTTATTGAGACGCATTTGGTATTTTTCATCTATTTATTTATATGTAGGTTATCAAATTTCTAATAAATATGTTATATTATGAAATTCCATATTTTTATTGTGGTTTTTATTAAATATTGATTTGATTTATTCAATGGGGGTTATGTACAAAATGTTTCCAATGAGTTAATGATTTATCCTTCAATCTCATTTTACTCTGGATTGTTTATACCTAAATTTAAAGTGAAGAAAATTGGTTGGTCATTATCTAATAAAACCATTTAATTTTTTTCCTCTATTTATTCATGAGAATTTATTTCGATAATACGATATTAAAATCATTGGTACTTGAAATGAATGAGTTAATGTTTTCAATAATAACCTACATTATTATCCATTTCCGTAAAAAATATTTTTTCTTCCATATACATGTTTTATTAAAATATTTTAAAAAATGTTACAATGTTATCAAAATGTTTTATTCAATTTTTTTTATAAATGTTTTTATATTTAAAAAATTGTTTTGAATGAATCTTCTTTTCAATTTCTAAATAAAGTACTTTTTATTAAAAGCAAAACAATTTTGAAATTTGTTTTAACTTATATGATAAATACATAACTACATGATTTAATTAAAAATTATTTTTTAGAAATCATTCAAAATATTAGAAGGATATATTCATGGAATTTGTTTCTTAATATTATTTAAATTTTACGTTTTTAAAAGTGACATTTTCTTTGAAATGGAAATTTCCTGAAGAATGATTATAATGTAACTTTTATGGTATATATATTCATAAAAAAACCACAATTATTTTACTCATAATACAATAGTAGTATACTGTAATTATTACATCCTTATTATTTCACTGAATAATTTCTGAAATTTTTGATAAGAGATAGTAATAAAAATTTGTTTCTTGGTTAATTTTTTATTCATTATTTTCCCTTTAAATATACAGTTTTTTGTGATCATTTTTCATTAGATTTCCCCTCAATATAAATATTATTTATCATGGATATTCTTATTTCTTTATAAAATTTTAACTCTATAGATATGGTTTTTTTACTTTGATAGTTATTTTTTTACTACAGAAATAATGATATTAAAAATTTTTATTCATTTTGGACATTTATTGATATTTCATATTGGTGCTGAATTAAATAGATCATTTGATATATGAAGAATGACTGACACATCTAGTGATGTGCATGGCCTGATATTATTTTTTACCACGATACATCAACATGTCTCATGAGGAAATTATACATGAAATAATTAAATGATTTTTAACTATAGACATATACTATCTATATGAATGGTCTAAATAGTATATATATGACGATGTCTGAGATCATCAAAACTGATATTAATAATTTCCTTCATAAATACTATAGTTATTATTATAAATTATGTTATTTTAAATTATATTATCCATGGTTTCATTTAGGTTTCATGATATATTGATTAAATGAAGTGTGTTTTCAGTTATTTACCAAACCATATTTATTTTTAATTATCTAATCATTCTAGCGATTTCATTAAATAAATAAAATGTGTTTTTTAGTTAATCACCATTCCATATGGATTACTCCATTATAATTTATTATAGATTCCTCTATATGTACACGTTACTGATCATATGGAATCACCCTAATTATTTATTTTATGATGTATTTAAATAAGGATTCTTTTATTGAGTTTAAGGATAACAAATATTTAATTTAATTATGTATTATATTTTATCTATAATTTAAAAAACTGGATATCATTACCATATAAATTTTTCCACAACTTATAAATTATCTTCCCATGGGATTTGAATAATTATATCATATGTAATTGTAATAAAATAGATATTGGATCATGGATAATGGGGTCACTGTCTTTATATTTTCTATTGGAGAATGATTAGTATAAAATGAGCGAATTATTATTAGTATAAAATATATTATGAAACATCAAATCATGGTAGAATATGAGGAAAAGTATATAAGGTTATCCTAATGTCTTGGTAAGAAAGATATTATGTAATTTTTTATAGAAATATATCCATGTATATATAATAAAAGTGGTTGGAGTTATGGAATATTTTTACCTAGGAATAAGTAATATGAACAAGGGAATTGGTATTTTGCTTGATCATTACCTATTACATGAAAAAATATTAATGTGTAACTTATTTGACAATGGTGAGGAAATTCATAGTATAATTCACATTTAATTTATGATCCATCATGGTGTATTCGAATAGATTCGGATAATGAATAACCAAGGTTAATCATAAGATGTCTTAGATTGAAAATATGTTGTGATGATTTAGATATCAAATAAATGATAATATGACTTTCCCCTACGATTAGAGTCACTCACACATTGATTTATTGTTTCATAAAATGGATGTATCTAAAATTAATTGCGTTAACAGTAAATGTGAAGGGAATTTTTTTTATTCTAAAAAATGTGATTGTGATGGATGTAAAATAAATTTTGTTTATTACTAATCAATAATCATGATATATTATTTAAAACATATTCCATAAAAACTATTGCATTGAATATAAGGATTGAATCTACTGGGTTCATATGTAGTGAATAACATTGATAAAAATGACATTATTTCCTTCATGTTGGAAATGTGGAAAGGGAACCCTATGAGATAGTCTTAAAGGATAGTAAAATGTTTTATGTCAAGAAATTAGGGCCATAGTGTAATGGTTTTCTTAGTAAATGTGTAGAATTTAATAAAGTGGAATAAATATCATCCTAGATATCCATTTACAGTTCTTTTCCTTGAATTTAAATTATATGGGAATTATTTGAGTCAATTCCCTTTTTTAATGTCTAAATATATGACCATGGAATGAACAATATTGATGAAAATTTTTTGATGTATTAATTTATTGGACTTCATGAATTTTATTCAATAAGTATCATTATCAAAGCTATATTGGTTATAAGAATAATTCAGCATACAAGGATTGTGTTAATTTTTTGGAAACATATATTTCATCATATAAGATTTAATCGATAATTATTTATACCATCAAGGGTTTACAAGTTTATTGTTGATCATAAGTTAAATTTCATATAAACCCCTTTTGAGGCTTTATGTGATGGTAAATATATCTAGATTCTGGGTATTTTTAGAGAACATTAGTTAAATACAACCATTTCGTTAATTATATGTTTAAATGGAATTTTTATCTAAGGAAGAATGATATTATGTTTTTAAGTAATATGATAATGGTATATGTAACCTATAAGTTCCACCTTATCAATGATGTTGTCATTATCAATCATTACAATTTGGGAATCATATATTAATTATACAAAAAGTGTTTCGGAATATGTATTACTCGCATACGAGGTGATGACCCATCACATCCAGTAATATCATGGGGAATGAACCCACAACATCATAGTGTCAAGGGTTTATAACCTACCACTATCATAAGTGATGTTCTGGTAAATATGATATTGTGTTTAGTCAAAATATTTTATGGATAATTATTATTTAAAACATTGTGTGTTATTTTTGGGGTTTATTGATAAATGTATTGTTTTTTATAACTCATTATAACCATTCATGTTTTGAAAAATATTTACAGTTATAAACAATTACATATAACTATTTTTTTGATATTATCATCTATCAAAAGTTAATTTTAGTGCTTATTTCATAAAAATATCATATTATATGTTCAATACATAGTGTAATAGTTTATGTGGATATTGATCAAGGACCAACCAGGGTTTTTAATGTTGCATAAGAAATATAAAGATATCAATTAAGTAAATTTTCTTATATTCATTAATCGTAACATAATACCTAAACATTAGAAAAACTGTTTTCAAATAAATTTTTTCCTTATTCACTTCATCTTTAATGAATCATTTGACATTCTACACATCACAAATTTATGGTTTCGTGGTTGTTTACCTTTTCATGGTCATTAAAATTAATGTGATCAATGATCTCCATCACACTCTATAAATATTTTAAATTTTCAACTATGTCAATATTTTAAATTACAACCAATGATAACTTACATATAGACTAATTTATTTGTTATTCAAGATGAACTTCATATTATCCTTTCCCACTTTTAAAAGGGGTTTTATTTACCCTTTTTATATTTTCCTTCTAAAAAAATGTTTTTTCAAATTTCAATCCCTTGATTCTTTAAACAAGTTATAATTTTGAGTTAGTAATTTATTGATTGTGGGGTGAATGTGACACCCTTATTTTTTAAAATAATTTCATTTTGTCTGATATCTTATAAAATATGCATCACCTAGTTTATATGACCCAAAAAATATATTGTCTAAATAAAAATATTATAACCTAGATGATTAATTTGAATGTATGAACAAGATTAACCAAATTAATGTACATATATATTATTCATAATACAAATTTATTTTAAATAATCTTTCAATTTTTTAAAATGAAAATTTATTCATAAATAACATGCTTTCTTCAAAAATAATAATTACATTTTAGGATCAAAAAATGAAATAATTTTTGATCAATATTATAAAATGTATTTCATAAAATTATGTTTTGTTTTGAAATAATATTATAAAAATTATCTTAAGGTGATGATTTTGGATTTTTTTATAAAACGATTTTTCTGTGAATAATGAGATACGCCACTTTTGTAAAATAGTCATTTATCTTCCACAAATTCAGTAATTTTGACATTTTTTTATTTTATTTTTATTTAAATGTTATAAAATAATTATTTATTTATATTTAATATAATTAATATATATTTAAATCTATTAATCCCATTTTTTTATGGATTTTTAGTCTTAAAAGCACATTTTTCGGAAAAACTTTTTTATTTCCTAATGATCAACTATTTTCACTTTTTAATATACTATTTAATGAATACAAATTTAAATGAAATTTCAATAATATATTTCTAAATGTAGGAATTTAAATCATTATAATGATCATTTCTAGTCATGTGGTTAATATATGATCAACTTATACTTTAAGAATGTATTTCTTAAAAATGAGTTTTTTAAAATGGTTTGTGGGACAATTTTTTAAATAAATTCATCCATTTATTAAATTGAATTTTAAAAAATGGATTTCATATTTTTATTAATAATAATTAATATTTGGTATTAATGTAAACATATTTTTTTATAGTGATTAGTAAAAATATTTATAATTATTTAACATAGTTAAGTTTAAAATGGGGTTTCAAACATTACATGAACTTGTGTTAAAAACAATTCCTTGTACATAGTATTTTTATTTTATAAATTTAATATCTTATATATATATATATATATAATTAATGGGACCATGTTATCTAACAATGATAATTTTATTTATGGATTAACTCATAAATTTTATATGTTAAAAATATTTATCGTGGGGAAAACATAAATGGTAAATGTAAGTAATACAATAATAATATATATTTTAAACATTGATATTTATATTTTTGAGATTTATTTAAATACCATATATTCCATCCAGTCCACTATTTTTCAATTTTTTAGGAACATTGGGTGAATTTGACTTCCCATTATTGAATATTTTTGGGTATTTACAAAAGTTCCACTCCTCATAAATTATAATGGGACACTCCCTACCCTAACTTATACACACCACACAATCCATTTTTATAATCAAAACCCTTAAAAATCCTTGAAATCTGTAGATACATTATAGAGAAGCTGGTGTTCCAAATATAGAAACCCTATGGTATTAAAGTAGATATCCAAATAACATTCTCCATGAGACGGTAATCATCTTAATAGGGCTCTTTATTTTTAATTCTTCTTTTATAAACATCATTTATGTGTTAAAAAATGTAATATAATAAAAAAATGTATCATTAATATACATATATATTATTATGTTTTTGTAATAATATATCTCTATCTCCTTCTCTATCAAATGGGAACCAAGACCATCACTTGTGTGTACTACAGACTACCACCTAATGAACTGTTGTAATGTTTTCCATAACCGAGATGTGAGGAAAGACATAAAAATAAAAAAAAACCTTTATATATTTTATAAATTATATTATATAATTTTAATAATTTTAATGTATCATCCACTTATTTAATATTTCACCCATTAAGATAATGTAATTATCGCTCATGATTTCGTATGATCTACTATCTCCCCGAAACGATGTGATTCATTTTAAATGTACAAATTTGAAGAATAGTTTATGAAAATTACCAATTAATAACTATTATATTTTGAAAATTAAAATTATTCATATGATAATGAATATATAAACTAATAATATAAACCAAAACATTCACGATAAATGAATCTTGAGAAAACAAAGTAGTTAACAAACAATACAATGGTAATAATGAAATCAAATTAATGAATTAGTGACATGTTGTTACAAAAAGAGATTATATGACATTATAAATATGTATATTGTAATAGTATAAATCATAATCTTTTTCAAAACCATTATATATGAGTTTAAATCATTATAAACTAAAGGTAAACCCGAGGTAATAGAAGTTGTCTAAGACACATTTCATTAAAAAATATAACAATATTATGCACCAAATTTATTTAACGTTGTGTATGAACATCCCATTTAGATGTTTTATCAGGAATTAATAATACATTAATCTTATTAAGTTTTAATTTTAATTATATAATCTAATTTCATTTTACATGAACGATACCTTGTCTTAAGGAATTTCACAAGGAATGTCATTGTCATTGTATTTTATTGGTTCTTTATTATCATTAATATTATATTATTATGTGTCTGAATTATTATTATTATTATTCATGGTTGTAAAATAAATTGATTTATGTAGTAAAATGTTTCATCCAACTATTATATTGACTAATTAATTCTTACATTAATTGAATGATCTCTGAAACATATTTCATCTTAATTTCTCCCCTGTAAGACACATTTTGTATTAGCACCTATTTATTTATATGTAGTGTATCTTCTACACTACGGATACTTTATATCATAAATCTCCATATATTTTTGGAATTTAATTTTTCCTTTGAATTTATTTATTTCATGGGTGTTATGAAACAAATGATACCAAAAACGGTAAGAGATTATTCTTATATCTCATTTTAATCTAGATTTTTATGCCTAAATTTCCATTAATGGAATTTTTTATTAATTATATAATAAAAACTTTTATTTATATATTACTATAGTTATAAATTAATGAATTTGATAACATTATCAATTTTCTTATCATTGGTAACTAAAATTATGAGATAATGTTTTATAGAAAAGATATCATTATTTCACTTTTCATTCAAAAATCATTTTCCTTCCACATTCATGTTTAATAAAAATATATTCAAAAATATTTGTTACATATTCAAAATGAATTATTGAATTCAATTTTACAAATTTTTTAATTTTTTAAAAATTATATTGAAATGATTATTCTTTTTTTCTTAGTGAAGTAACTTTTTTCATTTTACAACATGTTTGAAAATAATGTTTTTAGGTTATACATAATTTAAATAGTTACCCTCCACCATAAAAACATTTATTTGAAAATTAATTTACATTTTTTCTTATTCCAATAAAAAAAAAATTTCATAATATTCTGATAATTTTTATAAATTAAAATTTATATTTAAAATGAAAAAGATATTTTTTAAAGAATGTTATTAATAGAATTTTCATGGTATATCAATATTTCATGGTTAACATCCATTATCTTACTTATAATCTTGTATGTGTAATTTTTAACGATACCCAACATATTCAATCTTTGGATTCTTTATGATCAGTTTTACCTTGAAAAGTACTGAAATTAGTATAAATAATTTATTTTATAGTCATTAAATTTCCCTTAAAACCTTAACTTCATCAGGATCCTTGAAAATTTAATTTATTCTAAATTTTTATATTATTTGTCATTGATTTTATTAATTGTAAAACCATATATCTTTTCCAAATATGGTTTTTTAAATTTGAATGTTTTCATAATTTCCTAGGAAATATTGATATTCTGTGTTCTTTATTCAATATGGGAATTTATTGACAACGAATATTCTTCATGAATTATGTAAATAATTCAATATACGACTAATTACTGGGAAATGTAGTGATATATTGGGCCAAGAATTATATTTCCTCTTGAACCATATATGTATATCATGAGAGAAGTTAATAATTCAGCATTAAATTGGTCATTACAAATATTTTTAAACTATCATTGTGAAATATCTCGATGACATAGATATAATGATGCCTATGGTCATAATTTACAATATCTAGAATTTCATAAATTGATAATTCATATATTATTATCCATCAAATAATAAACATTGAAAATGTCCTTAGATTCAATTTTTTCTCATGTTATTGATTAAATAACATATGTTTTCCATTACAAACATTTACATATTGATTATGACTTGTTTAATCATGATAATAACGTTATTTGTTACATAAAATGTGTTTTTGATATTTATTATTTCATGTCCATTATTACATGTTGATTCAGGACAAATTTTGTAATAAATAACCATTACTAGACATCTGATCTCACTAATTTTTTGTTTCCCTTCCCCAGGATATGTAGATAAAATCATTGAATGAGATTAAGGATGCATAATATTTTATTAAATTTTTTATATTTTATATCAAATTAAAAATGGAACTAATGTATTTATCTAGTTTAACAGGATTACTAAAATATTCAGACTTTTCTATGAGATCACATTTATATAATGCTAATTACATAATGTATACACCAACTATGGGATAACAGGTTTCAGGTCCTTACAACTCGGACCTCTAGAAAGAGGGTAGGGATGATGGGAATGTATAATTCAGGATCATGGTTGAGATATTTTCCTTAAGGCATGTGGATAGGAGTAGGGAGGGATTCCCTTTTCTAGGTGAATTGGGTGGAAACTTGTAAATACCTGATATATTATTACATAATATATGGATTACTCAATTCTGGGGGACCCAAATTAACGTATATTAAAATAAAAAAAAATTAAGGTCAAGATCCCAAAATCCTGGTATATTTAAGAAAGTTTTTTATGTTTTTATGATGCTTTATCTATTTTTATATAACTATTTTAACTTATTTTACTTGTAACCATAGTGATAAATATTTAACCTGGTTACAATAATTTATGAAAAAATTATAGGCATACATTATTACCTAATATTAAATAATACATTACAAAATATGGAATCTATTTTAAATTATTTAATTTATTTCATCGGTAAATATTAAATTATATATATGTTTTTAAAATTATGAGAAACCTATTTGTTTTTTAAAAAATTCATTATTTTATGTTTAAAAAATAATTTACACAAAAATAATGTAGAATATTGATTTCAATATAAATAATTGGTCTATTTAATATTAATGTTGAATTATAAAGCATTTAAAACTAAGTATACTTGAAAGTACCCTTTTAAAGAATTTATTAACAAAGAGTAACTAAAAACAAAGTTTATTTAAAAAACATTACATAGACTTAGAAAATGTTAAGAATATATTTTGATGTTCAAGAAAATATTCCTATATTAATTATATTATTCATTAAATATATATTTGGTATCAAAATATTTCATAAGATTTCATAGTATTCTTTTGTCAATACATTTTCATAATAGCGGAAGTATTTGTAAAGTTGTAATTTTTTACTATTAACCTAAAAATCGATGATTTATGAAATACATAAAAATTAAACAGAAGGAAAATATTCTTAAGATAAATTTTAAAACCAAATTTATTTCATAAAATTACATTTATAAAATTTGGGAATTTATATTTGAATCACCTTCTGGAATAAATATAAGGTAATTATTATATAGTTTCTTTATAAAGAAGAGTTTAATTAATATAATTGAGGCTTGGGTAAAAATTTCAATTTTGGAAATTTCCTACCACATAATTTTTGAAATTATTTTCATATCAACACTAAAACAATCATATTTCTTAATGTGACTCATAATTTTTAGTCTATATGAAAAATTTAATAATTTACTTGAATGAATCTTTTATGTTTCACTTACACTTTAATCATTAACTCATGATGATATAACTATATAGGGTTATGTTTTATCAATAAAACTATAAATGAATTAATGAAATACTACATTATGTGATTGGGTTTTCTATATCAAAACATCTACTTTTGATATCATGTTATTAAATCACTACAAGTAAATATTTTTTGGGATGTATTTCCATAATAAAAACTTAATTATGACAGAAATCCAACTAAAATAGTCACTTGTGGAAAAGAGAATTACATATAATATTATTTTTTATTAACTATAAAAATTATACTTATAGAGATACTATATGTAATGGATTATTTGATCATTCATAATAAATTATTTCTAAATTATTTTTGTGATGAAATAAGGATTCTATATAATTAAATATTTACTATATTTATTTGCAATGAAATATGATTTTATAAAATAATTAATTAAAAATAAAAAAATAGAAAATGATTAATAATAAAAACAAATATATAAATTCTATATAAAATTAAACCTTATATATTAAAAAAATGTAAAAAAAAGTTAAATAATTTTGTCACTGAGGGGTTAATTGATTAAACCCAACTAGTGAATGAAACTCTATCCCAAAAGAATGTATAAGTCAGTGAATATAGTCCATAATCTTCTCATGCTATTGTTCATGATACAATCATTACTTTTCTTAGTATGTTGATTATATTCATTCCCTCTGGTAAATTTTTTTATCTTAATCATGTGATCACATCATTGCCTATTAACATACTGTACCAAATGAATATGATGAAAATTAATTGAACTTTGAACCTTCTTAAGTCATTAATTATGTACCATAATAACTATTTAGGTTCGATCATCATCTAAAATCATTGATCCAATCATTCTGAATAGCACACAATATTTCCTACTTCTAGGCCACCACATCAAAACGTGACTCGCATAAGGCACCATCCCTATAATCTATTTTTACAGGACTCCCATGTAAGCATGAATCGTGTTTCTCATATATCTCATGTATCTTTATAAAAAAATTAAAAAAACTATAAAAAATATATTATTATATTTTAAAATGATAAAAAATACTAACCACTATATGTCACTGGCTATGACTAATAAAATATCCAGTGTTACTAATTGTGTACATCCTCTAGAACACATTAAATTTTTTAATGGCTACATTTACTATAGATTACATAAATTTATCACATAAATTTAGTATTATAAACTAAAATATATAATTAATAGATGATATTAATTTCCAAATGTGGATGCTTTTTTAACAAAATTATTACTCCAAGATCAATATGCTATATTCTATCTCCCCTAATTTTGTCAACTGGAATCAGGTATCCTGTGGAATGTTTCTCTCATCCCATATCTAAAAATCCGTTTAAATCCTCAACATGGTCATAATTAGGTATATTAGTCCTTCAAGACTCATCAAACACAATCAAATATCATCTCATCATAGTTCTTCATTAATTGATATATATAACTGAAAGATATAATCACACATGAATGTATTACAAACTCCCATTTATAGGGTCTCATTCTCTCTCTATTAGGAGTCCATAATCCATAGAAATAATTAATAATATTTGAAAATTTGAATGAGTTAAATCTAAAAAAATTGGTCATTTATATGTACCAACTAGTGCTCTATAATTCAATGTATTAATTCAATATGAACCTATCCCTTTAGAAACCATAAAGTAGAAAGATAATTACTCCAAATCACACTATCATGAGATACAACTATATTTTGTAAAAGATTAAAAAAAATTGTCACTATAATTTATGAATGAAGTAAATTCACATAAAATGAAATTAAATTAATATTTAAGCATACTTATTCTAATGAGGAAATAATTAAACAGACGAACATTACTCTGGCTTGGTATCTAGAAAGATCAATCATACAAGGCCTCATCCCATCCTTGTAGCTTCTATCCGGTCAACACCCTAGACAAGTGAATTAAGAGGATCCTTATGTGTTATAATATCCTTAGTCATTTAATAAATAATTTAATCATAATATTTTCATTCCATTTGAAGTATATAATTGATTTTATAACATATTTTGTACCCTAAAAATATTTTTCAATATTTTTCAATTTATATAACAATATTTAAATAAAAATTTGTTATAATAATGGGGAAAGTAATTGTTAATAGAAAAATGAAATAAAATCTTCTTATTAATTTTTGTAATAAATAATACATAAATATTTATCTTTATCTTCAACATTCTATTCAGTTTCATAACTTTCAATGTCTCTATCTTACCCACAATCATCATCAATTCACATGTGTGGTTTAATTTTTCTTCCCGTCAATATTTTTCTCTTCAACATATCCTCATTAATATTTTCATAATCTGACATGAATTAAGTTTAATTATAATCCTGCCTACATTTATGTCTCTTGAATTTCCATATTAATCATCATAACAATACTAATGTTCTTATCAATCAAAAAATGGTTAATTTCCTATAAAATTACTTTTAAATTAATTATCAATGATTTTGTATCACGGATGAACACCAAACCATTGGTCAGTACCATAAAAATTTTATTTGAACAATGATATGTAATTTTTACATAGATTACATGTTTCAATTATATCATCATGAATTTAATAAATAGAAACATCACTTTTTGGTGATGATATCATATTAAGCATATATGACTCTTCATTTATTTTTTCGAATCATTATACGTTCATGTATGAATCTAAAATCCTTTACCTTTATAATAATTATAAGATATTATGAATTGATATGGGGAATTAATCAGTTTATATATTGGAATATCAAATTAATTTTTTTGTTTTGATATATATAGAAAAAAAATTAAAATATATAAAATAATAAACATATTTTTGATGTGTGGTCATAAAAATTTTAACTTATTTTATTTTTAATAAGATGATAACAGTATGTTATAATTGTTATTCAATGGTAAATGGGGTAATTAATATTAATTTTTTATGACTAAAATATAATATACCAAAAATGTAAAATAATCTTAATTTTAAAAATTATTGTAAAATATAAGAATAAATTTGGTACTTATGTAAGAAATAATTTCGTTTCTTCATAATTGTGTGGAATATATTTATGATCAATATGGATTTATTCCTATAAAATGCCCCATTCACAATGACCACCAAATCCTTGATCAATATGATTAATTACATAAAAATAGTGGTATTTGAAATCATCAACATTTTTCCTATTCTTCTCCCATTCATATATGATTTTATGTTTATTTAAATTGAATATAATAAGATATGAAATTTAATATTTCATTCTCCATGAAATATTTATCAATTTACCAATAAATTTATACATTATTATGTACCTTAATGTTCAATTTATAAATACTTATATTGAATGGGTAAATGGATCATAATTGTATTGGTCCTCCAGCTTTAGATTAATATATTAAAATGTAATATTGAATTTTTAATTGAGTCAAACAATGAAGGAATAATTTTTTTTTACAATTTACAGAAAATTATAACAATATATTTTTTCAGCATACTCTGTGAGTAGTAGTATATAGTTTTCAAAAAATTTATTAGAATAATTATGATAATTTATTAACCACATCACATATTCTAAAATTTTAGTAGCCCTCTATAGTAATTGAGCAGTAATCTTTTATGGATGACATGAAAATCATGAACTTTTAACAAGAAAATATGTACATTATTGACCAAATAAAAAATATTATTAGAAGAAAAATAAGGTAACCACAAATATTTAATCCAATGGAAAAAATAAATGAATATCATTTGTGTTTGAATATGTTACTTTTTGATCCATTAATTTTTTTAAGATATTTTAGTTTTAAAATTACATATGTTAAAGAAACCTAAGAATTTGGAAAAGATCTAACAGTTCCATCCAAGTATATTTTTCCTCGCTAGGCGTGTCTAACATGGTAAAAAATATGTTATAAAAACTAGTCATCTAAATATAAACTAAACATAACTAGTGATGAACCAAAAATTTAGACCAACATTATAGCTCTAAAAATACTTTCCATTATCCAATTATGATCTTTCACAAACCAACTATTTTTTGATAGTTTGTTGTTGTTCCAAAAGTAATTTATCTTAATAAAGAGACAATATATTCTTTCAAAATGTTTGGAAAAAAATTATTTTTTTCTTTTTCGAATCTAATTTATTAAAATTAATTTTTCCCATTATAATAGTTGATCGATAAGAAGAACTATTTGATGAAAGTTGAAAAAAAGGCTTCCGTCCATTGATAAGAATGAATTATTTTGCATTAACCATGTAGAATGGCCATGATTTTGGGCCATATGTACTCAATCTAGTTATAATTTCATATTCAATAATGTCTTTTATTTTCCACATTAATATATCTATGACAATAAAATCCTGATTTACAAGTACATCATATGTAATTACACTGTGATTCCCTAATAAAATTAACTCATCCATCCATTTGATCAAATTAACATAAATATTCTCAAACCTCTACCCATGAAATCTCTTTTATTTTAGAATAATTATAGTCTTAAATGTTTCTATCTATCCAGGGGTGGGTTTTCAATGATTTTTGGAATTTTGGGAGGTATATAGCATGTTTTCTGGTTAGTCTTAATCATTTGGAAACTGTGTAACATGAATTATAATTTCAAAAAAACCTAATCAAAAAATGAAAAAATGTTTTATCTAATTGTTTGTGTTTCCTAGGTGTATTTCTCAAAGATCATGGTAGAGGATTCACAATTTGGTAGACCATGCTTCCACATAATTCATAGTTCCTATATTTAATAATATTTGGAAATGTCTCAATCTACCACTTTTATGGTTAGTCTTCCCGCTTCAATTAATATTATTTTCATTTCATGTTCCTTCTTATTGAGGTTTTATTGAGCTAGGGATTATGTTTAGTTCTACATAACATGGATAATCCTTGAATTTCGGGTTTAGTTTCATAATTTAAGGCATTTAGGTTCTTATTGAGGTGTATTTTCACAATCTCTTGTGTGACTAGTGGGCCTTAAGATATTATTTAATAAGCGTGAAACAATAAATTTAGAAATATTATTTAATTGTGATTTTAATTCATCACATCTATTTTTAAAAATTATAATCAAGTATAATTAGTCTTTTATATTAAAAGTTAATTGACTCCCTTAGCACATAGAAAATTCAAATAGATTTTTCTTTTTAAAAATTATTAATTCCAATTTTAGGAATCTATGCTTGCAATGTGTTTTTGTAGAGACCCGAAGCATGACGTACATGGAAATTACATTACATTTTTGGAATACTTAATACATAACAAAAATAGACACAAAAGGATCGTAATAGTTTAGTATCTTAGGAAACTTGGAATATAAACATCTAATCATGTTGAATGATTTTAAACATCTCCCATAACGATATTCCCCTTTTTTTCCCTTACATAAAACCATTCTATCATTCTTGGGGAAAATAAAACATAAAAAGGGTTAGCTCAAATTCTCAGTAATGGAAAACATAGAGAACCTAAAACATTCCATAAACATTTGAAAGCAAAAACTTGAATATAAAATTTAAACATCAAAATCTTGAGCAAAGACATAAATCGTGGAAGTACGTAAGGCATATATCAAAATGGAACAACATACATTATAAAATACAACGGGAATAAAACATGTAATTGTGGAAACCATTCAGCACATGTTATGATTTCCATATTAGCCAAGGCATTGCTTCCAAGACCAACTTAGTGGAAAAAGTCCCTTTCTGAATCGAGTTCATTCCTCGTTTCAGTCCTGTAACATTGAACAAGATTAACATACCATTTCAGCCATGTCTATCTAATGAGATATAAAACATTACCCAATGAATTGGAGGGAGATATAGGCCCCACCCATCTCATATTGCAATCATTATTACTTGTTCCATAAAATAAACATACATCATTCATAATAACCCAACGAATAAAATGGGTTTCATAAACATCGTCCCATCATAACATGATCCATATAAAAAATGGATATCACTTCATCATAAGAAAAGTGTAACCATGTAAATCATAGAGACATTTTACTTGAAACATAAAAATATTATATAATTTCATCTTACATGGAAAATGGTTTTGATAAAACAATTGAAATGATTTCTTGATGAAAATATATTTTCTTCTTCAAAATCATATTATTTTCAAAAAATTACATGAAATCATAAAAGAAAAGTATTTTGTAGAAAATAGACATAATATTTTGTAGAGGAAACTTCATTGAAATAATTCGTCATGAAACAGTAAAAATCCAATCATGTCGTATAAGTTAAAAATTACATTCTTCTCATACTTTTGTCGGAAAAGTCAAAAATTACCTCGAATAGTAAACAAAAGAAAGATTCCTTACATTCCATTAAGTAAAGGTCAAAAATGGGTAAAAAGGACTTTACACATAAATGAAAACATTTTTATAAAACATGGACATTGATGATAAATATAACCCCAGTAAATACTTACGTATAAGCAATCTCGAATAGAAAACAATTGAGATTGCAACATTATCTCTTACCTTACGTCCGATATGCTTCGTATGTATCGGAACCTCATTTATAATGATTTATATAATTCCATTGACTTATTAAATAATCATATGCATTGTTATGATATCACACATGGTTCACTTATGACATTATATTACCCGTTCTTTTGTAAATCCATGTTAAAGATGTGTTTTGGGTAAAATCGTTTCATTTATCTTACGTGTTTTGACTTGTTGTTCTTTATTAATTATATCCTTATTTACTTAATTTCATAATGTAAAACATGATTTATATATAATAAATATTCAGATTATACATATATATGATAGATTGATAAGTGGAATTAAATACACCGTTCATGGAGACGGTAGGCCGTACGTACGCATGAACGTTGTTGTCGTCTTCTTATTGAATTGAATGGAATTAATTAGATGACATAAATAGATATATATACATAAATACAGTATCATTATTATGTCGTATATTTCATTATTATTCAGTATATATACATTATAATCATTCATGAATGGTTAACATGGAGAATGAATCTCATCGTATCGTGGAGCTGGTAGTCTGTACGTACGCACGAGCGATGATTTCATTCCCATGATTGTAGAGTTGTATTGAGGTATATGTATAATATTTCAGAATCAATATAAATTTAAAATAATCATATATAGTTATTTATTTACACCATTATACCCATCCAAGTACGGTGGTGGTGGAAAACAGATTACACCACGGTGTGGAGACGGTATTTCATATGAACACACGCGCGGTGATTTCATTTTCCGTAGGATGGATAGAAGGTGAAATATGGTTGTTTCATATTTATAATTAAACACCATTATATTAGTGATAATGATTTTATTACTTTAAAATGAAACAACTAATGAAGAATAATTAGAAGAACAAATAAATTTGAAAGAATCGGTAACAAATATTACCTCTTCTACGACACGCCTCTTTGAAACCTCCTATTAGGGCACTAAAATTGGTCTTTGAAGAAAAAAACACCTCTATTATGTTTCTAAAGAGGTTGAGAAGGAAAATGGGCAGGGTTTGGCTGAGCTTCAAGGCTCAAAAGGGTGTGAAGAGAAGTGGGAAGGAGTTCCCTTTTTATAAGGGAGGAGAGTGACACCATTGGAAAGCTTAAAAAATATTAGTTTAATATAAATTCAAACCCCACATAAAAACTACCAAAAAATACAAAATTCGAAGATGAGATTATATATGGTTGTAATATCATCAACCAATCAAATTTAAACATTTTTTTATTTTACTTTAAACCTTATCACTTTGATTTATCCTTATTTAATCTATTTAATTTTATTTGTGGTAATAAAATTCTAAATTTTATATGGATATAAATAATCACTTATGTGTTGCTAATTTAACATAATTGTATACATTATGAACTTTTAGACTATATAAATTTCAATTTATCATTTTTAAATGTTTTTCTGATTTTTAAAAAATTTAATAGTACGTTATTTTTATAAAATAACAATAGTTTCAATTTTGAAACTATTAATTTATTTGAATTTAAATAAACTCTACACAGAATATATATTAAAAATAAAATATTCAATAGGTTCCAAACATGTCATATTAATATATAAAATTAGTGTAGAACATTAAATAGTTCATATAATATTTATTTGAATTTTTTTAAAACCATTTATGTGATATTTCTCTTAATAAAATAATTACTAGAACATTTTTGTATAAATATTTAATATACCTATTTGTTGCATAAAAATTAACAATAAAATACTAGGATGAGGATAAGTATTACATATTTCATTAGAATACTTTTAGTAGGATTTATATTCTAAAACACCCATCTGTTAAAATGCTATATTTTTTAAATTATGAAGGTGACAACTTTGACATCATATAAAATAAAATAATATAAGTGTCATAATCACTTTTATAAGACTCCAAACGGTCATATATTAGGTCATTGGATGCTTATGGTGTATATATACACTAAAAATAAGTTTTGGGCAGGTTTGTGAGCCCTTTAATATGTATTACTATTTCAATAAAAACAATATTATTGATTTTTTTACTAAATAAATAATTTCTCCATCATTAATGTATAGGATAATAAGGTAAATAAATAACTATAAAAAATTACAAATAAATTACCATGACAAATAAAATAATATTATCTTTCAAATGAGTATTTATAACAGATTTTATATTCTTTATAACCTTATATTAAAAATACTTTAATTATTAAAGTTTGAGTGAGACATAATTCACTTTCCTTTATATAAAATAAACTAAAGGTCTTAATCACCTCCAATTGGGTTCTAATGGAATCTATATCGACCCAAATATGACTTAGGACGAAATATAATCATCCAATTATATTAAGACAAGATTTAGGTAAACTTTATAATATTATATTTACCCTTAATTACCCGATTTACCTTTTACTATGTAAATAAAATTTACCGTAGTTACTATTCATAATGCCCAAAAATAAAATGTAGTCTATTAATATAATTTGGACCAAGTGATTCTAAATATGGAATCCATTTTTCCAAATTCATTACATATAAGTTGCGGAAATGAAATTAAAATTAATCCCATTGTCGAAAGAAAACGGGTTTTTGTTTAAAACATTGCAAAAGATTGAATTAATATAACCTACGAAATCAATGAAAAATCAATGCTAATAACATAAATTATATTAAATGGTAAAAATATATTATATTTATACTTTTAAACCATTCAATATTATAACTTAACCCCATAAATTATTATGATTAAAAAAGTTGTTTTTAATGAAAATATAGAGTGTTTTTACTATTCATTAAAATATGAAAGTTATGAGAATAATATGAAAAATTTATCCCAGGTAAAATTTTATATCCTGATTCGAAAGAATAATTTTATATTGTAAAATTGAACTTATAAACATGAAATAAACTAGATTTAATTTGGGTGCTTCATCAAATGGTAGCAAAACTTCATTTTTTGAAAAATACATATTTTACCCGAAAAATTTATTTTATTCTCATACCATGTTCTATAAAATGAGTAAGATGAATAATAATGTTATTAAATTAAAAATTTAGTTAATAATATTCATAATGGATAGTTCGTGATAATATTATAGTCATATATCGTTGTTTAGTCAAACTCGGTATTGCATACGACACACGCTATCGAGGAAGGTCACGATTGCGTGTAATGAAAGCCAGGTCAGGGTTGTGTGTAGTGAAATGTCCCTTTGGTGTTGCCTATAACATAATGCAAAACTTATTTTATTTATACATTAAATAAAATCTATAAGTCATGTTTCCTAGAATAATTTCTACAAAACGAACTTGAAATTGTGTGTAACACTAGCCAAGAATAGTGTTCCCTATACTACAAGCTAAGACGGTGTCGCGTATAGTGAAAGATAATCTTAGTGTTCCATACAATAGAAAATATGAAAGAGATTAAAAAGAATATATCATATAAAATCTCGAGGTGTTACATTCTACCCCCGTTATAATGAATTTCTCCCTCGAAATTCATCGGAGTTATAAATGGTTTACTACTCGAAAGTTTTAATAGAAACCCACATCGTAAAAAGGAATACTAGAAATTCATTTTAAAAAGGGAATTTATAATCATAACGGTCACCCAAAGTAACTCATCACTGGGTTTCCATATAGAACAACATAGATGAAAATATGTATATGCAAGGGAAATCTAACCATCAATTTTTGATGGAGAGTGGTAGAGAACCTGTCTATGACAAATCCATCAATCACAAAGCCATAAATTTTTGATGATTTAAGGTACTATCTAATTCATCGTATATGAGGACATTAGGACAAAATTTTTTGTTTTCAAGATCATTCCCTTAAAGTTGAAGAATAATTTAAAGAAACACTTACTTGATTTTGGTACAATCTCACTGTTGTTTGTGTCGTGAACAATTTTCACATCATCTATTAAAGAAATGAAGTTGAATTTTTCTTCTGTGAAGTGTTATCAAATCATGCGATATAAGGATGGGTCATTCAATCTGTCTCAAACAAAAGGTTATCAAAAGTTATAAAATATACATAAGTTTGTATATGGTGAGGTTAATAATATATGATTCCAAATAATGGACTTATACATCATCTATCATACCACTTAATATAATAGAACTAGTTTCTAATAAATAGGGACTTCTTGTTGGCCAATGGTAGGCGATAGAGGCATGTCGCACTTTGGTTGTGGGTTCGATTCCCAGAGCCTTGTCCGACACGATGGGTTGTCTCCCATCTTGCAGGTTGTCCTTTTTCTAAAACTACATTTTTATAACATTCTCTCAATAAAGATAACGATTACTAAAATGGTCATATAACAAGAATGTGAATACCATCATTTATCCCTCATATATCTTTTTGGTCACATTCCAATCATATGAATACCTTAATCATGTATCATCTTTAAAAAATGAATACCCATTGATCTTTAGTGAAATAATGAATGCGGTCAAAAGTTAACTCTTTCCACATACCAAAATCCCAAAAATTATATATACTCAAACCATGATATCACTTAGTCCTTATATCAAACATAAGTTCATGAATACTATCAAACAATTTATTTTCTCCTTATCCCTTCATTGTGTGCATATCATCTGCTTTCCAAAATATTTGAATCACTTTTCATGGATACCGGTACGATAAAATTATTGAAAACAACAATATACTAATAAAAAAATATTCCAATACACCATAAAAGTACCTCAAAAACATTATTCTTGAATACCAATACATAAACATTTCAATCCGTCCTCTTCAATGATTTTCAGGGAATAATTCCTTGCTTGATTTAGAAGTAACTTCATAGGTCAGGGTATTGAGTTCGGTAATGCCCATGTTCTCCAAAAATAAGACATTGAACTCCATAACAATCTATCACTCTATGACCCTTTTCTCCACACAAATAACATCTTTCCCTTCATTCGAGGTATTACTCAAGGTTCTTCTTCCCTTCTTTAGGAATCTCAATCTTCCTTTCTTTATTCTCCTCAACATGTGAACATGCATAAAAGTCTATCTTCCTCTTATTTGATGAATTGGGCATACCACTAAATTTCACCATGTTAATCATATATCGCGATGACTGATTCGACATAATCACAATATCTTTCTCTCTAAGAATTTTTCAATTTCGTTTCTCATAGTCACCAATTATTCCATTGGATTCAATGTTAACCGAATTCCTTCTGGTTCCCTCCATTGACTAAACACAAAAAGAATTCTGTGAGAGGAAAAAATCATACAAGGAAAATAACATAATCAAGGGGGGGTACCTTTGACATCTAAAATATTAGGTTTAATTCTAATATCGTTATGGTAATTATAGGACAATAACCTATAATTATACTTAACCATAGGGACATCCCTAGACATACCATAGAAATATCTCTAGTGATCTCACTATAGTTTTCGCATCCTAGTTTCCAAAGGTTGACTAAACCTTTCCACTGATACCAATTGTAGAGACTTGAATCATGACGTACATGGACATTACATTACTTTTGTGGAATACTTAATACATATAAAAAACAGACACCAAAGGACCGTAATAGTATAGTATCTTTGGATACATGGAATATAAACTTCTAATCATGTTGAAAGATCTTCAACATCTAGCATAATGATCTTCCCCTTTTTCCCCTTACATGAAACCTTTTTTTATTTCCTGGGGAAAATAAAACATAAAATGGGTGAGCTTAAATGCTCAGTAAGGGCAAACATAGAGAATAAAAAATAATCCATAAACATTTGAAAGCAAAAAACATGAACATTAAATTTAAACATCAAAATCTTGAGCAAAGACAGAAATCGTGGAAGTACATAAGGCATATATCATAATGGAACATCAACCATGATAAAATATAATGGGAATAAAACATGTAATTGTAGAAACCATTCAGCACATGTTATGATTTCCATAGTAGCCAAGGCATTGCTGGCAAGACCATCTTAGTGGACAAAGTCCCTTTCTGAATCGAGTTCATTCCACGTTTCAGTCCTATAACACTGAACTGGATTAACTTACCATTCCATCCATTTATATCTCATGAGATATAAATCTTTACCCAAAGCATTGGAGGGATATATTGGTCTCACCCATCTCATATTGAAATCATTCTTACTTGTTGCACAAAATAAACACACATCATTCATAATAACCCAACGAATAAAATGGGTTTCATAAACATCATCCCAACATAATATAATCCATACAATAAAATGGATATCATTTCATCATAATAAAAGTGAAACCATATAAATCATAGAGACATTTTACTTGAAACATAAAAATATTATATAATGTCATCTTTGAAGGAATTTTTTTTGATAAAAACACTTGAAATGAATTCATGAGGAAAATATCCTTTCTTATTCAAAATCCTTTTATTTTCACAAAATTCCATGAATTCATAAAAGAAAAGTATTTTTTAAAAAATATAAAAAAAAAATTGTAGAGGAAACGTCATTGAAATAAGTCGTTATGAAACCGTACAAATCCATTCACGTCGTATAAGTTAAAAATAACATTCTTCTCGTACTTTTGTCGAAAAAGTAAAAAATTACCTCGTATGGTAAAAATAACCATGATTCCTTACATAACATGTAGTAAAGGTCAAAAATGGGTCAAAAGGACATTAAACATACATGAAAACATTTTTATAAAACTTGGACATGGATGATAAATATAACCCTAGTAAATACTTACGTATAAGCAATCTTGGATAAAAATCAATTGAGATTGCAACATTATCCCTTGCCATAAGTCCGATATGCTTCGTATGTATATGAACCTCTTGTATAATGATTTAAATAATGTCATTTACTTATTGAAGAATCAAATTCATTGTTATGATATCATATATGGTTCACTTATGACTTTATATTACCTGTTCTTCTGTAAATCCATGTTAAAGAAATGTTTTGGGTAAAAACGTTTCATTTATCGTATGTGTTTCGAATTGTTATTCGTTATTACTTATATCCTAATTTCCATAATTTCATAATGTAAAACATGATTTATATAAAATAAATAATCATCAAATACATATATATGATAGATTGATAAATTGAATGAAATACATCGTTCATGGAGATGGTAGGCCGTACGTACGAATGAACGATGTTTTCGTTTCCTTATTGAATTGAATGGAATTAAGTAGATGACATAAATTTATATATACATAAATCCAGTATCATTATTATGTCATATATTTCAATTTTATTCAGTATATATACTTTATAATCATTCATGAATATTTAACATGGAGAATGAATCTCATCGTGTTGTGGAGACAATAGTCCGTACGTACGCATGAGCGATGATATCATTACCATGATCATGGAGTTGTGTAAAAGTGTATTTATAAAATTTCAGAATACATATCACTTTACAATAATCAAATATAGTTATTTATTTACACCATTATACCCATCCGTGTAAGTTGGTGGTGGAAAATAGATTACACCACTGCGTGGAGACTGTATTCCGTACGTACACACGCGCGGTGATTTCGTTTTCTGTAGGATGGATAGAAGTTGAAATAGGGTTGTTTCATATTTATAATAAAATTCCAACATATTAGTGATACTTATTTTATTACTTCATAATGAAACAACTAATGAAGAGGAAGTAGAAGAAGAATGATATTTGAAACAATCGGTAACGGATATTACCTCTTCTTCGACACGCCTCTTTGAAACCACATCTTAGGGCACTAAAATTGGACTTTGAAGAAGACAAAAACCTCTACAATGTTTCTAAGGAGGTTGAAAAGGGAAATTGGGAGGGGTTGGCCGAGATTAAAGGCTCAAAATGGAGTCAAGAGAAGTGGGAAGGAGTTCCCTTTTAATAAGGGAGGAGAGGGGCACCTTGTGAAATCTGAAAAAATATTAGTTTAATATAAATTCAAAACCCACATAAAAACCTCCAAAAATTACTCAATTAGAATATGAGATTAGATAGGGTTGTAATCTCATCAACCAATTAAATTTATACATGTTTTTATTTTATTTTAAACCTTATCATTTTGATTTATACTTATTTAATCTATTTAATTTTATTTGTGGTAATAAAATTATAAATTTTAAATGGTTATAAATAATCACTTATGTTTTTTGAATTTTACATAATTGGATACTTTATGATATTTTAGACTTTATAAATTTCAAATTATAATTTTTAAATATTTTTGTGATTTTTAAACAATTTAATAATATGTTATTTTTATAAAATAACAATTGTGTCAATTTTGACACTATTCATTTATTTGAATTTAAATAAAATCCACTCAGAGGATATATTCAAAAAAAATATTTAATAGATTCTTAACATTTCATATTCATCAATAAAATTAGTGGATAACATTAAATTAGTCATATAATATTTATTTTAATATTTTTAAAACCATTTATGTGATATTTCTCTTAATAAAATAATTACTACAACATTTTTGTATAAATATTTTATGTAGTTATTTGTTGCATAAAAATTAAAAATAAAATACTAGGTTGAAGAAAAATATTATATATTTCATAATAATACTTCTAGTCGGATTTATCATCTAAAACACCCAACTTTTAAAATGTTATATTTATTAACTTATGAAGGTGACAACTTTGACATCATATAAATTAAAATAATATAAGTGTCATAATTACATTTATAAGACTCCAAACGGTCATATATTCAGTCATTGGATGATTATGGTGTATATATACAATACAAATAAGTTTTGTTCAGGTTTTTGAGCAATTTAATATGTATTACAATTTCAAAAAAAAAACAATATTATTGATTTTTTTACTAAAGAAATAATTTATGCATCATTAATGTATAAGATAATAAGGTAATTAAATAACTATAAAAAATTACAAATAAATTTCCATGGTAGATAAAAACATTTTATCATTCAAATGAGTATTTATAACATTATTTATATTCTGTATAACCTTATATTAAAAATACATTAATTATTAAAGTTTGAGTGAGACATATTTCTCTTTCCTTTAAATAAAGTAAACTAAAGTTCTTAATCACTTCCATGTGGGTTCTAATGGATTCTATTTTGACGCAAATATGACTTAGGAAGAAATATGATCATCCAATTCTATTATGAAATGTTTTAGGCTAATTTTATAATTTTATATTTACCCTTAATTACCCGATATACCTTTTACTATGGTAAATAAAATTACCGTACTTACTATTAATAATGCCAAAAAAAGTAGTCTGTTAATATAATTTAGACCCACTGATTCCAAATATTGAATCCATTTTTACAAAATTCATTACACTGAAGTTGCATAAATTAAATTAAAATTAATCCCGTTGTCGAAAGAAAACGGGTTTTTGTTTAAAACATGGCAAAAGATTGAATTTATTTAACCTATGAATTCAATGTAAAATCAATGCTAATGAAATAAATTATATTAAATGGTAAAAATATATTCTATTTATACATTAAAACCATTAAATATTATAATATAACCACAAAAATTATTACGATGAAAAAAGCTGTTCTTAATTAAAATATAGTGTGTTTTTACTATTCACTAAAATATGAAAGTTATCAGAATAATATGAAAAATTTATCCCAGCTAAAATTTTATATCATGATTACAAATAATAATTTTATTTTGTAAAATTTAACTTATAAACATTCCAAAAACTAGATTTAATGTGGGTGCTCCATCAAAAGGCCGCAAAACTGCATTTTTTTAAAAATACTTATTTTACCTGAAAAAATTATTTTATTCTTATACAATGTTCTAGAAAATGATTAATATGAATAATAATGTTATAAAATTCAAAATGTAGTTAATACTATTCATAATGGATAGTTCTTGATAATATTATAACCATATATCATTGTTTAGTGAAACCCGATATTGCGTACAACACACGCTATCGAGGAAGGTCGTGATTGCGTGTAATACAAACCAGGTCAGGGTTGCGTGTAGTGAAATCTCCCTTTGGTGTTGTGTATAACATAATTCAAAAATTATTTCATTTATACATTAAACAAAATCTATACTTAATTTTGCGTAGAATAATTTCTACAAAATGAACTTGAAATTGAGTGTAACACGAGCCAAGAATAGTGTTGCGTATACTGCAAGCTAATACGGTGTTGCATATAGAGCAAGATAATCTTGGTGTACCATAAAGTAAAAGATATGAAAGAGATTAAAAAGAATATATCTTATAAAATCTCAGGGGGATACAATTTTTTAAAGTTGTGGTTTTCACTTTTAAGTCAACATTTAGTTTCTAAGGATGTATTTCCTTTGTTTAATTAAAAGTTGTTAATTTTATGGAATTCATTTTGTCTTCCATTTTAAAAGTATAGGGAAATTTTATCCTTCTAATATAATTTTTACAATCATATTCACCAATTTTTTATGGTTCCTATAAAATAAATCCCTTCTTGAAAGATAGAACATTTTGTTTTTAATATATATATATAATGTTTTTGATATATTGGACTGTTCCTAGTGAAGGAGATTTTAAATTTAGTTTTGGAATTTTATTGAAATTGGGGATGTTTCTTGTGAATATTTAATAGGTGAGGATGTTGATTTCTAGTTATATGTATTATATATATTAATATGTATTCTTTTTGGAATCACCTATAATTTTTATTTTGGGGAATCCTTGGGTGTCTAGGTGTGACTTCTAAGTACACATGTTGCACTACTTAATGATCATGCTCTGCGTAGTGGCCCAAAGATGGGTCTTACTCTATTTATGGGTTATTCCAATAATATAAATAAATTATGTTAATACCTGGTTTTTGGGATGTTTTATTTTTATTTGTGACCAGCCTTGATTTTTTGACCACAAGAAATTGTCCTAGATCCCCACCCCATAGCAATGAGGTTCCCATTATGTGATGCTTGTAAATTATATGTGATATAATTTTTTCCTGTAACATCCCAAGTAAGTAATGAATAATATATTTTTTTATCAATGTATATTAATGAATTAGATATTGTTTTATAGGCTTAAAAGGAAAATAAATCCAATATTAAGCATGGAATACACTAATATTTTTAAAAGATTGGTTTGCTGCCTTTTAATGAAAAACCATTTTTAAAACAATATTTTGACAATTTTATAAGCTTTTTTTGTCAAAATAAACTTATTATTTATGATTGGGACATCAAAATTTACTTTGTGTAAAGTTTTGGTATTTTTCTGACAATGTTCATTTTTTAATGAATAGTGAAAAAATACTGCATTTTACATCAAAACTGCTCTTTAATCTAATTTATTTATATGATTATATTATCTTTTGAATTGTTTTTAAAGTGAAATTATAATATATTTTTACAATTTAATCCAATGGTGGTCTTTGTAAACAATTTCACTTTGAAATTGGACTTAAACTTGTGTCAATCTTTTGATACTTATTGTTTCATAAAAACACGCTATTTGCTCTGACAGCAGGAATTAATTATTAAATTAATCAATGTAACTTGTATGTTTTGAATTTTTTAAAATAGAAATCATTTTTGAATTCGGAATAACAAATATAGCTTAGGGTGAATTTTTGGTATTTTTCTGAAAAACTTAAATTTTTGATGAATAGTGAAACCACTAAGTGGTAGTTAAAGAAACTGATTTTTCGTTTAAATGAATCATTGCCACTTTTGTGTTTTGAATTTCAAAAATCAAACATACATGGTTGTTATTAAGAAGTAAAATGTGGTTCAATGGGATTAAAATAATTTTTGGTGAATAGTAACTTATTATGTTTTTAATCGCGATTAGCGGTAATTATTGTAGTTTAAGTTAAAAATAATGTTTTAATAATATGAGATGAGCTTGACACATGTCCTACCCTCATTGGATATTTCATGACTGACCAAGAAAATACATGGGTCACTAGGGGACCCCATGGAGCCACATTGGTTGGGAAATGACATAAATAACTTTTTATTTAATGTTAAAGTAAAAATGACACAAACATGAGATGTTTTACTAAATAAATTTTTACATGGGTTTATAAAAGTCATATTTTTTATTATAAATAGGAATTTGAAAGATAAAAATATTTCCTACATCATAGTACTTTTTTTATAATTTTTGGACTTTAAATAAATTAAATTATTTATGATATCATGATGATGCAGCGATTACCTCATTAATAAAGGATTTAAATAAAATGAAATGATAATGTAAAATCTATGACCTACATATGTCCAAAACCTATTGGGTGGGTGGATTTTGAACCCTTATCACCTTAACCTCTAATTATATCAATGTGGGACCTTTTTAATCCGAAACTCATTTTAAAATAAAGTACCATTTCTTTACATTCCAAGAGTGCCCCTCCACTCCTCTTATAAAATGCCCCCACCTCCACCTCTTTACCCACACTTCAAAAGCCTTTCGCTCGGCCAACACCTGCCCATTTTGTCTCTCCACATCCCTATCTTACTCTTTAAAGCCTCACTTTGGGCATAAGTCTTCCAAATGAAGCCTTTGAGCTAAAACCAAAGGGAGTTACCCGATTTTAAGGTAATGTCTTCACTATAGTCCTTTTGTTTTATTTTACTTCTCCAACCCCCTAAAAACATTTTATTCATTTCTATTGTAACAAATACCGTATCTTCAATATACTAGGATGTTTTTATAAGAAGTATTCTAGCTAAACGTACACACACCTACATCTAATTGTTAAAGAACATATTGTTTCCGTGGATGGTGAATTTCTGCCTCCCGAAACGATGATTGTTCAACATTCTTTTAACACCTTAAAAGGTGGCCATTAAGATGACACTATATTTAAATATGATATATAATATGTTTATGTTTTCTTTAAGATTCTGTATTTTTCATTTATGACATACCTTTATGGTTTACATTATTGGTAAACGTGATATCTTCAATTAAGGAAGTGCGGACTACCGCCCACTCAAAGTGATTTGATTAGTCAAATACCATATGTGGGACGTATAAAGGATGGAGTTATGATATTATATATGATATTGCACTGGAATTATAATATACATTTATATCGTTATGATTCCATTCTATAAAATACAAAATAGAAATGAAAGTAGCGTTCATGCGTACGTACGGCTTACCGTCTCCATGAACAGTGCATTTCATTTATTACCTATAAATGATTATGTAATATTATAAATTCATGCATGTACTGGATATATATGACATATATGATATCTAAATCATGAATACCATTCTGGATATAATGGATACATGAACAACTAGTAATTATAAAGGGTTTATTTTTTACTCAAGTACCAATGATCGTTAAAACGAACGTTATTAACTAAAATAATTACATAGTGTTAATGACTTGGAAATAAGTGATATAAAAGGAATAATGAAATTGAAAAAGGTTCTTAAACAAGTAGAAAATAACTCAAGTTTATTATTCCATAGATTAAAGAACGACCGAGTCAAATCGCTCCCGAGGTATGGAACTTCGTCTCAATCTCCTTTCATTGAGGAATATTTTGTTTTATACAAAACCTTCTTTTATACGGTGTATAAAACCCATTGACTTATACGTTTATCCAAAAGGAATCCTTTTTATACTAAGCGTTTTACTAAATGACAAAAGGGAATGTTTTTGTCGTACGTATGTGGTGACAACAACTTCTCCGCCGCCGTGAGCATTATTTGAGTTTCGACTTCGTCAACAAGCCATACCTTTTTTTAAAAGAAAAATAAATACCATGTTTTACTTTTCAATTATTTTGGTATTGAAAATGGTTTTCATAATGTTTTTATATCAATGTGTTGTATTGATATCTTGTGATTGAAAGGTGGAAATTTTAGGTTTTTTTATGCATGTTTTATGTGATACCATTATGTTGAGGTTCTTGGGAATTATTATGAAGACGGGTTGTTCCATGATAAACTAAGGGCGGGTGAGCCTGATGTAGCTCTCCAATGCATTGGGTAACGCGAAGGAGTGAAACGTTAAGGTTTCTCTGAAGAGATTTAGGCAATATACTATGATGGGTATTCCAAACGTAACCAAGAGGGTTACTCCCTACGTAAGAATGTTATGAATGCCTCTAGTTACCTTTATGTCTTATGATTTCTATGATTTATTCATGATTTTATGAGGTATGTTAAAGTGATTATGTTGTATGGGTAAAGTATGATTTCATTCTTATGTATATATGAACATATGTTTCCTTTCTATATTTTTATAACCCATACTGAGCTTTTTATGCTCATCCCAAGTTTTTTTGAAATATTTTTCACAGGTCAAGGGAAAGGTACAAGATGTGATGATAGTGTCAATGAAGTGTCAATAAAGAATCTATGTTTTATTTTAAATATGTTTCCGCTGATGGGGAAAAAGAGTACTATCTTTTATGTAACCACTTTGTTTAAATGTGGAATGTAATGCAAGTTTTATGATCTAATTCTCAAAAACTCGAAACCTGAAAAGATCCTCAAGGTGTAATCTTGTAGATACTCAAGATTAAGTAAGGTTTAAGGCTGGGGCCTTATATTTCCAATCTAAAAAAGTATTAACTTTTAAATTATAATATGGGTTTCCTAAAATTACTTATGAAAAGAATGTGTTTTGTGGTCAATTCATTTGTACTCTATATGAATGCTTTTAATAACACACAAAAACATACAATACCACTCATATTCTATAATCATGAACCACATATTCCATGATATTTATCCTTTGACCAACAATCTTTAGCATCGTCATATTAAAAACTCACCTTACTTCAGTAAATAGATTCATGTGATTTGGAATGCTTATAGATTTCCATGATATGATCCGATAGCCCTGACCTTTTTCCCTAGAACAACTAATTCTAATAATTTCATAAAAGTGTTTCCTCATTGGTCAAAAACCTACAATCATTAAAATGTTGAAACACCACCAATGTCACTTTTCCCCCTATAAGCTTGTCCCCAATCTGGATGAATACATTTTCTCCATTTTAATAGCCACAAATTATCCCCCTTTTTCAATGAATCCAATGGTTAGCTCGTTGTTGTCAGTAATAGGGTAACGAACACCAAATATTAAATTAGGGAAAAACACACCAGGACATGGCCATAGGGGGTCCAACATTCAGACTTCTTCAAGTATGGGGAGTCAACTAAGCTTATAGAGCCTTTTGATACCATTAAAAATCTTTTTTTGTGTAAGTCCCTTGTTAGAATGTCTGCAACCTATAATTTTTTAGGCACACACTACAACATCACAATCGCTTCATCCACTTTCTGTTCGATAAAATGTTTTTTCATTTCAATTTTCTTATTCGTTTATTGATGAAATTTATTTTTTTGATGATTTATATAACTTGAATTATAGTAGCTGATTCAAATAGGAGACTTTATTTCAACCTCTCTATCATCATGACACTTTTTCATGAACTAATACTGTTAACATATTTGAGTTGGCTCAATATATAATGATTCTACACCACTCATGTAATTGAAATCGTGTTATTTTTTATCCATGAAATACACAATCCACCATGATAGGATGCACCACTTAATATTGAATTTCCATCATTAGTTGAATCCACCTAGTCTGCATTATTATTTCATAAAAACTCTGGATGATGTTATTCATTGTATAGAAAGAAAAAATCCATTATTCTATTGATATAACAAGGTATTATTTTCACATAAATTTAGTGGATTTCCATGGGAATGATTGAATATCGTTCTGATTGGATTGTGTCAAAAACCATATCATGTCTTCTTGATTTTAGGTACAAAATACTACCGTTGATTTGCATGTATTCTGTGAATTAACTTCAATGCCTCCATCAACCAATTATAGTTTCATCTAGGTTTCTACCGAAATCATGATATTCAATATTTTATCAATTCAAAATCATCTAAAAACCTCCTTGGAATATTTTGATTGAGAAATAAATGTGCCATTTCTTTTTTATGTCACATATAATCAATATGAAAAAAACTTTTCAGAAATTATTTCTATTATAAACTAAAATTTCATAAATTCGGAAAACATATTAGATTGTGCATTATATTTTCCACCTAATGTTATGAATCAACATATACCCACAACATCATCCATTAATTACTAATCATACTGAAATAAATATTGTAATCAACACCACAACACTAAAACCTAGATTCATTGAAAACTGACCGAGAGAAGAACACGATGCTTTTGGTAATTAATCAACCCATATCGTACCTTTATTAGCCAATAATCATTGTTATAATCTTTATTAATGAGAAAAATACCTATATATTGAGAAAAATGTTCTTCTTCGAGAACCCCATTTATAAATATAGTCTTGACATATTTCTGGAAAACATTGAACTTTCTTTTCACTGATATGTCTAGGATAATTCATATTATTACTAACCTTCCAATAGTTGAAATTGTTTCATCAACATTGATATCATTTATTTTAGAGTACCCTTATCACACTATTCAATCTTTCTATATAATCACTACATTGTCTTCAGTCATCATGTTCAAAAAAATCCCATTTAGTCCTGATGAAAATTTTATCCATTGTCCTTGAAATAGTCTCCCATGTATGGTTATTCTCAATTTGTTCCTACTCTAAATTCATAGAATGGATCCATTTTCCCCACCATCTGATTCCTCAAATTGTTTAGTCTCTAACCTAGATATAATTTATATCTATTTTAAATAATTCATTATCTGTGTTTGAAATGGTGAAACCATCTCGTCAATGTTATTTTTCATTTCAAATTTATCAGAACTCTTTAGTTTATACATAGATATATATTTGAATTCATATATTTCATTTTTATTTTATTATTGATAATCATAAATTATAACTACTTCTCCCCCTGTGTTTCTTACCTCTATATCACATTCATTAACGAACTATTCACTATGTTGTTGAATATTTTGTTCTTTTTACACTACAGTGAGATTATTGATTTCAACTAATTTTCCTAGCCTTTATCAAAGCATTATGATGATTAATTTTTTACAGAGTAGGCAATGAATATCCCGTCATTTCCACACAAATCAAATTTACTATGTTTAACATTATTGAGAGTAAAACACCTACATCCAATGCTTCCAAATTATTTCAATGTGGTACTATTTTCAATTCACATCTCATACAAAGTCATTTATTCCATTGGACACAACAAATCCATATTAGATATTTAGACTGACATTAATAAATATTTCTTGCATAATTTATCTTGTAGGTAATTTTCAGTAATAATTGATCATTCCATGTTGTTGATTACCCAATTTATTCTCTCAACCACTATATTTTGTGGTGGATTCCTCACAATTGAAACATTATTACTTATCACATATTTCCCAAGATGATTCTCCAAAAATATGATTGTAAATTTGTTACAATTATCAATGAAAAACATCCTATTTTTTCCCATGTATCCATTCCGATTCCCAACGATATTTTTTTATGCAACTGAACATATCGACCTTTAGGGAAATGAGAAATACCCATTCCATCCAACATAAATTATTAATGAAAAGAACGTTGTACTTCTTACTATCAAGGTAACATTGAGATAAATGTGCACATACATCTTCATGCCCCAATTCAAGAAGTCATGTTAAATTTTATTACCTTTCTTAATTTATGGATTTACGATGATCTTCCCCAATTGATAATAATCACACATGTGATTATGATAACCTAATATCTTAAGGATATCTCAATCTAAATAAAATTTTTCCAGATCATTATGGTTTGGTTGGAATTGATGGGGTGAATATTTATACCACATCATGTATTCCTCCGCTTTAGATAAAAATATTATATATTATTATACACTTATAAGGAATAGATTCTTGTTTGTTCTTTTTCATGGTAGAAAAAAAGAACCATAAATTAATTTGGTAAAAAAAATATTCATTGTAAATATTATAAGATTCCTTGAGTCAAATAGTTTACAATCACTAATCATGTTATGATTGAGACCTTCAATAAGTAATACATCAGCACATCTCATTTCATTACCCAAAATATGGAATTTCCTAGGGCAATTATCTTCATGTCATCTTCATTTCCAAATTTCACAAAACCATTCATGATGTATATTATTATAATAAGAATGTCTCTATTTAACGTTTTATGGGTTTCTCATCCACTGTCAAGTATCCATACACCAAAGTTATTTGATGCATTAATGGAACTTCCAACAACCACTACCGTATCTTCTATTTTCTTTTTGATCCATGCTTTTGAATTTATACTCAGTATAGAATGAAAATATTTATATTCCCTGGAATATGATTGAGAATATTTATATTATAGGGAATCAAATCAATTTCAAATTTTTAGCTCAGTTTGTGATTTCGTGAGTCAGTGAATATGCCCAATTTGGTTCTTCATTGATATATTTCATTACATGGTTGAAGTATAGTATCTGTTCATTTGTCCAAATCCACAACATCATAATCATTAACCCTCAAAATATATCCTGTTCTAGAGAGATAATTTTGGATTTATTTGTTGTTCATGTTCCAATTTCTATCTCTTGGATGTGGAATATACATTTTGGGAGTGCCCCATATTTCCACAAAAATAACACATGATACGAGGTTCACTCCTATGTGTCACCTATAAAACATTGGTTTCTCTTGTGTTCGTTATTTATTCTGTTTCTACATTATTGCAAAATCAACCTTCACTACCGAAGTGGGTGATTGTAGTCTGAAATCAATTTTAATAGATTTTTTTTGTTTATTCAAGCCCCATATCGGCCTAATCATTTGAACAAGACTATTTCATCTTTAATAAGGGACCTATATGCTCCACTTCTTTCTTTTCTATCATCTAAATGACATAATTTCCCCTTGAAATACTAGGAGTAATTTTTTTATTGAACCATAAATATTTTTCACAGGATAATGAATTCATCTTCATGATGTTCAATGTTTTTTATTTTTTCTTTCATTGTGTTAATAAAACTATCGATCACTCATTTAGGTTATTCAACATTGATTTTATGACCACTATACATTTTTCAGTCCCTCGAAAATGATGAAATGAGATTCTAAATTTACTCTATTATATAATAATTATCTACATCATGCTGCTATATATATACTTTCTCGTCATAACCACTTCGTTTGGATTTATTTGTCTTGGCTCTCCAAACAACTATCTCAACAAGAGTGGCTTCTAATTCATCATATAAATAAACTCTTCCCATGACCACTTTTTTATATCTATTAAATTTGTCTTTATTCTATGAGTTTCCTTCTACTACCACAATAGAATTATTTCCATTATATTTTCAGGTCTCCATCTCTTCATCCTTTGATTCAAATAAAATTTCATTTTCATATGAATGAAGATTCTTATTTTTGAAGAAATTTCCCATTAATATTTTATTTCCATTTACATAGGCTGAAGATGATACATCTAGGATATTCTGTGTATTGTTTCTATATAATATCTGAAATTTTTTGTATACTATGGGCTAAGATTTCGTGCAATTTCAAGTCCGGATTTTTCCATAATAAATTTTTCAAAAATATTAAAATATATAATTTCACACACAATTGTTTTTCTTGAAAAATTGAAATAATTCCTAAATGGGTTCCCGGATCAAAATTATTATTAAAACATTAGATTCAAAATGGGGTTTTTACAAAAGGCATGATCTAATATTTGTTGACATGGGACATTTTTAAAATCGATATTAGTGGCGCAAAATTAATAATATAAATTATATGAAAATTTTAATTTAATTTTCTTCAATGTAGTGCCCTACTCCACCGATAACTTCATAGATAAGTCCACTATCTCAAGGTATTACACTATACAATGGATTCCTAGATGCCATTCGAGGGGAGTGTTGTTGGAGAATGTCAATGGATCTAGAATAGATCATCGATCATCATTCCAGTGGAGTTATAAGATATTATCATGGACAACTACGCAATTCTTCTTCCTAAAATATGGATCCAAACTCCAGGTAGGAGGTTTTAGTTTTTATATTTCATCCCATTTTTAATCCTAGATGATTCGGGGGGGGGGGGGTTAATGACCATGAATTGATCCTCTCATTGTTGGTATAATTCAATTAGATAAACTTTATTATTTCATGTTCATTGATTACCCCCCATTGATTATACTTCAATGATAACAAATAAATTCCATTAGAAAAACAACCAATGTTTATTCCTAAATTTTGTGTTTTATGGATTTATCTTCATAAATTATTTTCCTGATCGTTGTTTTCAATCCCTTGTCCAATGTTTTCACAAATTAATATTTATAAATATTGGCAAAAACATTCTTTTGCACAAAAGATGAAAACCAATGGTCAGGATCACAATAGAGCCTTTGGATCGAGGATTTGATGGTGTTGGTAGGTAGATCAAAGATGTACTAGAATAGATATATGTTTCCACAATCCTCTTGGATGGTGCACGGAAAACAGATATTGTAAGTGAGTTTCCTGATGCATTTCTAGGCTATATTCTTGTGATCTACCAGTGATGAGGGATGGTCGACATAGATTTGGGATCTACTATGTGATTTCAGGATGAAATAAATGCAGAAGCGGTGCATGAGGATGAAAGGAGAAGAACTCCGGGTCTAGAAAACCTCGAGAAACTTAACATGTTACAGGGTACTAGATGTCATGTTGTCCACTTTAGTAGTGGCTAGGTTTTTGAGAACGATCCCAAAAAATGTGACCCCTATCACATGGAATGGGAATCTTCCCAGCTAACTCAGAGTGTGCATTGAAAGTACATGGACATTTTTTTGATTATATAGCTACTAAAACACCATGTAATGTCACAAATAAAAATCATAGCATAAAAAGATAGGAATACATACATTGATTTGGTACATAGACATAGACATGCAACAAAGGCATGAAATGTGGTTTCTCTACACACTGTGTACATATACTACATTCCATGTAAATGTAGAATACATGTCATGTGTGATTCTTCCACATAGGAATGAATTGGGATAGCTGGACACATTGTGTACCCCCTAAGACATGTATTTTACTTCTATAAAGAGTACTGAAGCTATTATATTTCATTGTTTGGGCCTGTAAATGTTGTGTGAGTTCCTATGATCCTCTTCTCGAGGTTACAATGTGGTATTCCCTCAATATTACTAGATTGCAATCCATTCTATAGGTTGAGTATCCGATAGAGTTTTGATTTCCCAACGTGATAATGGAGTGTGATCCCATATCATCCTTAGTGGTGGTTGTTGAATTAGTATAACCACCCTAGGTAGGATGTTTATTCCCATTAAAGTGGGCTGCATAGTTTGGTTTTGTGGAATTATTTTCATACAACCTACTATATTGCGTGTCTTTCTAGACTAGGTTCATGGTGTACCCCATCAGTTCGATACATCACACAAAGACTACGTATCATACTGTTATTAGATCTGTGTGTTATATTTGGGTAGGTCCTAAAAAACATAGAACACTTCATCAAGTGTCTCTGATGATATCATGGATCGTGGAGTGGGATCTCCTAGATTGAGTGTTATTTGAACAAGAATCCTATGGCTAGAATCTTGTAGTGACCACATGATGGAATGATGTCTCGCGTATGTATATATGGGGTTTCTCTTGTATCATTTACTCAACATTAAATATTCTATTATGTTGAATATACACGAGGCTTCATCATTCGTGATATCAGTGAATCCTATTGAGAATTGTTGTATTTTCCCTTACATGGGCTTTACCTACATGTGTCATATCTTATGCAGACAACGACCCATTTAATTTTGTCATAGGAAATATAGTAGTTGATGGATCATAGAAGGAACTAGGAAGAGTAATGTGATTATCTGGATCAAAACCTTGACATATTCCTCAGCCTTGGGTCATGTTGGAATCGTTATAGTTTTAGATGGAATGTTGTATAGAATCTCTAGTAGGATTTTACATGGCCTTATTTTCATTCCATTACAAATAGTCATACTCTGTGTAACACCCAATCACCCGTTACCCAGAGTCGGTGCATTATTACATTACATTGGCATGATCACAAGGAAATCATGTCCTGAACGACCGATCAGTTTTGTATTATTGGAAATAAGATTCATACATAAGTTCAACTTTACAACATGAAAATAAATACAACACTAATTTATTCCATTAGAAACATCCAGGCCTCCTAGATTATGCCTTCATGTCACTAATAACTAAATTCTTCATATCTTATGAAAATGAAACATAAGAAAGGGGTGATCTCAAATGCTCAATACGGGTATGAAATACAGTGGAAGATAACATAAATATTAATCATGGTGATTAATTGAAAACACATGCCTTTAAAAATAATAAACTTGAATACTTTTATGGGCAGAATATGAGATAATTAAATAATGTCGTAATAAAACATATTAATAGGTATTCTACTAGTCTAATGACCACATGAATCATCAATATAATTTTCATAACGAGGGAATGTATAAACTAGGACATTTTGAATCATTTTATCAACGCCTCAGCCAAGATGTCTAAAAATGATTAAGGCCTCGGCCAAAACCATATATCAAATTGGGAAAGTCCTCGAACAATTCCACATATAGTTGTCTCTTGGGACCTATCGATGAATTGAGGAACAATAATGAGCTCCACCCATCACATACTAAGTCCAATACATTCCTCATATAAAAATTTAGAATTATAACATATACATTCATATTATAACTAGCATTCGAAATTTCAATACATTAACCATAAACCATGAATGGTATGAAAATAACACATCCATACACAGACATATCACAAAACCTTCAACACAATATCGATGATTTTAATCATAATAAATCGACATCAAATATGTATAAAATCCATCAATGGATGTTGACCAAGATGAAATACAAACTATTTGAGATAAGTATCTATTCCTTTTATTGAAATCATTTAATGTTACAAAATGATAATAGAAAAAATTTATTTTGAAAATATCCTTATAAGTTTGTAAGGTATGCTTTGAAAATGGTATAACAGTGGAAAATAGTCACACCTGTCGTATAAGTTAAAAAAACTTTCTTACCATAATTTTGTCAAAAAGGTCATAAAGTACCTTGTTTGGAAAATGATAGAAAGATTCCTTTCTCACCATTTTATAAAAAGTAAAACAAGGGTATAAATGAAATTAAACCATATTCTAGTAAATATTAAAAATGTTTCTGAATGCATTTTACAGAAACAAGGATGTGAATGATAATGAGGTCCCAATAGATAATTATGTATAAACAACCATGGATAATAATGATATTGTAAAATTAACCCTTATCTTGTACATTTACTTGGTCAAGGGTAGGTTAACCTCCTTTATAAGGGTGAATTAATTGTTATTAAATTATTCAATAATAATATACATTAATATGATAACATATATGATCTAAATATTTCTTTGTTAATGATATTTTAGTATTATCATTGTTTCGGGTGTTAACTGATTCATTTTCTTTTATATGCTTGGTTATGTAAGCCATGTTTTTTATTGATAGAATGTATTTGATTCATATAAATAATGATGTTATGTTCATAATCATTATAAAATGAATATTATTCTTGAATGATTCCGATGTGAAATTAATTTCATCGCATTCGTGGAGACGGTAATCCGTACGTACGCACGAGCGATAATATCATTATTTTGATATTAAAATCTTATATAATTGGAGGTTATATCATATATAAAGATTCATAACCAAGTTATATTCATTATTTAAATAAATTATACATTATTATTATAACCATCCAAATAATAACGTGTTTAATAACATTTAAACCACGACGTGGAGACGGTAAGCCGTACGTATGCACGCATGGTGGCATGTCATTAAAAGGATGGATAGAATAATGAATATGGTTGTAACCTAATTAAAATGACATCAATATATATATAAGATACTGGAGTTATTATTGCAGAATGGAAACAACATGAAAGAGTATGTTAAAGAAGAAAGGAACATGAAAGAGGTGATGAAATATTTACCTCTTATTTGGATTCTTCCTTTTGATTTGATCAAAAGGGCTCCATAGGATGGTTTTTTGACAAAATGAAGGCCTCTAGGATGAAGGGAGGAAACTTTAGAGGGTTTCGGGTAGGTATTGGATGACCCAAAAGGCATTGATGGTGGGAATTTGGGGAAAGATGGAGTGTCCTTTTATAAGATGGGTGAGGGGCACCTTAGGAAAAACAAGAAATATAATTTTATTATAAAAACCATTTTGGTTTCCAATGGCTACAAAATTAATTATTTAAAGTATTAGGTGGGAATGGGTCTAAATCCACTCAACATATAGGTTTTAGATAGGTTTGGGTCACTATATTAAATTTATCTTTTAGATTTAACTCTTAGTTAAAAAGTATGACATTTACCATGTCTCTTTTTATTTTTATATTATATGGTTAATAAACATACTATAAACTACCAAGAGAACCCCAAGTGGTTCATTAATTATATACCTATAATTATATATGTCATTTTTTGATCCTTAGTTTTTTAGGAATATTATATCAATTTATAATATAATATTTGTTATAAAAATCCCATTATGTCAATTTTGACAATATTTAAATATTTATTTTTTTGATAAAGTCCTAAAAAAATTATTAAATAAAAAAATTAATTTATTAAATAATAACATGTCATATTAACTTATAAAATTTGTGTAAGGCATCAAAACATTCAAATTGTAATTATTTTAACATTTATAATACCATTTATTTGATTTTTTCATTAAAAAGTAAAATAATGCATCATGATTGTATCATAAATAAATTTCATTAATCAACATCTAAAAATTATAAATAAAATATCATTATGTCTGAAATATTATTATCTTTCTAATTAATATTTATATTCGAAGGGATATCATAAATAAAATTATATAAAAATTATTTTACTAAAAGATATATTCTTATGTCAATTTTGTATTTACTTTAACTTAATTAATATAAAGTGCCATTATCACTTACTAGTGGCTCCATGGGTTCCCTAAATCGACATAAGGATTCACATGGTTGGACATGTATCATCTAATAGGGTTAGAACACGTGTTAGGGTAATTTAATATTGTTATAATATTATTTTTTTACCCTTATTTACCGGATTTACATTTTAACCATGGTAAATAAAATATTTACAGAAATAATTATTCAAAATGTATAAAAATAAAAGTTACCTATTTATGCTATTAGGACCTCACGATACCAAATATGGAATCCATTTTTCTAAAATCAAAACACTGAAGTGGCAGAAATTAATTTAAAATTAATTCTTGTTGTAAAAAAAGTGTGTTTTACAAAAACAATAACTGTAAAAAGATTGATCCTTTCTCATGTCCCGTTTAAATGTGAAATTTCGTCGAATGACCAAAATTGGATTAAATGTTAAAAATATAATTTAATTATACATAAAAACCACTCAATTTTATAATTTTTTAATATAAAATAATTCCATTAAAAAATATCTTTTTAATTAAAATTTAGTATTTTCACTATTCATCAGAAACTAAATGTTTACAAAAAATACCCAAAATTCACCCTATGATAATTTCGATATACTGAATCCAAAAATGATGTCCATTTTGAATGAAAAGATATATTAATATTCAAAAAGTGGATATTACTATTCATAACGGCTAGTTTGATTGGTTGTGCTGTGTTAGAACTTGAAGTTGTGTAAAACACACGTTATTGTATTATACAAAGAGAAGCGTGTTGGGGAATCTTGGGGTGTTAAATTCTCCCATCCTTCAAATAATTTCATCCTCAAAAAGTAAAGAATATTATTACATAAAAAGACTCGGGTGGTTCTTCGTCATAAGTTCCTCGTGTTCCCATGTTCCCTCTTCAATCTTATGGTTTCTCCATAGAACATTTACTAGACGAGTCGTCCGGTTTCTCAGTACGTGTTCTCTGGTATCAATAATTTTGACAGGCTCTTCAAAATAAGATAAATCATGTTCTAGTTTAATTTTATTATAGGTGAGTGCATGTGTTGGGTCAAACATGTATTTTCTCAAAAGTGATACGCGGAACACATCGTGAACTTCAGAGAGACTTGGTGGCATTGCCAAACATTAAGCTACAAAAATAATTCATTCTAGAATTTTGAAAGGTCTGATATACCTGGGACTCAATATACCCTTCTTATCGAAACCTATAACACCCTTCCATGGATATACATTCCTGAAAACATAATATCTTACCTGAAATACCAAATCATTCATTCAGTTATCTGCATAGCCCTTCTTCCTACTTTGAGTTTCTTCGATGTGGGTTAAATTACCTTCACCTTATCCATCGTTTCGTCAACATGTTTTGGGACTATGAGTTTTCTTTCACCAACATCATCCCAACAGGTTGGTGTGCAACATCTATTTTCGTATAACACTTTATATAGTGCCATCAGAATACTTGAATGGAAGTTATTGTTATAGTAAAATTCTACCATAGGTAAATATTGGTACCACATACCTTGAAAGTCATGTAAGGAAGATCCCAACACGTCTTCTTTAGATTGAATAGTCTGTTCTGATTTTCCATCCATTTGAGGGTGGTATGAAGTCCACAAATTAAGTTCAGTATCTTGGGATTTTTGAAGTCTTTTCAGAATGATATTATAAAACGGGGATCATGATCAGAAACAATCGATAGGGGTACTCCATGACGTTTTAAAACTTCATTAATATATATTTTTTCAAGACGTTCAATTGGTAAATCTTTACTTATAGCAAGAAAATGTGATGACTTGGTAAGAATATCAACAATGACCCATATTGCATTGTTCCTTCTAGGAGTATTTGGTAGTCCCATGACAAAGTCCATCGTAATATTATCCCATTTCCAATCCGGTACGGGAAGAGGTTGCATGACACCTCCAGGATTTATTCTTCCAGCATTCACTTGATGACAAACCAAACATCTTGACTCAAAATCAGAAATCTCCCTCATCATGTTTTCGAACCAAAAATGTTCCTTAAAATCTCCATATATATTAGTGCTACCAGGGTGTATAATGAAATTGGAGCTACGAGAACCATCTAAAAATTCCCTTTTGAGCTCAGGTATATCTGGAACACAAAGTCTCTTCATAAATTTCAAAATTCCATCTTCATACACAATGTCACTCAATATACCATCATTCATAGCTTTAATCATATTTTGAAACTCTTCATCACCAGTCTGACAACTCTTTATCCTTTCTAGTAGTGATGGTTCAGAAACCATTTGAAAAAGTTTTGATGTTTCACCTTCTATAGTTATTCCCATATCCATATTTACTAGATCATTTTATATAGTTTTATTTTCAACTCTCATCTCATTCAAAACTCCATGATCCTTTATAATCAAAGCATCTGCTACCTTATTTGACATCCTCGAGTTGTAGTGTATAGTGAAATCATAATCCTTGAGTAGTTAAAGTCATATCCTTTTCCTCATGTTGAGTTCGTTCTGTGAGAAAATATACTTCAAACTCTTTTAGTTGGTATATATCTCTAATTTTTTCACCATACAGATCATGTCTCCATATCTTTAAAGAAAATATTATAGCTACTAACTCAAGATCACGATTAGGATAGTTTTGATCATTAATTTTTAACTCTCCTGATGCATAGTTAATAACCATGTCATTCTGCATAAGGACACAACCAAGTCCTTTCTTTGATACATCACTATAAATAACAATCCTGCCATTCCCTGATGGTAGATTCAATATAGAAGAATTGACTAAAATCCTCTTTAATTATCCAAAAAAAATATTGTCACTCTTTTTTCCAAACAAATTTAACCCCTTTAAGTGTGAGCTTGGTTAATGGGTTTGCAAATCCAGAAAAAATCTGTACGAAATGCCGATAATAACATGCTAAAGCAATAACACTATGTACCTCATTTATACTCGTTATTGATGGCCATTCTTGGATTTCCTTGGTCTTCGAAGGATCAATAGAGATTTCATCCCTAGAGACAATGTGGGCATGAAAATAAATCCCCTAAAGCCAGAATTCACACTTGCCAAACATCCAATATAGTTCACATCTTCTAAGAGTCATTAGAATAATGCGCATGTGATTTTCATGAGCTTCATAGATTTAAGATTACACAAAAATAACATCAGTAAATATTACTACAAATTCATCTATATATTCCTTGAAAACATTTTTCATTAGATCCATGAAGACAGTGGTTTAATTAGTCAATCCAAAAGTCATTAATGTAAACTCATAATGCCCGTACCTAGTTCGAAATGTTGTTTTTGGAATGTCATCCTTCTTCACACACAACTGATGATATCTAGATCGAATGTCAATCTTTGAAATGTATATAGCTCCATGATGTTGGTCGAATAAATAATCAATGCGAGGTATGGGATAGTTGTTCTTTATTATTATACAATTGATCTCCCTGTAGTCAATGCAAATCCCCGTAGATCCATTTTTCTTCTTAACAAAAAGGATAGGGGCTCCCCAAGGAGAAACACTAGAGAAAATAAATCCCTTATTACTCAATTCCTCTAGTTGTTCCGTTAGTTCCACTAATTCAATAGTGTCCATTCTATAAACAGTTTTCGATATGGGCGTTGAACCAGGAATTAAGTCAATTTAAAACTCAATTTCTCGTTCTGGAGGATGTCCTGGTGAATATTCTGGAAACACATCAACATATTCTTGCACAATAGGTACATCCTCTGTTTGAACATTCTTTTCTGCACCCACAGTTATTTAATTCTCTTACTCCCCAATAATTGAGTTTATTTGAGCCAATTGGGGTGGATCAAGAAAAGAATTAGGTGGTGACGTTTCTGCTCAAAAGATAAGGTACTCCTTATCATCATAAAAAATTGTAACCTCCTTCTTCTATCAAAACATTTTCACATCATGGTCCGAAATACAATATATACCAAAGATTATATCAAATTCAATCATGGGTATGATGATGAGATTAACATATAAAGAACATTTATATTCTCTAATGGGAACTGATTCACAAAACATTATTACGATGATACTTCCCTTAAGAGTATTTACTGACAATTCCCTTGATAAATCAAATTGTAAATATCTAAATCTCAAAGAAAACTGGGAAGAAATGAAAGAATATGATGATCTAGAATCAAATAAATCATTTTCTAAACTTGAGGAAACCATTAAATTACCTACCACTACATCTTTCAGAGCTTCAACCACAACAATAGTGAGAGCATAAGCTTGTCCTTGGTCCCTGGGCCTCTTCGAAGGTATGTTGCTCCGATGCTTAGGACATTCATTCACATAATGTCCCATCTCCCAGAAATTGTATCATTGATCATTGGTAACATATTTCCTTCCTTTGCAATCACCAACTAGATGGAATTTTTGTCCAAATTTGTAGAAAACTCATTTACCTTTTAGAAAGGTACCCGGGTGAATTCCTCCACAATTATCACAGGGTGGAAATTCAATTCGTTCCTTCTTCCCACTTTCCTTATTTCCTTTCCCAAAGTTTTCAGCTGATCTATTTAAGTCATGATTTTTTTTAATGTTTTAAGACGTAGAGAATTCAATTTCTTTCTAGAAAGCACATGAGGCAATATCTTTGTATGATGAGAAGGATTGTGATACCATTGCTCGACAGATAAATGGTTTTAACCCATCAAAGAAATGATCAATCGTACTTCATGGGTTATGTATATAGTTTGCAGCACGACTTGATAACCATGAAAAGTTAGCATCATACTTTGTGACATTCTAATCCTCTATTTGCCTCAGACTCAAAAAATTTCATTCCATATCCACACGATGGTCCCGAGGAAACTATTTTTATTTGATGTTTTTTTAAACTCCCCCAATTCCATATTTGATACCTCATCATATTCCTTTGTGTTTTGAATCAATGACCACAATTGATGAGCATCTCCAGTGTGGCGGTAAAGTACCATGAAAACTTTTTCCCTTTCACAACTCCATAATGTTTGAAATATATTCTCTAAGGAATTTATCCATTTCTCGGCTAAGAGTGGATTTTTACCCCCAATGAATGTTGGTGGTTGTTTCCTTGTGAAGTGATCTAACATTGACCTTCCACGCTTTGGATCGGGGTGCTCATTACGAGTATGGTTATAATTCATAACCTATGTGAGTTGTCCCAGTATAGTGATAAGCTAATCTACAGCAGTTGCATCACCATCTCCGCTATAATTATCTTGTGTAAGGGTTCAATCCCTACATTGATTACATGAATTGATAGGGTTTCATTACTTCTACTAGGGGCCATTTCTAAACAATGGAATAAACTAGATTAGTTTATGAATCGAAAAACACAATTCCATACTTGTAAAACACTTATGGATATAATCCATAATCATAATAATGTTTTCTTTGAAAAATTATAAACCCATAAACCCTTTATAATGGTCTATAATGAAAATGATAATTATCCTAAGAATATCTCATGGGAGTGTCGTAACCAATAGTTCAGCAAGGCCTGTTGTCGTGGACTACTTTTCATTCGAGTATAGCTCAAAGTGGTGTTTTCTGGTTTTACCCCTAGGTACATCTTTTCCAAATCCGCCTCTCCCTACTCGTATCCAGATAAGGATGTATTTCTTGGAAAACTCACAGAATCTCTGCATTACCAAAATTCTAAGATGTTTGTCTATACAAATCTTCAATGTCTATATTTTAATAATGTTCTCTATTCAGAGTTTATCTAAATCTAATTTCTAAGACATGCACTAAACATCCTCTAATACCAACTGTAACCCCCCAACCCTAGTTACCCAGAGTAGGTGCATTGTTACATAACATTGGCATGATAACAAGGAAATCATGTCCTGAAAGGCCGATCAGTTTAGTATTATTGGAAGAAATATTTATACATAAGTTCAAATTTACTACTTTAAATGAAATACGACACTAATTTATTCCATTAGAAACCTCCAAGCCTCCTAGATTATGAATTCATGTCACTCATAACTAACAACTTCATATCCAGTGAAAATGAAACATAAGAAAGGGGTGAGCTCAAATACTCAGTAAGGGTAATCAATAATGTGGAAGATAACATTAATATTAAGAATGGTGAATAATTGAAAACACATGCCTTTACAAATAATAAACATGATAAATATAATTATAGGTATATGAGTTGAGTAAATAATGCCATAATAAAACATAATTATGGGTATTCTACAAGTCGAATGACCACAAGAACTGTCAATATTATTTTCATAATGATAGAATGTATAATGTCGGACATTCTGATACATTTTCTCAAGGCCTTACCCATGAAAACTAAAAATGATTAAGGCTTCATCCAAAACCATATATCAAATTGGGAAAGGCCTCGGCCAATTCCACGTCTAGTTTTCTCATGAGACCTACTGATGCATCGAGGAGTTATAATGGGCTCCACCCGTCACTTACTAAGTACAATACATTCCTCATATGAAAATGTTGAAATATAACATAAAAAATCGTATTAAAACTAGAATTTTAAATGTCCATACATTAACCATAAACCATGAAAGGTATAAAAATAACACATCCACAAAAAAAAATATCAGAAAAAATTCAATACAATATGGATGATTTGTTTTATAATTAATCGCCATCAAATAAGTATACAATCCATCAAAGGATGTTGACATAGAATAAATCAAAACTATTTTATAGAAGTATCTCTTTCTTTTTTGGAAGTAATTTGAAGTTATATAATTATAAAAGGAAACATTTATTTTGAAAATATTCTTATATGATTGTATGGGAAGATGCAATGATGTTATAATGGTGGAAAAAATCCGTACCCGCTGTATAAGTTAAAAAAACATTCTTACTATAATTTTTTCAAAAAGGTTATAGGGTACCTTGTTTGGAAAATTATAGAAATATTCCTTTCTAATAATTTTATAAAAATTCCAAGAAGGGTATTAGTGAAATTAAACCGTAGTTTAGTAAATAGTAAAAGGATTTATAATACATTCTTAAGAAACATGGATGTGACTGATAAAGAGTTTCTAGTACATAATTACATATAAACAACCTTGGATAATAAAGAGATTGTGAAATTAACCCTTACCTTGTTCTTTTCCTTGGTCGTGGGTAGGTGAAACTCCTATATAATGGTGAAATAATTGTTTTTAAATTATTCAATAACTATATACATTAATATGAAAACATATATGTTCTTAATATTTCATTTTTATTGATATTTTATTATTATCATTGTTTCGGGTGTTAACTGATTTGATTTCCTCTATATGATTGGTAATCCGTATGTATACCCGAGTGATAATATCATTATTCTGATATTAAAATCATATATTATTGGATGTTATATCATATATACAGAATCATAATAATGTTATATTCATTATTTACATCAATTATACGTCATTATTATAATTATCCAAAAAATAATGTATTGAATAACAATTACACCACGACTTGGAGATGGTAAGTCGGACGTACGCATGTATGATGACATGTCATTAAAAGGATGGATAGAATAATGAATATGGTTGTACCATATTTATAATGACATCACAGTATATACATGATCCTGGGGTTATTATTTTTGAATGGAAACAACAACGAAAGTAGTAGTGGAAGAAGAATGGAACTTTAAAAGATGTGATGAAATATTTAACTCTTCTTCAGGATATCGCTATTTATTTGATCAAAAGGGCACCATAGGATCGTTTTCTTACTAAAGGAAGGACTCTAGGAAGAAGGGAGGATATTTGAGAGGGTATTTGGGTAGGGTTTGTCCAAATCAAAAGGCTTTGAAGTTGTGAATTTGGGGAAAGGGGGTGTTCCCTTTTATGAAAGTTGTGAGGGGCGTCTTAGGAAAAACTAGATATATAATTTTATAATAAAATAATTTTCGGTTTCTAATGGCTTTAAAATGAATTATTTAATTTATATAGTGGGGATGGGTCGAAAACCACTCAACTAATAGGTTTTAGATAGGTCTGGGTCACTATATTAACTTTATCTTTTAGATTTAACTCTTAGATAAATAGTTTGACATTAACCACGTCTCTTTGTATTTTTATGTTATATTGTTAATAAATTTACTATACACTACCAAGGGAACCCAAAATGGTTCATTATTTATATACCTATCGTTATATAAGTCAGTAGTCTAATCCTTAGATTTTTAAGAATATTATATCAATTAATAATACAATATTTGTTTTAAAAACTCCTTTTTGTCGATTTTAACACTATTTAATAATTTATTTTTTTTTAAAATCCTATCAAATTTATTATTTAAAACTAAATTAATTTAACAAAATCCCAACATGTCATATTAACCATTAAAATTCGTGGATTTCATCAAAACATTCAAATTATATTTATTTTATCATTTATAATACCATTTATTTGATTCTTTCATTAATATGAAAAACATTGCATCATCATTATGTTATAAATAAATTTAATTATTCAATGTCTAAAAATTATAAATAAAATACAATTATTTAGGAAATAATTTTATCTTTCTAATTATATTTTATAGTCAAGGATATAACATATATAACCCTATGTAAAAATTTTTTTACTAAAAGATATATGCTTATGTCATTTTTGTATTTACTTTAACATAATTAATATAAAGTGTAATTATCAGATACAAGTTTCTCCATGGGGTCCCAAAATCAACCAAAGGATACCAATGGTCGGAAATGTATTATTCAATGGGGTTAGAACACGTGTTAGGGTTATTTAATATTATTATAATATTAATTGTTTACCCTTATTTAACGGATTTAACCTTTAACATTGTTAAATAAAATATTTAACAATGTAATTATTAAAAATGTCTAATTTTTTTTTCTATTTAAACATTTTGGACGTCCTAGTTCAAAATATGGAATCCATTTTTCTAAATTCAAAACACATAAGTGGTAGAAATTAATTTAAAATGAATTCCCGTTTTGAAATCAAAAAGCATGTTTTTAAGAAACAATAACTATAAAAAGATTGACAATTTCTTATGTCATGTTGAAATGTGAAATTACGTCCAATGAACAACATTGGATTATATGGTAGAAAAATAATCTAATAGTACATGAAAAACAATCAATAGTATAATTTAGCACTATAAATTATTTTGATTAAAAAATGTGTTTTTATTTAAAATTTTTTATTTTTCACTATTCAACAAAAATTGAATGTTTTCACAAAAATGCCAAAAATTCACCCTAAGAAAATTTTGATTTTCTTGAATCCAAAAATAAATACAATTTTGAAGGATAAAATTTATGATATTTCAAAATGTGGGTATTACTATTCATAACGGCTAGTTTGATTGGTTGTGGTGTGTTAGAACTCGATGTTGGGTACAACAAATGCTATTGTATCATTCAATGAGAAACGTACTGTGGATACTTGGTGAGTCACACTCTGGTTGTCGGATCTTAGTTGTATGAAGGCATTGTATCAAGTGATTTACATTTCATCATTGTGCGGTATGGAGATTTCTGTTTCAATATAGGTACTTTAGGAAAATTCCTCCCATTTGTGGGAAATACCTACTTAGTGCTAGTCAACAACCCCTACCTATCGGATGTGGTATTAGATTCTTTCTGACATGGGCCCCTTTGGGATGTGTCATGATTGAGTGGTATCAGAGTGATCGTTTCTACATTAGGATCGAGAGTCTACGATATTGTTTTATGGAAATAGTGTTATGTTTTTTGTGTTCAGTATTCAGGTCGGGGACTCTAGTGGGGGTACATCAGCCAATGTATTCATACACCAAGAGTCCGATCACCTTCATTTCGACATGGTACATGGGGAGAATAGTTTCATTTAAAATTAGGTACATGCATTATACAGTTATCATTGGGTTTACCCATTCATTCCTGAGTAATTCACTATATTCACTCTATTGATCATGATATATATTGTATAATTTCATGATTCACTCAAGTATATAGGCAACTAGGATTCCAACATGTTATCATGTAGGCTATTTTCTCATTAAATAGGCCTTTGTAATTGGGCATGTACTAGAAATATCACCTTCATGTGGCTTACTATCTCTACCAACACTCATTACGATGAAGCCAATACTAGCACTACTAGACGAGGAAGTAAGAAGGCAGATTGAATTCCATGACATTCAGAGGATGTGAAATCCTAGGTTTTTGGGTGATCCATACCCCCATATGGATGAGGATTCTGTAAATGTAGTCACCCATGTTTTCTGCCATGGGAGAACAACTGCCAATCTTATAGAATTATTTTCCACATTACATATTCTAGGATTTGCTGGGCGATTGTGGAGCTAGGTGACTCAATCAAATTAGGAGAAAACTCTCTACTAGATAGAAACAAAAAATCTCTTTATAGAGGAGTTTATCCCTCCATGGTATGATCAGTATACATACATGATTTCCTAGATATCCATTTGGGTATTATGAATATGGAAGACTATTTGGTGATGTTTACTGATATTTTGCGCTACTCCTTGGATAAGGTACATGACCAGTTCTTCCGGGATCAGACCATTGAGCAGTGAAAGACATGGGTCATCCTGTAATTAGTGGTATCCCATAGCATTTATATTTATGTTGGGGAACTTGAGAGGTCCCAATTAGTGGAATGTTTTTTGGCAGAGTAGACACTATTAGTGGGAGCTAATAGTGGAAATCTATTAGATTAGTCCTTGGTAGCCGGTGGCAACCAGTAGTAACATTGTTCCAGGTGGGTAAAAACATCATGAGTAGATATTATGGATAATTTTTAGGATTACAAGGATCAAAATGTGGCTCGAATAATCCATTGGATTGGTGGTGTAACCCTTGGGATGGTTGGGGACTTCTGTCATGATATTTCTTGACCTGTCAAACTACAGATTAGGAGATGGTCGAGGGAGAAACAATAAAGGGGAAAATATAGTAGTAGGGTGGTACCTAGAGTGGAGAACATGGAATAGGGTCTGTAAGGGTAAAAGAAGGTTGCCATAGGTTGGAAATATTACCACAACCACACCTTGGTGTTCCATGCCAGGCTTACAGAGCTATTGTGTATGGATGAGGCCAGCTTCATATTATAGAGGAGTATGATCCTGATTATCTAGGGATGACACAAGATAAAAACTTTGTTTTTTCTAACTTATATTTAGTATTGATAGTAACATGTTCTACTCATTATTTTATTTCAACGAATCTTCTTCAAGACTCTGTGGTTCCGATTGAACAACCAAATCAACACTTATGCATGGAGGATCTTACTGAGGGATTCCCAGTGATCACACAATGGTGTAAATAGTTCGACCTAACTCTTGGGGGTGAGATATAGAATTGAGATGTCTTGGTTGCAGTGCTGATTCCTAACAATTTCATTATTGGTATGGACATGTTATCTACATTTTATGTTCATATTGATTATTTAGGTGAATAGTGTGTTGTGACCATAGTGATAGAACCAAGTTTCCCTTTATTTGTAAAAATGATATCCATACAGTGCAGTATAAACTCACACATAAGAGGGTGTATTTGATTACACATCTTCTTTCTAGCCTGACCCTCGGTGTAGTGGATGTTATGAGCCCTCAGTTACCTGTAGTGCTGGCAGTGTTTGACGATGTCTTTCCTGATGATGTATTGGGGTTACCTTACCACCATGAGATAGACTTATTCATTAATTTTAACCCTAAGAAAATAGCGATATCTACACCTACATATGAAATGGATCTAATAGAGATTAATGAGCTGAGGGTACTATTGGAGGTCTTGTATATGAATGGATTCGTGATACCCATTATTTCACCCTATGCATCACTCGTTTTTCATTACAAAAAGGAAGATGAGAGCTTGAGTTTATGTGTGGATTAACAGTTCTTGAACTAGGTGACTACGAAAAATATATATTCTACCAAGGATCGATGTCCTCATTGATCTATTGAAAGGGGTGTTTTGGATCTAAGATATTGTTCTCAGATCAATCTGTCACTAGCTACAAGTACGAGATGACGATACAATCAAGACAAATGTCATGTTTTATTGTGGTCATGCCGAGTAATTTGTGATGTCATTTGGAAAGAAGAAAGACCTTGTTGTGTTCTTGGATCTCAGGAATTGGATCATTCAACCTTTCGTGTACCAGTTCATGGTTGTCTTCATAGAGGAAATCCGAGTGAATTTATAATCCTAGAAGGAGCACACAATATATCTAAAGATGGTCCTAGAAAAAGTCTAAGAGAACCTATGTTATGGGATGCTCTTGATGTTCCAGTTCTAGATTCAATAGGTTAGTTATTTTGGACATTTCATCTTAGAGAATATAGTTACAGTAGATCCATTGAATGTTGAGGCAGTGTTTTCTTGGGATTCACCTAATAGTGTTACCGAGGTATGAAGATTCCATGTATAGGAATGGTACTATTTAAGGTTTTTAACAAAAATCTCCAGAGTAGCATCACCCATTCAATATTTTACAAGAAAGGGTCATCATTTCATTTGGATAGAAATGTGCCAACAGGGATTTCAGGAGATGAGGTAGAGGATGACGAGTGCTCCCATCATGAGGTCACTAGAGGAAGGTGTGAAGTGTGTGGTGTCCTTTGATACATAAAAAACATGGAATGGTTGTGTCCAAATGAAGATGGAAGATATGATTTCATATGGTTATCTTTAGTTTATACCATGTGAGATGAATTATAGAACCCATGACCTAGAGTTAGCATTTTTAGTATTCTCTTTTTGGATGTGGCGACACTAATTGATGGAAAAGTAGTTTTTCATCCACTTTGATCAAAATATTCTCCAGCATATATTCTATCAAAAGGATCTAAACATGAGATATAGTGAATGGATAGAGTCCTCTATGACTACTACATTGATATTTTCTATACTACTATGAAGGGGAACATGGTAGGAGATTCTCTCAATAGGAGATCTTGTTCAATTTTTCTAAAAGAGGTGTCAGAGCTGCTGGACTCATTTCAATTATCCTTTGTGATTAGAGATAAATAATATTACCTCCAGTTTATATTTGTCACACGACCTCTCTTATAGAGAGTTAGGGATACATAAATAAGGGATACAACTATGAGTCCCTACATGCATAGATATCCACATAGCATGCCCAAGATGGATATTCAAAAAGTGGGGAGGACATCATTATTTTAAGAGGATTCACAGTAGTACCAGTGCTATTGAGAGGTAATGTTTTTATGGAGTTTTCTAAATCCCATTTAAAGGTAGATTATAGGGTTGTAAATATTTACAATGACATCTAAAGTTAGTTTTGGTTTCAATAGACCAAAAATGATGATGAAATGTTCATTTCTCTATTATTTACTTATCAATAAGTAATGGATGGCCACCACGTTTAAATGTGCTTATCTAAACTATTAGAGATTCCATAATTGAAGTGGGATTTCATATCTTTGGACATCATGACTAGATTTCCTTGTATTCTTAGTGGACACGATGCCATCTAGTTGATGGTTGACTGACTAACAATGTTATCCCATTTCATAGATATATATGTGCAATGTTCTGAAGAGAAATTGGGGTACCACTTTGTAACAGAGAAAGTTCAATGAAATGGAGAACCATCGATGATTTTTTTTCAAATTACGATGCTCGTTTTACATCCTTGTTTTGGAATTTATTATAGGAGGCATTTGCCACCCAATTATGCTTGACCACATCGTTTCACCAACAAAATGAGGTCCTAACTGAGTGGAAAAATCAATTTATAGACGTCATTGTATGAGCATGCATGTTAGATATTGTCCTCAGTTAGGAGGATCACCTACCATTGGTTGAGTTTGCATACAAAAAAACAAACATTCAACCATTAGTGTGGAAACATTATAGGTTTTTTATGGGTGACATACAGGTCACCAGATTGCTGGAATAACCAAGGGGATGTTGTAAACTTGGCCCTAGAGTTAGTGGGAGCCACTACAAAAAATGTGTAGATCATCAAAAAGTGGTTGAAGACTACATAGAGTCAGGAAGAGTCATATACTAATAAGCGATGTAGGAAATTGTTGTTCATGGAATGAGATCATGTGTACCTTATTTTTTTATCTTAATTGGGATTACATAGATTTGGTCATGGTATAAATCTATCTTTGAGCTTCATTATCTATTTACACATACTACTTTTTTTGAGAGGTGGTGTACTATGTGGAGCAACCCCCAAAATTAGATCATGTAAATTATGTCTTCATTATGTCGCAACTAACGAGGTACATACATGAAAAATAACACGTTATCAACTAGGGGAAGATAGACATAAAATATGGAGTGATGTTTTCTCAGTACCTAGTGGAGATTGAGGTTCCATAAGAGGGGATCCGTTGTAAGTGATTGATTATTGGGGTGCATCTTTGGTGGCATCACATAAATATGTAGGAGATCACATGTGAAGTTGAAGGATCCAATTTGTGCCTACTACTAACCTATTTTTGTGTAGACATTTTTTCGGTTTTTTAGGGGTGTAAAGCCACTTGGTAGGAAAAATGTATCATCACATATATTCATTGTATTATTTATATATTATATGGATTATTTTTTTAGGAAAGGTGATGATATGAAATTTGATTTAGAGTCCTATTGTGCCTGAAATAAATTATTGAAAAATATTAAAATGATTAATATAACGCTCATATCAATTTCTTAAAAAAGATGAATAACTACTAGAAGTGTGCCTGATCAGAAATATTTGGTCACTGTTGGATTCATAACAACATCTTTTCCCAGGATAAGATCTAACAATGGTCGGAACGAGTAATTTGTGAATATGATTTCATTGGAAATATTAATAAAATATATAAAATAAAAATATTCATTTATTTTTCTTCTGAATTGAAACCAACCCCCCCCCCCATAATTTCACAACTATGTCCTTTGTCTTGTGGTTTAACACAGACCCTAGAGAGAATGAATTTATTTGAGGAGATAATTCTTCGTAGAAGACAATGGATTCAAATCTATTCATGGATCATCACACCATAAGAGTTGGAAGATCTCATCAATTATGGAAACAAAAATATTCTTCTTCAATGATAAATACAAAATCCACGTAGGATGATTTTACTTGTGAATTTTGCCCCGTAATTAATACCATTTTAACCTGGTTTGATTCAATTAACAGGAATTGATCCACATATCATCGAAATATTTTAATTGGTTAGAATTTAGTATTTCTGGTTTGTTGGTTATCTCATATTGATTATCCTTCTGCAATGACGAATCGATTCCAACATAAAAATTCATGAGGTCAGATCCTCACCATTGTTGTTTATGGATTTCTCCATGAAAATGATTCATGTGACCATCATTGGAAGTCCCTTGGAAAATGTTTCATTAAATTCCCGGTTACATATTGTTTCATAACCATTCAACAGCACAACAAAACACAACTACGTGTACTGATTACGTAGGTGGATTTGAATCAAGTATTTGACAATGATGAAGGGTAAATCATTGAAGAATGAGAATACATCTAGGGTTCCACACCGCTCCTAGGAGGTGTATTGAAAAAATACTTTGAAGGTGATTTTCCCGATGCATTTTGAGACCAGATTCTAGAGAGATACCTATGGAGAGGTGTGGTAAACATAAATTTGGGACATCAAAATCAAATACAGGGATAAAAAAAAGAGTAAGTGTAGTGTGAAGCATAAAAGAGAAGAAATATGTATCTTGAAGGCCCTAAGAATCAAAGAGTGTTACAGGGTACAACACACTGTGTGATCCCCTTCAGCCGTGTTTATGGTTTCAGGAAGGAGATGATGATCAATGAACATATGAACCATCCCAATTAGCTCGACATGCAAATTGGATGTGCATAGACATGGGTTGGAGTACACTGAAAGATACATGATGTTTAATCCCACATAGACATAGATTGGCATACATGAAATTGTACATGGTCATGGATTCAGTACATGGACATGACCACATTACACGGGAAAGAAACCATGTGTCTCTACATGATGTGTACTTATACTAAATGGTGTATATATGAAGAATAAATACTTGTGATCTTTTACCACAGAGGAATTACTTCGGAATGTTGAACATGGCTATAACTCCCTAGAACACATTGTGTAATCCCATCATGAGTGATTGTGGGTCTTTTTATTCCAAGTTTGGACCATTATAGTTTTAGTGCATTCCCCTGGTCCTTTCCTAGAGGTTACAGTTCAAAATTTCATCCACATTAATGTATTGTAATCCTATATAGAGTTTGAGTCTCATATAGGGTTGTGGTGTCCCCCCGTGATACTAGAGTGCAATCCCCTTTCATCCATAGTAGAGTTCATGGAATCAGTTTGACCTCCATGCGTATTTATATGATCCCCTATCTATTGGGATGCATTAGTAGGGATTATGAAATCATGGGAATATGATCCCCTAAATAGAGGGTAGATCCAGTTAGGGTTGCCGGATTCCTCCAGTAGTTCTAGGTGTAACCCTCTCTTTGTGTATCATAGTCAGCATTGACCAGTTATTTCACTTCAAAAAGGGGCCTACTGATCTATAACACTTTTTTAGTTTCTCCGATGATAACATGGATCATGGATCCAAATCTCCTTGAATGATAATTGTTCTAACAAAATCATGTGGATAGAAATTTGTTATGACCGCATAAAGGGGTGTTGTATCTCCTCAAAATATCATGGTTTTTTATTTTTTTACCAATTATACATTGTTACATTTTATATTGAGCTGACTACATGTGGTGATTAATGTTTGTTGTTTTTGGGGTATCCGACTTAGTATTATTATACTCACCCATTCATGGAATGTTCTTGCCCATGTGAAGTCTTATGTAGATGAAGTCTCTATTCAATATGTCCTAGAATTCCCAAGAGTGAGTGGTTCATACCTTCAGCTGAGTAGACTGAGGTGTCTACCAGGATCATTCCTTTGACTTTTTCATCTACATGGGGTCATTTTTAAACCTTATAGTTTCAGTTGGACTCATCTACAGACTCTTTGTGGTGTGATTTTAATTTTCCCTATTTACTTTTTTTACTTCCTATCATACTCAGTTTGTTAGATAATACTTGTGTGCATGAATTCTAACAGTTTTTTAACATTTCAGCATCATGTTTAATGGAATGGGTGTGTATGCACATTCATATTAGGCTAATTCTTTCCATTTGTGTATAATTCCTATACTATGCAAGTCACTAGTCCCTAGCCTATTGGAGGTGGGATTGTGGTAGTCATAGAACAACCCCCTATTAGATGGATCATTGAAGAAGACCTCTTCAAGGTAATTGGAACCTCATCCTCATCATCATCTTGAAACATCTTGGAAAAAATGATATAATACTTCTATGTTTTCCACATTAAAAGTAAGAGATTGGGAGGTTCCCTTTGAACCTACATTTTCCTCTTTGATGATTTGAGGAAAGGAATGAAATTAACCACATTTATATTCTTCTTACTATATATATTCAATGGTGATTATATTTATGTCTGTTAATTCCATTTTATTTTTGAATTCCATTTTTCCCAATATTAAAATTTTTGTTTCTTCTCACATATGCAATAAGAGTACTACATAAGCTATCCAGTGTCAACTCCTTTGTATCTTAATCTCCAAAAATACATACATTATGATTGATACATAGTGGATGTATTGTCATGATACACTTAAAAATCTTTACATCCTCAATATTATCTTCAATACCATGCATGTCTTCCACAAATACATTTACTTATTCAAATAATGCATCAAAAAAATCATCAGGTTTCATTCTCATTTCCAAATATTATTTCCACCGAACATGAATTTGTGCTTCTATATCTTTTTGTTCACATTCAAATATATTTTATATCATTACCCAAGTGTCATGAGATGACTTATATGGAATCAGTTTTTTATATATTTAATTAAATAAGGCCCCATCTAATGTATTGACTCCTCTTTCATCAGCATCGTATTCACTTTTAACAGCTTTTGATATCGTACCAATGTCCATACAATACGAAATAAAATATTTTTCTACAATATTTTCATCAATATATATATATAGGTAATATTTTTTCATTATATTCCTCAATAATTGATAATTCTTTTCACCATAGATCGAAACCCAATTATAATTAACAACCTCCAAGAGAGAACCACAAAAATTATCCTTGGGATGTGATACTAATGTTTATCCCAAATTGGTAAAATATAATTATAGGGGTGTATCATGGTATGAATGATTAAAATAACTACAATTATATATTTTTATTGGTTGTTTAGAAAAACAGTCTTCTCTCTCTTTCTTGTAGAAAAGTACAAAAAGAAATGAATGAATGGATGTGACAAAAATATTTTACATTGTTCACTCTCACTAGGTTATGTCTAATGAGCATAAAACATCACCATGTCAGTGTAAAAAAATAAACTAAAATCACACGTCTAATATAATGTTTGGAGAAAACTCATTGTCCCTCTTAGTTAATAACTAATCACAAAATAAAATCTAAATACTATCTCAATTGAAGTGTTCTCACTGCTTCTTCATAATATCCTCTAAGATTAAATGAATCAATATGGTTTACACCTCATCTAGTTTGTTGTTAATATCCACATTCATCCACAAGATGAATACCGCTTTATATAATATTTTCTAGTAAATAATTCATGGATCACAATTTTTCTTTCGCTTATACTTTTGATGTATTATGTAAATCTGTATCAAAATGTGTGAAAAAACAAACCTTTTGATGGAGAACTATCTTTCACGTAACTTCATTTATTTGTACTCAACACTCTTTACATGAAAATATTTTTTCACACACCTCTTAAACAGTTGAAATCCCTAATTTTTTATATTGGTTGTGCATCTAGAATGATGATGGTAACCAAAAATTTATATACCTGACCAATCGTGCATGAAAAATCCTTATGAATCTTCTTCCATGAACATTGTATTCCATGACCGTGAGTGTTCTTAATAAGACATTGCTTTTGGTGTGTAATTCCCATTCACACTAAACTATTCATCATTATTTCATGGGTGTTAATAAATCTTCTTTAATGGAAAAAATCATTCATGGAATTACTTTAGTTAACATATTGTGATTATATTATTTTGAAACATCACTAGTTAATAATATTTAATTTCACCTTTATCCTTCCATGGAACTTCAAACATTGGAAAACGACACTGCTTTATATAATTACATTTTTTACCACCTATATGGAATTAATTCCATTGTCTTGGATTATTGCTAAAATATATTGTAAAAAATATCTTTGGAAATCCACAACATACTAGGGAAACCATAATTTTCAATAAACATCATCAACCGAAATATAGCACATTGTTTCCTTAAGATATTTTTTTAACAATAATTATCATTAATATTTCCACTATTTTTTAGGTTTATCTAGTTATGTATGGATGAAATGATTCGGAATCAGATTCTTTATTTAAATAAGGACAAAAAATAGTGATGGTGGTTTACTTTATTCATGGAGATAGTGGATCGTGTTATCACTCTTTTACATTATTTATTTCCATATTCACCCTTGTATCAAATATTTTGGCCTTTTAAATTTCACTATATATTTGGTAATTTTCTTCCATTCTAATTTCGTTGGATATAAACTTTTATTTGGTTCTTTTTCATCATTATGACTTGCTTTCAAAAAAAATTTAGTTTTTTTCATTGGGGAAAATAATTACCATTGGTACTCTTGATTTATTTTGTTTTTTCCCACCCCCAAGAAATATGGATTGTACATCAATGATTTCCTAAGCATGATTAAATTCTGAGCTATAGGGGTATCCTATTCTCATCAACTGAAAAATGGTATGAGATCTAAAGGTTAAAGGGGATAGCCTAAGAAACTGATTCTCTCTTTATATTTTGGGATTTTCTTGACTAGAACTAGAATCATGTAAATTTATGTGATCAACCACAAAAGTGTTAATAAATAGAAAAAAATTTGGATTAATCATGATTATATAAGGTAGTCTTGGATGAGAATTTATTTAATCAATGATTAGTTCTCTATTTTTTATTTTTTTTTATTTTTTATTTGAGTTTTTTTTGTGGAATTGAGATTTAATGAATTATTTTGGAATGATTAAACATTGGAGTTTGGTATTTGAGGATATTGTTTTTGTACTAAATTAATGTTCATTGTTTGGAAATGGTGTTTGGAGCATGAAAACTGCTCTAGTTTATTCCATAGAGTTTCACACTAGTGGCATACAGTCTAACAAACTATGTGGCCAATCCATGTGAAACATTTATTTATTTAAATTTTTTGGGATTTTGAAATATTATTAGATGAGTTTTCTATCCACGTTTATTTTGATTCACAATGGATTAAAATTGTTATATTGGTTTTAAAAGGATATTATATTTCATTTATGTAGATGTTAAATAAATAACCTAACCATTTTCAAAAAAAGAGTAGGGTTTTTCAAAATAATAAGATATGTTGGCTTAGATTTGGAGTGTTATAGTAAAATATGGGGTTTTAAAATGATTAAATTTAATAATAAGAAGTTATTTTATATTAGTTGATATATACTAAGATTTATTTTTTAAAATTTAATAAATATCCATTTATTTTATCATGATAAAAAAATTTAGTGAGATTTGATGTTTTAAAATGGAAGACAGTTTTTAAATGAATAATTTTATTTTTTAGGAAACAATTAAATATTTTTTATTTTAAAATTTTTATGTATGAATATTTATTGGATGTTTCATCATAAATATTGAAATTTACTTCTGTTTTCAGTTTTATTTTATTTATTTTTGGATTTGAGAGTTTTCTTAACGTGTGTTTTGATTTTGAATTATGGGTTTTTATTTTTACGGTTTTGTTTAACATTTAATATTTTTTTATTACATCTTATTTTTATTTTTTTGAGGTCCACCTATTATAAAATATGTTTTCCGAAGAGGGTTTTTCATATATCTAACTAGAATATATTCATTAGTTGATAAATTCACTTAATAATCAGTTCATCTACTAACTCCAGTCTTAGAGAATTATGGTCTTATGTATTGTATCATAATATTATTAGGACATTAAAAATAAATAATCCTCACAATTCCCATCATAAATTGGATTATTTGGAGGTATAGAAATGGTCTTGAAGAATTGGGGAGATATAATTCTATCATCAGTTCCATGAGCCTCATAATCTCATGTTCATTGCATTCATGGTATTTTTTCCATGTTGGTATTGGTGGATGTCCAATATCCAAAAAAACTATTTATGGACCCCTCCCGATATGGACTTATTGTATTTTTTTAGTAAAAATACCCACTGATTTATTAAGGGTGTATAAAGAAATTGAATTTTATTTCAACTAATAAGGTGATTGGTCTGTGGTTGAAAATGCTCGTCTATTTACTAAGTTGGACTCATAACGTCCTAACATGACTGGGGATAAATCTTTAATGGACATATTTTCTAAAATGGGCCTCTAAAAAGAAATATCCATAAAATATCATCTCTTGTACATAACCTTTTTAATCAAATTTTGATGTTCTCCATTATGTGAACTACTATCTTGGTAGGAATGTAGGAAGTTGTTGATTCTTCACCAACCTATGTGAGTGATGAATGAAGTTCCATTGAAAGGGAGGGGAAATTATTTCAAACTAATATGACATGTAAATATAATCAATAGGTCATTATTATATATTATAGAGGACTCATCAGGAATTAATTTTTGTTCTTTCACCCTTTTATGAAGACATGGAGAAAAATTACTTCTTCTTTGAAAGAAAATATGATTTTTCAATCCTATGGATGTATGGGTCATCTAAAATCATTCTATAATTGAATTTTATATAATAATAGTTACACAAGGTATTGACCACTAAATGATTATTAGTATAGCCTATTGTACATAATATTGATGATGTTTTCATTTATGTTTCACTTCCTTTGTTCTAACTTTATATTTTACTTTTCTCATTTTTTATATCAATAATCATTATGTTAAGGCCTATTTTTATCAACGGGATTATATTGTTGGGGTGGTAGTGGTTATGGAATTATTTAAATGTTATATGGTTACTCAAGATGCTGATGTTTTCTTATAAATTAACTTTTTATCAGTTCTGTATTCATTCCCATCACGAGTTTCCCTATTTTAATAATCTTCATAGATTCTTTAAAATTTTTATATGGGTACATGATGGTTTTTAAAAGAAATTGTAACACCCCAAGATTTTATACTGTGTTATTTCTTCAAAATAATTAAATGACTTTCATTACACGCAACACCGATTTCAATTACACCATGACTTACCAAACAAGCTGTTCAAAAGAGGTTATGAATAGTATTAGATAAATTTTAAAGTTTATGTAATCCTTATAATTTTAGAATCCATTTTATGAGTTTCTTAGATATAATGCAAGAACAAATTCATTTTCAGTATTGCACTTTTATCAACTTTTAATAGTGAACCATTTTTAAATACTATATTTTAAACTTTTTGACTAAATTGGGACATAAAAAATTTAAAATGAAACATCCCAAGCTTCTACGGTACGCTTCTCTTCGAATAATGCGATAGCGTGTGTTGTACGCAACCTCGAGTTCTAACACACACCACAACTAATTAAACTAGCCGTTGTGAATAGTAATACCTACTTTTTGAAATTATATATATTTTATATTTGAAAATGGACTTCATTTTTGGACTCGGAATATCGAATTTAGCCTAAGGTGAAATTTTGGTACATTTCGGATAACTTTCATATTTTGATGAATAGTGAAAATTACTAAATTTTAATTAAAAACAACTTTTTTAATCAAAATAATTAATAGTGATAAATTGTGAATTTGAGTGGTTTTAAAGTAAATTTAGAATATATTTCTACCATTTAATATAATTTTGGTCATTGGACATAATTTTACAATTAAACCGAACATAAACAAGTGTCAATCTTTTGATAGTTATTACCTCTTAAAAACACGCTTTTTGTTTTGACAGCGGGAATTAATTTTAAATTAATTTCTGCCACTTCTGTGTTTTGAATTTAGGAAAATGGATTCCATATTTGGAATCAGGATGTTCAAATTGTGTAAATAGGTAACTTTAATTTTTAGACATTTTGAATAATTACTGCGGTAAATATTTTATTTACCATGGTTAAAGGGTAAATCTGGTAAATAAGGGTTAGAAAAATAATATTATAATAATACTAAATTACCCTAAAACGTGTCTTAACCCTATTGGTTGATACATGGTCGACCATGGGCATCTTTGGGTCTATTTTGGGACCCCATGGATCCACTTGTAAGTGATAATGACACATTATATTAATAAAGCTAAAATAAAAATAAAAATGGCATAAGCTTACATCTTTTAGAAGAACAATTTTTACATAGGGTTATACATGTTGGATTTTCGATTATAAATATTCATCAGAAAGATAAAACGATTTCCTACATAATGATATTTTATTTATAATTTTTAGACATTAAATAATTTATTTTATTTATGACACAATGATGATGCAGTAATTACTATAATAGTGAAAAATTAAAATAAGTGATATTATAAATACCCAAATAAATATAATTTGAAACTTTTAATGAATTAAACTAATTTTATAGGATAATATGATATATTAGGATTGATTTAATTGACTTTTTTCTAAGTAATCAATCTGTTATGAGTTTCACAAAAATCAACTAATGAATAGTGTCAAAATTGACATAAAAGAGTTCTTAAAACAAATATTATATTATTAATTGATATTAAATTCCTAAAAATCTAAGGTTCGGCCAAGAGGCTTATATCATGATAGGTTAATCATTAATGGACCACTTGGGGGTAGCCTGGATGTATATAGTAAGTTTATTAACCATATTATATAAAAATACAAAGAGACATTGTAAAAGTGAAACTAATTAACTTAGAGTTAATACTTAAAGATAAGGTTAATATAAGTACCCAAACCTGTCTAAATTCTATTTGATGAGTTTTTTTCGACCTATCCCCACCTCATCCATTGAATAGTCAACTTTGTAGCCTTTGGAAACCGAATATGAATTTATTATAAATTAATATTTCTAACTTTTCCAAAGGTGCCCCTCACCCCTCTTATAAAAGGGCACTCCTCCTTCTCATTTACTCACACCTCTCAAGCCACTTGGCTCGTCCAAACTCTGCCCAAATACGCTCCCCACATCCCTCTACTCCTCCTTGAAGCTTCCCCTTAGGCAGAAATCATTTCAAGAAGTCCTTTGGTTCCAACCAAAGTGAGTTACCTAAATTAAAGGTAACGGTTTCTCTTAAATTATTTTCAATTATTTTGCTTCTCCAACCCCCAAACTCTTTTTATTTCCCTTCTTTTGTAACAACACCAGTATCCTAAATATACTAGGATGTTGTTATAAGAAGTATTCAAACTACACATACACACAATTCCATCTAATGTATGATGAACATAATGTTTCTGTGGATGGGAAACTAACGCCTCACGAAACGATGATTGTTCAAATACATCTTACCACCTCTCATGGTGGACATTATGATGGCACTGTAATTAAATATGATATTAATGATATATATTTTATATATAAGCTTCTCTAATTCCATTTTATTTCATACCATTATTCGTTTCATGTTGTATATACATACGATAATTTCATTTGAGGAAGTGCGGACTACCGCCCATTAAAATGATATGACTCGTTCATACCACCCATGGAACGTATAAAGGATGATGTTAATGAACTTAAGTAACATATATAAGATATTATATTATACTGGAATAGTAATATACCTATGTATCATTTGGATTCGATTCTTTTAAAATAAAAATTAAAAGGAAGTAGTGTTCGTGCGTACGTACGGACTACCGTCTCCACGAACGCGATGAGATTCATTCTCCATCGTATCCATTAAAGTCTTATTATCATTTTAGGGTTAAAAATAATGTTAATATCATTCTAAGATATAATCTATCCATTAAAAACATGTCTTACGTAACCAAACATTTAAGAAGAATGAATCGATTATCAACCGAAACGACGATAATACTAAGATATTATTATCAAATCAATATTAAAAGATCATATATGATATCATATTAATGTATATGATTCTTGTATAATTTAATAACAATTATTTCAACATTATACAGGAGGTTAACCTACCCCAACCAAGGAAAAGTACAAGGTAAGGGTTATTTCACAATCTCTTCATTATCCGAGGTTGTATTATACGTAATAATCTACTGGGATCTCTTTATCATCCACATCCATGTTTCTTCAAAATGTATTTCAAAACATTTTTACTATTTACAAGAATATGGGTTAAAGTCATTTATACCCTTGTTTGACTTTTTATAAGAGGTTTATAAAGGAATCTTTCCGTCGTTTTCAAAACAAGGTCCTTTTTAACCTTTTTGACAGAATTGAGGTAAGAATGTTTTTTTTAACTTATACGGCGGGTGCGGTTACTTTCCGCTGTTATAAAATCGTCGAAGCTTTCCTTACAAGCTTATAAGAATATTTTCAAAGAAAATGTTTTATTTTATATGGATCTTAAATGTTTTCAAAATAAAAGGATATACTTCTTTTAAAAGAATTTTGATTTCATCTATGTCAACATCCTTTGATAGATTTTAAGATTATTTGAAGTTGATTTATTATAATACAAAACTTCTATATTGTATTGAAGGTTTTGTGATATGTTTGAATGTGGATGTTCTATTTTATACCATTCATAGTTTATGGTGAAACAATTGACATTTCGAATGCTAGTTTTAACCTGAATGTTTATGTTATATTTCAAAATTTTCTTCAGATGAATGTGCTAAACAAGTATGTTCTGGGTTGGGGACCGGTAAAAGTAAGCCCTCCAGGTTGGGGACTGGTTAAAGTAAGCCCTCCAGGTTAGGGACTGGTAAAAGTAAGCCCTCCGGTTTGGTGTCCGGTTATTAGAGGCACTCCAGGTTGGTGTCCGGTTATTAGAGGCACTCCGGGTTGGTGTCCGGTTATTAGAGGCACTCCGGGTTGGGTTCCGGTTAGAAGTAACCCCTAGGTCTTGGGATGAGGCCTAGACAATGAAATTAACGTTTGACATTATGCATTCCAACATTATGAAAGTGGTTATTGATTTTTTTCATGTGATTATTCGATTAGTAGAATATCCCTGTGAATAAGTAAATGGCATTATTTCATTTTATTTATGCCATACCATGTTGAATGTTCATGTTTAAAAGGCTTTTGTTTTAGTTATACATTGCCTTAAATGTTTATTCTTATTTATGAATGTTTCCGCTATATTGTTATCCTTACTGGGCATTTGAGCTCACCCCTTTTCTATGTTTTATTTTTCCCAGGTAGTGAAGAAGTAAATTATGAATGACTTGCAGGGATATTATGAGGGGTTAATAGTGTGGATATGAAGACTTTGTTGTTGTAGTAGTTTTTTTTCACTTTGAAATGTAATGTAAAACTTTACGATTATATCTAGTGTTTCCAAGGATACTAAACCAATCGGTCTTTCGGGATTTGATATTTCTTGTGATCATGCCAATGTTACGAAGTAATGCACCGACTCTGGGTAGCTGGGGTCGGGGCGTTACAGTTGGTATCAGAGGAAGTTTAGTACAAACCTTGGAAGCTAGATTTAGATAAACTCTGATTAGAGCACGTAGACCTAAGATGAACTTTGAGGATTAGTATAGAAGAACTTCCTAGAATTTTGGTATTGTAGAGATTTTGTGAGTTTTCCGAGCAATACATCCATGTCTGGATACGAGCAGGTAGAGGCGGCTCTGGCACAGATGTACCTAGGGGTAAAACCTGAAAACACCGCTTTGAGCTAGACTCGAATGGGAACTGGTGCACGACAACGGGCCTTGCTGCACTCTTGGTTACGACACTCCCGGGGGATATGCTTTGGATGATTCTCATTTTCTTTACAAACCATTATGACGGGTTTATGAGTATATACATCCACAAATGAGACATTTTTATGATTATGGATTATATCCATAAATAGTTCAATTTATGTTAAGTGTTTTATAAGTATGGGATTATGTATTTTGATTCATAAATTGATCTAGTTTATGCCATTGTCTAGAAATGGCGCCCAGTAGAAGGAATGAGAACTCCAGCAATGCACATGATCCAAAGAGAAAGAAGGATCATATCTTTCATGGTCTTAAGCCAGAATTTATAAGAGAAATAGTCTCCCATGTATTATCATCATATGAAGAAATAATATCATGTGTTGATAAGATAAGTAAAGAGTTTACTGAGTCCTATGGCATTGAAGGGAAGTAAGAGAAGAAAAGGATGGAAGAGAGAAAGATGGATAATGGGAAGGGGGAAAAGAAGAATTTTCCCATATGTGGTAACTGTGGAAAGAAACACCCTAGAACTTGCCTGAAAGGAATGGGAGTTTGTTATAAGTGTGGAGGAAAAGGGCACAAAATACGTGACTGCAAGGGTAAGAAAATGGTTTTAAATGTACAATGCTTCATTTGCAAGGAGTTTGGACACTACGGGAACCTATGTCCCAGTCATCATACTATGCCGCAAATGATGCTATTGGATAATAATCAAGTTATGATACTACCACAGATAAAGTGGAATGATTAGAGTTCTTATGTTGATTATGTCAATTGAGTGTTGTATCAACAATGTACTTGTTATAATAATTATGGAGTATATAAGGATTGTACTGCAGTACTATTTCATTAAAGACTTGAGATAGTGTGGAACAAAGAAAAGTGACTCAATAGAAGGATAAATTTTTGGAAAATATATCGTTGAGAGAATGATAAATCATAATATGGTTCTGATACCGAGTTAGTGATTTTAGAATAATACATGATTGATTTGGATAAATTATATTGGATATTCTTGACTACCTTGGAACTGATTAATGATTTGTATATTCAATCATTGTTGGGGTTTAAAACATTTTTGGATTAATGAAGTATATCCAGCATTCTATATGGAATAAGGGATCATGAATGTAATCAATAAGGAATATGGTAATTCAGGATGTTTCAGTGTATTAAAAGAATACAGGATGAAGGTATTCATATTCTATTATGGGGTAAAAAGGATCTACATTATGCTTACCTTCCTTATAAATGTTGGACTGTGAGTTTGGACAGAAGTATTTTGGATAGTTCTAGTTTTGATTATTTTGGATTGCCATAAAAGGACAACCCAGAGGTCGGGCGGCAACCCGTCGCGTCCGGCAAGGCTGTGAGATTTGAACCCGCAACCGAAGGGCGACAAGGGTGTATCACCTACCACTGGCCCACGAGATGTCCTGGATTAAATAATGTAGTTTTTATTAAAAGATCTTTTAGATGAATTATAAATTCGTCTATTTTGGAACCCTATACGAATAGTGTAAATAGAATTTTTTTACATTCTATTATCTTTTAGTGTGAAAGATGAGTATGTGGTAGAAATTTATTAATGGATAAAACTCTAATTATAAAGTAAGTATATCTCCATATGATCTTAGCCAATCTCATAAAAAAATTCCTCAATATTAAGAAAAGAAAATTAGAACAAAAATGTTTTCCTAGATGGTACCTTAAATCATCACTAATTTATGGCTTTGGGATTGTTGGCCTTTTCATAGCCATGTTCTCTACCACTCTCTATCAGGTAATTGATGGTTAGATTTTTCTTCCATATCCATATTTTACTACATGGAACCCTAGTATGTGTTATTTTCGGTAATCTTCACACTTTCGACTCTTTATTTTAAATAGAGGCCTCATTAATTCATTTTTCGATGTGGGATTTCAACTAAGATATTTTGAAACGTCAAAAATGTGTTATCCTAATACCCTATGTTTTGTTGAACCGATGGTATTTCAAATCAACATAGATTGATGAATTTAAGGACCTCAATTTTATACTTGTTTGTGATTGATGACCTCAATCACTACCTATAAATATTTACGTTTTTCCTCCAATTATATGTCTCAAATTGCCACCAATGTTCTACTAATCGAGATCATAATTTGGTGGTGACCCTTTCATTTCTCTTTTCCTCATATTAAGACTAACTTTTAGTAACCCAATTTCCGATGTGGGTTTTCCCACAAATATATTTTCTATTTTCAACCTTTTATTTTCGAAGAACAATTTAAAATTGCGAGGACGCAATTTATTGAAGGAGGGGTGAATGTAACACCCCAAGATTTTATAGTGTGTTATTTCTTCAAAATAATTCAATGACTTTCATTACACGCAACACCGATTTCAATTACACCATGACTTACCAAACAATCCGTTCAAAAGAGGTTATGAATAGTATTAGATAAATTTTAAAGTTTATGTAATCCTTATAATTTTAGAATCCATTTTATGAGTTTCTTAGATATAATGCAAGAACAAATTCATTTTCAGTATTGCACTTTTATCAACTTTAAATAGTGAACCATTTTTAAATACTATATTTTAAACTTTTTGACTAAATTGGGACATCAAAAATTTAAAATGAAACATCCCAAGCTTCTACGGTACGCTTCTCATCGAATAATGCGATAGCGTGTGTTGTACGCGACCTCGAGTTCTAACACACACCACAACTAATTAAACTAGCCGTTGTGAATAGTAATACCTACTTTTTGAAATTATATATATTTTATATTTGAAAATGGACTTCATTTTTGGACTCGGAATATCGAATTTATCCTAAGGTGAAATTTTGGTACTTTTCGGATAACATTCATATTTTGATGAATAGTGAAAATTACTAAATTTTAATTAAAAACAACTTTTTTAATCAAAATAATTAATAGTGATAAATTGTAAATTTGAGTGGTTTTAAAGTATATTTAGAATATATTTTTACCATTTAATATAATGTTGGTCATTGGACATAATTTTACAATTAAACCGAACATAAACAAGTGTCAATCTTTTGATATTTATTACCTCTTAAAAACACGCTTTTTGTTTTGACAGCGGGAATTAATTTTAAATTAATTTCTGCCACTTCTGTGTTTTGAATTTAGGAAAATGGATTCCATATTTGGAATCAGGATGTTCAAATTGTGTAAATAGGTAACTTTTATTTTTAGACATTTTGAATAATTACTGCGGTAAATATTTTATTTACCATGGTTAAAGGGTAAATCCGGTAAATAAGGGTTAAAAAAATAATGTTATAATAATACTAAATTACCCTAAAACGTGTCTTAACCCTATTGGTTGATACATGTTCGACCATGGGCATCTTTGGGACTATTTTGGGACCCCATGGATCCACTTGTAAGTGATAATGACACATTATATTAATAAAGCTAAAATAAAAATAAAAATGGCATAAGCTTACATCTTTTAGAAGAACAATTTTTACATAGGGTTATACATGTTGGATTTTCGATTATAAATATTCATCAGAAAGATAAAAAGATATCCTACATAATGATATTTTATTTATAATTTTTAGACATTAAATAATTTATTTTATTTATGACACAATGATGATGCAGTAATTACTATAATAGTGAAAAATTAAAATAAGTGATATTATAAATACCCAAATAAATATAATATGAAACTTTTAATGAATTAAACTAATTTTCTAGGATAATATGATATATTAGGATTGATTTATTTGACTTTGTTCGAAGTAATCAATCTGTTATGAGTTTCACAAAAATAAACTAATGAATACTGTCAAAATTGACATAAAAGAGTTCTTAAAACAAATATTATATTATTAATTGATATTAAATTTTTAAAAATCTAAGGTTCGGTCAAGAGGCTTATACCATGATAGGTAAATCATTAATGGACCACATGGGGGTCTCTTGGATGTATATAGTAAGTTTATTAACCATATTATATAAAAATACAAAGAGACATTGTAAAAGTGAAACTAATTAACTTAGAGTTAATACTTAAAGATAAGGTTAATATAAGTACCCAAACCTGTCTAAATTCAATTGGATGAGTTTTTTTCGACCTATCGCCACCTCAGCCGTTGAATAGTCAACTTTGGAGCCTTTGGAAACTGAATATGAATTTATTATAAATTAATATTTCTAGCTTTTCCAAAGGTGCCCCTCACCCCTCTTATAAAAGGGCACTCCTCCTTCTCATTTACTCACACCTCTCAATCCACTTGGCTCGTCCAAACTCTGCCCAAATAAGCTCCCCACATCCCTCTACTCCTCCTTGAAGCTTCCCCTTAGGCAGAAATCATTTCAATAAGTCCTTTGGTTCCAACCAAAGTGAGTTACCTAAATTAAAGGTAACGATTTCTCTTAAATTATTTTCAATTATTTTGCTTCTCCAACCCCAAAAATCTTTTTATTTCCCTTATTTTGTAACAACACCAGTATCCTAAATATACTAGGATGTTGTTATAAGAAGTATTCAAACTACACATACACACAATTCCATCTAATGTATGATGAACATAATGTTTCTGTGGATGGCAAACTAACGCCTCACGAAACGATGATTGTTCAAATACATCTTACCACCTCTCATGGTGGCCATTATGATGGCAATATAATTAAATATGATATTAATGATATATATTTTATATATAAGCTTCTTTAATTCCATTTTATTTCATACCATTATTCGTTTCATGTTGTATATACATACGATAATTTCATTTGAGGAAGTGCGGACTACCGCCCCCTTAAAATGATATGACTCGTTCATACCACCCATGGAACGTATAAAGGATGATGTTAATGAACTTAAGTAACATATATAAAATATTATATTATACTGGAATAGTAATATACCTATGTATCATTTGGATTCGATTCTTTTAAAATAAAAATTAAAAGGAAGTAGCGTTCGTGCGTACGTACGGACTACCGTCTCCACGAACGCGATGAGATTCATTCTCCATCGTATCCATTAAAGTCTTATTATCATTTTAGGGTTAAAAATAATGTTAATATCATTCTAAGATATAATCTATCCATTAAAAACATGTCTTACGTAACCAAACATTTAAGAAGAACGAATCGATTATCACCCGAAACGACGATAATACTAAGATATTATTATCAAATCAATATTAAAAGATCATATATGATATCATATTAATGTATATTATTCTTGTATAATTTAATAACAATTATTTCACCATTATACAGGAGGTTAACCTACCCCAACCAAGGAAAAGTACAAGGTAAGGGTTATTTCACAATCTCTTCATTATCCGAGGTTGTATTATACGTAATAATCTACTGGGATCTCTTTATCATCCACATCCATGTTTCTTCAAAATGTATTTCAAAACGTTTTTACTATTTACAAGAATATGGGTTAAAGTCATTTATACCCTTGTTTGACTTTTTATAAGAGGTTTATAAAGGAATCTTTCCGTCGTTTTCAAAACAAGGTCCTTTTTAACCTTTTCGACAGAATTGAGGTAAGAATGTTTTTTTAACTTATACGGCGGGTGCGGTTACTTTCCGCTGTTATAAAATCGTCGAAGCTTTCCTTACAAGCTTATAAGAATATTTTCAAAGAAAATTTTTTATTTTATATGGATCTTAAATGTTTTCAAAATAAAAGGAGATACTTCTTTTAAAAGAATTTTGATTTCATCTATGTCAACATCCTTTGATGGATTTTAAGATTATTTGAAGTTGATTTATTATAATACAAAACTTCTATATTGTATTGAAGGTTTTGTGATATGTATGAATGTGGATGTGATATTTTATACCATCCATAGTTTATGGTGAAACTATTGACATTTCGTATGCTAGTTTTAACCCGAATGTTTATGTTATATTTCAAACTTTTCTTCACATGAATGTGCTAAACAAGTATGTTCCGGGTTGGGGACCGGTAAAAGTAAGCCCTCCAGGTTGGGGACTGGTTAAAGTAAGCCCTCCAGGTTAGGGACTGGTAAAAGTAAGCCCTCCGGTTTGGTGTCCGGTTATTAGAGGCACTCCGGGTTGGTGTCCGGTTATTAGAGGCACTCCGGGTTGGTGTCCGGTTATTAGAGGCACTCCGGGTTGGGTTCCGGTTAGAAGTAACCCCTAGGTCTTGGGATGAGGCCTAGACAATGAAATTAACGTTTGACATTATGCATTCCAACATTATGAAAGTGGTTACTGATTTTTTTTCATGTGATTATTCGATTAGTAGAATATCCATGTGAATAAGTAAATGGAATTATTTCATTTTATTTATGCCATACCATGTTGAATGTTCATGTTTAAAAGGCTTTTGTTTTAGTTATACATTGCCTTAAATGTTTATTCTTATTTATGAAAGTTTCCGCTATATTGTTATCCTTACTGGGCATTTGAGCTCACCCATTTTCTATGTTTTATTTTTCCCAGGTAGTGAAGAAGTAAATTATGAATGACTTGCAGGGATATTATGAGGGGTTAATAGTGTGGATATAAAGACTTTGTTGTTGTAGTATTTTTTTTCACTTTGAAATGTAATGTAAAACTTTATGATTATATCTAGTGTTTCCAAGGCTACTAAACCAATCGGTCTTTCGGGATTTGATCTTTCTTGTGATCATGCCAATGTTATGAAGTAATGCACCGACTCTGGGTAGCTGGGGTCGGGGCGTTACAGAAATAATTCTTTTATTTGATGTTTTAATCACATAAAAGTTTCATATGTCATTCCTAGTTTTTAAGAGGAATTGGTTAAATAGATATTTTAATATGTTTGTAGGATCACCATAGAAGATCCATTTGCTAAATTTATCATAATTTTCTATTATATTATTCATGGGTGGTTGTTTCAGATTACCGAGGTATGTTATATGATCCAAACTCTCCGTAAAAATATTTTTTCCATCTGGATAGTACTGTATTATTATATATACTATAGATTTACCAATAGATAATGGTGTTGGATATAGTACAATTTTATAGCATGGTAGATCTTAGGTGGGGGTGTTCCTAGTTTTTTCTTTTATTTCTTTTGATAGGTTTATATTTTCCTTCTTTTCTGGGTTTTTACTTTACCAATGACCCTTATCTAGTTTTGAATTAGATTTTAAACCCTCTCTTTCTTATTAGTATAGCTATTCAATGACAATTTCTTTTTTCCTTTTAGATTTCATTTTTAGAATCTTTTAATCATTTGGGAAGCTAAATTTCTTTTCCTAAACATGACCAACCAATCCTTCTAGCGTTTAATAAGAAAAAATCATTATTGTGAGAAGATTTGTCGCACCGCAACCTAGTTACATTTATTTATTTTTATTATTTCTTAGTCACTATCGTTTCTATCTCAAAATGGGCGGGTTCTACATGAGATTTTGGGTTTTGGAGTGGGGAAAATCATATCACGTAGTTAAGGATCACAATTATTCATAACCATATGAAAATTGAGTAAAAATAACTATTTTTTTACTGAGACAAATCACATTTTTTGAAAGATGTCTTTTTAAACATACAAAAATCAAATTCATACTTTTATATATGCTAATTAGTTGCCACCTGGTTAGAACACATTTTTGAATACCATGTGGCCAAACAATATAATGGACCCAAATTCATTAAATGTAGAAAATTTAAATCTTCTCTATTTTCAATTATAACCCTTCTCACTCCCCTCCCAACCCATTTTGTGTAGACAACCATTTGGGTCCTCCCCTTGGATCCATATTTAACCCATTTTGGAATTATAAATCTTGTTCTTGTTTTAGGGTTGAATTTTCACGAAAATGAATATTCTTATCACCTCTCTCTTCTATTTAACTATTTTCATTCTCTTGTTCATTCCTATTGAGGTATTGATGACCTGTTGTTTTTATATTTCTTATTTTTATCTTTGGTATTATCTATATTTTGTGTTTTTATAGATCTTTTAATTATCCTATAACATTCATCTCCTCCACCATTGTTTTAAGAAGATGAAGTGATGCTACTAACCATATGTGACATTCCCAAGACACGAAATGCTGACAATAAATTCCATGGCTTTAGAAAATGGTTTGGGGATGTTTTCCACCATTAAATAAAATTAACCCAAACAAAATGAATATCCCATGCAGAGAAACTATATGAATCATGGGTAATAATAGTGTAATTTAAGGGTAACCAATAGACCCGAAAATCAGAGTAGTAGTGAAAAAGTAATATGGATAATAAAAGTAAATAAAAGTCATCCAGATGTTATTTAACAAATAAAAAATCACATAAACAACATTAATATGGATCTAAAAACTCTGAATACCAAATATGGAGGATGAATCATGATATACCACTTCATAAATGAGACACATTTCCTTTACCTATATGTCAGTTTTAAATACCAGTAAAGTCACCAATGTACCCAGTCAGGGGTTTGAGTATACATTAAAATGTAATTGAAAATTATTTACAAACACATCCCTCTAGGATAGGAACATGTTATGATGTTTTATATATAATTGAACATAAGTAGTAAAATCTAATATTTAAAATATATTAATAAGTTCCATGTTGGAATAAATATACAAAATTTAATAACCATTTATAAACAATTTTAATAGTCATACTAAACTCACACTAACTAATTCACCCACTAAAACTCATATTCATATATAAACGGTCTTCATATACTCATGAGTTGTGATTGATCATTACACCAAGCTATCACGCGTCGAGAGAAAGTGATTGTGGAACCTCAATCCATGATACATCCCATATCCCCTAATTTTGTGTTGCCACATTAGGTTATGATTTATCCCAAATGCACTTGAATATACTCCAACTTATGTTCCTTGTTCACATATCATGTTACTCAATTTAAATAATTTTCTTTAAAAACCTTTTTCTTAAATATATTTTAACAAACACCTTTTATGAATTCTTCCAAATACAATGATTTTTGTTCTGAAACGATGATATTTTTTCAAAAATAATCCTAGAGAATGGAATTTATGAACTAATCCTTTAGGTTATTGATTGGTTATAATTACAGATAATCCACATAAATTACATTTCAAAAAGAAATCATGGAATGACATACGAAACATATAGATCTGAATGTCGATACTCTTCAGTTTATTAGATCCAAAAAAATCACAACCATAACACATCAAGGACAATATAAAAAGACATAACAGAATTAATATAATGTTCTAGGGTAGATAATTATAAGATATATAAGAAAGAAGAGATGGAATTATGACATACCATTGATTTTGGGTTATTAACACACATTTGTTTGAAAAAAGGTTCTTATAGATAATAGGGAATAAGTAGTAGATACTATGAGAGTATATGAGGTAAATATCCAAGAACAATATGAGGTAAAAGAGTTTTTGAGTTCATTAATATTAATTTAGAGTTTATTTATTGATAATGAATTGAATTTTACATGGTTAGACCGAACAGTTTATCAAACTGTGCACCACCTCTTTATGTGCTACTAGAAAACATCAATTGAGTTGAGATACTTATTCGATATGGTTTAAGAAAACAACTTTCTAACCCTGAAATGATACTTTCTCAAGGAAACAACATATTTTTTTAAAAAAAAAATTGGGTGTTAACCCTACTTATCTCAACTAATGATACATATATGGATGGATATAGTGAAGAAACCATCTCAAATGATAGAAGGTAGAATGAATCTACTCCTGATAAGTTTGAGGAATCACAATCTGATCAAAAACATTCAATAATAAATTCACATCTTGCATCAATCCATCAATAAAATCCTATTATTGAGTCTTCATCTTAATGATAGACATTCATTATATGATGTCTTTTTATCTATAACATGTTCAAGAAAATTATGATTAAATGAAACTAGATATAAATCTACATAATCACCTAGTTTAGAATAATCTAGATACATATCATCTATATATAACATTGTATTCCACTTATTGAAGACTATTTAATCAGTTTGATATATGGCTTCCAAATCAATTCATCTGCCATAGAATTTCCATTCCCATTATACATATTATGTGAATTTCAAACATCTAATCATATTATATTGATCATTTTTTACTAAAATTCAAATCAATTTATGAGAAAATGTGTTTCAAAATTTTATGATCAATGAACACCAAGAATTTCTCTTCAAAAATAGAATAACCCCATGTTTTCAAGGAATGGAAAAAATTAGCTAATTACATGTCTTTTTTTGGGTAACTTATCTCATACACCCCAAACTGTCATGAGCCATAGATACAACTTGATGTTCCTATATCATAAAATGGCCCAACCTTGAACTATAAACATTATAATAAACAATGTTTCCTTTACCGGATTTTGTAAATGTAAAGATAAGTGTTGATTTAATTTTAACCTTAAGCCACTAAAAATATTTCTAGCACTCATCGCTCCATTAGAAAGGAACATTTTTCCATGTCAAATTTATCATCAGTGAAGAAATATATGAAAAATCTTGAAGGAAACATCGACAATATCTTACTAATATGAGGAAACTATATATCGTAAAACACAATACCGGACCAAGAGATAAACTCTTCAATATTTTTAGAATATTCCAAGACTCTTCATTCATGATTAATGTTTCCAATGAAAAAAAACTAATGCATCTAAAAAGAAAACCGTGAATTCTTAACATAACGGTGATGTTCCCATAAGACATGTCATTTTATAGACAAGTGATGTTAAATATTGGACTTAGTCATAGAATATAACATAATATCATTCACTAATACAACCAAAAAAGTGTCTAGATAAATTTTAGTGATCTAATTAAAAAATCAATAAATATTGTTGGTGAATTAATAAATACAAAAGGAATACCCATATATTCATAATGGCCCTAATGACTCAAGAGAGTCATTTTCATAATTTCTCCATTCCAAAAAAGAATATGATGGTACATTGATCATATATCTTATTAGAGAACTAGGTAGAACCTTTAAATTGATAAAACATATCATTAATTTAGGTTATATGATATTGATTCATTATCATAACATGGATGACCTAAGAATAATCTTCACATATTTGGAGATTTCAATCTATATTCTATTCAAAAAGAACATGTGGTGCCCACAATGACATGCTCCGTCTAATGAAAACTTTTTTATCGAACTCTTCTAGATGAACTATTAATTAACTTAATTACATTAGTTCCTTCCTATAGAGAGAATGTGGAATTCTACTGGACCCTATCAAGATATTAATCCTAAACTTTACATCTCTTTTAGGTGGAAACCCAATGAAATTATCAGGAATGAAATCTAAAAATTGATATTTGATAGATAGAGAATCATTATGCTTAAGGACATTAAATGACTCTAGACTAACGACTTTTAACTGATATCAGATATTCCCCCACTATTGGTAATATAGTTATATATTTATTTTATTTCTCATCCAAATCTTTATTAAAGAGATTTCAAATACCATGAAAAAATGTTTAACTAAATTGTAAAGAATAATAGTAGATGTTGGGCTTGTAGGATATTGGGTAATCCCCTCCAAAAAATAGGGTCATAAATATACATCTATAGAATATAGAAATACCATGCCAATCGTAGTTGGGGTTTGGCTTAGTGGTAAGCACCCCTTAAATCTACATGAAAAATGGGGGTTCAAAACCCATTGGGCGCAGGTTACTGTAGCAGGACTGTAGCGTACTGTAGCAGCGGCGGCACTGTAGCAGCGGCGGGCACTGTAGCGGCGGCAGAGCACTGTAGCGGCGGCGGGTACTGTGCAGTACTGTAGCAACGCGGGTACTGTAGCAGTACTATTCACAGAATGGTCTTTGGGCCAAAAAAATGGGCCTACGGGTCATGTAATGGGCTAAATGCCCACTGGGCCTTCGGGCTATGTAATGGGTCTCCCTCTACCCAGTTAAAGAGGTCTTTTCTTTGCTTTAATAAAAAAATGAGGCTTCGGCCCCAAACTTAAAAAAAAAAAATACCATGCCAATTAATCCCCACTGATAGTTATAGTGAACACAACACACCTAAGGGCTCCACACTCGAATTTTCCAAGAGGTGTTTCATGTTTCATGAGATAAGGAATCATATATACAAGTAATACCATATAATTAACAACACAATATGTGAGGAAATAGTGTGACACATACTTATGAAAAATTATTTGATAATATAATAATTCAAGAAAATATAATCACATCCCATTTATTGACAAGATTGAGCCTTGGCGTTCAAATTCCCTAAACCAAAAAATTGTTTACTTGTTCCCACATTATCCAATATTTATTATTTTAATTGTACTGCATGAGGAGACCTGATGTTTATATAATAACCTAAGATTTATTGGATTAATTGATGAGTTTTGTTCTAGTTAAGTCATCGAGTTGATGTATAATATGTCATAGAAACACGTGATATGTCTCTATAACTGTACATTAGAGTGCAGGAGTGTGACGTGAGGGAAGGGTTCCCCGGTGGTTGGTTTTGTCGTCCCTCTCCTCCGGTGGGAAGCTTGACAGTTATATGCAAGGTTCGAGGTGGTAGCGCATCACAAGGTACGTGGCGTACTGCAAAAGTCATTGATTTAGTATGATGTGGTTTGGATTTGAATTTTGAATTTGAAATTTGGATGTATTTTAAATGGGAACCAGATACCCAAAAACATGCTATTTGAAAATGAATAAAAGGGTTTGCATCTTCATTTGATGTGATCCACCTATTTTAGAATTGGTGTTCCTCTTAAACTCATTCCCTATATTATAGATCCCACCTTTTCCCATGGAATCAAATATACTCCCTCCCTTTGGATTACTAAAAATATAACATTAAACCATTGTTTTCATTTTAACCATCTCTAAATAGTATGTAATACTGACTACACCTATTTTATAATATATCACCAAATGTGTTCATAATTCAATGACGTCTTCCATCATGAATTCAATGCCTTCTACCATTGTATAAAAGTAAAATTTGGACATATAATTAACTACATACTACATCAATGACAAAATATATTCCCTTCGGATGAAGAAATATATTGTTTGGGATATCATGAATGTGTGGGATGAAATTACTTTCTGAACAATACTTTTTTTTCATCTCATGTATTAACCTGGTCAGTTATAACATGTAGACCTAAATCCCACTGTTGTCATGAAAGATCCTTCATCATATACACTAAAAAATTACAATTATCTCATCCACCTTACCATGGAAACCATTTACTAAATTTATTTGATTAAGGAAAACCAACATCTTCTTCTTAAATATGGGTGGATTTATTTTAAAACATTATTGAATGATCGAATTTTCATTGTTCATCATTCTGAGTTCCTCTATAAACAACCGAAAAATCATAAACAATGTTCTGAAATTCTTGTATGTTCATTTGTTTCTGGGATGAAATAAAATTTTCGATGAAATATTGTTACTAATTTCTAGTCAATATAACGAGTTCAATTTTCTTTTACTAGTTGATGATATCATTATATCATCACTCTCAAATACTGAATGATTATATCATTAAAAATCACTATATGGATCTTTAAATAAACCCAACATTTGAAAAATTCAATTTTTTAAAGACAATTAAAAAATACTCAATGTTAATATGAACAATTGAGTCCAAGTGTTAAGTCTCACTATTAGTTCATGATATGTGAAACTCCTCAGATAAACCCACAATGATGAGATGAAAACACACCTAGAAGTCTCAATGAACACATTTTGTACCTGAACTGACTTGGTTACTTGATGTTGAATATAAAAAGTCAAAAAAAATTGACATATTTTTCAAGTTCCAACATTCCTATATCCTTACTAAAATCCAAATATATAGATTGTCTGACAAACACTTATACAATTCAAAAATCCCCACCCCCCCTCTCATCCATTATCCTAGTAAGTGGAAAAGGTTTTACTAACCATATGTGACATCTATAAGTCACTAAAATCTAATAATAAATCCAAGGTTCATATTAAAATACATGGGATTGTACTTCCAAAACAAGCCAATACATCCGGAAGATAAAAAATACAACCAAAAAAGAGAGTTATATGATGTAGAGTAATAAAAATATAATTAAAATGAAACTATCATAACATAACATTATAGTAGGAGGGAAAAAGTTCTATATATGATAGAAGAATGTAGAATACATCCAGACATTGTAAAACCAAGGTGGAATATATCCAACGATACCAAGAGATATCTCAGTGATCTGAAAACCAACTATGGGAGATCTATCATGATGAACCACCAGAAAAGTTCAACACATTTTCAATACCATTAACTCAATATAAATATATTAAAATTCAAAAATGATCAAATGTAAGGTTTCAATATTAACACAACATGGATTCACTAATGACATCACAACACATCCCACTATTATAATAACATGTTAGATTATTTTATATAAAAAAATAATAGTATAAGAAAACCAGTTAATTGAAAATAAAAAAACGAGTTTAATGAATGAAAAACACTAAAAAAATTATAACTATTTCTTATGATGTGTAACAATAAAACCATGATCACACCCACCAACAAACACATATTAATTTATATCATCGAACAACCAATACTCATGAGTGTTAAGTAAATCATTCACCAAGCCATCTCACGATGACCAATTTTGATTATGGAAATTATATACACAATCCATCAAATGCTATCTAATATAGATGCAGAAATATTTACCATTATCCTAACTAAATTCACACGAAAACACTCCATCAAGTATGAAATGTTCTCATATCAAAATATTTCACAATAAAAAATTATTTCAAAAACCACTTCATTCATAAATTATATCAAACAAATTATATGAATTAAATAAAAAATAATGATATATGTACTAAAACTGTGATATGGGTTTACAGAAAAATCAATGATAAATGAATGTAAACACTAATTTCATATGTTCTATAAGGTATAGTATGATACAGAAACCTCAAAACATATGATGGATACAAAAATAGTCCAACAACATATGAATCCCCTAGATCTGGTCTTAAATCATCTTTAGATCATTCTGTAAAAAAATATCATTAAGAAAAATTTAAGGATCATACCTATATATGTTAAATAATATATAAAAAGTCATATGTGAGATAAAATGAGTATTTATAAGAAAAATGCGATTGAATGAGAACTTATTGCTGTTTTAGATCTCTAATCATCATTGATTCAACAAAAATACCTTTTAGATAAATGTGAGTCACCTAGGGAGTCTAGGAGAGAAGAATACTTTCAAAGACTACAATAATAGAAGAAAAATGTTATTCTAAAAGTCTTAATATGAAATAAGAACATATTTTTTTATTATTTAATACAGAAGATAAGATTATGATTCACAGTTTATGAAACATTATGCTCACCATGTGAGGGTTTTTAGAAAACATCCAAGGACCCACAGTGTTTGTGTTGCATGGTTTAGCAAACTGTGCAATGCTACTATCTTATATGCACGCCCTCACATGGTTGGAACACCATGTTTGATAAACCCTATGTCATCCTTGAAACTCCCACTTTCTATAAATTCATGGTTTCCCATAGACGTCACACGATTAGACAATACCATATACTAATTGTGGACATAATCAATTAATCCCCACATCACGTTGCATAGTTTTCTAGGCGTACTACACCATTTTAGTTAACCGTTTCAATACCATGGAGGCTTTAAAAACCTAGTAATACACTTTATAAAAATGCATAAACTATCTAAACTCAACCCATGTAACATATAATTTCAAAAAAAATAATAAAATGGTGATTAACCTCAAATGATGATAGTTACTGCTTCTCATTTCGTATCATAGAGGATTGTGCATTTTTCACTTGTAGGTTTTCATTTTATGGAATGTGGTCCTATACGTGTCTCTTTAAATTTGGAACTTCTTTTTTGTATTGAATTTTATTCTTTTGTCATGCAGTTTAAAATTTATTTCAATTATAATATGAATATTTTTTTAAAATAATTTTGTATCCCTTATTTATCAAATGAACATGTATATTCCCGATTTTATATTTTTGTGACGCCTTTAGAAATCCATGTATTATTGATGTTTTAAAAGGCCCGAATGGATTAGTTTAATGACATTTATCCTTTAAATGATGTCTTGGACTTGGATTATTCCAATATGAATAATTTAGTGGAATGGATTGTTTTTTCATTTTAAATGTTTTTAGAATGTTCAACATTATAAAAATTCCTTGAGGATCTTCTATAACATTAAATAGTTTTAAAGAAATGATAAACCATCTTGAAATATTTCCATTTATATTTTAATTATGTATATAACTTTTACCATGTATTATATTGTGATTGGTGAATGTTCTTGTTCATTATTTATAATCTTTTATGGAAATTGGGGATGTTTCTTGTGACGTTTTCATAGTTCAATATGTGTCTTCACTATGAAATGTTTTATATGTAGATATTTATAATAAATGGTTAAATAACCTAAATTTTTATTTGAGGGACACTTTTGGTGTCTAGGTGGGAGGTTTTGTAACATATGCTACACTAGTTCATGACCACACTCGAACTACTGGAATAGATATAGATTTTGGTGTTCTTATGTTATATTAAATTCAATTATACTAGTGAGGGTAACACCAGGTTTTTGGGTGCGACTATGGTTATTGCTAAATAGTCATGTTTACCTGTTTGTAGGTCCTTTTCTAAGGTTGTTCACAATATTTTTGTGGTTCACATGTTGTAATGTTTACAAAAAAACAATGTTTCAATGATTTCTAATTTTAAATTGTAACTGGTTTAAAATTTTAACAATGGATTTCCTCCTTTTACATATGAATATAATGTTTTTTCTTTGGTCAAACATTTTTTACATTATTTGAATGTATTCTTCAAGATATATGTATACACATTGTTAATTATTCTTATATATTCATGTGCATTGGAACATATATATTCATCTATTATATCTATATATATAATTTCATACACACACACCCACACAAACTAATTTATATATGAATTATGGGATGAGTTCACTTAAATTTGGTTTGGGTAATATATATCTTCCTATATATTTTTCCTTAAAATGTAAAAAACCTATTTTAATCTTATTTCTATTTTAATTTTTCAAGAAATAGAAATTATTTCTTAATATTGTTGATTTATCATTTGGTGGATACATATTAAGAAATTATTCTAAAACATTTTAAAAATATTGTTTTCTCACATTTGGATAGATCTATATGGATATGGCGCAATGTCGTCAGATTATTTGTTCAGTTATGAATGGTTTCTAGTGAGGGTGATTCACTTGATGCATAAATATAGTGGTTGGGAAATTCCCCCTTATTCATTATTAATCTATTTCATCTCTATTGTATTGGTATTAGAGTCATTTCTTCTTCTAAAATTAATTTGGTACTTTTTTATATATGTTTCTTTAGTTTTATTGTTTATTTGGTTTTTGGGTATTGTACATTGTCGTGTTTATTTTTATTTTTTCCATGGGTTTCTATTTTCTCTTGAGGTCAAGTCATTTTCATCATTAATATTTATTCCTTTGGTGATTGAATCAACCCTAAGGTGATATTCAATATGCCTCAAGGTTGTCATGCGCTGGCTCATGTTCCCTATAAAAGGGGTGGCTCAAGATGGATTAGAACATGTATTATTATATATATGTTGTAACATCCCAAGTATGTAATGAATATTAGATATTTTTATTTATGTCTGTTAATGAATTAGATTGTGATTTAGAGGCTTAAAATAAAAATAAATCCAATCTTAAGCATGGAATACACTAATATTCTTAAAAGATTGGTTCGCTGCCTTTTGATGGAAAACCATTTTTAAATCTATCTTTTGAAAATTTTATAAGCTATTATTTTCAAAATAAACATATTCTTTATGATTGGGACATCAAAATTTACTTTGTGTGAATTTTTTTTATTTTTCTGACAATGTTCATTTTTAATGAATAGTTAAAAATACTGCATTTTTCATCAAAACTGCTTTTTAATCTAATTTATTTATATGATAATATTATCTTTTGAATTGTTTTTAAAGTGAAATTATAATATATTTTTACCATTTAATCCAATAGTGGTCATTTGAATCAATTTCACTTTGAAATTGGACTTAAACTGGTGTCAATCTTTTGATACTTATTCTTTCATAAAAACACGCTATTTGCCATGACAACAGGAATTAATTATTAAATTAATTAATGTAACTTATATGATTTTAATTTTTTAAAATAGACATCATTTTTTAATTCAGAATATAAAATATAGCTTAGGGTGAAGTTTTGGTATCTCTCTGAAAAACTTCAATTTTTGATGAATAGTGAAACCACTAAGTGGTAGTAAAAGAAACTGATTTTTCTTTTAAATTAAATTTTACCACCACTGTGATTTTTTTTTCAAAAATCCGACATACATGGTTGTAATTAAGAATTAAAATTTGGTTCAATTAGATTAAAATAATTTTTTGGTGAATAGTAACTTTTAACTTCTTAATCACGATTAGAGGTAATTAGTGTAGTTTAAGGTAAAAATAATGCATTAATAAAATGAGATGAGCTTGAAACATGTCATGCCTTCATTGTTTGTGTCATGGCCGACCAGGAAAATCCATGGGTCAACTTGGGGACCCCATGGAGCCACTTTGGATGGGAAATGACATAAATACCTTTTTATTAAATGTTAAAGTAAAAATGACAGAAACATGAGATATTTTACTAAAACAATTTTTACCTGGGGTTATATAAGTTAGATTTTTTATTATAAATAGTCATTGGAAATCTATAAATATTTTATACATCATAGTATTTTTTTTATAATTTTTAGACTTTAAATAAATAAATTATTTATGAAATCATGATGATGAAGTGATTACCTCATTAATAAAGGATTTAAATAAAATTAGAAGATAATGTAAAATCTATGACATAAAAATGTCCAAAACCTATTGGGTGGGTATATTTCGATACCTTATCACCTTATCCTCGAATTATATCAATTTGGGACCTTTTAAATCTGAAACTCATTTTCAAATAAAGTAATATTGCTTTACATTCCAAGAGTGCCCCTCCTCTCCTCTTATAAAAGGCCCCCAACTCTTCCTCCTTACCCACACATCCACAGCCTTTGTCTTGGCCAAAACCTGCCCATTTGGTCTCTAAACTTCATTATCATACTCTATGAAGCCTCATATTGGGCAGAAGTCTTCCCAAGGAAGCGTTTGAGCTCAAACCAAAGGGATTTACCCGATTTTAAGGTAATGTCTTTACTTGAGTCCTTTTGCTTTATTTTGCTTCTACAACCCCCTAAACTCTTTTTATTTATTTCTTTTGTAACAACTCCAATATCTTCAATATACTAGGATTTTGTTATAAGAAGGATTTAAGCTACACTTACACACACCTACATTTAATGGTTAAGGAACATACTGTTTCCGTGGATGGTGAATTTATGCCTCCCGAAACGATGATTGTTCAACATTCATTTAACACCTTCAAAGGTGGCCATTAATATGTCACTATATTTATATATGATATATAATATGTTTATGTTTTCCTTAATCTTCGTTATTTTTCATTTTGGGCATACCTTTATGGTTTCCATTATGGGTAAACGTGATATCTTTATATAAGGAAGTGCGGACTACCGCCCCCTCAAAGTGATTTGATTTCATTAATGCCATATGTGGGACATATAAAGGATTTAATTAATGGTATTATATATGATAGTATACTGGAATTATAATATATCATTATATAGTTATGATTCCATTCCATAAAAAAATACGAAATAGAAATGAAAGTAGCGTTCATGCGTACGTACGACTTACCGTCTCCATGAACGGTGCATTTCATTTCATACCTCTAAATGATTATGTAATATTATAAATGCACGTATATGCTGGATATATATGATATATATGATATATACATCATGATTATAATTCTGGATAAAATGGATACATGAACAACTTGTAATTATAAAGGGTTTATTTTGACTAAAGTACCAATAATCGTTAAAACGACCGTTAGTAACTTAAATAATTACATAGTGTTCATGACCTGGTATTAAGTGATATAAAAGGAATAATGAACTTGAAAAAAGTTCTTAAGAAAGTATAAATTATCTCAAGTTTATTATTCATGACATTAAAGAACGATCGAGTCAAGTCAGACCCGAGGTATGGGACTTCGTCTCAATCTCCTTTCATTGAGGCATATTTTATTTTATACAAAAATTTCATTAATACGGTGTATAAACCCCTTTGAATTTTACGTTTATCCAAAAGTAATCTTTTTTATACGAAACTTTTACCAAATGACAAAAGGGAATGTTTTTGTCGTATGTATGCAGTGACAGTGACTTCTCCGCTGCCGTGACCATTATTTGAGTTTCGGATTCCTCTACAAGCCATAGCTTTTTTTAAAGAAAAATAAATAACATGTTTAACTTTTATTTTATTTTGGTATTGAAAATGGTTTTCATAATGTTTTTATATCAATGTGTTGTATTGATATCTTATGATTGAAAGGTGGAAATGTTATGTTTCCTTTATGCATGTTTTATGTGATACGATTATGTTGAGGTTCTTGGGAATTATTATGAAGACGGGTGGTTCCGTGATAAACTAAGGGCGGGTGAGCCCGATATAGCTCTCCAATGAATTGGGTAACCTGAAGGAGTGAAACGTTATGGTTTCTCTGATGAGATTTAAAGAATATACTGTGATGGGTATTCCAAACGTAACCAAGAGGGTTACTCCCTACGTAAGAATGTCATGAATGACTCAAGTTACCTTTATGTCTTATGATTTCTATGATTTATTCATGATTTGATGAGGTATGTTTTACGGGTAAAGTATGATTTCATTCTTATGTATATATGAAGTCATGTTTCCTTTCCATATTTTTATATCCCTTACTGAGCTTTCTATGCTAATCCCAAGTTTTTTTGAAATTTTTTTCACAGGTGAAGGGAAAGGTACATGATATGATGATAGTGTCAAGGAAGTGTCAAGAAAGAATCCATGTTTTATTTTAAATATGTTTCCATTGATGGGAATGAAGAATAATATCTTTATGTAACCACTTTGTTTATATGTGGAATGTAATGAAATTTTTATGATCTAATTCTCTAAAACTCTAAACCTGAAAAGATCCTCAATGTGTAATCTTGTAATAACTCATGATTAAGTAAGGTTTAAGACTGGGGCCTTATAGTTGGTATCAGAGGTCATTTTAGATAACTTTAGGGGTTAGAATTTTATTAAATGATTATCCAAAAATATTTTTTTGAAATGATATAGCGTTTGAAGATTACCATGTTGCTTCATCTAAGACATGTTTGTTCAGAATGTTTTTCCGCAGAGGAAACAGGTAAGTAGTGCTAGGAAGGCATGCATAAGGAAATAACCTTCCGAATCAGAATCTTGAGATGGTCGGAATTGGAACTGATCATTTTGTTGCAGTAATGGTGCAGTTGACTCAAGCGATAAATGGTGGTGGTATCCATGCACGAGATCATCCAGATCAACCACAGAGGAACATGTCAGCAGTAGAACATTTAATGAGGAAACATCCCCCATCATTTAGAGGATCATCTGACCCTATGATAGCTGAAGGGTGGATCAAAGCACTGGAGAATATTTTCAAAGTCATTGGGTGTTCAGACAATCAAAAGGTTAGTCTTTCTATTTACCATTTGGGGGGTGAGGCAGATCAGTGGTGGTCCATGGTTAAAAATATCAGGGACGCTGATTAGATTGATGCTCTTGACTGGGATGAATTCAAAGGTATGTTTGTTGAGAAGTATTTTCCTAAGACTGTTCGACTTTGGATGGAAAAACAATTCTTGGAATTGAGGAAAGCAGAAGACTTAGTGGCTACCTATGAAGAAAGGATCACTCGATCGTCAAGGTACGCTCCAAATTTTATCCGAGACCTTGATAGAAAAATCAATCGTTTTTACTCAGGATTAAAGCCAAAATATCGAAGGGCATTAGCTTCTCAAGAGTTTAAAAGTTATGAAAAGATTTTTCAATGTGCTAAGAAGGTGGAAATAGAGTTTTTCGATGATCAAGTGTTCTAAAACAACCAACAGAAGAAGAGACCGAGGTGGTAGGAGAAAGGTAAGAATTCTTCAAAAAAGTCTGACGGTAAGAAAACTAAGTTTCCAAATTGTGATAAATGTGGAAAAAGGCATGCTGGGGAATGTATTCTGAATTCCGGAAAGTGCGACCGATGTGGTAAGATGGGACATAAGGCTCGTGATTGCACTGAAAAAGTTCAGGGTGATGGTAAGACCAAATTTGATTTAAAGTTAGTGATATGTTATAAGTGTAATGAGATGGGTCACTATGAAAATGAGTGTACGACAAAGAGCTTGAGTGATGGGAAGAAGATAGACTACAAGAAAAAAGGGGTGGTGAAATTCGTTGCAACAACTTCAGTAGATGTCGGGCCATCAAATAAAGTTGTATCAGGTACTTTGTTTGTTTTTTCAGATTATGCCAGTGTGTTGTTTGATTCGGGGTCTAAAAATTCTTTCATCTCTGAAAACTATTCTAGTAAAATTGGAATACCATCTCAAGAAATGACTCCTGAACTTCTGGTAAAAACACCTGGGGGAAATGTTGAGGCAAAAATAATTTATAAGAATCTTCCTACCCTTATCTGTGGAAAGGACCTACTTGAAAACCTTATTGTTCTACCTCTAGTAGAGTTTGATGTTATCCTAGGTATGGATTGGCTCTCTATTTACCATGCTAAAATTTACTGTAGAGCTAAAGAAGTTTATTTTCAGAAAGACTTTCAGTTTGTGTACAAGAATGAACACTTACTGTTGATAACTTATCAAGAGTCCAAGAAACTTGTAAAAGATGGAAATGAATGTTACCTTGCACACATCATTGAAAATAGAGGAACTGTTCATATTAATGATGTTCCAGTGGTAAATGAGTATCCTGATGTTTTTCCTGATGTGTTTCCTGGAATAATACCAGATTGGGTAGTTGAGTTTACTGTTGACATTGTTCCTGATGCTAAGCCAATTTCAAAACCCCCTTATCGAATGGCTCAAATTGAACTTTTAGAGTGGAAGGAGCAATTTCATGATTTATTAGAGAAAGGTTTCATTCGACCTAGCACATGACCATGGGGTGCTCCTATTTTATTTGTTAAAAAGAAAGATGGTTCAATGAGACTTTTCATTGATTATAGAGCCTTGAATAACATCACTGTTAAGAACAAATATCCTTTTCCTTATATCGATGATTTGTTTGATCAGCTCCAGGGAGATCAGTATTTTTCAAAGATTGACTTGAGATCGGGGTACCATCAGCTGAAGGTAAAGGATGTAGATATTCCGAAGACCGCATTCCGTACATGATATGGCCATTATGAATTTGTAGTAATGGCTTTTGGGCTAACCAATGCACCTGCTGTATTCATGGACTTAATGAATAGAATTTTCCATGAGTTCTTTGATAAGTTTGTGGTGGTTTTCATTGATGATATTTTGGTGTTTTCTAAAAGTAAATAAGAGCATGAAAGACATTTAAGGGTTATCTTGCAAACCTTAAAAGAAAAGAAACTGTATGAAAAATTCAGAAAGTGTGAGTTTTGGTTGCAACAAATTTCCTTCCTTGGTCACATTGTTTCTAAAGATGGGATAACTGTTGATCCTGAAAAAACAAAAGTTGTTGAAGACTAGCCAAGACCCACAAATGTAACTGAGATTCATAGCTTCCTTGGTTTGGCAGGCTATTACCGAAGGTTTGTTAGAATTTTTTTACAGTTATCTAGTAAAATGACTAAGATAACTCAGAAGGGTGTTATGTTTTTCTGGACAAAAGAATGTGATGATTGATTTCAGGAGTTGAAAAGAAGATTGGTGAATGCTCCAGTTTTCGCACTACCTTCCAGGAATGGGGAGTTTGTTATCTACAGTGATGCTTCATTGAAAGGACATGGTTGTCTCCTAATGCAGAATGATCAGGTACTTGCTTATGCTTCACATCAGTTGAAAACTCATGAGGTAAATTACCCTACACATGATTTGGAATTAGCTACTGTTGTTTTTGCTTTAAAAATTTGGAGGCATCATTTGTATGGAGTAAAGTGTGAAATATATACTGATCACAAAAGTTTAAAGTATATATTCACTTAGAAAGAGTTAAACATGAGACAGAGGAGATGGCTGGAATTAATCAAGGACTATTATTGTACAATTAATTACTCTCCAGGAAAAGCAAATAAAGATGCCGATGCTTTGAGTTGAAAAAGTAATGCTTAATTAGCAATTTTGCATTTGGAACGTGATCCTTTGGTTATGGATTTGATGAAATTTGGCATAAAAGTTTTTAGTGCAGGATGTTATTCTATTTTGTTTCAGGTATCAGTGAAATCTTCTCTATCAGACAGAATCAAGCAAGCAAAGAAGCAAGATTGTGTGTTGCAGAAAAAGGTAGATATGGTTAATAATGGTAAGTTGCATGAATTCCACACTGATAATGATTGTTTTTTGAGATTTGGGAAGAGATTTTGTGTGCCTTGTGATTCAAAGTTGAAGAGAGAGTTGGTATGTGAAGCTCATAGTTCTCCATTTTCAGTTCATCTTGGTAGTACTAAGATGTACAGTGATCTGCGGGAATATTACTGGTGGAATGGAATGAAAAGAGATATTGCTGACTTTACTGTGAAGTGTTTGACTTGTCAGCAGGTTAAAGAAGAGCGGCAGTTACCGAAAGGGATTCTTCAGCCTTTACCAGTGCCATAGTGGAAATTGGAGAATATATCCATGGACTTTGTTGTGGGATTACCGAAGACATCTCGAGGTAATAATGCAATCTAGGTTCTTGTTGATCGCTTCACCAAATCTGATCATTTCCTTGCTATACGAGATACTTTTTTCCTAGATCATCTTTCCCATTTGTATCTTAAGGAGATAATCAGGTTACATGGAGTTCAACTCTCCATTGTATCTGACCGTGATCCCAGGTTCACTTCTAACTTTTGGAAAGGCCTTCAGAAGTCGTTGGGTACTGAATTAAATTTTAGTACATCTTTTCATCCTCAATTAGATTGGCTGTCAGAACGAACAATTAAGACCTTGGAGGATATGCTATGAGCTTGTTCGATGGATTATCAGTGATGTTTGGACCAACATCTTTCTTTGGTTGAATTTTCATATAATAACAGTTTTCATTCCAGTATACAGATGGCACCATTTGAGGCGTTATATGGGAAGTGGTGTCGAACTCCAGCTTTCTGGGATGAAGTGGGAGAGAGGAAGTTGATGGGACCATAATTGGTAGAAGGGATGACAGAAAAAGTTCAGCTGATTCAGAAAGACATGAGAACAGCTCAGAGTAGGCAGAAGAGTTATGCAGACAACAGGAGGATCTCTCTTTTGAGGTAGGTGATCATGTTTTTCTCAAAGTATCACCATGGAAAAGTATGATGCGATTTGTTAAGAAAGGAAATCAGAGTCCAAGGTTTATTGGACCATATGAAATTCTGGATAGAGTTGGATCAGTTGCTTACCGAGTGGATTTACCTCCGATTTTATCTCAGGTGCACAATGTTTTTCATGTTTCAATGTTAAGGAAGTAAATGCCAGATCCATCTCATGTTTTGAGTCCAGTGGTAGTTCAGCTGGATGATAACCTATCTTATGTGGAAATTCCAGTTCAAATTCTTGACCACATGGAGAAAGTGTTACAGAAAAAGGTGATTAATCCGGTAAAGGTTTTGTGGAAAACCCACATGATGGAAGATGCAACATGGGAATCTGAAAATGCAATGAGGGATAAGTACCCCCATTTATTTGATAAGTAAATAAATTGGGGGGATGCAATTTTCTAAAGGGGGAAGGATGTAACATCCCAAGTAAGTAATGAATAATAGTTATTTTTATCTATGTCTATTAATGAATTAGATAATGTTTTAGAGGCATAAAATGAAAATAAATCCAATCTTAATCATGGAATACCCTAATATTCTTAAAAGATTGTTTTACTGACTTTTGATGGCAAACCATTTTTAAATATAGCTTTTGACAATCGTATAAGCTATGTTTTTCAAAATAAACTTATTCTTTATGATTGGGACATCAAAATTTACTTTGTGTGAATTTTTGGAATTTTTCTGACAATGTTCATTTTTTAATGAATAGTGAAAAATACTGCATTTTACATCAAAACTATTTTTTAATCTAATTTATTTATATGATTAGATTATCTTTTGAATTGGTTTTAAATTGAAATTAGAATATATTTTTACCATTTAATCCAATATTGATCATTGGAATCAATTTCACTTTGAAATTGGACTTAAACTGGTGTCAATCTTTTGATACTTATTGTTTCATAAAAACACGCTATTTGTCATGACAGCGGGAATTAATTATTAAATTAATTAATGTAACTTATATGATTTGAATTTTGTAAAATAGAAATCATTTTTGAATTCAGAATATCAAATATAGATTAGGGTGATGTTTTGGTATCTCTCTGAAAAACTTCAATTTTTGATGAATAGTGAAACCACTAAGTGGTAGTTAAAGAAACTAATTTTTCGTTTAAATTAAATTTTACCACCTCTGTGATTAGATATTCAAAAATCCGACATACATGGTTTTCATTAAGAAGTAAAATGTGGTTCAATGAGATTAAAATAATTTTTTGGTGAATAGTAACTTTTAAGTTCTTAATCGCGATTAGAGGTAATTAGTGTAGTTTAAGGTAAAAATAATGCTTTAATAAAATGAGATGAGCTTGAAACATGTCCTACCCTCATTGGATGTGTCATGGCCGACCATGAAAATCAATGGGTAAACTAGGGGACCCCATGGGCCACTTTGGTTGGGAAATGACATAAATAACTTTTTATTAAATGTTAAAGTAAAAATGACACAAACATGAGATGTTTTACTAAAACAATTTTACATGGGGTTATACAAGTCAGATTTTTGATTATAAATAGTCATTGGAAAGCGAAAAAGATTTCCTACATCATAGTGTTTTTTGTTTAATTTTTAGACTTTAAATAAATTAAATTATTTATGACATCATGATGATGCAGCGATTACCTCATTAATAAATGATTTAAATAAAATGAGAAGATAATGTAACATATATGACATACACTTGTCCAAAACTTGTTGGGTGGGGATATTTCGAACCCTTATCACCTTATCCTCGAATTATATCAATATGGGACCTTTTAAATCCGAATCGCATTTTCAAATAAAGTAATATTTCTTAACTTTCCAAGAGTGCCCCTCCTCTCCTCTTATAAAAGGCCCCCACCTCTACCTCCTTACCCACAATTCCAAACCCTTTTGATCGGCCAACCCCTACCCATTTTGTCTCTCCACTTCCCTCTCTTACTCCTTGGAGCCTCACTTTGGGCAGAAGTCTTCCCAAGGAAGCCTTTGATCTCAAACCAAAGGGAGTTACCCAATTTTAAGGTAATGTCTTCACTTGAGTCCTTTTGTTTTATTTTGATTCTACAACCCCCTAAACTCTTTTTATTTATTTATTTTGTAATAACTCCAGTATCATCAATATACTAGGATGTTGTTATAAGAAGGATTCAAGCTACACTTACACACAAGTACATCTAATGGTTAATGAACATACTGTTTCCGTGGATGGTGAATTTTTGCCTCCCGAAACGATGATTGTTCAACATTCCTTTAACACCTTCAAAGGTGGCTATTAAGATGTCACTATATTTATATATGATATATAATATTTTTATGTTTTCCTTAATCTTCTGTATTTTTCATTTTGGGCATACCTTTATTGTTTCCATTATGGGTAAACACGGTATCTTCATTTAAGTAAGTGTGGACTACCGCCCCCTCAAAGTTATTTGATTTCGTTAATGCCATATGTGGGACGTATAAAGGATTTAATTAATGGTATTATATATGATATTATACTGGAATTATAATATATCTTTATATAATTATGATTCAATTCCATAAAAAAATACGAAATAGAAATGAATGTAGCGTTCATGCATATGTACGGCTTACCGTCTCCATGAACGGTGCATTTCATTTCTTACCTCTAAATGATTATGTAATATTATAAATGCACGTATATAATGGATATATATGATATATATGATATATACATCATGATTATAATTCTGTATATAATGTATACATGAACAACTTGTAATTATAAAGGGTTTATTTTGACTCAAGTACCAATGGTCGTTAAAACGACCGTTATTAACATAAATAATTACATAGTGTTCATGACATGGAAATAAGTCATATAAAACGAATAATGAACTAGAAATAGGTTCTTAAAAAAATATAAATTAACTCAAGTTTATTATTCCGGACATTGAAGAATGATCGAGTCAAGTCGGACCCGAGGTATGGGACTTCGTCTCAAGCTCCTTTCATTGAGGCATATTTTATTTTTTACACAAATTTCTTTTATACGGTGTATAAACCCCTTTGACTTTTACGTTTATCCAAAAGGAATATTTTTTATATGAAGCGTTTACTAAACGACAAAAGGGAAATTTTTTTGTCGTACGTATGCAGCGACAATGACTTCTCCGCCACCGTGACCATTATTTGAGTTTCAGCTTTCTCTACAAGCCATACCATTTTAAAGAAAAATAAATACCATGTTTTACTTTTCTTTTATTTTGGTATTGAAAATGGTTTTCATAATGTTTTTATATCAATGTTTTGTATTGATATCTTGTGACTTAATGGTGGAAATTTTATGTTTCCTTTATGCATGTTTTATGTGATACGATTATGTTGAGGTTCTTGGGCATTATTATGATGACGGGTGGTTCCGTGATAAACTAAGGGCGGGTGAGCCCGATATAGCTCTCCAATGCATTGGGTAACGCGAAGGAGTGAAACGTTATGGTTTCTCCGAAGAGATTTAGGGAATATACTGTGATGGGTATTCCAAACGTAACCAAGAGGGTTACTCCCTACGTAAGAATGTTATGAATGCCTCAAGTTACCTTTATGTCTTATGATTTCTATGATTTATTCATGATTTGATGAGGTATGTTTTATGGGTAAAGTATGATTTCATTCTTATGTATATATGAACTCATGTTTCCTTTCCATATTTTTATATCCCTTACTGAGCTTTTTATTCTCATCCCATTTTTTTTTGAAATTTTTTTCACAGGTCAAGGGAAAGGTACATGATATGATGATAGTGTCAAGGAAGTGTCAAGAAAGATCCATGTTTTATTTTAAATATGTTTCCATTGATGGGAATGAAGATTACTATCTTTATGTAACCACTTTGTTTATATGTGGAATGTAATGCAAGTTTTATGATCTAATTCTCTAAAACTCTAAACCTAAAAAGATCCTCACTGTGTAATCTTGTAATAACTCAAGATTAAGTAAGGTTTAAGGCGGGGGCCTTATATATGTATTGGAATTAGTATTGATAATTATATATGTGTATCATTTATAAAAATATATGGGGGTATGTTTTATAAAGATACTAAAAGAGGCCAACAAATATATTGACTAACATAAGCACCAAATGGATAGAATGCATTATTAGAATAACCCTACCATAGGATACAATGTTCTTAATAAAAATACATATGAACATGATGAAGTTGTTTCCAATAATCAATCTCACAAGGATGACTAAATATTTTACTAATAGAAATAACGAATATATTCCATAACATGAATACATCTATGTTGTGTGACATAAATTGACATTATAGAATAGATGTAATATGAAAATACCCCATAAGAACTAATATGGGTTCTACTTATTATACATATTTATACGTAGATTTTCCATAAGATGGAATGTCATATAATGAATTGTATTCACCATAATATAAGATTCTATTATTTGATAATGCATTTATATTTCAATAACGAAGAAGAAAATTCTGAACAATTTTTTTTTTATTTTACGGAAATTTATATGCAATGTATTCATTTAGTTAAATAATGATTTATCAAAATAAAATATTTAACTAATAAATTTTTTTGAAACTAAAAAAATAAGATTTATTTACTATAAATTGTGTAAAAATAAGCAATTTACTTGTCTCCATTTAGGGATATAATTCATCCTCAATAGATTTCAAAAAATCACTTATTCATGATGGTTCTCATTTAGGATTTAAAACATCATATTTAGATTCAATTTCATTAAATGAAAATAAAAAACATTAGATACAATATTTTGAAAATTTGATGTTTTTTAAAAAATAATTTATATTTTTTTATGAATTTTGTCCCCAATATAAATATTAAAAGGCATAAAAATTTAAAATATAAAAAAACAGAATAGATGAACACAAACATTATTAATGGTTTAATATCATCTTTTTTAAGACTTCTTAAATGAAGACATAACTATTCATTTCAAAATAAATTCTAAATTTGATGATGTTAATGATATAAATGTTTCAAAATCCTAGACATAGAATGAATTTACAATAGAACCATTTATATTTCTGTGATGATTTATTCAATCACGATATCATAGTTAAAAATGATTTCTATTAAATGCGTCCATAGTTTTCTAAAAAAATTGTACTTAGTTAATTAAATATAATCTATCACAAATGTTATATTCTTTAAATGACTAGTTAATAATTTATTATAAAAAATTCCATACGAAGTTTCATTTTAAATATAATTAAAATTTTCAAATTACTAAAATATGAGATGAGGTGGGATTTTATTCTCATGCATATGTGAGAGGCCAATTCCACAAAAAAAGGGATGCATACCTAATAGGATTAAACCACATGTGTAAGTGGTTTATGAATTTATAACAATTTAAATAAAATTATATCAGTGTGTACTAATTTATATTTAATAAAATATTTTTATTAGTTTTTAAAATGTAACAATAATTTATTATTTTTTATTAATGAATATATATACCAAAATAATTTTTAGTAATTAATTCTAAATTATACTAATTTATACTAAGATATTTTTATTTATACTTATTTGTAGTAATTTGTATTAATATATACTAATTTTTGAGATTTTATTCAAATTTTTATTAATTTCTACTAACTTCTAATAAATCATCTTAAATTCATCTAATTTAAATTAATTTATTCAAATTTATATAAATGGATAAATATTAATGTTTTGTTTTACTAATTAAATTCAATTTAAACTAATATAAGACAATTTATATAAATTTATACTAATATATAGTATTTTATAATAAATAATACTAAAATAAACAAAAATATATTAATTAAAAAATTTATTAAATTTATAATAAAATCATATAATTTTTATTAATTTTAATATAATTATAAAAAATTATTTAAATTTATAAAATAATTTAAATTTAGGATAAAATATAGATCTTTTTTGTATTTGATAATAATTTATCATATTATATATTAAATTATATCAATTTAAATAAATGCATATTAATTTATACTACATTAGAAGCCATTTATACTAATTTATATTAATTTTATTAATTTTTATAATTTGTTACTATATTGTAATAAAGTATATAAATTTGTAGTAAATAATATCAGTATATAAAATTTAAGATATGGTTATAACAATTAATTTTATTTTATATATCTTTTTGTAATTTGTTTTAATATTTATTAATTTATTCTCATTCATAAAAATATATAACATTTTATAGTAATTCAATGTAATTTTTTAAAAAAATTCCATTTTTAATGAATTTATAAAAATATAACTTTATTTATATTTGATTATAATAATGTATATTTTTTTATTATAATTTATATAAAATTATATCATTTTAGATTAATGTATAATAAATTACAACAATTTATTATACATTAAAGTAATTAATAATATCTTATATGAATTTAGAATAAATTACATCAATTTATCCTAATTTATGCATATATATAATATTTTTTATAATTTTATATCACTTTATACTATTTTATACTATTGTTTATAATGTTTTGCTAATTTATACTAATTTATGTTAATTTCTTGTAATTTAGACTATTTTTTATTAATTTATAATTATTGGTTGAAATTTATAATATTTTATTTTATTTTATTTTAAAATTAAAATTCAATTATATCAATTTATAGTAAATGGTATTAATTTATATAGATTTATGTGAAATAATTATAATTTATAAAAATTTATAAAAAATTTATAAGAATTTATACTAATTTTTTATGAATATATAATAATATTTATTAATCTTTTCTGAATGTATTCTAATATATGTTAATTTTTATTAATCTATAATGTTTTTTGACAATTTATACTTATTATTAATAATATATATAAATTTAAAACAATTTGTACAAAATTACAACACTTTATAGAAATTTATATTTATTTATAACAAACTTCCAAATAAGGAGGAGCAATGAGCTTTTTCTATAGTAGAAGATAAACCGATTTCAAGAATGGGAGGGTATGACACCTGCCATCGGGGCAAGCCTGTTCATGCATAAGAAAGACTAGTCAAACAACCCTACAAAGTTGGAGAGCTGGTTTCACAATGAAGATGCTGGGGAGGAGCAGTTCTAAGTAGTTAGTCTGGGTTGTATGTAATTTTGGAAGCCTACGGGAAATGAATTCCTCTAAGGAAAATGAGCCATGTAATGTTTACTGCTACGAGTCTTGTAAGGGTTCCTCCTCACCCCTTGAAAAGTGGATTATCAAAATCAATTTAAAATAAAGGCCTTCGGGCCATTGAAGGACAACAACCCAGCAAGTAATTACATATTAATTAATGATTGAGAGCACAAAATATAGATAATATTACTCATAAGGTGAAGAAGTTGTGTGTATTTGTAAATTAGGTACATATCATATTATCATGATCATGGGATAAAACAACATTATCGAAAAAAATCCATAACCCGCTTCTAATATTCCTTAGATATTAAAACTTCACAGGTTATCCTGGGGAGATACATTAGAAAGGGGTGAGGTATAAAGCGTAGTAAGGGAATAAGAATGGAAGAAGGTAATAAATTTTAGGAAAAAGGCTCACAATTGGGGAATCATTGGAACATTAATAATAAAGACAGGCACAACATGATGATCATAAATTGGGAAGTGTGGGAAGAACATCAAACACTACATCCTAAACATAGGTAAAGTGTAACTACCAAGACATCCTGATGAAAAAATAACAACAAAGGAATCATGTTCATTATTTTTCAAAAAATTATTTCTCATGAGACTAAACATTACTAAATTCATTGGAGCACATTATAATTTTGGGCACCCATATCACATTCGGTTTATTATCATGCTTATGTGTGCCATATATATCATAATACATGGAATCAATTATCATAATATTTTCATTAATATTCATCAAGTTTGGAATAATTATAGGTATTTCATAAGTCAATTAAATATATATTTATGATTTTGAACTCCCTAGAATGGGAATTGGTATGTTATTCACTACACACGTTATTTGGCACGGAAAATTGTAGTGACAATTTTGCAGTACAATGAGGAAACATAAAAATTAATAAAATGGGTTGATTGGAGAAAAGGGGTATCTCATATTTTCAACATAAAATGGGATGTAATAGGGACATGTAATTAAATATCTCGTCATTATTAAATTTAAATAGATGGTATATGATAATGAATCATCTTTATTAATGTGTAGAATTTATGGATTAATTGAATTAGTGTGTGAATCTAAAATATTGGGATGAGCATCTTGAGAACTTCGGAGAACCATTGGTGAACACTATGATTAGTATGGAAGACTAATGACATTATCCAAGGATTATTACTTATGAGAATTTGAAGTATGGGTGGTTTTATATATGAAATTATTGGGGAATTATTTATCATTTCCCAATATTATGTTTTAGACTCCATATAATATTATTAACGAAAACAAAAAACCTACCTTGTTTTATCCAATGATATCTGTCAAATGGTAGTAGATTTCATTATTTAATATTTCAAGGGTCCGAAAATAATAAAATAAAAACCTTTCTTTTGTGGAGTTCTGTCGTACTCTTATATAAGATATTTTAAAACTTTAAAATATATTATATATTTTAGAGGATTCAAAATGGAATTATAAAATAAATAAAATAACTGTAAAATAAAATCATTTTAAATTGAAAAATATTTTTTTTGTGGTTCCCATTATAATTATTTGTTAAATTACATTTGGTTCATTGTGATTTCAACATATACACCATATGTTAATACCATATTTAATATTTACCCAAAAATTAGAATGCTTCTAAATTTCTAAAAATTAACTATTTGATAATTTTAGTTCCCTAATTAAAAAAATAATATTCATTTTATATAAAAAATATTCTAAATTTGTGAAATATCAAATTTTAAACGAAATTGTCATTTTTTAGAAATGTTGGGTTTCTTGAAAATAATAATTTACTAATCCTTATATAAAATATATTTTCAGTCTTAAAAATTACTTATTCATATATATTAATTGAAATTATTATTTATTAAAATATTAATAATTTATTATTGTTAAAATTAATTAATTAAACATAATATATTACTTAATTGAATTTCAATATTAACCAAAAATACTATTTATGTTTCATTATTTCAAAATAAAAACAAAATAATAATAGAATGAAAATATACACATTATTCTAAAAAAATTAATGGACACAATCATATTGATACGGTCTAGATACATACACATTCAATACATCATCAAACACTCTGACGGTTATGTGTGTGAAAATGAGACTTTCATGGGATGGTTCAACATATATGGGTTAGGCTCTGATCTCAATGAGCTTGAACTTCTCCAATAAATGATGTCACTCTGCCTTAGGTTTTAGGATATCATGTTGGTCTTTGACAGGTGAAAATTCCATAGATTCTATCTCCCTCTAAATCTCTGATAAATGGTCTTCATAGGGTGTGATTCTACTGTTTGATGCCCTTAGTTCATTTTTGTATTTCAATATGATTTTTTAAAAAAATATTTTTATACTAATCATGTTATTATTGTTAAATGGATATATTATCAAGGTAATGAATATTAATGGTCAATTAATAATGATAGGATATAATATGACAAAATATGTTCATGTTTTTTCTATAATCATATTTTATAATAAAACATTAAAATAAATCAAAAAGGTGGATTTTAATTATAATATTATAGGTCATAATCGTTTTTCCCCCTTAATAAATTTATAACTCAATATTTTTTTCCCACACTACAATTAATATGGTAACTCTATTTCATCACCTACTCTAGTTCCCATGGTACTTCTTAAAGCTTGTGGATCTCTATTTCACTTTAACAGTGTGTATTGTCTTATTTCATAGAAAATATTTTCTTCGATGTAATATTTTTATTATCTACCCACATAAGAATACCCATTCTCTGATGGAACCCCATTCACATTGAATCAAGTTAGGGGTCTAGTATGTACATTTTCAAAACAGATACATGAAATATATCATATACAAGAGATATGATAGGTGGGAGTGTAAGTCGATAGCCAACTTCTCTATTGCAATGAAGGATCCCAAAGGGGTCGATGTAACTTGGGTTAATTTTTTTCATCCATATTAGTGTCATGAATCTATTCTATATAGATATATGGAGGAATAATATGTATCTAACATCAATCTCTAGGTATCGTCGATGATTTTCAACATAGATCTACAATTCACTTTGATCAGACTTGATGTGAGATTAAATGGTCCAAAATTTTTCCACCATTTACTTGACCATTTCACGATATAGATGTTTCTCCCAAACTCCAACCAATCATGATGGTGTTATTCACCTATTCCCATAATGGGATTAATAGTAAACAATTTGGATGATTAAGAAGAATTTTTTTGTAATATAACATGACCATATGATGATGTTGACCCCATCCTCTTTTAAAGTCAACTGATTATGCTCTCAAACTTTCCTCTATAGTATGTGGAGTCTTCTCAGGATGTCCATCAATTTTAGGGAGATAATCTGTAGTTTTGTTTAACTATTTATTCAGAGCATGTTGATCACTTTTTTAGAACATATACGTGGATCTTGTATCCTCATTGGATATTATTGATAGTTGTAATCCATGAAACCTCACCAATTATCTAATGTATTTCAATGAATTTTTCTCTAGTGAAAAGTCCTCTTGAATATCAATGAAGTGTTTAGTCATTATAAGATGATTTAACTCAACATAGAAAGCATTGAATCCCATTGATGTCTATGGAATTCTGTTGACAAAGTCCATGGTGATGTTTTCCCTTTTTAGGTAGATTTGGGTAATGTTTTCATCATCCCCTTTGTTTTTTACTTATCTCCTTCTGTTATTGAAATGGCATACATCATGATTTACATTACATTATCTAATTTTTAATATTTTCCCCAATATAGTGTTCATGGAGATCTTGATACATCATTCTTCTTCCAAGATGGATAGAGAAGGTGGAACTATGTGTATCATCCAACTAATATGTTATTAACATAGTATTTGATAATAAAAATAGCCATTACCCAAATCATACAACTCATACTTCATGAACATTGAAATAAAAATATTCATTTTTATTACCTATTTCCACTTTCTTCTAAACTCTCACTTCATCCCATTGAGGGCGTGTTTTCTTCTCTATAAGGGACGGTTGAGAATTTTTTTGTGAAATGATTGATGAGGTTCCTTCCATTATAATTTCCATTTCCATCCTTTTAAAATCTATGATGATCATATCCTTCCAAATTCTCATAAATGATAATACTATTTTATCCTTTCTATATATAGAGACATAAAATTTACTCACAATCCAAGGATGGTGGTGAATTGATTTGTCATAGTCCTTGATCAAATCTAACAATAATTTTTGGCACATATTCATATCATTCTGTTTGAATATATATTTGAGGATTTGGTGATCTAAATATTTTTCTCACTTACAAAAAAAGAAACAATGATTCCATATTTTCAAAGCTAATATCACTACATCAAATTCCATATCATTCATTGGGTAGTTATTTTAGTGAACATTCAACTACATTTAATCTTATGCTATGACATTTTCATTATGTATTAAAAAAAATACAATCACTTCTTCAAATCATCAATGAATAACATGGAATGTTATACCCATGTGGGTAGTGTGATCATATGTTCTGTGATAAGTTTATTTTCTGTTCCATGAAGCAATATTAAAATTCACTACTCCAATAAAAATTGACTTCCTTCTTGAGTCATCGTGGTTAGATGTTTTTAAAACAATGATAATTTTTCCTCAAAATGATGAAAATATCCTTGTAGACAATGGTAACTAGGAATATCTTTCACATATGGTCTCCTAGGCCATCCTTTAATTTATTATATATTAAATTTGTAAAATGATATCATATTTCTTGTGATGAAATTCTCTAAAAATGAGACTTCGTTAAACAATAACATCCATTTTATTTTCATGGCATAAAATGTATACATTCATAAGTTCTTTATAATAGATCTCAGATTCTCATCATTCTCCTCTTCCATTTTGAGTATATTAGAATATAATCTATAAAGAATACCACAAAAATGTTAATGTAATTTATAAAAACACTTTTCCTCACTTCCATGTGTTTTTATAGAGAATTAGTGAGTCCGAATTTCATAATTATGAACTCACAGTTCCTGTAACTTGTACAAAAATATGTCATCGGTGAATCCCACTTCATCACCCTAAAACATTAATATCCCAATAAATATCTTCCATGGATATTTATTGGGTTCCACATAGTTGATGAATCATTTCATTAATAATTGGATGATGGTACTTTTTCTTTATTTAGATATTTTTATTTCATGTTAATCAATGCAAAGGATATTTTAACCATCCTTCTTCTTGATGAAGAGGAAGGGTGCTCCCAATAGTGAATCACATGGAAGTATGAACCCTTTATCTAGATAATAATGTTTACATTTCGTTATATCATCATGTTCCACAACATCCATTCTAGACTAAGTTTTATATAGTCATAAAAACCATCATATAAGTTTTATTGAAAATTATATATCTCAGCATGATGAAAAAATAGGAAATTCCTTTAGAAACACATCATCATATTCCCTCACAATAATCATGTCTTAGATAATGTTTCATTCCATAGACTCAATCATTTGATCTAGACACTCTTTCATGAAAGGAATAATATTTTTTATTTTCATTCTAGTGTTAAAAAATATTCATCATTCTCATTCCAATTGTACATAAATGGGGATCAATTTGAAATACAATGATTGATTTCCACCTCATTTAAATTTTTGTTGTCTCTATATATGGATACAAATCAATACCCAAAATTCCATCAAATAACACCAAATTTCACCAAATAGATTATGATAGGATTTCATGGAAGTCCATCCAAAAAATGTCACATGGGATGAGTTATATAATTGGGATGTAATAATTATCCCATTCGACGTCTTCACTGACACCACAACTTCCATGATTTGTGATGTTTTTTAGTAGTTCTACTAATCATTCATGATATGAAGGAATGCGTAGAACCAAAATAAATAAGTAAGTTCTCTAGTAATGATCTAATAAAAATAGTTCCTTTAACCACTTCATTGTTAGTATCCAACTACACGGTTGTGATAGATGAATATTTTTTGTTCTTCCTAGGATTTTGAACCTTGTCTCTGAAAACCCTTTGCAATGTGCATTAATTTTCAATGTCCCACTATTCATTTATTTGAAGTAAAAAACAATGAAAAGAGGGTTAATTAGAAAATTATTTTACTTTATCTCATTAGTTTGTTTCTCATGTCAGAAGTTATTAGTTATGTGTCCTTCCTTCCCACACCAAAATCACTTCCTCATCCCCATCAGGCAATTTTCGAGGTGATTCATTCCGCACCATTGTCAGTTGGGATGTTGAAATTTCATGGAACCATTTTATTTCACGAGTGAAATGATAGAGTTAATCTCATCCTTATAATTTTTCACAAGACACCAATGATATTAATTGTTATCCATTTCAAAATTTAGGGAACATCAGGAAACATCCTCATAATCATCATTTCCACAAATCACTAGGTATTTTCGTTGACTAGGATTTTTCCCACCAACAAAGAAGTGAACCTTTAATTTAGCATTAATTAAAATTTTGAAGGCCTATAAAGAATTTCCATTAAATATTTCCTCATTCAACCTAACATATTCATCATTTTTTTCATGAAGGAAATAATACCCCTTTCGATTTTAATTTATAGAGTTTGAGGAAAATTCTTATCAACAAGAATATTTCAGAATTCCTTCCACCCCTCCACTTAAATATCTTCCCCAATCCTTTTATTTTGGATCACTTCCCACCACTGATCATATTATCCCTCCATATGATAAAAAACAGGAGATATTTTTTCCTAACAATAAAGGATGTAGAATGTATTCTCAATGGAGTTAATGCATTATTCAATGATTAAGGGATCATATTATCCATTTAAAGATAGAATATTTTGTCACATAATAGACTCAATTAATAATTTTTAATTCTTATATTGATTATGATGGTTCTACAGATATAGGCTTCTATTTATAACATCAGTTAGCTAATATTTTAATGTACAAATTTTTTTAGATTCCTTCTCCCATTGGGATGGGTATCTCATTGGGGTAGTTACCACCTTGCATGTCAAATAGATTATTTAAATGATAACTCAAATTCCCATACATTGACTATAATAAAAGGAAAATTATGGATGGTTATTTTAATCTATTATACACATAATGTGGGACATAATGGAAATAAAGTGATAACATATAAATTAAAATTATTTCCATTACTTCTAAATTTCTACACTTAAATATTTTCTATACATTATCTATTTACTAATAGATATTCTTGTAGGAATTATTGGTCCCATTAATAATAGTTCATAATGAGCTTATGAATTTAATATTCCATATCCCTTGGGTGTATCAATGTAGATGAACATGAATGATCGTTGTTTTGTACCAGGCTACACCGAGTCCGGAACAGAACACCTTTTTAGAGTTTTTACCCCTAGGAACATCACAGATAGAACCATGTCTACTTGTAGTATGCTGATAGGGATATATTATATTGATTAACCACTTACTCAATATGTACCAAAATTTAGTGATTTTTTCTTTTAAATATTATTATCCCAAAGTCTTACACTATAGATTTTTATTCCCAATCCCAAAAATAACTAATAATCTCCTTTGATTGAAACTATTAAAACCCTACTCTTTATTACACATTAATTCTAGATTTGTAACATAAATATTCAAATAATAAATCATTGTAGCTTTAGAATTAATATTTATTTGGGAATTAGGTACATTGAATAACATCTGGTATATGGGGTACAACAACATTATTAAAATGTACCTTAGCATGGTTTTAAAATTTTGTTTTTTTAAAACTGTAAGGGATAACATGGGTACGTACATAAGAAATGTGGGAACTATAAATCCAACTAAAGTAATAATAATTGAATAATTTAATACATGTTAGTCAATTTTCATATCAATGTGTAATAAATGTAACAAGAATAATAAGTTATGATGTAACATTATAATCATAAGAAGGAAAATGTGGAAACAACATAAAACTGTATATCAAAAACAATGATCAAGAGTAACTGCCAAAAAATAATGATGGAAAGAGTCCTTTAAAATAATTAGGTTCAATCTCCTTCCAAACACTATGTCTCATGATACTAAAAAATACTCAATGCATTGGAGCACAACATAATTTTGGGTGCGCCTATAATGTTCATTTCATTATCACACTTATGTGTGCCATAGAGATTATAAATAATGGAATAAATTATCATATATTTTCATTACATTATCATGGATGGAGGAATAAATACAATTATGTCCCATTTAAAAGTGTAAATTTGTATAAAGGGGGATACCATTGACAGGAAAAGGGTATGGTATTCATTGCACATTTTTTTTGCTTGGAAAATTGATTTGAAATTTCAACAGCCTAACGACATAATATAAAAACAACTAAAATGGGTTGATGGGAGAGAAATTGGTATCAAATCATTTTTTCATATTATGGGTAATAACAGGGACATGTAAAGACATATACCATTATCATTAATTATAAATATATCGCCTAAGATAATGATGAATCTTCAAGAATGAGGAGATTATGACAATACCATACTTGACTGTGTGACACCAAATTCTTCAGAGTATCTTCTTTAGAACATTTAGTTACCTTAAGATGGATCTAGAGAGTGGAGGGATGAGTATGGAAATGATATAAGGATTCTCGGTGAAGTGAAATGTGAGCATGGGTGGGTTTTTATAGGAAATGTGTGGGTAATTTGTTATCATTACTCAAATGTGGGTTTCTTACTTTGTAAAATAATATAACCAAAACAAAAAACATTCCATGGTTTTTCCCATGGTTTATATCAAATTAGAGTGGATTTCATTATTTTATAATTTCAATGGCTGAAAATTTAAAAATAGTACCATTTCTTATGTGGAGGCGAGTGGTATTATTAATGAAATTATCTCAAAGCCTTAGAATAGATTGTATGTTTTGTGGAATTCATTATAGATTTATAATGTTAATAAAATAATCATAGAATACATTTTTTTAACAGTAAAAAATATATTTGGTCATTGATCCATTTTACAGTTTTTATTGTGTGACTTTAGGGTCATTATGATGTAATAATACACACCATATATTTATATGGTATTTATTTTTTACCAAAGTATTCAACTATCTCATTTTTTTTTAATATTTCACCACTATATAGTTTTAGTTTCTGATTCTCAAAACAATATTCAATTTATCTATATAATTCTATAAATATGTATTTTTCACATTAAAAATAAAATCAATATTTACTATGAAATGATGTGGTTTTTGACAATAATAGTTTTTATACCCTTGTAGAAATTATATTTACTTCATAAAAATTATATGACCATTTCTGATTAATAATAGAAATTTAATATTCATATTTTATAAAAAATTTATTTATTTCAATAATTCATTAATTCATCAAATTAAAGTCCTTATTTGATTTTGAATATTAAAAAAAATACTATTTGGGTTTTTTTATATCAAAATTATAATAAAAACAGTACGGTAAAAATATATTCATTATTCTCAACAAATTAATGAATATAATAATATGTATACAGTATTGATATATATCTCTTTAATAAACTAGTATGCTCTAAAATGGTAAATTGTGTGATTGTGATACTTTCATTGCGTTGATCGGCTTATATGTTTTGGGTTGTGATCTTTATAACTATGGAATTCTATTATAAACGGTTTCACACATTCTTATGTTGCTGGATCACAACATGGGTTGGGTCAAAGTCAAGTCCCAAAATATACAATATGTAACACCTCGACCCCTCTAGACTAGAGCCAGTTCATTACATGTAACATTGGAATGGTTAGAAGGAATGAAATCCAGATGGAATGATCAGTTTAGTACTCTTGATGAAACTATATTCATAGATGTAACTCAAATTACTTTGGTAAGGTTACAAAATACAATACGGAAGAAAACTCAAAACTACATCTAGAAAAAAAACAATAAATGATCTCCAATTCGTAAACTGCTGAAGGTTAAAAAAATGAAATGAGTGGGATAAAATTCTAAGCAATGGTTACAAATAGCAGAAGAAAGAGTTCAATAATAAGTGAATCATAAACAATTTGTCATAATCAATATGTCGTAGTGAATAAATGAAAAACTAACTCAATTAATAAACTGAGAATGAAACTGCATCCATAGATTTTGTCATAATGAAAACCTCATGGATAGTAAAAACTGATAATGAATAAAGAAAATTCTTATTAATTGGAAGTCATGTATCTGGAACGTGATACCATAATACCTTTAAAAATGGTTCAAGTCTGTGGGTAGAAACCAATCTAATTTTTAGAAACAAACTCGAAGTGTTTATCACCAAATGATTTGTCTCATGATACCTTTCGATGAATATAGGGGATATAAAGGGCCCCAACCACCAATTCAAGTCAAAATAATTCATTATAAATAGATTTAATACATGTAAAATCTTCCATATCAATATTTTCATACAGTAGAGAATATAGATTCATCAATATTTCCATAGATAAAATAACATTTCAAATAAACATCGTAAGTAAAATGGTATACGGCTTAAGACAATGCTCATATCCCTAAAAGTAGAATATGGATATATAATATATTTAAAATTTTGAATGGAAAATTACCTCCAATGGGCCATATATACACCACATAATAAATATTAGGTGAACAATACCAAGAAGGTCTCACTGAAATGGAAATTGAGACAAAGTCCCTTACCATATTGTAATCAATTGATTCATATGACAAAAAGTCAATAATAAACATATTAATAATAGAATAACATGAATTTAAAAATAATAATGGTATTATATATCAAATTTAAGTACACATATACCACATTCAATAAATAAGTGGCCATCAATTAAAATCTCACTAAAATGAAAGTGAGATGAGAAACCCCTTACCATTTTCTCGAGTGTGTTCTTCATTTATTTTAATGACCTGAATTATAAAATTCATCATAATTGATTAATAATTCCCTAACCTCCCATTCATTTTATTGATTTTTTATAACCTTATCTTATTCATTCATGTCCCTTTTATGGGTTTAAGCTGTTCAATTTTATTGTTTTGGAAGCAATTTCTTCCTTGGTTTTCATGATGATTTTACTTGTATTCATGAATAAAAGTTCATTTGATATGTGGATAAAAATACAGAATTTTTAATGTATGTTATTAATTAAATTACATATATATATATATATGATCTTATAATGATTTTGGGTAATATAATGTGATGATGATTCATTAGTTAAATGATAATTACAAACCTTTGGATTAACTTGGCGGTTTTGTTCATAATGAACTTGATTTGTATTATTATTTTATATTATAAGCTTGTAAGGATTATAGGACATTAATGAGATGAAATTAATATATTTTGATCTTTTTCATCCATAAAAATGGTTTCATGATTATAACTAAACATGGTAATGAGAATTTGGAACCTGGCGTCCTTGAACGTGATAAATTAACAAATCTCGGATAGTGTTTTCATTTTTTAGTATATGAGGAGGGGAGAAGAGATATGATGATGAAATATTCCATTAAGATATTATAATACCAGAGTATATTAGGTACTGTAATTATCATTGTATTTTTATAATTTTATATGAGTAAACATGGTGAAAATAAAGGAACTCAAAATAGAAGAAAATTGAGAAATCTCTCACAAGACGTCACTTAAAATTTCCAAAAATAGTTTGATGAGATAAAGGGGATATCTCATATTTCATAAATAATATGAAATTAAATGGGAATATCAAATGACATATCCAAACATAAGACAATTGAAAATAAATCAGAAAACATAAAATGAAGCCTTTATGAAAAGAGAATGGTGGAAGATTCAATTACCTTGAAGAGTAATTATAATAACCTATTGGTTTATATAATGGAAGCTTTATGACACCTTGGGAAAACTCCTAGGGAGTAAATAAAAAAACATATTCGAGGATAATGAGTTTGGAATGAAATAAAATGAAGGGTGTGAGTGGGTATTTGTAGTCAATTAGGGGGAGTTTTTTATTAATTAAAAGGGGCACCTCATTAGTGGTTTTTTAAAAACTATGGGCATTAACATTGTAGTTTTCCATGGATTTAGCTACTTGGGATAGCTCATGTAATATGTTACTTTAAAAAAGTAGACCAGCCTTTTATACCTAATTATTACATCATTATGATGTCATTAAACTAGAGATTACTCAAAACTATATTTTTACTATTCACAAAATTCATGTATTTTAGAAATATCAAAAATACTCTCCCTAACCAATTTTTGATGTGTAGAATTAAAAAATGAATTCCATTTTTTGAAAGTAATTTTCAAAATATTATTGATTTAATTTATAAATAATACCACAGTTAATTTGAAAAATAACTATTTTAATGGTATAATATGTTTTATACCATGTTGAAAAATTAATTAAGATCCCATTATCATATTACCCTAAGAAAAAAAATATTATCCTAACTTACTATTCATAAGGGTCATATAGAAATTCAAATTACTATTCATAATGTTATGTTATAGTTCTTCAAAAAAATAAATTGGTTCTATCATACTCCAAATGACATACTTCTCACAACTCTAGATGACCATTTTTCAAAATTCAAAACATTGAAGTGGAAAATTCATGTTTAATGGCTAGGTTCTGACTATATACTAAATAACCAAGTGTTTTTTCAAAGTAACATTGTGCTTTATGAAAAATAGTCTAGGAATATAATTCATTTATGAAATGCAATCCACAAAATGTTTGTGTTGTTATATTGTTCCCTCCATTAGAAGTTTCTTCCTTGAAATTTTATATATAAAGGCCACAAAAAATATGCAGCTGGTTCTTCTTCATAACATACTTAGTCTCCCTTGTAGTTTCCTCCAAATTCTGGTTTCTCCAAAAAAACCATTACTACATGAGTTTCTTGATTTCTCAATACCTTCTCCCTTCTGTCAATAATCCCGATAGGCTCTTCATTGATTGAAAAAAACTTGTTCCAGATCTATTTCTTCATAGGTGAGTACATGCATTGGGCATGACATGTTTTTCTTCAACAATGAAACATGTAATTATAATATACTTTTGAAATACATGGAGACATTGCTAAATGGAATGATAAATATCGGATTCTTTCCAAAATTTCAAATGATCCAATGTACCTGGGATTCAGATTCCCTTTCTTACTGAACATAATGAAACCCTTTCATGGAAATAATTTTGAAATACATGTTCTCCCACATGGAATTTCCAATCCTTTCTCTGGTTTTCGGTATAACTCTTCTTCCTTTTTTGGCATGCTTTAATAGGGTCCTAGATTTTCATTACCTTTGTAGTGGTCTCTTCATAATTTTTTGGACCTATATGTTTCCTCTCACTAACATCATTCCATAATGGTTTAGTTCGACATATCTTTCCATATAATTCTTCCTATGGAGACATTTTATTACTAGAATCGAAACTATTTTTATAGGAAAATTCACCCAAATGGAAGTATTGAACCCACATTCCTTGAAGTCAATAGATAATGATATCAATATGTCTTCCAGAGTTTGAATAGTCTTTTCAGACTATCCATCGGTTTAGGGATGATAAGTAGCCCTCATATGATATTCAGTATCCCAAGACTCCTGGAGAAATTTCCAGAATTGTGATGTAAAACGGGGATCTCGATCTGAAACAATCGATAGTGGTGCACCATAAAGTCTTACCACTTCATTAATATAATATCTTTCTAGGTGATGAATTAGTAAATACTCTCTTATAGCAAGGTAATGTTTGGATTTTGTGAGATGATCTACAATTACCCATATTCAACCATTCCTTCTAGGTGTCCTCAGCAGTCTAGTGACAAAATCCATTGTAATGTTATGTCACATTGACATAGCAATAGGAAGAGGTTGTTTTAATCCAATAGGATTTTGTCTCCCAGCCTTCACTTGATGAAAAACAAGACAGCATGATGTGTTTTCAACAATTTTCAGCTTCATATTATCCCAAAAAAGTATTCCTTTAGATCTCAATACATATTTTTGTTACCTAGGAGTATAGTGAAATTTTATCTATGAGCTTCGTCTAATAGTTCCCTTTTAAATCAGGTAATGATGGAAGGAATAACCTCTTCACAATAATTATATACTCCATTATCATGCACAAAAGCTTTCAATCTCCCATCCTTCATAGAAAAAATATTGTTTTGTAAATTTTCATCATAAGATTGAGAGGTTATTATCTTCTCTAATAATGAAGGTTTAGAAATCATTTGAAAGAGGAAAGATGATTACCCTTCCATAACAATTACCATATCCATATTTAGTAGATCCATGAATATAGTATCTCTCTCAGTCCTCATTTGAGTCAGAATTCCATGATCTTTCCTACATAATTCATCATCAACCTTGTTTTTCTTTCCTAGTTGGATGTGTATTGAACCATAGTAATCTTTGAGTTACTTGAACCATATCCATTGCCTCATGTTATGTAATTTTTTTGAAAATGTATTTCAAACTCTTTTGATCTGTGTATATCTCACTTTTTTCACCATAATGATAATGCATCCAAATTTTTAGAGAAAATATTACAGCTGATAACTCAAGATCCTGAGTTGGATAATTTTTCTCATGAGTTTTAACTACATTGATGAATAATCAATAACTTTATAATTTTTCATAAGGAATAAACCCAAACTATTCTTTGTTGCATCATTGTATACTAAAAATCCTACACTTCTATATAGAATATTCAACATTGGAGAATTATAGAATATTATTTTCAATTATGCAATGAATTCTATACATTCTTTCGTCCACCCAAGAATTACTCCTTTACATGTGATAATGGTTAGCAGGTTAGCCAGTCAGGAGAAATTCTGATTGAAATGCCGATAGTAACCTGCTAAGACAATATAACTGCATACCTATGTTATGTCCGTTGGATTGGTCCTTTCTTGGATTTCCATTTTCATCGCAAGATCAATGAGGATTACATCCTTAGAGAAAATATGGCTTAGAAAAGAAACTGATTGAAGCTATTATTTTCACTTTCTAATGATCCCATATAATTCATTTCTTCTATGTTTTGTTAGAAAATTCCTCATGTGACTCTCATGGTCTTCTTATATTTTTGAGTATACCAGGATATAATTGATGAATACCACAACAATGTTATCTGGATATTACATGAAATCAATATTCATTAAATTCATGAAAACATAGAGTGCATTATTCAGTCCCAATGGCATTCCTGAAAACTCATAATGCATATACCTGGTTCAAAATGTAGTCTTAGGAATATCCACCTTCATTAAATGTAGCTGATGATATCCAGATCGAACGTCTATCTTCGAAAAGTTTGGTGCTCTAAGAATTTGATCAAATTAATCATCAATTCTTGGTAGATGATACGTATTCTTTTTTTGTAATTGCATTTATTTCCCTCTATTCAGTGCATACCCTAATGGATCTATCTTTCTTCTTGACAAATAGTACCAGGGCTCCCCATGGAGAAAAACTAGGTCGAATAAATCCTTTTTCAATCAAATCCTCTATTTTATTAATTATCTACACTAAATCCATAGTGGAAATTCTTTTGGTGGTCTTTGATATTGGTCTTTCCCCATGAATTAAATCAATTGAGAAATCAACTTCCCAGCCAAGGGGATGTCTAGGTAAATCATATGAAATAAATCAATGTATTCTTCCACTATATGTAGATATTAAATTTGAATACTTCTTTACTCACCCATATGCATTGGGTTCTCATCGTCTGCATGAATTTCATTCAATAGAGCTACCAGGGGTGGATCTAGATTAGAATCAGTTTACAAGGTTTATTCTCTAATAATTAGGGATTCTACACCATTTTCACAGATTGTAACATCTTTCTTCTTTCAATAAATCGTCACATAATAATTTGACATCTAATTAATACCAAGAATTATAACAAAGTCAGTCAATGGTATGATGATTATGTTTTCAACTAAAGTACATTTATGTGTCATGAGGGGGAAAATCGACATACTTTGTTGCAATGATGCATCCTCTAAGAGTTTGGACTGATAACTTTATTAAATCAAATTGGACATGTCTAATTTCCTTGGAAATATGGGAAGATATAATTTAATGCCATGATCCGAAATCAAATAATGTGTTTCCATTGTTTTAGGAAACAATTAAAATACCTTCCACCACATCATTAGGAACTTCAACATCCGCGGTTGTAATTGCATAATCTCTCACTTACTCTCATAGCATTTTTGAGTCATGTTTCCCCAGAGATTAGTAAACTAATTTTCATAGTGTCCAATATCTCTAAAATTGTAGCATTAAATATCATTGAATTGTTTCTTCCCCTTGTATTCCACAGATCAATGACCTTTTTCACTACACATATAGTAGACTCACATTAATTTCACGCATTTTCCCAGATGATTCTTTCAACAGATCGTCTATAATGGGAAATTATTTGTTCTCCTATTGATCTTTGGTGATTCACCTTTTCCATGGTTATCAGAGTAACTATTCTTATATTGGATTCCCATTAACTAATTTGATCTAGAATACTCCCTAAATATTTTTATGTATCCTAATAGGAGTTCATCATATGATGAAAATGGTTGAGAAGCCAGTGCCCTTTGAAGAAATTGCTTAAGGCCTTCAAATAAGTGATCAATCATGTATTCTGTGTCACATACGTAATCTATGAAATACCTTGATAATCATGTAAAGGTATCCTCACACTCTACAATAATATCTTCTTACCTTTTCTTCAACCCCATGAATTTATTCTTAATTTCAGTTCGCTGCTCACAAGGGAAATATTTGTCATAGAATATTCCCTTAAAAGTCCTTCATTCCATACATTCTATCTATTCTTCCTCTATGGTATTCTGGATCAGAAACCACCATTGATCAACATCACCCTTGATACAACACACATCAAATACAACCTTTTCATTATTATTTCATCTTAATTCCGTGAATATATTTTCAGTGTACAAGATCCATTACTCAACATCCACTAGATTACCAGTCCCTCTGAATGATGGGGGCATCTGTAGCATGAAATGATGCAACATAGGTGTAGCCTAGTTATTCATCACAACCTGAGTATCTGGTCCCAATATGTCCATGATCTTATCTTCCCCAACATTGATTGTGTAGAATTTCTCAGTGGGTAATTCCTAAAATTCTCCACGTTTATTAATTACCCTTCTTCCAGTAGGCTCCATTTCTAAATAATGGAATACACAAGATAAAAATATGAATAATAATTCATATTCACAACTGGAAATGTGCATACCATATATTGAAGACATATTCATAGCTAATCTCATAATCATGGTTTCTGTGAGGAGAATTTTACATTGAAATCCATCAAAATGGATTTTGATGAAAATTTTAACAAAAATAAAAATATCCTTTATGAGTTTCCATACAAAGAGTGTTGAAAGGCCCAATGACATGTACCAGGATACCCCAGGTCAGACCAGAAACTTCTTGTAGGAGCTCTCACACCTTGGTATATATGTGCCAGAGCCTCCTCTAACTATTTGTATCTAGAAATAGATGAATTTTCTTTAAAGACACACATAATATATTCTGTACAAAAATACCAGGATGCCCTTTTTTGTTTATCCTCAAATAATACATTAGAGGTTTGATACCTAATTTATAATTTCTAGTCTAGTTTCCATGTTTTCTATTAAACTTTATCTGATACCAAATATAACACCCTGACGCCTCTAGACCAGAGCCGGTGCATTACCTCTTACATTGGAATGGTTAGATAGAATTAAGTCCATAAGTAACGAGCCATTTAGTAGTCTTGAAGAAATTAGATTCATTGATGTAACTCAAATTACAGTGTAAAAGGATTCAAAATACAGTACACAACAAAACCTAAAATTGCATCCAAATAAACTCTACAAATGATCTCTTCTTCATAACCTGTTGAAGGTGAATTAATGAAAGGGGTGATCTAAAATTATAAGTAAGGGATACAAATAGAGGAATCATGATTTCAATAATAAGTGAATCATAAAAAATTAGTCATATTCAATATAGAAAGGTGAATAAATGAATAACACATTCCATTAATAAACTGAGAATGAAACTGCATCCATAGATTTTGCAATAGTGAAAACCTCATGGCTAGTAATAAATGATAATAAATAAAATGAATGTTTATTAATTGGACGTCATGTATCTGTAACATGATACCATAATACCATTAAAACGGTTTAAGTCTGTGTGTAGAAACCTGTCTGATTTTTGGCAACAAACATGAAGGGTTTGTCACTAACTGATTTGTCTCATGAGACATGTCGATGCATAGAGGGGATATAGCTGGACCCACACTCCACTGCATGTCCAAATAATCCTTTATACATATATTTAATACAAGTAAAATCTATTTTCTCAAAATCTGTATAGAGTTGAGAATACATATTAATCAATATTTTTATAGTTAAAATAACTTTCCAAATAAACACCGTAAGTAAAAGGGTATTTGGCTTAAGACAATGCTCATATCCATGAATCCAGAATATAGATATATAATATATTTAAATATTTGAAATGAAAAAGGATCTCAAATGGACATTATAAACACCACATCAAACTGATTATGTGCACAATACCAAGAAGGTCTTAAGGAAATAGAAATTGAGACAAAGTCCCTTACCATATTGTAATCAATTGATTCATATGAAAAAAAGTCAATAACAACCAAATTAATCAAATAATACCATGAATATAATGAGAATAATTTCATTATATTTCAAATGGTTGTACATAAATACCAAATACATGAAATTAGTTGAAATCAATGAAAATCTCACAGAAATGAAAGCTAGATGATAAACCCCTTACATTATGCTCATGTGCATTTTTCGTTTGTCTTAATGAACCGAATAATAAAATTTATCTTCATTAATTAGTAATTCCATAACCTCTTATACACGTAATTTATTTGTTATAATGTTATTAGGTTCATTCATGGTGATTTTTCAGGGTTTAATAGGTTCATTTTTTTGGATGCATTTTCTTCCCTGGTTTTCATGATCGGTTTACTTATATTCAGGAATGGAAGTTCATTTGATGTGTGGTTAAACGTGTTGAATTTTTAAAATACCTCATTAATGAATTTAAACGAATATAAATTATCTTATAATGATTTTGGGTTATATACCATGATGATGAATCATTAAATAAAAGTTAATTACAAACATTTGGTTGAACTTGGCGGTTTTGTTCATAATGACCTTGTTTGATATTATTATTTTATATTATTATTGTGAAAGGATTAAAGATAATTAATGGGATGAAATAAATATATAATGATCTCATTCTACCATAAAATTGAATTCATGGCCAGAATTAATCATGGTAATAAAAATTGTGAATATGTCATCCTTCAATGTGATAAATTAACACATCTCGGATGGTGTTTTATTTTTTAGTATAAGAGGATGGGGAAAGAGAGATTATGATGAAATATTCCATTAAAAAATTATAATTATAGTTCAATTAAGGTACTAGAATGATCATATAATTTTTATGAAGGGATATGTGGAAAGAAGTAGAAAATAAAAGATCTGAAAATAGAAGAAAATTGAAAAATATCTCACAAAAAATTTTCATCCTAACGATGTCACTTATAATTTAATAAATTAGTTTGATGAGATAAAGGGGGTCTATAATAAATCTTACATAATACTGATATAAAGGGTAATATGAAATGGCATATCCCAATATGATACAATTAAAATGAAAGAGAAAACATAACATGAATTCTTTAAGAAAAGGGAAGGGTAGTGGATTCCCTTACCTTGAAGAGTAATTCCCAAAACATGATGGTTGGGACATTGGGGTATTGAGGACACCATGGGAGGACTCCCAGAGTAGTAATACTACCATATAATATAGTATAATGAGTATGTAATGAAAGAAAACGATGGGGGTGAGTTGATATTTATAGTTAATGAGAGGGAGTTTTTTATTAATTTAAAGGGACGCATCATTAGTGGTTTTTTAAAAACAATGGGATTTTCCATGGTATTTTCCCATGGTTTTAGCCATTTTTGGAAACCACATGTCATATGTTATTGTACACAGGTTTTCCATGCTTTTATATTTAATTATTACATCATTATGAATTCATTAAACTACTGAAAACTCAAAACTATATTTTTACTATTCAAAAAAAATTCATGTATTTTAGAAAAATTTGAATAATTCAACCAAACCATTTTTACTATGTGCAGAATAAAAAATGAACTCCATTTTTTGAAAAAATTTACTAAATATTATTAATTAAATTTTGAAATAAAATCATTGATAATTCTAAAAATTACAATTTTAAAAGTATAAGTAGTTTTATACCACATTTAAAAATTAATTAAGATCTCATTATCTTATTAAATTAAAAAAATAATATTATCTTTTTTACTACTCATAAGAGTCCAATTACTATTCACATTACAATTCATAATGGTATGTTAATATTCATCATAAAATCAATTTGGTTCTATCAGACAGTAAATGACTTACGAGTCAAAACTCTAGATGACCGTTTTTCAGAATTCAAAACATAGAAGTGGAATATTTGTGTTTACTGGATAGGTTATGACTATCCCCGAAATAACCGAGGACTGTTTCAAAGAAAAATACTTCTTTATGAAATATAGTCTATGAATAGAATGTATTGAAGAGAAGAATTCCATAAAATTCTTGGGGTGTTATACAATCGCCCTAGGAGGCTCTGATAAATGGGATTCAAAGGGTACAATACTACTTGTTGAGGACATAAAATCCTATTTCTATTTAAAATATGTTTAATAGAAAACCTATATTGACAATATTCATGAGATCACCTTCCAATGACTATATTACTAATGGTAATGACTCGTAATTTTCAATTAAATCCAATAAGATATAATGGAACAAAATAAGTGAATGTTTTTTCCATAACCATATTACATAGAGATTGTGATCTACTCCTCCTCTTTTGATGTCCAGTTTCTTAAGATATGAATCCAGCTACGAGTACCACGCCCGTGGAGCCTGCTTCAAACCATATAGAGATTTCTTCAGTTTGCAGACCTTTGTTTCATCAGTACCTAAAATAAACCCCATTGGTTGTCCAATGTAGACATCATCTTCGAGTACACCATTCAAGAGTGCTGTCTTGAAATCTATTTGATATACATTATAACATTTTTGAAGTGCCATGGAAAGGAAAAGCCCGATTGACTCCAGTCTAGCTACTGGTGCAAAGGTTTCTTCGACATCAATGCCTTCAATCTGGGAGTATCATTTACATAACAGTCGTTCCTTATTTCTGATGACACTTCCATGCTCATCAAACTTATTTTTGAAGATCCATTTGGTACCAATAACATTGTGACCTTCGTGTCTCTAGAAAAGATCCCATGTCTGATTCTTGTCAATATGATCTAATTCATCATTCATGGATTTCACCAATGATTATTCATTTGCAGCTTCATCAAATGAGGATGGCTCTACGACTGATAGAAATGCATATTGCATGTTATTTCTCATCCTTCTTGTTTGAGAGGGTGGACTCTTGTCCCCAATTATGTTGGATGGATCAATATCAGCTCTTCGATTTCTCCTATGAGGTTCAGTTGCATTTTCTTCATCCAGAATTTCTTCTTCAGATTATTATTCTGAATCAACATCATGATGTGACTGTTGAGTGTTTTGTACAACTTCCTCTATTTCTGTATTTGTATTTTCTTCACGTTCACTTTCTTCCTGAATTTATATCACATCAGCATATGACATCCTTCATGCAAGTGTGGTTTTCTCTTCAATTATCATAACATCATTACTTTCCACAATCCCTCCTAAATGCTTGTTGAAACATTTGTAGGCTTTGCTGTTCATTGAGTAATCGAGGAAAATTCATTCACCTGCATTATCGCCATACCTCACTTTATTTCCTTATTTGTTCCTGATGAAGAATTTACATAAAAAGACATGAATGTATTTTAAATCGGGCATCCGTCCATGCCACAATTCATATGGAGTCTTCATCTCACCCATATAAAGTCATGTTCGATTCTGAATGTACACCGCAGATTGAACAACCTCTTTTCAGTAATGTCGTGGAATACTACTCTCAATCAGAATAGTTCATACCATGTTGTTCACATGTCGATTCCTACGTTCAATAACTCCATTTTGTTGTGGAGTTCTCACAGCAGCTACCTCATGCTGTATCCCATGCTTGTCTATATAATTTTCAAATTCAATGGATGTGTATTCACCTCCATTGTCAGATTGCAACACTTTGATTGTTTGTCCAATATCATTCTCGGCGATTCGCCGATATTTTTTCATTCATTCAATGAATTTTTGTTTCATGTGGATGCCCATCACACATTCCATTCTACTGTAATAATCTATGAAAAGGACAATGTATCCTTCTCCATGCGTTCCGGCAACATTTATCAAGAAACATACATCTGTATGAATCAGATCAAGAAGGTGAGATACTCTTTTCTTCTTTGGCCAACATGAACTGCAGACCAGCTTCCCACAAATGCAAGAATCACAAGATTTTTCATACTTACGCTTCAGGTTGGGAATGCCCATGACAATTTTCAATTTTGATATTTTCTCCATGTCTTTTTGATTGATGTGTCCCAGTATCTGATGCCACAAATTGTTTTCTTCTTCAACAGTCATGTAACAAACATTTTCTTCACTATCAACATGATACAAGTTTCCTTCTGTTCTGCATCACATCATAAGTGAATTACATGTCTTTCCCTTGATAGTGCTGCCTCTCTGAATAAAAGTAACTGTATGTCTCGAGTCACAGAGTTGACTCACGCTGAGGAGATTATGGCTTAGGCCATCTACGTAATGGACTTAAGTCTTCTTTAGTTCTCCATTAGCTAATTCAATACTTCCACACCCTTTGATTTCAGAGCTCCATCATTACCAAATCGTACAGTACCATCAACCTTCCTTTTGATATCTGTTAACCGGCCGACATTATCTGTCAGATGAGATGAACAACCGCTATCCAGAATCCAGGTACTCTAGTTCTTTGTAGCTTTGAGGTTCACCTATGCAAGGTTGGATTTCTCAATTTTGTTCCTTTCCTTCCACGAGACAATGGATTGAGTATATAGTACTGATGGCCTTTCAATTATCTCTTCTGCATACCCAGGTTCTTCATAGTTGATATCTTCTTTGAGAGGAGAGAACCTGTATGAGAGAGAAAAATTGTCTTGTTCTCGAGACTTCACTTGTCTTGAACTTCATTACGAGGTGTCCATGTCCCTTCTCTACGTGCAATTAGCAGCCTTATGACCGAGGTTAGAACAATGATAACAATATACATAGAAATTGTTTCATCTATAAGAATTTGGATATGAATTTTTTATCCATTATTGAACTTATATATTATCTCTATTCAGATAGCTTCTTGCCTCTTCACAATAAGACATGGTATGGCCCAGATAGCCAGAAAACTGACACTTCATGAGAGGAAATATCTTCTCACTTGAATTTATCCTCATACCTTTTTCCTTGGGAGAATAGTTAGAATATCTGTCATTTTTGAATGTTTGAGGATAATTTTCAGTTCACCTATTAGTTTGGATTGAGGGGTCATTTTTCAACACTTTAGGAAATGTTTCAACATTTTCAACATTCATCTTATATTTCTTTTGGATCTTTTCACTTCCAGTAGTTGATGTCTCAACTTCACAGAAAATTCCACTCTTCCCATGAAAGCGGGTCTTTTATCACTCTATTTTTCTAACACCATATGAACCACACTTGGCTCTTGCTAGTAATTCTGCATCTGAGAATCTTCCAAACTGTATTTTCTTCCTCGATTATTTTGGAATTGATTCAGTCTCACATTTACTCCTTAGAGAAACAAATTCCTCCTCAAGACCCTCAGTAGTCTTGGATTTTTCATCTAGTATGGAGGTGATGTCATTGATGACCTTTGCCTGATCTTCAATTATCAGCTTCAGATCTACTACATCATCATTTCATTCAATTATTTTAGATTGTACCTTCAAAAATTCTTCTAGTCGTTCAATTTCAGCTTCAAGTTGATCAACACATTTAGTTGATTCTTCTAAAATTGATTTCTAGTTATTCCAACTCTTAAATTTAGTCATAAGATTACTAACCGCATCCTTAAGTGGCATCTCGGTATATTCAAAAGTTCACAATTGTTTTTCTCCACCAGTATCTTCTGACTTTTGAATAGTTTCCATCATGGAATCATGGTTCTAGGTTTTGAATTCTGGTTCTTTTTCATCACATAATTCATTATCATCTTCTTCCACTTCACAGACAAAACTCTTCCTTTGCATTTTCTTTCCAGATTTGAAGTCTCCCTTTTTGAAGAACCTTCTCTGAGGCTTCTCGAAGCATTCATCTTCACTATCTTGATCATTGATCTTTCTTAATCACTAATAGGCAATGTGCCCAAATATTCCACAACGAAAACATGTGAGAGGTAACTTCCCTTTTCCCTTCTACAACTTCTTAGTAATGAGAGAACGAATTTCTATTTCTTTGACATCTTCACCGCTAATATCTTTTGAGATTTTCAGTTTATCCATGGCCTTTAATGACATTTCCTTGATCACACGAGTCATAGTATCTTCTGGTTTGACTCTCATTTCATATGCTACCAAGCTTATCACAAGATCATCCAGAGAAAGTTTGGAAAGATCTCTTTCCTCAATAGCTGACACCATTTCATTGTACAGAGGTGGAAGTATTCTTAATTTTTTTACAATATAAATGTCTTTGATTTCTTCTACTAGACCCCAAATTTCTCCAACCACTTCAGTAATCTGATTGAAGAGACTTCATTCTCTTCTGGATGAATCTTTGAATCTTCAAACCGATTGTGCAACACTTGTAGTTTTGCCTCCTTCACTTTGCTATCTCCTTCATAAATTTTTTTGTGTTTATCCCACATGGATTATGCTGAGGTGAAAATCATCACCTTTAGGTTTATCCAATCAGAAAGGGCTGGAGTGAGTGCATTTTGTGCTTTAGCATCTGCATCAAGAATTTTCCTCTCTGTTTCAGTCATAGCCAGGCCTGTCAGATCTGTGACCTGTATTCCTTTCACAGTAGAAAAAAGAACTTCCATTCAAAGAGATCTTTGATGAGATATCATTCTTTTCTTCCATATCTATAAATTACTTCCATCAAAGTGAGGGAATCCCCTGTCAATTGACTGCCTTCTACATGACGATAAAGGACAGATTCAACACCAGCAACATCCCTCTGATACCACTTGAAGGACCCCGAGACACCCTGAGAGGGGAGGGGTGAATTAGGGTGACAACGTTTTCAATTAATGTGATGTATCTTGTTCCATGTTGGTAGGAACTTGTTGAACCTGTATGATGGATATGATCAGAATGCAAACATTCACAAGAACAGAGAAGACACCACACTTTTTACATGGTTCACTACTAAGGGCTACGTCCATGGAGCATATGCCGACAAGTTTTTGGATGTACCAAATTCCACTAATCCTCACAAGCCGTGGATTACAAAGGATTGGGCATAGTCACTCTGTCACAGGCACACTTCCTTTACAAAGGTTCAGGGATAACTCACTGCTTCCCTCAGGTCACTCCCGTTGACTCCCCTTGGTTCACTGCCCTTGGTGAAGTCACACTTAATTTATAGACGTGAAGGTCTCTTCATAATTGCATAAGAATGCATCCTCTGTTGTATATAGATGCTCTTTTGAAGTCCAATTCTCACCAAAAGAGGAATCTCACTTTGCGCTGAGGGTACCAGGCGATCTTCTATCTTTCATGCATCTTCAAAAGGATAGATGTACTTTAACAACTTTGTAGCGCTTCTCCAAGCCCGGTCCACAAGTTTCAATCCCGGCGTGCATGTCACTTGCGCGGTAAAAATTCAGCGCGTAGATGACACCAACCCACTTGCGCGACACTTCTTCCTTCAACCCCGAAATTGCATGTCATTGTACCTTTAACTCCCCAAACGCCTTGGTCGTGCAGCCAACAACTAGTGCGTAGCCTCTACTTGCGCGACCCAACAACCACTTGCGTGACTCAACCACTTGCGTGACGAGAGCTCAAAAAATATCTAAGTATTGAACATTGTTACAAATGAGGAGGGGTGTTCCTCTATTTTTAGTCAAACTGGACCCCCTACACGGTGGTGCACAAGTCTTCCCTCGGCGCGCATGTTCCAGCGCGCAGCTCATCCTCCCAAGCCTCTGTCTCGCGAATCACTTGCCCGACCACACCAATACGTGCACAGCCTTCTTTCCATTTCCATATTTTGAAGTTGTGATCTTGAAAAACAATAATCACGAAATTTTCCAAGCCTCCAAGGCATCAGGGAACAAGTCTCTTCACGATGCGCAGGTCACTTGCGCGAATGGCCCAAAACCTGCGCAACCCTTATCCCTTTTCCATTTTTCCATGTTCTGATCTTGAAAAACATATGGTGCGAAAGTTTCCTCTCCTTAAAGTAAACGACGTTCAAGTCTCTTGGAAAACGGAGCCACCTTCAATACTATTGTCTATTTGAACTAAATGATCTCTTTACTGGTACACATTCTGAACTTCCACTGAGTATTGACAACAAACAAAAACCATACTCCAAATCATGCATAAAAGTCCATGGTTTGAACATCATCAGTGAATGTGGCTGACGCATATATGATTTAAATCATATGTTGATCATCACTATTGACCATTTTAATTCGTAGTTGGTGACAATATTTTCTTGAATTTTCACCCTACATTGGTCATTAGTGACATGGGTAAAAAGGGTCCCTTCATAATAATTTTTTAGATTGTTTCGAGGTTGCTAAACAGGTAGGGAATGTTTCTTACCATTTATAAATTCCACTAACAATAACCTCAATACATATCATGTTCCATATATCCTAGATAAGAATTTATCATTCTGATCCATCTCACATTTCAAGAAGAGTGATCATGTCACGAACCATCCCCGGTCGACCTTGAACCAGGCACACGAGCCGAGTAGTGGAATTGCCCGATGTGAATTCTTGATCCCTACGGGCTGAAAAATAGTGTCGGCCACCATCGGAGTAGACAAGGGATTGATTTCTACCAAATATAATAAAGTAAAAATATAGGAGTGAGACATACATCCCAATAAACATTTACATAAAAATGAAATTTAGCTATATTTTTACAAGAAAAAGAAAATATAACTGAACTAGATAACTCAAACAACTGAATCATATAACCCAAAAACTCCAAGTGAACCTACTTTTCACTCTATAATAAAAAATCCAAGGTCACTCATGAAAATCAAACTCATTCTAAAAACCTATACATGCTCTAAAATAGAAATGAACTATGGGTTTTAGAATTAAAACTCACTATACTAGCCCGATAATCTATTCTGAATGCACATCATTATAAATTTTGAACTAAAATATATAAATATACAGTTTTCTACATGTTTAAATGAAACTAATTAAGATCCATTTCCCTTATTCATTTCGAAATCATAATTAATTTCTCTAGTGTGCTGTTATAATTTTCAAGTGGAATGTGGTGTTTACATTTTTCAGATTTGTTCAATGAGGATAAAAAACAATAATTTGACATCCTTTTTCATAATCCTTATTAAAATAAGACCATTACATTCCATGGAAAACCATATAAATGAAGGCACAACAATAATAACACATCATGGGAATTTTAAATATACATTCAAGCATCATATTCATCACTACATGAAATTAAATGAAAATAGACATGGGTGATCCTCGGAGATCAAGAATAATCTATAAGAACACAGTACATGTGACCTCATCCCTGTAGACATTTCACAAAAGATAAAATCAAAATTCTCAATATTCCTAACCATCCATTCCCAGCTAGGCCTAAGGGAATATACCATTTTAATAAACCAAATATATTCAACTATTATTGACCCCAGGTCAGTACCATAACATACTACTGTAGAAATCAATCCTAGAAAATTCTCTCAATATGATGGGTTCCCACTTATCAATTATTTATTGGGGGTGATCTAACCGATACCATTGGTGCATCCAATCACAACAAATATATAAAAAATTATCCACAACAGGCCTCACCCAGAGTCTCCCCAAGGATTGATCTCGTGCCTTAAAGTAAATATATCCAAAAAGGTCTCCGACTGAGAAACCCATATAATGTAACCCAAGGATTCCTCAATAATGGAATCCCAACCATTCCAAGTCCACATGGTATGAGAAAAATCAAACGAAGTGGTTTATAACAAACACTTTTCATCATTTTCACAATGTTTCCAAACGGTCCCTTAAACATTCTTCACAAAAGTATCCTTTAACAAAAATGCATCCCATCATTAAAAATTGGAATCAATCGCACCATTAGAATGTAATAAAAATTTATAAATATCCTTCAAGTCACTTCCATCCAACCACAAGGATGGAGTCACAATCCAATCCAAACTCCATAAAACTCTGAGATTCCTCACCAAATTCTAGCTTCACTTCAGGAAATATGGTTTGAGCAGTGATGGATGAATCATCTACTACCTCACAGTCAGGGAAAACTAATCCCAAACAAGAAAATACATAACTGGATTAGTTAAAAGAGGAATATGGGAGACTTATAGAAAAGAAACCACACTTCCATTTAAAAAAGTAAAGAACCGAAAAATCACTTACATCACAAAAACCAAAACACTATATGAATAACTGCCATGAAAAAATATCACTTAAACTAAAAGGATTCTTTCAAAAAGAAACATTAAACAACTACCCAACAACAAATCACTTCTGGGACCTGCCTCCATGAAACTTTCTAGAAACACCATGACATAATTACTAAAAGTGACCCATGAATAAAAAATCATGGTAGGAATTAGAAGTACATGGACACAATGGCCTCTTGTGACCCATATTTACACACTAATATAATAGAAAAACCTCATTACCAGAAGAGGATGATGGTAGATCTCAAGGTATTTTTATTCCACAACCCCATCTATCAACTTTCAACTCCTTCCTCATTTTCATTCCAAAAACATGACCAGAACTCCCATGAATTGAAGGAGGGAGGTCAACTTTGACACACTACCTAGGTGAAAATATTGGAACATAAGAAAACAATCTACAATAACCTCAAAACATTGTTTTTAAAAGAATTTTTAAATTAAAAAAACCTCAATGGGTTGATCGCTCAACATTGGTATTTTTTATAGCCTCACACACATGCATGTTTTGTGCCACAGTGGTCCCTATACACTATTACATACTAGGAATCCATTAACGTTACCCAAAACTACAATGCATATAAGTGCCTATAAGAACACCAAGGATGAAATAAAACATTATCATTTCTTAAAAAAATCATTCAAGACATTTCGGATATCATTTACCTTTTGAGGGAGTTCTAACCACCAAGTCAAAACACATTTAAAAAATTCATTGAGGTCTATTTTTGCAATTAGATAGCAAAAATGGCCAAAACCATTTTTGGGAAATCTCAAACCACTCAATTTTTTCCCAAAACTAGTTCATCATATTAAAACACTTTTCAGTAGCCCAAAACACACCCATTTAAAAAAAATCCATAATCACATTAAAATAATCCTGGATTTACAAAAATTTCATTTCCATAAACCATATGTTTAGATGAGGGAACTTCAATCCCACTAAATCAATTCCTCATTATCCCCATGATTTGACTCACAAAGTCCCAACATCTAATAAAAATTCATAAATTAAATTTTCAAAACCCACTTTCATATTTATGAATCCCATCCATTCCTATAAAACCCACTTTGACAATTCTCACACAAGGATTTTCAAAAATAAGTTTCATAAATAAAGAAAGGTCCATGATACCAACAAAAGGGAACTAGGGTCCTTGGGTGACCTGAATATATGGTTCACCACCATACTTCAAACACACCACCAACACAAAGAACCTTCTTAGGACCTTTCCCAAGCTCCACATGACATTATAGCTCCTAAGAACTCAGAAAGGCCATTATTCCAACTCAACATGTCATATCCCAATCAACAAAAAACACCTAAAAACCAAGAAACTGAGAAAACCAGACATCCCGTGGAAACTCGAGGATCGCTATGAGAAAGAGTTTGCTACACTCTTCCCGCACCGACCCCTCATGTCCCGAAAATCCTAATCAATCTACCTTGACATACCCAAAAATAAAGGGAGCTTTGGATGGGAAGGTCTGATAAGAGAAAACCCCCTCTGGTACAATTTTTTCATGAACTAGCACAGGTCGACCCTGAACCGGGCATAAAAGTTGATCTGTGGCATTTCCCAAAGGGTGTTCTCAATCCGTATGAGCTGGAAACTAGTTTCATGAATCAATATAGTATAAAATGGAACGATTTATCCATAATAAAATCAATTAAACAAAAAAAGAAACAAAATGGATATGAAAATAAACATTTATTTTAAAAATAAATTGAGTAACATTTATTCAAGAAACTAAAAAAACAACTGAACAAGAAAACTCAACCAACTAAATCAGACAACCAACTAACTCCATGTGACCCTATGGTTAAATCTCCTAAAAAATAATCCCCAATCAGTCATGGAAACCTAACTCAAGGTGAAAACTTGCATAAGGTCTAAAAATAGAAAATAACTATAGGAGTGAGTATTGAAACATAGTAGGATGGCCTGATAATCTATTTCCAATGAACATCCATTACAATAAAAGAATCAACTATATCATTTTTGAAGTACAATATATAAAAGAAAGGTTTTCTACATGTTTAATCAAAACAATGTACGATCCATTTCCCATATACATTTCTAAAACTAGATTCATTTCAAAAGTGTTCCATTAGCATTTTCATGGGGAATATGATGTTTAAAATTTTCATATTTGTACAGGGAGTATAAAAAAATAATTTGAAATAAATATTCATAAACCTTATTAAAATAATATCATTATATTCCAATGTAAACAATAGACAAGAAAAATCAATAGTAATAACACAACAAGGGAAATGTAAATATACATACAAGAATCATATTCATCACTAAAAAAACTAAAAGCCAATAGAAATGGATGAACCTAGGGGATCATGAATTATCCATAATACACAAACTCATGAGACCACATACCCATTTACATGTCACAAATAATGAAATTAATACACTAAAAATTCACATCCATCCTTTCTCAGGCAGGCTGAGGGATAATCCCATATAAATAAACCGAATATATCCACTTACTATGGGCAATTGGTTTGTACCATAACCTAATAGGGGAGCAATAATTCTTTAAAAATTATTTCTATATGTCAGGTTCCCATGAATGATGTATTTATGAGGGTGATCCCACCATATCTAGATGAGAAACCAATCAAAACACATGTATATATATATATATACAATTATCCAAAACATGCCTCACCTTGAGTCTCCACAAGCATTTCTCTCATGCTTTAAAATAAATATATCACAAAGGTATCCAACCAAGAAAACCTTATAATAGAACCTGTGGATTCCTTAACAATGGAATCCCAACTATTCCATGTTAACATGACATGATAAACATCCAACAAAGGTATTTATAAAAATCACTTTTCATCATCTTCACAATGTGGCTTAACAGACCCTTAAACATTTCTCACAAAACATACATTTTACAAAAATGATTCCTATATTTAAAAAGAAGAATCAATCACACCATAAAAAATTAAAAACATTTATAAGACTCCTTCAAAAAACATCTATATAAATTTAAATCCAAAACTATTTTTTTCTATGAAATTTTCAATCGGTCTATAATTCATTTTTACACAACCAAATGATTTTTCAAAAGCCAAATACACATTTCACATTATTTTAAAACATTAAAAACTCTATCATGAAATCAAAAATAATCATTTCACATTCAACATTATTATTAACATGTCCAAACTATATTATTGATACCTCAAATTACTCACAAAAACCATCCATGCATTTCATCAAATAGATGGTGTGAAATAATTATCAAGCAAATTATATTTATCGCATATAAAGGTATAAAAGGCAACTTTTCAGTCAAAACAATGGAAAAAGGATCATAAAACAACCATTATTAATCAAAAGTGGTGGGAAATGCATGAAATGAATTAATATTTAATTAAAAATTCATGTTCAAAGGGAAAACTACCTCAAATCCATAGCGAAAAGGAAAGACACACCCCAAAACTCTTGCCACGGGTTCTAAAAACCTAAATCTATAATGACCTGCCCTAATAGATACAAAACCCCATTAAATACATGGAGATAACAAAACCATTGTTTGAGCATGACCATGGGATAAGATAAAACACTGAATAATTGGAAGAAGAAGGAAGAGGGAAGAGAGGAGAAGAGTAAATTGAAGGATTTGAGGAAGAATCACTCTCCATTGGTGAGAAATTGTCCAAATAGAGTCCAAAAATGAGGTAAAAAGAAGTGAGGGATCCCTCTGGTAGATAGAAAATAGTCGGGGCTTTCTTGGGGATGTAGAATAACCCAAATAAATTTTTTAGAGTGAATGATTTTAAGCCTGTAATTGGCTGCATGGTTTGGATGTATTGTTTGTCAAACCTTGCGCAAACCACGCAGAAAGTGATTGGAAAACTCCTGTAGATTCGAATGGTTAGGTTTCATGGTTTTGGAACACCATGATCAAACCGTGCAACATGATTTTTTTTACAAAAACACTTAAATTACACATAAAGATATAGGAAATCCCACCCAAAATTCCATGAATGATTTAAACACAAAAATATAACTCCATTGGTGACTAAAACACACCAACATTTTAATTTGTACCAATACAAACAAAGGAAAAAAATATTGAAATGTTATAAAATGGAGAAACATCAAAACACTACCCTCGTCACACCTGGGGCCCAAGAAACAGACTGGGATTCCCAAAGAACCATATCATAAACCAAAACATGAAAAACCGGGTGTCATAGATGCTAAGAATGATCCTAATTTATATTTGATAGAATTTCCAGTCAGGATAGTTGTATCTTAATCCATGGTACATTGTGGTAGCATAATACCTTCTCTTCACGTTCTATGGTATCACTTTTAATTTTTTCATGAGATGTGGCAACACAAGGAAATGATGATATTGTTGCGGGATTATATTTTTTTGTATTCGTAGCTTCTTCGTAGGATTTTTGGGGGTAGAATTATTCTATAGTGGGGAGGTTGTAAAATCCTATTAATGAACTGTCAGGTATGTCTTTTATCATTGTTTTGGTTTTCCTTTTTCAATGACTGTATGGGGCCAAGAATGAATTTGGAGGTTTACTATAATGGTGAACTAGCGGATTGGTTGGATTATCACTGTTAACTGGACATTTCTTCAACATGATGGATATTTATGTGCCACATAATATGGTTACTTATCATGTATATCCTAAAATTAAAATATTTAATTTTAATAAAGAGGTCACTGGTTTTTCAGTGGATTGAACAATTAACAATTGCAAGATATGCAATTAGGATACAAGTCAAGTAAAACCCCAAGAATTGTTTTTAAATAAGTATCCATAATCAATATATTAATCCCCCTCCATATAAATACATGAACATGACACGAGAGCCTTCACCAAGAAACTTTCAACCCCTCAAACCCTTTTAGATTGTTTTTCTCAAAGTTCAGTCACTATTGTGGTTATAGTGTAACATATAGCATAAGTTTTCTCTTGGTCTCTTTATATCGTCCAACTTTCCTCCTTGGGGTTTTGTAATGCCCAGACCTCAGATGGTCGGAGCTAGGGAATTATTTTAATACATTGTCATGATTACAATGAATCATGTCCCGAAGGACAGATCAGTTTAGTAGTCTAGAATGATAGATTACATACATGAATGTTATGTGACACATTCAATCAAAAAACACAACAAAAATAATCCCTTGATATTTCCATTATACCCTTATCTTATCCCAACATATCATTTATAATAAATTTCTTGGAATCCTGGGAAAACACAAAATAAAGGGTGAGCTCAGATTCTCAGTAGGGGCAAATAATTTAGAGAAATAAATAAACATTTAAGACAAGATGAGTAATAAAAACAACATCCTTTTAAACATAAACATTTACATAATATGAAAATAAAAAATATAAAATTCCCATATAAAAATACGCATGGATATTCTACTATTTGAATAATCACATGTAATAACTAATTTCATAATGAGGGAATGAATAATGTCAGACATCAAAACCACATGGTACTGGCCTCTTCCCAGGACTACAAATATTTTTTTAAGGCATTGTTCCAAGAAATGAGATTGACTCATTAGACCTGTCAATGCATTGAGGAGCTATAGCGGGCTACACAAGTCACTTACTATGTCTAATGCATTTCTCAAATGAAAATGATCAAACATAACTTAAACATTTATGTTAAAACTAGCATATGAAATGTCAATACTTTGACCATAAACCATCTATGATATAAAAATAGTATATACATATCCTAACATATAAGGACTCATTCAATATTAAATGGATGATTTTATTATAATAAATCAACCCCAATCAAGAATAATATCTCGTAAAGGATGTTGGCATAGTTGACAATTATCAATAAAACTCTTTGGGAGAAATATACGTTTCTATGAAATCATTTAAAAGTCATGCATTTATGAAGGAAAACACTTAAAAGAGATTTTTTAATCCATGTGTCCCATACAACATTGAAACGTTTGAATTGAATAAGAATTTTAAAACAATTATGTCCATACTAATAAATCCTTAAAATCATTTTTAAAACATTGACATTAATTAAAAGCATTTAGACAAATAAATCATTAAAACATATAAAATGGTGGTCTAGATAAAGATTATCTTCCAAAAAAACATTAAAATATTCATTTTGATAATATTATTTTAAACATGGGAATGAATGATAAAAAGGTCTCAATAAATAATTACACATAAACAATAACGATAATAATGAGAGTGATGAATTAACCCTTACCTTGTACTTTCCTTTGGATGAGGGAACATTTAATCTGCTATATATGATGAAAATAGTAAGATATATAATTATAATAGAACCATATTCAAATTTATGATATCAAAATTGATTCATATATGGTTTTATACTACACATTTAATCATAATTTCAAAGTTAAAATTACCTTTTGGGTTATAATTGTTTTCAATATCTTGCGAATTTTGACTTGTTATTCTTGATCGTATAAATTTTATCATGAATTAATTGCTTTAGAACAATTTTTTTTATGTATCATATATATTCAGATTATAAATATGTATATTATATAGATATATGGAATGGAAAACACCATTTATGGAGATAGTAGGCAGTACGTTTGCATAAACGACTTTTCCGTTTACATTTCGTATTGAATATAAGTAATTGAATGAGATATATATATATATATATATATATATATATTCTCGAAGAATTATTATGTCATTTATTACATACTTATAAATAATAAAAATTTTTATAATCATCATTGACTGGTTAATGTTGAAATGAATCTCTTCACGTCGTGGAGACGGTAACCCGTATGTACACACGAGCAATGTTATCATTCTATTGATGGTGAAATATTTTTTATTTTGATGGTATATTAAATATAAAAATTCATTAAAATTTCATATTTATTACTTATATCAACTATACTAATTATTATACACATCAAAATAATTATGTGTTGAATAAAAAACTACACCACGATGTGGAGAAGGTAAGCCATACATATGCACATATGGTTACATTGCCATTTATTGGATGGTTAGAATAATGAATATGGTTGAAACATATATATAATAAAAGCATAGCATGTATAGGGTACTGGAGTTATTATATTGTTATGGAAACAACAACTAATGTTGAAGTGGAAGAAGAAACGAACTTTAAAATTAGTGATGAAAAAATTACCTCTTCTTCGGGTGTTTCCTTTTGATATGAACAATTAGGATCCTTACATTTTATTTTTGCAAAATTTAAGGCTTATAGGATGAATTGAGGTTATATGGTAGAATAATTGAGTAGGTTTTGGCGGAGACAAATGGCTTTGGAGGTGTGAAGTTAAGAGAAGGGTAAGTGCCCATTTATTTGAGATGTGAGGGTCACTTTTAGGAAATCTTGAAATGTTATTTTATTATAAAATAATATTATTTTTATAATGGATCCAAATAGATTTAATTCAAATTAAAAGTGGGGATGCGTCAAAATACACTAAACCAATATGTTTATGAAATGTTTAGGTCACCATATTAATCTTATCTTTTATGTTTAACCATTTGTTAAACAGTTTAAATGTTACTAGGTCTTCTTCTTTTATTATAATAAATAGTTAATAATAATACTCTAAAATGCCAATAGAGCCTGAAGTGGTTAATTAATAACATATCTATCATTATATAAGTCCCTTGAAAGAACCTTATATTTTTAAGAATATTAAATCATTTAATAATATAATATTTTTTAAAAAAATTCAATTTTTTCAATTTTGACACTATTTAGTAATGTATTTATGTTAAAATCATAAAATCATGATAACGTCGAAAAATTCATTTCATAATCCCTAAAATGTCATATTCACCTATAAAATTAGGTTATGTCTTAAAAATCATCAATTTACATGTATTTTAATATTTATAATATGAATAATTTTACTGTTTCATTTAGAAGGTAATTACATCATCTTCATTCTGTCGTAAATAAATTAAATTATTTGAATTCTAAAAATTATAAATTAAATACCATGATATAGGAAATATTTTTAGATTTATAATTAATATTTATACTCTAAATTACCATATTTTATACACTATATTAAAAATGGTTTCGTTATTAAATGTTGAATATTACACTTTAAACTCTTCTATAAATAAAATATAATAAATGTCATAATGTATCCCAATTGGATCAAAAGGGTCATATTTTTTTCCCTATGGTTGATTTTGGTCGAAATAGGATTATCCAAGAGAGTTAGGACATGTGTTGGGGTAATTTTAATATAATTTTTACCATTAATTACATTATATTCTTTTTACCGTGTCAAATAAAATTCAAAATTTACTATTCACCATAAATTTATTTTCATCCCATTTTACAACATTTTACTTAATGATATTAACCATGTCTCTCGAATTTATGAAATTTAATCACAGAAGTGGTAAAATTACATTTTATGAAAATTTGCAATTGTTCTTAAATGGTGGGTAAAAAATATTAAAAAAGTTCAATAAAATTTTTATTTCAAAACATATTGTACAATGACTCTAAAAAATAAAATTTTACTAATTATTTTTTATCTATCTATTATTACATTAAATTTTTTTTAATAATTATTTAAATGAAAAATTGGTTTTTATCTATAACGGGATGGTTTTCACTATTCATAATAAATTGACTGTTTTTAGAAAAATACCAAAAATTCTCCCAATGATAATTTTTATATTCCAAATAAAAACTTTATTCCTATTTTAACAAATTAAAAACAAATAAGTTTCATTAATTAATTTAAAATTAAATCTCATTGTCAAAACCAAAAATCTCGTTGTTATGATGTAAAGACTATCAAAAGATTAACTTGTGTTTATGTAAAATTTAAATGTGAAATTACGTACACTAACCTAAATTATATCAAATGATAAAAATATAATCGAATTATTATTTAAAAAAACTCAAATGAATAATTTATCAAATTAAATTATTTCTATTAAAATGTTGTTTCCAATTAAAATTTATTATTTTTATATATTTCATCAAAATATGAAAGTTATCAGAAAAGTACAAAAAAATTATCCAAACTAAATTTGTATGTCCCAATTCAATAGAGGAATTTAATTTCATTAAATATAATATAAAATGTGTCAATTATTGTATTTATATAGTGTTATCTATTAAAAGGCGGTAAAATTTCATTTTTTTTAAAATACTTCTATTATATGAAAAATTGTATTTGTGCTTATATTATTTCTAAGAAACACATAATATGGATGATAAAATTATATGGAGTATATAAAATTCAAAATGATGTTAATATTATTCATAACATATTTTCGAACGGCTTGTTTGATAAGTCGTGGTGCACTCAAAAATGTGTTGTATGTAGCGCAAGCTGTTGAATTACTTTAAAGATATAATGTAATATAAAATCCCTGGGTGTCACATACTCCCCTCCTTTGATAAATTGGTTCCTTGCAATTTGAAATTGTTCTTCGAAAATAAAATGTTAAAAATAGAAAATACCTTTGTGGAAAACCCACATCGGAAATTGGGTTAATAAAATTTAGTGTTAATAAGTGGGAATGGGAAATGAAAAAGTCACCACTAAATTTGGATTTGGAATAGGATATCATTGGTGGAAATTATAATTGGAGGAAAAATGTAAATATTTATATGGAGTGATTGATGTCATCAATAACTAACAAGTGAACAATAGATGAAATATTGAGGGCCTCAAAGCCATAACTCATTGATCATTTAAAATATCATTAGTTAAACAGGACATAAGGTATTAGATTAAAAAAAAATTTGGATTTAAGATCCTATCCCTAATCTCTAATAAATAATTTCTTCATATAATAATAATTAAAATAAACGAAAAATAAATTCTCATCCTAACTAACTTCTACAAAAATTTCATTTTAGAACTCAATAATATTCTACTTTTCCAAATTGTATAGGCTTCCAGAAAAGAATTCATAATTCACTTGTTAGACCATTTAAGAAAACTACATTATACAAAATAGAACATCATGGTGTCCAGTGGTAGGTGATGCACTCTTGTTTCCCTTCAATTGTGGGTTCATGTCTCACGGCCTTGCCGGACACGACAGGTTTTCACCCAACCTCTTGGATTTTCTTTTTATAACAATCCAAATGTAATCTTAAGATATTTTTTCTCCTTAAACAATTGTATCAAATTACCATCTTAATCTATTTCAACCATTAAACCTATCCACAATTGTAACACCCTGAGATTTTATGTGATATATTCTTTTTAATTTCATTGATGTCTTTTATTGTACACTACTCCATGATTATCCTATACTATATTCCACACCTAATTAGCTTGCAGTATACAGAACACTATTCTTGGTTCGTGTTACACACAATTTCAAGTTCACTTTGTGGAAATTATTCTACGCAAAATAAAGTAGAGATTTTTTTAATGTATAAATTAAATATGTTTTGATTATGATATACACAACACTAAATGGGGCTTTCAATACAGGCAGCCCTGACTTGTCTTGCATTACATGCAATCACGACCTTCCTCGATAGCATGTGTAGTACGCAATACCGGGTTTCACTAAACAATGATATGTTATTAAAATATTATATAAACTAGCCGTTATGAATTGTAATACCCACTTTTTAAAATTTTATAAATTGTATATTTAATTATGGATTACATTTTTGGATTTGAAATATCGAAATTAGCCTAGGGTGATTTTTTGGTATTTTTCTTAAAACATTCAATTTTTGATGAATAGTGAAAACACTAAGTTATTTGTTAAAACCAGATTTTTCATTAGATAATTATTTATTTTATTTAAATCTATTTTTCATAAAAATAGAATCCTAATACCTATATAAGTTCAATGTAATTCATTAGAGTTATTTTATAATAATTAGAGATATATGATAATTGTTTTGAACTTTTTAGTCTCTTTTACCCACCTCCTAGGAGAATTTCCAAATTTACATAAAACATAATTTTACCACATCTATGAGTGGAATTTAAAAAATACTACAGACATGGTTCATATTAGTAAGTAACATGTGGTTAAATAAGATAAAAATAATTTTTGTTGAATAGTGACATTTTACTTTTATTTACCACGGTTAAAAGTAAATAAGGTAATTAAGTGAAACAATGATATTATTATTACCCTAACACATGTCCTAATTATATTGGATAAGCTTAATTAGACCCTAAAAACCTTAGGAATAAAATATGACCCTTTAGGTCCACTTGGATTAGATTAGGACATTTATTATTATTTAATTTAAAGAAGAGTTAAAAGAGTTAAAATCAATGTTTAATAAGTAAAAAAATAATATAGGGTTATAAATAATATAAATTCGACTATAAATATTAATTAGAAATATAAAAAAATAAACTAAAAAAGGATATTTTATTTATTATTTTGAGACATTATATAATTTAGTTTATTTAGTATACAATGATGATGCCTTAATTACCTTATTAATGAAATATAAACATAATTGATATTATAAATACCCAAATAAATGTAATTTGAGACTTTATATGAATTAAAATAATTTAATAGGTCAATATATCATATTTGGGTTCATTAGTTGACTTATTTTTGAAGTAATAATGCTGTTATGAATTTATAAAAAACAAAATACTAAATAGTGTCAAAATTGACATAAAAGAGTTTTTAAAACAAATATTATATGATTAATTGATATAATAGTCCTAAAAATCTTACGTTCGGCCAAAATACTTATATAATATTATATATGACATTAATAAACCAATTGGTGTTCAATTGGTAGTTAATAGTATGTTTATTACCCATATAGTGTAATAATACAAGAAGACATGGTAAAAGTTAAATTATTTAACTTAGAGTTCAATCTAAATGATAAGGATAAAATGGAAACCTAAACTTGTCTAAAACCTACTGGTTGAGATGATTTTGACACATCCCCACCGTAGCCTCTAAATAAGTCACTTAAGATCCATTATAAACCGAATATAAATTTATTATAAAATAATAGTTTATGTTTTTTCTAAGGTGCCCCTCACCCCTCTTATAAAAGGGAACTCTACCTTCTCTCAAATTCACACCTCCACAGCCATTTGGCTCGGCCAAACACTGCCCAAATACCCTATCAACTATCTACCCTTAATTCTAGAGGCCTTACTTTAGTCATAAATCCATCCTATGGAGCTCTTTAGATCAAATCAAAAACAAGAACCCGAAGAAGTGGTAAATATCACACCACCTATTTGAAGTTCTGTTCTTCTTCCAGTTCATCCTTCTTTGTTGTTTCCATTCTAAAATAATAGATACAGTATGTTATATATAATATTATTTTATTTTAAAAATTGTACATCTATTTTAGGTTTTTTATCCATCCTATGAATGTAAAAGTCACCACACATGCGTACGCACGGCTTACCGTATCCACGTCGTGGTGTAGTTTGTTATTCAAATATTTCATCATTTGGGTGGGTATAATAATGAGTATAAATAATATAAATAATAAATATAAATTATTATGATTCTGTATATATGATATAAAATCCCATTATATACAATTTTAATATCAAAATAATGATATCATCGCTCATGCATACTTACAGACTACTGTCTCGACGAACACGATGAGATTCATTTTCCATGATTAACCATTAAAGTATGATTTTAAAGTATATATAATAAATAATAATTAAATATATTACATAATAAATATACTGGATTTATGTACATATATGTTTCATTTAAATAATTCTATTCAATTGAATAGGGAAATGAAAATAGTGTTCATGCGTACGTACGACCTACCGTCTCAATGAATGGTGTATTTCATTCCATTTTTTGATCTATCATATATATTTATATGCTGAAAATATATTATATATAAATCATGTTTTACATTCTTCAATTATGTGAAACAAGATATAAGTAATAATATCAAGAACAACATTTCAAAACACGTACAATAAATGAAACGATTTTACCAAAAACGCTGCTCTAATATGATATTTTTCAAAAGAATGGGTAATATAAAGTCATAATTGAATCATATATGATACCATAAATATTATTAGGGTTTTTTTTACAAGTTCATAATATGTTTAAACCCACTATATAAGAGTTTCATACATGTATGGAGGAAATTGGACATAAGGTAAGGGATAATTTTTCAATCTCATTTTTATCCAACATTGCTTATCCAAAATATTTATTGGGTTATATTTTTCATCCATGTCCATAAAAATCATATTCATAAAGTGTTTAATATTCATCCATGTATTTTTAATGTCATGTTTACCAATTGTTGGACTTTTAATTTGTTTTATGGAAGGAATATTTCTTTGGTTTACCATACGTGGTACTTTTCGACTTTTCTGTTAAAAGTACAAGGAGAATGTTTTTTTTAACTTATACAGCATGAATGGATTTTTATGATTTCATAGAACATTATTTCCATGAAGCATCCCTTACAAGATTTCAAGTTTATTTTTAATTAACATCTTTTAGATTAAAATAGTATGACATGTTAATAAAGGAAAAATATTTTCGAAGTAGAAAGGATATTTTCCTCAAGAATGGAGTTCATGTGTTTTATCAAAATTATTTTCCATCTAAGATAATACATGGTTTTGTTATTATCCATATTTTTACATTTATTTGATTATGTTATGATGGAATTATTTTTATGATGTCTTTTCATCTTATATGAATTATGTTATAATGGCATGATGTTTAAAAATCCCATTTTTATTACATGGGTTATGCAATGATATATGATTTATGATTTTGTGTCACACATAAGAATGGTTTCACTCTGAGATGGGTGGGACCTATATCTCCCTCCAATGCATTGGGTAATGATTTATATCTCTTGAGATCGACATGGATGGAAAGGAAATTTAATCTTGTTCAGTTATACAAGACTGGAATGATGAGTGAAATCGATTCAGTAAGGGAATTTGTCAACTATGATGGTCTTTGCAGCAATTCCTTGGCTACTATGGAAATCATATCATGTGCATAATGGTTTTCCACAATTACATGTTTAATTTTATCATGATTAATGTTCCATTATGATCTATTACATATCTACTGCCATGATTTATGTCATTTCTTAAGATTTTGATGTTTTATGTTCATGTTTTTATGTTCAAATATTTAGGGATTGTTTTTAATGTCTCCATGTTTACCCATAATGAGAATTTGAGCTCACCCTTGTTATGTTTTCATTTACTCAGGATATAAAGAAGGGTTTTAGGTAAGAAAACCAAAGAGGATGATCTTTATGGGAGATGTTGAAGAGCTTTCACCATGATTAGAAGATTATTTTCCGAGTTTCCAACGACACTAAACTAATACGGTCTTTGGGCATCTGTTTTTGTAATGTATTAAGTATTCCACAAAAGTAATGTAATGTCTATGTATGTCAAGCTTTGGGTCTCTACTGTTTTTATCAGAGTGAAGGTTTAGTTAACCTTTGGAAACTAGGATCCGAAAAAATTTAGTGAGATCCGTAGAGATATTTCTAAGGTATGTATAGGGATGTTCCTATGGTTATGTATAATTATATGTTACAGTCCTAGAATTATGATAAAGATCATGAAGAACATAGGATTAAACCTAATATGTAATAGATTGAAAGTACCCCCCCCCCTTATTATGTTGTTTGCGTAGTATGATTTTTTCATCACACTATTCTTTTTCAGTTTTTGAAAATGGCTAGAAATAGGAATATTCAGGATAATGGAGGATACGATGGGCAATGGAATGATATTCTCCATGAGAAAACAAATGAAACGAGATTTGGAAGTCCAAACATCGTTATTATGCCTAATCATTATTCTTACAATATGATCAATAATATCAACTTTGATAAGTTTCCAGAATCAGACAATAAGAGAAAATGGAGTTTCGTGATGATCATAGAGGAAATGAAGTTCAATTTCCATCATGTATATCATGTGGTATAAGGCATCAGTGAGTATGTTTAAAAGGAATTGGAAGATTCCTTGGGTGTGGAAAAGAAGGACAAAAATCCAGTAATTGCAAACGAAAATGTTCATTTAACACCATGGACAAGGATACTGGTATTTATAAGAAATCAACAACGACTAAATGTTTTAAATGTGTAATGTATGGGAATTATGAAAACCAATTCCCTAAGGGAAAATCTCTTGAAGAGAATCAGCATGGTCGTATGAGTAGTATTTATGTTGATGATGATCAAGAGACTACTAATGATATATGAGATGAATGAAGTGTTGAGGAATAAAATGATGAAGCTAGGTGAATGGTTTAAGAAGGTAATGGATTGATAGTATGTTTAACAAGAGTTATGTTTTCGGAGTAATTTAATTGTACTATGGAATAATGAAAAATCTAAGGATTGTTACACTATTGTTTTTCCTAAAGTATTTGAATGTATATGTTGAATGGTACCGGTAATCGGGAAAGGTTATTTGGATATTTTTGGAATGTAGATGATATGCGCATAATGAAGGGATAAAGATATAAAGAGATGTTTGATAGTATTAATGAGCTCATGACTGATATAAGGATAAAGTGATATCATGGATTGATTATATTGAAATATTGGGATTTTTGTATGTGGAAAGAGTTAACTTTTGACAACATTCATGTTTTCACAATGATTATTTTGTAATTCTTATTTCAAGAGAATAAATGATTAATGAATTCACATATTTCCTATGTGACCAACAAGATATATATTAGGATATATGGGGGATAAATGATGGTATTCAATGCTTTTTAAATGAACATTCTAGTTGTTATTTTCGATATACTATGAGATTGGACAGAAGTATTTTTGATAAGCCTAATTTTTGAAATGTATTAAGTTGGACATTAGATAGTATTTTTTAAGGCTAGAACATTTTAGATATTATTGTTGTAATGTTATAATCTTCTAGTTTTAGAAAAATGACATACTGCAGGATAGCAGACAACCCGTCATATCGGACACGGTTGCGGGAATCTAACCCACAACCGAAGTGCGATAAGCCTTTATCGCCTACCACTGGCCTACAGAAGTCCCTAGTTAGTAGAAATTAGTTTTATTTTATTAAGCAGTATGATAGTTCGAGTCTATGTCTATTTTTGGAATCATATACAATTATCCTCACCATAGATGGACTTCTGTATATGTAATAAATTTTGCTAACATTTTGTTTGAGACAGATGGAATGACCTATCATTATATCACATGATCTGCTAACATTTCATGAAGGACAAATTCAACGTCATTTCATTAATTAAGAGATGAAGTGGAAATTGTTCATGGAATGACCAATGATGATATTACACTGAAATCAAGTAAGTATTTCTCCTTGTGGAAAAATTTATCCACATTAAGGAAATGATCTTCAAAACCAAAAACGTTGTCCTAGTACCCTCACATTCGATGAACCATATGGATCATTAGATCGTAAAAAATTTATGGCTTTGTGATTGTTGGCTTTTTCATAGCCATGTTTTCTACCACTCTCTATCTGAACCTGATGGATAGATTTCTCTTCCATATCCACATTTTCACCTATGTTCTCCTATGTAGAAACCCAGTGATGAGTTAATTTGGGTAACCCTTATGTTTCATACATCACTTTTTAAAAATTAAGTTTTAGTATTCCTTTTTAGGATGTGGGTTTCTATGAATGAATCTTTCAAGTAGTAAATGATTTATAGCCCCGACGAATTTCGAGGGCGAAATTCATTTTAAGGGGGCAGAATTTAACAGCACGAGATTTTATGAGTTATATTATTTTTAATTTCTTTGATGTATTGTATTTTACACTAATCCACAATTATCTTCTACTATACACAATGTTGTATTAGCTTGCAGTGTACACAACACTATTCTTAGCTCGTGTTACACACAATTGGATGTTCGTTTTGTGGAAATTATTCTACACAACATTAATTATAGATTTTGTTTAATGTATAAATTAAATAAGTTTTGATTATTCTATATGAAACACAAAATGGATATTCCACTACACGCATCCATGGCATGGATTTCATTACACGCAATCACGACCTTCTTTGATAGCGGGTGTAGTACGCAATACCAGGTTTCACTAAACAATGATATGTTATTAAAGTACTATATAAACTAGTAGTTATGAATAGTAATACCCACTTTTTGAAATTTTATAAATTTTAACATTCAAAATGGGCAATAATTTTGGGTTCGGAATATCAAAATTAACCTAGGGTGAAGTTTTGGTATTTTTCTGAAAACATTCAATTTTGATGAATAGTGAAAACTCTGAGTAATTGGATAAAACTAACATTTTATTTAGATAATTATTTATTTTATTTAAATTTATTTTTCATCAAAATAGATAAATAATACTTATATAAGTTCAATGTAATTCATTGGATTCATTTTATAAAAATTTTTATATATATAAAAATTATATTGAAGTTTTTACTCTCTTTTACCCACCTCCTAGGAGAATTTTCAAATTAAAAAAAACATAATTTTACCACTTATGTGAGTGAAAATTAAAAAATACGAGAGACATGGTTGATATAAGTAAGTAAAATTTGGTTCAATAAGATAAAAATGATTTTTTTTGAATAGTAACGTTTTACTTTTATTTACCAAATTTAATTGTAAAGAGGGTCATTAAGGGTAAAAATGATATTATTATTTCCATAATACATGTACTAATTCAATTGGATATATTTAATTCGACCTAAAATAACCTTAGGAATAAAATATTACCCTTTAGGTCCACTTGGATTAGATTAGAACATTTATTATTATTTAACTCAAAGGAGAGTTGAAAGAGTTAAAATCAATGATTAATAAGTAAAAAATTTTAATATAGGGTTATACATAAGATAAATTCGACTATAAATATTCATTATAAAGATAAAAATATTTCTTGTATAATGGTATTTTATTAATAATTTTTATATTTTATATAATTTAATTTATTTATGACACAATGATGGTACAATAATTACCTTATTATTGAAATATTAACATATTTTATATTATAAATACCCAAATAAATGTAATTTAGACTCTGTATGAATTACACTAGTCTTATAGGTTAATATAACATATTAGGGTTGGTTAGAAGAATTTTTTCCCATGTAATAATTCTGGTTTGAATTTATAAAAATAAAAATACCATATAGTGTCAAACTGACATAAAAGAGATTTTAAAACAAATATTATATTATATATTGATTTAATGATCTAAAAATCTAAGGATCAGCCAAAATACTTATATATTCATATATATGACAAGAAAGAACCAATTGGGGTTTGATAGGCTGTTTATAGTATGTTTATTTACCATATACTATAAGAATACAAGAAGACATGGTAAAAGTTAATTTATTTAACTTAGAGTTAAATCTAAATGATAAGGTTTAAATGGAAACCTAAACTTGTCTAAAACATATTGGTTGACAGTATTTAGACCCATACTGACCCTAGAATCTAAATAACTTACTCTGGAGCCATTATAAAACGAATATGAATTTATTATAACATAGTATTTTATGTTTTTTCTAAGGTTCCCCCACCCTTCTTATAAAGGGACAGTCTCCCTTCTATCAAATTCACAACTCCAAAGCCATTTGGATGACCCAACAACTACCCAAATACCCTATCAACTGTCCTAAATTCATACAAGAGGAATTAATTTAGAAAAAAATCCATCCTTAAGAGCCCTTTCGATCAAATCGAAAGGAAGAACCCGAATAAGAGGTAAATATATCACCACCTATTTCAAGTTCCTTTATTCTTCTGCTTCCTCCTTCTTTGTTGTTTCTTTTATAAAATAATAAATCCAATATCTTCTATATAGTGTGAGGTTATTATAAAAATTTTACAACCATATTAGTTATTTTATCCATTCTATGAATGAAATAGTCACCACATGTGTGTACATACGGCTTACCGTCTCCACGTCGTGGTGTAGTTTTTTATTCAAACATTTCATCATGTGTATGGATATAATAATGAGTATATATTATTTAAATTATAAATAGAACGTTATTATGATTCTTTATATATGATATAATATCAAATTATAAATGATTTTAATATCAAAAGAATGATGTCATCGCTCGTGCGTACGTACGGACTACCATCTTCACGAATGCGATGAGATTCATTTTCCATGATTAACCATTCCAGTATAATTATAAATTATATATAATAAATAATCATGAAAGATATTATATAGTAATTATACTGGATTTATATACATATATGTTTCATTTAGTTAATTCCTTTAAATTCAATAAGGAAACGAAAACATCGTTAATTCGTATGTACGACCTACTGTCTCCATGGACAGTGTATTTCATTTCATATATCGATCTATCATATATATCTATATGCTGAATATATATTATATATAAATCATTTTATACATTCTATAATAATTTATACCATGATATTAGTAATAATATCAGGAACTACAAGTCGATACCCGTACGATAAATGAAATGATTTTACCCAAAACACTACTTTAACATGGAATTTACAAAATAACGTGTAATATAAAGTCCGAAGTGAATCATTTATGATATCATAAATATTATTATGGTTTTTTACAAGTTAATAATATGTTTAAACCCACTATAATGTAGTTTCAGACACGTATGGATGAAATTGGACATATGTTAAGGGATAATTTTGCAATCTCATTTTTATCTGAGATTGCTTATACAAAAGTATTTACTGGGGTTATATTTTTCATCCATGTCCATAAAAATTATTTTCATAAAGTGTTTAATATTCTTACATGTATGTTTAAAGTCATTTTTACCCCCTTTTGACTTTTACTTTGTTTTATGGAAGGAATCTTTCTTTTGTTTACCATGTGTGGTACTTTTTTACTTTTCCGTTAAAAGTACGAGGAGAATGTTTTATTAAATTATACGACTTGAATGGATTTTTATGATTTCATATAAGATAATTTCCATGAAGCTTCCATTACAATTTTTCATGTTAATTTTTAATTAACTTTTTTTTCTTTAAAATTTCATGAAATGTTATAATGGAAAAATGTTTTTGAAGTAGAAAGGATATTTTCCTCAAGAATGGAGTTCAAGTGTTTTAACAAAATTATTTTCCATCTAAGATAATATAGGGTTCTGTTTCTATCCATGTTTTCACATTGTTTTGATTATATTATGGTGGAATTATTTTTATGATGTCCTTTTATTTTATATGAATTATTTTATGATATCATGATGTTTAAGAATCCAATTTTTATTACATGGGCTATGCTATGATATATGATTTATGATTTTGTGCCACACATAAGAATGGTTTCATTATGATTTGGGTGGGACCTATATCTCCCTCCAATTCATTGGGAAAAGATTTATATCTCATGAGACAGACATGGATGGAAAGTCATGTTAATCTGGTTCAGTGATACAAGACTGGAACGAGGAGTGAACTCGATTCAGAAAGGGACTTTGTCCACTTTGATGGTATTGGAAGCAATGTCTTGGATACTATGTAAATCATATCATGTTGTTAATGTTTTCCACAATTAAATGTTTTATTTTATCATGATTAATGTTCCTTTATGATCTATGACTTATGTAATTCCAATATTTATGTCATTGCTCAAGATTTTGATATTTTATGTTCTTGTTTTCACATTCAAATGTTTATGGATTGTTTTTATGTTCTCTGTGTTTACCTTTACTGAGCATTTTAGCTCACCGTTTTTATGTTTTATTTTTCCCATGAAACAAATAAAGGTTTTAGGTATGAAAACCAAAGGGGAAGATCTTTATGGGAGATGTTGAAGAGCTTTCACCATGATTAGAAGATTATGTTCCGAGTTTCTAAAGACACTAAACGAATACAGTCTTTGGGAAATTGTTATTGTAATGTATTAAGTATTACGAAAAGTAATTTAATTCTATGTATGTAAAGATTTGGGTCTCTACAATAATACTTCTGTCGAAACTCACAATCCAAAATTTATATGGAAGCTAAACATGATGAAGATCTCTTTTTACGACATAGTAAAATGTGAATACCATCATCATGTGTTCTCTTATAACATGGTAACATCCTATATTACCATAAAAACTTATTAAATACATTCTTTATCCTTTGTTCAATATATAATATTGGATATACTCCTTAAATACAATTTTTTTAATACTCAAACAAAGATGGAATAAACAAACCGTTAATCAGTTCCAATGATCTCAATAATACCAAATATACATTATTTAACTCAATTATCTCTTATTCAAAAATCACTACCTCATTATCAAGAACAAATTAATTTTTATCTCTTAATCAACCATATATTTTCCAAAATGATTAACTTGAAATCGCGTCACATTACTTGGTACCATAAAATATGAAATCCTTGATAAAAAAATACTGCAGTTGAATTGTTATATACTTTATAATTCTTATAAATTCATCATCATTAATACAATACTCAAATGAAACAATTAATTAAGAAATAATTAAGAACACTAATCATTCATCTTCATCTAAAGTAGTATCATAAAATGATTATTATCCAATAACATCATAAAGGGTATACTACGATGATTGGGAAATTGATTCGTGTAGTTTACCAACACCTTATAGATGAAGCATTGTACATTTGGAACCTTTTTCTTACCCTTGCAATCACAAACATAGTACCCTTTTTCTACACACTTATAACAAACTCTCATTCATTTCAAGAACATACCAAGGTGATTCTTTCAACAGTTATCACATATGGTAAAATCCCTTTTCCCTTATTCCCATTATCCATCATTCCCTCTACAATCCTCTTCTTCTATGGATTCACTACAAATCCATATGAATTAGAGAATTATTTAATTATCTTATTAACACATGACACTTTTTATTCATATTATGATAATACGTGGGGGAATATTTCCATTCTAAATTTCTGCTTAGGACCTTGAAGGATAAGATCCTTTTTACACTTTGAATCATTTGAATTCTTAGAGTTCTCATTCCTTATATTTGTAACCATTTTTAAATGTTGAAATACACTAGGATAGATCATATCATAATAAAGAATCCAATAACTAAAAAAATCATCAATATTAGTTGAATATTTTCACACATAGAGTCTCATAATCATAGAAATGGTTTCCTTACTAACATATTTACACATAAATCCTTCATAATGGTTTCTAAATAAAATGTGAATTATTATAAGAATATCTCATGTGTGTGTGGTAACCAAGAGTGCAGAAAGGCCAAATGTCGTGCTCCAATTTCCGTTCGAGATGAGCTCAATGCGCAGTTTTCGGGTTCTACCCCTAGATATATTTGTGCCAGATCCGACTTTACCTGCCTGTATTTAGACATGGATGTATTGCTTGAAAAAATCATCAAATATCTTCATTAAATAATTTTTAGGAAGTTCTTCTATACTAATATTCAATTATAATCATAGTTTAATTTTATTTAATCACATTTTATCATAATATATTTCCAAGGTTGTTGATAAACTTACATTGATACCAACTGTAATGCCCCGACCCTAGAAACCCAGATCCGGTTCATTATTTTAATACATAGGCATGATTATAATGAATCAGGTCTTGAATGACCGATCAATTTAGCAATCTTGGAAGATAGAATACATGTATGAACGTTACATTACACATTCAAACATAAAAAACAACAAAAAATATGCATTGAGAACATCATTATTCCACGAGATTATCCCTCCATATCAATAATAATACACTTCTTGGAATCTTGGGAAAACAAAACATGACTACGGGGTGAGCTCAGATGCTTAATAAGGGTAAATAATGTAGAGAAAGCTATAAACATTTAAGGCAAGATATGTAGTAAAAAACATCCTTTAAATCATAAACATGATCATTATATGGAAGAAATGTATAAAAAATTACCATATAAACATTCACATGGATATTATACTAGTCGAATAATCACGTTTATTAATTAATTTCATAATGAGGTAATGCATAATTCCGGACATCATAACCACATCATCAAGTCGTCGTGCCAAGACTAAAAATAAAAATCATGTCATGTTCTTGTTCCAAGACTATAGTTTGTCTCATGAGACCTATCGATCCCACGAGGTGCTATAGAGGGATACATTCATCACTTCCTAAGTCCAATACATTCCTCATATGAAAATGTTGAAACATAACTTAAACATTTGTATTAATAATAGCATAAAAAATTTAATTTTTTAACCACATTACATAAATCATATGAAAATAACACAACTACAGTCAATCATAACATAACTCATTCAATACAACATGGAATATTGAATTATAATAAATCTACCTCAATCTAGAATAATATCCAGTAATGGATGTTGATATAATTGAAAAATGAACAGTTGGACTCTTTGAGAGAAATATCCCTTTTTGTGAAATCATTTAAAAGGAACACATTTATAAAGGATGTAATTTAAAAGATATTTTTGAATCAATGTCTTTCATACCACTTTGAAACTTTATAATGAAATTAACATTTTAAAAAATTTATTTATATATATATAAATGATTAAAATCATTTTTAATATATTGAGATTAATTAAAAAAATTTAGAAAAATAAATCATTAAAAAATTTAAAATTTTGTTCCTGATAAAGAGTACCTTACAAAAAACCTTAAAATATTCATTTTGAAAACATTTTTTTGAAACATGTTCCTGGATGAAAAAAAATTCCCAGTTAATACTTACACATAAATAATCTAATATGAAAATAGATTGAGGAATTAACCCTTACCTTGTACATTCTTTTGGTAGAGGGTATGTTTACCCTTATATATAATGACCAAATTATGTTATTAAATTATAAAAAAACCATATTAATATTTATGATATCATACTTGATTCATTTATTGCTTTATACTACCCATTTAATAATAATATGTATGTTAAAATAAAATTTTATTTAACTACCACTTTCTTTATCCTGCGTGTTTTAACTTGTGATACAAGATCATATAACTTATATCATGATTTAATTTCGTAATGGATATAAAAAATTATTTAGGTATAAAATATATTCAGAATAAAAATATGTATAACAAGTTGATATATGAAATAGAAAACACTATTTATACTGAGGTTTGGTCGTACGTACGCATAAACGCCATTTCAATTTTCATATCATATTGAACGGATGTAAGTGAATGAGATATATGTAAACACATACATATATATATATATATATATTACAGTAGAATTATTATTTCATATATTACATACATATCAATAATATATGTATTTGTAATCATTGTTGAATACTGAACATGGAATTGAATCTCACCGTGTTGTGGAGACAGTAGGTTGTACGTACACATGAGTGATGATATCATTATATTGATGGTGAAATCATATGTAATTGGGTTGTATATTATATATAATGAATCATTAAAATTTTCGATTTATTATTTACATCAATTATACTCATTATTATTCCCATCCAAATAATGAAGTATTGAATAATACAAGAAGACATGGTAAGAGTTAAACTTCTAAACTAATGATTAAATATAATAGATAAGGTTAATATTTGTGACATCAACTTGTGTAAAACCTATTGGTTGAGAGGATTTCAAACCATCCCCACCTTAAAATATAAATAATCCCATTCTTTTCAATTATAAACTAAAAATGATTCTATATTAAAATAATAATTCATGATTTTCCTAAAATGACCCTCACCTCTGTTGTAAAAACGTATTTCCCCTTATCTTAAATTCAAACCACCAAATCAATTTATGGAAAATTATATCATTTAATAATATAGTATTTGTTTTAAAAATACATTTGTGCCAATTTTGACAATATTTATTAGTTGATTTTTGTTGAAGTCATAACAACTTGGTGAATTCGAAAAAAATAATTTTATAATCCCTAAAATTTCATATTAACCTATAAAATTAGTTTATTGCTTAAAAAGTCAGAGTTATCAGTTTTTTAATATTTCGAATTTAAAGTATTTAAATATTTCCTTAAGAATGTAACTACTACATCATCATTATGTAATAAATAAATTTATTTATATGAGGAATAAGGAATATTAATAAAATACCATGATGTAGGAAATATTTTTATCTTTAAAATTTTTATTTATAATCCAAATTATCTTCTGTTTAAATCTATATTAAAAATTTATTATTTATTAAACATTGATTTTTAAACATTTAACTCTTAAATAAATAAAATATATTAAATGTCATAATCTAACCCAAATCGATCAAAAGGATCTTAATTTTTTTCATAAGGTTTATTTTGGTATAAATATACTTATCCAATAGAAGTAGTACATGTTATGGGGTAATTTTATTATTATTTTTACATTTAATTACCTTATTTAATTTTTACCGTGGTCAATAAAATTCAAAAGCAATTATTCATCAAAAATTTTATTCATCCCATTGAAAAATATTTAACTTACTATTGTCAATCTTGTGTCTTGGATTTTTGAGTTTTAATTCACAGAAGCAGTAAAATTACATTTTATGAAAATTTGTAAATGTTCTTAGACGGTGGGTAAAACACGTTAAAAAATTGCAATAAAATTTTATATGTCTAATCTTCTTATAAAATGACTCCAATGAAAATTGTTTGACTAATATATTTATTATTTAGCTATTTTGACTTTAAGATAAATTTTAATAAATATTTAAATTAAATTGTCGATTTTTAACTATAACATAGTGTTTTCACTATTCACCAAAAATTGAATGTTTTCAAAATAATAAACAAAAATCAACCAAATATAATTTTGATATTCCAAATTAAAATATGATATTTATTTTAAAAAATTCAAAACATTGAACTTTCAGTAATTAATTTAAATTTAATTACCATTGTTAAAATCAGAAATTAGGTTTTTAAGAAGTAAAAACTATGAAAAGATTGACAAGAGTATATATCCAATTTAAATGTGAAATTATGTACAATGACCTAGATTATATTAAATGATAAAAATATAATCTAATTATTCCTTAAAACCACTAAAATGAAAAAAATTCGCTATAAATTATTTTGATTAAAATTTTGTTTTCAATTAAAATTTATTATTTTATTATTATTCATCAAAATATGAATGTAATTAGAAAATTACAGAAAATTTATCCAAACTAAATTTTTATTTACCAAATATAAATGAAATTTAGTATCATTAAATTTAATATATAAAACTGCCAAATATTGAATTTAGAAAAAAGTACTCCATTAAAAGGCAGTAAATTGCATTTTTTTGAAAAATAATTCTTCTATCTGAAAAATTGAATTTGTTATTATATAATTATAAGAAAAAAATAATAGGGATTTTAAAATTATATAGTTTATATAAAATAAAAAATGTAGTTAATAATATTAATAACCAGTTTTTGAACGACTAGTTTTATATGTCCCGGTGCGCTCAAACTTGGTGTTTTGTGTTACGCAATCTATTGAATTACTTTAAAGAGATAACGTACTATGAAATCCCAGGTAGTTACAGTTTTGATATATTATCATGGAATTGGTGTATCTAAACATTTTGTGGTAACATATTATTTCATGTTTGTGTTTTTAGATCTTTCGGACGTCTTTTCTTTATGGCATGTACGTCGCGAGATTTGTGATTCTATGAGAAAATGATAGCTGCTTCCATATCAATCCCCAATTTATTATAACCTAAAATGTATTGTTTTAATTTAAACTATTTTTATTAGTTTTTTTAATGTATTTTTCTTTGTTTGTTTTAGGAAAATCATTTCCATTGGATTGCAATTTTGAATCAGTTTTTTTACAAGATATTAAAAAACATCCATTTTCATTGAATTGGGGTCTTTTTATGAAAATTGGAAAAATATTAAAATGATTAATTTAAATTCTGAAATTGAATTGATGGAAAATTGTGAAAACACCAGTTCCAATGACTTGGGGGATTATTATTATGTAAATGGAATCTATTTAGATATTATATTGTTGAATTTAATTTTGAAATTGGATTGTGAAATTTCATGAATTGGATTCAAATTAATATTTATGAAATATGGAATAATTTTTTGTAGGTAATCTTTATGGTTTCATCATTGTGAGAAGTAATGTTAATTATTTTAAACCCAAAATGGTATCTATGTAGAAATTGGGATATCTAAATTATATAATTAGACTGAATAGTATTTTAAGAAGTATAAAAAGAAATTTTCCATCATAGATTAATACTTGTGATCATGCAATACATAGGTAGTTAGTGTGTTATTTTTACTACAGATTACAATCTAAAATGATTTATATCATAATATCAGTATATCATGTGACACCCCAATATTTTATGGTATGTTTGCTTTAGAAAAATATATATTTATTAGGTAGTTTTTCATGAAACAATTAGTTCAAATTCACTACAATATATTATAATCTAGCCACTAATATAGAAAGAGTGAATATTTTTAACCACATTATATAATATATAATGTTTAACATTCATTTTGTGGTTTGTTCCTAGATATTATATATGATGAAATCTATTAAAATTATTATATTTTCAAAAAAACTCTTTTATAAAATTATTAAGGCACACCCATTTTGAAATTAGTTTTTGAAAAAATTTATAAGTACAATTGGACAATATAAGAAACTGGTTTGAAAAAGGACATTAAATAATAATTTGGAATTAAATTTATTTATTTTTTGATAATATTTATTTTAAAAAAAAATAGGTACAAATACTTCGTTTTAATTTAAAAAATGAATTTTCTTCTAATTTATTTATATAGCTATATTTTAATTACAACATGTTTAAGAGTGTAATTAGAGTATATATTTTTCATGTAATTTAATTTAGGTTATTATAATAAATTTCATACATAAAATAGATATAAAATCATTTCAAACTTTTGAACGTTTCACTTAAAAATCCATCTTTTTAGTTTTTTCTTTGGAAATAATTTTAAATATATATTTTTTTATGTGAACATAATTAGGTTAAATGGATTCCACATTTATAATAAAAATGTAAAAATTAGTTTATAAGTTCAATTTCATTTTTATGTATAAAAACATACCATTATTAAAACAATATTTACCGCTATATACGAAAAACTGTGATATGGGTTAAACATAAAAGGTAAAAGGTTAACATAACTTAACATTGAAACATTTAATGGTTGGTTGAGGTTTGCATCAACCCTAATCTTACAAAAAAATATTAAATTAATGTATAATTTTTTGATACTAATTCCACCTCAATGTGGACAACATTTAATATAATATAATAAATAAATTAATCAAATGAACCCACCTCTACTCAAGAATAAATATCACACCTCACCTCCTCATTAAATAATATAGTATTTGTTTTAAAAACACATTTGTGCCAATTTTGACAATATTTATTAGTTGATTTTTGTTGAAGTCATAACAACTTGGTGAATTCGAAAAAAATAATTTAATAATCCCTAAAATTTCATATTAAACTATAAAATTAGTTTATTGCTTAAAAAGTTAGAGTTATCAGTTTTTTAATATTTCGAATTTAAAGTATTTAAATATTTCCTTAAGAATGTAACTACTACATCATCATTATGTAATAAATAAGTTTATTTATATGAGGAATAAAGAATATTAATAAAATACCATGATGTAGGAAATATTTTTATCTTTAAAATTTTTATTTATAATCCAAATTATCTTCTGTTTAAATCTATATTAAAAATTTATTATTTATTAAACATTGAATTTTAAACATTTAACTCCTATATAAATAAAATATAATAAATTTCATAATCTAACCCAAATCGATCAAAAGGATCTTAATTTTTTTCATAAGGTTTATTTTGGTATAAATATACTTATCCAATAGAAGTAGTACATGTTATGGGGTAATTTTATTATTATTTTTACATTTAATTACCTTATTTAATTTTTACCGTGGTCAATAAAATTCAAAAGAAATTATTCATCAAACGTTATATTCATCCCATTGAAAAATATTTAACTTACTCTTGTCAATCTTGTGTCTTGGATTTTTGAATATTAATTCACAGAAGCAGTAAAATTACATTTTATGAAAATTTGTAAATGATCTTAGATGGTGGGTAAAACACGTAAAAAAATTGCAATAAAATTTTATATGTATAATCTTTTTATAAAATGACTCCAATGAAAATATTTTGACTAATATATTTATTATTTATCTATTTTGACTTTAAGATAAATTTTATTAAATATTTAAATTAAATTTTCAATTTTTAACTATAACATAGTGTTTTCACTATTCACCAAAAATTGAATGTTTTCAGAATAATAAACAAAAATAAACCAAATATAATTTTGATATTCCAAATTAAAATATGATATTTATTTTAAAAAATTTAAAACATTGAACATTCAGTAATTAATTTAAATTTAATTACCATTGTTAAAATCAGAAATTAGGTTTTTAAGAAGTAAAAACTATGAAAAGATTGACAAGTGTATATATCCAATTTAAATGTGAAATTATGTACAATGACATAAATTATATTAAATGATAAAAATATAATCTAATTATTCCTTAAAACCACTAAAATGAAAAAATTTCGCTATAAATTATTTTGATTAAAATTTTGTTTTCAATTAAAATTTATTATTTTATTATTATTCATCAAAATATGAATGTAATTAGAAAATTACAGAAAATTTATCCAAACTAAATTTTCATTTACCAATTATAAATGAAATTTAGTTTCATTACATTTAATATATAAAACTGTCAAATATTGAATTTAGAAAAAAGTACTCCATTAAAAGGCAGTAAATTGCATTTTTTGAACAATAATTCTTCTATCTAAAAAATTGAATTTGTTATTATATAATTATATGAAAAAAATAATAGGGATTTTAAAATTATATAGTTTATATAAAATAAAAAATGTAGTTAATAATATTAATAACCAGTTTTTGAACGACTAGTTTTGTATGTCCCGGTGCGCTCAAACTTGGTGTTTTGTGTTACGCAATCTATTGAATTACTTTAAAGAGATAACGTACTATGAAATCCCAGGTTGTTACAGTTTTGATATATTATCATGGAATTGGTGTATCTAAACATTTTGTGGTAACATATTATTTCATGTTTGTGTTTTTAGATCTTTTGGACGTCTTTTATTTATGGCATGTACGTCGCGAGATTTGTGATTCTATGAAAAAATGATAGCTGCTTCCATATCAATCCCCAATTTATTATAACCTAAAATGTATTGTTTTAATTTCAAATATTTTTATTAGTTTTTTTAATGGATTTTTCTTTGTTTGTTTTAGGAAAATCATTTCCATTGGATTGCAATTTTGAATCATTTTTTTTACAAGATATTAAAAAACATCCATTTTCATTGAATTGGGGTCTTTTTATGAAAATTGGAAAATATTAAAATGATTAATTTAAATTCTGAAATTGAATTGATGGAAAATTGTGAAAACACCAGTTCCAATGACTTGGGGTATTATTATTGTGTAAATGGAATCTATTTATATATTATATTGTCGAATTTAATTTTGAAATTAGATTGTGAAATTTCATGAATTGGATTCAAATTAATATTTGTGAAATATGGAATAATTTTTTGTAGGTAATCCTTATGGTTTCATCATTGTGAGAAGTAATGTTAATTATTTTAAACCCAAAATGGTATCTATGTAGAAATTGGGATATCTAAATTATATAATTAGACTGAATAGTATTTTAAGAAGTATAAAAATAAATTTTCCATCATAGATTAATACTTGTGATCATGAAATACATAGGTAGTTAGTGTGTTATTTTTACTACACATTAAAATCTAAAATGTTTTATATCATAATATCAGTATATCATGTAACACCCCAATATTTTATGGTATGTTTTCTTTACCAAAATATATATTTAATAGGTTGTTTTTCATGAAATAATTAGTTCAAATTCAGTGTAATATATTATAATCTAGCCACTAATATAGAAAGAGTGAATATTTTTAACCACATTATATAATATATAATGTTTAACATTCTTTTTGTGGTTTGTTCCTAGATATGATATATGATGAAATCTATTAAAATTATTATATTTTCAAAAAAACTCTTTTATAAAATTATTAAGGCACACCCATTTTAAAATTAGTTTTTGAAATATTTTATAAGTACTATTGGACAATATAAGCAATTGGTTTGAAAAAGGACATTAAATAATAATTTGGAATTAAATTTATTTATTTTTTGATAATATTTATTTTTTAAAAAATTAGGTACAAATACTTCGTTTTAATTTAAAAAATGAATTTTCTTCTAATTTATTTATATAGCTATATTTTAATTACTACAGGTTTAAGAGTGTAATTAGAGTATATATTTTTCATTTAATTTAATTTAGGTTATTATAATAAATTTCATACATAAAATAGATATAAAATCATTTCAAACTTTTGAACGTTTCACTTAAAAATCAATCTTTTTAGTTTTGTCTTTGGAAATAATTTTAAATATATATTTTTTTATGTGAACATAATTAGGTTAAATGGATTCCAAATTTATAATAAAAATGTAAAAATTAGTCTATAAGTTCAATTTCATTTTTATGTATAAAAACATACCATTATTAAAACAATATTTTCCGCTATATACGAAAAACTATGATACGGGTTAAACATAAAAGGTAAAAGGTTAACATAACTTAACAGTGAAACATTTAATGGTTGGTTGAGGTTTGCATCAACCCTAATCTTACAAAAAAAATATTAAATTAATGTATAATTTTTTGATACTAATTCCACCTCAATGTGGACAACATTTAATATAATATAATAAATTAATTAATCAAATGAACCCACCTCTACTCAAGAATAAATACCACACCTCACCTCCTCATTTCGACCCACAGAGCCTTTTATTTCCTCAAATATCTAAAAAACCTATCATCCTCAAACTACCAACATCCAAGCACTGCTGGTCTCCGATAAATACCAAATCCATGGTCCTCATGGCTCATTCATAGTGGGGATACTCAATATGTAATTTTCTCAAATTACCTCTCTTAGTTAATTTTCAAGTTCTATTTTTCCCTCACCTCATTCATACATCAATTAATAATGACTTAAGAATAATATATATAATATTTTTTTATGTTTCCAATGTAGTATATCATAACCATTAAATTTCTCACCTCTTATTGTACAATGAAATGACATTATTGTCCTTGTTTTGCCAGTTAATCGACTCTGTGAGTTCTTTTTTTGTTCTTCATCAAGTATCGACTTCATGGATGGTCATAAAACTATTTTTATGGATAAATAATATAATAATATTTAAATTATAACCTATTTTATACTCTAAAAATTTTATATTAAACATTACTTCATTAATTCAATATTGTGTATATATTATGACATAATTTGAGGATCTGTGGACCATCACCTCCTCAAACCATTGCGATCCATTCACGCTATACATGGAATGTATTAAGGATAATTTTTTAAAAAAATTATGTTAAATTTATGAAATTTATATGATATTTTAATTATTAAATACATATTTATCCTTCACTTTTCAATATTTTAATACGATAAAGAAATGAAAGTAGCATACAATCATTTGTATAACATGTCGTCTCCAGGAATGACGCATTTAATTTCTTATCACCAAAATTTATAGATTATTATAAATAAATATTTAATCAATATATAATATAATTATGTCATTTTTTAATTCTATAGATAATGAATTTATGATATATGCAAAAAAGAAATAAATTACAAGTAAAGACATACTTTAGAAATCTAGGTAATTAACACATGAAATAGGGAAATAATGAAAGATTGTTAAAAAATAGGTAACAAGATAATATAATGATATGTCATATAATATTATAAACATTTTTATGGTACTATAATAAGTTATTAACACTCTTAATAAAATATATAACTCGCTAAAGGATTATCACCCAAAAGGAATCACATGGTAAGGGTTAATTTCGCAATCTCATTATTATATGTGATTGTATATTCCTATGTATTTATTGGTACATATTTGTCATCCATGTCAATGTTTCTAAAAAAAATTCAAAATTAATATTTTAATGGTATTATGTAAGGTACTTCTTAAATAATATTTTTTAAATGTTTTCATGATATACTCCTCTAAATCATTCTAATTCATGTCCATGTTTTCAAAATGTGATTACAGATTTATTTATAATGATATGAAAAGTTTTAAATGTTAATTTTTGAATTTATCTCAAATGATTCAATGTTTTATGGGATTATTTAATTCGAAAATGAATTTTAAATGACTTGTTTTATGAATTCAGGGCATTTGAATAAATTATTTAAAATAAAAAAACGTATTTTTCTCAATAAATCTTAATGGTTTTTAATAGATTATTTTCACATATATCAACATCCATTTTTGAATTTAATTCTTAATTGACGTTTATTTTTTATGTAATATACCATGTTGTATTGAAGGGTTTAGAATATATCTGATTGTGGGTGTTCTATTTTGATACAATTAATGTTTTAAGGTTAATGTATTACCATTTCATATGATAGTTTTAATACACATGTTTATGTTTTTTAGGTATCACACTTTTCATATGGGGAATGTATTGGAATTATTAAGTGATACATGGGGCCTTCTATTTTCTCTTGATGCATCGGTTGTTCCCCTAATTCTAAATTATTTTCAAAAATTGCCTTCATGTTTTTTTCCAAGAAGTTTAACATTATTAAGGGGATAGATTTTAACTCAAATCGGATTGGTTTCTACCCACAAACTTAAACTTTCTTGAGCATATATCTTGATAGTCTTTTTATTGATGATATATCATGATAGTGCACAATTCAAAAATTATTCATTCCCTCACTATTAATTAGTTATGGATATTCCATGTTATTATTTGACAATTAGAATATCCCTTCTTATGTATATTTTTATGGTAATATTTATTATTGACATATCATGTTGAAGATTACATTTAAAGGGATTTTGTTTCCATTATATATAATTCCTTGCAGTGTATAATTGTATATTCATAATAGATTTTTTTTATACTTACCTGTAATGAGAATTTGAGCTCAACATTTTCTTATGTTTTATCTTCCCAGGATTCCGAAAGGTGTATTATGACTGATATGCGTGGTTAATCAAAGAGATTAAAATTCAATATAAAGTGATTATCTATGATGTATTTTATTGTTTTAATTGTAATTTAAGGTTCAGTTCTGTAATTTATTTTTTAGGACATCTGAACTGACTGGTCCTTTGGGATTTGATTCTTAATAATCAAACCAATGTATTAAAATAATTAATCAGATCTGGGATTCATGGGTTAAGCCATTACAGTTGGTATCAGATAAAGTTTAGCAACATCATTGGATATTAGTTTTTGTAAAGTATATCCTATGAATGAAATTGAGGGTATGTCTAAGTATATGATATCATCCTTTAGATTTGGTATTCCATAACCTAGGTTAATCCTATGGAAAAATGGATTGAGAAAAAGAATCCACCATTTAGATATCCTATTAATGATTCTTGAGGACTACATAACTATGATTAGTCTTTCTCACATTATGCATTATGTATTGGTAAATGGATAGAGTAAACAATGTTATACATGGAATGGTTATACAATAGATAATAAAGAGGATATAAAAGGAAAAATTAGATGAATGATGTATTAAGTAATACAATGTTGATGAGTTATTAATGGTTTAAGAGTGATAAAGAATGATTAATGTTATTTTTTATTTAGATCCTATAATTATTAGATAAATGGTTTCATGTTTATATGATTCATGATATCTAGAAGGATTTCACTACAATACATCTTTATCAAGTATTTTAAATAATGAATTATTTAATTATGGGTTTTGAGGTTATAATTGATTTTTTCCCTAAGATCTAAATTACATTGTTCAGGGAAACTGATGTTATCATTGATTTTGGAAATTTCAAGAACTCTTTAGTCTGTTAATTTGAAAATTGTATTTCCAAAAATTCTAATGGTTTTATTGGAGTATGTTGAATATTGCATATTATTTTTTGGGTTTTATGTTTTATTAGTTGGATACATTGGGAGAACCATCTTGATTTCATTATACATTTAGAGGATTAAGGAAATACTTTAGGGACATATTATTTATCAAATGTTCTTCATGCAGGAAAAAATAATTTTTTTGCATTAATTTCCAAAAGCAATGGATGAAGTGAAAATAGGTCAATGCACAAACAAAGGATGATATTATATTTATATCATGGAAATTACTCAATTAATTACATATATGAATTGTAAATTAATTCTTCAAATCTAGTGCTAGGGTCCTAAAACCGAAAATAATATCCTAGTATCTTTTCTAATGAATCAGATGGTCTCTCAGATCATTATAGATTTATAACATTCAGATAGTCAATATTATACTAACCATTTTCTCTATCACTATCCATCAAAACATGATGGTTAGATTATTAATTCATGTTCATTAATCCTACAGAGAACACTTGAATGTGTTATCTCTGGTTACCTTCATACTTACAATTCGTTATTTTAAATTATGAGTCTTATCAAATCATGTTCAGATGTGGGATTTCAATAAAGGTATTTTTAATAGTGAAAAATTATTTATTGAAATAAAATTCTGAAATTATTCGCACGAAATTTATTTAATGATGGAGTAATTTAATACCACAAGATATTATATAATGTTTTCATTTAAAAAATATTTATTGAAAAGTTTGTGTTGCACACAACACCGAGTTCAAAGGCACTACGATCTATTATAACGTAGCTAATAAAACAACATAAGTTGATATTAATAACCAAATTATATATACTATAATTTATAACATTCATTTCGTTTGTTTTCTTAATATTAAATAGGATGAAATCCAGTAAAGCAGTTATTTTTTGTCCAAAGCATTGTTTGGAGGCCTTTTGATGGTGCTCCCATTTTAAATAACGTTGGTGAATTTTTCATAACATCTATTGGAAAAAATAAAATTATTTTTTTATGCGGGATAAAAAAATTACATTTGGTAAATCTTTTGTACTATTATGAGAGTATTCAATTTTAATGACTAGTGAAAAATACTTATTTTTAATTCAATAATTTAAATTAACTTTATATTTATATTGTTCTTTTAATTGGTTTGGGAGTGTAATGGTACTAATTATTCACCATATCATCTAATTTTGGTCATATTAATTAATTTAACGTTGAAAATGGATAACAAAACATTTTAATCTTTTGAATGATTCACTTTAAAACCCGTCTTTTTTGTTTTTCCTTTTGAATTAATTTTATGTTTAATTATCCCAATTTACTGAATTGAATTAGGAAAACTGAATTCTGTATTTTGAATAATAATGCCTAAATTAGGTTTTAAAGACAATTTCATTTTTATGTATAAAAAGTTTAACTTCCTAAAAAAATCATTTTCCATTTTGTAGGTAAAATAGTGACAAGGGATAATGTTAAAATGTAAAAGCTTAAAAAACTAAAAATAGTAACATTTAATAGATTTTTGAGGTGTGGCTTGACCCTATAAATGCTTAAATAGTTAAATTATATTATATTTCTTTGAAATTAATTCCACCTCATTGTGGTAAGATTTTAACATAAAATAATAAATAAATTAATCACTTGAACCGCCCTCTCCTCTTGTATAAATACCACCCATCACCATCTCATTTCAAACCAGAAATATTTTTATCTCTTAAAACTCTACCAAAACATCTCCATCTCACTATCCCCACGTCCATGTTATTTTGGTCTCACCAAAATACCGAATGGAAGGTCCTCAAGGGTCTTTCAAGGATGGGATATTCAAGAGGTAATTTCCACAAATTACCTCCCTTAATTTATTTTCAATTTCTACCATCCCCTCACATAAATCATAAATAAATTAATTGTTACTAAAGAATCATGTATATACATATGTTTTCTATTTCTATGGGAATATATCATAACATTTTCATTTTTCACATCTTATTATTAAATGAAATTAAATTGGTGTCCATGTTATGACGATTAATCGACTCTATGAATACTATTTTGGTTATTTTCCCATTAACACATTAATGGGGGTATGAAAACAATTTTTTTAGTAAAATAATATTATAAAATGTAAATTATAATCAATTTAATATTTTTTAAGTTATTTATTAATGATAAGTTTATTCTTTCTATATTGTTGATATATAATAAAAGTGTTGGTGGATGTGAGGACTACAACCCCATTAAAGTGATGTGATTAATTAATTCTATTCATGAAACATATTAAGGATAATTTTAAAAAATATGTGTAACATATATGACTTATATATGTTACTAGAATAATAATGTACAAATTTATCATTCACTCTATAATATACTAATAACACAATGAAACGAATGTAGATTTAATGTATACTTACGACCTGTCGTCTTCATTAATGGTGCCTTTAATTACATATATAAAAATAATAGAGATTATTATAATTAAATATGAACTAAATATATAATTTAATTGTGTTATTTTTTACAATATATAGATAATTAAATTATTATCTAAGTACTGGAAGAATGAAATCACAAGTCAAAACATACTTGTGAAAACTAGACAATTAACAACCAAAATAGTGAAATAATGAATTATTGTTAACAAAAGGGTAATAATATATTATAAGGAGAACTTGTATAATATTATAAAAACTATTATGGTTCTATAACATTTTAGTAACACTCTAAAAATCATTAGACAAGATTTTAAATGATTGTCACAAAAAATAAATCTCTCAAGGTATACGTTAATTTCACAATATCATTATTATACGAGATTTCTTATTACAATGTATTTAATGGAAAATATTTCTCTTCCAAGTCCATGTTTATTAAATAAAATTAAAATTGAATATTTCAAAGGACATATGTATATGTCTCTTTAACTACAACATTGTTTTAAATGTTCCTAAGATATTTTTCTCTAATTCTTTGTCACTCTGGTCCATATTTTCAAAATGGGTTTCATGGACTTATTAATAAGGACATGAATAATTTTAAATCTTAATTTTTTAATCCCACTAAAATTTTTCAAAGTGTAATGGGACACATTAATTAAAAAATATATTTTAAAATGACTTCCTTTACAAATGTGAGGATTTTGAATAAAATATTTCAAATAACAAGTGAATTTTTCTCATGAAATATGAATGTTTTTAATAGATTATTCTCATGTATGATAAAATCATTGGTTTGTTGTTATAAATAATTTTGGTTAATTTTTGTTAAATATACCAATTTTGATGTTTTTATGATATATATGACTATAGATGTTCTATTTTTTTTACCATTCATGGATTATGGTTAATGTAATATCTTTTCAAATGCTAGATTAAATCTGATGGTTTTTGGTGTTTATGTTTCAAGCATTACATATGAGTAATTTATTGGACTATTTATGTGATTAGAGGGGCCTAATGAATCCCCTAGATGCATCGGTAGGTATCAATGAATGAAATTAGTTATCCAAATTCCCTTTTTTGAAGTAGTTGAACATTGTTAGGAGGATAGATCGTGACAAAAATAAGATGATTTTCTAGCCACAGACATAATCATTCATGAGGATACTTCATTAAAGAAGCTATCTTTTGGATATATCTTGATAGTGAAGTCATCCTATGTTATTCATTCCATCATTATGATTTTAGTTGTGGATATTCAATATGATTATTTTACTAGTAGAACATCCCTAGATATGCTTATTTTATGTTGCAATATTTATTTTGTCCATATTATACAGAAAAATCTATACAAAGGGATTGGGATTCATTTATACATCATTCTGTAAAGGTTTATGATTATATAATCATAATATCTTCCACTATACACATACCCTTACCCAGCATTTGAGCTCACCCCTTTCTTATATTTTATCGTCCCCAGATTCCAAGAGGTGTATTATGACTGATATGTAGGGTTAATTTATGAGATTATATGCGTTCTGAGAGGATTATCTATTATGTATTTTATTTGAATTTTAATATAAGGTTAATGTATGTAATATATTTTCCAAAACTAATAAACTGATGGGTACTTCAGGATTTGATTCCTTGTAATCATGCCAATGTGTTAATATAATTCACCATCTTCAGGTTTTTAGGGTTTGGTAATTACACATCACAAAACATTTGTAATGGTGATGCATCCTATTTGTCATGATTTAAAAGGGACATACATGCTTCTTAAAATTCATCTTGAGTGTAGGGGTCATTACAGAATATAACGTTTCTACCCTATTAAGCACAAGACCATGTTTCTCACTGGTTTTTATTTCAAATGAATACTTGCCAATGTTGTAAACTGTATTGCATGCATTATGATTTATATAAAAATATTTGATTAAAGTGTTCATTTATGAAATTTTATGAAAAATATACATTTGTGAAATGTGGAATATGATTAATGGGAAATTAAATCCTTTTAAATGTATTACCATCATTTGTATTGTGAATCAGGAATTTGTAAATTATTTCCATATTTTAAATTATAATGAATGAATTTTTTAAATATGATTTTGATATTCCAAACCTGATTGTTTTAAAACTAAAGATTATTCCAATTTAATTTGATATTTTCATCATGTTATGGAATATTTTTGAGAAATCCTATTCGTCCATGGCTCATACCCTACTCGTGCCTTCGGTTGTTTATATATTTTATCCTTCCAGGTTTGGGAAACTGTAAAGAATATCTCAGAGGTGGATCTAGATGTTGAACCATAGACTTGGTGAGTTACGTCTAAGTTAGGACTTCATGTGTTTTCCCTATTTTTTCGTTAGTTTTATTACTTTGGGTATTAATTCTATTTAATATCTATTACATTACTCTCCATAGTGTTCCCTATGATATTCATATTTTCCATTTTCTTTTAAATCCACAATATTTGTCGAAAAATCATTCCCACATTCTGTTTGTATTTTTTTGGGTGTTATTTGATGAAACCTGGTTATCAGGAATTCCCTTTGAGATATGGAATGACTGGATTGGTTATCAGGATACTAGGGTACCTATGTTGGTTTGTGGAATCTTGGGGCACTCATCCAACTCAAAAATACTTTCTCTAAGATGATGTATATAAACTATGACATCATTCACGTGTAATGTGAGTTGAATAATGTATAATGTGGTGGGATATATACAAGCATGTGACTCATCTTTGGGGATAGGTCCAGGAATTTCCATATGAAATGTGTTTTTTTATTTAAATACATTTTTTTGATTTATGCATTTACACCCATATCCTATCATTATTTTTCCTTGTCGGACCCCAAGTATCACCATGAGGGATCCGTATATATAGAATATGAATATATTCAAGATGATTATAATATTATACTTATGGGTCTTGAATTATGTGAATTAACCACCATTATCCTGGAAGCGGTTGATACAGTTTCTATAAATATTAATGATTAATTGAAAATCATTCGTGACACACTATGTACTATCCCGAATCTGATTCAAATTTACAAGCGACACAATAATGAACTCATAGTGGTCCTTCACACATAGCAGGAGGAAAAAAGAAATAGATTTCTAAAATTCCCAAGAGCATCATGGTGATATTTTCCCTTTCTTATATATATTGTTCTCTTTTCCCATATATTGTGTTTCTATAGTGTTTGGTGATTCCTTTGGGATCCTCTATATAATGGCCCCATTGTCTCCGTTCATCTTTTTTGTACATAGCATTTAGCACCTTTTTAATATTTGATTTGAATTACATATTCACATAAGGGACATAGTCTCTCTAATGGAATGCTAGAACCGTCATGACACTGAGTCAGTCCACGGGGTCTCCCCTAATGAACCAGGGTCCCTTGTGGTGGGGTAAAATTGGAAACACATGGGGATCACATCCCATACATTTCTAGTGTCTCCCCCACCATGTATACAAGTAACTAAAAAATTCTATATAAGGCATGATTATCCAATAAAAGTGTTCCATAAGTAATAAACTCATATTTCATCAATGACACCTATGTCTGGGAAATATTTGGCTTCCCAAAATGTCCTGAAATTTATAAATCCAGTCATTTGGGGCATTATTTTTAAATTTTCCACAACATTTAAATAAGAAATCCATTTAAGGCAAGGGTGAAATGCATATTCCCTTATAAAATTCACTTAGTTCATCAAATTTATTTATGGTACGAGGATTACATTATAAATCACGGTTCATCTTCCTATTCAATTAAATTTATAGCTCAATGAATTAATTTTTTGGAAACACCCCAAAATGGGTGTTTAAGCAATTTATGGAAAAAGTGAAAAAAATTCCACTGTGGGGTCACACAAGATGTAGTGTGGATTAAGTTGAGGAGATAAAAAAATGTGTTAGCTTAGGATCACTAAGGTAGTAATGGGATTGGGAAACAACTCAGTATATTTTATTTATTAAAATAGACATATTTCCATAAGGTTCTGGTGCATGAAACCACAATATATGTTATAAATATGATGAATATAACTGAAAGTAACCAGATAACCAGTATAAGAACAGTTGTGCATCCCGATCTTCCCCGGACCTATTATTTGAGTTAGAATTATATATACCATAGAAACCATAAAATTACCAGAAATCAAGTTAAATTATCATGAACCTAAATACATCAACAAATGAAGTCTGAAAATTTAGAAACAAGTAATATTAATGATGATCTTACCACAAGAATTTTTATAGATCCATTGATGAGTGATTTGGATCTCATATAAAGAAGCTACCTCAAAACACAGGATATGATGAGAGGGATTTTTGAGGGAATATGGGATATGGTTCATAGAGAATAAATGAAGAAGAACATATGGGTAAAGTAAAAAATAATTTAGGAAAAAACTAGAAATATACCTCCACGCAAATGGGTAAAAAATATTGGAAGAACTATTCAGAAAACTGTGTGGAAAGCATGCGAAAAGACACTATTCAGGTGGACTAAAATTATAAATGATCAAGTTCCTAAGGATACAGAGTTAATGAAAAATCATTTATCCCCCAACTCCACATTGTCTCAATCACATAGTTTAGAAAACGCTTTGGGTTTGGACATCATAATTTCTATGAATAGTGCTGCAACTTCTATATATCCAAATGCAAGGGATCTGGGCTATAAAAAAACCTTTTACTACCTGATAACCTCTTTATTTCAATTCGGAATCAAAATTCTTACCGAAAAAATTACCAAAAAATAGTCAATACCTTTGAAAAAATTTGAGACATTTTAATATTATTCATTAATTTAATTTAAGGATAAATTTTCAAATGTAGAACATTACAAATAAAAAGTTGATTCGACCTCCTCCAATAGAAAAATAAGGCACACATTTTTAATTTTATTTTTATTATAATCATAATAATTGGAAATAGAGTCACTACTGTAGTCTTTAAAGTAACACCATGTGCCCCCCATATGTTTTTTCCATTTCCCTTTTCTTCAGAATTCCATTGAGATTTTAGTTTAGGGTTTTTTTATATTATGTGTTCTTTCTTTTTCCACTCATCACACAAGATTAGTATTTACTCCTTATTTTTTATTTTTCAATTATTTTCATATATATATATATATATGTGTGTGTGTAACATTTATATATATTTCTGAAAATTCCACTTTTAAACAAGAAAAACTAGATTCTGAATCAGATTATTCATTGTTTTGAAAAAATATTGAAGAATTAATTATTTTCATAGAAATATTATTTTCATTCAGAGAATGAATCTTGGGATCATACATCATGAGAGTCCGAATTTATTCATTCATATTCATATCATTAACTTTTGTAGACTATATAATACTATTTGAAATTCTGTCAACCATAACTGAAATAATTATAAACTACTTCAAGGAGTGAATAGATTCTGGAATTTCTTTTTCTATGGTAGTAACATCATCTAAAAATTCATTGAGTCATCCATTAAACCAGGGGACACATTCTCTTTCAAACCACTTACATGTTTCAAAAAATTACTTTAAGTATTTTATTTATGTTTTATAACATTTTTTGTCCCTTTATAGGCTACTAAAATTTAATCTCATATTTCATAATTTATAACACAATGACATACCTGTTTAAATTTTTCTATACCATGACCATATGTTATGTCATTCATATCTTGTGAATCCACAACACACTTACCTTCATCAATAACACCCCATGGCTTAGTTTCCTAGGCATGAATATTATATGTCTCCTCCCCATTCAAACAAACATTCATTCCATGTTTAATGAAGTATATAATCACACAGGAGTTCTAGATTCGGTAATCATCACCGATAAAAATACAAAGATCAGATTGTAGACATACCTTTTTTATGACCATATATATAAAATTTTGTACATCAAATGATCTTTCGCTTAATATTTTTAGCATTGAAATAAGCCACTAAAAATATCATAAAGAGAGTCAACTATAATACTAAATGATTATTTCTTATGGAAATAACAATATGTATTTAAGGATATTTAGAAATGGTTCCTCTACTCTAAATCTAATTGATGTCCTATAGATGAGTATACAATGACTATAGAGGGTGGTGTTAATTGAGTTCTTTAAATAATTATACTTATTTAAAACCCCCAATTGTTTTATTTTATCTTTCTTAAGGTTTAAACAGATATTTCATTGGAAATATAAGTAAAATAAAGCATGGGATACAATGATGTACAATGGATTTGGGAATTGAAATCCCATATTCCACTCCACTAACTCTCTACTCCATGTTCTCTAGAATTATACTATATTAGGTCTTTTTAAATAGGACTATCTAAATTTTGTTAAATTATTCAGCACAAGATAAAATGATTTTATTGGGAATTTTGGTTCATTTACTATTTTTTTTCAAAAATAGTATAATAACCCAATTCTTTAAACAACATGACCAATTAAACATTTGAAACTCAATAGAGATGGGATGGGATATCAAAATTAATGAAAATATACCCTATAGTTACGTCTATAACTGATAAATGATAATGATATTCAATATATAACATCATTAAAATTTTATCTTCACAAATAATCTGTATTTCATTTTTCAATGAGTATCATTAGGTTAATAAAAAACATAACATATGCTGCTTCACCTTCCAAAAGAATAATATAATTCTTTTGTATCATAGAGGCTGACATCTTCTTTTTCATTCTTCGAGTAGTGATAAAAAATATGTTAAACATATAATTTCAGATCTCTATTAAAAGATATTAAAAAACATATGTGAAATGATACAACATTTATTTTATCTCCTCTACACATAGCATCTATTTCATCACATGAATATTCTCATCTCAACTCCCTTTTTTGATGCAGTCATAAAATATTTATACAAATATATATTTGAAATTAATTATTTTTCATCTCTTCTTTATTTGTAAAACAAAGGGAAATTTTTTCAATAACTTAATCAATTAATATATCATCTTTTTATTGATAAAGAATCTCGAGTAAATTAACATGTAAAGAAATTGAATATTTAATCCATAAATATCTCCGAAAAATGTTTACAATGAAAACGACAATTAGTTCATGGAAATCTAATGGTTGATAATACTAGTTTTAATCAAAAATTATAATCTAAAATTACCACTTCAATTTACTTAGTAGACAAAAAAACTTTTGATTCTCTGAAAATATGAGTTAATTATTCATAAATACAGAAATGGTCAACATTTAAAATATCTAACATTCAAACATATTTTAATACATGACTACAATTTGGAAATGGGAGAAACAAAATCAACAAATTCTTCGGAACCTCATATCACAGGTTCATAATAAGTTCAAATAGATAAAAAAAATTGATAAATCATATAGAATAAACAATTTGTAATTATAGTAGAGATAAGTCACTAATATATAGTGGAAAATAGTATCGTAGTAATTATAGTACTCAAAACACTAACTTCTATTATTTATTATCTAGTATATATTAAATTATTTATTTAGGTTCATGTATATAGAGGCTGATCTCCATGTTCTGGAAAACTCCACCCATGTAGCACTAAACGCATCAGTTGAAAAGAGATATCTTGAATGATCCTATTTGTTTCATTGATATAGATGTGAGATTATATTTCTAAATCTATTGTATGAATACTATATGTTTTATTTTCAAAATGAATATGTGATATCCAAAAATAGTGGTAATGCATGCAATATTCTACTTAATGTTCATAACAATAAATAAAATGTTTTAATGCTTTGTATTATTAATCTTAATGTGGAACAATACTTCATATGAGTGATTTATGATTTGATTGTGACGTTATATGGGTGATTTTTAGTAAACCAGGATTCTATTGTTGTGTGAAATAGTGTATTAATCACATTTTTTAATTATCAATTTTAGTTCATATAGGCCATTCCAGTAAAATATATGAGATTATAGAATATGGTCTGAGACCCTTGTAAGAGTATTTTTTTAGTATGAAAGGTACAATAGTAGAAAATTTGTCATGTAAAATGTGTCCTTTTTCGTAATTATGTCAATATTATTTTCCCCATTTTATATTAGGGAATACTCAAAAATTTATTATTTATGTGGTTGAAATATTTCCTAATTTAATCCACTATGTAATTTACTTGATGTATCTAATTTTCATGTAGTTGAATTTAGGTATCTAAATTTATCACATAGGATAATTTATGTTTTAGAAATTTAAATTTATCAATATTTTTATGAATCTAGTTTCACATAGGCTAATATACCCCAGTAAAAGAATTCTCATGTATGAGAATTCTTAAATTTAGGACTTCATTAAATTTTGGATTCTTGACATCTTATGATGTAATGATCATTTAGATCCTCTAATTCATAGATCCATATATTTACCCCATTTAATTATATTTTTATAATTTTTAAAAAATTCTATTATATTATGAAAAAAAATTCACTAATATATTACGTCATATCTCTAAACAAAAAAACACACATTTCTTGAATACTACTATACGATTACAAAAATTAACACCTTTTAAAACATTTTAGAGAACTGAGACAGTTGATTTAGGCTTATTTAGAGATTAATAAAATATAGATAAACATATATTTTTTCTAATTCAATGACTACTATATAATTCAGATATCTAATGATCAGTTTGTTAATAACAAATATACTAACATATATTATGGAAGAATGATCATCTAAAAAAGAATAATAGATCATCGTTCAATTTTTCTATCCTTCTACATTCAATATGTGTCCAAATTTTATTTTAATGAAATGTTGATAATTATCTAAGATACCTATCTCAATAAGAAGCACAAAATTTTTATGTGTGTAGCTACTGATATCAATGGGAAACAATGGTAACAATAATATGAGAACTAGATGTATTATAGAAAAAATTCAACAACTTCATATAAAATATTGAAAATAAGAGACTGATTATAGTAACTCTATAGATTAATAAAACGTAGATACAATTATTATCATTATATAAAAATGATATTTGATATTTTTATGACTATTGGTCACTATATAATTAATCTACCACGATCCAATAACACATAATTCCATATATCTAATTTCCATGTCTCTTCTTAAGGGAATGTGTCTATTCTCACCAAAATACATCAGTCATCCGACATTTTATGAACTAAAATCACCATAGAATAATATATAAACAAATATGACACCTGAATAATAAATAATAACAAATATATGAAAAATTAACTTATATATAAATAATGAATAAATGGATAAATTATGGTAAAATAAAAATAAATAAATACAAAGCTATGTGGTTGTAAAAACACAAATGAGAATGACAAAGAATCATTAAATAGGGATATAATGGTGGATGATGATCTGGTGATGTTAGATAAACCATAGATAGGAAATTTATTTGAAGAGGTTATGACTTTTCATATTCTTTCTACATATCTTGGGAATAATATATTTCATATATGTTATATTTTGAAACATCTAGATATTATAATCCATATTAATTCAAATTTTTGAGACCTATATTTTTTGTGACTACAAAGGTCATCTTTATTTTTTGGTATCATGGTTTATTAGAATGATAATTAGTCAAGTTTGTGATTTTTATTTTGAAGACTTTTTTATTCCTCATGAATATTGTATTAATATGATGTTTGAGGTATATATATATATATTATCCATGTTATAAAATTTTATTTCAATATACTATTCATGTCATTTCATTTATTTTTTTTGGGAGATTTGGATGGGTGATACACAAGAATATATTATACACTATATGGTCCACTGTTTATTCTATTATGTTCAATATAAGCCATTTCTCTTTGCATTAAATCCCATGTTACATTCCATTTCTGTTTGGTAACCCAAGGTTAGTACCTTTGAGGATACCCGGGCACAATATAAATTGATATTACATCATTTTAGATGAATAATTTATACATATCATTAGACTCCAGTCCATGAAACAATAATTGTTTAGATTTAGTATATCTTCGATACATAATCATATATTTTAATGAAATATATTAAATATATCCCATATAGTATAATTATTAAAAATTCAAAAATGATTTATTCAGCAAAAATCAGGGAAAGGAATCGAATGAAATGATGACCTTAGTGTCTCAATAGGGGTAAATATATGAGATATAAATCAATGATCACAATCGATCATAAAATAATTAAATTTGTATTATAATATAATCATAACTTCTGAAAATCTCACCCAACTAATCAAAGATAATTAATATTGTAACATGTCAAATGAATATATCATAAAAAGGAATATGTCATATGTTTGATGAATAATCAAAAATCAATAATGAGATATGATAACATATCATAAACATGAGACATAATTTTTTACTATATTCATGAGCATAGAAAATGTTAGATTTGTTAAGGATGACATCCAATACTATAATAATGGATTAGGTTAACTCTCCATTTGTATAATCTCACACTCTAGAAAACTAGATCTAATAGTTAAATTGTATTATTGGTATAAAATAAAAAATTATTTTATAGGACACAATATATTTTTAAAATTATAAGACTATGTAAATTGAAAAATTACACTTGACAACATAATACCCAACTTAAACTCACCGTAAAAACAAATCTACCCCTTCAATTACATCCTTAAATATTACACATAGTTTTCCCCTCAGATTACAAGTGAGATGTAGGAAAATTAGTGGGATATCAGACGGTCATTAAGGAGTATCATACAATATAAGATATTATAATATAAACATGGTATTAGTGATATGGATAAATAAATAAAAACATGAGTTTATACTCAACTAAATCATTGTACATTATATATTCACGAAAATAGATAAAATGATGGATTATAATAATCCTTGATCTCATACTGATGGAATAAATTATGTTAAACATAAAAAAAATCATTCAAGGCTTCATTCCAATATAATATACTAAAATGGGAAAATATATATACCAATCCCATGTTTCATTCTCCCATTATTCATACCCAAGAATTGAGGGGCATTATAATATTGAGTCTCATATATTACCTGATTAATTCAAATGAATTCACTATAATATTTAACTATATATTTCATAACAATCCCCAAGGAACCTATAGCTAAATATAAGCATTGATATACATAAATTATGAAATACACCAATTAAATACTACCACATTCAAAAAAATCCTATAGACATATAGAAGAATATACCTTAATAAACATAGAGGTTTTGGAGATATAAGTATAATGAAGTACACTTATAAATAATTTATACTAGAAATGGTAATTTCAATGTGTCGGGTTATGCATAGAAGATATTTATTTTTATCAATAGTTTTCAATTTTTTTAATTTCTATGAAATGACCCGAAGATTAATTCATCAGGGTTTATAATGAGTGTGTGGGAAATCTGAAAAATTTACCATGTGAGTGTTCTTAATTATATATAATATTAGCCCCAATTTATATACATATGGGTGATGATTAAATCAATTATAAACCAACTCTTTTGGGGTCCAAACACCTAGATGAATCTATCATACATTCACATCCACTTTCTAGTATCGAAACAGGTAGTTAAATTTTATAAAATTACATACAAAGTCACTTTAACCAAATATAGGATATTTTTTCCACTATGATAGAAATTAGGTTTTAAATGGTTTTAGTAACACTATAAAAAAAATAAGAGAGGGATAATAATACCGATGTGTAAATCCATTATATTTCCTATGAATTATTTCAAAAAATATTCTGTAGAAATGTATTAACCATACAAAATATATTACATTTGGAAAATAACGCGTGTCCCAAATAAGGATATATTGACAAAAAATAACATGAGTTATTACTTAAGTATTAATTTAATTATAACTTATAGAAATATTTGGATTCAAAATTTATCAATAAATTAAATTAATAAATTAATGTCATTTTATATTAGTTCAAATAGGTAGTTTACATAAAAAATAATGAAAATTATGTTCTTAATAAAAAATATATCCCACTGAGAGGAATTTGAGATGGAAAACCCATATCACTTGTCCTAAAATCCATGAACAAGATTTATGTAATTTTCACAAACATAGGTATCTTATTCACCTAATTAAAAAATTTTGTGATGTCTATTTTCAATTAAAATAATCATAAATATTGTTTCCTGGTACGAATTATGGAAAATTTACTCTTTAGGTGTTTAGTGTTAAGAATTGTTTTTGTTATATTTATAGTAAAATTATCTTATTCACTATTATACCAATTTTAATCATTAATAGTAAATTGAATTTACTATAAGTGATGACTTATAGTTAATTATTATTTTTATAATTCTTTTCATGAGTGTTTTTTGAGAAAATAATTGAACGATAAATTGATAAGAAACATTTCCAGTTATTTTAGTCGATTGAAGGGTGTTCCATTTATTTATGATTTAATATTTATAAAAAATATTTACAACAAAAATAAATAATTATTTATATATTTATATTATATTATTATATTATTTTCATTCCCATAATCTTTCATGAGAAAAATTCATAATATTGTTTAGCTAGGTGGTTAGACCAACCTAATCAAGAAGATACCTTGATTTAATGAATTACTATGAGGTGGTTCAATTGTAATATCAATATGATAGAAGTATATTGATTAAAATTAGTATTTATTATTACGATATATATATTTATCATAAAATATTTATAAGAATATTTAATTGATATAAAAATTTTACAAAATATTAATACATAATTTTCTTTTTAACACAATCAATTTAAATGATTAAATTTAAAATGATGGTTTATTGGACATATAAATATTATTTGAACCAATTATTAATAATAGAACCGTAATGAAATCATAAATCTCATATATCATCATTAATTCAATTTTTTAAACCATCAGTAATGGATGGTGATGAAAAAAGAATTTTGATGATCATGGTGGAGGTAGTCTGCAAACGTAGGAACAAAATTTTGTTTTTTCATAATTTTTTAGATAATATAAGAGAAAATGAGAATAAAATTCATTATAATATATAAATTTTAAAAATATAAATATATTTTTATGGATATTATAAATATTATTAAAGAGTATTGATGATGAACAGAGAATAATTAGATAACAAATAAGCCATATAGAGAAATTTTCCATAGATGTTTCCGTGGAAATAAAGGCCTTATAATAGATAATGGTGAATAGAAGATTTCTAATGTGGTATAGGGTTATAGGAGGAATAAATTTTAATATTTTCATGAATAAATTTTAATTATAGGTTTGAGTTGAAATGATGTAATTGTTATAATTTTATATGTGAAGTGAAGGGTAGTTTTGTGAGTAAGCATTTCATTTTCAGAAATGTAAACATACTATTCTAGTGTGAATGTCATAAATGGAAAATTTGTTTGATAATTTGATTGTGGATCGAAAATCATTGAAAGAACTTATTTTTATGTAAAATTTTATAGTGTTAGGGATTTTTTTATCTTTTTAACTATTACACTAATTTACATTTACCTTTGTAATACATTTTTATCCATATTAATCAGATTTAATGAAAAATTACAGATTTACCAATTTCGTTAATTTAATCCTAAGTATTTTTAATATTAAAATAATTTTAGCAAATAAAATTTCAAATTTTCTAAATGTTAACTTTATAAAAAAAACAATCAAATGTTTTTTTTGAAAAATAACACTTTCAACATTAAATAAATATATATGATCATTTTTATTATATATTTAATTCAATTCAATAAATATATTTTTTATAAAAATAATAATTTTTATTTTCCATTCATGAAATATGAAAAGTTAATTTGGCCAAGAAAATTCTATCATCAATGAAAAGTATGAAAACTATTTTTATTGAAGTAACATTTAATTAATAGTAAAAATTATTGAAATAGTATTTATTATTTTAAAGAATAATTTAAAATTTAAATAGTTATTAATTAAATTAAAATTATAATAATTTTTTTAATTTTGAGATTCTTCTAACATCTTAGATAGTCCATAAGATTTTCAACTATAATGATGATGACATTTTTATTATCCAACTATAAATCAATATTTTTTGGAAATAATTTATCTATTAAAAACACTATGAAAAATAATGGATTGAAATTATTATTCTTAACTAGATGATATCAAACTATAATATTTTATTTTATATAGCCTCTTGTATAAGAATTTAGATTAATATGGACTAGACTACTAAGAATGGAATCTTTGGCCACATTGCTAGTATCCTAACACAGGTTAACATAATCTCTTACATGATTAATACATTAGTCTATCAATATTGGATAGTGATGTATCTCGAAAATTGGGATATGAAGGATATATTTAGTTTTAATTCATATTTTCAAACTAATATTCATTTCAAGGACAACTTCTATAAGAATGTCATTTTCAGCATCAGTTATATAAAAGGGAATGATTAGATTTCTTGTATGATCAAATTGAGGAGGTTGGTAGTAGAAAATAATATGTTTTAGGTAGGAAATAAAAAATATCTTCCCCATAGGGTTAATGAGAAGGAAATTTTTGGTTCTTTAAAAATCACTAAGGAGCTATCCAGAACCATTAACAAGTTGTTCTAGAGACTTGGGATAATGTTATTGTGTTACATATTCATGATCTAGTCCACGAGGAGGAGGAATCCCTAAAATCCTATATTTGAACTTGGATAAAGGACCTTATGCCACCTCCCTTATAAGAATGGGACATTTAAATCTTGGACATAGTGAAATTCTCTCAATGTTCATAGTGTAAATTAATTAATTTTTAGAAATGTAGGGAATCCATGAAATGTGGGAGGATATAGAGAATGAATAGACAGAAATGTGTTCTTTTATTTATACATTTTATAAAGGAAAAAAATTTATAGATGACTATGGTTTTCAAGCCATACTTCCTATGAAATCACGACGTAAGAAAGAGTTATCTTATCTGAAGCCAACCATGGTTACCAAGTCTCATAGAACATTAGAAACTGAATCATATTAGTATGATTATTATGATATATCTTATCAGTTTGATTAGATGAACTTAATTTTTTCCTTATAACTATTAGATAATTATTTGGTTGATGACATCCATTTCTCCTTGTCCCATAATATTCTTTTTAATAAAATAGTATTTTCCATTCATAGTGTCAAAAAATTTTCTTTTTGGAAAAATATCTAAATTCTGTCACAATATAACATATTTATTATGTATTAAAAATGAATTTTATTTTGGGAAAATAAAATTAATACATTTATTTATTACATTTTAAAATACATTCATGAATAAAGTCTCTTTGGAGAGTGATAAACTGGTATATTGTTTTTAATTACTATTGTATTCTCTTGAGCATTACACCACACAATTATTTTATAAGGTACACTTCACTACGAATATCATTATTGTTGATAGTATCCCATTATTAATTGGGTACAATATCTATTCCAATCTTTATAACTCATGAGATATCCTTCATTACATAACAAATTAGTGTAATATGTATATTCTAAGACCACGAGTCACATAGTGTAAACCATACAAATGTGTGGAAAAAGATACTATTATAATCATTATATCATTGTATCATAACCCAGGTAATGGAAATGGGGTTTAGAAAAAAAATTCATTTTATAACAACATTATTCATCAAAATGAATTGAATATATAATTATTTCATCATTAAAAAAGTATACCATAGGAATTAAATGAGTTCCATAGAATCATCCTTAAATCATCACCACCATAATCCATATAGAGAAATAAAATTTATTGTATAAATAAGTAATAAAAAAAATGATTTTGAAATGGTTGGAAAATATAAGTATAAGAACATTTGGATATTTCATTGAAATCCTGAAAAAAATATAATTTCATTTTAATAAACATTTAACATATAATTTTCAAAATATTATGAAAATGGTTTTTTTTTAAAAGAAATATCTTAAAGAATCCATCAATATGAATAATTTTCATGATGTTAGTAGAATCCATTGTTTACATATTTGATAAAAGATAAAATTCTTTTCACACATCTATATAAATTTAAAAAACAACTTCTTTAGAAAAATATTCTGAAAAAAGATAAATTTTAAAAAATTATAAAGACAATAATAATTAAAACAACATTTTTTAAGACACTTTCTTATATGGGTAAGAACATTTTTAAAACAAATTTGATAGAAATTTACTTATAAGAAAAGCTTCTTCAACCAAAAATTAAATATGGTCAAATTTTTTATACCAATAATATCATAATAATTTTAACTACCAAAAAGAATAAAATTGTAATAAAAAATAAAAAATCTAGGTATAACCATAATAGATGAAAATAAATTGGATGTAAATTATAAGTTCCATATAATTTCCCATAACAAAAATTTAGAATATACCATTGCTAAATGAAATGATATTGAAACATAAATTTCTTACCTCATTATTTGCCATAATTTTTACATGTTCAATATCATGTATATTAATATTTATTTATTATAAATATATTGAATTTTCATGTTCAAGACATAATTAACTATGAATCATTCCTTCATAATCTCAAGTTATCCTTTTATAAAAAATTATTTCTTAAAATGGATATTTTGGTGAAAACTAGTTTGTAATCTATGAATGTTTTGATTTAATGGTTCTAGTAAATGATACATGATCATAGATTTGTCATATCAAGAATTATAATAAATATATATATTTTTCATATTTTATATGTATATAAACCTTTCTATAAATTTATAAAATATTATAGTGAGAAATAGTTACATAACTTAATGGTGATGGTAATCTGTACATACTCAGGAGTGACGAACCCATTTTTCAATGGATTGAATAAAATGAAGGTAAATGAAATTTCAACATTATATAACCATCGGTGTATCATAAATATTAAATATATTTATTAAGTATATACTTATTACCATTTATATAATGTGAAAATGATAAATAGACCACATTGCTTCTTGTAGGTGGTAGTCCACATGAAATCACATGTGATGTTATCATTTTCCATTGGCTGGGGAGGTTATAACGTTGATAAGATATTGTAGTCATAGAAAAAAAAATCATACATATCACAAACACACACACATATATATATATATTAAATCTATAATAAATACCATCATATGAAATATGGTAATTGTAAAATAATTTTATATCTATGTGGAGTTTGTTGTGCATATGTTTGCATGAGCAATACAATAATTTATGATTTGATTGAAATGATGTGGAAAATGGTTGGTTCCATATAAAAAATATATATTATGTATATTTATGATATTTAATTCAATATTATGTAGAGGATACAATAATTTTTTTTGATGTAGAATAAGAACTGAATTTGAATGTTTTCTATTAAGTGTCATACATCTTCATTGTAAAAACACTTGTTTCATACAACTTATTCATCAAAAGGATAGAATTATGATCAATACAAGACTTCTAGGGTGTTGAGTGGGTTGTAAAAAAAAATTTCCATCATATAATCATATTATAGGCTACTTATTTGTCTGGAATAGTGGATAAGTACTATCATTTTCTAAGGGGAGTTGAAGACGCAAATGATATTATTCACTAAAATAAATTAAATTAATTTCATTATCATATAAAATATTTCAAAAATGGATCATCATTAAATATTGGATGATATATGGTCCAAATAAGAAAACTAAATAAAGCTAAGAGTTATATTTAGGTCATTATTTCCCTTATTATTTCAATTCATATCTTTTTACACATTTTCACTCTTACCATGGTAACTTGATTTTTATTAATGTTACTATTAAAAATGGAAAAAATTAAGTTAAAATTTATAAATTATTATTATAATTCCAATTAAAAATATTGGATGATTTAATTATAATTTTTTCATAATTTTTATTAATAAATTATAAAATAATTAACACAAATATGCAAGACCATTTTTAGTGAAATTCATTTTTATATATGAAGTTCAATTTTTTCTTACTACCTCCATTAAAAACCCACCAGTTAAATGGTGAAATTTATATTGATTATATAATCAAAACATTTCATTAAAATAAATACTCAATTGGTATATATATATAATATTAATATAAAAACATATTGTAAAATAGAAACTATTTTATTTATATCAGTTATTATAGTTAGTCTATTTTACATTTGAACAAATTATTTCTTTAATAATCCATTAATATACCCTCACATGATATTATATTTCTGAAGAATGATATATTTTTAAAATATAATTCACACTTTATAGTTATGGTATAAAATTTTTCTTTCAATGGGGTCGTTAAAAAATCTCAAATTGATCATCATGTTATTCAATACTCTTTTAATGTATGATAATATCATCTATGAAGACAAAAAAAATGATCAACGTAGTATTTGATGAAAATATTAATTAAATCTATGAATATAACATCAGAAATGGTAGGTCCAAATCGAAATGAATAAATTCATAGTGACCATACCATATATGGATATTTCGGATCAGTGTATCCTCATTAACATTAATTAATGTTTTCTAGAATGAAGGTTATTCATGGAAATTTATTTATCTCCAGGTATTTCATCAAACAATGCCTAAATACGAAGTAGATTATATTTTTTATTATTATGAGCTTGTTATGTCCTCAATAAATAATGAAAATCCACAGTGACCTATATTTCTTCTTAAAAAATAATAGGTGTACACCATGGTGAAGATTTATTTCATATAAATCAATTATCAGTATTCCCCTAGAGTTTTTTATTTATTTATAACAAATCAATTTTATATATTCCCCATATATTTGTTGAAATAGGTGTTGATATGGGTATGAGTTCTACTAAAAATGAAACATCAAGATTCATAGTAAAACATTGAATGTAATCAAGAAATATATGATCATAATCCTAAAAAATAGGAACATATTATATGATGATTTTTCACAACCAATTGAGACAAATATACTTCATAAAGAGAGAGTAAGAACCACATAATAGATGTAACATCCATTAGATGTTATATTCATCCTCACACTGAAAGAGAATAATAGGTTCCTTCAAAATAGAAATCATGACTTCCATTCCTAGAAACCTGATATAATAACTATATAAAGATACACAATCATTAAACAAAATCGCATCAAGGACATCTTTGTATAGAGTAAAAATATTTACATGAGGAAAATATGAACAAAAATCTATCAAAAAGGTTTTATAGTCTAGAGATGTGATCATCTTACCATTGGATTTTTTTACTGGAAACTCGTTATCTAATTGTTGAGTGGGTGATATGATATCCATAGAGAAAAATTAGAAATATAATATTCAGATAATTTATAATAAAATAAAGTATGTTAACATCTAGAGTGGATGGTATGTATACCTTTCACCACATTATTCGTGTGGACCACTTCAGTAGTTGAGGTCTGATGAGAATTACTTTTGAATGGAATATTAAGGGGACGTTATTGGATAAATTAATCATTAAGCCTCATATTCATTAACTATTTAATGCAATGTGAATACTCCATTCAATTTTAGAATTAATATGTGGATTGATTATTCATTGTAACATTTTCTCCATTCCATTCACTAATTATACTCTTCATATCACTTTAAAAAAAATTATTTATGGATTTATTTTCCACACAGAAGACATTTACCATGACACATTAGTAAATAACCTACATTTTTACTCCCACACACCAAATATGAAGCAATAATAATTTTATTTCTTCTATTGTACATATTATTATAATTTCATAGATCATTCATTTTTTATCTTTTTCCCCAACAATACGTGAACACTAATAGTACCCAATTTCCATTTATATCATGGGACAACATCAAATGATTTATTCATAGTTATAAAATCTTATTATATGGAATTCCATTCATATACATGGTCTTATGAAAGTAAATGATTTTTGTATTTTTCATTTAGGGTCAATTAAAAAACTGGGATTATACCTTGAATCATCGGTGATGTTTTACTCAATGGTGGGAATGGATTCATAATATTTCCACATTATTTTTAGGAATTAACTTCAAATTTTTGTTCGAAGTGTTTGGTTGAAATTATAAATGAAAAATAACTTCTTAATCACATCCCATGTAAATGATTCAATTTCCTCTTCATTCATAATATAATTTATAAAACAACACCATTTATCATCATCAACATTCAAATGTTACATATCCAAAAATATCCTCCTCATGGACAGGTAAATAGAGAACATTGAATATTTTTATATAGGCCTAACACATATTATTGTAATATATTGATTATAGGAACCACATAAGGACGGAGTGATTTTACACATAAAATATCCAATTATTAATTTTTCTTTTCATTTTCCATTTGATTGTTCAGAATGAATTGTGTGATCTTTCATATCATGAAATAGTTTGGTGATAATTGCATGCAGATTTCACGTCCCACCTCTTATAATATTTGGTTTCCCAAGAGTATATTCATTGAATTTTAAATATAATTCCCTGTTTGAACAATTTCTCCTAGATTAGGTTATTTATTAATAAAATTATGGATTTCAGAGGAAAAAATAATAATAGTGAATAATAATGAAATCACTGAAAGTAATTCATAATATTTCTATATCATGAAACATTATTATCTATCATTTAAACAATAGGATTAAAAAAGGTCATTAATGGTAATCATATTTTGTAATCCTTTATAATGGTTCATTTAGAACATTTTAATGAACCCCTAAATATCCCCTGAGAGTGTATAAATTGTTTTTTAGTTTTTTCCTACTCATCATGCACCATTGTTGGTCAAGCCAATTCCAAATCCCACCCCCATCAGTGTTGGTACACCTTGAATTTTATTATCAATAACCACATACACTTTTAGTTTCCATATAGGGATATTTTTTCATAGAGAACCACATAATATCATCATTACCAGATCATCAGGATATGGTCGTTTACATAGACTTATCCTCAAGGTTTTAAATAATGTTATCTAATCTGACCTATAAAAATCTAAAAACTTATTGGATAAAAAATAAGGATACCCAATCTTAACATACATTAATATTAAATCAATTTTTATGAATATTCAAATATATCATAATATTTAACTAAAAAACAGGAAACATTTATTGTTAACATAGACTAGGTACAAAATCATATTATTTCATGAAAAATCATCAACTCTCCCAAAACTTTCTTATCACATTGTACACATTTTATATATACCATAATTAAAACCATTCATCATACCTTGAGTAATGTATATACATATAACAATGTGATATCTTAGGAAAATTAATGGTTAACAATAGGATATATCAATCAATGTTCATATTTGAGATATAGATTAGAATAAGGGTATGTGAATACAATCAAATCTTATGAAAATCATACCCAGTCAATAAAATGTCATTAATTGTAATTCATTACATAAGTACATTTCATAACAAAACACATAATTTACATGTGTCAATAAACATCAATAATAAATAATGATCCATGAGAACATATCATATAAAAATTTCATATCGTTTTAGCATACACATAAACATAGATAATAATTTTCCAATCCAAGAATCACTTCTAAGACTATCATAGTGGATTTTCTTCACTAAATATTACATCATTTAATTTGAAAAGGTTCACTCTCATGACTATGATAGTTTCCAAATTTTCATAATGAAATTCCCATTACATTACTTAATATATCATCTGATATCCATCTTTACCCAATACATTGGAGGGATATATATTTCAAGGCCCACCCATCACATAACTAAAGTGGTATAGATGTGTTAAATAAGATAATAAAACAATAGCCATGTCATAATATCATTACACATGGTAAGTAAATGGTTTCCATCAACATTCCCTAATTTTATCATTGAATAAATCATGGAAAATAAATTATTTATTTAAAGGTTTCATAATAAATTAATTAAAATTTTCGTATGAAATGAGTTTCATAGAATTTTACATAAACTATAATCACCGTAAGACATATAGAGAAATATATTTGATTGTATCCAAATATAATATCCCTAGTAAAACATAAAAATAAATAATGTATGCTTACATAAGAAGAAATACCTTTAAATGAAAAGTCAATCCATTAATTGGAAACAAGAGAAAAATATCATATTATCTTTATAAAATTATAAAAAACGATTTGCAAAATATTTAAAAAATCATTTTATTTAAAAATAAACATGGAACAATTTAAATAATTATTTAATGAAAATAAATTTCATGATGGAGTGAAAATAAATTCATACCATATGTGTTAAAATATAACATTCTTTCTAAAATTTTGCAAAAATTTAGAAACCACTAATTCCAAAAAATACACCATTAAAATATATCATTTTTACTTATATAAATGTTTTTATATATAAGGAGAAATAAGTTTTTAAAAAAATTTACTATCATTAAAAATATCACTAAAATAATTTTAAAAAATGAATACAATGAAGAAAATGTTTATCTACTAACTAGGAAATATGGTTGACTATTATTTGAAAAAAAATCTCTAATATTTTATGTTGGAAAGAGAGAAAAGTTTTACTATTACATAATAATTAATGGATTTACTAGTGGACAAAAAAATATATGTTTATTAATTAAAAATATGAATATAATTTCAATTAATGTAAATTTATAATATACAATCCTAAAAATAAATAAAATTGTATCATAATTCTAATACCTCTTATACAATTTCTTTTAACACACGATCAATATATAGTATAATAGATATAAATTTAATCTAAAAATACTACTTAAAATTGTTCATAGAAATAAATGTATGTATTGTTACATTATAATTTCTCATTATTTTAAATTAACAACCCTGTATTAAAATGGAAATTCCCGAGAAATCTCATTTTTTTGGATGGATGTTATGGTTTAATGGTTCCAGAACATGATCCTTTATATTAATTTCTTAATAAAAAACTTATTTATCATTATATAAATGTCATATTTATTCATTATATACAATTTTATAAACATTCATAAAAATTTTATGTGAAAAATGTATTAAATAACTTATTTGATGTAACACCCTAATCTTCCATGATACACTTTCCTTTTAATAATATAGTAGCGTGTGTTGTACGCAACATCGAGTTCTAACACACACCACAACCAATCAAACTAGCGGTTATGAATAGTAATACCCAGTTTTTGAAATTTTATAAATTTTACCTCTCAAAATTGACTTCATTTTTGGATTCAGAATATCTAAATTATCCTTGGGTAAAATTTTGGAACTTTTTGGATAACATTTATATTTTGATGAATAGTGAAAATTACTAAATTTTAATTAAAAACAACTTTTTAATCCAAATAATTAAAAGTGATAAATTATGATTTTGAGTGGTTTTAAAGTATATTTAGAATATAGTTTTACCATTTAATACAATTCTTGTCATTGGACATAATTTCACAATTAAACCGGTCATGAATAAGTGTCAATCTTTTGATAGTTATTATCCCTTAAAAGCACTCTTTTTGTTTAAACAACGGGAATTAATTTTAAATTAATTTCTGCCACTTTTGTGTTTTGAATTTGGAAAAAATGGATTCAATATTTGGAATCAGGATTTCCAAATTGTGTAAATAGGTAGCTTTTATTTTTAGACATTTTGAATAATTACTTCAGTAAATATTTTATTTACCATGGATAAAGGGTAAATCCGGTAAATAAGGGTAAAAAATAATATTATAATAATAATAAATTACCCCAAAACGTGTCCTAACCTTATTTTTTGATAAATCTCTGACCATGGGAATCTTTTGGTCGATTTTGGGACCCCATGGAGACACTTGTAAGTGATAATGACACATTATATTAATTCTGTTAAAATAAATAAAAAATTACACAAGCAATTATCTTTTAACGAAACAATTTTTACATAGGGTTATATATGTTCGATTTTCGACTATAAATATTCCTTAAAAATATAAAAATATTTCTAAAATAATTTTATTTTATTTATATTTTTTATAAATTTAATATTTAATATTATTTATGACACAATAATGATGTTGTATTCATCTTATTAATGAAAGAATCAAATAATTGGTATTATAAATGTTAAAATAAATATAATTTAATGTTTTGATGACATCCATGAATTTTATTGTTTTATATGACATTATAGTATTTCTTAAATGAAATTATTTAGAATTAATAACGTTTTTAAGACTTTAAAAAATTCAATAATTGAATAGTGTCAAAATTCACATAAAAGAGTTTTTAAAACAAATATGATATTATTAATTGACATTAAATTCCTAAAAATCTAAGGTTCGTCCAAGAGACATATATCATTATATTTGTATCAGTCATGGAAAACTTTGGGGTCTCTTGGATGTATATAGTATGTTTATTAACTATATAATATAAAAATACAATGTGAAATGGTAAATGTCAAACTAATTAACTAAGAGTTAAAACTAAACGATAAAGTTAATTTAGTGCGCAAAACCAATCTAAATCTATTCATGGAGAGGTTTTAGACCTATACCCACCTTAACCTTTAAATAATCCACTTTTGATCCATTATCAACTGAATATGAATTTATTATAAAATAATATTTCTAGATTTTCCAAAGGTTCCCCTCACCCCTCTTATAAAAGGGCACTCACCTTTCTCACTAATTCTCACATTCAAAGTCTTTTGGCTCGGCCAACCCCTACCTAAATACTATCTCAACTTCCCTAACTTCATCCTAGAGGCCTTAGTTTGATTAGAAAGCCAACCAAATGATCCCTTTTGATCAAATCAAAAGGAAGACCCCAAAGAAGAGATAATGTTTTCACCACCCTTTTTCAAGTTTATTTCTACATCAACATCTTCTTTCATTGTTATTCCCATTATAAAATAATAAATCAAGTATATCCACTATACATTAATATTATCATAAATATGGTAATATTATATTCCGTATTCTATACATCCTTTGAATGACATGTCACCATACGTGCGTATGTACGGCTTACCGTCTCCACGTCGTGGTGTAATTGTTATTCAATATATTATTATTTGGATGGGTATAATAATGATGTGTAATTCATCTAAATAATAAATATAAAATGATAATGATTCTGTTAATATGATATATCATCCAATTATATATTATTTTAATATCAAAATAATGATATTGTCGCTCATGTGTACGTACGGACTACCGTCTCCACGAACGCGATGAGATTCATTCACCATCGTATCCATTCAAGACTAATTCTCATTTGATGATTAAAAGTAATGATTAAGATATTTATATAATTCTTGATATGAATAAGGTACAAGATATCCATAACAACCACGACTTATGTAACAAAACATATAAAAGAAAACGAGTAAGTTAACACCCGATACAATTATAATACTAAGATATTTTTAACAAATCAATGTTAAAATATCATATATGATATCATAATTATGTATATGGTTATCTTATATTTTAATAACAGTGTTTTAACTATTATACTAGATGTTAATATACCATAGACTAAGTAAAAGTACAACGCAAGGGTTTATTTCACAATCTCTTCATTATTCGAGGTTGTTTATACCAAATTATATACTGGGACCTCTTTATCATCCACATCCATGTTTCGTAAAAAAAATTCAAAACATTCTTAATATTTTATAGAATAAGGGTTAAAGTCATTTATACACTTGTTTTAATTTTTATAAGAAGTTTATAAAGGAATCTTTCCGTCGTTTTCCAAACAAGGTCCTTTTTAACCTTTTCGACAGAATTAAGGTAAGAATGTCTTTTTTAAACTTATAAGGTGGGTGCAGCTATTTTCTACCGTTGTAAATTCTTAGAATCTTCCCTTACAAGCTTCAAAAAAATTTCAAAGTAAAAGTTTTAATTTATAATTATGTGACTTTTAAATGATTTAATAAAAAGAGATATTTCTCTCAAATAGTTTTTATTTCATCTATGTCAACATCCTTGGATGGATTTTAAGCTTATTTGAAGTTTATTTATTAAGAATCAAATCTTCCATATTGTATTGAAGGTTTTGTGATATGTTTGACTGTGGATCTGTTATTTTTATACCATTAATGATTTATGAAAAAATTATTGACATTTTGTATGCTAGTTTTAATACAAATGATTATGTTATGTTTAAACCTGTTCATATGAGGAATGCATTGGAATTAATACATGACGGGTGGAGCCCGTTATAGCTCCTCGATGCTTCAGTAGGTCTCATGAGACAGAACAGTGTCTTGGCACAAGGCATTGACAAAATATTATTTGTAGTCTTGGCATGAGGCCTTGGGAATGTGATTATGATATTCTGGAATTATGCATTCCATCATTATGAAAGTGGTTATTGATATTTCATGTGATTATTCGACTAGTAGAATATCCATGTGAATAATTGAATGGAATTATTTCATTTTATCTTTTCCATATTATGTTGAAGTTCAAGTTTAAAAGGATTTTTTTAGTTATACATTGCCTTAAATGTTTATTTTTATTTATAAAAGTTTCAGCTATATTGTTATCCTTACTGGGAAATTGAGCTCATCCCTTTCTATGTTTTATTTGTCCTAGGATGTGACAAAGTATTTTATGAATGACCTGCATGGATAGTATAATAAGGTGTTATGAGTGTGGATAAAACATGTTGTTGAAGATTTCAATTTATGATGTAATGTAAACTTTATGAATGTATCTAGGGTTTCCCAAGCTACTAAACTAATCGGTCCTTGGAGACATGATCTTTCTTTTGATCATGAAAATCATATGTAATAATGCACCGACTCTAGGTAACTGTGGTCGGGCCATTACAGTTGGTAATAGAGGAAGTTTAGTACAAACCTTGGAAGCTAGATTTAGATAAACTCTGATTAGATCACATAGATTTAGGATGGACTTTGAGGATTAGTATAGAAGAACTTCATAGAATTTTGTTATTGTAGATATTTTTTGAGTTTTACAAGCAATAAATCCCTGTCTGAATACGATCAGGTAGAGGTGGCTCTGGCAAAGATGTACCTAGGGGTAAAACCTGAAAACACCGCTTTGAGATAGACTCGAATGGGAACAAGTGCACGACAACATGACTTGTGGTACTCTTGGTTACGACACTCCCGAGGGATATGCTTAGGATAACTCTCATTTTCATTACAAATAATTATGAAGGGATTATGAGAATATACGTCCTCAAAGAATTTTTTTTTATAATTATGGATTATATCTATAAATAGTTCAATTTATGTTAAGTGTTTTACAAGTATGGAATTATGTATTTTGATTCATAAACTGATCTAGTTTATGCCATTTGTTAGAAATGGCGCCTAGTGGAAGAAATGGAAACTGTATCAATGCACGCAATCCATATAGGGATTGAACTCCTGCTCAAGATAATTATTGTGGAGCTGGTGACATAACTGGAGATGATTAACAAATCACCATACTGGGACAACTCACTCAGGTTATGACTAATAACTTGACCCGCATAGAGCACCCTGATCCGCATCGTGGAGGATCAATGTTAGATCGCTTCATGAGGAAGCAACCACCAACATTAAATGGGATTAGAAATCCATTAGTATCTTAGTAATGGATAAATTCTCAAGGGAAAATATTTCAGGCTTTTGGTAGTAGTGAAAGCGAAAAAGTTATCATGGCAGTTTACCGCATCACTGGAGATGCTGATCGATGTTGGTCATTGATTCAAAAGATGAAGGAAGATGATGAAGTATCAAATATGGAATGGAGGGAGTTCAAAGATCTATATTTAGAAAAATACATTCCTTGTGACCATTGAGTAGATATAGAAAGACAATTTCTGAGTTTGAGATAAAAGGAGGATGAGAATGTCGCAAGGTATGAGGATAACTTTACGAGGTTAGCAAGGCATGGTGGAGAATATATATGTAACCCAAGAAGTAAGATTGATCATTTCATTGATGGGATAAAAACATTTCTTTGTCGAGCATTAGTCTCACAATCCTTCTCATCATACAAATACATTGTCTCATGTGCTGTCAAGACAGAAAAGGAATTCTCTAGGTCTTATGACAGTAAAGAGAAGAAAGAGTAGAAGAGATCTGCTAATCAATATCGTAATGGAAATAATGGGAAGAAGGGAAAATTTGAATATCCATCCTGTAGTAAATGTTGGAAGAAACACCTCGGTACTAGCTTAAAAGGAATGGAAGTCTGTTACAAGTGTGGTTAAAAAGGCCACCATGCTCGTGATTGCAAGGGGAAGAAGGAAGCTATCGATGTCCAATGCTACAATTGTAGGGAGATGGGACATTATGAAAATGAATGTCCTATGAGTCAGGGGGAACTTAACTCAGAAAAGTACAAGGGATCAAGGCCAAGATTATGCTATCTCTACTGCTGAGGTAGAAGCTCCGAGTGATAGGGTGGCAGATAATTTAATGGTTTCCTCATGTTTAGTAAATGCATTATTTGATTCTAGATCATCTCATTGTTTAATATCTTCCTAGTTTGCAAATAAAATTAGATTTTTCCAATTTGATTTAACATGGGAGTTGTCCGATTAAACTCCTAATGGAAGTATCATTGCATCAATGTTTTGTGAATCAGTACCCATTAGAGAACATAAATGTTCTTTATCCGCTAATCTCATTGTCATACCTATGATTGAGTTTGATATAATCCTCGGTATAGATTGGATTTCAGACCATGATGCGAAGATTTATCGTAAGAAGAAGGATGTTATGATTTTTTATGATGATGATAAGGAACACCTTATCTTTAGAGTAGAATCGTCACCACCTAATTCTTATCTAGATCCACCCCCAGTAGCTCAACTAAATTCAATTATTGGGGAGGAAGAGAATGAAATGACTGTGGGTGAGAAAAGGAATGATCAAATAGAGGATGAACCTATTATGATAGAATATGTAGATGTGTTTCCGGATGATTTACCTGGATATCCTCCAAAATGAGAAGTTTAGTTTTCCATTGATTTAATTCCTGGATCAAGGCCTATATCGAAGACCCCTTATAAAATGGCCACTGTATAATTAGTTGAACTAAAGAAACCACTATAGGAATTGATTAATAAGGGATTTATTCGCCCTAGTGTTTATCCATGGGGATCCCCTATTATTTTTGACAAAAATAAAGATGGATATATGAGGTTATGTATCGACTACAGGGAGATCAATGCTATAACAATAAATAACAAGTATCCCCTACCTCGCTTTGATGATTTATTTGAACAACTGCATGGAGCTCAATACTTTTTAAAGATTGACCTTCGATCTGGATACCATCAGTTGTGTGTGAAGAAGGAAGAAATTTCGACGACAACATTTCGAACAAGGTACATGCATTACGAGTTTACGGTAATGCCTTTTGGGCTGACTAATGCACCCTCTATATTCATGGATGAAATGAATAGAGTTTTCACAGAATATCTCAATGAATTTTTTGTGGTATTTATTGATGATATCTTGGTATACTCCAAAAGCTACAAATATCATGAAAATCACTTGCGCATTATCCTAAAGACACTGAGAAGACACGAATTATATGGGAAGTTTAGCAATTGTGAATTCTAGCTTCAGGAGATTTCTTTTCTTGGCCATATTGTCTCTAAAGATAGAATCTTGGTTGATCCTTCTAAGACCAAGGCAATCCAAGAATTTCAAACACCTACGAGTATAATTGAGGTACAAAATTTTATTGGTTTAGCAGGTTATTATCGATGTTTCGTCCAAAATTTTTCCCGGTCGGAGAACCCATTAACAAAGATCACACATAAAGGGGTTAAATTTGACTGGAAAAAAGTGTGTGAATAATGTTTCGAAGAACTGAAGAGAATATTAGTTAATGCTCTTATATTGACTCTACCATCAGGTAATTATGGGATCGTTATTTATAGTGATGCATCGAATAATGGACTTGGTTGTGTCCTTATGAAGAATGATAGGGTTATTTCCTATGCATCACAACAGTTGAAAATTAACGATCAAAACTATACTACTCATGATGTTGAGTTAGAAACTGTGATCATTTCTTTGATGATATGGAGGCACTACCTCTATGGTGAAAAATGTGAGATTTATACTGATTAAAAGAGTTTGAAGTAAATTTTCTCAGAAAAAGAACTCAACATGAGGAAAAGTAGATGGCTTGAACTACTCAAGGATTATGATTTCACGACACACTACCACTCGAGGAATTCAAATAAGGTGGCAGATGCTTTGAGCAGAAAAGATCATGGAGTTTTGAATATGATGAGAATTGAAAGGGATCCTATTTTCAAGGATCTTGTGAAGAACGATAGGGGAATTACCATGGAAGGTGAAACATCAATACTTTTTCAAATGGTTTCCAAACCATATTTACTAGAGAGGATAAAGAGTTCTCAGTCCGGTGATGAAGAGTTTAAAAATAAGATTAAAGATGTGAATGATGGGAGATTAAATGACTTTGGGTATGAAGATGGAATTTTGAAATTTGGGATGAGAATTTGTGTTCCCAATATACCTGATCTAAAAATAGAATTGCAAGACGATGCTCCTAGTTCAAATTTCTCTATACACCCTGAAAGCACCAAAATGAATAGAGACTTGAAGGAACATTTTTTGTCGGACAACATGAAGAGGGAGATTGATGATTTTGTGTCAAGATGTATGGTTTTTCAACAACTAAAAGCTGGAATACAACAGCCTGGAGGAGTCATGAAACCTATTCCCATACCGAAATGGAAATTGGAAAATATTATGATGGACTTTGTCATGGGGTTACCAAAGACTCCTAGAAGGAATGATGAAATATGGGTAATTGTTGATTGTCTTACAAAGTTATCACATTTTCTTGCTATAAGAGAAGATCTACCACTGGAATGTCTAGAAAGACACTATATTAATGAAGTTGTGAGACTTCATGGAGTACCCCTATCTATTGCTACTGATCGTGATCCCCATTTTACTTCAAGATTATGGAAGATTATTCATAAATCCTTGGATACTGAATTCAATTTAGCACTTCCTACCACCCTCAAACAGATGGAAAATCAAAACGGACTATTCAAACCTTATAAGACATATTGAGATCTTTCTCACTTGACTTTCAGGGTTTGTGGGATCAATATTTACCTCTGGTGGAATTTTCCTATAATAATAGCATATACTCATGTATTCAGATGGCACCATATGAAGCGTTATACAGAAAGAGATGTCTCACACCAACCTGTTCGGATGACGTTGGTGAAAGAAAACTTGTAGGCCCAGAACTAGTGGAGGAAATGATAGAAAAGGTGAAGGTAACACAAAACCACATCAAAGCTGCTCAAAGTAGGAAGAAGAGATATGTTGACAACCGAAGAAAGGATTTGGAATTTTAGGTGGGAGATCATGTTTTCTTGAAGGTATCTCCATGGAAGGGATTTATAAGTTTTGGAAAGAATGGTAAATTGAGTCCTAGGTACATCTGTTCTATCGAAATTCTAGAACGAATTGGGGTTGTAGATTACTGTTTGGCAATGCCGCCAAATACCTCCAAACATTACGATGTGTTCCATGTATCACTGTTGATAAAATACATGCCTGACCCAACGCATGTACTCACCTATGAGGAATTAGAACTCGAACCCGATCTGTCTTATTGCGAAGTTCCCATCAGGATTTTTGATACAAGAGAACAAGGGCTGAGAAATGAATGACTTGTCTGGTAAATGTTCTACAAAGAAACCATAAGATGGAAGAGGCAACGTGGGAACCCGAGAACTTATGATGAAGAACCACCCAAGTCTTTTCATGCGGTAATATTCTTGAAATTTAGAGGACAAAATTTTTTGAAGGAGGGGAGAATGTAACACCCCAAGCTTTCACGGTATACTTCCCTTTTAATAATATAGTAGTGTGTGTTGTACGTAACTTCGAGTTCTAACACACACCACAACCAATCAAACTAGACTTTATGAATAGTAGTACCCACATTTTGTAATTTTATAAATTTACTCTCTGAAAATTGACTTCATTTTTGGATTTGGAATATCAAAATTATCCTAGGGTAATATTTTGGAACTTTTAGGATAACATTTATATTTTGATGAATAGTGAAAATTACTAAATTTTAATTGAAAACAACTTTTTTAATCGAAAAAATTAATAGTAATAAATTATGAATTTGAGTGGTTTTAAAGTATATTTAGAATATATTTTTACCATTTAATACTATGTTGGTCATTGGACATAATTTCACAATTAAACCGGTCATGAACAAATGTCAATCTTTTGATAGTTATTATCTCTTAAAAACACGGTTTTTGTTTTAACAACAGGAATTAATTTTAAATTAATTTCTGCTACTTCTATGTTTTGAATTTGTAAAAATGGATTCCATATTTGGAATCAGGATTTCAAAATTTTTTAAATAGGTAACTTTTATTTTTAAACTTTTTGAATAATAACATCGGTAAATATTTTATTCACCCTGGTTAAAGGGTAAATCCGGTAAATAAAGGTAAAAAATAATATTATAATAATAATAAATTACACTAAAACGTGTCCTAACCTTATTGGTTGATACATTTCCGACCATTGGAATCATTGGGTCGATTTTGGGACCCCATGGAGGCACTTGTAAGTGATAATGACACTTTATAATAATTAAGTTAAAATAAATACAAAAATGACATAAGCAATTATCTTTTAGAAAAACAATTTTTACATAGGGTTGTATATTTTAGAATTTATACTATAAATATAAATTATAAATATAAAAATATTTCCTACATAATGGCATTTTATTTATAATTTTTAGACATTTAATAATTAATATTATTTATGACACAATAATGATGCAGAATTTTCCTTATTAATGAAAGAATCAAATAATTGGTATTATAAATGTTAAAATTAATACAATTTGAATGTTTTCATGACATCCATGAATTTCATTTCTTAATATGACATTATAGGATTTCTTAAATGAATTTTTTTAGAATTAATTATGTTTTTAAGACTTTAACAAAAATCCATTATTGAATAGTGTCAAAATTCAAAAAAAGAGTTTTTAAAACAAATATTATATTATTAATTGATATTAAATTTCTAAAAATATAAGTTTCTACCAAGAGGCTTATATCATGATAGGTGTATCATTAATCAACCACTTGGGGGTCGCATGGATTTATATAGTAAGTTTATTAACTATATAATATAAAAATACAAAGTGAAATGGTAAATGTCAAACTAATTAACTAAGAGTTAAACCTAAAAGATAAGGTTAATTTAGTTACCAAAACCTGTCTAAAATCTATTGGTCGAGTGGTTTTAGACCTATCCCAACCTTAAACTTTAAATAATCCACTTTGGATCCATTATAAACTGAATATAAATTTATTATAAAATAATATGTCAAGCTTTCTTGAAAGGTGCCCATCACCCCCTTAATAAAAGGGCACCCCCCCTTCTCACTAATTCACGCATTCAAAGCCTTTCAGCTCATCCAAACCCTACCCAAATACTCTCTAAACTTCCCTAACATCATCCTAGAGGCCTTAGTTTGATCAAAACTCCAACCTATGGATCCCTTTCGATCAAATCAAAAGGAAGACCTTGAAGAAAAGGTAATGTTTTCACCAACCTTTTTCAAGTTCATTTCTTCTTCAACATCTTCTTTATTTGTTATTACCATTCTAAAATAATAAATCCAGTATCTACTATATACTGTGATATTATTATAAATATTTTACAACCATATTCAGTATTCTATCTATCTTTTTAATGACATGTCACCATACGTGCATACGTACGACTTACGTCTCCACGTCATGGTGTAATTGTTATTCAATATATTATTATTTGGATGGGTATAATAATGATATTTAATTAATGTAAATAATAAATATAACATCATAATGATTCTGTATATATGATATAACATCCAATTATATATTATTTTAATATCAAAACAATGATATTGTCACTTGTTTGTACGGACAGACTACCATCTCCACGAATGCGATGAGATTCATTCACCATCGTATCCATTCAAGACGAATTCTCATTTGATGATTAAAAGTAATGTTTAAGAACTTTATATAATTCTGGATATGAATAAGGTATAACCTATCCATAACAAACATAACTTATGTAACAAAACATATAAAAGAAAACGAGTAAGTTAACGCCCGAAACAATGATAATACTAAGATATTATTAATAAATCAATGTTAAAAGATCATATATGATATCATAACTATGTATATGGTTCTTGTATAATTTAATAACATTGTTTTAACTATTATAAAAGAGGTTAACATACCATTGACTAAGGAAAAGTACATGGTAAGGGTTTATTTAAAAATCTCTTCATTATTCAAGGTTGTTTATACCTAATTATCTACTGGGACCTCTTTATCGTCCACATCCATGTTTCATGAATTTTGTTTTTCAAAATATTCTTAATATTTTACAGAATATGGGTTAAAGTCATTTATAACCTTGTTTTAATTTTTATGAGATGTTTATATAGGAATCTTTCTGTTGTTTTCAAAACAAGGTCCTTTTTATCCTTTTCGACCGAATTATGGTAAGAATGCCTTTTTTTAAATTATATGGTGGTTGTGGATATTTTCTGCATTTATAAAATCATCAAAGATTCCCTTAAAAGTTTCAAAGAATATTTTCAAAGTCAATGTTTTATTTTATAATTATGTGACTTTTAAATGATTTCAAAAAAAGAGATATTTCTCTGAAATATTTTTGATTTCATCTATGTCAACATCCTTTGATGGATTTTAAGCTTATTTGATGTTTATTTATTATGATACAAATCTTCTATATTGTATTGAAGGTTTTGTGATATGTTTGACTGTGGATGTGTTATTTTTATACCATTCATGGTTTATGGAAAAAGTATTGACATTTCTTTTTCTAGTATTAAAATGAATGTTTGTGTTATGTTTAAACCTTTTCATATGAGAAATGCATTGGACTTAATAAGTGACGGGTGGAGCCCTCTATAGCTCCCCGATGCATCAGTAGGTCTCATGAGAAAAACTAGTGTATTGTCACAAAGCCTTGAAAAAATATTATTTGTGGTATTGGCATGAGGCCTTGGCTATGTGGTTATGATAGTTTGGCATTATGCACCCCATCATTATAAAAGTGGTTATTGATATTGCATGTGATTATTCTACTAGTAGAATATGTATGTGAATAAGTAAATGACATTACATCATTTTATCTTTTCCATATTATGCTGAATTTCATGTTTAAAAGGCTTTTGTTTAAGTTATACATTGCCTTAAAAGTGTATTCTTATTTATAAAAGTTTCCACTATATTTTTATCCTTACTGGGCATTTGAGCCCACCCCTTCTTATGTTTTATTTTTCCCAGGATGTGGAGAAGTATTTTATGAATAACCTGTAGGGATTGTATAAGGGGTTATGATGGTGGAGACAAGATGTTGTTGTAGTTTTCAATTTATGATGTAATGTAAATTTTATGAGTGTATCTAGTGTTTCAAGGCTACTAAACTAATCGGTCTTTCGAGACATGATCTTTCTTGGGATCATGCCAATTATATGTAATAAAGCACCAAATCTAGGTAAATGGGGTCGGGGCATTACATTTGATAAGGTAATCTATATATACACACATGTGATGATTAAATTATTTAAAGAATTGAAAAAAAGAAAGGTAAATAATAATATAAAATTTCAGAATCAATATAATATCATAAATATCATTTTTATTCATTAAATATATCCTTATTTTCATAAATGTAATGTTGAATTGAAAAAAGAATCACATTGCTTCATAATGGTGGTAGTCTACACAAACACCTGAGTGATGTTTTCATTTCCTAAGGATTGGAAGGTAAGAATGTTGAAAAGATATCATAATTATAAATATATAATTATTTTCAAAATATTATATTTAAACATTAAATACATAATAATATCCAGAAATGAAATATTATGATACAAAATAAATCATATCACTATATCAAGGTAGTATTCCACATATAGAAACTAATGATACTAATTTCCCATTTAATAGAAAAGTAGAGGAAAATAGACTCCCCATTGATATAATAACAATTAAATATAGTTAATTTAATTAATAAATTAAGTTATAATATATAAAATATATTTAGAGGATGAAGAATAGGAAATAAAATTAAAACAACACGGTTAATAGTTATACCTCTTCATTTAGAAACTTCTTTTGGATTACACCTAAAACCCTGAAAGGATGGTATTATGGTAAAAAATTCTTATATGAATTTTTTAGTTATATTATAAATGTATTTTTGTTGGTATTGACTAATATAAGAGGCTAGTATGTGTTCAGAAGATATGATATGTGATTTCCTTTTATAAGGATTGGAGGGGAAACACATGGGGTTTTTTATAATATTAAAATATAATAACTTTTTACTCAATAAATAGGGATATCAATTGAATAATTATTTAAAATTAAATGTTTAAGGATATATATATATATATTTATTTATAAAAATAAAATTTGTTTTAGACATCCTTTTAGTACTTTTTAACCTTTATCATTTTTCCCTCAACCCTTTTATCACATTTTAACTCTTACCATGGTAAAAAACATTTTTACAAAATTTATTATCATAATAGAAAAAAATATTTTAATTTTATTAAATGATATTAATTTTAATTATTATAGGAATTTGAACCATTTTAATGGATTTTTTTGATATAATTTATTGAAAACCATTTTAATATAATTACAAAAACCATAACAAAAATATAATTAGAGAAATAAATTTCTAAGATATAAAAAGAATTTATTAGTATTACTTCATTAATAATAAAAAATTGATTCATGTTAATTTTATATAATATATAATTGATTATATTAAATATATTTATTTATCAGTGGATATAAATTTAATTTATTAATACAAAAGATATTACATTTGTTAAAATGGGTTTTCAAGAAAACCAATCTCTTTTAACATTAAAATGATTCTATATTCATTTATTTCCAAATTTTAACCAATTAATTAATTTTATATATGATTTAATTTTATTTAATAACTACATATTACTGTTAATATCCTCTAATCTAGAAGATTTGAAATAGCTTTTATATTAAATAATAAGATTTTAATATTATATGGTTGTAGGAATATGCATGTTGTACAATGTAATGAAAACAATCAAATACCTCATTTGTATTTCAAAAAGATTCATAATCAAGAAAAACTTTTATAAAAACAATTCTCATTAATAATAAATTTCATTGACATAATCATTTCTTCTCATTTTATCAGATATTGATATAGGTTTTTGTTATATTATGATGACGTTTTTTAGTATTTATTTATGAAATATTTCATTTCTAGAAATAAGATTGGTTACTTGATGTTTTTTAAGCTTTGTGAGATATTATTAACTCCTTTTTTGTGTAATGCATCTATTTCTGGGATTTATTACATATTGTACTTTCTATACTTATCAAAGAATTTTAGGATTATTATAAATGGTGTGAAGACCGATTTGGGGTATCTTTTTTTCTTCGATTCATATATTCCATTATTATAGATTAGATTAGGAATATAGTTTTTTAGAAATGATTCAGAAATGTTTTATATTATTGGAGGAAATCTTGTTGAGATTATCCTAAAGCATTAAGATCTATTTTTGTTTGTTTTTAATTACATTCTCCTATTCCAGCCAAGTTTTATTGTCTCAAATTCCCAAGATGGAGATAATTATAATATCAACATTTCATTATTATATTAGAAACTATATAGTTATGGTGTATATTAAATTTATTTGTGGTTTCAACAAGATTAAATATTTTCTAGTATTTCTTAATATTTTCATTTTTGTGACTAATTATGTACATTATAATTTAAAGGGAATCAATTCATTGAGGATTTTTATATTCAAGTTAAGATTATTCTATGACCATGATTATTTTTTATGTGGATTTTATTACCCTATTATGGCGGATAATGAAATTCCATATAATTTATTTATTAAACAATAGTGGGTAACATTGGTTGAGGCTGCACCATGTTGTGGATAGCTACACCATAGTGCGTTTCTTATTTCTAATGAGAGGTTTTTTCAATTCATTTTCATATTTTATAAAAGGATAAGTTACGAAACTATAGTGGGTGAGGGTTTCAGGATAGTGGGGTATCATGAGTGAGTCTAAATCATAGAGCATGAATTCCATGTCTTAATGGACTTGATTTCAATGCATGGTATTCTTTACAAAATAATTTCACGATTAAATGGCCAGAAAAACCATTCCATGGTCTATGATTAAATTGAGGGGTAACCATGGCTGATAAAAACATGTCGCCTAAAATTTATCATTGATTTAATTTTATGAGTTTTGTATTCCACACATATTCTGTTTTAGGTGGTTTATCCCCATTTGATCTATATTATCACCTGGTTGATCTGTAGGAGAGATATAGGTTCTTCTCCCATGTTCCTCATTGGTTACAAAACCCTTACTTATATGAATTTCAAGAATATTTGGAATGTAGGACTTGTTTTATCCACTAATTCCTCTTAATTATTATATTTAATTTATCTTTTAATCCTTAAACCCTAGTTACCATGGTGTATAAATTCAATTTTTGGGGATAGTTTTAATTTGGTGATTTGTGTTTCTATGTCTTATAGAGGTTGTATCTTACCTGTGTTCAACTTCCTCCATCAAAGGTGACATATTTATACTTAAATGATGTAATTTTTTTGTGAATATTTTCTATTTGGAATATCATCATATTCATGAATTTTTTAAACTCCTTTTTCCAAAATAAATCTATATATGACACCAATGATGGATTTATAATTTTGGAGGACTTATAAACTCTATATTTTTATAATTTTTGATTTAATATATTTCTATCTAAACCTTATTTCTATGGAATACATAGAATTTAACATAAATCATTAGAGGTTATTTGGATGTTTATTTTGAAATTGAAATTTGTTTAATGTATTTTTTTTCTAAAGATGATAACACTGATTTCAATGAATTGTTTCCAATGAAATTGTTTTTTAGTTTTTAAATTTATTCATTAAATAGAAAATTATTGATTTAAAAAGAATGATATAATTAATTTATTTTTAATGGGATGTGTTGATGATTTATTATATGAATTGTACAAGAACTTATAATTCCATGTTTTTTTCAAACGACCATTTGGAACATTAAAAATGATTTTTACAAGTTGTATGTGACATCCAAAATTTGAGCCCCCTGATTGAAGTTAGTTATTATATATAAATTAACTCTATTATGAGAATATTTGACTATGTATATATTTCATGGATGAATCTGATATGAGATTCCTTATGAGGAGTTATTATAAGTGATATGAATTTTTTTTTATTAATTTATGGTGTTTAAGATGACCATGAATTTTATATTAATCTAATCCATATTAACTTTTCATTTTAAACATTGGTATCTTTTTGAGACGTCTAGACTTAAGCTAAAATAGTTTAGATTACTTTCTTATTAGAGTCCCTTAGATGTATGATATGAACAAACAATAGAGTTCCCATAATGAGTCAATAAATATTATGTATGGTGGTTATTTTGATACGAATGATAAAGAGGTTGACTATTGGTTCTATTTATGTGTCTTTTTCAATCATCATACCATATGACCATGTGGTATTCCAATGATACATATTTATTATTTATTATTCTTTTTAGGGGATTCCGATTATATATATTATTGTATCACTTAGTTAATTTGACTAATGTGGAACCATTCTACCGTTGTGGTTCATTTTTTTCATGTAGTATTGATAAATAATTAATTCTTATATTGTAATTTTATTTTTTCAGTTTTGATTTGTTCACTAATTTTGTTTAAAAAATTGATTTGGAATGTTTGGTTTTAAATTATAATTAATAATTTTTTATTATGTGTGGTATTTTTTAGAATGGTATTAAAAAGGAGAAAACTACAATTATTTCAAAAAAAACACGTTGGTTTTCATTTCTAGGATTCAATGTTTTTTTAACCGAGTTATCGAAAACAAATTGACCAAAAAAAGAAATAAATCATTTTTCATTTTTATTTATTCTTTATCATAGTAAAAAACTATTTTCAATATATTTTTTCCTCTAACACTTATGGAATATATTTTATAAGTAACATAAAAAACTCTTTAAGTAAATTCTATTGGGCCATTTTGGCTTGCAACCTACATAAACAACAACATGTATATATAGAATTTCTGTTTTATTTCAGGAGATTAGTGTTTGATATCTTTTGGGAATTCATTATGATAGATTAATGATGGAATTGTAAGGGATATGGTGAATGACGATGGGTTTACTTGAGTTTTTTGATAACTTTAATAGTTTTTAAATTTATCTTTATATTAACCAATAATCATCTAATAGAACAAAACGTGGTACTTACAATGGATTAATTTATGTCAGTTCGTGATCGGGTTTTTATTATTGATATTGCATATTTTTATATATGAATTTATTCATTTAAAATTTTATGACTCAATTAGGCATTATTATTTTTTCATATTCCATATTTTTATTGTTTTCTTAATTAATATATTTACTTTATATATATGGAAATTAAATGATTAGATGCACCATGTCAGGTTTTTAGTAAATTATTTGGAACATGTTTCTTATTAAGATAGGCATAAATCATTACCAAGAATGTGCTCTTGATTCAAGAAAACTATTTTCAATTTTTGTGTATTTAGAAGAACCTTCATCATTTATTTTATATTATGTTTGGAAAATTTTAATTTTGACCCATTCCTTTTAGTTATACGAACTAAATTCCCATGGCATAGCTAGTTTCCACTGAAACTATGCAAAGAATGTTTACAAAATACTATTAAATTTCCTAACAAATGTAATCCTTACCCGTTTATAGCATCAAACACCTTCCTAACTCATATATATTACTGTGATACAAATTTTCCACTACCCACCTCCACCCATAACTACATTGCGTTCTATAATGAACAACATCATTACACCAATATTTTGACATTAACAGGCCATGGGTTGGTGACTGGTTCTGAGGTTATAGAACGTGTATGTTATATGAATATTCTTCATAAACCCCATGAAAATATAACGAAACCATAAATAGAAACCGAAATATAAAATTAAAATTTACATCTAAATTTACATGTAATTACATTAAAAATTATTTCTCAAAAAATTAAATACCAAATAGTGAACAACTTGGGTATTAACTCCAACCATGGATCTAATTCACAAAAAAGCAATGGCCCTATTTATCTCAAAATATGACAGGTAATCCTTTAGAATTTAAAAATAGATTTAGAGGAGATCATACCTGAATACTCATTACTATTTTTTTCAATCCCTCTCATCGAAATATGTAGAAATTATAGTAATTCTCTTTGTGGATGAATAATATAATAAACATGAACCAATGTCAGGTCAACTATCACCCAGTTTCACCAAGTCTCACTCACCCAAAATCATATCTATGTATATTAATATAATCTCAAAAGAATATAGAATGAAGGTAGCGATATAATCTCCCCCAATATTTTGTCTCCCTCACACCCCAACACATAGTGTCCCATGCTACCACCCCTTCCATTCACGCACATTCATGAAACAGCCGCACACTCACACAGACCTACATACGTACACACATACATTCATACAACCATATATATATAACAGGTTACTATTGATGTGTCCCAAATCGCAATCCTTCCTTCCCCATCCAATATATGGTCTAATATTTAAATTCTGTTATGATAGAATATATGGGTCAAAACAAATATGGGATATTTTGTAGTTGAAACACCCATCACAATGTGTACAAAAATAATGTTCATTTCTATTTGTCATCATATTTTCTTACCATGGATCTATGTCTTAAAAATATTTTCCAATCACACACTACACATATTTTTATATTAAATATTTTTGGTATTTTATGTATAAAATAAAATAAAATAAAAATGTGGATATGAATGTAGAATGAAAACATACATAAAAAAATGGGAAAAATTAAAACACATAATGATTCATCATGAAAAAAAGTGAATCCATGGTTTGGAGAAAAAATTTATAATTATCCATTTTTATAGTTTAGAATTCATTTTATAGATTATACCAACGAACATGTACTACCACATCCCACATATTTCATTATACTGAATGAACCTAGGAGATCACTTCCACAAACAAAGTCTCACCTCATCTAAAAGTGAAGAATGATAAAGATGTTTGAAACAAGACTATGATACCATACTTATCCCAGCTCTATCATATTCCACATCAACTCTCAACCTAACCAACTCCATAATATTAAGGATTTGCCATGGGAAGGGAAAGAATTATTTTCATGTATAAAATGGTCCATTTTAGATAATAACATTCAAAGCTGGGAAATCATGACATCAATCATCAACACATCCATTGAATTATTACAACAGAATTTTAAAAAATTAAAATATAGATTTTGGATTTCAAAACCCCATTAAAACATTTTATGATATCACTCATAAATATAGGCACTCACCATCGAAAATATTATAGAAGTATGGTCAAATAACACATGAAAATAAGATAGGTGTGATAAAATGGACATAATTTTCTTGAGACAAAAAAATTGATATCATAAGGAAAACAATTGAAGAAAAAACTAATCTAATTTAGTCAATGTCAAACTATCATGAATTAACTATACATTAATTTTATAAAATGGTTAAATTTTGAATTTATGAGGAGGTATAAATTAGTAAGAAATATGGTTGGCCTACTTTCCATAAAAATATATCATTATAATTATCATGACTTGTTGAGCTATTAAATTTCTAAATCTGGAAAAGAAAAATTCTAGTAATATATTTTAATATAAATTATATTTTCTAGAGAAATATTTCAGCTCCATAAAACATTTTTATTAAAAAAACACATTACTAATGTAAACATTTATATTGTAACACCTGTTGATATTATATTTGGTATATACTTATATAAATTCAATTTCATTGATAGTATACATAGAACAGAATGTCAGGTTAACCAAGTTGTGTAATACTTTTAAATATTATTATTTTAACACATGATTTTATGTTGGTGGTTGTGAATATGTTTTAATAAATTAAAAAAATATAGTTGAAACATGTTTATAAAATTAATTCCTTGATTAAAAATTTATTAGAAAGGAAAATATAAATAAATTGAATATACAGGATGTGTTTTAACTGAAAACAATTATTTTCACATTAAAATTTTATGGTAATTAAATTAATTAAAATCTATTACTGAAATATATTAATGAAATATATATTTTTTATATTAATTTTTCTCTATTACTCTAAAAGGTTTGGTAGGCTAAATATTAGAATTAAAAGAAAATTAAGAAAAACATTTTATATTTTTCTAGAATGAAATATTTGCTGACTTTTGACGTCGAACATGTTTTAAATATAGTTTCTGACACATTTATAATTTACATTATTAAATATATGATTCAACTTTTAAAAAAGTAAATAATAATTGAATTATTAAATTTTTGTTTTCATTTCTCAGTAAAGTATTATATGTTGAGGTATTGTAAATAAATATTCAATTTTAATTGAATATTGATTTGTCATCCAAATACTTTATAGTGTTAAATAACATTTTTTTGGATTTTAAATAATATTTAGAATAATGTTTTATCATTTAATTAAATTTTTGTCAATTAATTAAATTTCATTTAATTTGGATATAAAAATATATCTATTTTTTTGAAAATTTCCACTATAAAACCCGAAATTCTTGTTCCAACTTTGGGGTGAATTTAAAACAGTTACTACAAAATATATATATTTAATTATGAACAATTTATAATTTAATTGGAAATAGTGGGTACAAATTATGTAAATAGTCTTATTTTATTTTTTGTAATTATGAATAGTATTTTTTATTTTAAATTAATTTTTTTTAATCGTAAATGGAGTAATTTAGGGTAAATATAATAATATAAATATTTGAAAATTACCCTATCATTTCCCAAAATTTCTTAATATGAGTCTTTGATGACTAAATCAATCCTTTTTAATGGATTATATCCTTTGGATTCTACTTGGATGAGTGTATGATATTTGGTAAATTTTATTTAATGAAACTATATATATGTCGGAATAATATCCTCAATAACTACATGATTTTTAATATTGGGGAATAAAATAGATAAATTCGACTATAAATAGTCATTTATAATCTAAAAGACTTATATTCCTAATTATAATTTAATTTCAATTTTTATGAAATAAAAAATCAACCTCAACGATTATAAAATTATAATGAAACAATTATTTAATTAATGGAAATATCATACAAATTATATTGAAATTGATAAAATACATATAATTTAAGATAATAAATGTCCTAAAAATATTTCATGAAATAAATTATCTGTTACTGATATGATTGTAGGGTTTTTCAAATATATCTTGATTTATTAATTTTTTAAAAGTAAATGTAAAAAATTATATCAAAAAAATTATTAATGTTATATTATAAAATATAATATTTTATGAAAATGTCACACACGATTTTTTTCTTCTTTTCTGTCATTGTATTGATCCGGCCCATTAGAAATACTGATCCTTTTCATGGGTATTTGATGAGATAAATCTTGATTTTTGAAGTTTCATATATTTCTAACCACCCTAATTTGGGATCCCCATTGTTTGTTTAGTAGTTTTTGAAGAAAGGGTGGTCACTTCATGATTTGGTCCAACCGTGAGCCCATTCCCAGTTTTAAAAACCGAATTTGTTACTTTTATAACTCTTTTGTTTTTCATCCTTTTTCACCCATTAAACTTCCCACTTGTCCTATACTGATATATTAAAACTTATTTATCCTTTTGGATCCATTATAAATTCATAGGCCGGGTGATTTTGGGTTACTCATTTAGGTATTCAGCCAACCCATGGGCCAATTTCTTGTTTAAAACAAATAATTTGTTTCGTTTATATCTTTTTCATTTTTTACTATTTGTCGGTGATTCCACCTCCCCCTCTAAGCCAATAACCCTATACTAACCCTAATAATAGGTTTTACCTCTTTGGAGCTCATGTGTGTCGCGAAGTAGGGCAAAATTCTCAGGAAAACTCAAATCGCCCAGAATTTCCAAGGTAAATTTTATCATTCATAAATCAATCAATTAGTACTCCTTTAGCCACCAATCTTCTTCACATGGTTCTCCCATACCTTATTAGTCTCTTCAAGAATTTTCAAGCCATTCCCTTTTTTCTAGGGCTTCATATCTAAGGAAGATGAAGAGTTTTCTAGGATGAAAGGTGAGATTCCTTCTCCTTTCTTTTTCCTCTCCCCCCTCCTTTCATTATTTCTTGGTTTTAGATTGTACCCTAGACTTGATCAACCTAGTGTTTTTCTATACCATGTTTTTTGATGGGGTTTCTTTTTGTTTAGGTCTGATATTTATAGTTTTATGGTTTATAAACCCACGGCGGGTGATTTCGGGTGTGCGTTTCAATTACGCCAATGATTTGAGGTAGGACACCCCTGCACATGACTTTATTATTTAAGTTTCATCATTTTATTATATTTAACACTATATATATATATGTTTATTATTGTTTTTCATCCTTTGGATAATTTTATTGGTGTTCAAAGTGGTTGTTTAATAATTGGTTTGTGAACGGTAGTGTTGTTTTGTCATGAAAGTTCTCAACAAGTGTTTGTTTAAATGTTCCGTTATCTTTTGCAAATATTTTGTGAGGTTTATAATCTGGTCTATGGTATTTTTAACATGTTACAGTATCTTGAATGAAAATATGGCTTTGAATTGGTGTTTTATTCCTTTTCATGTACTTAAAATAAATTGTTTTGTTTAAAAAGGGCATGTCATGTGTTTGGTAAATTGCCCGGTTGGCTTTTATGCGTGATTTGTGATTTAAAAGTTATTTGTTTGGATTTATAAAGGAATTGGAATAATTATAAATGGTATTTTTGGGTACTTATATGGATTTCCTATTTGTATTTGTTTTTACAATCAAGTGGGTTTTCATTTACAACATATTTTGGCCCGAGTTGCCCAAAAATGGACTGTTTCACATTTTTATGAAAATGGTTGTGTTTTGAATATGTAACCTGAGTATTATAAGAGATTTTTGAATGTGGTTTTCTGCTTTAAATTGTGTTTATACAGATCCTTACTAGAATTAAAATTCATACCTTCGTCAAAGGATAGTTTTGAGAAAATAATTAAAGGCCCGTTTGGAATTTCCTAGAAATGAAGGAGTGTTTTACTTATATATAACAATTTGTACAATTGGGATTGTTTTATGGTCCATTAAATGATTTTATTAAATGTTTATTGGGCTGAAAAATATGATTTGGTTTGGTTATGATGTGTGTTTATAATTTAAATAGTTTTTTTTGAAAGAGTTTTATGTGCAAAGCCTCAATACACTTCATGAAATTGTTTTACCAAAATATTTAGCGGTTTGTTGATTAGTGTAAGAAATGTGAAGGATGATTATGCGGTGTTTGTGTTTTTATGGTTCTGGAATGGAATGTGGATTTGAAATGTGTATTTTATAATATGTGTAACTTTATTGAGCACTAAAGGAAATCTCGGGTATCTAGGTGGGCGGACGTGTACTAGTATGCTAGTGATTCTGTGGGGGTTGGCCCCTGTTTCACGTAAAGTTGTTTGACGATGACAACACTAACTAAACTATGATGATGATAATGATTGGGGACCACTAGGTTATGGGTATGTTCCCTACTAGTGGCTCGTGCATGAGAACAGATATTTATTATGGTTACTTTCACCGAGATACGAGGTACCTGGTGCTCACAACTAACTAGTGCCTTGGGGTATTCCTATGACTAGTGCTCATTGGCTATTTTGTACTCACCGTCGGCATACGGTGTGTTTGGTTGGTAAATTCAGTAGTATGTGTTATTTATTTGAATGTTAAAATTCTTTAAAGCAACCCTCTTGAAAACTATTTTCATTTTGAAGTTTCACCTCTTTGAAAATAATTGTTACTTGCATTTTTGTTTATTAAACATGCATGTTTTTGTCTGATAATTATTATAGCATGGAACCTCATTTGAAAACCATACCTTCAAATCTTGAATTTAAAACTATAAATTTATGTTTCTTTTATTTTAAAGTAATGTGCATTGTAAATAGAATACCGGGCTAACCTACTGAGTTTTAATACTCACGCCTATAGTCTTCTTCTTTATTTAACCCTTGTGCAGGTTTTATCTTTAGTTCGATCACCTTGGGTGACTTTTTATCATTGTGTTGGAGAGTGACCAGAAGTGTCACATGGAGTTATTTTTTCATCGGGATTGTTCAGTTGAGTTGTTGGTTTTGTTCTAATTTTAGTTTCTTGTTCAAATAATATTTCATTCAATTTTTATATAAATTGATTTTGGGCTGTCCGTTTATTTCTGATGTTTGTTTGATTGTTTATATATGGGAAAAATCGTTCCCTTGTGTACTCTATTGATTCCCTTGGTGCCTGTCCCCATCCCGGGAGGATCAGGAACGCCTCTCAGGACTTGTCATGGGCTGGCCTGGGTGACCGTTTCAGGGTCGACTCGGGCTGGTTCGTGACAAAATGGTATCAGAGGAGGTCGGCTATTAGCAGACCTTTATTTTTAGAGCGCCCTTGTTATTTTGGGGATGTCAAGGTAGATGGAGTAGGATTGTTGGGACTTGATGGGTAAGTGCAAGAAGAGCGTCGCGAACTCTTTCTTGTTCTAATCCTCAGGTTTCCATGGAAGTCCGGTTTTATTAGGGTCCTTTGTTCTAGTTGATTGTTTGGTATTGGCATATGACAAGGGGAGTCTGACCAATGTACTTCATGAGCTCACAGGGCCTTGCAATCCATGTGGAGCTGGGGAATGGTCCTAATAAGTCAATCTGTGTTGGTGTTGTGTTTGGCATATGTCCTCCAACCAGATGGTCAAGTCACCCACCGACACTAGTTCCCTTTTTCTTGGGTCTCTTGAACCTTTCTTGAATTCTGAATTTTTGTTTTTAAAATCCTTGTGTGAGAATTGTGGAAATGGGTTTTAATGTAAGGATTATATTTTGAAAAGTGATAAAATGGGGTTTTCAATAATTAAATATAATAATGGTTTTGGAAGGTTGTGTTTTTGTGAAAAAAAATGGAGGGAAGTAGAAATGATTTAAAGGGATTGGATTATCCATAATCTAAACTTGTGGTTTGTTGAAATAATATGTTTTGAAATTGTGAATCATTTTAAAGTGATTCTGGATCATTTTTTTAAATGGGGTATTTTAGGATGTTAAAAAGTTTTTGAATCAGATAAATTAGTTTTGGAAATTAGTTTTGATTGGTTGGTGTTTTACTAGAAACGTTATTGGTCTCAATGGACCTCGGATTATGAAAATATACATTGCTGATTTTTTTTAAAAAAAATAATGTGAAGGGGTTGTTTGGAGTGTCTTGGTTATTTAAAAAGTTTTTAAAAAGGAAAAGGGGTAGGTTTTCAAGAAAATGGTTCTTAATTATATGTGTTTTTTATGTGAAACATGAAAATGTTTTTTGACTTGGTGGTTGGTGTTCCTTTTGAAGGTAAATTGTTTTTTTTAATTATGATGTTTAATTTTATCATTTGGTGTTTTCATGGGTGCTCACATGCATGGTTTTATTTATATTTGGAAGTATGGCCTATATGGTATGGTGGTTGGGTGTCAGGGGTGGTAGGGAAATGTGCATCTGGGTGCGACTTGATGAAACACCATTGGTGAATGTGGAAACCCACCAAGTTAGTTTGTTTTTTCAAAATTACTTGGAGCTGAAAATTATGTCCTTTTTTAAAAACCAATGGTTATGTGGCTTGATTTTTCTATGTCTTAGAAGATTTGTTTATTTGGTTAGCTTCCATTTGATCTATAATTCATACTCTTGTTCTATCTAGTGATGAGATCTTGTTGGTGGCTCGGTTTTGGAGTAATTTTCATTGGGTTTCTAAAAATGTGTTTGATGTTGTGATGTGGCCATGGATTGTTCTGCGTTGGAAATATTTCCTGCAGATCAACCTAAGGATTCCTTTAAAATTTTAAATCCACCTATATTGATGATGCCTCAACTTGTTTGTTGGAATAGAGAGCTGTTTGGGATCTATTAAAAGTGATTCTAGGTCAGGATAATTCTTTTGGACAGAGCAGTTGTGTTCGGTGATGTTGATGTGTTTCGTCATATTCCTTGTCCATTATGCCTCTCGTTTGGAGTGAGATAGAATTTTGAAATGTATCTATGAGTTCCTATTTATATTAAGGTTTTTGTTTGGTGATCAAGTGTGGGTTTTTTGAGTGGTTTGTTCCTTATCACCTGACTGCGATGCAGCAAATGCTTCAAGAATCAGGGCTGCAGCCATAGGCCTCGGAGTGATGCTTTTCACGCAGTCAAAAAATCGACAGAGGTTTGGAGTGCTCAATTATGACCCTTACTCCTCTGTTTTTTTATGTTATTTTCTATGTCAATGTTTTGGTTCTTCATTTCTATGAATTTCCCTTTGTCGCAACAAGCGTGGTGGACTTAACCCCTCACACAGTGTCTATGGTTATTCATTCATGGATGTGGGTTTTCAATCAATGTCCCTGTGTGGATGGCCTGTAAAAATCAGATGCAGTCTTGGTGTTACATATTCATTGGGGGAGAGTTTTGGGTAGTTTCTTTGTTTCTTTTGTTGTTTATGTGGCCAAATTATTGGGTCCCCTTACCTCCCATCCCCAAGTGACGGGGTCCAGAATTGTGCTGAATGTGTCGACCAAGTTATTGTCCCCTCCATTCGAGAGTGGGTGGTTTATATGTTCATTTTGTTACTCTATTAACTTTGTATAGTAGTTTTGTGTAGGAGGGTTTTTTTTGGCCATGTGTGAGTGAGTCCCAACTCTAGCTCATGTTCAATTCTTGTCTATTCATTGCTAGTTGGTTTCTAATGGTTGGGAGACCCACCATGGGTCTCCTGGATTTTCATCCTAAGAACATTTCTAGTTATAGTTGATTCTTAATGGTGGGGAGTACATTCTGGAATCTTTAGGTGTTGTTTTTTTTCAGCCGGAATGTGTTATGGCTTTCCGGGGGCGGAAAGCTTTAATGGTGGGGAGAATAGTCACACACGGTTTTTTCTTCTTCTTTTCTGTCATTGTATTGATCCGGCCCATTAGAAATATCGATCCTTTTCATGGGTATTTTATGAGATAAATATTGTGTTTTGAAGTTTCATATATGTCTAACCACAATAATTTGGGATCCCCATTGTTTGTTTAGTAGTTTTTGAAGAGAGGGTGGTTACATCATGATTTGGGCCAACCGTGAGCCCATTCCCAGTTTTAAAAACCGAATTTGTTTCTTTTATAACTCTTTTTTTTTCATCCTTTTTCACCCATTAAACTTCCCACTTGTCCTATACTGATATATTAAAACTTATTTATCCTTTTTGACCCATTATAAATTCATAGGCCGGGTAAATTTGGGTTACTCATTTAGGTATTGGGCCAGCCCATGGGCCAATTTCCTGTTTAAAACAAATAATTTGTTTCATTTATATATTTTTCTTTTTTTACTATTTTTCGGTGATTTCACATCCCCCTGGAAGATAATGACCCTATCCTAACCCTCATAATATATTTTACCTCTTTGGAGCTCATGTGGTTTCGAATTAGGTCGAAATTATCAGGAAACCTCAAATCGCCCAGAATTTCCAAGGTAAATTTTATCATTCATAAATCAATAAATTCGTACTCATTTAGCCACCAATATTCTTCCACTGGTTCTTCCAGACCTTAGGAGTCTCTCCAAAAATTTTCAAGCCATTCCCTTTTCTCTAGGGCTTCAGATCTAATGGAAGATGAAGAGTTTTCTAGGATGAAAGGTGAGATTCCTTCTCCTTTCTTCTTCCTCTTCCCCCTCCTTTCATTATTTCTTGGTTTTATATTGTACCCTAGACTTGATAGACCTAGGGTTTTGTTATACCATGTTTTTTGATGGGTTTTCTGTTTTTTTAGGTCTGATATTTATCGTTTTATGGTTTATAAACCCGCGGCGGGTGATTTCGGGTCTGCATTTCAATTACGCCAAATATTTGAGGTAGGACACCCCTTGCACATGAATTTATTATTTAACATTCACCATTTTATTATATTTAACACCTTATATATATTTTTATTACTTTTTTTCATCATTTGGCTAATTTTATTGGTGTTCAAAGTGGTTGTTTAATCAATGGTTTGTGAACGGTAGTGTTGTTTTGTCATGAAAGTTCTCAACAAATGTTTGTTTAAATGTTCCTTTTTCTTTTGCAAATATTTTGTGAGGTTTATAATATTTTATATGGTATTTTTAACATGTTACAGTATCTTTAATGAAAATATGGCTTTCAATTGGTGTTTTATTCCTTTTCATGTACTTAAAATAAATTGTTTTGTTTAAAAAGGGCATGTCATGTGTTCGGTAAATTGCCCGGTTGGCTTTTATGTGTGATTTGTGATTTAAAAGTTATTTGTTTGGATTTATAATGGAATTAGAATAATGATAAATGGTATTTTTTAGTACTTATATGGATTTCCTATTTGTATTTGTTTTTACAAATCAAGTGGGGTTTTGATTTATAACATATTTTGGCCCGAGTTGCCCAAAAATGGACTGTTTCACATCTTTATGAAAATGGTTGTGTTTTGAATATGTAACCTGAGTATTATAAGATATTTATGAATGTGATTTTATGCTATAAATTTTGTTTATACAGATCATTAATATAATTAAAATTCATACCTTCGTCAAAGGATAGTTTTGAGAAAATAATTAAAGGCCCGTTTGGCATTTCCTAGAAATGAAGGAGTGTTTTACTTGTATATAACAATTTGTGCAATTGGGATTGTTTTATGTTCCATTAAATGATTTTATTAAATGTTTATTGGGCTGAAAAATATTATTTGGTTAGGTTATGATGTGTGTTTATAATTTAAAGAGTGTTTTTGAAAGAGTTTTTTGTGCAAAGCCTCAATACACTTCATGAAATTGTTTTACCAAAATATTTAGCGGTTTGTTGATTAGTGTAAGAAATGTGAAGGATGATTATGGGCTGTTTGTGTTTTTATGGTTTTGGAATGGAATGTGGATGTTAAATGTGTATTTGATAATATGTGTAACTTTATTGAGCACTAAAGGGAAACTCGGGTATCTAGGTGGGCGGACGTGTACTAGTATGCTAGTGATTCTGTGGGGGTTGGCCCCTATTTCACGTAGCAAGTTTGACGATGACAACACTAACTAAACTATGATTATGATGATGATTTGGGACCACTAGGTTATGGTTATGTTCCCTACTAGTGGCTCGTGCATGAGAATGGATATTTATTATGGTTACATTCACCGAGATACGAGGTACCTGGGGCTCACAACTAACTAGTGCTTAGGGGTATTCCTATGACTAGTGCTCATTGGCTATTTTGTACTCACCGTCGGCATACGGTGTGTTTGTTTGGTAAATTCAGTAGTATGTGTTATTTATTTGAATGTTAAAATTCTTTAAAGCAGCCCTCTTTAAAACTATTTTCATTTTGAAGTTTCGCCTCTTGGAAAATAATTGTTACTTGCATTTTTTTATTAAACATGCATGTTTTTGTCTGAAAATTATTATAGCATGGAACCTAATTTGAAAAACCATACTATAAAATATTGAATTTAAAACTATAAATTGATGTTTCTTTTATTTTAAATTAATGTGAATTGGGAATAGAATACTGGGCTAACTTACTGAGTTTTAATACTCACGCCTATAGTCTTTTTCTTTTTTTAGCCCTTTTGCAGGTTTCATCTTTAGTTCGATCACCTTGGGCGACTTTTTATCATTGTGTTGGAGAGTTACCAGACGTGTCACATGGAGTTATTTTTTCACCGGGATTGTTCATTTGAGTTGTTGGTTTTGTTCTAATTTTAGTTTCTTGTACAAATAATATTTCGTTCAATTTTTATATAAATTCATTTTGGGTTGTCCGTTTATTTCCGCTGTTTGTTTGATTGTTTATATATGGGCGAAATCGTTCCCTTGTGTAATCTATTGATTCCCTTGGTGCTTGTCACCATCCCGGGAGGATCAGGAACGCCTCTCGGGACTTGTCGCGGGCTGGCCTGGGTGACCAGTTCAGGGTCGACTTGGGCTGGTTCGTGACAGAAAAGATATAAAATTAATAGGAAACTGAAATTCAAAAAAATTATTGGAATAAATTGTAAAATTTCATTCAAAACCCATTTAGTGTTATTTTTCGTTTTATAGTAACTATATTTATGTTTGAAGAATAAAAACCCATATTTTCACGGTAAGAGTTAAGAAGATTAATTATGGGATAAAACAAAAATATTAGGGAAAATATGTGCCTTAAAATTTCAGAAAAATAATTTATTGAGTGAATTTAAACCAATGATTATATAATATTAGAAATAGATCCCTATGAATCCATTTGTAATTGAAAATTATTTTATATTAACTATATATATTAAGAGTCTTTATAATTTCCATTCAATTAAATTATAAATGGGAAAGGCCTTTGTCACTCCCTCACAATACATTGAGTATTTCAGCTCAACTAAAACCGAATAATTGATCCTCCCTATGTCCTTATCCATGTTTTTTAGTTCCGAGTCTTCCAAAAAGAACAACCCTAGAAACCTAGTGGCGAGTTCTACCAGGAGATGACCAATGAAGAGGTAAGAAATTTTTTCAAACTCATTCACGTTCATTTCTTCTCACTTCTGGATCATGGGGTTTCCCAGTGGTAATATAGAAACGGTTTGAGGAAACCATTATTGTAGTGTAAAATAAGCAACATTTTCCAACTGTTTGAACAAACCATTTGCAATGCGTATATATTTCAATTTTTTCCCAACAAGTTTCTAAAACCTTAGGGAAAACACTATTATCTATATGGTATACCAATAGTTTTGATAAACTATTAGTAAAGGGAAGATTTCCCAATGGGTTTTGAAAACCATTTGGAATGTTTTACCCAAAATACCCAGTGCCCGAGATCCAAGTAATTCTGATTGCAGACCTAATACAGAGCTCCTCCCGACGTATTCTCGGCTGCAAAACACCTTCCAGTCGATGATCCTTCTTCAATCAAACAATTATTAATTTCAAACATCAAATTAGTAAGTTTTACTTTAGTTTTATTGTTCTTCCTCTTTCTATTTTATGTTTGATGTTTTGATTTCAGCTAAATTAGAGTTATTATTGCTGGAGTACTGGACCCTTTGTTTGTTTTATGTTTTTTTCTACACTTCATACATCATAAATGGTCTGTTTAGTGGGGTTTGTCCAGTGCAGGGGTTAAAGGGTTTGTTTTATGTTTTATGTTTAGTGGGGTAAAGGGTTTGGTTAATTTTTATTTTTTGTTTTTTGTTTAGTGGGTTTTATGTATTATGTTTAGTGGGGATTATGTTTTTTGTTTAGTGAAATGGATAATACTTGGTAGATTGGAATTTTTAGTGAATAAAATTATTTTAAATAAAAATACCCTAAGGGGGGTTGTGGGATGGGTATGGGGGATGTCCAGGTGTGGGGGGCTATCCAGGTGGGGTGGGCTGTTTAGGGGGGTAGGGGGATGCAGGTGCGGTAGGGGGCTATATGGGTTTGGGGATGGGGTTATAGGCTTCCACATGGTGGGGTGTGGGATGTCCAGGGGGTGAGGATAGGGTGCGTAGGTGGGGGAGGGGGGTGTGGGGTGTCCGGGGAGGGGTTGGGCTGTCCAGGGGGGAGGGGGTTGTTCAGGTGGGGGCTACATGGGAGGGGTGTGGGATGTCCAGGGAGGGGGTCGGTTGTCCTAGGGGGGGATATCCAGGTTGGGGAGTGGGGTTATGGGATGTCGACGTAGGGGGGCTATTTAGTGGGGGGCGTGGGCTGTCCAGGTGGGTGGGCTACAGGGGAGGGTGTGGGATGTCCAGGGAGGTGGTGGGTTGTCCCATGGTGGTGGTGGGTGGGAAATCTAGGTGGGAGACGGGGTGTGGGCTGTCAAGGGAGGTGAGTTGTCAAAATGGGTGGGGGTTGGATATCCAGGTAGGGGTGGTGGTGTTGGATTTCTAGAGAGGTGGGGGTGGGGTGGGGGATGTTAAGGGGGTGTGGGCTATTAAAGGGGGTGGGCTATCCAAGGGGTGGGGTGGGCTGTCCAGGTGGGGGATGGGTGTTGGTTGTCCATGGGTGTGGGGGTGGGCTATCTAGGTGGGGGTGTGGGATGTCCAAGGTGGGTGGGGGTTGGTTGTCCTTGAAACCTTGTACCACCTAGATAGCCCCCACCTTTGGAAAGCCCCCACCCCACCCCTAGGAACCCCCGAACTCCCTGGACAACTCCGCCACCCCCGTGGATAGCCCACCCACCCCCTAGACCCCATATGCACATGGAAAGTGCCCCCCCCCCCACACTCGTAGACAACCTGCCCACCCCCTGGACACATCGTTCCACCTAATCAATCCCACCACCCCCTGTGGAGAGCCTGCTCACCCACCTCGTACCCCCTAGACATCACCACCAACCCCTCCCCCCGTGGACAACCTCCACCCCCTTGGATAGCCCACTCACCCCCCAGGACAACCCGTACACCCCTGGACAGCCCCGTCACCCCCTCCACCCCTAGAGATCCCACCCACCCCTTGGACACATCGTATCCCCTCGAACCCCCCCCCCCCCAACCACCCACCCCCTAGAAAGCCCCACCCCCCGGACACCCCCGACCCCCCTGGGACAGCCCATCCACCCTCGTGGACAGACCACACACACCATGGATATCTCGTACCCCCTTGGATATCCAGCCCCCTCACCCTCGTCGACACCCCCCCCCCCAGACACCCGCCCACCACCCCTGGAAACCCCCTCCCCCCCCCAGATGCCCCCACCCCTGGAAATCCCCCCCCCCACAACCACTAGACACCCTACACCCCACTGGAAACCCCCTCCACCACCATGAATAGCCCGACCACCCCCTATGGATAGCTTTCCCACCCCCTCTGGACAGCCTGTCGACCCCCCTGGACACCCCGTACACCCTAGATAGCCCTGCCACCTCCATGGGCAGCCCGCCCACCCCCTGGACTCCCCGTATCCCTGGACAGCCCTGCACACCCTATAGACACCCCACTCACCCCCTTGGACATCCCTCCCACCCCTGGACACCCCCTACCCCCCCCTGGACAGCCCGACCACCACCGTGCATAGCCCTCCCACATTGACACCCGGACCCCCCTAGGCAGTGCCCACCCCCTGGACACCTCCGACCCCCTAGGATAGCCCTACCCCCCTAGACACCCAACAACCCATTGGGAAGTCCCTCCCCCTTGGGAAATGTAAGTTGTCGATCAAATTATCTACTAAATTATAAAAAAATTCGATCTAAAATTTAGTCAACTCCATAATATTTCTCCTCTACAAGTGTACATGATCTTGTACACTAAGGTATAGTTCTTTGAATATATTCTGTTTTAAATATGGTATCTTTTTTATATTATGAATCTCATATAGTGTAGTGTGTCTGTTATGGTGTCATATAAATTGAACAATTCTCATTTACTTGAAGATATTTTAGATGAAACTTCAATATTATTGAATTTAGTTTGATTAATTGACATATAAAATTTTTTTTAAACAGAATGGATAGAATATGGTTGTATGAAACCAATCAGATCTCAAGAGGTTTTCAAAATAATTTTGAGATCTTTTTGGATTTTTCATTTCACAATGCTTCAGATAGTGGTCGCATACACTGCCCATGTTCCATTTCTGTTGGTAGAACTTGGTTGAGCCCTGAAGAAGTCATCTACCACATAACCAAATATATTTTTCAAGAAAACTACTATGTCTGGAATCTCAATGGGGTGAAAATAAAATCTCAAATTGCTTAAGCTCCATATGAGAGGAATAGAGTGGAGAATTTGTTATATAACCGGTTTCCATTTATTCATCAACATGAAAATAAAAGGATTCCGACCCAAGAATAATTCTATATGAGCACACATGATGCATCTAATGAATATTATGATGTTTTCATGGTGAAAAAATTGAATGATGCTTCCACGAATCCAGTACATCGACAATGCTATAAAATTAAAAGGCTGGAATTTTTTATTCAATTTTTTCATGGGAAATCTATGTATGGGATTTAAAATACATTAATAGATTACACTTTTACCATAATGAAGGATTTACTTTTAGATGATGTAGATATTCCATAAAACCACTATATGGCATGGAAGTCAGTTGAGGAACATGGATTTTCAAGAAACAAAATTCATGCTTGTCCAAAAGATTTCAGTTTATTCTAGGTGGAAACTGCTGAATGTAATGATTGTATAAAATGTGGCACATCTCGCAAGAAGTCAAAATCTGATAGAACACCATCCATCTTTCCACAGAATGTAATGTGGGACTCTCCATTTATACCTATACTATAGATTCTTTTTATGTCTAATTAAATATCAAAAAAAATGAGATGGCATGATACCGAGAGAAAGAAGACTAATAATGAGTTGGTTGACCATGGAGATTTATTTTCATGGCATAGATTTGATGCTCGATATCCTAATGTTCTAGCTGACTTGTGTAATGTGGGGCAGTGTATTTCATGAAATGGTTTTAATATGTTTGGGTATATGCTTAATTTTCATATCAGATGCCCAGTTTTTATACACATATATAATCTTCCCTCATGGTTGTGTATGAAAATACCATTCACTTTCATTAGTATACTCATACCTGTCCCTTCTGATCCCGGCATTGATATTGACGTATACATGCAACATTTAAAAAATGTGTTGAAACTTCTTTAGTATGTGGGTGTGTTCACATACGATGCTTATTTGAAAAAGGTATTACAAATGCGTGATGTAATGATAGAGATGATCAATGATTTTCCTACTTATGCAATGATGTCGGGATAGAGCACGAAGGGAAAACATTCATGTCATGTTTTTATGGATAATACATGGTCCTGAATACTAAAACATCATTTTAGTTTTAGTTTTATGGGACATCGACGATTCTTTCAAATGGACCATCAATATAGAAATAATCATCGAATATTTGATAATACCATAGAGGTCTATGATCTAGCTCAGCGTATGTCTAGAACGAATGTTCTAAATTAATTTAATGATTTCAATTTTTCATTCTGGATGGGTCAAATGAAATCTTGAAAGAGAATGAATGTTTCCACTGAAACCAGTTACAATTAGAGGAATAGGAGTATCTTATTTTATTTGCATTATCAGTCAACCAATTTGTTACGTCATTGCTTAGACATAGTGCACATTGAAAAAATTATATTTGAAATGATTCTTTCGATACTTCTAAATGTTAAGGGAATGACCAAAGATGATCTACAGTCTCAGCGTGACATGGTGGATTAGGGAATTAGACCATAATTGCATCCTTTGTGTAACAGTGAAAGTAAATGGAATGTTCCAAGTTCTTCTTATATAATTACACCTACAAAAAAACAATTTTTACACATATTAGAGACTATTATAGTTACAGATGGCTATTTAAGAATCATATCTAAATGGGTGAACATATGAGAGTTGAAGCTAAAATCATTGAAGACTCATGATTATAACGTTCTTCTGCATGGGTTGATTCCAATATAAATCCATCATATTTTTTCTAATAATGTAAGGATGAATGTTATTTGTTTGTTCAATTTGTTTATAGATATTTGTGCTATGAAATTTTCCAAATATTTCTTGCAAAAAATGTTGACAAAAGCCCCATTAATTTTGTATGAATTAGAGAAAATATTTCTTGCATAACTTTTCACATGCATGTTACATCTCACTATCCATATTCCCACTGAAATACTTCTTGGAGGAAATATTTAATTCCGTTGGATGTATCCATCTGAAATAAATATGTACACGTTAAAGAACTATGTCCTAAATAGGAATCATCCCGAAGGTTTTACCATTAACTGTTACTTGGCTCAAGAATATATGGATTTCTTCTCAATGTATTAGTCTGATCATAATACAAAATTGAATAGAACCATGACAAATGAAGAGGAATAGTTTGATAAAATTGAACCCAGTTTTCTATCACATCCACAAACAGTCGAAATTCATGGATCATATACATTAAAGACATTAATCCTTGAGAGCGGGCGATGGAACATCTCACAGTTTTGGTCAACTGTGATTTTATCAATGACTAGATCAGGTAACTAAATTGAAGATGTATATCTTACGTATATACCTGTTAATATATTCAAATTTTTTATCTATAGAGAACATAACACAATGATAAATTGGAAGCATCATTCGTTATCTTTGATAAGGAGGGAGTCTTTTCATAGCAATGATTTTTCTGCTATGTTAATATTAAAGTTAAAAATATTAAGGTTTAAATTAATTAAATCAAAATTTAATTATGTTTTATATTCATTTATATTTCAAGTGTTGATTTTTCCTTCCTACTCTATCTCTAAGAAATAATAGCTTTGGATTTTGGTCCAAATACCGTTGTTCGTGACTGTAAATCAATTGTTATCATTGGGTACAAATTTATTGTCACAGAATGAGAAAAGAACATGAGAACACAACATGATTGTGTTATGGTTATTTCCACAACATACTGTTATGCCAGTGCATCATATAGTAGACCGTGATTTGAAAATGTGGGTTCTTATGGAGTCTTTGAAAAATAGTAATATTAGATTATTACTCTCAAGGATGAGTCACGATGATGACATTTTATTGGTTTGATTCGATAACGAGACAGATCACATTTATTGATGATTGTCGATTTCATGTAATTAATATGACTCGCGCTCTTGCTACTGAAGAAACATATGTATTGGCATGAATGGATAAACATGTTTTTATGTGAAAGACCATCTTCTACCTGAATTTTGTGTCATAGTTGAAGTAATTCCAAGATATATTTGTTATGATGGTGAGGATGGAATTGTAACTATTCCTACTCCCATTGGAACCACTCAATTTATTTCTTTTAATGACTCTAATAGCTCAATTGTCACAGAAGATTGTGAACCTGAAGTTGTGGAGGAAGATATTTAGAATCATCCATCAATGTTCTCAATTTTTTTGGTTTACCTCGAGTTGGGTTGTTAAGGTGGGTACTATTCAAATTGATTTAATATTGATTACAAATATGTTGTATCCGATTTGACTGTTATGTGAATATTCTATGTTTATTATCTGGAATTTTTATTTGAATTGCATTTTGTAAATTGGAATTAAACTGTATTGAAACCTACGAAACCAACATTTCTAACTTGGCGAACATTTCAATGCATCAATAGTGATTTGTATAAAATTTTTATGACTCTAAGACCTCTCTTTATCATTTCAACTGGTAACGAACATGATGGTCAGCATTCTTTTGAAAAACATGTATTGAAACCTGAATCATCAACCTGAGTTAAAAATATTAAATTTTTCCTTAATTTTGACAATTGCTTCACCACTTATGAGTCTGGTATAATCAATGTTCCACAATTTTAAAAGACTGATGAAACTAAGTAAATAATGATCCTACTAAAAAATAAATTTCATTAATACATCTTGTTGAAATTATTGAATTCATTATATATTTGTTCAAGCTCATCTAAAAGAAGGGTTAATTAAATTTTCATTGAATCCCTCTATTCTCTCTCATTTATTTTGTTTTTTTATGTTACACATTAGTTATCCTTTTCTATTAACTTCCATAGTTGTTCTAAAATGTAGGAAAATGAATCCAATTGATGAGACGTGACAAAAACAGATTATGGAAAATAGTCAATGCTTGGCTGAGATTGGCATTCCACCACTAGTGCATACAATGAGTATTTAATTTAAAGTATATTTATTTAAATAATATATAATGTCATGTGAATAAATTTTTTAAACATTTTTTCAGGATCCATCTATTAGGCAACAGTTATTTGATGAGCAGCCTAGTAATGGTCCTAGTACGCGTGGTGTTCGTATGAGGGGGGTGGTACCGGAGCTAGACGATTTGGTCGCCATACATGATTAGACCCTACCCCTCCCACTAACATACCATCCATCCCATATTCTGATCCTAGTGTACTATTAGGGACACACATGATATTTAGACCTCCCATGATTTCACCACCCTTTACATCTGAGCATCCTCACCCGTCTGTACCATATCTGATGATGATGGCCACCCCTAATCCATCATTTGGCCAACCATCCCTATCATCTAATTTTACTACTACTTTCTTCTCTATGGGATTTTATATTCCATATTCTTTGACTTCATATCTGCTAGATTCTATCCTTATGGAGCATACATTGGGACCCACTACATCTGTATAGGGTGTTCTTTCAGTTTCTGTGGATATAGCGGTGCCCATTTATCATACTACCACAGGTATAATTATACAACCCTAAAAAATTGGTACACCATTATTTATTATCATTATAACATGTATTGCTAAAATATTTGTTTTTCTTTCATAACAGATACATCTACTGATTGGATGCGGGGGAGGGGGCGTACATGCATGTGTTCGGTGTGGAACAGCCATACACAGTTGATTGTGGACTACAATGAAAATAGTTAGATAACTGAAATATTATGGCAGCAATGTCAAGTTTTATTACTAACGCTTGACAAATACTCTGACATCATTCCTGACATCCCACTCTCATGGAGACTGATACAAAATGAATTCAAGGATAAAGCCTGGGCAGAGATATGGGTAAAAAAATATGTTTTATTAAATGAAATATATTAATATTTGTATTTCTATGAATTAAAATTTTGGTTTCTATTGTGGTTTAATTTCACCGATGGTGAGGGTGCATGACTGTCACGCGTAAAGGATTTATACGAGCTCTAGAGAGCTTAAAAGCTGGAGTTGTACATTGGATGGCATGCTAGAGTGGGAACAGAGTTAGAGGCAGTCTTTATCGTGGATGATTGTCCATTATAATAGTACCGACAAATGATTACTCATTGGGAGACTAGCCAATTTACTATATTAATCAAATTATAAGTCATTAAATGTAAATTTTTTATGTTTTTCGTTAATACCAATAAATGAAATTTATTTAGGATGCATCTACATGAAATAAAAAAACATTGATGCTAAGAAATACGTCCACACATTGGTATGTACTATGATGCCAGATCATGAGAGACACAAGGTATGACAGTTTATAATCAATCTTTATGTCTTGAACATTATATTGATTCCTCTATAATTTATTTGACTACTAAAGTTGTTATATAATTTTTGTTATGCAATTACTATGTTTTTTTGGTATCCTATTTTTAATAATGGTTTTCTACATTCAATGTCATTGTAGAGTCATAAATTGAATTTATAAGGATGTGTGCCTCAAGAAAACTATTTTTCTCGAGTAGAAAGAAGAAAGATAGAAGTGCGGTTATTGAGAAATCTGAGCAGAAGATTTTACGTTTTACATTTTATATTTAAAATTTAAATCTCTATTTTTTAACTTAATAATTTATTTATATTTGTAACAGGCTACGTTAGAGGCCCTAGATTCCCAGGAATCTGACAATTTTGGGCCAAACAATCACAAACATCAGGTTTTGGGAGATGAGCACCCTGGTAGAGTGTGCTGCCGACCTGAAAAGAGTATAGTTCTAACGAGGTATTTTCCCTCCATAGGTATGATTTTTAGTGACACTGAGTTTCTGCAGGTTAAGGCACATGAAGAACAGGTTGATAAAGGGCCATAATGATTGCAGAATAGTCTTCTAGGGCAAGCACTGCACTTATGACACAGATGGAAGTTTAACGTCCAACACTCTCACCAGAGACCAACACGGCTTGTTATGAATATATGTCATCAATGTGTTCTATATATGGTGCACCAGGTGTATGTTCTAGTTTTGGTTGAGACGATGGTGAGGAGGAGGATGAGGTGGAGGAGGAGGCTGAGGAGGAGGTCGAGGTAGAGGAGGAGGGTGATGAGGAGGTCGAGGCTGACTACGAGTGTGAGGAAGAGGGTGGGGACGATGATGGGGATGACGATGAGGACGAGGGTGTGGGTGACGATGATGGTGATGATAGTGATGGTGATGAGGGATATATTGATCTGTTACATTTTTTACTGATATTACTAACCTTTGATGTTTATTGATTTATTGTTCTTGAATATATGTGTGATTATGTAGGTTATATTATCTTCATTTTTATATATTATAATGACATTGTAATTTTTTAGTGGAATTCGGAAAATTGAGGGTCAGATTAGAAGTTGATATATTGAAATTATTTTTTTACCCATGAAACAAATTTCATAGAAAATGTGTAAATACCATCCCATGTGTCCAGGGATACCTCTCGGACACCCCCCCCCCCCCACCCAGGACCCTGTACAACCCCTAAAAAACCCCCTAGACAGCCCCCGACCCGCCTCCCTTGTCCCTAGACAGCACCCCCCCCCCCCCCCCCCCACATCGCTCAACCCTCCTCCCTGGACCTCGGACAGCCACCCACACTCCTACCTAGACCCCAGACATCCCCCCCACCCTCCTCCTTGGACCCCATAAAACCCCTGGATTTCCCCCTAGACAGCCCCTGGACACCCCCACCCTCTTCTTTGGTCCCCAGACAGCCCTCCAGACAGCCCCCACCTGCCTCCCTAGACCCCGGATGTCCCCCCTCTTCCATGGACCCTAGAAGACCCCCCAACCACCTCCTAGTAACCCGAAAAGCCCCCCTCCTCATTGGAACTTGGACAACCCCCACCCCCACCCTCCTCCATGGACCCCTTGAGAGCCCCTAGACAGCCCCCGGACATCCCCCTAGACAACCCCCGGACAACCCCCCACCCCCCCACCCGTCTCCTTGGAGCCCGAACATCCCCCCTCCTCCCTGGACACTAGAAACCCCCAACCTCCTCGTTGGACCCAGGATATCCCCCACCCTCCTCCCTGGATCTCGGATACCCCCCTCCTCCCTAGACCCTGGAAAGCCCCCACCCCTCACTCCTCCCTAGAACAGGGATAGCCCCCCACCCTCCTCCCGGGAACCCGAACTGCCCCCTCCTCCCATGACCTTGGAAACCCCCCTGGTCATCCCCCTAGACAACACCCCAGACATCCCCCCAGATATCCCCCCACCCTCATCCCTGGACCCCGGACAACCCCCCAAACGAACCCCACCCTCCCCCTGGACCCCAGACAGCCCCCTGACCTGACATCCCAAAATTGTAAAAGAGGCCATTCAGCATATATAAAACATCAGAAAAATTCACGAAAGGCTAAGGACCACCTACCTTGATTCCGGAGATAATCACACTCTTTATTCGGCATCTTGGATCCCAATCTAAGAACTCTTTAAAATGGACACCCTTTTAAGTAAAAAAAACTAGTCTATGGAAAACAGACCAAACATATTTGGATTGTGTTTATACTTTAGAACATTGATCCATGTTTCATTTTTGATGTGTACTAGTCAACCCCGCCTCACTATGAAGCACGGTGTGGCCAGTACCACTCTATGTGTCTCACTTTTATTTTAATTGGACAACATTTTAAGTGAACACAACAACTAGCATATGGAAAATCGACCAAACGCATTTGGATTATTTGATACATTATGAAAATGATATATGGGATATTTGTGTCGTGTAAAAGTGAATCCTACCTCAATCCAAGGCACGGTGTCCCCGGTACCACTCAAACTGTCTCACTTTTATTTGAAATGAACAAGATTTTAAGTGAAAACAACAAAATTCATATGAAAAACTGACCAAAAGTATTTGTGTTATATTAATAATTTAGGACAACGATCCATGGGTTATTTTTGATGTGTACGAGTCAACCCTTCCTCAATCTAAGTCACACTGTTGCTGGTACCACTCAAACAATCTCACTTTTATTTGAAATGAACAAGATTTTAAGTGAAAACAACAACTTTCATACCGAAAACCGGCCCAATGTGTTATGATTGTTTTGATACCTTAGGACAATGATCCATGGGCTATTGTTTATATATACAAGTCAACCCCATATCAATATGAGGCACGTTGCGGCCAGTATCACTCAAAGTGCCTCTCATTTTATTAAAATTGACACTTTTTTACGTAAAAACAATAGGCATACAGAAAACCTACCAAACATATTCTTATTATGTTGATACAATAGAATCATGATCCATGGTTCATTTTTGATGTGTATGAGTCAACTCTGACTCAATTAGAGGAATGTTTTGTCCAGTACCACTCAATGTTTTTCACCATTATTTGAAATGGGAAACATTTTAAGTGCAAACAACAATTGGAATATGAAAAACCATCCAATAGTATTCGGATTGTGTTGATACATTAGGAAAATGATCCATGGGTCATATGTGACGTGAACATGTCAATCCTGAATAAATACGAGGCACGATGTGGCCAGTATAACTCAAAGTGTCATTCTTTTGTTTATAATGTACACCCTTTTATCTAAAACCAACTTGCATACGGAAAATTGAACAATCATATTCCTGATAGTGTTTATACTTTATCACAAGGATCCAGGGTTCATTTTTGACGTGTAGAAGTCATCATGGCCTCCATCCGAAGTACGGTGTGTCTGGTTCCACTCTAAGTGTCTCACTTTTATTTGAATTGGACAACATTTTAAGTGAAAACAACCAACGTCATATAGAAAACTAACCAAACACATTTGGATTCTGTTGATACTTTAGGAAAATGATCCATGGGTTATTTTGGACATGTACAAATCAACCCCGCCATGATACGAGGCATGGTGTGGTTGGTACCACTCAAACTATCTCACTTTTAATTTAAATAGACATGATTTAAAGTGAAACCAACAACTTGAATATGGAAAACCGACCAAAAACATTAGTATTCTGTTGATACATTAGTAAAACAGTCCATGGGTCATTTTTTATGTGTAAATGTCCACCCCGCCTCAATCCAAGGAACAGTGTGGCCGATACCACTCATACTGTCTCACTTTTATATGAAATAGACATGATTTTATCTCAAAACAACAACATGCATACGGATATCTGACCAAAAAATTTCAATATTGTATTAATATTTCAGAAAAATGATCCATGGGTCATTTGTGACATGTACGAGTCAACCCCACCTCAATCTGAGGCACGGTGTGGCCAGTACCACTCAAACTGTCTCACTTTTATATGAAATGGACATGATTATAAGTGGAAACAAAAACTTGCCTATAGAAAACCAACAAAATCGTTTCTAATTGTATTAATATTTCAGTACAATGATCCATGGGTCATTTGTGACGTGTACGAGTCAACCCCGCCCCAATCCAAGGCACAGGGAAGCCGGTATCACTCAAAGTGTCTCTCTTTTGTTTAAATGATAGACTGTTTTATGAAAAAACAACAGACATATGGAAAACCAAACCAACATATTCTGATTGTGTTTTTAATTTAGTACAAGGATTCATGGGTCATTTATTGATGTGTACGAGTCAACCTCGACTCAATCCGAGGCGCGATGTGGCTGGTACCACTCAAATTTTATCACCATTATTTGAAATGGACAACCTTTTAAGTGAAAACAACAACTGGCATAGAGAAAACTGACCAAATGCATTCTCATTGTGATATACTTTAGGAAAACGATTCGTGGTTCATATGTGAAATGTAAGAGTCCACCCCACCTCAATCTGATGCACGATGTGTCTAGAATCACTCGAAGTATCTTTCTTTTTTTAAAAAGATACCCTTTTATGTAAAAACAAATGGCATACAAAAAACAGACCACTCAAATTCGGACACTATTGATATTTTTGCACAAGGATACATGGTTCATTTTTGACATGTACGAGGAAACTCTGCCTCAATCCAAGGCATGGTGTGTCTTGTACCACTCAAAGTGTCTCACTTTTATTTGAATTTGAAACATTTTATGTGAAAACAACAACTGGCATACGAAAAACTGACCAAACGCATTCAAATTCTGTTGATACATTAGGAAATCGATCCATTGGTCATTTGGGATATGAAAAAAACAACCTCTCCCCAATCCAAGGCACGGTGTGCTTTGTACCACTCAAAATATCCCACTTTTACTTCAAATAAACATGATTATAAGTGAAAACAACAACTTGCATATGGAAAACCAAAAACAACCCATTCAGATTGTATTGATACATTAGGAAAACAATCCATGGGCCATTTGTTATGTGTATGAACCAACCCAAACTCAATCCAAGGCACAGTGTGGCCAGTACCACTCAAACTGTCTCACTTTTATTTGGAATGGACATGATTTTAAGTGAAAACAACAACTTGCATTTGGAAAACCAACCAAATGGTTTCTAATTGTATTGATATTTCAGGAAAATTATCCATGGGTCATTGATGATGTGTAAAAGTCAACCACACCTCAATATGAGGGAATGTTTGGCAGGTATCACTCAAAGTGTCTCTCTTCTGTTTAAAAGGTACATTGTTTTTAATAAAAACAACAGTCATTTGGAAAAACAACCAAACATATTTTGAGTGTTTTAGTACATTAAAACAAGGATCCATGGGTCATTTATGACATGTACGAGTCAACCTCATCTAAATATGAGCCATTCTGTGGTCGGTACCACTCAAAGTGTCTCACTTTTATTTGAAATGGACAATATTTTAAGTGAAAACATCAACTGGCATACAGAAAACTGACCAAATGCATTCAGATTCTATTCATACTTTATGAAAATGATCCATGGGTCATTTTTTACGTGTACGGGTCGACCCTTCCTCAATCCGAGACAATATGTGGCCGGTACAACTCAAACTATCTCAATTTAATTTGAAATGGATAGGATTTTAAGTGAAAATGACAACTTATATACGGAAAACCGAAAAAACATATTCGGAGTGTTGATACTTTAGCACAAGGATCCATGGTCCAGACTCACACAACCCACTTCTTATGTGAGGAACTCCTACCCCTATTCAAAAAAATTGACATTTAATATGCCAATCCCATCCTCAAACAGTGGGTTCTAGGACTAAACCAAAGTCCCTTTGGGAACCCAATACCAAAGACATAATTGAAAATTCATACCCACTACCCAAAATGGGGATTCATCTCAAATCACACCCAGGATACCAAATTAAAATTAGCCACATACCCCCTTATTCCAATTGTAATATTTATGAAAAACATGTAGGCTATTCTCGTAACCCATCTCCTATGACAAGATTGGCCAATGTTTCCAACTGACACATCAGGAACCATTTATACATTGATAGATAGTCATTAGATGAATAAAATCATCCATTGCACTTCCTATAACTTATCATAGGTCTAAAAACATGACCACTACAATTTTATATCTTATGGGTATCATGATCCTTGTCCACTCTACCCATGTTTTTCTGTTGGTTTTAAGATAGTCAACCCAAGACCATGTGTAAAAATCCCATGTTCTTCCAAAAACATGTAGATTTCTTCTCTTATGTGTATTGGTGTTGTGGGTTGAGTGAGGTGTGAATTCAAAATATTAAATACTGTTATGGGTGTTATTACTTTCCAATTCTAAATTTCTGAATTCTGGATGTAATGGATTCTGGCTGTATTGGTAATGATTTCTAAATTTTGAATATTGTTATGTGTGTTGGATTCTGGATGTATTGAATTTTAATATTGTATTGGTGTTTGGGTGTTGTTAAATTTCAATTCAGGATGTATTGGAATGTGGATTTATTGGATTCATGATTTTTATATTCTTTTGTGGTTTCAGTGAGGAATGAATTTTAAATTTCTAAATTTCTGAATTCTGATTGAATTTTAAACATCCCATGTAGCCTTTTGGATTATGGGTGTTTGTGTTTTTACAGGTCATAGAGAGTGGAGAGTTGTAGGTTGGAGGTGGTTGCTGGCTGCTGCTGCGGTATAGCTTCAACGTATGTATACCAATGGGTTTCAAAACCATTGGTATAGCCCATTGATGTATATTATACCAACGGTTTTTTATAACCATTGGTATAAACTTCTACCATTGGTTTTCGAAATCATTGTCATATCCGTTTGGATGTATTTTTTACACTATATACCAATGGTTTTAAACCGATGGTATAAGGGTAACATATGCCAACGGTTTTTGAAACCGTTGGTACATCTCTCCCTTTAACACATATAAAAACGATTTACATAGAACTGTTGGTATTAGCCTATACAAACAGCTTACTTTTCCATGATTTGGGAAATCGTTGGTAAATATTTTACTAATGGTTTCCCAGCCTTTACCCGTGGTTCTGAACCATTGGTAAAGGGTCAAATTCATGTAGTGTCTGTAATATCTTATTCAAGTGTTGATTCCATAATAATGAAAGAAATCTAGTACCTAATATTTTTATAGATGTTAATATTATTATTTTAAAACCATATCCCACCTTTTATCAATCATATAAAATATGAAACCACCACATGTGTGTACATACGACTTACTATCTCCACATCGTGGAATAATTGGTTTCTCCCCACAAGTTTATTTGGATGGGTATAATGATGGATAAAATTGAATTTTATAATAAAAATGACATGATATATATTCTAAATAATTAATATACTAAAAAATTCCTTACCCATTCACCATTAAGGGAATGATACCATCACCTATGTGTAAGTTTGACCTATCGTCTTCCCGACGCAATGTGATTCATTTTACGTGTTAATAATTAAAGAATAATTATAAATATATATATATACATAACACCATTATGGAGAGTAAATAATTATATCCTATTTATATGAAGTATCACATACATGAAAAAACATGCATTGGAAAATAAAGAAGTTAACAACCAAAATAAGAGTAATAACAAATAATTATTAACAAAATGATGTCAGAAGATCATATATGATTAAATAAAGTTTAGTATGGTTCTTGTATAAATATTTAAAACGATTTAATCCTTTTTAATGTATTTTAAACATCATTAAACTGAATAAATCTAAAAGTTAAAGGACTTTCATCTCAATTTTATTTCTATAGGACATAGATCTTATACACTACATGTTTATTTTGTATGATGTATATACATCCCATGAATGTCTTTTATGAGTATTATTATATGTATTTTGGTATTTTTATATCCATATAATTTTATTTCATTTGTAGGGAATATAATTCAAATTATTATACTTTTTTATGTGTTTATTTCATAATATCATTATTATTCTGGACTGTTTAACTTTAATTCTCTACTAAGGAACATTTTCCTTCCATGTCTATGTTATCTAAAAAAATTAAAATTGACATTCACTGTTATCATATATATTTTTATTGTATATTATCCTTGTTCAAATTTCTAAAAAAAATTAATGGAATATTTTTTTTAAATGAAGAACTCTAAGAATTTTGCGACAAAAATATAAAAGGACATGTTTTTAACTTTTACAGAATAAACAAATTTTCCTACTTTTATGACACCCTAATTCCCTTAAAAATACCTTACATTATTACATGGTTATTTTCGATGAATCATTTCCATATTATAATTTCATATATTTATAAATTAATTTTTTCAAGGTCATTTATCTTAATAAATTTTCAAGGATTTTTCAGAGAATTTTGATCTATGTCAAAATCCTTTGTTCTATCTTATAACGTTTTGAAATTGATCTCTTATGATATCATCTACCATATTTTATTGAATGGGATAGGATAATTTTGATTTTAGTAGGTCACTTTTTATATAATTATTAGTTTATGGTTAATTTATTGACAATTCATATACTACATTTCGAGTATGAATATTTTTCTCTTTGTGTTTCATCCCAATGATATGAGGAATGCATTAGACATAGTATGTTACATAAAGGGATTATTAAATACCTGAGATTAATCCATAGGTATGATTAAAAAAAAAATTGATATTGGGTGAGGCCTTAACTTTTTATTTATTGTGTCTTGTTCGAATCCCTGAGGACCTATTTTTGATTTACAACAGTAGGAATTCACTAATTATGAGATTAGTTATTGATATTCCATGAGATTTTTCAACTATCAGAATAACTATGGTAAAGTTTGATTCTCATGTGATTATTTATATGGAGTTATTTTATCATCATTATTACAACAATACTATTCGTAGGTTATTTATTAAATGGAATGTGTTTCAGTTCATCACTTTTCGATAATCATTTATTCTGGTTTATGAAAAAAATTATGTATACCCTTACTGAGAATCTCATCTCACACTTTTTCTATGTATCATTTTTTCATGATTATAAGATGTATATTATGATTGATATGAATGGTTAATCGATTATAATAATGGTTTTATCAAAGGATTCTCTATGTAGTATTTTATATTTTATATTTTAATTAATGTATCATGAATAGAAAATGGATTCAAAAAATACTAAACAATTCATTCATATTTTATTCAAATATTTTATCTTTACAAATGTAATAAAGAGAGGCACTGGCTCCAAGATACTGGGGTTTGAGTATTTATTGTCAGCATTAAAGAATACCTTGTTGAAACCCTGGGATCTATATTTAAGAAAACATGAATTTTGGAACACAACCCTTTGGTTTGGTATGTGTGAAAAAATATATTTAAGTAGTAATACCATTTATTTTTATGGAAATATTATTACATGTGAGGATTAAAATTTTCATTCATATGAATGGTGAATTTAATTTAATTATTGGTCTTTATATTATTGAGAATAGAAAATGAAACATATGAGATAACCTTTTTGGTTAAAACATATCATTAATTTTATATAAATGTATGTTATTTTTTATGATTCATATCAGATTTTTTTGGAAAATATTTATATTTTTTTAGAAAATATACTACCCACAGCATGGTTGGAAACCCATATCTTCTAAAGTGTCCATGTGGTTTAAACCCAAAACCGAATGAAGACAAGGGTGTAGAACCAACAACTAGACTACCTATAACGACCCAATGTTTTTCAATGGTTCTTAACATGTTATAAATATTTAATAAAATGACAAGAAAATATATCATAATGAACTAATTTGTTTAATTGACCTTTAAACATAAGTTTATCACTTGGGTGTTTGGAATTACGAATATCCGACATACACAGTTGTGATCAGTATGATGTATGGAGTCAAATATGAAAAAAATAATTTTTGGTGAATAATATCCTAACCTTATGAATTGTAAGCTATACATATGAATTATAATATGACCCTTATGAATATTAAATCGTCCAAAATAAATGTCACCTTACCCATGAATAATTAAATACAATTTAGGCATCTTAAAAAGCAACAATTTGTCCATAGTAAAAGTATTAGTTTATTTTGTACGTCATAACTTAATAATTATAATTAATTAATTAATTTAAAATATTTATTTTTTAAAAATGTATTCCTAATAACCAATTATATATATTCTAGTTTTTAGATAATTTTATAAGACCTTAAGTAATTTTTTAATGATTTATAAAATCAGTTTTAATTTTAAAAAAAATATTTTTCTAGTAAATTATGATATTAATAAAATATTAAAATAATCATATTTATGAAATTATTTTTTAAAAATGGAATTCATTTTTTTATTCTAAACGTCAAATAATGTTTGGGCTTAATTTTTGGGATTTTTCAAAAATACATAAATTTTTTAGTAATAGTGAAATAAAAATAATTTAAAAAATAAGCTAAATAGGCTAATTATAGAGTCATGAATGATATTATACTGATTTAAGACCTATTGGTTTGTTTTCACATGATATAAATACTATTATTTGTCATGGGATACTCATTATTACTTGTCTTTTGGGAAAATGATAAATTAATGAATTTTATATTGATAAATCCCCTCTCCCCTCCACTATAAATACCACCTTTCACAACCTCCATTACTAACACATCTAAAGCATCAATAGCATTTCAAAAATACACCAATAAATCTTACATATCCCCTCCCACACGTCCAATAGATTATGGTCTACTGAAAATACCTAGCCTAGGTCCCCTAAGGGGGATCTCAAGAGGATGATTCAAGATGTTATTTTCCTTCCTATTTTCTTTAATTTCCTTTAAATTTCAAGTTCATTTAGTAATATCACCCCACCTATATTCATAAAAATTGTATGGTAACTCAATTATTATACATATAATGGAATTCATATGATACTAATGGGATGTTATATCATCCAACCCCCTTCTCCTCTTCTTTTTATTTTATAAAAGACAATGTAGTTCGTGAGGTGTTAATCTATCACCATCAAGAAAGACATAATTGATTTTTCCATTTATACTTTCATATATTGTAATTAAACCATTTTCATTGTTGATATAGAATATTTTCTATGTATTATGTCCTATTTAATTATCTAGATCTAACTTATGTACATATTACAAAATGAGTAAACAAAACAAGTTCGTTGTGTTCGAAAAACCGCATAAATTAACCCAAACAATAATCATTTATTTCTTATTTGATGATTCAACAACATGGTATATAATATAATCAATTATAAGATCATTTAAAATCATGGAATATAAATAATAACGTGTAATATCATATCTTTATGTTTACCTATGTTCCACCTGAACTTCAATTGATGAATACTAGTGAACCGCTCAAGAAAAACTATAAAAACAAACATTTTCGAACAATGTTTTTAAACTCTATAACTCGTCCAAATGCACATAATATAACATAATGAAACCATAATTAACCATATTAATATACATAAGGTTCTGGAATAGTTAATTAACTAATCGAATGTGGTTATGGATTAAATTAATTCGAATGATGCATTCAGATATAAGGTAAGGGGAAAATCTCAAACCCAATATTCTTTCTTTGGGATCTCCCTCTTTCAATCCATATTTGGTATGATCACTACATAAAATTAATTTTTTCATCCATTATATTACATTTTTTGGGATATATATTATTTCTACAAGAATTTTATTTCAAACTAATGTTTTCTAAAAGAACTCTTCTTTCCAAAAAACCAACGTTTCCATCTCACCTCAGGTTGATGGATATCGTGTCTAGTATGTTATTCCCACTTAATTTTGGGAACCCAATGTTTATGAATGTTTTATTATGATACGAAACCCACTCCTTTTCAAGGGTTTGTTATGTTCATTTTTTATATATGTACATTTTTTAATTCATGATAAATTATAATGTTATGATGTGATGGGTGAGCCGAGAATTATAGAGCGCAATATGAATGTTTCCATGTGACGGGTACGCCCAGAATTATACAGCACTCCAATGCATGGGGTAAAGTGATTAATCTCATTAGTTAATTTTAAATTATGTTTGAACAAGATGATATATTTATTTACAAGTATTTGTGGTAGTAAACCACCAAGACATGATCTTTCATTTTTATGCATTGCCACATTTCAAGTCTTTTATTAATGATTCCTCTCATGTTCATGATCCTTTTCCTATTTTATGGTTATGTTCATCAATTGTAATATTGTTATTATATATACTATTACTAGGATTTTATCTAACCCATTTTGATTTACATCCTCAGATGACTACATATACAATGGTGGGGTCAATTTCGAATAAGATGCTAGAGAAGAAAGAATTAAATAAATGTTTATGCTTGATGTTGTACTTATTATGTATGGTCCTAGTTTCACCAAGACACTAAAATTTTGGATCCTCTATGTGGTATACTATTATTATTTTTATAATTAAAATGATGGAAGAGTAATATAATAAATGGTTGGGTCACTATAGGTGGATTCAGAGGATAGGATTAGTTAATTTGGGAATTAAAATTAGTGAACCCTAGAGAAAATCTCTAGTATGAGACTAAGTAAAAATATGCATAGAAGAAGATTAACATAGATATACCCATTGTTATTATTTACTAAATATTATTCAAATGAATATATTATTCTTCACTTGTTGACTTATTCTTTGTTCTACCCTTTTATATTTTAGAAAATGGCAGGGACCAGGATAAACTAGTCTAAAAACTCGTGCGAGGGCCAATGAAACAATTTACCAAATGACATCCCCAATGATTTGGGAGGTGGAGTTAAAAGAATCATGGTAAAGCTTACCCAACTATATCAGTTTATGAAAAAATAACCATATTAATGGGAAACTTCCTCCTCCACCAATGACGGAGCAACTGGCTATCAAATATTTTATGAAGAAGCGATCACCGATGTTTAGTGGATCTTTTAATCCAAAAGTTGCAGAACAGTGGGTCAAATCCATGGAGATGGTCTTTTTTGTGCATCACTATTTTGATATGGAGAAGGTGACACTAGCCATTTATCATATAGATGTAGAGGCCGATCAATGGTGGGATTTGATTAGGAACACAAATCCATGGGAGGAAATTGAAGAGATGGAATGGGAAGATTTTAAGATAATTTTTCTAAACAATTATGTCCCATGAACTCTTCGCACAAATATAGAGATAGAATTAATAGTGCTCAAGAAAAAAGGATAATCTATGTCACCCTACTTAGTTAATTTAAAAAGTATTTCGAGAAGTGATTTGCGATTATTTAATAGCAACGATATAAAAATTGATATATTCTTTAGTGGATTAAAACCATGCCATTGAAAGGCTCCTACAATTTGAGACTTAGAGAGTTGTGAAGAAGTTTTTTGATGTGCTCTCAAATTCGAATTGGGTTTTGGAGAATGGTCCCATTGATATAGTGATAAGAAACGATAGATGGAGTTTCAATCTGGTGGATCTAGTGACAATGGTGGGAAGAAAACTCAATGACTCACATGTTAAAAATGTGGGATGTTGCGCCATGGGAACTACATCAAAGGAATAGGGATGTTTTTCAAGTGTGGGAAATAAAGACACCATTCTCAAGAGTGTATAAAGGACATGAAAAGGATGGATAATGTGGTGGAATAAAGGAGAGAACCACCCATGGTTAAATGCTTCATCTATTGGGAGATAGGGTACTATGCAAGCCAGTGCACTAAACCTCGAGTTCATGAGGTTAATCAGCGTCTACAGCCACCAATAATAAAGGAACAATGGAAATATTATTTAATTTCTAATCCATAATTGGAGAATGATAATGATGTCATCCATGGTACACTTCATATTCAATAACGAATGGAAAACTTATTATTTTATTTTGGTTCTACAAATTCCATTATATCTTGAAAGATTGCTAGATATATAGAATCGAAGCCCTGAATCCTTGATGTAGAGATATCTTTAAAAAAACTTAGTGGTGAAATAATTGCAACCCATGTTTTTGACGATTCTCATGTTGGAATATGCAGGAATATTCTTCTAGTTAATCTCAAAATACATCCCTTAGTGAAATTCAACGCTATAATGGGAATGGATTAGATCTCATTATATAGCGAACATATCAACTGTTGGGGAAAGGAAATATCTTTTTATATCTGAAACCATCCCACACACTTCTACAAATGCAAGGAATAAAATGAATCAACTTTGATAAATCCTTCAATGTTGTGGGTGTTGATTCCCTATGAAGAAGCATACGTCACCCAAATGGTTGAGCCAAAGGATCATTCCAACCTTGCGGGAATGCCCATCACGATTGAATACGTTGATGTATTTTGTGAAGAGTTACCCGAACATCCCCCATATTGCAAGGATGAGTTCTCAATAGATCTCATACCGAGATTTACTCCTATCTAGAATATTCTCTATAGGATTCAAACAGGTGGAGTTAAAGAATCAACTGCAAGAGCATCTGGAAAAAGGGTTCATACACCTTAGTTCTTCACCTTGGGGTGCGCCAGTGCTCTTTGTGAAGAAGAAGGATGTAACAATGAGGTTGTGCATCAATTATCGGGAACTCAAAAAGATCACCCTAAATAAAAAGTATAATCGTACAAGGATTGAAAACAGTTTCCATCAGGTAATACGAGCTCAATACTTCTCAAAGGAGGATCTTAATTTTTGATATAACAAGTTAAAGTTTAAGAAAGAAGATATTCATAAGACTAAATTTTGTACAAGGTGTGGGCACTATGAGTTTCTGGTGATACCCTTAGGATATACTAATTCCCCTACTATCTTCATGGATTTTAATAATATATACTTTAGACATTACATTGAAAAATTTGTGGTAGTGTTTATTGGTGATATTATTATCTACTCCAAGATCAAGGAAGAACATGAAGAAGTTCTATGACTTGTGCGGGAAACATTGAGAAAGGAGATTTTGTATGCCATTATTAGCAAGTGTTACTTTTTGATGAATATAGTCACTTTCATGGGACATGTGATCACAAGTGAGGGAATTTATTTGCAGCCTTAAAAACAATGGCGATTAAGGAATGGCCCCAGCCCTATAGTGTCATAGAAATCCATATTTTTCTAGAATTATCAAGGTACTGATGACGTTTTGTGAGAAATTTATCACGATTGTCAAGCCCACTAACTATGTTAACAAGGAAAGGGGTATTGTTTGTGTGGATAGAAGAATATGAGGGAATCTTTAAGTAGAAAAAGAGATGGATGATCACTACACGTGTACCCACACTACCGAAAAGTGGATAAAGTTTTGTGATATATAGTGATTCTTCAAAGAAAGGATTGAGTTGTAAACTTATTAGAAATAATGATGTGAAAGCGTACACCTCATGACAGTTGATGATCCATGAGCAGAACTACCTGACACATGATTTAGAGCGGGAAGCTGTAATTTTTTCCTGGAAATATAGTGGATCTAACTTTTTGGTGAGAAGTGTGACATATACACTGAACACAAGAGCCTAAAGTATATATTCACAAAAAAGGAGCTCATCTTGCGTCAAAGGATATGGTTAGAGCTAATCAATTATTATAATTTCTCTATTCACTACTATCCTAGAAATGCGAACAAGGTAGTTAATTCTCTTATAAGAAAAGATCCTTCTACTCTATTAATGATATTGATTGAGAAAGATAATATCTTCATTGATATGAAATGTATTGATTTCTAAATCATAAGGGTAGGGGATACGTCCTGTCCGACCCAAATGATTGTGAAATCATCCATCCAAGAGAATATTATGGAATCACAAAGGGATGGTGTCATTATACAAAAGAGGGTGAATGTAGTAAATGAAGGGAAGATGCAAGTGTTCCATATCGAAGGGGATGGTGTGATTCAGTTTGGAACATGGATTTTAGTGCCTTTATCACTAGAGATAAATAATGATATTTTGGAAAATGCACATATCATAACATTCTCTATCCATCATGGGAGTACAATGATGTACCATGATATCCATGAACACTTTAGGTGAGATAAAATGAAATGGGAGATCAGATAATATATCTCAAGGTTCTTGGTATGTCATCAAGTTAAATTAGAGCAACAAAAGTCCAAAGGGGTGATGAAACCGTTACCTATACCCATGTGGAAATTGGAGAATGTTAATGTGGAAATTTTCATGGGTCTTCTGAAGACATAGAAGGGAAATAATTAGATATGGGTTGTTGTTGACTGACTGACCAAGAATCTCTATTTTATCGCTATTCAAGAAGATCTATCACTTCAATAACTTGCAAGGATAAATGTGAAGGAAGTGGTGAGATTGCAAGGTGTTACACTCTCAATTATCTATAATCTTGATAAAATGTTCACTTCTATATTCTGAAGGTTCCTTCAACATGCCTTGAGTACTGAATAAAATTTCAGTACGGTGTATCACCCCAAAAATGATGGAATATCTGAAAGGACTATTCAGATGCTTGAAGGTATGCTAAGATCCTTGTTCTGAGAATTCAAATGTGTATGGTATTAGTATATCCCATTGGTTGGGTTATCATATAATCTAATCTCCCTAGAATTCGGATGCTTGAAGCTCTATATGGAAAGTGATGTAGAACTCCAACCTGTTTTGATAAAGTTGGAGAAAGAAAGATTCTTGGACCTGATCATGTGAAAGAGATGATAGAGAAGGTTCACGTCATCGAAAAACACATCAAAGATTCTCAGAGTCTGAAAAAGATCTACACTGAAAACCATTGATGGGGCATGTAGTTCGACATTGGAGATAATTTCATCTTTTGAATTTAACCATGGAAGAGATTCATGCGGTTTAGAAAGAAAGGGAACCTAATCACAAAGTATATTGGACCCTTTGAGATCCTTGATCCCATAGGAGCTGTGTCCCATCGTCTTTTACTTCTACCGAATATGGCTTATGATCATGATGTATTTCATGTATCGATCATGAGGAAGTACATACCTGATCCCTCACATGTACTAAACTCATAGGTGGTACAACTGGAAGATGATCTCTCCTATGAGGAGCATCTAGTATAGATTCTGGACCGGAGAGATAAGGTTCTATGAATCAAGAAAACCCACCATGTCAAATTGTTGTAGAGGATCCATAAGATCGATGAAGCTACTTGGGATCCAAAAGTGGTGATGAAGGAGAAGTAATCTCACCTATTTGTGTAAAGTGAAACTACGAGGGTGAAATTTCATAAAGGGGGGAGAATGTAATCACCCAACAATTTTCAATGGAAATAACCTTATTATAAATATGTCATAAAATCACATGAAAAAAACATAATTAATTAATAGTGTTACGTGCACTTTAAACATAAGTTTCTCACTTATTTTTTTGGAATTTAAAAAATCAAACTTAAATGGTTCTGATCAGTAAGACGTTTGGAGGCCAATAAGAAACATTTAATTATTGGTGAATAGTAAACTACACTTATGAATAGTATCCTACCCTTATGAAAGGAAATACGATCCTTATGAATATTAAATCATCCAAAATAATAGTAACCTTACCCATGAATAATTTTATAATTTTTAGGCATATTAAAAGGTAACAATTTTACCAAAGTAAAAGTATTGGTATTTTTTTTAAGTCATCAATAAATAATATTAATTTATTTATTTATTTATAAGATTTATTTAATTAAATTTTTTCATAATTAACAATTATATTCCATCTATTTTTAAGATAATTTTATAAGACCTTTTGTAATTTTGGAAAGCATTATAAAATGTGTTTTAGTTTAAAAAACAATATTTTTCATGTAAATTATAATTATAATTAAATATTAAATTAATAATATTTATAAAATTATTGATGAAAAACAGACCTCATTTTTGGATTCTACTCATCAAAAAATGGTTGGGGTGAATTTTTGACATTTTTCTGAAATACATGAAATCTTTATGAATAGTGAAATACCATAATTTACAAAATAAGCCAAATAAGCTAATTATTGATTCATGCATGATGTTCTACTGATGTAAGCCCAATTGGTTCAGGATCAAATGAAAAATCTACTATTTTTGGTTATGGAAGACTCACTATTCATTTTCTTTTGGGGAAATAAAAAAATAATGAATTTTATGTTGAGAAATCCCCTCTCCCCTCCACTATAAATACCACCTTTCATTCCCTCATTTCCTCAAACCACTAAAAAATAAATCCTTATCTCCAATATTCCCAAGAATAGTCTCTATCCCCTCTCCCACATCCAAGAGCTTCCCATCTCATCAAAAGGCCAAGCCTGGGTCCTCTACGACGGATCTCAAGAGGAGGATTCAAGAGGTAATTTCCCTTCCTCTTTCCATTAATTTTATTTCACGTTCATGTTCATTTCTTAATCTATCAACACCTATATTAATCAAAATAGTATGGTAAATACATTATTATACATATAATGTAATTTTATGAAACTAATTGAATATTATATCATCCAACCCCTTTCTTCTCTTCTCTTTATTTTATAAAATAGAATGTTGTTTGTGAGGTGTTAATCTATCTCCTTTATGAATGACATGTTTTAATTTTCCATTTATACTCTTAGATCTGGTCATGAAACAATTTTTATAGCTGAACCAGAATATTTTATATGTATAATGTTATATTTAATGTTTGGTAACTAACTTATATACATATTACTAAATTGGCAAACAAAACTGGTTTGTTGTGGTCAAAAAACCAACAAAATTAACCCAAACAATCGTCATTTAATTCTTATCTAATGAATCATCGACATAATATATAATATAATAAATTATAAGATAATTTAAATTACTTGTATTTAATTAATAACATGTAATATTTGTTATGAATTATTACCCATGTTCAGCCGGAACATTAATTTATGAATCCTTGTGAACCGCTCAAGAAAAACCATAAAAACAAACATTCCCAAACTATGTTTTTAGACTCCATAACACATAAAAAGGAACATAAAATAACATAATGAAACCATAATGAATCATTTTAATGTAAAAAATTTTCTATAATAGTTTATTAATGAATATAATTTGGTTATACATGACATTAAATTGAAGGAAGCATTCGGATATAAGGTAAGGAGAAAATCTTGAATCCAATTTTCATTCTTCGGGTTCTCCCTATTTCACTCTATATTTGGTATTGTCACAACATAAAATTTTTTTTACATAATTATAAAACCGTTTATAGATATAAATTTTTTCTATAGAAGTTTATTTTTAAACAAATGTTTTCCAAATGAACTCTTCTTTCAAAAACACACCTTTTACTTCTCACTCAAGGTTGATGGTTGTCGTATCAAGTATGTTATTCCCACTTTATTTTGTGAACATGACGATTATGAATGAATTCTTGTGAGATTAAACCCACTCCTTTTCATTGGGTTTTTATATTAATTTTTGATATATGTTCATTCTAGCATGCATGATAAATGATAATGTTAAGATGTGGCGGGTGCACTAGGAATTATATGGCGCAATATTAATGATTCAATGGGACGGGTGTTCCCAGGATTATACAGCACTACAATTCATTGGGTAAATTGATAAATATCACAAGTTAATGTGATATAATGTGTGAAAAATATGGTATAATTGTTTATAAGTATGTGTGGTAGTTAACCACTAAGACATGATGTTTCACTTTTATGCATTGCCACATTTGGAGTATTTTACTAATGATTCCTCTCATGTTCTTCATCCATTGCCTAAGTTATGGTTATGATCACCCATTATTATATTGTAATTTTATATCCTATTACAAGGATTTTATTTCACCTCTTTTATATATATCATCAGGTGACTATATATACTAGGATGGGTCAGATGCCAATAAGAAGCACGAGAGGAAGGAATTAAATAAATGTTTATGATTGATGTTGTAATTGATATGTACTATCCTAGATTTTGAAAGACACTAATCCTTTGCATCATATACGTTTAATAATATTATGTTGTTTATATTTCAAATTATGTAATAGTAATATATTTATTACATGGGTCACTATACTACATTATTTATTGGTTAACATGACATTTTTGAGTTAAAATTTATAATGGATAAGGATTAATTTTTCAGGGACATCTGTATTATCAAATAAATAAACACGGGATTGAGAATTATTTATTCAAATTATGATTAATTTTATTTAGGAATATTTTTTTAATTTTAATAATCCAGTAAGATTAAGGTAAATATAGTATTTTTAGGAATACAGGTTAATTTTTATTTCTGATTCATATATGATTTTTTATGAAATTATTATAATTTTGGTCATTTTTTGAAATATATTGGAGAATATGTGATTTAGTGAATTATATTTTTGGTATAATCCATTAGGCATGAATTATTTTATTTCGATGATTATTTGATCAAATCCTTATGATTTTTTATCTCAATATTAGTATAGATTATTTTTTTCAGAATGATAATTATTATCTAAATAATCTATAGTGATATTTGAGTATTACATTTGAATTCATGATATTAATGAAGTTTTTAATCATATAAATAGAACGACCGATACTTTACATACATTGTTAGTACTTCAAAATTGAAGTACACTTATTACAATATATAACCAAACCATGAAAAGACCGTATAGGTATAGTGTCTTTATAAACTAGGAAACATAAACAACTGGTTCATAAAGCATCTACACTATCTCACATTTATTACATCATATCTATAGTCCCTTTTCGAATATCTTACTTAATAACCTTATTCCAGACCTGGGGAAAGAAAACATACAAAAGGGTAAGCTCAAATGCTCAGTAAAGGTAAACAAAAGAAATATCAATCACATCATATTCACAAGAACATAACATTTTGGAAATATTACCCTGCAAAAGAGATCATAATTTCATAACATGGGATAAATCATGGTAGTGAAATGTAATCACAATTATCATAACATAAAACATGAAGCTTTGTGGAAGACACACATAATCATAGAGAATCATTTCTAATTAATCAAGACTCATTTCTAAGACTATCTAAGTGGACAAAGTCCATTTCTGAACTGAGTTCATTCCCCCATTTCAGTCCTGTTTCACTGAACCGGTTTAAACTGCCGTTCCATCCATGTCTATCTCATGAGATATAAAATCTTTACCCAATGCATTTGAGGGAGATATAGGTCCCATCCATATCATAATGATACCATTCTTATGTCTGCCACAAAATCATAAACTGTACATCCTAGCATAACCCATGTAAAAAAATGGGAATCATAAACATCGTGACATCATAAAAATATTTCCATCACAACATAATCAAATAAATTTAATAATAGGGATAGAAACAGAACCCTATATTATCTTAGATGGAAAATAATTTTGATAAAACTCATGAACTCCATTCTTGAGGAAAATATCCTTTCTACATCAAAAACATTTTTCCTTTCTTAACATGTCATACAATCTTAAACTAAAAGAAGTTGATTAAAAATAAACTTGAAAACTTGTAAAGGAAGCTTCTTGGAAATATTGTTTTAAGAATCCATTCATGCCGTATAAGTTAAAAAAACATTCTTCTCGTACTTTTGTTAGAAAAGTCAAAAGGTACCTCGTACGAAAAATGACAAAAGATTCTTTTCATATATTTTACAAAAAACTCACCAGAGGGAAAAATTGGATTAAAAAAATTGTAGGTGTATGGAAATAATATTACATATTGAGTAAGCATGGATGTGGATGATAAAATACACCCCTTTAAATTCCAAAGTATAAAGAATCTCGGATAAAAATGAGATTGTGATATTTCCCTTACCTGAAGTCTGATTTGCTTCGTAAGTGTCCGAACCTCCTGTATAATGATTTAAATAATGTCATTGACTTATTCCAGAATCATAATCATTGTTATGATATCATATATGGTCATATTCTTAGCTTATTATTATTAATATTTCATTGCTACTTGTTATTCATGTGTTTATTAATTTTTGTTCTTATGCGTGTTTTGTCGAATAAATTATTATTCTTATTTTTAGGTTATAGATACCACATTTCCAGAATGGTATTATTATAATATATATCATATTTATTCACTCAATTCATTTATGTAATCATTATTCAATGAAAATCATGTAGAACGAGTCGCATCACATCGTGGAGATGGTATTCCGTACGTACGCATGAGCGATGATATCATTGCCATGATCGTGGAATTGTATTGGAGTGTATGTATACTATTTCAGAATCACTATCACTTTACAAAAATCATATATATTCATTATTTACGCCATTATACCCATCCATGTAAGGTGGTGGTGGAAAATAAATTTACACCACGGAGTGGAGACGGTATTCCGTACGTACGCACGCGCGGTGAGTTCGTTTTCTGTAGGATGGATAGATGGTGAAATAAGGTTGTTTCATACTTATAATAACATATCGGTATATGAGTGATACTGATGTTATTAATTAATAATGAAACAACTAAAGATGATGAAGTGGAAGAAGAAATAATGTTGAAAGAATCGGTAACGAACATTACCTCTTCTTTGAAGCGCTTCTTTGAGACCTCCTTTTAGGGCACTAAAATGGGTCTTTGAAGAAGACCAGGACCTCTAGGATGTTTCTAGGGAAGTGGAGAGGAGAAATTGTCTGGGGTTGGACGAGCTTGAAGGCTCAAAGTGGTGTGAGGAAGAGAGGGAGGAGGTGCCCTTTTATAAGGGAGGAGAGGGGAACCATTGGAAAAACTAAAAATATTATTTTATTATAAAGCCATATTCAGTTTTAAATAGCTCCAAATTGATTTAATTATAAGCTAAGGTGGGGATGGGTCGAAATAATCTCATAAAATAGAATTTGGACAACATTAGTTTACTATTTGTACCTTATCATTTAGATTTAACTTTAAGATAGATAAATTTACTTTTACCGTGTCTTTTTGTGTTCTTACTCTATAAGGTTAATAAAATTACTAGAACAAGACAAAAGAACCCCAAGTTGTTTATTATTAATATATATAACCTTAGATAAGTCATTTGGCTGAACCTTAGATTTTTAGGAATAAAATAAAAATTAATAATATAATATTTGTTTTAAAAACTATTTTATGTCAATTTTGATACAATTTAGTAATTGATTTTTGAAAAACACATAACAGGTTGATTACTTAAATAAAGTTAATTAAATCAATAATAACATGTCATATTAACATATAAAATTATTGTAATTAATAAAAAGTCTCTAATTTCATTTATTTGGGTATTTATAACATCAATTATGTCAATATTTAATTAATAAGATAATTACTGCATCATCTTTGTGTCATAAATAAATTAAATTATTTAATGTCTAAAAATTACAAATAAAATTCCATTATTTAGGAAATACTTTTATATTTCTAATGAATATTTATAGTATAATTTGTCTTATGTATAACCCTGTATTAAAAATTATTTACTTATTAAACTTTGATTTTAACTATTTTAACCCTTCTATAAATAAATTAATAATAAATGTCCTAATCTAATCCATGTGGGGCTAAATGGTCATATTTTATTCCTAAGGTTGTTTTTTGTCGAATTACACTTATCCAATAGAATTAGTACATGTGTTAGTGTAATAATAATAACATTTTTACCCCTAATTACCCTATTTACTTTTAACCGTCGTAAACAAAAGTAAAAGGTTACTATTCGCCAAAAATTATTTTCATATCATTTAACCCCATTTTAGTCCTTAATATTAACTGTGTCTCTCGGATTTTCAAAATTCCACTCACAGAAGAGGTAAAATTATGTTTTATGTAAATTTTCAAATTTTCCTATGAGGTGGGTAAAAGACGGTGAAAAGTTCAATAAAATTTTTATATATATAAAATTATTAAAAAATTACTCCAATGAATAAAATTGAACTTATATAGGTATTATGTATCAATTTTGACCTAATTTAAATTTAAATAAAATAAAAAATTATTTCAAAAAATTCGGGTTTTAAATAATAACCCAGTGTTTTCACTATTCAACAAAAATTGAATGTTTCCAGAAAAATACCAAAATTTCACCCTAGGCTAATTTCGATATTCCGAATCCAAAACTGATGTCCATTTTGAAAAATTAAATTTACAAAATTTCAAAAAGTGGTTATTACTATTCATAACGGCTAGTTTTAATAATATTGTTATAGCATATTGTTGTTTAGTAAAACTCGGTATTGCGTACGATGCAAGCTATCAAGGAAGGTCGTGATTGCATGTAAAGAAAGCCAAGATAGTGTTGTTTGTAGTGAGCGATTCCAATGATGATTTATATAAAATAAAAAATATATTTCTTATAAAAGTCTCGGGTGTTACATTCTACCCCCCTTAAAATGAATTTCACCCTCAAAATTCGTCACTTGTAACAAACATATGGGGATACCTCTCCCTAATCATATCCTCAAGCACCCATTTATCTTCTTCTAATTGGTGGTTCCTCCATAAAAAATTCACAAAATTAGTGGTCTTGTTCCGTATGACTTTTTCACTAAAATCGAGAATCTCTATCGGCTGTTCTTCATTAGAAAGATCTTGTTCTAGCGGTACAAATTCTAAGCGAGTACATGTGATGGATCAGGTATGTACTTTCTCAGGAGAGATACATGGAACACATCATGAAATTGAGAGAGATTCGGTGGAAGCGCCAATTGGTAAGCTACCTTCCAAACACGATCCAGAATTTCAAAGGACTGATATAACTAGGGCTCAACTTTCCCTTTTTTCCAAATCTCATGACCCTCTTCCAATGAGATATTCATAAGAACATTTTATCACCAACTTCAAACTCTAGGTCTTTTCTTCGGTTTCCAGCATACCATTTTTGTCGACTCTGGGCTTCTCTTATGTGTTGTTGAATAGATCTGACCTTCACTTCCATTTCATCATCAAGATCAGGTCCTGATAGCTTTTTTTCCCCAACTTCATCCCAGCAAGTTGGAGTCCTGCATTTCTTTCCATAGATTGCTTCATAAGGAGCCATCTGAATACTGGAGTGAGAGCTATTATTATAAGAAAATTCCACCAAAGGTAGGAGTTGATCTCAACTACCTTTGAAATCTATAGAGCAAGATCTCAACTTATCTTATAGAGTTTTAATTGTCCTCTCAGACTGACCATCTATCTGAGGATGATAAGCAGTGCTGAAACTCAAATATGTATCCATAGTATGATGAAGACTTCTCTAGAACTTTGAGGTAAACCTCGGATCCCGATCAGATATAATAGAAAGTGTTACTCCATGCAATCATACCACTTCATTTACATATATCCTGGCAAGCTGATATAGAGAGAAATACTCTCTAATAGAAATGAAGTGTGCAGACATTGTAAGACGATCAACTATGACCCATATGGCATTATTGCCTTTGGATGTTTTAGGAAGTCCTGTGACAAAGTCCACAGTGATGTTTTCCCATTTCCATTCAGGTATGGGTAATAGTTGTAACATCCCCTTAGACTTCTGTCTCTCAGCTTTAACCTACTGACAAACCAAGCATCGAGAGACATATTCATCAACATCTCTTTCCATTCTATCGCACCAGAAGTACTCTTTCAGGTCCCTATACATCTTTGTGCTTCCAGGATGAATAGATAATGAAGAACTATGAGCCTCATCCAGTAGCTCCTTTTTTAATTCGGGGATGGGAGGAATATAAACCTGATTCCTGAACTTTATTATCCCATCACAATCAAGGTTGAATTCATGAACATTTCTCACCATATTTTGTAACTCTACGTCTTCTTTCTGTGCCTCTTTAATCATAACATGTATAGATGGTTGAACATTCATTTGAGAAAGATACGATTTTCCCCTTTCATTATAATTCCACGATCCATCCTTTTTAAATCCGTAAATATTGGATCTTTTGTGATCCTCATCATGGATAAAATGGCATGGTCTTGTCGACTTAATGCATTTTCCACCTTGTTTCCTTTCCCAGGGTGGTAATGAATTGAGCAGTCGTAATCATTAATCAGCTCCAACCATCTTCATTGGCACATATTCAGCTCCTTTTGTGTGAAAATATACTTTAAACTTTTATGGTTAGTATAAATGTCACACCTTTCTCCATAAAGATAATGCCTCCAAATCATTAATGCAAAGATTACCACAGCTAACTCCAAATCATGAGTTGGGTATTTTTGCTCATGGATTTTCAACTATCGTGAGGCATAAGCTATCACTATATCATTTTTCATAAGAACACACCCGAATCCCTTCTTGGATGCATCACTATAGATCACAAACCTTTCTCCACTACAAGGCAGTGTCAGCACAGGTACACTGGATAACCTTCTTTTCAACTCCTTGAAATTCTCTTCACATTCCTCCTTCCAAACAAACATAACTCCTGTCCGAGTCAACATGGTGAGTGGATTAGATAATCATGTAAAATGTTTCACAAAACATTGATAATATCTAGCCAAACCAAGAAAACTTCGGATCTCAGTTACTATTGTTGGTCTCGACCATCTTTCGATAACCTCTATTTTTGCTGGATCCACATATATCCCCTCTTTTGAGATTATGTGACCCAAAGATGAAACTTTTTGAATCTAAAATTCACACTTCGTAAATTTGGAATAAAGCTTCTCCTTTCACAGGGTCTTCAATATAATTCTCAAGTGATCTTCATGTTCTTCCTTTCTCTTTGAATATACAAGAATATCGTCTATAAAGACTACCCCAAACTGATCAAGATAGTCTCTAAAGACTCTATTCATTAGATCCATGAGGATAGCAGGGTCATTAGTAAGACCAAATGGCATCACTATAAATTCATAGTGTCCATACCTTATACGGAATGTCGTCTTTGGTATATCCTACCTTTTGACCCTTAATTGATGATACCCTGAATGGAGATCAATCTTGGAAAAGTATTGAGCTCCGCGTAGATGGTCAAATAAGTAATCAATGCACGAGAGAGGATATTTGTTCTTGATATTGATCTTGTTAAGTTATCGATAATCAATGAAGAGTCTCATTGATCCATATTTTTACTTAACAAACAGAATAGGTGCTCCCCAAGGTGATGCACTAGGGCGTGTGAACCCCTTATCTAAATTCTCTTGGAGTTTCTTCTTCAATTCCTGCAACTCAATTGGGGCCATACTATAAGGTGTCTTTGATATAGGTAAAGCACGCGGTACGACTTCTATTGAAAACTCAACTTCATGATTTGGTGGAAGACCCGACAATTCTTCCGGAAAGACATCATCAAGCTACCGTACAATGGGAATATTAATCGTGAGTTTATCACTAAACATTTGAGATAAATAACCTTCATTTAGTGGAATCAAGACCCATAAGATGGAAGAAATTTCCACTGTATGGTTAGGTTCATCCTTGCATAGATAGAAGATCAAAGATTGATCTGGAATATGAAATGTGACTTCCCTTCCTTGGTAATTGATATGAGATCCATATAGAGAAAGCCAATCCATGCCAAGAATCACATCAAATTCCACTATAGGGAGGATCAAAAGATTTGCATGAAGCACTTTCCCAGAAACTTCAATTAGGTAAGAATTATAAATGTTTGATGCGACTGTTGTGCCATTAGGGGTTGTCACAGCTAACTCAACATCTAATTTTTGAGTTAATATGGTGATACCATTAGAAAATTCTTCAAAAATAAAGTAGTGGGTGGATCCAGAATCAAATAAAACATTTGCAACTATAGAGTGGATGGTATGTGTACCTTTCACCACTTCATTATCATACTCCACATTGCTGATAGAAATTTCATGTGACTTTCCTTTGTCATTATCCTTAAGAGTTTTTTGATGTCGATCATCACCAACAACCCTTGGATTACGGCATTGATTGGCATAATGCCCCATTTCCTTGCACTTGTAACATTGATGTATAGAAGGTGCACTCTCGGTATCATTTTCATTGTTCACATCACTATAAATCTTCTTCCCAACATTGCGGCATTCAAATTCCCGATGACCTTCCTTTCCACATTTGAACATTTTCTTGTCCATTTAAGACAACTCCCTCCATGTTTCTTTCCACACTTTGTGAATAAGGGAAAACTCATCTTATTTTCAGTGTGCTCTTTAGATTTTCCTTTGAATTCCATTTTCCTCTTCTTATCAAACCCATATGACTGATGTGTTACTCCAATCTCCATCTCAACTTTGAGAGCACATCGAACGATTTACTCGTAGCTATTGAAGTCACTTATGGCTAACACCCTTCGAAGACTTGGTTTTAAGCCACAAAAGAATCGACTGATCTTACTCTCAGGTTGGATAATAATACCAAAAGTGTACCTTACAAGTCTTGTTAAATTTGCTTCATAGGTACCCACAGATTAATCATCCTTTTTCATTAGTTCAAGAAAATCCTTCTCCATCTTTGTTCGCAGAATACGAGGGAAGTACATATTGAAAAATATGTTCTCGAACTCATCCCATTCGAAGGACTCAATTTCATCTCTTGGCCTCATTTTCTTGATAATATTCCACCATTGATCAGAATCACCTTCCAAAGGATACCCTGCTAATATGACTTTATCATGTTCAGAACATTGAAGAACTGAAAATATCTTTTCAGTAGTACTGATCCATTGTTCAACAACTAATGGATCAGCAGACCCGTTGAATGAAGGTGGACACTGTCTCATGAAGGATTCAACAGAATGTTGCTCCTTCCTTTGCTCGTTTGGAAGTCCTGCATGATTCATAGCTTGAGAAAGATATGTGATCATCGCTACAAGATTTTTCATTCCAGATCCCATAACGTTTGGTTGCTCAGGGGGACCATCATTTCATTTCCCGTCACATTCTACATTAACACGGTTCCTTCGGGTTCCAGCCATTTACTAAAACCAAGAAGAATAGTGTGAGCAACAATAATTATAATAGGAAAACCACATAATCATGAATAAAATTTCATACATAAGGTCCTATCCAAGGTTATTTAGGTCCATTTCTAAAACACTATGATTGTGTTCTATGCTTAGACTTATCCTTAGGATTCTTACTAAGGCTTTCACATCCTAGTTTCCAATGGTTGAATATACCTTTCCTGTTATACCAACTATAACGACCCATACATTACATACATTATTAGTACTTCAAAATTGAAGTAAACTTATTACAACATATAAAAAACCATGGAAGGACCGTATAGGTATAGTGTCTTTAGAAACTGGGAAACATAAACAACTGGTTCATAAAGCGTCTACACTGTCTCCCATTTATATCATCATATGTATAGTCTCTTTTGGCATATCTTACATAATAACCTTCTTCCTAACTTGGGGAAAGAAAACATACAAAAGGGTGAGCTCAAATTCTCAGTAGGTGTAAACAAAAGAAATATCAATCACATCATATTCATAAGAACATATCATTTTTGAAATCTTACCCTGCAAAAGAGATCATAATTTCATAACATGGGATAAATCATGGTAGTGAAATGTAATCACAATAATCATAACATAAAACAATATGATTTGTGGAATACACACATAATCATAGAGAATCATTTCTTATTAGTCAAGACTCATTTCCAAGACTATCTTAGTGGAGAAAGTCCATTTCAGAACCAAGTTCATTCCTCGTTTCAGTCCTGTTTCACTGAACCAGTTTAACCTGCCGTTCTAGCAATGTCTATCTCATGAGATATAAAATCTTTACCCAATGCATTGGAGGGAGATATAGGTCCCACCCATCTCATAATGATACCATTCTTATGTGTGCCATAAAATCATAAATCGTACATCATAGCATAACACATGTAATAAAAATGGGAATCATAAAAATCGTGACATCATAAAAATATTTCCATCACAACATAATCAAATAAATGTAATAATAGGGATAGAAATAAAAGCATATATTATATTATATTGAAAATAATTTTGATAAAACTATTGAACTCCATTCTTGAGGAAAATATCCTTTCTACTTCAAAAAAATTTTCCCTCTCTTAAAATGTCATACAATCTTAAACTAAATGAAGTTGATTAAACATAAACTTGAAAAATTATAAAGTAATCTTCTTGGAAATAATGTTTTAAAAATCCCTTCATGCCGTATAAGTTAAAAAAACATTCTTCTCATACTTTTGTCAGAAAAGTCAAAAGGTACATCATACAAAAAACGATAAAATATTCCTTTCATATATTTCACTAAAAACTCACCGAAGGGTAAAATTGGATTTAAACAATTGTAGGTGGATGGAAATAAAATTACATATTGAGGAAACATGTATGTGTATGATAAAATACACCCCATTAAATTCCAAAGTATAAACAATCTCAGATAAAAATGAGATTGTGATATTTCCCTTACCTTAGGTCTGATTTTCTTCGTAAGTGTCTAAACATCCTGTATAATGACTTAAATAATGTCATTAACTAATTCCAGAATCATAATCATTGTTATGATATCATATATGGTAATATTCTTAGCTTATTATTAGTAATATTTCATTGCTACTTGTTATTCGGGTGTTTATTACTTTTTGTTCTTATGTGTGTTTTATCAAATAAATTCATATTCTTATTTTTAGGTTATAGATACCTCATTTACAGAATGGTATTAGTGTAATATATATCATATTTATTCACTAAATTCATTTATGTAGTCATTATGCAATTAAAATCACGTAGAACGAGTCGCATCACATTGTGGAGACGGTATTCCGTACATACGCAAGAGCAATGATATCGTTCCCATGATCGTGGAATTGTATTCGAGTGTATGTATACTATTTCAGAATCAATATCATTTTACAATAATCATATATATTCATTCTTTACAACGTTATACCCATCCAAGTATGTTGGTGGTGGAAAATAGATTACACCACGACATGGAGACGGTCTTCCGTACGTACCCACGCGCGGTGATTTCTTTCTCCTTAGGATGGATAGATGGTGAAATAGGGTTGTTTCATACTTATAATAACATATCAGTATATTAGTGATACTGATGTTATTAGTTAATAATGAAACAACTAAAGAAGAAGAAGTGGAAAAAGAAATAAAGTTGAAATAATCGGTAACAGACATTACCTCTTCTTTGAAGCGCTTATTTGAGACATCCATTTAGGGCACTAAAATTTGTCTTTGAAGAAGAAAAGGACCTCTAGGATGTTTCTAGGGAAGTGGAGAGGATAAATTGTTAGGGTTTGGCCGTGTTTGAAGGCTCAAAGTGGTGTGAGGAAGATAGGAAGGAGGTGCCCTTTTATAAGGGAGGAGAGGGGCACCTTTGGAAAAACTAAAAATATTATTTTATTAGAAAGCCATATTCGGTTTTAAATAGCTCCAAATTGATTTATTTAGAAGATAATGTGGGTATGGGTCTAAATCCTCTCATCCAATATAATTTTGAGACTTTTAGTTTAGTATTTTTACCTTATCATTTAGATTTATCTTTAAGTTAGATAATTTTACTTTTACCGTGTCTTTTTGTGTTCTTACACTATATGGTTAATAAACATACTACAACAAGGCAAAAGAAACCCATGTTGTTTATTATTAATTTATATTACTTTATCTAAGTCATTTGTCTGATCCTTAGATTTTTAAGAATAAAATAACAATTAATAATATAATATTTGTTTTAAAAACTATTTTATGTCAATTTTGACACTATTTAGTAATTGATTTTTGTAAAAATCATAACAGAATGATTAGTTAGAAAAAAGTTACTTAAATCAATAAAAACATGTCATAGAAACCTTGAAAATTAGTGCAATTAATAAAAAGTCTCAAATTACATTTATTTGGGTATTTATAACATCAATTATGTCAATATGTCATTAATAAGATAATCACTACATCATCTTTGTGTCATAAATAAATTAAATTATTTAATATCTAAAAATTACAAATAAAAAAAATTATGTAGGAAATCTTTTTTCTTTCTAATTAATATTTATAGTTGAAGTTATATTATGTATAACCCTATATTAAAAATTATTTACTTATTAAACATCGTTTTTAACTATTTTAACCCTTCTTTATATAAATAAATAATAAATGTCCTAATCTAATCCAAGTGGGCCTAAATGGTCATATTTTATTCCTAAGGTTGTTTTTGGTCTAATTACACTTATCCAATAGAATTAGGACATGTGTTTGGGTAATAATAATAACATTTTTACCCTTAATTACCCTATTTACTTTTAACTGTGGTAAAAAAAAGTAAAAAGTTACTATTCACGAATAATTATTTTCATCTCATTGAACCACATTTTAGTCCGTGATATTAACCATGTCTCTCGGATTTTCGAAATTCCACTCATAGAAGCGATAAAATTATGTTTTATGTAAATTTTCAAATTCTCCTAGGTGGTGGGTAAAAGGCAGTGAAAAGTTCAATAAAAATTTTATATATCTAAAATTATTATAAAATTACTCCAATGAATTACATTGAACTTATATAGGTATTATGTATCAATTTTTACCTAAAATAAATTTAAATAAAATAAATAATTATTTAAATAAAAAGTCGGTTTTTAAATAGTAACTCAGTGTTTTCACTATTCATCAAAAATTGAAAGTTTTTAGAAAAATACCAAATTTTCACCCTAGGCTAATTTCGATATTCTGAGTCCAAAAATGGTGTCCATTTTGAAAAATAAAATTTACAAAATTTCAAAAAGTGGTTATTACTATTCATAACGGCTAGTTTTAATAATATTTTAATATCATATCGTTGTTTAGTGAAACTTGGTATTGCGAATGACACAAGCTATCAAGGAAGGCCGTGATTGCGTGTAAATCAAGCCAAGCTAGTGTTGTGTGTAGTGAAATATTCCATTGATGATTTATATAAAATAAAAACAAAATATTTCTTCTAAATGTCTCGGGTGTTACAATAAATTATTAATATTTTTGGGGATTATGATGTGAATATTTATTTTGAAATATTATTAACATTTTTGAACTATGAATTTGGAATGAAGTTTCGTGAATGAGTCTTAAGGTTGTAATGAATTATGATAAACATCAGATATTAATGTTTGAGTTTAAATTATGATTTATTGGATACATGTTTCTATGAATTTTGGTTAAAATGAATATTTAATGGCTCAATAATTGACTATTAGATCTCATGATTCATTAATGTAGTTATGGAATGAAATATTCAACTTCAATAACCATTTCCTGGAGTAAGGGATTTAGTGAAAATTGGTCAAATAACTGCAAAAGGATAGGATCATAGTTATAACATTGAATGAAATAAAGTAATATAGTTTCCACATGTTATTATATGTATATTATAATTATCACCAAACAATAAGAAATGAATGCCAAATTATGTGGTATCCTTATCAATTCCCATTCCCCCTTATTAATTTTGATTTTATTAACCGTATTTCCAATGTGGTATTCCCACAAAACATTATCAAGCTTAAAAAATTGATATTCAAAGTGAAATTTCAAATTTTGACAATTAAATATATTGAAGTATGGGAGAATGTAACAACCCATGATTTTACTATATGTCTCCACTTAAAGAAATTCAATTTCTTTGATATTATTTGTTTCATGCAACAACGATCTTAAATGAACTGCGAAATAATATTAAATATTATTATATTTACACTAGAAAATAAGTTGTTGGGTTTGAATATGATTAAATAAATTATGGAAATATATTTTACACTTGTTAATAAAGTTAATTCATCAATTACCAAATAATTTTAATTAATAAATAAAAAAACAATTGAATATAAAAGATTTTTATTATTAAAAAAAAAATTTTATGCCCAATATTATATTTAATCACAATTTAATAAAATAATCACTATTAGGGAAAGACACTAAAGAATTTTTTTATATTTTGAGAAATATTATTAGGTTCACACAATAAGAGTTATATAATTAATATAATAATAAAAAAAAATTTCATAAAAGTTTTTATTTTTTTAGAAAGGATGTTTTGCATCCTTTTGATGGTATGGATGTTTCAAATATATTTTTACACATTATGAATTTTTATTTGAAAAAATAAACTTTTAAATTTTATTAATAAAATAAAAACATTATTTGGTGAAATTTTCCATGTTTCTTTAATAGGATTAAATATTTTATGAATAGTAAAAAAATAATGAATTTTAATTGAAAACATACAGGTCATCCAATAAAATTATACTGTAAAATCATATTTTCAATTTTTTTAAAAGTTTAATTTAATAAATCTTTAATCATTTAACCCAATTTAATTAATTCTAATAAATTATACATTGAATTTGGTTATAAATGTTTTTTAATATTTTTAATGTTTTCACATTAAAACACATTTTCTCGTTTAGATAATGGGATTAATTTTTAATTAATTAAAAAAAATTATCTTATTTTAGTACTCAAAATAGTTTCTTTATTAGGAAATAGAGGGTAAAAAATATGAAAATAAGTTAATTTTATTTATTTGACCTTATGAATAGTAATTTTAGGAATTTCTTATTTACATAGTTAAATATAAATCATGTAATTATGTGTAAAAATAATATTATCAATATTAGAAAGTTACCCTAAAGCATGATCATTTTTTTGAATGAGTGTGTAAAGACAAAAATCCACACTGGACAATGATTATAACATTTGGATGATCTTGTAAGAGAGTACAACATTTATTATATCTTATTAAAGGAATAGTTTATGATGCTGAACTAATATCACTAATAACTGTATCATTTTTAATCTAGGGTAATAAAGAATAAAAATTTGACTATAGTTAGTCAATATAAATAAAAATATTGTCTTAATCATGATTATTTAAGGTCATTTTTTAATAAATAAATAATTTCTTTAATGGCTTATACAATTATGATGCAATAACAATTTAATTAATTGAGATTTCAAATAAATTATATTTAAAATATTAAAATGAATATAATTTAATATAATAAATTCCATCCACAATGTTTAAAGATACATATGAAATGTTATTGTATAATAATAGTATTTTTTAGAATATACCATATTTTATTGATTTTGGTAATTTCAATTTTATAAATAGTATCAAAATTGTCTTTAACATTATATTAAAATATATAATATTTTATATAATGGTATAAAATTCATAAATATCTAAAATCATACGAATTATTCGGTAATAATTTTAAAATTTCATCCATGAATCATTTATGGTTCATTTTTCATCTTATACTAAATATATTATCCTTCAATGAGTAAAAAAAATATTGTCAAGGTAAGAGTTAATGATTTTAAATAAGGGTTAAAACAAAAAGATATGTGTATTAATGTGAACTGAACATTTTTAATAATTATTTATTTACGATATTTTGTCAAAACCAATATATACATCAAAATAACTCACCTTAGAGGCATTTGGAATTGGATTTTACATTATATTATTTAATCTTTGGTCAGTATTAAAACTACCCCTCACCTAAATTATAAATGGAACCACATACATCACACCCTCACACCAAATTAAACAGCCTAGACCAACCAAACCCAACCAATTTCTCCTTAAAAATCCTTAGAAAATGTATCTCATTCCTGGTATTCCAAAAAAAGACCTACCCTATATCCATTAAAAAGTAATCTAAAGGGAGTCTTCCAATGCTGATGTAAGAATTTTTATAAACTCACTCAAGAACATTTCTTTCTTGGTCAAAATAATTTTTTGTTCCCATTTTAAAGTAATACCAATAATTTCATCTATATAGTGTTATTTTATTATGATTTTTGGATAAACTAATTTCACGTTCTATCCATCCTATGAAAAATGAATGCACCTTGTGTGCGTGCATACGACATACCGTCACCACCCCGTGTTTTAATTTGGTTCTCATTAATACATAATTTTGATGGATATAATGGATTAAAATAAAAATTATTACATGATATATTCTCTTTATAGTTAATATAAAATCCAATTCATTATCATTTCACCAGAAAGGAAATGATGTCGTTTCTCATGCATATATACGGCCTACTATTTCCACGACATTATGTGATTCATTGTCATTGTTAACCATTCATGAATGATAATAAAAATATCTATGAACATAATAAAATTCTATATATGAATTAAATATACTATATTCAGATGAAAATTGACTTACATGATTAAACACATATATGAAAATGAAGCATTAAAGACCGAAAACATGGGAAATAATGATATATTATTAATTATATGATGTAAAAAGACCATATATGTTATCAAGATATTATATACGGTTATATTATAAATAAATAACATTTTTAAACCCTTATTCTCGAGGATAATGAACATTTATTTATATTAATGGAATTTTCTCTCACTTTTATATCTATGTAACACATACCTTAGAGATTACTTGTTTATTTGGTGTGGTCTATAATTACCATGAATGTATTTTATGATTATTATTATGAAGATTTTGGAATTTTCATTTCTGTATAATTTTATTTCATTCATGGGGTATATAATTCTTCTGATTATGTAGTGGTAAGGGTTTATTACACAATGTCATTATTAATTAGGACCGTTTTACTTTTAGTCTCTACCGGGGAACATTTTTTCTCCCAAGTCCATGTTTTCTAACGATCTTTTAAAATAAGTGTTTACTATAATACTATAATGTTTTTACTTATTATCACCATGCATTACTTTTTATGAATTGGTTTTGAGGGAATCTTATTTTTTCGTTTTCAAAATGTTATGCTTTCTGACTATTTGAACACAAACCCGTAAGGATTGATTTCTTTAACATATAATTCATTAATAGATATTTTAACATTCATTATGCATTAATTTCATTAATCTTGCATTCCAATAATACTAGGTTATTTTCAATGAGAATAATATCATTTATAATTTATCGTCTTTCAAAATAAGTGATTTCAAGGGTATTTCTCATTATAACTATTATATGCTTTTATTATCATATTTTCATTATTGAAATACATTTTTTGAATCTTATAATATAATGATATTTATCTCTTGTGATATAATCGACCTAATTTAATTGAATGTTTTACGATCTATTGGACCATATATACTCTATTTTGATACCATTAATGGTTTATGGTTAAATTATTTGCATTTTATAAACTAACATTTCCATGTAAATTTTAATGATGTTTATATATCAGAACATTCATATGTGTAATGATGTGGAAATTGTATGTGATAGGTGGGTTCGGCTATATCCCCTAGTTGCATTGGGTCAGCTCATTAGAAAGACTAATTTGAGTACTAGTCGAGGCCATACCCATTTAGTTATTGTTTCGTAGTCGAAGCCTTGAAGGTATATTTTTTTATGTATAAAATTATTTATTTTCTCATTATGAGATTTTCTTTTGATATTACATGTTATTGGTCCACTAGTAGAATATTAGTGATTAAGATTAACTCTCATGTGATTATTTTTATTGAATTTTTATCATCTTTCTTTCTGACTATATATTTCTCATGTAACTATTTAAATTGAATGTGTCTTAATTCATCACCATTCTACAATCAACAATTTTTTTATGAAATCATTAATTGTATAAAATTATTGATCACTTGAGCTCACCCATTTGATATGATTAAATTCCATAGGATTCTATGTTGTTTATTATTATTTATAAGTATGGGAATGTAGGGATTATAATGGTGTTCTAAATGGATTCCGTTGTTTGTATTTTATATCTAATTTTTTTTGTAAATTTATTTATTAAATCTAGTTTCCAAAACTAATTGACATTTTAGTTATTTGGGATTCAAATCTTGTATCTCTGACATCATAATAATTTGAGTCACCATATCCAAGCTAATAGGGTTTGAGACTTTACATTTGGTATCAGAGCCAGTTTAGTAAAAATAGTAGGAACTAGATTTTAGAAAACATTAATTATATAAACAAAGCAATGGATTATAATGTGTTAATATGGAATATAATTAATATGTCCTGCGCATTTTATGGACTTGTGATTAAAGGTAAGAATAAGAATTAGGTATTATATGATCACTGAATTCAAGGTATTTTTTATTATCTATATTTTTGGGAATAAAAAATGAAACATATGAGATATCCATTGTTGTTGAAACTTCTATTTAATTATGAATATATTTATGTCATTTTTAGGATTTCTTTCAAATTATTGGATAATATTAATATACTATTTGAAAAGGGAATACATGATGGATTAGTGACAATCCATCACATCCGACATGGCTATTGGGTTGGAAACCACAACAGAATGGTGAAAAGGGTGAAGTGAAAACCACTGTCCTACATGAATTAATTCTTATCATTACATTTTTTAGTAAAAATTCCTAAAAGATAATGTTTATTTTAATTTTAGGGACATTGGTTTTATTAAATAGATAACCTTGGGATAAAAAATGATTTGGTGATTAAGTGATTAATGTTATTTCATACTACCATAACTATTTTTGGAATCCAATATTATTATAGTAAATTGAATATTTATTGTAATAAAGTTTAAATTGTATTTTAGATTACAATGTGATTATATTGTGTAATTATTTGAATTTAGATTATTTTTGGAAATTTATTGGATAATAGATGATTTAGGGAATTAAATTTCATATTCAATACATTAAAATTGATTAATGTTATTTGGATGACTAAATAATGAAATATTTATTTTTTTGTGTCTCCATATTAGTCTAGAATATATTTTATGATGGATTATTGTTTTTTAAATAATTTATATTTTACGTTGAGAATTAATTTTTAATTTTGGAGATTATGTTTTATTTAATAGATAAATAATAATTATTTTCGGGGAATCTCAGGTTTGGATTGATTTTGTTAATCTAAATTACATTTATGATAGTTAATTTGGATTAATGTATTGTGGACGAGTAATAATGTTTGGACAAATTAAGTTGAACATTGGGTATTTTTGTTTGAGATTATTGTCTGGTTTATTTGATACTTTATGAAAACTATTTTTGGTACAATTTTTGTTTAAAGACCGAAGGAATGACTCATAGATCTTATTATTAATTAAAGTGCTTCAGGTATAAAAAATTTAACTTGAATATCCCTTTTATATCATAGGAGATTAAGTGAAAATATATCATATCACTACCAGAGGATAATATTATGCTTATAACATGGAATGAAATCCAGAAATATTATTTTCTCAAGTGCTTATATAGATAATATAATATTATATAAACTATATGAATGTAATTTTGAATAAAAACACTATTAGTTTATTTTTTACCAAGAAATAAATGGCATCTTTAACCAATATCATATTTATGATTTTGTGATGATATACATTCTGATGACCAGGTTTTCTAGCACTTGAAATAATAAAATGATAGTTTTATTTCTATTCCATGTCCTTGTTTTCATATACCTCTAATATTATCATTTTGAAAATATTAATTCTTCTATTAAATTTGAATTTGTCATTCCTCCTGAAAAGAAATGTTTTATTAACATTATTTCAAATGTGGGTTTCCCACAAATGAATTTTGAAGTATTAACCTTTGATATGAAAAGTAAAATTCAAAATTTAGAAAACCGAATTTATTGAAGGATTGGATAATATATCTAACCAGGAATTTTTATTATATTGTTTCTAAAATAAACACAATATAATCGATAGTATACATCACTGGCTACATCAAGCTTAATCATACTATGATATACTATTAAATGTGAATATTTTAACACTATCCATTATGTTGGAGGTTGTGAATAGGATTAAATAAATTTTTAAAATATTTTTACTCTTTTCTATTAAATTAATTCAATCGTTAATAATTTATTGGAAAATAAAATAAAAATCAATTCAATATGAAGGATGTTATTTTATTAAAAAACCATTTTTTGGAAAAAATGAAATTTTATCATAATTAATTAAAGGAATCACCATAGTAATAATATAATATATATATATTATATTAAAAAATTAATTTATAATTTTTGTAGGTTTAATATAAGAATAAAAACAATTTTAGGAAAAAGGGGATACATTTTTTTAAAAAAAGAACTTTTGTCGCCTTTGGATGGCACAATTTTTATAAATATTGTGTTTATAATTTTATAATTTATATTGTCAAAAATTAAAAATCATATTTTAATTTATAAAAAAAATTACATAGCTTGGTTTTTTTTGTATTTCTTTGATAAGTTTAATGTTTTGATGAATTGTAAAAAAATCATAAATTTTAATTGAGAACAATGTTTCCTCTATATAATTTATACTGATAAATTATATTATTGATTAATTTTAAAGTATTAATAGAATAATTTTTTATATTTTAATAAAATTTAGTTCATTTTAATCAGTTTAACATTGATTTTGTTATAGAAAAATTTCAATCCTATGACGATCTTCACTATAAAAACATGTTTTATCATTTTAAAAAATGGTAATAATTTTAAATTAATTATATAAAATTATATATGTTAAATTATGAATAATGGATTACTTGTATTGGAATCAGTGGTTAAAAAATATATAAATTGTTTCTATTTATTTTTGTACATTATTAATATTCCTTTTTAATGTTTTATTTACACGATAAAAGTGAAATCAAGTAATTAGGGGTGGACATTTTTTATATATATTATAAAATTACCGTAACACTTTTCAAAATTCAATTGGATGAGTGGGTGCTGATCAAAATCATCCATTTTATTAGATTATGACCTTTTAATATCCTTCGATGAGTGTATGACATTTATTATAGTTTTTAGTGGAATTTTAACAATGTGATACTCATATAATTATTAAATATATCATCGAAAATATTTTCATATATAGAAGATAAATTGGACAATAAATTTAAATATAAATGATAAGAGACTTATATTCTTTATTATGGATTAATTTTAATTTTTACAAAATAAATTATTACCTTAATGGCTTTTACAATAATGATGTTCTAATTATATAAATAAAGGAAATATCAAATAAAGGATATTAAAATTATTAACCTAAATATAAATTGAAAATATAAATGTAATAAGATAATTTTAAGGGTAAATATGACTTTTTAATTATATGTTATAAGTTTAGTTTCGATTCTATCATGTTTTATTTGATTTTTTAAAAGTTAATGTAATGAATAGTAGAAAAGTTTTCATTAATGTTATATTTAAATAAAAAATATTTAATTAATTAATATAAAATACATAAAAATATAAAATTCTAGTAAATTATTTTAATGAAGATGAAAATATCAATAATTAAACATTTTTTCTTCGTTTGGAATTTTATATTAACTATATTAAACTTCAATGCGTAAATACATAAATTGTCAAGATAAGATTTAAAGTGTTTTAATAAGTGTTAAAACCAAAATATATGTGTATGAATGTGATCATAAAATGTTTTAAAATTATATGTTTTTTTAAAGGATGGGGCCGAAGCCTCATTTAATTATTAAAGCAAAGCAAAGACCTCTTTAACTGGGTACAGGGAGACCCATTACATAGCCCGAAGGCCCAGTGGGAATTTAGCCCATTACATGACCCGTAGGCCCATTTTTTTGGCCCAAATCCCATTCTGTGAATAGTATTGCTACAGTACCCGCATTGCTATAGCACTGCACAGTACCGACCGCTGCTATAGTGCTCTGCCGCCGCTATAGTGACCTGCCACCGCTACAGTGTCTGCCGTTGCTACAGTGCCGCCACTGCTACAGTACCTGAGCCCAATGGGTTTTGAACCCCCATTTTTTATGTAGATTTAAGGGGTTCATACCACTAAGACAAACCCCAACTACATGTTTTAAAATTATAAGTTGATATTATTTCAACTCATAGTCATCTCATATTATAAATAAGAAACTTTTTAGACATTTAGAATTGAAAATTATTTAATCTTAATTTAATATTTTGGGAGTTTCCAAAATAGCCCTAACCTCAATTATTAAACTGGACCTCTTACCTTAGTCTCTCACAAAATATTGAGACTTATAGATTAACCATCCCTTATCCATTTATCCTCACAAAATCCTTAACCAATATTTGGAGTTTTTGTTAATCCTAAAATACCAACCTTATATCCCATGAGAAGATATCTAAAGGGATTCTTCCAATGAAGATGTGAGTGTTTTTAACACCCCATTGAATATCATTTCATCTTATACTACAAGTTCCTGTGTTTATTACATTGTAAAGTAATAAATAAATTATCAAATTTATTATGGTATGTTATTAAGATTATGGGAAACTATATTCCACCTTTAATCGAACCTATGAAAAATGAATGCCCCACGCATTAGTACTTACGACTTACAGATTCAACAAAGTGGTGAAATTTGTTTTCCCACACTAAATTATTAATTTGTGTATAGTTAGGGATTTTATGGATCAAAATAAAAAATATGAAATGATATTGAATCTTTCTAATTATTATACCATTCAAATACTTACAAATTCACCATTTATTTAATGATAATACCACTCGTTCCTGTGTACGACCTACCATGTACATGATGTGATGTGATCCATTTTCCATTTAACCATTTAAGAATTATAAGGACATTTATGAAATTAATATCTTTATATATATGAATGAAATGTATACCATTCATAGTAAACTGAAATTACATAACCAAACATGCATAGTAAAATGAAGAAGTTAACACCCGAATCAATAGTAATAAAAAAATTATTAAAATTTATATAAGAAGAACATATATTATATATTAATATTGTATATGGTTCTGGTAAAAATTTATTATTATATTTAAACAATTTCATAGTAGTTTAAATAACATTAATCTAGATTAATGTACATGGAAATGGATTGTTTTCTTAATTTTATTACTATAGTAGACATACATTATGCGCTACATGTTTCTTTTGTGTGTTGTACATAATAACCATGAATGTATTTTAGTAGTATTATCCTAAACATTTGGGTGTTATCATATCCAAATAATTTTATTTATTGCATGGGTAATATAATTCTGCTGAGTATAAATATGTAAGGGTTTATTTCATAATCTAAATAATTTTCAGTATAGTATAACTTTAAGTCTCCATTGGGGAACATTTTTCTTCTATGTCAATGTTTTCTAAAAAAATTAAAAATGTTTTTTAGTATTATTGAAAACAAATTATTTATTTTAAAAATATTTTATTTTTTTTATAAAGATTTGAATAGAATATTGTTTTTACCAGACAAGGATCTTTTTGACTTTTTTGAAAATAATATGGAAGAAATGATTTTTTAACTTATATGTCATGAAAATATTATTCTTCATTAATGACATCGTAATTCATTGAAGCTAACCTTACATTTTTATAAGGTTATTTTGAATGAAAAAATTTTCTTTTATAATTATTCGTCATTATAAATACTTTATTTCAATGGTATTTATCTTTAGAATTTCTCAGTGATATAATTATAGAATTTTCAGCTATTTAAAAATCATTTTTTATCATATACCTCATTGAGATTGATATATTGTGATATAATCTATCATATTTTATTTATTTGTTTATGGTCCTTTTTACTGTGGATGTGATATTTTGATATCATACTTTATTTGTGGTTAATTTATTCAGATTTTTTATAATATAAATTCAATATGAATGTTTATTCTGTCTAGGTTTCACCATTTTCATATGAGGAATTCATTAGACTTTTTATATGATGTGAGCGGAATGTTATAGAAGCTCGATTCATCGGTAGGTATCATGATACAAACTAGTTGGGTATTCATTGAGGCCTTTCCCATTCATGTATGATGCCTTGGTTGAAGCCTTGATGGTATGTTTATGATATATGATATTATAAATTCCCTAATTATTTGATTAGTTATTTATATACCATGTTATTATTAAACTAGTAAAATATACATGGTTAATTTTAATTATCACATGGTTATTTATATAGACATATATGATAATCTTTCATTCCTACAATATTATTACTAGCATAATAATGTAATGGAAAGTGTCCATGTTCATCACCTTTGTATAATCATTTATTCTTATTTTGGAAAGCTTCTATGCTATACCCTAACTAAGAATCTAATATCAACCCTTTCATAAGTTTTACTTTTTCGTAGGATTCCAAGAAGAATATTACAATTGATATGTCTGGTCAATCATGGACAATAATTTTGTTCTCAAAGGATTATGTATGATGTATTTCATATTTTAAACTGTGATGTATGGTTCATGTATGTATTCTGGCTTCCAAAACATCATGATTGATTAGTCCTTTGGGATTCAAATTATGTATATCTGGAAATGTAATGTAATCACAGACGATCTATAGGAAATTTGGGTCTGGGACTTTATATATGTATTGGAAAACACTTCTAATTCCTATGATTCAGTTTTCCATGGAATTATAGCCTTAAAATGTGTCCAATCTCAAGGATGTTATAGTTAATAATTTTTTTCCAGGTACCCTTACATATATTCATATAAACATTATGCTATTTTGGACCCATACTATTTGATATATAGAACCAACATTAAATTTCTTCATAACAATACAAAAATTTCAAGGCCCCACTTATTTGATTCATCTTACGAATTATATAGATGGATATGAAAATTGGTTATGTTGAGTCAAATATATCCAATAAGCTATTTAATCCATAAAAAGGAAGCTTTCAATTTATATTTTCATAGTGAACATTATTTCCATGCTATAAAATTACTGTTTTCTCCCTAAATATTATAAAAATACTGAAATTTATATTCTAATTATACAATGAATGAATAATGTAGGTACAATGAAAAAAATCATGAGATATTATATACCAAAGATATTATAGAACAAATTTTAAGTGAAAAAATATAAGATAAAATAATATATTGATCAACAACCCTACCTTCCCCAGTTTATGAAGGGTTTAATTTTCTCATTGTAACTAGTTTTTATCAGCCATACCATAAACAAAACCACATCCATATTGATACTAAAATTTAAATTACCATAATATTAAATTATAATGAATAAGAAGGGAATCAACCTTGTTTCCTTATCCTACCATACAGGTTCCCAACTATATATCATTTTATCATAACCATAAATCCACATAATAGTATTTTATCATGTATATGAATGAAAAAACTATGTTCCCTCATCTGAACATACAAAGCCCCAACTATATATCATCATATCATGGTATATAAAATAATATAGAAGTTCCGACTCTACACTACGTTAGTTCTCTTTCTCCTTCAGAGACAAAAGGCACACCACTAGGTGTAATCATGTAGATGCGTCGAAGATAACAATCAATCTGATATTTATTGGAAATAATCCAATCCATCCTGAATGTGACGTCTTGTGGTTCCATTTCGAGTACGAGAAAACTACAAGAAATCATGACATATGGTTGAGAGAAGACACAAGCAGGACTATGGAGACCATGCTCTCCCTTTTCACCAAGGGGTATAGTAATATCAATTTCACAAGAAAAAACATCCATAGGATGATTAAGAAAAATAAGGATACATGATGAAATAAATGAGTGAGATGCACCAGTATCAAAAAGAGCATTCACTAAAGATGAAGCTATAGTAATGATACCTATTATGGTCATTGAACATGTATTAGATTCCTCTAGAAACTCTATAACTATGTGAAGAAGCTTCGTTCTGGATGCCTGTGGGTGGAACTATTTTGTACGTGAAGCATTTTACTGCCCCACAGTTTTTTAAGGTGTTCATGATCTTGTTCCACGGCCTGGAGTGGGAATGAGGTGACATAACTTTTGTAAATCCCCCCAACATCGGTAAGATCCATAGTTCTTTTTGCCTTCTCAGGGTTGAAAAACTCCACAGATTTTTTCAACCCCATTACCTTTGGATACAACTCTTTGGTGAAAATAACCTCTATGTCCTTCCAATATAAGACCTATAGTTACGTTTTCATCACTATTGTGTCCCACCATCTCCTTATAGGTCCCTCCAAAAATAGGTGGTACACCTCACCTTGATCGCATAAGGTGTCTCCAAGAACCCAAACCAACGTTCAATCTTACTAAACCATTCCTTAGCATGTTGAGGGTCAGTGGAGCCTTTGGAAACCGGTAGCTTTTGTCATAGGAACACTTGAGAGTGATTTCAGAGAATATCACTATGAGTATCCATAGATAGATCCTGATCATGAATTAGAGGTGGTGCCTATCTCAGTGCATGGAAAGTGGGAAGAATCACCTCAACCAAACTCGGATCAACAACAGGACTCACATGATGAGATTCAGAAGAAGAATCTTTTTTGGATCTTATTCTCTCGTCTTCTCGGAGGCATGATGCTATACCACATCAAAAAAATATAAATAAAAACACATTATATTAACACTCAAACCGAGTAATGAGGAAAACTATTCTTTATATAAGAGGTAAACTAGATTTGGATTCAAATCTATCCAAATCAAAATAGGGAAATACTAGAACTAATCCACAATTCATATTTCCCTAACCAACCATGTTGACTTAAGATTTATTGTGGTGATAGTTGGCCATAAACTAAATCACAACTACCATTTATGTCATGAAAAAAATACTCAAATGCATACTGTGATCAAGGGAAGATGTTTGACCTCCCTCTAAAACCACTTTGTCACAAACTAGCCCAGGTACCTCATACCCTGATAACAGAGCCAGCCCTAACATAGCTCGAAGGGAGTCCCCGATCCCCACAGGTCAAGTATTAATACATGGCATCGTACAACCAACAAGTGGGAATAAGTTTTCCACAAGTATATGGAAGAAAAAGAAAACAAGGCAGTATTCATAACAAAAGAAACTCCACTTAGAGTGAAGTACCATAATACGACAAGGCATAAAAACCCAAAGCATTACAACCCAACTATGAACATAGGGAAACACAACCCAATTCTCAAAGGACACAACTCACTTTGACCGAGGCTCAACAACTGGATCCACCTCCAAGCCATCCTTTCCCCTTTCTCCAATCGGGAAGAAGGAAATCTACAAACACAGAAAGGAAAAAGTATGGTGGGATCTAAAAAGACCAGTAGTGTCTCCCCAAATATTCCATAAAAAATATAATAATAGATTAACCAAGGCAGTGCTCTCAATTTTAAAAGATAAATTTTTGTGAAATTTTAAAGTATAATTAAAAAAATCATGTTATACATTTCATGTCACGACCTGTACCCTGAGGCCCAATCCATGACTACCCCAAGAACACCTTCTATAGGATATAGGCTAGAAACTTGCACCGAAAGGCGTATTCCCTAAAATGGTAAAGCTTTTTCTTTATAACATGTAAATCACACAAACCAAGAACAAAGACAGATATGAACATTAGTAATATGTATAGTAAAATAGAGTGTGTACAATAAAAAAGGGGCCAGAATACAAGACCAACTGGAAAGTACATGGAAAATAGGGAGGTACGAGTAATACTAGGAAGTACAAGTAAAACTAGGACAACTCCTATGAACACCATCCAAGGATCATACCTGAAATGTAGATACTTCTCTCAAACATGTCGTCTCTCCGGTACGTCGCGTCTAATGTCCAACTCCAAGCTACCTCCAATCCTAGTTGTCTGAAGATCAGTCAGCGATGTCCGTCGTCTGCACCAAACACAATAATATTCAGCTGTAGCCCATACAGGGGTGAGTATAATGATACTCAGAAGGGACCCCAAGACCCTCAATGTCTCAAAAAACCCACAAAGGTTAAACCAAAAATCATGAAAACAACTAACAACCATACATAGGTATATGGCGATACATTTACCTAATTTATCAAGTGTACCGAACTAATTAATGTGGAATCAAAAGGCCCAAATCCTTTTCCAATGTACAAATGTTCCATAAAGGAAGGAATTCCACGAAGTTAACCAATATGATGGTAAGTACCACAAAGGTACGCCAAAAAGAAGAATACCAAAATGGTATCACCACAAAGGTAATGATTCATATCACAGTAGGTATAACTTAGGTATGGTAGAAAAGAAGATTAGATGTAACTACTGAATCATCTTAATCATTTAAGATGCAGACCCATAAAGGATCCTAAATCATCCGACCGATGTAGGATCCTCATATAGTTGACCCACGTAGGATCATAGTAAAGCTGACCCACAAAGGATCTTGGAGTAGTCCCACGTGGATTCCTATAGTGTATCCAAGTGTCACTCTCGAAAAAATACCCATGTAGGATCCCAAATCATTGACCAACATAGGATTCCAATGCACAAAACCACATAGGGTCCTTTTCTCATGTTACAGCTAGCTACATTGTTCCCACTCTAAGCTCACTTGATTTGGGTAGGGTCTGATCCTCAAGCCACAGATGGAATACTCTAACAACCATGAAGTCCTAGGATGAGGTTTCCCAAAGGACCTCTGTGTAAAAGGGATCTCTATTCAAGAGACAGAGATTCAATCAGATGCATGTTCTGTAAGTTAGTGGAATTTTAGTCTTGTGGTCTAGGTTGGATTCATGCTCGATCCAACCCGCTCATACCCAAAAATTATCCAAAACTCGTGTGGGGTATACCAAAAGGACCATCTCGATCCAAAGTTTCCGATGCAGAAGAGGTTTCGTCAAACGCATGCGCGTAGCTCAAGATATGGCTGAGAAAGAAAAAAGGTCAAAGTTAGTCTGTCTCCAGTCTGACACGGTCTAACCGACTCATCATAACGCGGCCCGACCCAGGTCTGGCCCTGGGTCTGACCCGGCCTTCTGTGCAGCCTTCTCATCTCCACGGCTGGCCAGATGACCGGCCTCATTAGCGCTACGCGGTCACACGCGAGGTCAACCTAGGAAACCAGCAGCTAGATGGCCGACCCTCCATCGCCGCTGCCTTTGTCATGGCCATTCGGAGTTCTGTCCGTCGTTCTAGAGCCCCAATAGTGTCGGTCACCATCGATGCTCCTCAGGTCACCGGGTGCATGTCAGTGACTCATTCATCATTCCACATACTCCTGGACTCTTCTTAGGACATTTCCATCGATTCAGTACCAACAAAGACTTGAAAAATGGTGCTGAGGGGTCAGGCCATTTTCGTTTTCCCCGCACCCTCTGTGTTAGAATGGTATCAATCAGCAATATTGTTCTTTAATCAAGGGGGTCGACAAGAATGGGGTAAGGGGGTATAAATCAAGAACAAACCCGACTTTTTCGTTCATTGGAGGAGTCAAAAGGTAGAAGATGTAGTCATTGGGGACATCGGTGTTCATCTCTCTCACAAGATGCTTCAAATCTGGGATCTGGTGTCATCCTCATTATTCGATTCTAGAGGTTGTTCTTCATTGGAGAATGATCTAAGTTGGTAGGTGTTCTTCATTGGAGAGAATGTTCCTCCGAAATCTCTCCCCAACAACTCATATCCCTTTACAATGATTTCTCCAACAATAAAGTTAGGATCCAACCTAAATTATAATATGTTTACCAATTTAATTTATTTTGGAATAATTAAAAGGAACAATTAATTTTATTGTGTTGGCATAAATAAATGGCACAATTAATTGTATTGCATTGTTTAAATTAAATGGAATAATTACTTAATTGGATAGTTGAGAGGTTTTCCCCCATTAAGATGGGTTTGGGTGGTCCCCACCACCATGGATTTAAAATGGTGTGTTTCCTAGCTTGGGTGGTCCCCACCAATAAACATTCAATTGGGAGGTTTTAATTAAAATAATATTTTGTTCTTTATTTTAATTTTAATTCCACGAAAGATAAGAAAATAAACATTCAACCCCATCCTACTGCGGTCATAGTGAAAGCCTCTAAAAGTGAATATTATAGTTGCGAGTTCAACGGTGCCCTCATATTTCAATTCCGAGCACCAGTTATAAAGATACAAAAACCCACTCGCATGTTTAATGAAGGTACATACCAAGGGTCAGAAATTCATTCCGGGCACACCAGACCTCTGGATCATGAACATAAATTTTCAAAAACTCTTTAAATTCACATATAATAACAAAACTACATGGATATTCTTGGGTATTTACATTCTCCCCACCTCATGTCTATGCTACCCCGAAAGCCACATCATAAATACTAGGAAAACAAATGTTGGTATTGAGCATGAATATGAGTCTCCTTCTCCCATGTGATCTCCTGTAGGTACCAGCGCTTCCAACATACATGCACTCAAGGTATCAACCACCCCCGAAGGACCCACACATGCCGATCCTCAATATCTACTAAAACCTCTGTAAACATTGCCCGATTGTCAATGTCCAGATCGTCATGGTCGATGCCGTTAGATGGGTCATGCACGTATCTCTTCAGCTGGGATATGTAGAAAACGTCGTGCTCCTGGTGCAATTGAGGTGTGAGTGCTAGGCGGTAAACCACCTCGCCAACTCTACTGAGGACCTGAAAGGGTTCAATGAAACTTAGATATAACTTTCACCCTGTCCAAATCTCCGCAATCATCGTTGTCATGAAACCTGTAGATAGATGTGCTCACCATCCTCTAACTCCAAATGTATCTGTCTTTTATCGACATACACCTTCTTCCAGCTCTGTGCAGTTTTCATCCACTCTTGGATGATCTGCACCTTCTCCATGGTAGACTGTACCATATCTGGTCCCATGAGTGATTACTCCCTAGGTTTAGTCTAGAAAAAAGGTGACCTGCAAGGATGGCCTAATAGTGCCTTGAAAGGTGGAATCCCAATGGTTAGTGATAGTTGTATTTTTAAGAAAACTCTCCCAAGGGAATGTGATCCTCCCATATGCGACCGAAGTCGAGGACACAAGCACGCTGCATGTCCTCAAGATTCAAAATGGTCTGCTGAGTATGGCCATCCGTTTGACGATGGAAGGTGGTGCTCAAACGAACCTGCATCCTGAAAGCCCCCGGAAACCCCTTCTATAGCCAGGAAGTGAAACGTGCATCACGATCAGAGACAATCGTCGAGGGTAATCTATGTAGCCACACAATATCATGTACATAGAGGTGTACCATGCTCTTTATTGAACCTTTCTCTCTAAACTGTAGGAAGTGGGACGACATAGTGAGTTGCTCAATGATCACCCAGATTGAATCATGACCCCTGGAGGTACATAGACGTTCTGTCAGGATGTCCATGTATATTCCATCCCACTTCCACTCTAAGACCTCTAAAGGCTTAACTAAGCCTACTCGTACCTGATTCTCTACCTTCACTTGCTGAAGTGAGGCACAGAGAGACAAAATCTACTATAGCTTCCTTTATTCCCATCAACTAGTGTTGTCGTTGGAGATCCTGGTACATATTCATCACTCGTGGATGTTCCTCTAAAGGGGATGTGTGTAACTCCCTCAACACTTCCTCCTGAAGCAACCCCAGTATCATGGTATGTCCTCTAATGAGGATGACATGCTCCAAAAATATAGAAAATCCATCGCTTGCCTTCACAGAGGATATCTGAACACATTGTTCCTCACAATCAGTGTCCCCAAATTGTGCCTCCTTGAATCTCTGACAATGTGGGGAAACGACTGTAAGAGACTGATGAAAATCTGCTCCATCATGATCTACAAAGGATATCTACAAAATGGTCAGCTACTCCATCACCTCACCTAGCAGCTGTATTCCATATCTCCTGCTGAGTGAATCTGCAATAGTTTCCCCCCTCCCATGAGTATATACAATCTCAAAGTCATATTCCTAGAGGAACTCAAGACAACCCATTTTTCTTTTGTTCAGGTCCTTTTGAGAGTAGATATACCTAAGACTCTTTTGATCAGAGTATACTGTTAAATCATCCCCTATAAATTAATGTCACCACATATTCAAGGAAAATACCACTACTTCTAACTCCATGTCATGGGTAGCGTATTTCTAATCATATTGTATTAGATGTCGAGAACCATATGCAGTAACTGCTCTCTCCTTCATCAAGACATATCCAAGCCTGGTCCCGAATGTGTCGTAGTTGACTATGTACCCAACACCCTCATCTGGAAACCACAAGATGCGGGCAATGGTCAGCTTCTGCCTCATCTCCTAAAAACACTTCTGGCATCTCTCTGACCACATGAGGGGTTTCCCCTTCTTCGTCAATGATGATAAAGGTGCTGCATCACTAGAAAAATCTAGAAAAAATCTCCAGTAGTATCCAGCCAAACCCAAGAAACTGCGTACCTCCGTCACACTCTTGGGTGTATCCCAAGCATGTACCGCTTCAATCATCCCTGGAACCACCACGACATCAGCCTCTTAGATGACATGTCCCAGAAAGTGAACCTCTCGGATCCAGAACTGGCACTATAATAGCTTAACATAAAGCTGGTGCTCTTGGTGTGTGTCCAGAACTACCTGGAAATGATAGGAATTATCCTCCTCAGTAGCTGAGTATATCAGAATGACATCAATGAAGTCCACCACAAAGCGATCTAGATATGGATAAAAGATCCTGGTCATGAGTCACTTGAAAACTGTTGGATCATTGGTCAGACCAAACGACATGACCAACATCTCATAATGGTTGTACCGACATTTGAAAGCTATCTTTTACACATACTCATCTCATACACTGATCCAGTGATAGATTGACCTGAGGTCTATCTTCGAGAACCATCATCCTCCCTTTATCTCATCAAAGAGGTCGTCAATCCTAGGAAGTGGGTACTTGTTCTTCATGGTCACCTGGTTCATGCACCGATAGTCAACAAAAAGTCTCAAGCTCCCATCCGCCATCTATTCGAACAAACTTGGGGAAATGGGTCATGTAAGTGGATTTGTAGAATGAGGAAGATGAGGAACCAATGTTCTGGTAAACTATAAATGAGCTAGGTTCTTCGAAAAATATTCTAATGGAAGCATGGTAATTTTCATTATTTAAAATGTTCGACTATACATTTTTTAAAACTTGGGCTTTGGTGGATATTCATAAATATGAAAGATGAAATCTAGTTATGTGTTTAATTTTTACAGAACTATAGTGTGTTGGATATCAAATATTTATATATTCAACTCACATTCAATAATTTAAGGTGAGTAAACATCGTTTATTGATGATTATATTGAGGTTATTTCATTGAATGGATCTTAAAATGTTCTCATAGGAAAACTGAATGTTTTGATGATGTTCCTTGAATAACAATGAATGATTCACTTGGATAAAAAATATGACCTTTCTCTCTATGATTAATCATATTTAATATAATTTAAAATTCATGGAAAAGTTGTTTAAGGATAACCTGTTAGACCTATAGATTTTATAGGGAGTTTATAATCTAGTGATAAAATAAATGAAATTTGTTTACCAAGGATGTGATGGGGGATCACAACTACAAAAAATTACGTAGAAAACCATAAATTTATGAATGGGGGAAAACATATTTATTTAGTTGAATTTTGTAGGAAATTAAAAAATATTGTGTAATCATACATAGTACATATTCATTATCATTGTAAAATGAATCTATAGTGGGAAATTTTTGGGGCATGTGCTATTATTTTTCCAATTAAGGAAACATAAACCAATAGAAGGAGGATCTCTAAGTGTCGAATTATAGATTATTGGAAGTGTGATGGAATGACAGTTATGGATGTTGGGATTCCCATATATTGAAAACTATTGTCATCCAAAACAACAAATTTATTTATATCCCTAGAACTCAATCCATCATTTGGTAAATTGAGGTGTATATCTAGATAAATATTTTGTTGACACCAAAAATGTACTAAAGGATACAATGAAGGTAGTGAGAGGATTTTTTTGAAAGGAATTACATCATGGAAGATAGAATTATCTATATTACAACCCATAGTGACAATATGCTCATGGAAACTAGTTTAAATTACTATGGTCTACTATAAAATTAGGGTTCCATCACTTTGTAAGGATTATTGACACATTTCCCATATTCCTCTTTTTTCAAAAAATAAAATTAAAAAAACATTCATGTTTTGATGGAGAAGAATGTATGTACCATGTAATGACTTATGCTAAACATGTATGACTTTTTCATTCTAATAAATTTAGTTGATAGTTCTTTTTTGTGACTTCTAGATTTTTTATGATGTAGTGATGCTACATTGGTGTGGGTTGGACATCCATGTTCATGTTATTTTTGAGTGGGGTTTATTCATGTGATTATATATTATCCTACCATGTTTTTAATTTTTTTCCTTTTTCTTATTCTCTGAATGGTTTTTGTGAATGTTATATGCACCATCACTAAGGATCAACTTCCACTATATCTAGTTACATTGTTGATGGTTATTTTTTGTAATAGGATATTATGAACAAGTAAATATTATCTAAACACGTTTTACTCTTAATGACTAAATAATAAGTTATTAAATATATATTAGTATTTAATAACATATGTTTGTGTTACCACATGAATAAAATGTCTTTGTATTTCTTTTAAATTATAGTACAAAACACTGTAGATTATTTTTTGACATGTTGAAATAGACATTACCTCCATATGAGTTTTAATTTTCTCAGGAGGGGTAAAAATACATTTTAACATTTTAAAACACTTCAACATTATGAAAATAGTAAAATCCTATAAAATAAGATTGAAATTATATCCTATAAAATGAAAAACTAAATCTCAAACTTATTTTTTAAATGATTGAAATCCCATCTCAAGAAAACAACCTAAGGTGTGAATATATGTATTAAATAATATGTTTCTATAGATATCAAAGTCTTTAAAAAACACACAAGGGGTTTCAAATGAATCAAATGTCCTCATAATTCCATGAAATAATTTTATAATGATTTATGAATTTTTCATTCAATGGATCCAATCATTTTAATTATCTCATTTGATTCACCATTCCGATTTTCTAATGATTATTCTGGAAATACACCCTAGAATATCATCTAATAAACAGTATTTAAATGATATAAGCCACTACACCTATCCAATTGACAACTATCGATAGCATCCATTGATCCTAACTTCCACCATGGTCATCCCATCACCCTCTTAATAATTGTAGATTATACTACCTCATATCCTCCTCTCATTGGTGCGATCTTGATTAATTGGAAAATGAAACTCAGATTACACAATAACCTTCTCTCTTAAAGCATTGTATTCCAAAGTATTGGAAAATATTGCACCCCAATCACAAAAATAATTTCATATTTTAACCCAATAATATCAAAAACTCTCAAAATACATTCAAATAAATGAAATAATATTAATGAAAATGGGACACACAACGATTACATGGTTCAATTTTTTTATCATATCTATAGGATAACATTGAAATACAATGAAAAATGTTATAGAGTTCTCAATCGGTAATTTTATATATATCAGGTAAGATATAGATCCTCTATAACTCTTTATACTCCAATTAATTTGTCCCCATACATATTTAATATTATTTTCTGGATAGTTAATTAGGTTGGACCACCATTTGTAAATTTTGAACTGTCATTTGACGAAAATTGGTATCCACTATTTTTTATAGCTACCTTTTCCATTGATATTGAATCTAGTAAAAACCCTTATAAAAAACTAATGAACCCATCAATTTTAGTAAGATTATATTCATATTTCCATTTATATCGTTGTTAAAAATAATAGATAAAAAACCATAATGTATAAAATATCTTTGAATTATCTATACTTTTAGTGATTCAATTGGAAAATTATATTAGATTAAAATACCTAAAATTATCACACATTATCACTATTAAATGAAATCTTTTATGAAATATAAGAAATAACTTCGATGAAGAAAATATGTCATTATATAGAATTTATATAGGTTCTCCTTCACCCCTTCTATTATCCCAATCCCAATTGACTTATACTTTAACCATCAGATTTATTTTAACAAGACCTTAATGAAAATTTTAGATGAATTTTCCTTCCTGAATGTATTATAAAACACAAAAACATTGTTATTTGGTAGATTATCGATGAAACATAATTTTAGTTCAATGGGTTTTTTCCTTGAATGAAACTCCAATTTCAAGGAATTGTGGATAACACTATGGATATTCTATAAAATCAATCCACCTCTATGAATTTTTATAAGATCATTCAATAAGAACATTAACCTATAAAACATACTTTTAGCTTTTGTAGATTATTATTATTATACATAAAAATTAGAAAATATAACCATTTTTTTTATCTAAGATGTCAAACATTTAATCATTTTCTCAAAGGTAAACACAAATCATATCATGCTCTTCTATGTGTTTCAATCTTTAGTAATGTCTACATCCATGAAAAATTAAAATAATTCATCTTCCCCAAAATAAACCAAAAATTACATAATCTAAGTAAAAATGACAATTGTATTTACATGTAATGAGTTCATATATTTCAAAAATCAATCTATTTATATTTTTCTAAGGTTTCACATCCAGAAAATGTATTTTTCTTGGTGTTCAACTCCTTAAATGAAATTTTAATGACATGTATAACTTTGAAAATTACATTTTAGTCATTTTTAGAGGATCACTTGTCTGGTTGACATTCAAGATATTGAGTCATTTCATAAATAGTAAAAATTCATTATCCATTCGATTACATATTATATTATGTAATTTTTATTTTTTTGACCTTTGTACTATAATTTTATAGTTGCGAAACACATAATAATTGTATTTGGTGATCTTGAGCTAACCACATTTTATATTACCATGGATAATGTTTAAATATTTTAACAATTATCAATATTTCATTTTGATATGATTTCAATATAATCTGAGGTTTTTTATATTCTCTAACCTATTGAATAATATTTCAAAAGACATTGATGCCATTCAAAAGTAAGTATATAATCATGCAAAGAATACCTTATGTAAAATTTACATGATATCTAGTCAACCATGTGAAAATTGTTAAAATAAAATTTCCCATTATTTTAAATCAATATAAGATCATTTTTAGCTTTAGACAGTTGCATGATTCATAGTTTTAAAACAAAAAAATTCATCTAGAGGAACCCACATGTTAGACTGAAATGATGTATTTTCTATTATTTAAAAAATAATATACGATAACTTTTAAATGATTTCATTTCAATAAGTGGTTTTTTTATTGATATTTTCTTCCTGGTGAATGTTTTTAAAGATAGTAATATTTTCAGAAGTGGAATATTCTGTAATTTTAATGACATTTCACATCAGATTTGGATTATATAAATTTCATCATATTATGAAAAATATAAATACCATTTTCATAATATTTCATTATTATATAAGTTTTTTTATTTGGATTTGATCATTAAAATATTTTTGTAGAACATTAAAACTATGAATGTCATTATTTTTACTTATACAAGGATTGCCACAACTCAAATTGATGTTATGTTAGTTTCTAGATTTCCAAAATCAATCTGTTGATGTTTACAAATTATATAAGAACAATATGTGGTTTTTATTGTTTTTTATTCCATGAAATATGTTTTAATTGACCTTTAAACCAGTGAAAATATGTATTCATTAATTCTAATAACAACACACACCGGATTGATGTTTTCCAATTTCATGCATAGAACCAATAATTCATTGTTTTCATTTAATGGATTCTCAATAGTATGATTTGTATTGATCGGGTTTGAAAACTACACTCTTTTATAAGATTTTGAAAATTGTTAAATTGTGGTTTTTACCATCTTAAATAAAATAACTCTCTAATAATTTAATATTTTCTTAAAAAAATTGAAAAATAATAGGTTCTCATTGTGCATTGATGTTAAGGAAATATAAATTTGTCTTACTGGTCTTGATAGCTTGATGAATGCTTTAATGATTTATTTTTAAAAAAAATATTAAATTTTCATTACAAGAATACATCACATAAATATGATTCTTCCACAATTTAAAAATACAACAAATAATTCAAAAAATAATTTTAGAATATTTAATTGATATCTAAAATTATAATATGGGTTTTAACCATTACACACATGTGTTTAATGTTTTGAAACTAAAAAAATGTATTTTGGATCATCCACTAAAAACTAAAATATGGATTGGTATTTTGTTAGTAAAAAAATTAAGAAATAAATATAAGGTAATTTTCTTAAGATTTATTTGTAATGTGAAATTTGTTCCTTATTTTTGTCCCCCTTGTGCTAATTTTTAATGAATTTGGTATTCTTAAAAGCTGATTATTCCATCATTCCAATAACATCTCATTCGATATTATTTTTTTTCTATAAAAACATTTCATAAACAATTCAAACACAAATATCCTTTTATTTCCTACAAATTTGATGTTTTTATTAGTTTTGATCCTTTTTCACAAATATTAAAGTTTTTTAAAAAAAATATCGTTACGGTCCTACCGAGAAATCCAAAACTCTAATATATATGGTATCAGCTCATATATTTCAAAAATCAATATATGGATATCTCCGAATGATTAAATGAAAAAAATACTTTTATTTCAGTTTTTACCCCCTTAGACACATTTTTAGACTATGATATCCTTAAAAAATTATCATTACGTCATTTTAAGAACAATAAATATCCGATTGATGTGGTATACGGTATACAATATCAAAAATAATTCATAGATCATTTTCCAATGGTGATAAAACAATATAAAGGTGTTTTCGATGTTTTGAATGATATACTAACGTGTTACACTTTTAAAAAACAGAAAACGAATTAGTCATCCTAATTAAACTAAAAATCATATTTTAACACACTTATATTCATAAAAAATAAATCCCTAGAGTTTTTCCTATGATTTTCGGATAATCTGATTATTTTTTCATGATTTTTACCCTCTCACACATATTTTTAATGACTATAATATCATTTAAAATTGAATATTATTTCATTCTGAGACCATATCTTGTTTGATTGATGTTAAATTTTTTAATATGTGTCATATATCCTTAAAATACTAGTATTTTATAATTTTATGGAAAATCAAGGTTGTTTCATTCATTTTTACAATTATAAAGTCATTTTAGAATTTTATAAAACTAAAAAAATTAGCCATCATGAGAAAAACAAAAAATATATATTTATTTATCATTATTTCATACATTTTATTAATTAATCTATAGAATGTTTCTTACTATGTCATGGAAATTACAGGGTTTTTCGTTTTTTTGACCCCTTGTTGTATGTTTTAAAGATAATTATATTTTCAAAACAATGTTATTTAGTCATTCTGATCACATTGAATATAAAATTGATGTGATTTATATATTTAAATTAAAAAAATAATTTATATACGGTTTTCCTTTGATTTCATAAAAATCGAGGTTTGTATGATAGGTTTTTACTATTACGCACATGATTTAGTGTTTTAAAATATGAAAATGTGTTTTCAGTCATATAAAGTAATGTGATATTTATATTTATTTACTGATAGATAATATATTTTAAAAATAAATAAATTGTCATTATCTAACAATTTCATTGAAATATGTTGTCATTTTCTTGATTCTGACCCCATGAGGTTTGTTGTTAAAGACATTTAGATCCTTAAAAACATTTTAGTTTTTCATTCTGGCACACCAATTTTCAGATTGAACTAACAAATATTTTGACATTTCTTAATTATGTCAATTATCTTTTCACGATGATTTCATGGAAATCCTATTTTATTTCCCTAGTTTTGATGGTCACATGCATGTTTTAGTGTTTGAATACATAGAAAATATTTGTTCGAATGTCTATATCAAAACACACCTTATAATGAAATTTTTATAATTAAAATATTACAAAAACCTACCGTGATTAGTTTCCATTATATTTTACACCAATTAAAGGCTTTTGGATTTTACAGGTTGACACACATTTTTAAATATTTTGATACCATTAAAAATTGATTATTTAACCATTCTGAGCACACCACATGTTTTATTGATGTACCATACATTCAATTATGGTAAAAATGTCATTTTATATAATTAAACATCAATCCAATATTATTTTCTTGTTTTTCTCCATTACACGCATTTTTTAGCCTTGAAACTCCTAAAATAAGTTTACAACCATCCGGAGAAAACTGAAACTCAAAATGAATCTGAGTTTATTCCTACATTTCATAAATTAATTTTATTATCATTGTATTATGATTTCAAAGTAATGAATTTTAATTTTTTTATTGAACCCCTGATTATTTTTTAAAAAAATGATAATTTTTTCGAAACTAGTAATAAGGTAATTTTAGCACACCACATGCAATATTTATATTTAATTTTTTCAGAAATATCATTAATAAATAAAAATACATTTTCTAATTATTTCACAATAATATGAAATCATTTTTAGGGTTTGGTCATTTTATTTACATTTTATTGTTTTGAAAAATACAACAATAGATTTGGTCATAATTAAAATAATTAAACTCTTATTAATAAGGTGTGCATCTCCCTTGAACATCCCAACTAGATATACTGTTAAAAAATATTATTTCAACACATTATTTGATAACAACTAATATGAACCAAGCTATCCATGAATATATTTTACTTAATTTTTCTATATTAATTATTATCGATAAAAATTAATCTCACAATACAACAACATAGTGGTTCAGTTAATATGGATATAAGATACATAAATATCAAAATACCCAAATCTTCTTCAAAATTTCTAATAAACATCACTACTTATGTCTTAAACTCTAAATAATATTGTATATAATAGCTTGGGAGATGGAAAACAAACATGAGAAGGACCTAAATGCTTATTAATAGAATAATTATTCAATGATAGATAATATTTTCAGGTGTTACATAATGAGTATGAGAAATTATATGATTAAAAGGATCATTTAATCATAAATGATAATTATAAGACATAATAGGAAATCATAGATCGTGAAATAATATCATTTCCTAATAAAATGAGACTTATAGATTCAAAAAACATATACCAGGGATTGGAAAAAAGTAAAAACACTGTTAAATCAATGAAACATAACATGGTAATGTGATATAATATAGAAATATGTCATAATCATATATATAGGTTACCATATCATGATCACACCTTATGTTGTTAAAACCCCCCATTATGTCCTCTCATAATGATGTTATTAAATCCAATCAAGCCGACATTTAACATCATTATCACATGAGACAAAAAATGTTTACAAATTAATTATATGATTTAATATTACCCAACCATTAACATATAGATATAAAATATATATGTGCACCACATGATATAAAACAAATCATGGGAAAATTCACATTGAATGAAAATGGGTTTTTAATGGAATAATATAATATGAATTAAATATTGTATTTGTAGATACAAATATTAAATATCTAAATAAATTTCATAATAATATCACTTTTAGAATGATTATAAAATTTACCCAAAAATTAATATAACACTTAGTGTTATATTATAAAATTGAAGTGAATAAATAAAAAATTGTTTCATAAATTAATTTTATCATAATTGTAAAATATTATGTTATGATCCTCATTAAAAAACATAATTTAGATGAAGGTGAAAATAGAATTTCTAAATAGAATCCCTGATGTTCCGTATGCTAGATCAACCACTGATGTGGGATCATTAGTATTCTACTTTGAATTCATTTCCTTTTAAATTAAACAATTTTAACCAGTTCATGTTCAAGATATACTCATTTATATTTTGGAAAACATTATGTTGTATTTAGAAATATTAACAGAGTGAGACACATAATATTTACATGTTTCAAAATAAAATCCTACTCCATTATGTATTTCAGACACCCCCCCCACCCCAACATATTTTTTTATTTAGCATGTTACTGCAACCGTAAACAATCCCAGTCATATTAGCACATATTCCCACAATGTTCCTCCAGTTAACGCACCTTCTAGAGGATATAAATCCTTTATTCAAGGTGAATCCATGATAAAAAATATTATTCTATTCGTTTATTGTTATTGAGTGCATTTAAATAATATCTCTATCCATAAGAAAATGTATTAGTTGGACTGATGTGTACCTCTTCCTGATCATTTGTAGCTACTTATTATTGGTCTTCTAAATATTAAAATCCTTATTAGTGATATTCAGTCATATCATTTTCATTGATTCCATAGAAATATTTCCTTGACTAATATCATCATCCCTACATATGAATACTGAATGTATCAGTTTCTCAAATAATCTTTCAATGTAAACAACAGTCCTCAATTCTGAACACCTTTTATTCAACTCCTTAAAAAGATATCTATATTCACAAAAACATCATAACTATTATTATAAACAAATATATCATTTATTTCCATATTTGAATTATAGAAACCATGTTGTCAATGTAAATTCTATCATCTCATACTAGTGGACTAATTAATGCATAATTTTTCTCCATTTTAAACACATTTCGATTCCCACAGAAATATTAATTTAAATCTATTAAATAATCAAGATTAAATCGTCCATTATTTATATTATTATCTTAGATATCATTAATTTCTTTGTATCTTACTTCATCAAAATGACCTAATATTTCCATGTATTTAGGAAATTAGTAATTCCATCGAAATTAGCTTCGTCATGAATAGTTACACGTTTCACTTCATCTATATTTTAGTTGGATAAATGTCTCTCATATGGTATGTAGAAATAACCTATGTTACTCACTTTACCAACATGATTGTGTCTAAAATTTCCATATAATATCATTGGATACATGATTCAGCTGCATAGATCTACACACAGCTACATCACTGATTTTTCACACATGGGAGTTTCAAATACATGAATATTTCTACAACATAGAGTTGGATATGTGCAAGAAACACTTATGTGAATCTGGGATATTCAATATTTCTCTCAGATTAACTTATATCATCTTCAACATACTTCTACACCTTTAATTATCCATCATCGCTTGTTTTTTCAATCTATTAAAACTACATTATCAATAATCACACATACTTTTCCATATTTTCTTGAACTTATCTGATAATTTTCAATTATATATACCAATAAAATTTAATTTTCCATAATAAATATTTATAACACACTAATAATATTGACTCAAATGTATTCTATATCAAGAAACACATCCAATACCAATCTCAGGTATATATATAAATTTTCTATGAAACAAAATTTACCCCATTAAATGCATATTGAACCATTCACATTAAATTCAATATTAATAATGGATCATCAATCACCCCCTAGAACCTATTTTCAATATCATTCCACAACATAAATATGTGTACATGGATAAATGGATTCTCTCATTATCCTCCTTGTTTATAATAAAATGGAAGTGTTCAAGGTGAGGGACTTATCATATAATATTTTTCTGTTGAATCCACTCGCATTCTATTCACCTTTATCCATAGATAATTATGATACTAAATGGTTTTCTTGGAGAATTTACCTTAGATGGTAAAATAATACTCTACTTGGGAAAAATCAATGAATAAAGTAAGGGATATGAAACAAAGGTTGTATATAAATTCCATAGACTTCCACACGTGTGACATAATTCTCAAAATATCTTATTTAAAAAAAAAACGGGTTGTAATGAAACTTGTAACCTACATGAATCTCAACAAACCCTCACAATAGTTCATGTACAAGTAATAAAACTCCCCCTTTTATATTTTAATTACATGAACTCCCCCTTATCAAGTTAATTTAAAATTATCATAACAACAGTTTGTATGTTTGATTCTCATACATCATCCTTTATTATTGATAACTTTCAATAAATTCTATATTCACTATAGTTTAGTAAAATGATTTATATTTCTCAGTGCTTATTCCCTTTAAAATATGAAAACATATTTCATTATTTTTTGAATTTTAGTAGAAACTTTTAAGGATAATATGCTAATGCTACCTAGTTGTGACAACCTCAATTATTATCTATTTAATTCTATCCATGTTAGTCCTAAAAACATTAAATCGTATAGAATTAAGAGGGGTATCTTGGTATATAAAAAACAATAATTAGGCTAAGAACATCCTCTCATCCTGGACAACTCGTTCCTTCCAATGGTAGACATTTTTGTGTTAAATAAAATTTTATATTATATTTATTTGATCACAATAGAGTTTAAGTGATTTTAAATTATTCCAAAATTGTTCCAGATGTCCTGGAAGCCATAAAAATCAATGGTTGGGTGTATTTTATTAGCACCATGAACCTTCAATTTAAACTACTATATAAAAATCCATAATTCTTTATGAAATATTAATTTTTAAATCAAATTATTCATTTTTAAATATTTATTTTTTCCTAACACTTGTTTTTCATTACCATACAAGAAACACTTAAATTCACTCTCTTTACATGTGACACTATGTTTAAATGAAATGTGACAAGTTATTAAAATATCATTATATAATATGATAGTTTTCAACTAGCTGTTGGAATGTATGATATGAATAAGATTATCTAAATTATGTAGATATGGTCTACACATGTATATATAGTGATGTATTTGGAAACTGGTCATTTATAAATGAAAAGAAAACCCTTTTTGAAAATAAATTGTAGTTCTTCAATGAAAAACTATATTTAGGAATAAAATTGTGTATTAAATAAATAAAACAACCAAATAAAATTTTGATAAGGATTTTTATGTTATTTATTTCTTATAAATGAAATAAAATTTTCATCATTAATCTTAAATGTATTCTAGGCATTAAATAAGAATAAAACCAATTTTACATTTAAAAAAAATTCTAAAATGTAGTTTTGACCAATTTTTACACACATATAATAAAAATAATTTTTTTACACTTTTAGAAACTGAATTTTATAAATAATATTAATTATTAAATTTATAATTTAAAAAATATGTTATGATTAATTTGTCAGATTTTTCTTTAATGCTTAATTTTTTAATATTGATTAATAATGAATTTAAATAGAAAAAATCAATTCATTTTACTTATTTATAATTTTAAATTATATTTAGAGTTCGTTTAAAAGATAAATTAATTAATTTTTATATTATTTAATACAATATATTTCATTTTAATTAATTTCATATTAAATTTTGACCTAAAAACATTTACAAATTTGAAATTTATTCTAATTAAAAACATGATTTTCCATCAAATTTGTGTGATTAATATTAAATTATAATTTTCCATTTATATGAATAAAATTTCGAATAATTGGTTCCGTTTTTTTAATCTTCATAACCCATAATGTTTTATAATTTTAACATAAATATTGACCAAAATGAAGGGAAAATAATGTAAAAATTAGTTACCATAGTTATGTTAAAAATCGGTTTACCGGGAGTTAATCTAAAGAGGTAGGGGACCAAATGACATATTTACATGTCTAATAACTATTTTATGTGGATAATTTCAACATTTCTCCACTGATTATTGATTTGGAACAATTTTTGACCCTTGAAATATATGATAAATGTGGGAGCGCGTAATTTTTTTAACACCAAGTGGGTTATATCCCCCACTTATAAAAGGTCACCCACTCACTTCACAAATTCACACCTTAAACCATATTAATATCAATCAAGACCTACCTAAACCACTTATCAACATCACTCAAATAATCATAGAGACTATATTGTTTATATAAATTAAACTTATTGTCTCATTTATTGAAAACCCAAGGTGGGTACCCAAAAAATAGGTAACATTAATCATTGAGCGTATTTCTTTTATTTCATCCTCTACTCAATAAATTATTACTATTCCATTATTAATTGATGAACTAAGTATAACCCATATAATTATGTGTTATTATGTATAGGTAATGACCTAAAACCATCACCTATTCCATAAAATGGGGTACGAGATCATCGTTCTTGTGTACATAAGACTACCACCTCACTACCCGATGTCATTTTTTTTAATTATCACCTATCACAGTTCAAACTAATGATGGATATGTTGTTTAAATGTTATATTTTTTATTTTTTTATTTTTTTATTATTATAAAAAACATAAATTCATACTATCAGTTTTTTGTAAAATCATTAAAATGGTTCGTGTGTACATCAGGATACCCCCGCAAAGTTATGTGATTCCTTGATGATTTACATGAAATTAATTAATGATGGGTTTTTAATAATATGTGGAATAATTTACAAAAACATTACTCTATAGTTACAATATATTTATTAATTTTCATCCCTTCCATCTAACCTGAAAATGGAAACAACATTCATGTTTGTGTAAGGCATATAGTCTCCTTGAATGATGTATTACATTTACAATCAATAAATTATATATATTAATATAAATTAAATTATAATGAATATATATGAAAATTATATCTTCTATTAAATTAGAGAGATTATGAAATCAATATAACAATAATTATATAAATATAACATGTCAAAATATATATGAAAAATAAATCATTTTTTACCAGAAACATATCATTGACATGGAATTATTAATTAATAGATAATAAAGGTTATAAAAATTATTAGATGGTATGATATATATTTATATGGATATTTAATATATTCCTAATAAACATATATTTATCAAATATTATTTATGAAAGATTACGACGAATTTGGAGACTTATAGTATGATATTTCTATCTAATATTTATTTTATATGAGGCTAATACCATATTCAACACATGTTTATTTTATGTGGTACATATTATACCTATGAAGGTATTTTATTATAATTATACAAATAATTAATTTTTTTAAAAAATATATTTTAGGATTTAGCAAGAAGAGACAATATTAAGAGATGCAGCATCATCCTGGCATCCAGATGCTGTTGTTGTAGGAATTACCAAGAAGAGACGGTGGCTCACATCATTAGTGAGGGTTCTTGGGAACGGGATGTCTCGGAGAATTTTGGTTCGTTCTATACCTCATCGACTCTACCCTTGTCCTTGGCATATTTCCTAGAGACTTGGTTTAATGACTTGGGTATATCTGGTGTGGAGAAGACAAGGCGTACGCTGGTGCGTCACTCAGCCTGTTGGTTTCTTTGGCAGGCGCGGAATAAGTTTAAATTTGAGGGAGATCAATCCTCTAGTAGATCCATCATTGTGCGTATCAGGAACCTACTACTGGTTTTGGTCAATCTCTATGATGAATGGAGGGCTGGTCCTACCTAACAATAGTTGGTTCCTAATCTCCCTGTCTCCCATATGCCCAATTATGTGCCAAGATCCCTCGGGGTGCGCTGGATTCCTCCAACATACAGTCTGAAACAAAATATTGATGGCTCCTGTCTCTTGGGAACCATTCATGGAGGTGGGATTGTTCAAGACTCCAAAGGTTCCGTCAATATGGCCTTCTCATCATTTCTAGGTAGCAGGTATTCCCTACAAGCAGAAGCCCAGGCAGCCCTTACTGGCCTCACCCTTTTCCAATAGGCCAATATCCATCTCTCTGCGCTGGAAATTGATTCACTAATTCTGTATAATTCTCTTAAGGGTGTTGGGTCCATCCCATGGTTGATAACCTACACCATTAGAATGTGCATGGGTATGCCTCCCAATAGCAACATCAAATTGCATCATATGTGGCATGAGGGGAATAAAGTGGGGATCACCTTACCTCCTTAGATGACCACACCTCCAACATCTACTGCATCTCGAATATGAACCTCTTGAAACCGGAATGTGTGGACCATATTAAGAGAGATGCCCTTGGGTTACATTACCTCATACCTCCTTAGGCTTGTTCCTATTTTTTTTGGAGGTGTTGGTTTTTCTATCCTTTCCCCTTTTTATAATCAAATAAATGATTATGATGATGATGTAACTTCCTTCAAGTTTTTTATAGTGGAGAAACCATGACTTAGACTCAGAATAAAACAGTAATTGATTTTTTTTGCTCAAATTTCCTCTTTTAAGACTTATATCATTTTATAAACCTATATTAATATGTGAGATTCATGTACAAACACTATGAAATGTAATATAACAAATTTATTCATCACTAATATATTTTATTTCTAATTTAATATTCTTATTTCATCGGGCATATGGTTCAATATTACCATATTGGTAAGGATTTTATATTTCAATATCATCATTTATAATGATTATTTTTTATTATGCTTATTTTGATGAAATATAATGTTTAATATCGTAATAAAATCATCAATGTTCTTTTACTCTAGTTATTCAGGATTTTTTCAAGTAATAGTACTATATTTCAACTCTTTAGAACATATTATATTTAAGAAAATGTTTTTAAAAAAATCCATCATTTTTTATCTATTAGGTCAGTAAATTGTTTTTATCTAAAACATTGTTTCCTATGATGGTATTAAAAATGATTTATTATTATTTTATTTTTTTTTAAAAAAATATAATTTTCCCCTTCTTTCCAATTTTACAAAAAATATTGAAAAAATTCTTTTTGTTTTTTCAAAATAATGCTAGTTTTTCCTTTACTAAAATTTGAAAAGAGAAATTGTTTTTAGCATGAAATATAATAAATGTACTTCCCAATGTCATGATTGGTCAATGATTTCAATAATACTTAATGAAATTTTATATTTATTTTTAAATAATTTTTTTACATAATATTTATGATATTTATAGGATAAAAATAAATTATTTCATAGTAAAAAAGATTTTGAAATTGTTTTATTTTATAAAAAGAATTATTTGAAGTTGAATATATATTTGTTTCTTACTTTTTAAAAAAAAATTCAAATTATTCAATTATAATTTTTCAAGGTTATTTTCAATGAAAATTATTTTCATAACATTTTAATCATTATATTTTATTTAAATAATATGTTTTCTCATCATGAAATTTCACTAGTATTCTTTGTAATCGTTTTTCATTTCTGATGAAATTCATGAAGGTTGCATATGATATATTGATGAGATGATCCAACAAGTTCCATTCATATTATTTTTTTGAATAGTTTATGATTTTGATGACAACTTGTTTATGAATAATATTTCATATTTATGGGTTATACAATAATAAAATTATTATGAAACTCGCTTCCTCTCCCTTGGGTTATTCTTTGATGAAATAATGAAATTATTATAAAACCTATTAATTTTCCATAGGTTATGTTATTATGAGTTGTTTATGAAATAGATATCATTTCATTGGTTATATTATGATGAATTTTCTATCATCTTATGTCACACATATGTGTGATTTTAATCATATGTCAATGGTTTTATTATAACCAATTAAAATGGTTATATTACCCCCATTGAGGGTGGTTAATTTATAACAAAACGGGGACATAACATATATCTTCATCCAATTCATTCAATAATGATTAATATATCATGAGATATATATGACTATAATAGGGAGTTATCTCTATTCGGTAAGGAAATTTGTCCACTATGGTTGTCTTGAGAGTATACCTTGACCAGAATGATAATTTGTAGAGTGAAACCATTCTAATATGGAGAAAGGGAATCCACTAGGTATGGTTGGGTTCTGTTCCTATGATGTGTATCTACCGATATAGAGGGAACATTAGTTGTTATCTTGATCCCAAATAAATTACATGGGTGGTTAGCATAATACTAACATGTTATGAATGTATTAGTGTCTAGCCTCGACTTATGTTTTTATATGATTTTGTGTATTACACATATATGAGACTTCGACTAATGTTATTCTTCCATGAATCATGTTTTTTAATCTCGTATGATTCATTTATTTTAAACTTCCAATCAATAGTCTATTACAGAAGATTATGATCTATAAAGGGTTCTGTATGAACATTTTAATTTTGGTTAATTAGAATATACATTGAGGCTTTTCTTTTTATTTCATAAGATCATAGATTTATATATCTTACGCTAAGCATTATTGAGAATATTTTGTCACCATTTCTTATAATTCATTTCCCCCAATTATGAATAAATGTTTTATTTAGGGTTTAACTATGAAGAGTGAAAATGGATGGTATTTATGGTAAACATTCATCTCCATTCACCATAATAAAATATTATAATAAATGTTTTGAAATGAAAAAAATATTATTTTCCTTAGGAATTTCATTGCGTAATGAAATGAATATTTATCTAGAAGGATGTTGTATACATATATGAGTTTCTAGGTCACTATAGTTGGTTTTAGGGGAATTGTATAGTTACACATTAAAAACCAGGATCAGAAAACTTTTGTCATATCCCAAGGGATATTTCTACGGATTTGTCTAAGGATGTCTTTATAGATAAGAATTACGATGAGTTAATGTATATAAAAATGTTGTAGAATTTTAGTAAATGATTGAGTGATTTGTTTCCATGAAATTACATCCCAATATAGATACTATAAGTGGATCTGTATCTGGAATAGATGTGCCTAGTTGTAATAACCATTAAAACACTATACTAATCACGACTCAATTAGGAACACATGCACAATAACATGCCTTGCAACACACATATTTTTTCACCCTTAGGGTATATTCTTTATAAATTCACAAAACCATTATGAACCATCCGGATGGATTTTAATTTGTGATTACTATGAATAAACATGGATAAACCTAAGGTGTCCTTGATTAAAAATACATTGCCTTAATTTTGACCTCCAAAATGACTTTTCAAACTACTTTATTTTTCATTACGATTACATTTTACCATACAAATACTTATAGTCTTAGATAATGATGGGAACCAGATGGAATTTTACTAACATTGAATGTGATGGATAATTTTTTGATGAGTATCCAATTGGAATGATGACTAGAGTAATGGATGTTGTGATTATTACTATTGAGTTTTAATGGAACATGATTAACAATGTACACATTAAACAAGTATTACATATACCAATAAAGATAATGAAATCATTTTCAAATATTGTTAGTTTTTGTAACTATGTAATAATGAATATTTTATTTCCTATGTGTCGAGAATGTGGCAATGAGCACTCTTGTGAATATCAAAGAGGACCAAGAAGAGGTTTTGGTAGTTGAAAAGAAGGAGACGAAGTAAGTAACTAGAAATTGGACATGTAATGTTCAGTTAATACAATGGATATAAATATTTGTATCTTTATTATTTCATTTAATATTGAATTCATCAAATGTGGAAAATATGGGAATTATGAAATTATATTTCTTAAGGGGGAATCTCATGAAAAAAATGAATAATTTTGTATGGTTAACTGTTATATTACTGATGATGAAGGGACTACAAATCACATGTCAAAGGAAAAATTTATCTAGGAATAAGATAATGTTACTTGGATAATGTTTTGAGATTTATGATGGATGAATGATGTATTTATATGGTTTATTTCAATGATTATCAAAATTGAATCATGAAATAATTATGTATTTTTCAGTATAATTTTTTCATTATGGATTTTAAGGGATCTGTAGAATGATTTTGATTGACTAGAATAGTTATTTAAGGGAAATGTGATATTTTTTAGTATAATAATTTATATTTTCCAGATAATGAGAAAATAATTTTTTTTAATAAATTTGTGTTTGAAATCGATAATTTAAATTAGATAGTACTAATTTCCATAGAACTCATTAAAATTATTTTGAAAAATTGATTGATACTATCATTAATGGTCTTTAAGATTTTTTGGATTAAATTAATATATAAAGTACTATTAATATTATAGAAGGAATGGGGATGAATTTATGTTTTAAATATGTTTTTATAGTAATTCATGTGTTAAGAGAACTCTTGAAGAAGCTGTTTATAGGTTTATTATGATAAAATTATAAGCAATTTAATGTTTTTAAGGGATTAATTAAAATTTAATATTTGAAATTTAATGCCTTTTTTCAAATTTCAAAGATTTTAAATATTTTTTACGGTTCATAAGATTAATTATTTATGAAATAGTGTATGATTTACATTAAATGATATTTTAGATACTACTATATTATTTACTTCATATTGGATAATCAGTGCTTCTAATCTTGTTTTATTTACAACTACAGATAGAATGAATGAATTATTATTATTTACAGAGCATCAGAAACATTTATTTCTTATGATGTTAAGGAATTTATATTTACTTCTTAGAGTAATAGAATAAGTGGAAATTGATCAACTTAGAACCACTGTGAGAAGCTCTTCTTATGAAATGGAATAAAACAAAGTAAGTATATCATCTTGTGAAAATCCTCCAAAATAAGGATAAGGATATTAAAATAAAATATTCTCCAAATATAATTATTTTTTATGATATAAATAATATTTTTAACACTTCTATGGATATTGGATTTAGGGTCACTAACCTTATTTGGATAACCAACTTTTTTGTGATCCTTTCCCTCTATCACTCTCCATCAGTATTCAGGTGGTAGTTTTTTATTTTATTTATGTGTTTTCAATGGACACATATGTTATACTATTTAAAAATAAGATATGATTTATTTTAGATGACTCTTTCACATCCCATTATATTTTTCAATTTCATTAATTGTTATCCCAATTTAAAATTTAGGTTTCTATGAGGGAATTTTAAAATGTTAACGCTTTGATGTTCGAGAATAATTTCAAGAATGAAATTCATTTTATGGGGATATATTGAAATAACCCATAATTTTAGGACATATTATTTACATATTAATTCAATATATTTTATGTTTTCCCCCAGAGCCAACATTGAGATTTTATTTCATTTCAAGAAACATTGATCTTATCTTTCTTTACATGCAACAATATAATTATATGAAACCCACCATATTAAGAAAATTTTATTATTTAATATGATAGTTGTCACATATCAATTTGAATTAATATTATGAATATGATTAATAAAATTATTAAAATATGTTATACTCATGTATACAAAATGAATTAATCGGTGAACAAATTATTATAAATGAAAATAAATCCCTTTCAAAAATAAGAGGAAATATATCACTAAATAATAATTTTATCCACCAAATTGAGTTTTATGTCAATAAATTGATCAAATAACTTTTTATTAACTATTTCCATTTTATTAATATATTATATACTAAAAAATTTTAACATTAATTTTATATGTTTCTTTGACAAGAAATAAGAATAAATCCAATGTTACGCCAACAAACATTATTTTTTAGAAAAGGTGTTTCTTCACCATTTTCTGCACATATATTAAAATTAATTCAAAAAAATTATTAAATGAGTTTTATAAAATAAAAATAATTATTTAAATCAAAATTTAAAAATTACTTAACTGTAAATTTTTCTGATTCCACTAAAAATTTTATTTTTTGATGAATAATGAATGATACTGAATTTTAATTGAAGGCAAAATTTTCGTTTAAATAATTTAATGATTTATATTATATGTTTAATTCATTTTCAAGATAAATTAGTTAAATTTTATATAAAATATTAAAATATAGGATTTTAGAAAATATTTTAAAATTAATTTTTATATAAAAACATTTCATCCCATTGAACATTTTTTTTAAATCCCTATTTCTCATCGCATCTATAGGATTAGTTATAAATAGTATTTTGGACAATTTTGTGAATGTAATTTAGAAGAATGAATTTGATAATTTGAATGATAATATTTTATAATGTATGGTAAAGTAAAATTAATTTTTTACCTAAATGAATAATTAATGAAGTAAAACTATATTATGAGGGATAATGTTAAAATAGGATTACATGTGGGTTAAATTAAAAAGATAATGGAAATAATGACCTATAAAATTGTTTAAATAATTTTTGTATCCATATATCGACCAATCCACATCTATGGTTCTATAATGGACTAATTTGGACCATTTTGATTTATGAAAAATGTTGGAGCACTTATTTCTTTCCAAAAATAAAAGTGTGTCCTCTCTCACACATATAAAAGTCCACCATCACCGCTCTTATTCACAACATAAAATCTAATTTGATTTGGAAACACATACAAATATAACATACCAAATTTCCAGCAATCGTCCTAGAAGCCATTTTTTGATAGAAAGATAACCTAGTTAGGCTTTTAGTACAAATAGAAGCAAGACGCCCAAAGAATAGACAACATTCCCCAACTTGTGGTTGTGTAATATTTCTTCCTACACCTCATTCAATTATTATTATTATATTATTATATAAAATCCTATGTATAATCCTTGTACATAGATGTTTTTATGTTTAGATAATGATGTATATCTATATCCACTTACATCAAATGGGTTACTATATAATTTTTGCCTCTATTATAACACCTCGAGATTTTATGAGACAAAATCTTTTTAATTTAATTGATATATTTTTTGTATGATACCCCAATATTATATTTTGTTATAATAAACATTGTAATATTTTTCATTATACAGAATACTATTCTTGTCTTGCGTTATATACAATTTCAAGTTCTGTTGTTAAAATGTATTTCACGCAAGACTATGTTTAAGAGAGTTTAAAAATTAATAATCAACCTCTTGATAAATTTAATTAATGAAATATATATTTAATATATTCCACATAATTTTTAACATTATTATTATATGTTTTATATACCTGATATAAGAACAAATTCAATTTTTCTGATAAAAGATGTTTTTTTCGAAAAATGTAATTTTGCATCATTTTGATGGGGTACCCATTTTAAATATAGTTTTTTTCTCTTTTATATATAATATTAGACAAAATAAACTTATTATTTTGAATATGGACCTAAAAAATTAGTTTTTTTTGGAATTTTGGTATTTTTTTGATAAAATTTATATTTTAATGAATAGTAAAAAATACTCACTTTTAATTAAAAACTGTCATTTCATATAATTTTTTTATGATGTTAGATAATATTTATAATTGGTTATATATATTAATTTTATTATGTTTTTATCATTTAATCCAATTTTTCAAATTTTAAGTAATATCATAATCAAATTGTACATAAACACATGATAATCTTTTGATGAGTTTTTTACTTCTTAAAAATCCACTTTTTTTGTTTTTGTTAATTATAATTAATTTTAAATTAATTAAATAAAATTATGTATTTTTATTTATGAAAAATGGATTCCATATTGGGAATCAGTTGATACAAATTATTTTAATAGGTTACTTTTATTTTGTTGATATTATGAATAGTTACTATAATAATTTTTATTTAATGTGATTAATAGTAATTCGAGAAATATTAGTCTAAAGAATAAAATGAAATGGAGAATAAAATGATCCCAAAACCTAGAAAAAACTTATTTGAAGAGTAATATTATAATATTATCATATTAGGTTGTAAAAATAGTCATTTATGGTCCAATTAACATTTAAAAGGACATAAATATTAATAAATCCAATGAACCTGACAAAATATCTAACTCACATTTTTATATGTATAATAATATTAGCATAGGTATAACAAGGTTATATATTTGAAAATAAATAGTCCACTGGAAAAAATTACCTACATAATGGTAATTTATTCTTAATTTTTATGAAATAAATAATTACCTTAAAGTATTAATCATTAACGATGTAAAAATTAATTATGTTATTAGAAATCAATGAACCAATTTTTATTAAAATCCTAACTACAATACATATGTCCAAAAACAACACAAAATCTTACTGTTCAAATATATATCTACCATAATAATCCAACGGTCATGCAATTAACCATTTTGAGTCTTATAGGATTGATTATTAACATTATATTCTTTTATTTAAAGTAATTGAAAAGTTGCCACATTAACACTTTAAAAAGTTTATCATTTTTAATATTTTATTTTATAGAATATAAATTAGCCTCAAAATATTATCATAAACTATATAAGATTTATATTCATTATATTATTTAATTTTTAATTTATACTAATAAAATAAATAAATTAAATAATTTTCCAAAATCGCTGTAGTCATTATATTAATAATGGCGATATCAAATAAATGTTATTAAAAATAACAAAATAAATATAATTTTGGATAAATAATTTGTATAATTAATTTTATAGAATGAATTGAACCATTACAGATATAATAAAATATTTTTTCAAAGATAACACCTTATCTTGATATATCTAAAAAACCATTAAAAGAATACTGTCCAAATTGACACAATCAATATTTTGTTAAAAAATGTTTAGTAAAATTATTTTAAAACAATAAATCAATATTAAATATATATATTAATTATTATTTGTTATACAATGATATTAATTATTACTTTATGGTATAATTTAAAACAAATAAGTTAATATTTTACCATTTTATTATTGAAACAAAAGTAATCTTAATTAAAAATAATTATAATAACTAATTGTAAATTAAAATGATAATGTTTAAGATTACATCAAAAAATGTCTAAATTTTTTGGTTGATTATATTTCAATATTATCATATCATATATTTTAATATATCTCATTTTGGATGTATTTTAATTTATTTTTATGTTATTATAAATTTATTGTTTCATAAATTCCAAGGGTCCTTCTACCCAATTATAAGCGGACACATATTCCCTCATTTCTCCATAAATAATTAATCCATAAATCTCATCCATACCTTGAAAATTTCTCTTCTATTATCCCCAGTCACATTCTAGAGGTTATGGTCTTTACAATAGTCCAACTATAGTTTCATCAAGAGGATATCTAAAGAGAGATCATCAAAGAAGAGGTAATCTCCTCTACCAATTCATTAATATTTATTTCTACATCTACTTCTACTTATTGTGTTTTTTCATTATAGAATAATAACTATAGTAGAATAGATATACTAAGATGTTATTGTAATTATGAAATAATAATTCTCAACATTTCAATCCCTTCGTAGAAAGACAAAATCACCACGTGTGTGTACGTATGGCTTACCCTCTCCACGCTGTGGTGTAATCTGATTTTCACCACCACCATACATGGATTGGTACAAAAATGGTAGCAATAACTATATATGATTAGTTTAAAAATATATTGATTTTTAAGTAGAGTACACCATGTAAATCAATACTATTCATCAATTATAGGAAATTTATTGTCGCTCGTGTGTACATACGGTCTACTGTCTCCATGATGTGATGTGATTCATTTAACATGATATACACTCAGGTATTATGATATAAAAATACCTACTTAATAAGATTTTTTATTTATTATGTTAATATAATTTTATAATGTTGAAAATAAGAATTAAGAAGGATAGACCATATCATATTCGACAAAACATTAATAAGATCATAAAGTATTTAAAACCCGAATAATGAGTAACAAAGAGTAGTTACAATAAATGAAGGAGAATATAAATATATATGATGAACATGATGATGGAATAAGTTAATAACATTATATAAATAATTATAATGGATTTTTGGACACATAGGAAACATATGTTGGAACCACTTTGTGTATAGGATTGTATTTGTTGTCAATAGCTGTCAATAGAATATCAAAATGAAAGAGATCAAGAAGTACTCCAATAAAATGGAGGAATGAAAGCTCACAATGAGGGAGATCATGAAGTACTCCGATGAAGTAGAGGAGTAGTGATTCAAACAATTTTTGTGCTGATCGTAAGTTCAATGAACATGTGTCAAAGGTGATACATTGTTTACAACAATGAAGAATGTGAGGAGTAATCCATCCAAGGATGATTAAAGAAGGATGGTGTTTTTGGATGAAGACCATGCAATTCCTCCTTATTGCATAAGGACCATGGGTTTTGATGAAGACCATTCAATTACTCATGATTGCGTGAGAACCATGCTAGAGACTTCTTGACGGATTGAATCACATGGTTTGCATGAAGTTGATCATGACGGTTGATGAAGGAGGCAAAGTGTCAATGCGTTGACTTATGAAATGGCCATGCACATCACACTGTCATAGAAGATGATGGTACTAAAGCTGTTACATCAAAGAATACATATCACAATGGTGGAGTTTGTGATAAAAGCAAAAGAGTTGCTGAAGGATACAGATCACCAAGAAGAAGTTTTGTTGAGGTGATCGTGCTTGTCGACAAAGCAAACAAACGACATACAAATTTGTTGACAAAGGAGATTCCATGGTGACATGTCGAGTTCAAGAGTTGTGGTCAACGATCTATGGTTTATTCAAGAACATCGAAAGAGGAATGGATGATCTGGAGCTGGTACAAAAAGAGCAGATACAAGGTGGCGCCGTTTTCCAGTGTTTGCCAAATTTCAGGGCCTCAAAATCAACAAATGAAGAAGAGTGATTTTGGCAAAGGGACTTGCGCACCATACTCATGGAGGATAAAAGACTTGCGCGCCATATGTTTTTGAGGATCAGAACATAAAAATTTGGCTAAGGAAAGAAGGTCGTGCAAGTATTGGTTTGGTCGCGCAAGTGAGTTGCGCGACAGACGTTACTGGAGAAAAGGCTTGCGCGCCGATGGATGACTTGCGCGCCGCCGCGCAGGGGGTCCAGTTTGCCTATAAATACTGGACCACCCCTCCTCATTTCTCACGGAGCTCAAGACTTTGAGATTGTTCGAGCTCTCGTCGCGCAGGTGGTTCAGCCGCGCAAGTAGGGTTTGCGCGCCGAGTGAGGGTTGCGCACCCTAGAAGATTTGGGGGAGAAAGGAAGTGTGTCGCGCAAGTATTAAGTTCAAGAAGGCAGTGTCGCGCATGTGCTTCAGTGACACTTGCGCGCCAGTTTAGACTTGTGCGCCTGAGACTTGCGCGCCGCCGGGAGGCTTGCGCGCCGGGCTTGAAAAGGAGACCCAGACACTGTTGAAGCACGCCCGCCTTTCTGGAACTGCACAAGAGCTAATGATTGCCTGATACTTTCGGTGCAAAGCGAGGTTGAAGAAGAAATCTAAATGATACATGCATGATCTCATGCATACATGGAGAACTGATTCTGACAACGTCGATTAGGCTGAGATTCATTAAGTAAGCAATCACATCAGTGATTGTGATTCAGGCAAACGAAGACAAGGGGATCTAGTGCATTCAGTCATTGCACTAAAGAAGAAAGATTGAACTATAAAGGGCATCAACCCTGAACCCTGATGCAAGCAAAGTCTCATGCTGAACAGGAGACAAAACATCAATGCACATTTATTGAAGAGACCTTCACGTCTATAAACTGAGTGAGACTTCACCAACGGCAGTGAGCCAGGGGGAGTCAATGGGAGTGACCCGAGGGACGCAGTAAGCTATCCCTAAAAAATTGTAAAGGCAGTGAGCCTGTGATAGAGTGTCTGTACCCGAACTTTTGTATCCGCATCTATTGAAGCATAGTGGATTTAGGTACGACCGTCAACCTGTCGGCGTATACTCCTTGGATGTAGCCCTTAGTGGTGAACCAAGTAAAAATAGTTGTGTCATCTGTCTCTGCATGTGAATGTTTAATTGCTGATCATATCCATCATACAGGTTTAAGTAGTTCCTACCAACCTGGGAACAAGATCCACAACTTTAAGAAGAAAAAGTTGCCACCCTGATTCACCCCTCCCCTCTCAGGGTGTCCCGGGGTCCTACAAGTGGTATCAGAGCGAAAGGTTAACGTATGTTGGATATTCTCCAGTTATTCTATTGAGAAGAGGATTTGAGTTTCTTTCCTAGAGTCAACAATGAAGAGTAGTCTTGATAATGATGCAGTCACTTCTGAGCAGAAATCTATATCCACCAAGACTTTGACAAATAGGAAAAATAAAGAGAAGAAGATGATGAAGAATTCCCCCACATCCAAAGAAGATGCAGTGTCTTGTTCTCCATTCCATTCCAATAATGAAGAAACATTAGGCATGGAAAGTATCAAGCAGGTGGCTCAGAACTCATCCAGAGGAAAGGATGATACCCCGAATTCAAGCTTTCTGGAAAAACTCAGAACATATCTACATGATATTCCAGAAGAAAGGGTTGCTATTATTTGTAGCCTATTCCAATCTATGCAGGTTGAGATAAATCGATTAGAAAGGGAAGCTGACAATATGGAAAAGGGGTTGGAAGGAAAAGTTATGGAAAGTATGAAGCTCATCAAACGGGTGAAAGTCTTTAAAGAAGAAGAGGAAGTCAATAAGACTTTAAAATAAAGGATCCATGCACTTGAAGCTGAGCTGAAGAAGAACAATGAAGTCAAGAATTTTTGTCTGGAAGAAACGTCCATTAAATTCAGGGAACTTGACTCTTTGTTACATAACAAAGTTAAGATGCATGAAGATGAGGATGAAAGGTTGAAGAAGAATTGTGAAGAGAAGATGATCACGATTGAAGATCAGAAGATCATCCTCAATATTGTGGGTCAAAAATTGGAAGCTCAATTGACCAAGATTGAGAACACACATATTGAGACTTCACAAAAGAATTAAATGAGTGATGCTTGCACTCAATGTTCGTTGGAGGCTACTAAAGCTGAAGTACTTCCAACATGTGACAAGAAAGAATCAGTTGCTGCTGGTACACAATGCTCACTGGAGGACTCTATTGTCAAAACACCTCCAACATGTGATAAGAAGATCATGACTTCACTCATTGATCTATCACAAGCAGCTAAGAAAGTGAAGGTATCGTCCATACAAATCTGTACTGTCGTTTCGAAATCTGCTCCTTCATCAAGTGAAGGTCAAAAGAAAAGCTCTAAACAAGTATGGATGAGGGTATGTGAGAAGAAGAAACCTCCCACCATGACTAGGGTGGATGATAAGAAAAAGGAGGAAGCTGGCTCCTCAAACAGAGTACAAAAGATTAAGAAGATGGCCCAAAAACTTAATACAGAAGATGAAAAGAAGAAAAGATTTGTGGGTCAGTGTTGGTGCTGCAACAGATTTGGGCACTGTGCACTGGATTGTTTTTATAATCCCATTCATGGAAAAGCACAGGGAAAGCCTATATCAAAGGGAAGGAAACCAGAGAAGAAGAAGCAACATCAATAGATTCAGAAGCATCTGTTCACCGCAAACAGATTTGTAATTCTTGATAACATCTGTGATGTATGCAACGGCAGTGGTCACAAGAATGGTACATGCCTTGGTCAACAGATATCCAGAGCTGATAAGAACAGAAGACATCTTATTCCGTCTAAGTATGATGAAAGTACCTTGGGATGTAATAAGAAGAATGTGGCGAACACACATTTCCCCAAGAAGATCTCAAGTAGGGAAGCTGAGAAGACCCAGGATTTTAGATCCATGCAATTTAAGGGTCATTCATCCAAACGAAACACTAAGTGGGATGAAACTCAGAAGAACCCATGTGGAAGAACCAAACCAGCTGCAAAAGTTCCAAATGACATATTGGTCATCTGGCCAGAAGATTTGAAACGAATGAGGAAACTTGAAGATGAAAAGGCCAGGGCTGGTGATAAAGGAAAATGAAAACATTCACATGATGAAAACACGGTGCCTAAGAGATTGCAAACAAAGAGAAGCACTCGTGTCAAAGAAGTTCTGTGTGAGAGATGCAAGAAGTCTGGTCACATTGCAAAAGGTTGTCTAACCTTAATACCAGAGAAAGAGGCAGTCCTTAAGAGGAGTAAGAATGTATCATTCATGATGGCTGCTAAGTAGAACAATTGTCCACACAAAGCAGATGAGAATGTGAACAGAGCCATGCCACACCGACAGATGTCAGAACATATGTTCAAATGTGCAGGCATGAAGACTGGAGCGAACAGAGGAACTTGGTTGAGAAAATAACCTCAACCAAGCAAGTCTTCGTGATGAAGAAAGAAGGAACCACCTTATTCCTGTAATCATTTGTGTATTGTATTTGTGCTAATAACGCAGGGAATTGAAGGTGAAGCATGCTCTCAGGGGGAGAACCTGAGAAGTAGTGAATGCTGTCAACTCTTGATAGCCAAGCTGAATAAGTTTCCATCCTTAGTAGATTCTTCAATTGATATTCAAAGATTAGGATGATGAAGGATCACTCTTGATGAAGATGATGAGGAGTGTTTCCCTTGAGGGGGAGAAGAATGAAGAAGCTTCCATAATCACTGTTTCAATCAATATCAACTCCAGCTGGACTCAAAAGCAGTAACTCTGTGAATTTCTTGAAGAACACGCCAATGGAGAAGGTATGTCATTTCTCAATCTCTATCCCTTTGTTACTCAGATCAAAGATTATTCTACAAAGGGGGAGTAACTGAATTGATCAGTGACATAAACAGAATGGAAGTTCCCCAAGGTCACTTATCCTGCCGATTTCACTTGAATGTTTTTGATCTATTCGCTGATGTGAGTGCATGAGTTTCAGGTTGATTATTCCCTATCATAGTTGAACTTCATCTACTTGGAATTAAAGTGGTAAACCCTTGAAGACAAGATACATGTGTTATCATTTCATGTTGGTATCATGATCTGTGGATAATGGACAACCTTGTTGACTTAATCAAATCCTCTTGTTTTCTACATCGAGCATTGCTCATTTAGACTTAGATTGAAATGGTTAATGAAACATTGCTTAAGTGTGGATTGATACCCTCCCTACCATATGCTTTGTATTTCTTGCCAATAAGGGGGAGAGAAAGTGAAATGAAAAGAAATGCTGATTTGCTGAGAAGATTCTCATTTTGACATTGACAAATTCAATTCAGAAGATGTATAAGGTATTGACAACAAAATACAAAGGGGGAGATTGTTGGAACCACTTTGTGTATAGGATTGTATTTGTTGTCAATAGCTGTCAACGGAATATCAAAATGAAAGAGATCAAGAAGTACTCCAATAAAATGGAGGAATGAAAGCTCACAATGAGGGAGATCATGAAGTACTCCGATGAAGTAGAGGAGTAGTGATTCAGACGATTTTTGTGCTGATCGTAAGTTCAAAGAACATGTGTCAAAGGTGATACATTGTTTACAACAATGAAGAATGTGAGGAGTAATCCATCCAAGGATGATTAAAGAAGGATGGTGTTTTTGGATGAAGACCATGCAATTCCTCCTTATTGCATAAGGACCATGGGTTTTGATGAAGACCATTCAATTACTCATGATTGCGTGAGAACCATGCTAGAGACTTCTTGACGGATTGAATCACATGGTTTGCATGAAGTTGATCATGACGGTTGATGAAGGAGGGAATGTGTCAATGCGTTGACTTATGAAATGGCCATGCACATCACACTGTCATAGAAGATGATGGTACTAAAGCTGTTACTTCAAAGAATACATATCACAATGGTGGAGTTTGTGATAAAAGCAAAAGAGTTGCTGAAGGATACAGATCACCAAGAAGAAGTGTTGTTGAGGTGATCGTGCTTGTCGAAAAAGCAAACAAACGACATACAAATTTGTTGACAAAGGAGATTCCATGGTGACATGTCGAGTTCAAGAGTTGTGGTCAACGATCTATGGTTTATTCAAGAACATCGAAAGAGGAATGGATGATCTGGAGCTGGTACAAAAAGAGCAGATACAAGGTGGCGCCGTTTTCCAGTGTTTGCCAAATTTCAGGGCCTCAAAATCAACAAATGAAGAAGAGTGATTTTGGCAAAGGGACTTGCGCACCATACTCATGGAGGATAAAAGACTTGCGCGCCATATGTTTTTGAGGATCATAACATAAAAATTTGGCTAAGGAAAGAAGGTCGCGCAAGTATTGGTTTGGTCGCGCAAGTGAGTTGCGCGACAGACGTTACTGGAGACAAGGCTTGCGCGCCGCCGCGCAGGGGGTCCAGTTTGCCTATAAATACTGGACCACCCCTCCTCATTTCTCACGGAGCTCAAGACTTTGAGATTGTTCGAGCTCTCATCGCGTAGGTTGTTCAGCCACGCAAGTCGGGGTTGCGCGCCGAGTGAGGGTTGCGCGCCCTAGAAGATTTGGGGGAGAAAGGAAGTGTGTCGCGCAAGTATTAAGTTCAAGAAGGCAGTGTCGCGCAGGTGCTTCAGTGACACTTGCGCGCCAGTTTAGACTTGCGCGCCTGAGACTTGCGCGCCGCCGGGAGGCTTGCGCGCCGGGCTTGAAAAGGAGACCCAGACACTGTTGAAGCACGCCCGCCTTTCTGGAGCTGCACAAGAGCTAATGATTGCCTGATACTTTCGGTGCAAAGCAAGGTTGAAGAAGAAATCTAAATGATACATGCATGATCTCGTGCATACATGGAGAACTGATTCTGACAACGTCGAGTAAGCTGAGATTCATTAAGTAAGCAATCACATCAGTGACTGTGATTCAGGCAAATGAAGACAAGGGGATCTAGTGTATTCATTCATTGCACTAAAGAAGAAAGATTGAACTATAAAGGGCATCAACCCTGAACCCTAATGCAAGCAAAGTCTCATGCTGAACAGGAGACAAAACATCAATGCACATTTATTGAAGAGACATTCATGTCTATAAACTGAGTGAGACTTCACCAACGGCAGTGAGCCAGGGGGAGTCAATGGGAGTGACCCGAGGGACGCAATGAGCTATCCCTAAAAAATTGTAAAGGCAGTGAGCCTGGGACAGAGTGTCTGTACCCGAACATTTGTATCTGCAGCAAGTGAAGCATATTGGATTTAGGTACGACCGGCAACCTGTCGGCGTATACTCCTTGGACGTAGCCCTTAGTGGTGAACCAAGTAAAAATAGCTGTGTCATCTGTCTCTGCATGTGAATGTTTAATTGCTGATCATATCCATCATACAGGTTTAAGTAGTTCCTACCAACGTGGGAACAAGATCCACAACTTTAAGAAGAAAAAGTTGCCTCCCTGATTCACCCCTCCCCTCTCAGGGTGTCCCGGGGTCCTACAACATATTCGACCTATGTTATGGGATAATTCTTCAATTTCAGTTTTATCATAGATTATTTATACGTAAGTATTTACTAGGGTATATTTATGACACACATTCCTATTTAATAACAATGTAATATTATATCTATTATTCTATAATTTTTTAATGTTAATTTTAAACTTTCTATAAATTTTATTAAATGGTATGAATGTAATATTTTTTCGTTATTCAATTTGAGGAAATTATTACTCTACCAGCAATGGTACGAGAAGAATATATTTTATCTTCTACGACATGAAAGGAATTTTTATAGTTTCATGAAACCTTATTTACATGGATATTACTATACATTATTTCAAGTTTATATTCAACTAAATTATTTTCTTTTAAAATTTCAGGGAAGTTTTACAAAGGATGACGTGTTTTATGAAAAAGATATCTTTCTCAAGAATTATGTTCAATGGTTATTAAGAATTATTTTCCATCTTTGTTGACTATCTTAAATAGGGTTATGTTTATGTCCCTGTTACTACAATGATTTTATTGTTTAAATGATTCAATGACATTATATATTTATGATGTTATAATGGAATGATGTTGATGAAAACCAATTTATTTCTTGGTTTATTTTATGATGAATGAGATATATTTTTTTGGCACATGTAATTATTATTTCACTATTGGAGTGGTGGGAAGTACATCTCCCTCAAATGCAATGGGTAAATATTTATATCTCATGAGATCAACATGGATGGAACAGAATGTAAATATGATGCAGTAATACAGGGAAAGAACAAAAAGTAATTCTGGTCCAGTATTACACGACTGGAATGCAATGTAAACCCTATTTAGTAAAGGAAACTATCCACTATGATGGTCTTCGAAATAATGCATTGTATACTATGGAAATAATATTTTGTACTTATTTGTATTCCAAAATTCAATGTTTTATGCTGATAAAATTTTAACATTGTTATTGTTCATTTATGATCTATAACTTATGTAATGCCATGATTTATTTCATGACACATTACTTTGATATTTAATAATTATGATCATGTTTTTACATTTTTATGTTTATGTTTTGTTTTCTTGTTCTCAATGATTTCCCTTAATGAGAATTTTTGCTCACCCTTTTTTTGTTTTCTTTTCATCAGAATATAAATTATGTTTTTTTGTAATAAAACAAATGGGGAAGATCATTATGGGCAATGTTTATGATCATTCACCATGTGTGAATATTATGTTCCATGGTTCCAATGACACACAATTAATACATTCATTGGGTATATATTTTTGTCTTTCCTTATGTATTCTAAAAAAGTAATGTAAGGTACATGTACATCATGTTTTGTTCATTTTAGTTGGCATAAGAGCAAAGGAAGTAGGAGTGAATTTGATCATTGGGAACTCTAACATATGAACTTTGGATGAAGCATGGCTCTCCGTCGGAGGGCTTCAGGAAGAAATGGTTGTCGATGGGGATGGTGGTGTGTCCATCCCAGGGGGTATAGCCTCCCATGGAGGGCTCTGATAGGTATCAATTATATTCCACTTGATATAATTCCAGACATTATATGTATGGAAAACTACCACCTCTGGAACCGATGTCAATTATTTTTCAATCACCACCTCTCATGATTGGAAATAATGATGTAATTATAGTTTATATATAGTATTTATTGTATTTATTTTGTTTTTATAATTTTATAACACATATGTAACACATTACTTCTGACTCTCCATTTTATGACAAAATGATAACTTTATTCTTCTGAACTCCGGATAACATCCTAGGGAAGCGATTTGAATCATTAAAACCATACATTGAATCTATTAATGATGTGTTCAATGAGAATATTTGTTATATATGATAAAAAATTGATTTATTATGATATTATATTATTTAATTTTCATTCATTCAATATAGCAAGAAAATAGAAATATCATTCGTACTTACGTATAGATTACCGTCTCTATGAATCATGTATTTAATTTTATATCATAAAATTCATTAGAATTACTCTAAAATAAAATAAAATAAGTATACAAATTGAATTTATATAATGGTTTAAATTATTATTTAGATAAATTAATTGTCTATAAAATTGGACAAAAAATGTGAATTAAAAGGATATACAAAAAAAGAAGTTATTACCCGAATCGTGACATTAACCAAGAATAGTTAATAAAAATGTAATAAAAGGTCCTAATAAAATCAGAGATCGAATGATATATATATATATATATATTAAACTAGATATTTTAATGAGTATAACCAAACTCAAGACATATGGTAAAATATTTCTTTCTCACTTATATTTTCAGGTAGATAAATTCCATATTCACCAAATGTTTATTTTATGTGGTTTATATAATTACTTTAAATACATTATATCATTATTATTCATAATTTTATTTTATGTTAAAAATAATATTATGATATCTCTATCATGGGATTTATGGTTCATAAGTTACCAATTCAAATCAGGATTTCTATTATCTCATTTAGTTCTGGGTGATTTCTGAAAATTTACTATTTATTTTTGTGTGTGGTATATTTACGAACACTACGAAATGTTATATATTTTATGCCATTATTTTCAGGATATTTAATGATTACATTTATGTTATTATTATTAGGGATTTTGATTCAAAATATTACTAATGTGGTATGGTATTTTTTCCCAATTTTCCATCTTTTATTACTAATGTCATTTTACGCACCTATCTAATTTTAGGAGATATATATATACCCAAATTAACATGGCCTTTCATGAATTTATTTATTCTTGGGAGATTTTTTTTTTATTAATTGTTATTCATTAATGGGGAGTACAATTCAATGTTACCAAAGTGGTAGATATTTTATGTTACAATCTCATCATTTATCAGGATTATATAATATTAGGATTTCTATAATGAATTATATTGATAAGTTTCTTTGAAGAATAATGATTTTTACTATCCATTAATTATTCCTTATTTTTCCTTGTAATAATATAAATTTTTTAAACTATTTTACCTATAATAATCTAGAAAATCCTTTTAGGAAAATCTATCATTATTTATCTATTTAGCCAGAATTCCAATTTATTCCATTAAATTTCTCCTAAGAATGTTTTCAAAATTTTTATTCTCATTTTTCAACGTTTAGAACCTAATATTTTCAAAAAATATATATTTCAAGAAATGTTATGAATAAAATCTTTGGGTAATTTTCCAATTAATTCCTATTTGGATTTCACCTAAAATGCGATGAGAAACATTATTTTTAACATTCGTGACATTCATAGTTTTTCCCACTGTAATGAATTATCAATGATTTCACGATTATATTAAATCTTTATGAAGACCATTTAATATAATATCCTTTATTTTATATTTGGGAAATGTATATGTTTTATATAAAATATTTCAATGTGAAAAGTATTTTTAATGTGTTTTTTTAAAAATCATTGAAAAATTAGACTTTCCACATGATATTTTTTAAATTATTTTTTAAAATATTCATTTATAATTTTTCAAGGTTATTTTCATACAAAATTTTATTCATAATTTACTATTGTCAAAAAAATTATTTTATAATGAAATCTAATTTCATAATGAAATGTCTAAGTAGTATTCTAAATTTATTTTCTTTTTAATACAAAATTCATTGATTAGTATTTTCCGTTAATGGGGATATTATACAGGGATATGATTAATATTATTCCTATGAATGGTTTATGATTATGATGAATACATTTATATGAAACTCAGGTCTCTTACATGGGTTATATAATGATAAAATTCTTATGAAACCCGCTTCATTTTTCAGAATCATTTATATGATGAATTGATGAAATGATTATGACAATTTTTAATTTTCCATAGGGTATGTTATGATGAAATGTATATGAAACCCATTCCATTTAATCTGTTCTAATATGATGAATTGTTTATGACATTATTGAACTAATATGTAATGTTTTCATTATGTAATAGTTGATAAATTTTACCCATTTACGGTGGTTATGTTATATCCTAGAACAATGGTTATGTAATAAATAAAATATGGATGGATCTTATATCACCCTCCAAGTAATTGATTAATAATTTATATCTCACAAGATAGATAGGACTGAAAGGGGTGTGGACTCTAATCATTATAGGAATTTTTCTCTATGATGGGCATGGGAGTGAATCTTTACTAACAAGATTCTTGGGGGAGTAAATTCACACTACTATGAGGAATGGGATCCCACTGGTGACGGACGTGTGTCCCGCCTAGGATGTGTATCTACTGAAAAGGAGATTACATGGGTGATCATATTTAGCATGAAGTTGTTACATAAGTGGTTATCCCAAGACAAACATGATATGAATTTCAAGGTGGGTATCATTGATATAAGAATATCTTTTATTTTGTGTATTTTGAAAATATTTGTCTTATGAAAATTCTATTCCATCATGGATCATGTAATTTGACTTCCTTATGATATCTGTCTAATAAAAACCAATATTTACTCATTGACTCATGTTAAGGATCATTTATTTCTGGGGGATTAACATTATATTTTATGTTCATTATAACATACCCTTATTCTTATCTTATTGAATCATATGATCTTTGATTGATATATCTTATGTTTACCCATACTATGCTTCTAATGTCATCCTTTTTTATCATTATGTTCCCTCTGTTGTGAAGAAAGGTATTTAATTGGATATGTTAATGAATATTAATAAATGATAAGATCATTGTGTGAATCACTGATGTTCATTAGTCATATTAGAAGATTGTGTTACATTCTTCGGAAGGCACAACAGTATTATGGTCTATAGCTGTGTTTTTATATAATTTGATGAATATACATCAAAGAATACACAATATCCATGTATTATAACCATGGATTCTTATATATTATTTCATTATGTTCCGATTTATATGAATTTTTTCCATCTCTATTTTCGTTATGGTAGTTTTTTAGTCCCCATTATTCTTCTACATACACCTCAAGGATTACTAATGTTTCTCTCCATTATTTATATTTTACATATTAGGTTTTGTCATCTATTAAACGCATATACACATTTCATGTGAAAATTTATGATTTTTATGAATTAACATATGATACTAATAGTCTAGTTATATGTATTTAAACTTCTATTGAAATGAAAAAATATATTATATTCATACATTCCCTATTTTCTAGTGATATAATTCTTGATATCATATGTTGTGAACCATTATATTTATGAGATAAAAACCACCCTATTTGAAACATTGTGGGTAAAATTATTCATTTAACTTTTCAAAACATCCATTGATGTGGTGGGGTTATCAATATTGTTCACTATTTATATTTTATTGATATTAATATTAAATACTATACTAGTAATTGAAATATTACTAGTAGAAAAGATATTTTTATGAATATGGGATACCTTCTTCTTGGAGGATGCTTCCATTTGGTTACAGGATGATTTTATGCACTTATATGAATAAAAATACGTCTTCCAAGAGTCATGTGCATTAATTGGAACATGTTTGATAGTGTATATTTTTCCAATAACATGGGAGGGTCCAGAATGCCCTGATTGTTAATCATTAAATCTCATATCCATCTTATTACACGTCATATTTATTGATTTTTTCACATACTCAATATATCTCATCATATCTTCCCAATCACCCACCACCATTAATATATGTTATTTTGGAATTTCTATGGATTATTATAAAGAAATTTCCATCTAATTTACCATTTTTGTTTTTATTTATAATTGAGAAACTTTTATATCCATTAAAACATTGTGAAAAATTTTAAGATCATGTAAATATCCCACAAATGTTATCATACAAACTAAATTCTCACACGAATACATCTATAATACATCTCTACTATGATGAATGGATTGATCTATTTATAAAATTATATTTATGGGTTTGATGGAATTTGTGAAATATAATCCTTATTTAATATTATATTTCATTAAATACATATTCTAATTATTCATAATAAAAAATAAGTCCCCTAATAGTACCATTAATATACTTAACCACTTTTTTAGGCACATTCATCAGATTTTATTTAAATTTTTATTGATAATCATTAATTTATATATCATCCCTACATCATAAATGGAACTCATTAGAATAATTATAATCAAAAAATAACTAATTATTATAATAATACAATTAGCTTCAGTTCGCGGTGTCTATGCATTTACGTTTAGATTCATTATTGGATTCCTTGCTTCTATTTTCATCATGTTTTTTGATACTTGGTTGAAATATCTAGATTATAATCCTCATAAATATATTTCTTTATCTCTATCTAAGGAATCTTAATCACTTCCTAAAATTTTAACTGCATGAAATTATAAAAAAATTAGGGCAAATTGGATTTTTAGAGAAATCCAGTAATGATACCACATGATGTTTACCAGGATGGGCTGACCACTGAGTGGGGTTGTCCTGAAATAGTGGTCTTCTTTTACAAATTCTCCTCCATTAAAAGTAATTGTAACACCCCGAGCTTCCTCGATACGCTTCTCATTCAATAATGCAATGGCTTGCATTGTACGCAACTTCGAGTTCTAAAACACAGCGACTAATCAAAGTAGTCGTTATGAATAGTAATAACCACTTTTTAAAATTATAGAAATTTTATATTTCAAAATGGACTTCATTTTTGGATTGGGAATATCAAAATTAGCCTATGTTGAATTTTTGGTATTTTTCTGAGAACTTCTAATTTTTTATGAATAGTGAAAAATACTTAAAAACAACTTTTTAAATCAAAATAATTTGTTGTGATAAATTATACTATTTAGTGGTTTTAAAGTATAATTAGAATATATCTTTACCATTTTATCCAATGGTGGTCATTAGAATTAACTTAACATTGAAATTGGGCATGAACAATTGCCAATCTTTTGATATAAATTGTTTCTTAAAAACACGCTATTTGTTGTGACAACGGGAATTAATTATAAAATTAATTAATGAAACTTATATGTTTGGATTTTTGTAAAATATACATCATTTTTGAATTTGGAATATCAATTATAGCTTAGGGTGAAATTTTGGCATTATTCTGAAAAACTTCAATTTTTGATGAATAGTGAAACCACTAAGTGGTAGTTAAATAACTGATTTTTCGTTTAAATGAAATATTACCACTTCTGTGTTTTGAATCTCAAAAATCCGAAATACATGGTTGTCATGAAGAAGTAAAATGTGGTTCAATGAGATTAAAATAATTTTTGTTGAATAGTAACTTTTAAGTTCTTAATCGCGATTAGAGGTAATTAGTGTAGTTTAAGGAAAAAATAATGTATTAATAATATGAGATGAGCTTCACACATGTCCTACCCTCATTGGATGTGTCATGGCTGACCACGATAATCCATGGGTCAACTTGGGGACCCCATGGAGCCACTTTAGTTGGAAAATGACTTAAATACCTTTTATTTAATGTTAAAGTAAAAAATTGACACAAACATGAAATGTTTTACTAAAAAAATTTTTACATGGGGTTATATAGGTCATAGTTTTGACTATAAATAGTCATTGGAAAGATAATATGATTTCCTAAATCATATTATTTTTTTTATAATTTTTAGACATTATATAAATTAAATTATTTATGACATCATGATGATGCAGTCATGACCTCATTATTTAACTATTTAAATAAAATAAAATGATAATGTAAAATCCAAGGCATACACTTGTCAAAAACCTATTGGATGAGTCGATTTCTAACCCTTATCACCTTAGCCTCGAATTATATAAGTGTGGGACCTCTAAAATCCGAAACTCATTTTATAATAATGTGACTTTTCTTTACTTTCCAAGAGTTCCCCTCCTCTCCACTTATAAAAGGCCCCCAACTCTTCCACCTCATTCACACTCTCAAGCCATTTGGCTCGGCCAAACTCTTCCTAAATACTCTCACAACTTCCCCCTATTACTCCTAGAAGCCTCACTTTGGGCAGAACTCTTCCCAAGGAATCCTTTGTCTCAAATCAGAAAGAGTTACCAGATTTTGAGGTAATGTCTTCTCTAATGTTGTTTTGTTTTATTTTTCATATCCAACCCCCTAAACACTTTTTATTCATTTATTTTGTAACAAAACCAGTATACTCAATATACTAGTATGTTTTTATAAGAAGGATTCAAGCTACACTTACACACACCTACATCTAATGGTTAAAGAACATACGGTTTCTATGGATGGTGAATTTCTGCCTCACGAAACGATGATTGTTCAACACTCATATAACACCTTCAAAGGTGGACATTAAGATGTCACTATATTTATATAGGATATATAATATGTTTATGTTTTACTTTTGCTTCTGTATTTCTCATTTATGGCATACTTTATGATTTCCATTATGGGTAAACGCGATAATTTAATTTTAGGATGTTCGGACTACCGCCCCCTCAAAGTGATTTGAATCGTTAATGCCATATGTGGGATGTATAAAGGATGGAGTAAATGGTATTATACAATATATTATACTGGAATTATATTATACATTTATATCATTATGATTTCATTCCATTAAATACGAAATAGAAATGAAAGTAGCGTTCATGCGTACGTACGGCTTACCGTCTCCATGAACGGTGCATTTCATTTCTTACCTCTAAATGTTACGTAATATTATAAATGAATGTATATACTGGATATATATGATATATATGACATCTAAATCATGAATATAATTATGGATATAATGGATATTCTACCACATAAACAACTTGTAATTATAAGAAGTCTATTGTTGACTCAAGTACCAAAGATCGACAAAACGACCGTTATTATCTTAAATAATTACATAATGTTCATATCATTGTAATAAGTGATATAGAAAGGATAATGAAATTTAAAATGGTTCTTAATAAGCTATATATTAACTCTAGTTTATTATTCAGGAGGTTAAAGAACGGTTGAGTCAAGTCAGACATGATGTAAGGGAACTTCTTAACCCAATTTCTATTCTTTGGGTTAATCTCCTACTTTCAAATTATGTCATGATATTATTATATCATATCTTGTATTTTTACATTATTTATGTGTACTTATAGTGAATACACATTATAGATGTACTTTATTTAAAAAAATGATCTTTTTAAGGACTTCGTCTCAATCCCCTTTCAATGAGGCATATTTGGTTTTATACACAACTTTCTTTTATACGGTGTATAAACCCCTTTGACTTTTAAGTTTATTCAAAAGGAATATTTTTTATATAAAGAGTTTTGCTAAACGACAAAAGGGAATGTTTTTCTTTCCGTACTTATGCAGCGACAACAACTTCTCCGCCGCCATGACCATTATTTGAGTTTCGGCTTCCTCTACAAGCCATCATTTTTTTTAATGAAAAATAAATACAAAGTTATAACATTCTTTTATTTTGGTATTGAAAATGGTTTTGAAAGCGTTTTTATTATATAAATGTGTTGTATTGATATCTTGTGATTGAAATGTGGAAATGTTATGTTTCCTTTATGCATGTTTTATGTGATACGATTATGTTATGGTTTATGATATGATTAAACAAATTCATTTGAGGAATGTATTGGACTTAATAAGTGATGGGTGGAGCCTGCTATAGCTCCTCGATGCATCAGTAGGTCTCATGAGACAACTAGACGTGGAATTGGCCGAGGCCCTTTCCCAATTTGATTTATGGTTTTGGCCGAGGCCTTAATCATTTTAGACGTCTTGGTCGAGGCATTGACAAAGTGTTTCAGAATGAATGGAATTATACATTCCCTCATTATGAAAGTGGTTATTGATATTTCATGTGATTATTCGTCTAGTAGAATATCCATTTGAGTAAGTAATGGCATTATTTTATTTTACTTTTTCCATATTATGCTGAAGTTCAAGTTCAGTGAGGCTTTTGTTTTAGTTATTCATTGCCTTAAATGCTTATGTTTATTAATGAAAGATTCTGCAATATTGTTATCCTTACTGAGCATCTGAGCTCACCCCTTTCAATGATTTAATATTTTCCAGGATGTGAAGAAGTAATTTATGAATGACCTGCAGGGATAGTCAGAAGAGGATATGAGTGTGGACTATGAAGACTTTGTTATTAGTTTTTCACTTTATGATGTAATGTAACATTTATGAATGTATCTAGTGTTTCCAAGGCTACTAAACTAATCGGTCTTTTGAGAATTGATCTTTTGTGATCATGCCAATGTTACGAAGTAATGCACCGACTCTGGGTAGCTGGGGTCGGGGCGTTACAGTTGGTATCAGAGGCAGTTTAGTACTAACCCTAGAAGCTATATTTAGATAAACTCTGATTAGAGCACATAGCCCAAAGATAGACTTTGAGGATTAGTATAGAAGAACTTCCTAGAATTTTGGTATTATAGAGATTTTGTGAGTTTTCCGAGCAAGACATCCCTGTCCGGATACGAGCAGGTAGAGGCGGCTCTGTCACAGATGTACCTAGGGGTAAAACCCGAAAACACCGCTTTGAGCTAGACTCGAACAGGAACTGGTGCACAAAAACGGACCTTGCTGCACTCTTGGTTACGACACTCCCAGGGGATATGCTTAGGATAATTTTCGTTTTCTTTAAAAACCACTATGAAGGGTTATGAGTATATACTTCCTCAAAGAAAACATTTTTATAATTATGGATTATATCCATAAATAGTTCAATTTATGTTAAGTATTTTATAAGTATGGAATTATGTATTTTGATTCATAAACTAATCTAGTTTATGCCATTGTATAGAAAGGCACCTAGTGGAAGGAATGGAAACCTTATCAATGCACGCACTCCGTGTAGGGATTGCCCTCCTGCTCATGATAATTATTGTGGAGATGGAGATACAACTGGTGCTGATCAACTTATTACCATACTGGGACAACTCACTCAGGTTATGAATAATAACCTTACTCGTATGGAGCAACCTGATCCGCAACGTGGAGGATCAATTTTAGACCACTTCATGAGGCAACAACCGCCAACTTTTAATGGGGGTACAAATCCATTAGTAGCTTAGAAATGGATAAACTCCTTAGAAAAAATATTCCATGCCTTGGGGAGTAGTGAAAGGGAAAAGGTTATCATGGCAGTTTACCGCCTCACTAGTGATGTTGATCAATGGTGGTCAATGATTCAAAATACAAAGGAATATGAAGAAGTATCAAGTATGGAATGGAGAGAGTTCAAAGATCTTTTCTTAGAAAAATACTTTCCACATGACCATCGAGCAGATATGGAAACGCAATTTCAGAGTCTGAGACAAAAGGAGGATGAGAATGTCACAAAGTATGAGGCCAACTTTACAAGGTTAGCGAGGTATGCTACAGATTATATACGTAACCCGAGAAGTAAGATTGATCATTTCTTTGATGGGTTAAAACCATTTCTCCGTCGAGATTTAGTATCACAATCTTTCCCAACATACGAAGATATTGTCTCGTGTGCAATCAAGACAGAAAAGGAATTTTCTAAGTCTCATGACTTTAAAGAAAAGTAAGAAAAGAAGAGAACGGTGGAACAAGAGACAGATAAAGGAAAAAGGGAAAGAAGGATTTTCCATTATGTGAATATTGTGGGAAGAATCACCCCAGTGCTTGCCTAAAAGGAATGAGAGTTTGTTATAAATGTGGAGAAAAAGGTCACCAGGCACGTGATTGCAAGGGAAAGAAAGAGGCTATCAATGTTGAATGCTACAATTGTAGGGATATGGGGCATTATGCAAATGAATGTCCTAAGTGTCAGGAGAAACTTACCTCAGAAAAGGCCAAGGGATCAAGGACAATCTTATGCTATTACTACAGTTGAAGCGGAATAATTATTGTATTTGTGTTTTTGGACTCAAGAACTAGATTATGGGTATAAGAATAATGTGATATATATAAGGATTGTACTGCAGTACATGTTGTTTTCATTAAGGATTTAATATGATGAAGGCAATCATATTTTTAGTATGTGACAATAAGAGAAACATTACTTTGTGTGGGGAATCTGAGGTTACAATTGATTTTGGAATTTAGAGACCCCTTAGAGAAAGTATGGATGGAGGTATTTTGGATAACTATAAAGGTTGGAATAGATTAAGTTGATTGCTGGATAGTATTTTTTAAGGTTAAAACATTTCTGAAGATTATTTTTGGAATATTATAGTTTTAGGAAAAGGACAACCTGCAGGGTGGGGCATAACCCGTCGCGTCGGACAAAGCTGCAGGAATTGAACCCACAATCATAGTGCGACAGGCCTTTATTTCCTACCACTAGCCTACAGGAAGTCCCTGGTTATTACAAAATAGTTTTACTAATCTAAATGATATGTGCTAATATTTGGAACCTTATACAATTAGGATAAATAGAATATTTTTGAGTTGTATTACATTTTAGAGTGAAAGATGGGTTTGTGGTAAAAATTTATTAAAGAATGAAACTCTATATGACAAGTATGTATATTCCCTTACGTTCTTAGTAAATCACCTAAATAAATTCCTAAACTTTATAAAAGGTAACTCAAAACAAAAATGTTGTCGGTTAAATTTTCCTACTGGGGAATCAATGATCGTTTAACCAATCACAAGTTTGTGATTTTCTTGTAGTTAAACATTCTACTAATCCGGTTTTCTATAACTCTCCACCAGACCTTGATGGTTTGTTTCTCCTCCATATCCATATTTTCATAGAATCCTATAATGGGCTGTCTCGGGTGACCTTTGTACTTATCTTTTTTTATTTTAATGTTATATTTTTATTAACCATATTTCCGATATGGGTTTTCCACAAAGGTATTTTCTATTTTCAACCTTTTATTTTCAAAGAAAAAAATTTCAAATTGTGAGGTCGCATTTTATTGAAGGAGGGGAGAATGTAACACCCTGAGCTTCCACGATACGCTTCTCATTCAATAATGCAATGGCTTGCATTGTACGCAACTTCGAGTTCTAAAACACAGCGACTAATCAAAGTAGCCGTTATGAATATTAATAACCAATTTTTAAAATTATAGAAATTTTATATTTCAAAATGGACTTCATTTTAGGATTCGGAATATCGAAATTAGCCTATGTTGAATTTTTGGTATTTTTCTGAGAACTTCTAATTTTTTATGAATAGTGAAAAATACATAAAAACAACATTTTAAATCAAAATAATTTGTAGTGATAAATTATACTATTTAGTGGTTTTAAAGTATAAGTAGAATATATCTTTACCATTTTATCCAATGGTGGTCATTATAATTAACTTAACATTGAAATTGGGCATGAACAATTGCCAATCTTTTGATATAAATTGTTTCTTAAAAACACGCTATTTGTTGTGACCGCGGGAATTAATTATAAAATTAATTAATGCAACTTATATGTTTGGAATTGTGTAAAATAGACATCATTTTTGAATTCGGAATATCAATTATAGCTTAGGGTGAAATTTTGGCATTATTCTGAAAAACTTCAATTTTTGATGAATAGTGAAACCACTAAGTGGTAGTTAAATAACTGATTTTTCGTTTAAATGAAATATTACCACTTCTGTGTTTTGAATCTCAAAAATCCGAAATACATGGTTTTCATTAAGAAGTAAAATGTGGTTCAATGAGATTAAAATAATTTTTGGTGAATAGTAACTTTTAAGTTCTTAATCGCGATTAGAGGTAATTAGTGTAGTTTAAGGTAAAAATAATGTTTTAATAATATGAGATGAGCTTGACACATGTCCTACCCTCATTGGATGTTTCATGTCAGACCAAGATAATCCATGGGTCAACTTGGGGACCCCATGGAGCCACATTAGTTGGAAAATGACATAAATACCTTTTATTTAATGTTAAAGTAAAAAAATGACACAAACATGAAATGTTTTACTGAAACAATTTTTACATGGGGTTATACAAGTCATAGTTTTGACTATAAATAGTAATTGGAAAGCTAAAAAGATTCCCTACATCATAGTATTTTTTTTATAGTTTTTAGACATTATATAAATTAAATTATTTATGACATCATGATGATGCAGTGATGACCTCATTATTTAACGATTTAAATAAAATAAAAAGATAATGTAAAATCCAAGGCATACACTTGTCAAAAACCTATTGGATGAGTAGATTTCGAACCCTTATCACCTTAGCCTCGAATTAAATAAGTGAGGGACCTCTAAAATCCGAAACTCATTTTATAATAATGTGACTTTTCTTTACTTTCCAAGAGTGCCCCTCCTCTCCACTTATAAAAGGCCCCCACCTCTACCACCACATTCACACTCTAAAGCCATTTTTCTCGGCCAACCTCTGCCCAAATACTCTTCCAACTTCCCCCTCTTACTCCTAGAAGCATCACTTTGGGAATAACTCTTCCCAAGGAAGCCTTTGGCTCAAATCAAAAAGAGTTACCTGATTTTGAGGTAATGTCTTCTCTAATGTTGTTTTGTTTTATTTTTATTCTCCAACCCCCTAAACTCTTTTTATTCATTTCTTTTGTAACAACACCAGTATACAAAATATACTAGTATGTTGTTATAATAAGGATTCGAGCTACACTTACACACACCTACATTTAATGGATAATGAACATACAGTTTCTGTGGATGGTGAATTTCTCCCTCACGAAACGATGATTGTTCAACACTCATATAACACCTTGAAAGGTGGCCATTAAGATCTCACTATATTTATATAGGATATATAATATGTTTATGTTTTACTTATTCTTCTGTATTTCTCATTTATGGCATACTTTAGGATTTCCATTATGGGTAAACGCGATAATTTCATTTTTGGAAGTGCGGACTACCGCCCCCTCAAAGTGATTTGAATCGTTAATGCCATATGTGGGATGTATAAAGGATGGAGTAAATGGTATTATACACTATATTATACTGGAATTATATTATAAATTTATATCATTATTATTTCATTCCATTAAATACGAAATAGAAATGAAAGTAGCGTTCATGCGTACGTACGGCTTACCGTCTCCATGAACGGTGCATTTCATTTCTTACCTCTAAATGTTACGTAATAAAATAAATAAATGTATATATAGGATATATATGATATATATGACATCTAAATCATGAATATAATTCTGGAGATAATGGATATTCTACCACATAAACAACTTGTAATTATAAGAAGTCTATTGTTGACTCAAGTACCAAAGATCGACAAAACGACCGTTATTAACTTAAATAATTACATAATGTTCATATCATTGTAATAAGTGATATAAAAAGGATAATGAAATTTAAAATGGTTTTTAATAACGTATATATTAACTCTAGTATATTATTCAGGAGGTTAAAGAATGGTTGAGTCAAGTCAGACACGAGGTAAGGGATCTTCTTAACCCAATTTCTATTCTTTGGGTTAATCTCCTACTTTCAAATTATCTCATGATATTATTATGTCCTATCTTTTATTTTTAGATTATTTATGTGTACTTATAGTGAATACACATTATAGATGTACATTATTTAAAAAAATGATCTTTTTAAGGACTTCGTCTCAATCCCCTTTCATTGAGGCATATTTGGTTTTATACACAACTTTCTTTTATACGGTGTATAAATCCCTTTGACTTTTAAGTTTATTCAAAAGGAATATTTTTTATACGAAGCGTTTTGCTAAACGATAAAAGGGAATGTTTTTCTTTCCATACTTATGCGGCGACAACGACTTCTCCGCCGCCGTGACCATTATTTGAGTTTCGGCTTCCTCTACAAGCCATCATTTTTTTAATGAAAAATAAATACAAAGTTTTAACTTTCTTTTATTTTGGTATTGAAAATGGTTTTGAAAGCGTTTTTATTATATCAATGTGTTGTATTGATATCTTGTGATTGAAATGTGGAAATTTTATGTTTCCTTTATACATGTTTTATGTGATACGATTATGTTATGGTTTATGATATGTTTAAACCTATTCATATGAGGAATGTATTGGACTTAATAAGTGATGGGTGGAGCCCGCTATAGCTCCTCGATGCATTAGTAGGTCTCATGATACAACTAGACGTGGAATTGGCCGAGGCCCTTTCCCAATTTGATTTATGGTTTTGGTCGAGGCCTTAATCATTTTAGACGTCTTGTCTGGGGCCTTGACAAAGTGTTTCAGAATGTCTGGCATTATACATTCCCTCATTATGAAAGTGGTTATTGATATTTCATGTGATTATTCGTCTAGTAGAATATCCATGTGAGAAAGTAATGGCATTATTTTATTTTACTTTTTCCATATTATGCTGAAGTTCAAGTTCAATGAGGATTTTGTTTTAGTTATAAATTGCCTTAAATGCTTAGGTTTATTTATGAAAGCTTCCACAATATTGTTATCCTTACTGAGCATTTGAGCTCACCCCTTTCAATGTTTTAATATTTTCTAGGATGTGAAGAAGTAATTTATGAATGACCTGCAGGGATAGTCAGAAGAGGATATGAGTGTGGACTATGAAGACTTTGTTATTAGTTTTTCACTTTATGATGTAATGTAACAATTATGAATATATCTAGTGTTTCCAAGGCTACTAAACTAATCGGTCTTTCGAGACTTGATCTTTTTTGATCATGCCAATTTTACGAAGTAAGGCACCGACTCTGGGTAGTTGGGGTCGGGGCATTACAGTAATCATATTGAACCATTTAATGTTATAATTCAACATTGAAATATTTTTAACAACCATTCTTCATATATAAAAATTATAAGAGAGTGTGAAACTAACAATATTATTAGGGTTTGACGCGCAATACTTATCATTTCTATGTTGGATTGACTATCCAAAACAGATTATTCACTACTAAAGAAATGATTATAATTATAGGAAATCCCACCCTAATCAACAAATATTCCCACTATATTCCTAACCTTATATAACCCACTACAATAAAAAAATTAATTTTCTAATAAGGAAATATAAAAAAAAATTATTTTTCCAATCATTAGTTTCTTCCACACCACTTTACAATAAGATCCTTCTCCATGATAAGATAAATTATAATGTCTGTTTATATACCTATTTATGAACTGTAATAGATACTTAGAATCGGTATGTTGGTCTTAAAACCACTTCACAATCTAGGGTGATCTATATCAATATCATTGTCTTTTAAAACTGAAGAATATCTCTTAGATTTGTATCATCCTTTTCACTATATGATGCTAGATATATAATTTTCTCGGATAATCTTAAAATCCACAAAATAGTTCTCAATTATGAACACCCCTTCCAAGATATCTTCTCAAAAATATTATATTCACAATATAATTGTAAATAATATACTAATAAATAATGTTTTAAATATTTCTAATATTGAATTGTGGAAACGCGATGATATTCGAAATCATAGTCATCTAATTAAAAACATTCAAATGATTCATGATTTTTCAATCATTTAAAATCATTTTAATTCCCATTAAAATAATTATCTAAATCCTATGATTTCAAACTAATAATTATTCCATTTGAAATATAAATATTCTTTATTTTAATAATTTCATCAAATAATTAATCTTTGAAAACATCAGACTTTTCCATGACATAATCAAATAACATATTACCTAAATATTTTTTTGTTAGATTACTATTAATTTTTCAGAAGCGACTATGTGGATTTCATTACCTACCTTGAAATTTGTTATAACACTTTCCTTTCTAACATGAATCTATCCAAAACACATAAATAAAATGTTTACATATCTTGTATTAATATGTCGATCTGAACTAAGCTGTATAAAATATTTAGATATGTGGGATGTTTTACTATATGAATCATTTAGATACATTCATTTGAATGCTTTCAAAAAATTATTCTATGAATATAGAATATTAAATATTTCTCTAATATTAACTTTGGTCCTATTTAGTATACTTTTATCCCTTCTCTATCACATCAAAACATCTCAGAATTAATATAGTTGTGCCCCTTCATCCATAAATAGTTGTCTTCTCATACATTTAGGATCATCTCATCAATAGTCACACTTCATTTTCCACATTTTTGTGTCCTAATTTACCCATGTTCTAAATATGTATCATAATTATTTTTCCATTTAACATGTAATAAGCTAAAATAGAAAATTTACTGAAATGTATTCCTTATCAATCATGGAATCCAACTCCTATCTCATGAGTCCACTATAATCATTGGGGAATCATCACTAACTCCATTATAAATATATGAAACCACAGAAAAAAATTAATAGTTACCTTGGAATAAAAATATATTTAAATTAATCTCCAATATTGTATCTTTGAAAATAAGTAGTCTTTATAATAATTAATTATGAGTAGAAGATTAAAATTAAGAAACATATATGGATTTGTATTTTAATTATTATAAGTTTCTTTTAAGGAATATTATACCTTATTAAATGAGTTTAAAATTATCTTTTTTTAAAAAAATGATATGTAAGGATATATTTTTCTAAATTTTATATTTACTAATATTTCAATAAATGTATCACTTACAGAAAGTTGAATATGAACATGGAGTATGATAATGAACCATTATAATTAATGAGAATTATTTTTAAAAATGAAATATTTTCTCTGTGAAGGGAATTCCTAGAAGATAGTGGTTTTGATGTGAGATTGTAAAATAGAAACTAAGAAAATAAAATAAAATATGAAATAAATAATCTATAGTACATAATATACAAATAAATGTATAGTATTTGGAGAAATGATTTATTCCACGAAAAGGGTAATTATATTGGTAATACCCTTATAACATTAGTATTATATGAATCGTAGTAACCTGAATTAGATTTTATGAAAGAGACTTTTAAATAACATTTTGAATAATTATTTTATGGTAAAATTACTAAATGAGGTGATAAATAATCATTTTCAATCAATAGTAGGTCATAACATGGAAATTTACCAAAATTGTGTTGAATTGATATGAATACCCATAAATGGACTAATTCTTGGGAGATTTTTCTCTAACATCATGAATGGTAAAATAAATTTTATTAAATATTTTTTTAGAACACTATTAATTCATATTTTATTTTCTAATTTCTATTTAGTATCAAATTGGATTGATTTATTTTTTATTTTTTATCATTGGCCAGTTGGAGTAGTTTGACCAAATACATTAAAACTATATTTTCATGTTGATCATGATCATCATTTTTAATAATTACTTCAAAATTTTAAAAAAGTTTATATTCATATAATATTTACCATTATAGAAGAAAAAAAATTAAACTACGTAATATTTTCTGTAAAATATATGTAGATTAAATGACATGCCTTATAATGATTATTTCAAATAGTTCGAATCATTACAATGCTTTTATTATTAATTTCATTAATATAATGCAATATTTATCTTCTCAAAATATTAATAACATCGACTTTATCATATTTATTCACTAAATAAATTATATATACTATATATGTAAGTTTTTAATGAAGAATGAAATAAGTTATCTCGGTTGGCGTTGAACCGACCATAACATGGGTGAAATTTTCATTATAGAAAATATGGGTGGAAGTTAGATGAAAGATATTAATTCAAAATAATATTAGATAAATATATTTATGATATTGTTGTCATTATTTTATATGGGATTAATTGATTTATTGGTGGTGGAAGAGAAATGTATATTGAAAAAACCTAGTTAAAACGATCACATATTCCTTGGATATACTACTTTAGACAAATCTAAACTTTCTAAAATTGGTTTTTTGGTGAAAAAATAACCTTTAAGATAAGATAATTATAATTGGGGAGGTTTTTAGAATATTTTTCACTATCTTTTGGATTTAGTTACAATGTCATGTGAGTCACGAAGGGGTCCATTTTAATATGAGAGTAGTGACATTTTTTATAGTTCATATTACTTACTATAAATAAGATAAGGAAATTATCAAGTAATATGGGTAGAAAATTGACAATGATTCAGGTGGGATACATCTTGATCCTCACATTGCTCAACCATTACATTATATATAGATTTTAATGATATTTTATTGTTTTAGCACATAGTTTCACCTTTTATACATTTTTTATTAATATGATTTCTCAATTTCTAACATTAGTAACTTTATATTATACCTAAAAATATAATTTATTAATTCACATTATTTGATCATGTCAATTCAAAATTTGAAATGAATTTTATTTTCTTCAATATTAAATATGTATAAGAATTAATTCTAAAATAATAAATGTATAATGCGTGAAGAATATTTTTAAAACATATATATATTTATGCACAATATGATTTTAGACCAAATTTTTTCATTAAAATTATCAACATGAAATTTATTGGTTTATGAATTTGAAATTTATTATTATTTTACAATTAAATAAATCCAAGACCAAAGGTACTTTTGTGAAAAATTAATTAATAGAAAATGGCCAACAAAAGATTGATTATAATAATAAAATATATATTTTATTCCAAAATGTCAATCATATTTTCCTAAATCCAACATAACATATTTAAATTCCTAATTTTAATAATTAAATAACTTATTTTTATTATAGAATGTTTTATAATTTTTAATTCAATATCATATCATAAGGATTCCATATATTTTATGACACTTTTGAAAACTATATTTTCTACTTATTACACATAAATCTATGTTCTTTTTCATATTATGGTCCTTCTAACATGTAATTTTAAGGAATTTAATATTTTTTGAAATTGATTATTTATTTATTTTGATAATAGAGAATGTCAGATTGATTTCCATGAAGTATTCATTAAAAAATATAATTCAAAATTAATTTTTCCTTGATTTTACCTCTATAAGATTTAGTTTTATCGGTTTTGATCATTAAAGGAATGAATTATATTTTTAATAGTCTAAAAATATATTTTTAGTCATTCCATGAAAGCATCAAATCAAATTTATGTTGAATTACTTTATATATATCATAAAATAATCTATGTTCATTTTCAATGATTTTATAGATATTTGAGGTCGTTTTCAAGGGTGTGATCCCCTAAGAAATGTTTTTAAAGAATCTAATAATCTTAAAAACCTATTTTTTAGCCCTTCCAAGAACACCACATGCTAGATTAAAATTAGGACTATTTTGAACTATCAAAAATAATTCAAACACAATTTTCAATGATTTCATATAAATTTTAGGTCATTTTCATTGTCTTGAACCTTATTTCAATGTTTTTGAGTTTTAGAATTCTAAAATATAATTTTCAGGCATCCTAAGAAAACCATAACTCAAAATGATGTTGTGTGAGTTCACGCATTTAAATAATTAATAAGAGTTCATTCTTTAAAAATAAATATATGTCATTTTATTTTTTATTTTATAAGAAAAAATTTATTTAAAGATCTATTTGGAATATATTTCAAAAAAATAATATTTATTAGATAAAATACTATTCTATGAGATATAAATTGTCTTGAGAATATGATTTAGAGAAGATTTGTATGTGTATATTGATATTATGTTGGTCTTTATTATCGACGAAAAACCCATACTTAAAACACATTAATGGATTCAATTATGTTGAGTAAATACTTTTTTTGTTTCATAAATTAATGAATATATCTGGATTAGATTTACTAGATTCTAGAAATGTCATGTACTGATGAATTATAATGTGTACAAACCTACATAATTATGAATTATAGATCTATAAAATGATTATTATTTTTTTGTTCCAAAAAATAATAGTATAGAAAATTCAAGATATATTTAATTTGAATCCTCTCAATGTAATTATTAAATCTATAAATATCAGTTTCATTTTTGTTTTCATAAGAATAATTATATTGATGAGTATGTGTAATTTTTTAGGGTGACAAGACGTGTGAAAGAGATAATCAATAATGTTTATGAGTCTTTTGATCATTCAAGGATTTATTAAACACTATGCATGTTTTGTTTTAGTTAGTAGATATTCATTAATATTGTCTTATGATTCATTTCCATGTACGTTTTAGTTGATTCACTCGTCACATATGTGATTCTGATGTTTTATACGAATCATTTGGATTTCAATATGAGTCCAACACATACTAAAAATTTAGGAATTCTATAGAATAAAAATTTGAGTTCCTGAATTAAATATTTTTAAAGTGGAAAATTATTTTCCAAAATTTTGATGCTATTCATTCATTGATTTAACATCAAAATTGTGATTTCTTTTATAAATAAAAGGATGGAAATGTGGACGAAAAAGTTGTTGTGAATAGAAGTGGACCAGATATTTTGTAACCACTCAGTAATGTTGTAGTGATATCTATTTGGAAAAAAAATTATAAGGTGAATATTTCAAAAAGAATAAGAAAATGTTTTAAAAATAATAATATGTTGTTAAATATTTTGGACAAAGATAAAATTATGGAATTTTAATTTTAAATTCATTTTCAATCATATGTGTACTATTGTATCATGAAAAAAAGAGGATAATAATTCTAGATTGAATGAATTTTAATATTGAATTATATTTTATGTTAATATGAATGAAATAAATTTGTATACTTATGTTTAAAATATATGATTGGAGAAAAATTGACTATAAATAGAACTAGTTGAAGAAGATGAAAGAAAATAACCATTGGAACAATTTTATAGAATTTCAATTCCAATGATGAAATATTTTTTATTTAAAGAAAAATATAATTTTTTTGTTGTAGTTTTATAATAAATAATTATGAATATGGTAATGGGTATAATGTGTAAAATTGTATACCCTACATGTTATTAATTATATGTCCCTAATACTCGGTCGTATGGTCTTGGTGAAATCCATACCGTGAAAGTGATTGACATTGTCATTTTTAGAGGTGAACCAAGAATGGATAAGGTTCCCTTTATAGATTCTCATGCATGTGTATATTAGAAAACAATATCAACACTTTAATATTTTTAATTTTTTGTTCCTAAAGAAGAAACATAAAAATGAATTAAAATAGTGATCCACCTCATCCATATAAGTGTTTCTTACTAGTCTTGTAGGAATTTTTATGTGGTATTAGATTTATAATTCCATTCATTCCGGATCTTTTATTGTGAGTTGAGATTCTTTCACTCTCTACCAGGTTAAAGAGTTTGTCTTTTATTTTTTTTTTATACAATGAAAAATCATATTTAAATGAAAATCATTGGGGATTCTCATGTTCAATTAGAAAAATTATCTTATATGGAAGTTCCTGATAATTCCATTATTATTATATTTTTGTTATAAATTATTGTAAATTATAAATTATGGATTTATTCATCTAGTTAGAGGTGATTTAATATAAGGGAAGAAGTGAAAAATAATTAATATAATGGAAATGCTCAGATTTGTATATTTTCTTTCTATTTTGAGAGGTGATTTCTGAAATTCAATGGAATCAAAATGTTACATGAATATAAGAAATGATTGAAAAAATCTATGAAGGTAAATCTAAAATGATTTTGTAAAAAATAGAGATTATGGGTATTAGTTATTAACGTCTTGGGATAGATGGATATATTTTTTTGATGCATTTATGATAATTAAAAATGTGATTATAAGAACCATCAGAGATGTTAGGTAGATGACATAATATATAATTGTGGAGAAATAATATTGTGCATCGTACAAATAAATATTTATGCAAAGTTTCAATTTTATAAGAAAAATATCTTAAACCCTCTATCATGAATACTTACATGGCATTCTAAATACATATTTAGGATAAAATATCATTATTCCAAGAATAAAGTTACAGTTAAAAAATTAATCTATTTCAAATCCTCTATAAGTGAAGTATAAGAATAAGATTAATGATATTGAAGTTAGATTTTCATATTTATATTTAGATACAAATATGGATTTTGATAAAATTATGTCTCTTATCATTAGAAATTTTTGAAGTGAAAATAAAATGTTTCAGGGAAATATTCTAATAAAATATTTTAATTCTATGGTAATGGGATATCGTTATACAATATTTCCATGTTAAAAAAGTTAAAGATATTAAATATGAAGAATAAAAGCCCCGAATTCCATTAATGTTTATGTCATAAAATGTTTAAAAGAAAATTTTTTCTTCTAAACATAATGGTAATTATTTCTCAAAATTATTGAATGGGAAATTTTTATCCAATTGTGGAGATAGTGGAAAATGTAGTGAAGAGGAGGATGTGAATAATTTTTTTTGATGTTTTTCAGAAGATACTTATTAATAATGTAATGTAGGGTGAATTCAATTTTGATTAATGTATCAATTATTGATGTTAATAAGAATCAATTTTAATGGAGTTCATGATTATTATGGATTTGAAATAATAATATAAAAGTTATTAATGTTTGATATGGAGGTCTAAATTTAGAATAAAAATAATCAATGTAATAGTAAAAATGTATATGACCTTACTAAATAAAAAATTAAAATTACTAGAAGAAAATTAAGAGTTTATGAATGTTAATAATGATGAAAAAACCCTAAAAATCAAGACAGAATAAAAAATGGAAATAAAATGATCATGACTCTATTCACTAGAAAACCGGTTAATTTAGGTAAATAGCTAACTAATTCTAAATTATCCATTTATGATTTTATTTTATATAATAGAGAATGTTTAAAAAGTATGAACCAATTTAAAAATTATTTAATATTTTATCTGTGAAATAAATCCTTACAATTTTCATTAAGATCCAATGAAGAATAAGAATTTATAAAGACAATGATGGTAGAAATATCAAGGGAATCTATGAAATATTGAAATTCTGGGAACTCTAACATTTATTAAACAAATAAAAAAATTGTTGACTCAAAAATAATATGGAAAATAATATTTTGAAATGTAATATGTCGATATTTAATAATAATTTGTGTTCAAAATGGGATCCAGCGCTGTTAAATAAAATAGAGGTATAGAAGTATTAAATTTTGGATGGTTTGATGGTTATAAATTTAATTATTATTTTGATGTCCTCAACTGGTACTATGAAGAATTTTAGAATATTAAAATGATATGTTTTATTTACTCTCTAAAATCATAAAATTATTATGATTATTGTTAGCTGGGGTTTAAGGGCACCCCATCCCTATCATAGGAATAATGTTCCTTAATATATTAATAATTCAAGAAATAAAACATAGAAGTAGTTTTATTTTAATGTAGAATTATATGTAAGGAGTGACCATCCATGGTACAATGAAAATTAATTCAACATTCTTGTACCATCACATAAAATTTTCTGTTATAATACTCAATAACATCAGAATAAGAACATAAATAGGAATGTGAAATCATTTTTTATAGAAATTTTACTTAATGAATCATTTGGGATAATATAGGGATTATAGATAATGAATATTTCTCTCATAAGGAAGGGTATTCGAATATTATAATATATATTGTAAATTGAAATGAAGGTTTAATGAAAATTGGGAGTAATGGGCCCCTAAAAATCAATGGGTTTTTAATAGTTATAATTTTGAAAGATAAAATGAAATCAAAGAAATCATTAATTATTGGAGAACTAAAATAAAATATGTATAGGTTGTCTCGATTACATGATGTATGAAATGAAGTAATATTTCAATAAAATGGATTTTTTTATGATGATGTTGAATGATATATATATATTGGATAACATAATAGCATACAAGGGCTAATTTTTTCCATGTTGAATCAATACATGAATATTTGATAATAAATATCATGTCTTAAATTGAATTTAAATTTCATAAATGGTGTTTGGATTTTGTGGCACAATGAAACACCAACAATATTGCTCCATCCTATATGAAAACTTCTATGATGTAGAGGAATGGAATTTGATATCAATAATTTATAAATACTAGGTAGTTTCAATAAGCGTGTAGTACACCCAAGTTATATTATTTTACATCGATGTTCAATTCTGTTAGGTAACACTGGATTATTGATCCCACAGTGAATGCAACCTAGAAAATCGGTATAGTACTTCCTATTTTTTGGTATGCCATTAATGTGTATTGACCCACAAACCCTATTATTTTTATCTGACTATAATATCAATGATATATTGTTCTTTCTCACTTATGGAAATTCGTATAAAATATTTTCATGGATTTCCTTTATAGTTTCCATGTGGATTGTGGCCTAGTTGAGGTTCATCCAACTTGTTGGACAAATTTTTATCCAAATCATCAATATATTCCTTTGTAAAATATAATGTATATATAACTAAAAACTCCCATAATCAAAATCAAATAAAAAAATATATATTATATCTTCTAATTCATTTTCATAAAATCATCCTCATATTGTCAATTTATGAAATTATAAATTAAATCAATTTAAAATAGTTTAGTAACTCTTTATTTAACATAATTCATTTCATCCCCAAAAAATGTGTGAAAGATTTAGGTTTTCAAATCCCCATAAATAAATAATTATTTTCATCACAAATATACACAACTAAATGAAAAAGTTCAATTATTCTATCATTAATTAAATTCAATGGAAAATAATAATAATAATGTCAATATTAGAAAAACAGTTAAGAATCACATATATATATTTAATTAAATCTTATCATTTCAATGAATCCTAATCAAATATATTTTTTACTTATCGCATTTGTGTGAATTTAAATCCTTCTCTAAACATTTATTCATGCCTTTTAAATATTAATTACTAAGCATGACACATTAGGATTTACATCACATAATTTTTTCAATTGTTCCTCTAGGTAAATATTTTAGTATAGTTTTTATACATTAAATAAATGATCCTTTCCATAAATATTCATGGAATCTAAAATACCCACATTTAAGATAAAAATATGAACAATAATCATGGGCAGCTCATTTTGGGTTAAAATGTCTATCTGGTTAGTGGATATAAAGTTATTTATGGGAATAAAATTATAAGTATAAAAAGAATGATAAATCATAAGAAAAGTTTATTATATAAAACCGTGAATGAAATGAAATTTTAATCTTCCATGTAACATCTCCCCACAACCCCCAAACACAAATTAATGCTCATAAATTGATGAAGAATAATAAAAATTAACTTTATTGTAATATTTTTCATATTAATTTTTGTTATATTATTTAAATTTGAATATAGAATAATTATCTCAACCTCCAAAAAACCCGAAATATCCAAGATCATTTTTTAACTAATGAATATTTTTAACCGACCAATGGAATGGAATAATTTTTCATTAATTAAAATAATTTTGTAATGTCTCTGATTTTTTGTGATTTTTTTTAAAATATTATATCAAATTATTACGATGCTGGGCGTGAAAACGGAACATCATTTCGAGGTCCAGCGAGCCCAGAATGGTGGTTTGAAATTTTTTTAATCCAAGTGAGTCAGATCTTGTGTGTCGTTGTGGCAGCATCCAAATGGATGCCCAGATTAAAAATCTGAGCAAATCGTTGCATCTGGGATGACGAATTTAACTAAGAATGGGCCTAACCTCGACTGGCGCGTGTTGAGGGAGAAAGTGAATTTTCAGAAGTTTTAGTAATGTAAAAATTAAATAAATTGCAAAATGTTTATTTTATTTTATTGAAATGTCCGCTACAGCGCAACAACGAGACATTTGTTTCCTAAATTAATGATGGAAAGTTGGCATCATTAATACTTCCACATAATAAAATGCCAAAATGATTCCATTTTTAATTGGTTAAGCATTGTTGATAATTGGAAACGATTGGGAGGAACCTCTGCAGAATCTGCGGGGTGTTGGAGAAATTTCTTGGTGACAAACAACAACATATCAGGGCTGCGAATCACTGCGCCAATGACGTTGAAGGATCTCAACGACGGCAGCGCGACACCTTCGTCAATGATCACTCCTTTCTAAATATAGGGGTTTTCTTATTTAATTTTCCTCTTTCCCCATTCTTGATCTAAAACGACGAACGCGGATATACCACGAATAAGTTGATCCGCAGATTCATACATTCTTGCATGAGGTATTTCACTTGGGCTGATTATGGGAAATTAATCCATGTTATTTGTTGATGTTTATTTCTGCTCCGTTAAGCCTATTAACAGGAGCGGATCAATGATGTGACGAACGATGACAGAGGTTCATTCCTCAATTCGTTCATTGGATTTCCTCCCCCTTTTTCTTTTCCTGTGCATTCTTCGCATTCTTCATGGGGAAAAGAACAATGGATCATTTCGTATCCGTTCGGCGATGCGATGATCCCAAATTGATGATTCAACACTAGAACGTCCTTATAGAGGTGCGACGGCGATGGAGGATGGAAAATCAGACCGGATCGGTAAAAGGCGTTCATAGAGCGTTCTTCATGCAAGAGGATCAAAACTCGTTTTTTAGCCGATCAGAGGCCCGAAAACACCGGATGTGGCTTCGTCGTGTTGGGGTGACCAAAACCTGAAGGATTCATGGTGATCGTACGGCCAGATCAATGATCGGAGTAGCATGGGAGGCGCATCGTCGAAGAGCTTCATTTTCTGGAAATTTCTAGAACACACGGCGTGTACTTCCAAAGAACACGTCATGTAATACTGGCGGTGGCTAGGGTTTCGAGGGTTAGAGTAGAGTCACACGGCGTGTTGAACTTTCCCCGTGGCTCAGCATGTACTTGGGAAATACAGGGACACAGGATGATCTACACGGCTTCAGGTGACACGGTGTGTACAGCATGTCAGAGGTGGCTAAATGAAGCTCAGCCTATATCTAGGGGATACACTGACATGGGATAGGGTACACAGGTTGTTAAACCTTTACGGCAGTGTGGCCAGTAACATGGGGCTAGCCCCAATCACTCGGACACGGCGTGTACATCGTACTACGCGCTGTGTACTAAGTTTTCCTATATGACCAGCCTAAGACACAGGCCGTTGTACACAGGAAGTACCTGGGGTCAGACAACACAGCTGTATATTTTCTACACTCCGTGTACTTTTTGGAAGACAGCATGGTCTTCTTGATCACTGTATCCTGGAAATCTTTCATTTGGGTTAGTGCCTTTTCTTCTCGTTCCCCTGAAGGTCTGGCATCATTTCCTTCTACCAGAGTATGATCCCTTCAGCCGGAAATTCTATGATTGAGTCGACATTCCTCTGAGAGGCCCTGAGCGAGATCCTCTATCCATTCCTGACCCTAGGTATATTCAGGAATCGACGTGACCAACTCTACCGGGCATTGATCCTCTTCCTAACTGGAGTATCACCTAACTGGAGAATCTAGATGAGTCGCGCTATCTGTCGTGGCCCGGGTAGTGATCCTCATCTGTGTATCTTGATATTTCCCACTCAAGAGTATGTATCTTGTAATGAGTGAATTCTATCTAACGTAACCTTCCCACATAGGATTATGTCTCCTGTAATTAGTGTATCTACATCTCGTGACGGTTCCCGATGAACAGCACTTCTCAGACGGTGGTCATCGGAGCTATAAGACTTGTGGAGTGTGTTATCCCGGAATAAGTGCATCACGGAATCTTCGATCTAAATCTATAACGGGGTTATGCGGTACTCTGACTTTTCCCTTGACTATGGGTCTGGGTTTTGAGTATATCTAGTTTTTTCTATATGTTCTGTAGACATATACGATGCATAGCCGACTGTACCTTTACTTTTTTACTGATTTGTGGTTTTCGGGGTCCTCTACTGAGTATTGTTATACTCACCCCTGCACAGGCTTTTCCCGCACCTCTGGTGTCTTGTACAGACGAGCATCCTTTTGATAGACTACAGGGTGGACCAGGATAAGACATAGATTTCTGAGTTTACCTACAGGCCGAGGCGTTCCTACGGCTACGAGCAGTATTCCCAGTACCTTTTGTGTTTACAGTTTGGACTTTGTAGTTTTCAGACTCTTGTTTGTTTTTTTTGGTGGGCTTGTATTCTGGCCCTGTTTAATTTTTAGTACTCTACCTTTCATCATACTATGTTGGTTGGGGTTTATTTGTATGCATGCATTTTGTTTCGTAGTGGTTAAATTTCAGTATTTGTGGGCTTGGAGATTTGTGTGTGTGTACAAGTACTTACACAATGCCTCCCATGTTAGTGATATTCCTACTCGATGCTAGTCACCAGCCCTTGGCCTATTTGAGGCAGGCATGGGGAGTCACGACACGGGCCCCACTAGTATGGGTCGTGACAGAGTGGTATCAGAGGTGGTCAGTTCTACCTTAGGACCAAGAGTTTGTGAGTTTGGATTGGGGAAATAGTGTTAAGGGTTTCGAGTTCGGATTTTCGGCCAGAGACTCCTCTGTTGGTGCGGCGACCGACATATCCATACATCAGGGCCCTGATAACCTGCTTTGTGACTCGGTATAATAAAACAATTGTTGCAGGGAAATAAAAAGGTACATGCATCATATAGGAATGGTTTGCGGTTTCCATGCTCTTTGTGTCAACTATCCAGATATACTCTTTGACCATGGTACATCTTGTTTCCTTACAAGATTCCTCTGTGATGCCTACTCGATAGGATTCTACAGCACGATCATGAGGATGACCCCCTCGATGATGAGGCTTGGATACAGGGACCAGTTCCCCAGGCGTTGCCACCTGGTGGTGCACCTGTTATGGCACCACCAGTAAAGCAGCCAGTGGTACCTGTAGTACCGACCGGCAAGGAGCGCAGGCTTAGAATGCTCCATGAGTTTCAGAGACAGAGAACCCTCAGGTTTTGAGGTGAGCCCGACCCTCAGGCAGCTGAGGACTGCCTTGAGGCGGTGACCAGAGCTTTCCATCCAGTGAGGATACAAGCAGACCGGATTGTGATCCTAGGAGTGATCCTTCTTCAGGGTTCAGCGGGATGATGGTGGAGTCTGACCACACATACTCACAATGAGGAGACTCATTCGTGGATGGAGTTTGAGAGACTCTTCCAGGAGGAGTTATATATGTTTATGCCGAGATCTGTACGCATCCAGGAGCTTCTTCAGCTCCAGCAGGGCAGTATGATAGTAGCTGACTATTCATTGAGGTTCACCTACCTCGCCAGGTATTCGATGGATAAGGTCAGGGATCAGTACTTCAGAGCTTGGACCTTCGAGCATAGTTTATGAAGAGACATCCGAGCATGTGTCATGCCTCTATGCATATCGACTTATGCTAGAGTGCTCGAGAGAGCTTTGGTGGTCGAGAGATTCTTGGCAGAGTAGAGACAACCGCTGGCAGTCAGCAGCAGGCAGACAGGTGCGGAGACCTCGGCGGCAGGTATCTGGTGTGAGACGCAGGGATCTGGACCTAAGAGATGTTGGAGGAGGACCAAGGATAGGGGATCGACAGTCCATGGCTCTCAAGCTAGATCCATTCATCCTTGGGGGAAGCCATGCTAAGCATGCGACGGAAGGGGAAAACTCGCTAGAGATTACCCGACCCGTCAAGATGCAGACAAGGAAGCTGTGGATAGACCACCGAGGCAGAGGCAGGGAATAGAACAGGTAGGCCCTCTTGGCGACGGATAGGGCAGAGGATCAGGGAGAGCTATAGGTGGTGGAAGACGCTTCGACCTACTTCCCCCACCACCCCCAGGAGGTCCGCACCAGGCTCGGGGAGATGGGGGACATGGGTGGGGGAAGCTCCATGCGGTCGAGGCATACGACCCTGGGGCTCCAAGGATGATTTGAGGTATGATCAGTGTATTTTCTGGATTAGATATCATACTCATAGACACAGGTGATAGTCATTCCCTTATAACCACATGTCTTGTACAAAACCTCGAGATTCCGGTAGAACCGTTGACTCGATCGTTACGCTTAGAGACAACTACGGGAGGAGACCCGATGATCATGCACCTTTGCAGACAATGTGATATTACCCTTGGAGGTGAGAGTTTTGGTTGGAACCGATTGGTGGTATCGTTGAGACCTTACGATTTCATTCTCGGTATGGATTGGTTATCTTTGGTCCATGCCCAGATTGACTGTTTTAGGCGAAGAGTGTGGTGTGTCTGGCATGATGGAATGAGTTTTTCCTTTGTCGATGAAAAGGAAACCTAGGAAGCACAAAATGGACACATGAATAGGAGTTTCCAGACGATCACTCATGATTTAGCTAGCCTTACCCTCGGAGTAGTATATATTGTGAACTCCCAGTTCCCAATAGTAGCGGCAGAGTATGAGGACGTCTTTCCCGAAGATGTTCCAGGATTACCTCCCCACTGGGAAATTGACTTCTACATCGACTTACACTACACGACAACACCTATTTCCTCATCGGCATATCATATGGCTCCCGTAGTGCTTCGTAAGATGAGGGTGAAGTTGGATGATTTGTAGAGAAAGGATTTTGTGAGACCCAGTGTTTCACCCTGGGCGGTCCCAGTCTTGTTTGCCAAGAAAGAAGACGGAAGACCAAGGTTGTGCGTGGATTACCGGTGCCTGAACCAGGTGATGGTGAAGAACAAGTATCCATATACGAGTGAGGTTCGAGGATATACCGAAGATGGATTTCAGATGCCGCTACGATCAATATGAGTACTTGGTGATTACTTTTGTCCTGAAGAAGGCCCTCACAGTGTTCATGGGGCTAATGAACCGAATCTTCCAGCCATACTTGGACCGTTTCGTGTTGGTCTTCATTGAGGAAATCCTCATGTACTCGGCGTCAGAGGAGGGGCATGCGAGACACCTGTGGATGGTTCTAGACGTACTCCGGGAGGACCGACTTTATGGGAAGCTCTCGAAGTTACAGTTCTAGATTCAAGAGGTCCACATTCTAGGACATGTCATCTTAGCAGATGGTGTAGCCGTAGATATCGCCAAGGTGAAGGCTCTGTTAGCAAGGTAGACACCTCAGAGCGTGACGGAGGTGCAGAGCGTCCTTGGGTTGGTAGTATATTATCGGAGATTCATTCCTGATTTCTTCCGGATTTCACCACAGATGACGGCCTTGACCAGGAAGGGGCATCCCTTCATGTGGACATAAAAGATCCAATAGGCTTTTGAGGAGTTTAGGCAGTGTTTAATGAGCGCCCCAGTCTTGAGATTGCCGGAGGAGGGTGTCGAGTATGTAGTTTTCTGCGACGCATCAGGGACCGGGATCAGCTGTGTCCTGATGCAGTGGCATGTAATGATTTCTTATGGTTTGTGCGAGCATAGGCCACATGAGCAGAACTATGAGACCCATGATCTTGAGTTGACATCTGTAGTCTTCGCATTAAATATGTGATGACACTACCTTATGGGTGAGAGGTTTATTCTCTACTCTGACCACAAGAGCCTCAAGTACATATTTTTGCAAAAAGATCTGAATCTGGGGTAGAGATGATGGCTAGATTTCCTCCAGGACTATGATTTTGAGATCATCTATACTCCTGGAAAGGGGAACAAGGTGGAGGATTCTCTTAGCATAAGGTCGAGCTCAAAGCCGTTGAGTGAGGCGACACAGCAGTTTTTCACCTTACCGATATCATTCGTGGATGGAGAGGATACAACATACCTACAATCGATGGTTGTCATCCCTCCACTCTTACAGTGATTTAGGGAGGAACAGCTTGGGGATGTCGACTGTGTGGATTTACGTGCTGAGTTATCCATAGGAAAAGCTCCTGATGGATATTCACAAGGTGGGGAGCACATATTTCTTTTCAGAGGGTTCACTGTTGTACTAGTGGCGTTGCAGGATGAGGTCCTGAGGGAGTTTCATACATCCCCTTTGGTGGTACACCCTAGGGTGAAAAAGATGTACCAAGATCTCCAATGACAGTTCTGGTGGTCAGGCATGAAGAAGGCAGTAGTGGATTTTGTTTCTCGATGCCTCACATGCCAGCAGGTGAAGGCAGAACGCCAGGTTCCAACGGGATTAGATCACCCCTGGAAGTTCCAAAGTGGAAGTGGTATGGAATATCGATGGACATAGTGACAGGATTACAGTGGACAACCAAGGGGCATGATTCCATTTGGGCGATCTTTGACCTACTCACCAAGTCATCCCACTTCCTAGCTATCAGGGAGCAAAGTTCCGTAGAGAGCATGGGGTGCCTCTACGTGTGGGGGATAGTTCGTCTTCATGGATTCACTCGAATATAGTCTCAGTTCGAGATTCCCACTTCACATCCAAGTTGTGGAATGGATTGTGGGAGTCTTTTGGTACTCAGTTATGCTTTAGCACAACGTTTCATCCCCAGACTGATGGTTAGAAGGAGAGAACCATTCAGGTTCTGGAGGATATGTTGTGTGCTTGTATCTTGGACATTGGTCACAGCTGGGAGGACCACCTACCACTGGTGGAGTTTTCATAAAACAAAAGCTACCACTCCACCATTGTTGTGGAACCTTTCGAGGCCTTGTATGGGATACCCTTCCGGTCACCGCTTTGATGGACTGACCCCGGAGAGTCACCACTCATGGATCCAGAGTTAGTGAGAGTTACTACAAAAAAGGTGCAGATCATCCGAGAGTGGATGAAGACTGCACAAAGCTTGAAGAATTTCTATGATGACCGATGAAAGAGGCCTATGGGGTTCGAAGAGGGAGACCAAGTCATTCTTCGGGTCTCACCTTGAGGAGGTTTACTTAGATTTTTCCAAGGTGGAAATCTTTCTATGAGGTTAATCAGACCCTTCCAGATAATGTGCGGGGTTGGAGAAGTGTTGTAACTCCAAGCTCTACCACCACAGTTGCATCGGGTACATGATGTCTTCCACATGTCATGGCTGAAGAGGTACGTGCACGATCCGTCGCTCGTCATCGACTAGGGTGAGCTGGACATAAAGGATGGAGTGACCTTCGCCGAGTACCCAATGCAGATCGAGGATACGTAGGAGAGGATACATTGTGGGTGATCGAGTCCCTTGGTGCGCGTCAGGTGGCAGCACCTGAATCTTCAAGAGAGCACGTGAGAGCGGGACGCTATGATCCGTGCCCAGTACCCTCATCTTTTTGAGTATCCTTTGTTTTGGATTTTCAGGGACGTAATGCCCCAAGGTGGGGAGAATTTAATGTCTTGGATTTTCTGTGAATTCTTTTTAATATTATATGGAATTATTACATGACCGGGCGCGAAGACGACACAATATTCCGAGGTCCGGCGAGCCCGGAATGGTGGTTTGAACAATTTTTATGCGATGTGAGTCAGCTCTTATCTGTGGTTGTGGAGGATTCCAAATGGATGCCTCGATTAAAAATCTGAGCACACCGTTGCGTCAAGGATGACGAATTTACCTAAGAATGAGCCTAAACTCGACCGGCATAGGTTGAGGGAGAAAGATAATTTTCGGACATTTTAGTAAAGTAAAAATTATATAAATTGCTAAATGTTTATTTTATTTTATGGAAACGTTCGTTGCAGCGTAGAGATGGGAAGTCTATTTCTTAAATTAATGATGGAAATTTGGCGTCATTAATACTACCACGTAATTAAATGCCAACATGTTTCCCTTTTTAATGGGTTATGAATTGTTGATCATTGGTGACAATAGGGAGGAACCTCTGCAGAAACCGCAGGGCGTTGGAGAAATTTCTCTGCGACAAACAATGACAGATCGAGGTTGTGAATCGTTGTGCCAACGACGTTGAAGGATCTTGATGAGGACGGAATCACGACACCTTAATCAATGATCAATCCTTTCTAAAGGTAGGGTTTTTTATTTAATTTTCATCTTTCCCCATTCTTGAACTAAAACGATGAATGCGGATCAACCACGAATAAGTTGATCGGCAGATTCTTACGTTCTTGCGGGAGGGATTTCTCGTGGGATGATTATGTGGAATTAATCCATGTTATTTATTGATTTTGATTTCTGCTCCGTTAAGCCTTTTAACAGGATCGTATCAACGCCATGATGAATGACGGATGAGGTTTGGTCCACAATTTGTTTATGGGATTTCCTTCTACTTTTTTTCCCAGTGCGTTCTTTGTGTTCTTCACGGGGCGACGAACAACAGATCGTTGTATATCCGTTCGGCGATGCAACAATCCCAAATCGAGGTTTAGACACCACAACGGCCTTGTATAGGTGCAACGATGATGGCAGACGACAAATCGGACCGGATAGATAAAAGGAGTCCTTCGAGCATTCTTCATGTGGGAGGATCAAAACACATTTTCGGAGCCGATGGGAGGCTCGAAAACACCGTAAGTGGCTTCATGGTGTCAGCACGACCGAAACCTGAAGTTTTTGTGGTGATCAGACAGCCGAATCGATGATCGGAGCAGCACAGGATGCGCGCCGGCGAGGAGCTTAGTTTCTGGAAATTTCCAGAACACCCGGCGTGTACTTCCGAGGAACACGCTGTGTAGTACTGGTGGAGGGTAGGGTTTCAGGGGTCCAAGAAGCGTCACAAAGCATGTGCCCTTGGTAACATGATGTGTTGAACTTTCCCCGATGCTCGGCTTGTATTTGGGAAATACAAGTACACGGGATGATCTACATAGCTTCAGGTGACACGGCGTGTACATCATGGTAGATGCGGCTACGTGAAGCTCAGTGTGTATCCAGGGGACACACAGACACGGGTTAGAGTACATGGGTTTTTAACCATGTACGACCACATGTCCAGTGACACGGGGATATCCCCAGTCACTCGGACACAGCGTGTACATCGTACTACATGTTGTGTACTATGTTTTCATACATGACCAGCTTAAGACACATGCCGATGTACATGTGTAGTACCCGGGGTCAGACAACATGGCGTGTATATTTTCTACACGCTGTGTACTTTTTGGAAAACAGCATGGTCTACTAGTTCACTGTATCCTCGACATATTTCAGTTGGTTTAGTGCCCCTTCTTCTCATTCCCCGGAATGTCGGGCATCGTTTCCTTCTACCGGAGTATGATTCTTTCAGCCAGACATTGTGTGATAGAGTCGTCATCCCTTAGAGAGGCCCAAAGCGAGACACTCTATCCATTCATGACCCTAGGTAGAGTTCGGAATCGACGTGACCAACTCTACCAGGCATTGATCCTCTGGCTAGCTGGTGTATCACCTAACTAGTGAATCCGGATGAGTCATGGTATCCGCCATGGCCATGGCAGTGATCCTGATCTGCGTATCGTGATCTTTCCCACACAAGAGTGTGTCTCCTTTAATGGGTGATTTCTATCTAATGTAACCTTCCCACTCATGAGTGTGTCTCCCGTAATGAGTGTATCTACTTCTCATGATGGTTATCGACGAACATTACTTCTCAGACTGACGTTATCAAAGCTATATGACTCGTGGAGTGTGTTCTCCTAGAATAAGTGCGTCACGGAATCTTCGATCTGAATCCCTTACGGGGCTATGCGGCTGTCTGACTTATCCCTTGACTACGGGTCTGGGTATTGAGTATATCTGGTTTGTTCTATATGTTATATAGACATATACTATGCATAGATAAATGTACCTTTACTTTTCATAATGCTTTATGGTTTTTGGGGTCCTCTACTGAGTTTTGTTATACTCACCCATGCACGGGATTTTACCGCACGTCTGCTGCCTTGTGAGGATGAGTAGCCTTTTGACAGTGTCTAGGGCGGACCATGACATGACCGGGCTTTCTGATATTCCCTATAGGCTGAGGTGTTCCTACGGCTATCAGTAGCAGTCCCAATACCTTTTTTAATTACAGGTTGGACTTTCCTGTTTTCATACTCTTATTTGTTTGTTTTTTGTGGTCATGTATTCTGGCCCAGTTTACTTTTTAGTACTCTACATTTTGTCGTACTCTGTTGGTTGGGGTTTAGTTGTATGCATGCATTTTGTTCCTTAGTGTTTTACATTTCATCATTTGTGGGCTTGGAGATGTGTGTGTGTGTGTACATGTACATAGGAAATGCCTCCCATGTTAGTGATATGCCTACTCGGTGCCAGTCACCAGCCCCTGGCCTATTGGAGTCGGGCTTGGAGAGTCACGGCGTGGGTCCCACTAGGACTGGTTGTGAAAATTTTATTATTTTAAAATTTTGACTTCTTCCATGTGGTGTTGTAATAAATAAAATTATTGAAAATCATAATCAATTACCATGACCCATGAAAAACTCCAATATATTCTCCTAATTAAAGTCACTTCATTCCTACATCAAATACCTCTCCCCCAGTCTTGAATTATTTAAAATCATGAAAATCAATAAGTGAAGTTTAGGAATGCATAAAATATATTTTTAGCAAAGATATTCTATAATAAGAAGATTCATGGATTTAACTAGATACAAATAAGTATTATTTTTAATAGTTTTCTCTTATATATGTTAATAAAAGGAAAACACATAAATTATTTTAAATGTGATTTTGTAAAATCATAGCTTCATCATTATACCCAAAAAAACTCAAGAAATAAACATGTCGTATGATTTTATAATGAACGACTTATTAATTATTAGAAATATTTTATTAGAAACCACATTGTGATGTGAAGGATATGAATTGTATAATCACTCGTTGAATACATAATAGTGAAAATTTAATCAAAATTATGTTCTTAAAATAAAATCATGTTGAATTTTTTTTATGTTCATCAATAGATATTGAATAGCCTCCCCAAATCAAGATTCATAAAAGTAACATACTTTTCTTATCTATAATCATTCATCTACACATTTTACACATTCAACCTAATTTTAACTAATATCAAAGAATAACATCCTGGAATTCCTAAGAAACTCTTAAATCTATGCTCAAAATTATAGCATAAATCTAAGTGTGTGTTATACACCATTAGTCGGAATATAATTATAGAATTTTAAACCTACAGGGGAGTAACAATACATAATCACTCTAAAATCAAACTCACCATTAACATTTAATCTCCCCTGATTTTATTCCTTATTTATTCTACATTATTCATTCCTCATCACAGTGTTTATAATTAAAGATACTCATGAAATTATAGTGCTCCATTTAATTCATAGAATTAATAGATTAGATTACTACATTAAACATAGAAAAATATAAATCATAAACTAAACCATAATAAGTAACTACTAAGTGGAAAATTGATGATATTCAATAATGTTTTCTTCATGATATTTATTTTGTTAAGGTTATTATGATTGAACCACCCTCTTTAAAGTAAATTGATATAGGTTAAGAAGGATGGTTACTGATCTGGATATATGAATTTTCCAAGAGATTATTCCTCTATATAAACTGGCCCACTTACCATATCCAAACATTTTATCCCATTTCCTCTAAGTAGATACATTCCACCTCATTGGGATAAATTTACTATAGGTTGTTATGTTTCTAAAAAAATAAAATGGTATTTCATGGATTTAATATACCAACTAACCCTTTTTGATGTTATTGGATTAAAATTATATCCACATATTCAACCATTTTAAGCTACTTTCCCACTTTAATTTCATATCTGTTCTCTATTTATTTGTTTCATTATAAAACTATTTCATTTATTTCCTAAAATATAATGAATTCTCTATTTATGTTATGGTATCCTCACATAGATAATAATCTTTTTCACCCTAATTCTATATCGCTCAGTGTATGTTGAAATCAAATTCCTCACCTCGAACCCATAATCATATGCCTCTACATTGGACATAAATCATAGTTATCCAAATATAAAATAATTATCTTCCCATTATTATAGGTGTTTTCTCCTATTGAAAGTCTAACACATGGTATTAAATTGAAAAAATTTATTTATCCACATTAACTATGAAATATTTATGAAAGCCTCATGGATATTTCACCATTCTATCTACATGTTTTCTAACAACTCTTAAAAGAATCATCTTCTCAAATATCATGCCCTTTAAAGTGGAGTATGATTTTATGTTCACACTCTATCCAATACAAAAAAATACATCCAAAAATATTTTGAACCAAAGTTAATAGGAATTAAAAATATTCATACGTGATGTTTCTTCTTTTGAAAAGTTCATCATACCATAGTAAAAATTTTAGTTTTAGTGTAATTATTCCCAATTACTCTAGATTCATCTTCGTTGAGAAAATAACATTCCTAAATTTAATATACAAAAGAATTTTTAAATTAATAATGAAAAGGGAAAAATAAAATAAAATTTTGTGAACATATCAATAAATTTTCCTTTCATCTCATCTAATTTACCTTATTACACCTTACATGAAAATTATAATGGTGACTTATAGAGCGTTGGACCTTCTTCTCATACAATATTCTTTGGTTTCATCTCTAATCATTACATTCATACTAATCTTTCTTCACCTGTTATACTATTTCCTCCATATAATTTTTGAATTATTGAGCATTATCTTTTAGTGGATTTCCCTCTATTAAACAGATGGGTTTTACATGGCCATGAATAGGGACATCCATGTCCCCAAATATTACTTATCTAAGTCTCTCAAAGAGTTGGATGGAAATTTATCCATCTTGGGACTCCGTATTCTAAACGAAATCCCCTTGAACAACATTCATCTCTTTTATAGTGGCACAGATGGTAGTCATAATGGTATTATATGTCTCATTTAATGATATTATTGGGATTTGGAAAGAATGACCTTATTGTTTAAAACATATGGATTTTTTAGTACCCGTGATTTGGATAATATTGAGGTCTATAACCATTACAATTATTTTATGGATTATAATAAACCAAATTGGCATCATCAATATACATACCTTGGTGTTAGTGCATTTTCATTGTTTCAACGGTCATCTTTTTCAAGGATCTAGTTGTGAAACCACGCATTCAATGATTTCATCCATGGGGACTTCCTTATTTTTTTTCCATCTACACCATTCCATTGGAATCTTCTACCATCCATGTCATCAGTAATAGAGAATATATCTTCTGATCATTTTTTCATTTATAAATATTTCGGTGCGACAACAATCATCAAATGATTAGCCTAAAAAATACCCTTATATTAAATGATTGTATCAGTAAACATGTTTCTATCACATAATGGGACCACTTTTGAATCAAATATGAAAACCTGTACCATACACTATATCGATATTCTTCATTGAATTTATTGAAATTTAACATACTGACACAAAAATCGATAGATATTGAAGGAGGTAATAACTGATTCAGTAGAATTACTACCTAGTCATCCCTATTGGTGAATAATGTGATGGTTAATCTGTATCAATTCATGGGGTTTTTATTTTAATTAAAATATAAATTAGTGTATCCTTAATATACAACTTTAAATGTTATTAAATTGGAATTTTTCAAAATGTTTTAGGAAACATCGAATGTTAGTTTTTAGGACTTTATGATGTATTTCAATGAATTACTTTCAGCTTCAGAGCATTTGTATTATCAAAGAACATTTCATGATGTGGTTCATAGTGACACGTGTAATAAGAGTACTTGTTTTAACCATAACTCTTTAAATTCATCCATACTCTACTAGAGTTACACGCCTTGAATCTCTCCACTTAATAACCTTGTTATCACCATGTTCCATGTTTTTCTCTAACCATGGTCTCATCTATGATGTAAATATAATTTATTATGCTCCTCTCCAACCCAGGGTTATAGCTGAAGTTAACTTATTCAACAATTTTATGAGTTTATTAGTTTTCCATCAAATAAATAACCTGAATTTTTCAGCACTAGATTAACATGTGTATCTGAGAAATAAAAAATATGTGAATGAATTCTAAAATACAATAAAGAATATAGGAAATCAACCTAGAAAATGGAGTAAAAATGACTAAAGGTGATCTATCTTTAATTCTATGGAGTACTCTAGTTTAGAAAATAAAAAACATATACAAAAACAAATTACTTTAGACATGTAGCATGTATCATGATTGAGGTACAACCCCTATGGATTGATTAAACACACATAGAATTTTTAAGAATTAATGAAAAAAGAGATACTAGTTTGATAATAATTAATATTATATAAAATACTAGGATTTCTAAATAAAATTTCACAAATTTATGTAGTAATGATTTATGAATTCAACAATACATTTTCAGGATTTTTCCTTAGTGGTCCCCCTCTTATTTAACTCAGTCAAAATTTTAAAGACACTCTTTTCTCACACTCTCGTTAACCAGTTAAAAAATTAGATAGTTAATCCAAAAACGTTTTATATCATTACAACCACAAACCACCTAATTATCATGGAATGAATATAAGTTATTTGGAGATTAATTTAATGGAAAACCTCATCTAACCCCTAATGTTCATGGTATCGAGAAAATGATAAGATGTAAGAAATGAAAAATAAATGAAAAAACCCATCCATAATTAGTCATGAAAATATTATTCATTAAATAAAATCCCACATCTATACATACTATAAAATTAAACATTATTTCCCTGTAATTCAATTTATTAGTTATTTAAAACAATATTAAATACTATATTTATTGTCTCATCATATCTCCACAATATAAGTTTGTAGAAATTTCCTATAAGTGTAGTTTAAAAATTAGTCCCTCGAGATTTACAAAAAACACTCTATTTATAGAAAAAATTGAGATAAATATATATTTGTATCTTTAAATATACATTATCTGTGGTAATATCTATCATTATTTTTACCAATCATTATTTTAACTCTATTATCACTGATATAATACATTCATCTACTTTTAAATGTAACATTTCTCCAAGTGAAAGAGAAATATTTTCTAAGGAGGAAAACTAATTTCATTAAATATATGCTCCTTGAACCAATATAAATAATATTTACTAGAATATCTCATTCATGTATTATGTTTTTCAATGAATTTATACTCCCCATATATAGGATATATCCCATGTGAATGATACTCTATTAAACACCCAATAATTTCAATGATTTTATATATGAAATATGTTCGAATATAAATAAAAAACATATATTTATACAACTAATAATTCATAGATTATATCCTATGACACTAAAGACATCACACAACCCCATCTACCTCATGGTTTGGACACTACAACATATAATCATCTGCCACAAAAAACACAGTCCATTATTGTTTCTAATCCCTCCACAGTGTATAACATCCTATACTAAAAATATCATTTCAAATATACATCATTATTATTTATTTGTTGGGCATGGTGAAATTTTCATATGGTGATATATAATATCATGACCTAAAAAGAAACTCATTCTTATTTTTTTGACGGTCTTCATTATATATCATACAAGAAATTCTAAAACCATTGGCCATAGTCATGAATTAATTTCTTCTATAGAGTCACACAAAACATATCTACACCCACCCTACATCATTGGTTTTTTAAAAAACATATATGGTGTAGGATAATGTCCTATGACATAGTATCATTATTGGTTTAACATCATCAATCCATTGTGATGAAAAACTATTATGTTTGTATCATCTATATTGATCCTCTATTTCCACATGAGATCATTTTTTTTATCAACTGGTTATTTGTGATATATCATGGATGACGCTGAAAAAATGGGATAAAGGGATCAATCTGATTAAGAGAACACATGGTTCACCATATGTGATGAATTATTGGTAAGTTAAAAGTACCTTGAGGTGGCCTTTTTTCCCCAAATAAATGTTTAGTTTAGATGGATATAGCTTAATGAAATATCCCAAAGATAATAGGACGTAAAAATTTGCATCGAAACACCTCAATATTGGTGTCATTTTGAAATGTTCCTACACACACCCAATGCCTTCACACACATGGATATGTATAACATCATATAAAACAATAAATCAATAATTAAATGAATTATATGTATTTTTTAATATAATTAAATTTATAGATATTTATGAATATTTTTCAAAATATAAATTAAAATCATGAAATAAAAAAATGGAGATTTCCATTCGGTTTATAATTCTTTTCAAAAAAATAGAACCCCATGATTACATTCATGTCTCATTCATTAAAATTTTTCTTCATTTATGAATTATTAACTTTTTCCATAATATAATCCCTACACGATAATATTCTCTATGAATAATATTCAAAATTGTTAGATGAAAAAAACTAGAAGGGGATATGATAACCCAGTAGATCATTTGAAAATTCCTGAAATACCAAAAGGAAATTTTCCATTTTTACATATTAAATTTAATATCAAAATAATAATTACATACTCTTGAAATAAAAATCATAATACAATTATTTCATTAATATTTTATAAGAAATAATAAAATAAAAAATTAAAATTGTTGGCGTAACTTAGGAAACGATAAGATATTATTAAAGCAAACTTACCACCTATTGATGATTATAAATATAAATTAATTATGATTTCATTTTCAAATGTTTTGAAATCAAAATATTTCCCTTAAATATAATAGCACGACATGAAACCCAAATATTTATCTTGGGAAATTCTACTTATATTTACCATTAAAATAACCATTAAATGTGAGTAAACACCATAGTTAATTAAAACACATTCATTATGTGTAACTAAATTCTGATTTACTCCATCAATTTACCTATTGTGTTGGAGATCTATGTTGGGATCACCATTTTCAGTGTATATCAGGAACACCATCTAAAAAAATGTATTCAAACCATATTATGAGAGAAATATATAAATTATATTATTTTAATCAATAAATCTCACAAGTCATATAATTTTACACATATGTAGATGCTCATTCATGCTATACATTAAAATAACGATAAAAATACATTTTTCTTTTGAAAAATATTAAAATGAAAAAAATCCTAGATTATTAGGATGTAATATATTAGATGAAAAATAATACAATGTTTTATAGTAATATGTATAATTTTAATCTATAGAAAAATGTTTTGTTGCATAAAATGATATAAAATTATTCATTTTAATTTATGAAAAAAGTAAAAATAACCCTACAAGAAAACACTAACAGATTTCATTATAAAAATTTATAAATAAAGTAAAAATTATTACAAAATTATATTAAATTTTATTTAAATATTAAATATTAAAATTACTAAATAATTTTTTTAAATTAATTATAAAGATAAATGAGTATACAAATTTTAGAGCAACATTTAAATGAAAAATCACTTACCATGTCTCATAACTCACCACATACACCCCTTTTCATTCCTGAATAAGAAAATTGAATTAATTTTAAGATTTAATAGGAAATTGTTTTATATTTATTCTCTTTTCATAGTCCCTTTTTATTTTAGTTATTACCATTTCTTATATTTTTCTTAAATTACTTATGTTCACGCTGGATGTTTTGAGGTCTTTCTATTTATACCATAAAAATAGTAAAGTCTCTTTAATCATGGTCAATGAGGAGAAAGTTAATTTATCTACTAATTAATAAAAAATTATTATTTATCATTTTTTAAATTTTATGCACTTTTAGAACAACTCATGTGTAAAGGAAATGAAAAGTAAATCGCATCACATCGTAGAGGTTCTAGTCCACACATATACATGGGCGAGGCCACCATTTTCTATGTGATTTAAGTGTAAAAACGTATGTACTATCATCAATTATAGAATCAAAATTATGTCATAAATTAATTAAAAACACATTAATTGCATCTTTATAACTATCTGTTGGAGGTGATGATAGAAAATAAAAAGCATCCTATCATGGATGTGGTTGTCTACAGATACGCAGATGTGATGTTTTCATTTCCCATAGGATGAAAAAGAATATGAAAAAGGTTTGTACCATAAAGATAACACAAAAATTATTATATTTTATTTAATGATGTTTGTATATTTGATTTGATTGGATATATTTGACTGAGGTAGAAGAAGAAACAAACACAACCATAAGAACCCAATTTCGATTCAAGAATGGGTCTCATAAATATCAATCAAAATCTTTAATTTAGACATAATATGGATTTCCAATTTCATTGAAAAGATCTCATGGGTGTCTGTGGAATGTTCAGAGCCCAAAACCCATATTTTTATTGTAAAACTAGCATAGTCGCATGGTTGGTGCATGATTTTCCTAACCGTGTAGATTGTGTTTTTTTGAATAGATCCTCCTCACACGGTTGATGCATGGACATGAATCCTAACCAATAAATGTTACCTTATTCCTAGGTAATCATGCATGGTTGAACATGGTTTTCACACTGTGCAAACAAACCCTGAAAATTCCAGTTTTTGGGTAAAATGTCAATTTTTTCTTAAGGATCTAATTATCTCCTCCTTCAACCCAAATCCATGAACCAATGGGATTAAACTATATTTCTATCATTTTGGGTCCCTTTAAATACCTATGGAATGAATCAATGGATATTCTTAATCTGGAATCCACTTGAGCTTCTGTTCATCTATCACGACCCGTCCAACGGGTCCTATGCCATGACTACCCCATGCCCGCCTTCTATAGGCCAGGGGATGGAAACTAGCACCGAAAGGTGTATTCCATAAAACTAGGAAGGTATTGCATTTATAAAATTAAAGTCACGTAACCAATTACACATCAGGATACGAACACAAGAAAACTGTATAACCAAAAGATTGTTGAATGTAATAGGGGCCGGAATAAAACCCCAACAGTAAAGGTACAAGTACAACTGAAATACAATAGAACTGAAGAAAGAGAAAGACAACAACTAGATCATCCTCTGAGGTTCCTACCCAAAGGGTAGGAATATATCTCCTCATCAGAACTCCACTTCTAACCGTCTCCTCTGCGTATCAACATATCATATGGTCCACCTCATGTTACCGTCCAGTCCTGGTGCTCTCGTCCTCAGTCAATGATGTCTATTGTCTGCACCAAACACAATGAAGTGCGGGTGTCGCCCATGTAGGGGTGAGTATAACGATACTCATTAGGGACCCTGAGAACCTCAAGGCCTCACAAAATCCACAAAGGATAATCCTTAATGAATGAAGACAATAGATTACTATACTTAGGTATATTCCCATACATATACCTATGTGACCAACTAATCCATCACAATCATGAGGAAACACACAATTACTAACTCAGCTCACACCATGTATTACTTATGTATGGTTGTAGAGTTGAATAGTTATAGCTACTAAATCATCTATCTCTGTTAAGAGGCTCTACTGCTAACCGAAAATAAATCTCTAGGAGCTAACCCAAACTAGATCTCTAGGATCTGACCCACACATGATCCCTAGAAGCTGACCGACATAGGATTGCTAGGAGCTAACCCACACAAGATCACTGGGAGCTTACCCACACAGGATCTCAAGGAGCTGATGCACACAGGATCTGTAGGAACTATCCCACACAGGATCGCTAGGAACTATCCCACACCGGATCGCTAGGAGCTGACCCACACTTGATCGCTAGGAGCTGACCCACACATGATCGCAAGTTAGTCTTCTCATCAGAGCTAGCTACTAGGTTTCCGCACTAGGCTTGCTCATCTCTGGGAGGGTCCACTCCCCAATCCACTAGTTGATACTCTAACATCCATGAACCCTCATGAAGATGTAACTCAAAGGACCTACACCTCATTGGGGTCTCAATGTAATAAACAGTGCGGCAATCGGACGCCGGGTCTGTAAGTTATTATCCTTTTTGTCCTGAGGGCCCGATTTGATTCATGCTCAATCCAAGATGACCATATTCCATCTTTTTCCAAATAACTAGTGGGGTATTCACAATGGGACCATCTCGATCCATGATTTCTATCACCTCTGATGGTTCATCAAACAGTTTTCCAGTTCCAACATTATAGGCCAGGTGAAGTATAGGTTTGTATCAGGTCAGGGCCCGGTCCGACCGGGTTATACTGACCCGACCTGACAAGTCCTGGGTGGACCCGGTATGGGTTGACCCAGCCCGTGGTGTTTCCTAGCCCGCTGGGTAGTCTGACAGGTGATGAGGGACGCGAGGGGCCATGGAGGTCATGGGGCAATAGAGGCCGCGGTTCGGCTCTATCGCAGACAGCAGCTCAGCCGCGGGGGTACCGTGAGGACATGAGACGGCTTGGTGAGGCCGCGGGTAGTGGGGTAGTGTCGTGGATGGTGGCATGGTGGGGCCATAGATGGAGGAGCTGTAGGGAGGCACGGTGGGGCCACGGGAGGCGGGGGCGGCTTGGGGGCGACTCAGCCATGGGGCGCAGAGGTCGCAGACAGTGGAGCTACAGGGCAACGGGGTGGTGTGATTTTGTCGAAGGCTAGTTAAGATGTCCTCTCTCTTCATTCGTCGTCTTGGTGTAATCCACCTTCTTCACTCCTGAAGAAAACAATAAAGGAGAGTGTCAGTGGGGTTGGGCCATGTTTGTTTGGCCCTCCCCCTCTGCGTAAGAGAGGGAGAAAGTGGTTCATCATTTTTGAATCAAGAACGTCTATGGAAGATATTTAATAAAATTAATACCCACAAATTTGGTCAATCACTATTCCCAACCCCGCTAAAGAAAAATTAGAAGGTAAGAAATGGGGAACTAAACCCCTACCTTGGATTTTTCGTTGATTTTGGTGCGAGAAGGAAGTTGAAGAATGCGAAGAGAGTTCCACCAGTCATCACTTCCTAATCCATGCTTTGATGTCAGGATCTCTCATCATCGTTTTCCTGGGTATCCAAAGAACGTTATTTGATAACGTTCTTCATTGGAGAAGTGTAATCCTCCCAATACATCTCCTCTCCCCAAATCCACTAAATTGCAAATTAGCCAACTTATTATATGCTTCCCAAATTTTAATTAATGGAAAATTTTAAAATTGAATTAATTAATTACATAGTGGTTGGAATTATTAATTAAGGGGGTGTCATAATTATTTGGGGGAACATAAGAGGTTTCTCTCCATTAATAGGGAGTTCAAAGGGAGTTCAGGGGGTTTTAAGCCTTAGGTGGTCCCCTCCACCATAAACTCTCATGAAAGGTTCAACTAGTTGTCCTCACCATCATAACCTCTCAAGGGAGATTTTTTTCAGCTGGTCCCCACCTGTGACTATATCCACATTGGTGGATTCAAAATAAAATAAAAATAAAATGTTACACCATTTTATTTTATTGTATTCCTTCACGAAAAATCCAAATTTTATCTTTCACTCTTGACCCACTACGGTCGAGGTGAAGGTCTCCTTAATGGAATACCAGTGCTGAGAGTTCTACTGTGCCCTCATATTTCAATTCTGAGCATTAGTTCAAATGTTATAAAAACTAGATCTTATGTTTTCTGAACGTACCTGAAGAAATGTTCCAAAATTCATTCCGGGCACACCGGGCCTCGGATTCACGAGCCGTCAATTTTTTCAGACTCCTAAAAAATTCCTATTTAATTACAAAAAATTACTAGGAAATTCAGGGTTTTTACATTCTACCCACATTATGGATTTTTTCCCCATAAGCCGTAACGTAAAACGATAAAAAACAAGTGGGGGTACATAGCACAAATCTATGCCTCCTACTCCCTTGTGATCTCCTAGAGGTTCCCATGCTTCCAGCGAACGTGCACCACAGGTATCAGCCACCCACAAAGGACCCTATCCTATTGATCCTCAATATCCACTAGAACCTCCATAAAATTATCCCCATCATCGACGTACAACTCTTCGTGGTCGATGATGTGGGATGGGTCATGCATGTATCTCCTCAGCTGGGATACGTGGACAACTTCGTGCACCAGATGAAACTTAGTTGGATGATCTAAGTGGTATGCCACCTCTCCAAAATTGTTGAGGACCAGAAAAGGTTCGATGAACCTCATAGATAACTAGCATCTTCAGCAAAATCTATGAAAACCTCATTGAGGTGAGACATGTGGAAAGAAGTCATTGCCATCCTCAAACTCCAGAGGTTTCGATCTCTAGTTAGCGTAAGACTTCAGCCTACTCTATTCAGTCTTCATCCACTCTGAGATGATCTGAACATTCTATATGGTAGACCATACCATCTCTGGTTCTACTAGTGCTAACTCCCCTGGGTCTGTATAGAACAAGGGGGATCCACAAGGTCGACCGTACAACGCCTCGAAAGGTGTCATCCCAATGGTGGATTGATAGAAGTTGTTGTACAAATACTCCACTAAAGGAAAGTGATCCTCCCAGATACGACTAAAGTCTAGGACACATGCACGCAGCATGTCTGTGATGGTATGAATGGTCCGCTCAGTCTGACCATCTATCTAATAATAGAAGGTAGTGCTCAAATGAAGCTGCATCCAGAACGCCTCCTAAAACTGCATCCATAGCCGGTATGTAAAATGTGTATCACGATTGGAGACAACCGTCAAGGGTACTCCATGTAGCCTCTCAATCTTCTACACATAGAGGTGTCTCATGCTCTCTACTGAACTCTGCTCTCTGATCGGTAGAAAATGAGCTGACTTCGTGAGTCGGTCAATGATCATCCAGATAGTATCAAGACCTCTTAATGTTTGTGGATGTCCTATCATAATGTCCATGGATATCCCATCCCACTTCCACTGTGGGTCCTCCAAAGGCTAAACCAAGCCTGCGGGTACCATATCTCTACCTTCACATAATAACAAGTGAGGCACTGAGAGACGAACTATGCAACAGTTTTCTTCATTCCAGGCCTCCAGTGCTGTCGTCGGAGATCCTGGTATATCTTTTCCACTCATGGATATACCTCTAGATAGGATGTGTGGAACTCCCTCCACATTTCAACGTGAAGTGACACTATTACCATGGTATATCCTCTGAAGAATATAATGTGCTCTCTACCTTCATAAAATCTATCTGGTGCATGTCCTATGGATATCTGAGCACGTCGTGCCTCGCAGTAAGCATCCCCATGCTGAGCATCCCTGAATCGTTGAAAAAGTGGGCAAGTGACTATAAGAGATAGAAGGAAAACTGCTCCATCTCTATCCACAATGGATATCTGCAAAGCAGCCAGCTACTCTGTCTCCTTGCCTAGAAGCTGTATACCAAAGCTCCTGCTGAGTGCATCCGCAACAACGTTCCCCTTCCTATTAGTATAGACTATCATTACATGATAGTCTTGGAGGAACTCAAGAAAACATTTCAATCTCATGTTTAGGCCCTTCTTAAAGAAGATATACCTGATAATCTTGTGCTCAGAGTACATTGTAAAACCCTCTCCCGTAAGACAGTGACACCACATATTCAAGGAAAAGAAAACTACTGCTAACTCCAGGTCATGGGTATAGTAGTTCTTCTCATGATGTCTCAGTTGTCCTGAACCATATGCAATCATTGCTTGCTCCTGCATCGGGACACATCATAGTCATATCCCTGATGGGTTGTAGTAGACTACGTACCATACACCCTTCTCTTGAAACCTCAAGATGTGGGAACTAGTCATCCTCTTCCTCATCTCTTGAAAACTCCGCTGGAATTTCTCCGACCAAACGAAGGGTTTCCCCTTATTCGTCAATGATGATAGTGGTTCTTCAACTCTGGATAAGTCTATCACAAACCTCCGGTAGTATTCAGTCAACACCAAGAAACTATATACCTCTGTCACACTCCTAGGTGGCTCCCAAGAAAGTACCTCCACAATCTTTTCTGGATACACTACAAATCTAGCCTTTGACATAACATGTCCTAGAATGTGATCCTCTCGGATCCATAACATGCACTTCGAGAGCTTACCATAAAGATGGTGCACTCAGAGTGTGTCCCATACTACCTGTAAATGACAGGCATGCTCCTCCTCAATAGCTGAGTAGATCATAATTTCATCGATGAATACTACTTCAATGAAATCAAGGTATGGCTGAAAGATCATGTTCCTGACTCCCATGAACACTGTTGGAGTGTTAGTTACACCAAATGGCAGAACCATGAACTCATAATGGTTGTACCGACACCTGAAGGTCGTCTTCTTCACATCCTTGTCTCATACACTGAGCTAGTGATAGCCTGATCTGAGGTCAATCATTGAGAACCACCGTTCTCTCTTTAGCTGATCAAATAGGTCATCAATTCTAATGAGTGGGTACTTGTTCTTCATTGTCACCTGGTTCAAGTGCCGATATTCAACACAAAGAACGATGCTCATATCCGCCTTTTTGGAGAAAAAAATTGGGGATGCCTAAGGAGAAACACGGGGTCGAATGAACCCTTTCCCCTGTAAGACCTCCAACTATTCTCGCAGCTCACGAATCTTCAGAGGAACCATCCGATACACTGGTGTAGATATCGGTGCCATCCCGAGATACTATTCAACGTAAAAGACCACCTCTCTGTGAGGAGTTAGACACAGAACATCATTAGGGAAGACCTCTTTGTACTGGCCCACCACACAGGATAACTCAAACAAACCAAATCAACAGCTTCGAGGGTAAGGCTAGACAACTGATGTGTGATCGGCTGCACCCTCTTCCAGGTAAGTCCATCCTGCGCTGCAAAGGCTCCTTTCTTATCGGTGAAGGTAAAAGTAGTCCCGTCCATGCAGACACACCACACCTGGCACCTAATACAACCAATCTGAACCCAGACTGTAGATAACCAGTCCATCCCCAAGATGACATAGTAAGACCTCAACGCTTCTACTAGGAGATCCCATATGAAGCTCTCGCCTCCTAGAGTATGCTCACACTACCGAAACTAGTGTGTAATCATAGAATCCACTCTCGTAGGAGTCTCTAGCTATAAGGGTTGAGCCAACAGCTCTGTCAGAATATCCGAGATTTGAACTAGGGTAGTGGAGATAATAGAATGATTGGAACCTGTGTCTCTGAGAAATGCAGTTTAGGTGGAGTATACACATATCGTACCTTGTATCATCACCGGAGGGCCATTATCGTATGCCTCAGCTACCTGGTGTTAATATCTCACCATTCTACCTACTACTTGTTGTTGGGGTGGACCTCCTAGTGGTGGTGGATGTAACATATTGAATCATCGCCCATTTCCATCTACAAGACCTGCTCCTCTGCCACGTCTTCCTACTCCTTGTAGACCTCCTCAATTGAACCTCTGTCTTTTCCTATGCATTCCTTCGACCATTTTCTGATCATCTGTATGGTGGGTCAGACTGTCACGAGCCATGGCACCCTGCCTAATGCATTTGTAACACTACCCACTCCTTGTATGACTGGCTCCACATCGGGTTCCCCGCACAACCGATCCTGAGTCTTGCTGTCGTCCACCAGTAGGTCTAGGCCTCTTCGACCTCTAAAACATATCTCTACATCCACCTACAGAAGACTCTGGTACGTGATTACTATTGGTGTATCTCGTTGTTGGTGACTTCCAAGCCCAGAAAATCCCCACTAAGAGGGATTTATGTAACACCGCCACCTGCATCGAGATGCTGAGTGACATCATAGAAGACCTGATCTCCCGCCTGAGTCCTAGATCGAAGGTTCAGGCCCTTAGGAAAGGGTCTTGCACCATATTAGTGGAGTAGAATGATAGTTCAATGAACCTCGCTGAGTACTGAGCTACAGTCATGCTGCCCTACTGCAGATGATGTAGCTCATGTATGCGCACTGCCCAAAGAGTCACTAGGAGAAACACTGCCCGAAACCGGATCTCAAAGTCTGCCCAGAGAAGCGTCACCTCATTAAGAACCTGGAGCATCATGCTTCACCGTCTTCCTACTACTGACTATAGAAGGCTAGCTTCAAGGATCACCATGAGATCAACTGGTGTCCATACCAGTCGAAAGACTCCCACCACAACCTCCATCCAATCCTCAACATCCTTTGGGTATTTCTCTCTCATTAACCTGGGTGGACTATGGTTCTAGAACTCATGAAATGCGATTAAGAGGTGTGAACCCTCTACTACTAGATCTGGTGGCATCAGTGGCCCAATGGGTAGTGGTACCGCTGGTGCCTCCGCCTGTACCTCTATTGGAAGAGGGCCCTACTCTGAGGCCTCGTCGCACGGTGGGCTTTTAGTGCGTACTATATCTGGAACCCTATCTAGCTATCTGCAAGGAGTAATCCTGAATGAAACATGTGTGCCACGGTCAAAAATTTATACATGGTGAGCTGACTAAAAATATCACAAATAACACTTTTGAAAACACACACACAATCAGGGTTTTCGTGCACTGTGTCAGAAATCAGACATCATGGTCCTTGTGTATGGATACATTGGATGCCACACCAACACTAGATTCCCTAAACTAATAACCGCACTCACTAAACTTATCACTATTTCAATGGAAAATAAAGATAAGAGTCCTATTTTCTGTGGTAAAACCGACTCCCCTGATACCAATTTCCCACAACCCATCCCCCAGGGCCCGTGCATGGACTACCCCAATCCCACCATCCATAAGCAACGGGTTGGAGAATAGCACTGAAAGATTTAATCCCAAAAATATGGATGACATTTCCTTCTAACATGTAAACTCACGAAACCATGCCCGCATAAAGATACGAGCACAAACCAATTGTATAACAAATAGAGGAATGAATGTAAAAGGGGCTAGAAGACAATCCCAACAGTAAAGGTACAAGTACCACTGAAATAAAATACAACTGAAGAAAGATAAATATAGATACTAGATCATCCTCTGAGGTTGCTACATGAAGGGTAGGTATAGAACGCATCCTCGGCACTCTAGGTCCGACCGTCTCCCCTGCGTACCAGTATGCCATATGGTCCTCCTTCGGGTACCATCCAGTCCTGGTACTCCAATCTTCTGTTAGCGATGTCCTTCGTCTGCACTAAAAATTACGAAGTGCGGGTGTAGCCCCTACAGGGTAGAGTATAAAGATACTTAGTAGGGACCCTGAGACCCACAATGTCTCACAAAATCCACAAAGGATAAACCTCAAAGAATGAAGAGAACATATAACCCTACTTAGGTATATTCCCATACATATACATATGTTATCAAGTAATCCATCTAAATCATGAGGAAACACAGATGTACTGACTCAACACACACCAGGTATAACATATGTATGGTAGTGGAGAGGATTAGTTTTAGCTACTGAATCATCTTACACCGTTAAGAGACTATGCTGCTGACCCACACAGAATCTCTAAGAACTGACCCACCCAGGATCGCTAGGAGATGGCCCACACAAGTTCACTAGTAGATGACCCACACAAGATCGATAGCAGCTGACCCACACCAGATCGCTTGGAGCTGACCCACAGAGGATTGCTAGGAGCTCACCCATACATGATCACTAGGAGTTGACCCACACAAGATCATTTGGAGCTCACCCACAGAGGATCTCTAGGAGCTGACACAGACTGGATTGCTAGGAGCTAACCCACACAGTATCGCTTGGATATGACCCACGAGTATCCCTAGGAGATTACCCACATATAATATCTAAGAGTTAACCCACATAAGATCTCTAGGATCTAACCCACACAAGATCGCTAGGAGATGATCCATATAGGATCTCTAGTCGGTCTTCTCATCATAGCCAGCTATTGGGTTCCCGCCCTAGGTTTTCTCGTCTCTAGGAGGGTCTGCTCCCCAAACCACTAGTGATACACCAACAACCAGAATGTTCCACGAAGAAGTAACTCTGATGACCGCCACTTAATAGGGGTTTCAACGCAATGGATAGTGCGTCAATCGGACGCCCGGTCTAAAAGATATAATCCTGTTTGTCCTGAGGGCCTGATTGGATTTCTTCTCGATCCAACCCAACCATATTCCAACTTTTTCAAAATCACCAACGAGGTATACTCAAAAGGACCATCCTGATCCAAGATTTCCATCACCACTGACGGTTCATCAAATGGACATCTGTTGCCAATGTTATGGCCCTCGTAAAGTATAAGTTCATATCAGTACTGGGTCTGGACTGACCCGACCAGACCGACCCGACCCGACCTATCCTGGATCAAATCGGTTCAAGTTGACCCAGCCCATGGTGTGGCCTGGCCTGGGGTGCGGCTAGGACCACTAGGTGTCCCGGTCCATTGGGCTGTCCGGCAGGCCGCGAGGGGCCGTAGAGACCGAGGGTGTCGTAGGGTGGCAAAGGCCACATGTCAGCTCAGTCGTGGATGGAATCTCAGCCGCAGATGGAGGCTCGAACATGGGGGCACTGCGAGGGCACGAGGTGGCTCGGCAATGTGGCAAGTGGTGGTGGCGGCTCGGGTTGTGAAGTCCCGGGCGACGGCTTGTCCACAGATGGCGGCAGTAACTCCGGTTGCGACTCAGCCGCAGGGCATAGAGGTCACCAACGGCAGAGCCGCGGGGTGGTGGGGTGTCTTGCCTTTGCCGAAAGCTTGTTTATCCAGCCTCTCTCTTCGTTCGTTGTAATGGTGTAAGCAACCTTCTTCCATTGTGAAGAACACAACAAGGATGAAAGGCGGAGGGGTTGAGCCATGATTGTTTGTCCTTCCCCCTCCACGGTAGAGTGGTAGCAAGTGCTTTGCCAGTTTTATATCATGAACATGTATAGAAGATATTTAAGAACATCCATCCCCACAAACTTTGTCATTCACTATTCCCAACCCCGCAAAAGAAAAATTAGAAGGGAAGAACATGGGAACAAAAACTCTACCTTGGATTGTTCGATGACGTTGGCACGAGAAGAATGTCAAAAAAGGTTAAGAGAGTGCCAACAATCGTCACTTCATAAACCATGCATCTATGTTGGGCTCTATCATCGTCCGCTTCCTTGATTTCCAAAGAAAAATCTTCGATGGAGTTCTTCGTTGGAGAAGTTTAATCCTCCTAATATTTCTCCTCTCCCCAAATCAACCATATTTCAAATTATCTAACTTATGATATGTTTCCCCAATTTTGATTGTTTTCACAATTTCAAATTAGATTTTTTAATTACATAGTGTTTGGAATAATTAATTAAGGGTGTTGCATAATTATGTGGGGGAGCTCAGGAGGTTTCTCCCCATTAAGATGGAGTTCAAAGGGAGTTAAATGGGATTTAATCCTCGATTGGTCCCCCGAACCATAACCTCTCATTGAAGGCTAGGCTCTGTGGTCCCCACCTCTATAACCTCTATTGGGTGGTTTTAGTTCATGTGGTCCCCACCTATGAAAATAACCACATGGGTGGTTTCAAAATTAAATAAAAATAAAATGCTACAACATTTTATTTTATTTTATACCTTCACGAAAAACCAAAATTCTATCTTTCACTCTCGACCCACTACTTTCAAGGTGAAGATATACTTAAGGGAATTCCGGTGATGGGAGTTCAAAGGTGCCCTCAAATATCAATTCTGAGCACTAGTTCTAAAGTTAGAAAAACTTGCTCTTATGTTTACTGAACGTTCCAGAAATAAAGTTCAGAAATTCATTCTGGGCACACCGAGCCTCAGAATCACACACTGTCAATTTTCACAGACACTTAAGAAATTCCAATTTAATTAAAAAAAATTTACACCAAAATTCTGGGTCATTATATCATCACATTAGATTCACAACAATAAGTACAGAAGTTATATTGATCTGTTCTCCATCTCTTTTTCTCTCGACCGAGTTATCAGGTATTATAATTTTATCTTTTTCTTATATCTACTCCCATCCAATCAAAATCAAGGTCCAATATCATTGTATAGGTATCATACTATACTAAGGTTTGTGGTCTATAACTCACCCCTACAGTTCAATTATTTTTTATTTTTCATGTGTTGCCCGTCTATTTCATCGGGTGCCATTTATAGAATTTATATTTCATGCTTATAATCAATAGAACATTATGGATATTATCTTTCCATATATGAAATAATTTGTTCGTATTCATGACCACAACTACATCCTTTCCCTGTAGAATGTTATTCCATATTTGTTTTTTAGTGTTTTGACATGTTTGCACCACATTTCAGGTATTCCTTGTCTTGACCACTCTAAGGGTAATATTTTCATTATTAAATGTATTTTTTATAATGATAATTTCATAATGGAATGTTACATGTATGATCACAACTTTTCCTGTCAAAGGTGAGTGCTTCAATTTGACAATAAAATATGAACTGGGAATTGGTAATTCCACTAATTATATGACATGGCCTTAAATGTAAATTAATAGTAGCTTAAATTCTTGAGAACCCATTACCCCTTTAATAGAAGTTATCAGAATGGACCTAGATTATGGAATATGCATTAAATGGACTAAATCAATGGTTGCATGATACCTGACCTTATCAAAAAAATGAAAGGAAAGGCCTGAACCAAATTTCATGATTAAAATGATTCATGCTACTTGACATTATCACACTAATGAATGGAAATTCATGAACCAAATTTAATATTAAACAGATTCATAATTTAACAGAAATGGCCTGACTAAAGCACTACTTTGATTCTGATTGGAGAATGCCTTGAGAACTCAGGAACCAAATTCTAATATAAGGATGAAACATTCATAGGTTGAGAACCACCTAGGTCCTGATCATTTTCTATTTATTAGATTTTCATAATGACACCTTTGGATATCTTTAATATCATAATAGGATTACTTGGAGAAAATACTTGGATCCTTCATTAACATGTAGGTTCCATGATTAGAACCCATAAGGCCATGTCTCTACATTGTCCAATTTTACGTTGAATGATAACCTTAGATTGAGTAGGAACCTTATTGTGGAATCCCTTGGACTATGATCCTATGATTATATTCTGACCCATTCCACGAAATAATTATTACTGAGTTGGCTACCCATGAGGTCAACGTCTCCTTGGTTATTAATCTATGACATCACTACTAAATATCATTACAGGTTTCACTGTCATAACATGGACCCTTCAATTTTGTTAACATGTGATATGTTATAAATTGGTAAAAATATTATAAAGAATTTGTTACATGTTCAGACACAATCCAAGGGTTGAAGTATGTACATTGGTATTTAGTTACATTTCTCTAGTGTAATATATAAATGCATGCTTTCACATTGCAACATTTCAATTAAATGAGCTGAATGTTATAGACATTGTTGGTCATGGCCCACTAAGATTTATCTCACACCAAATCTGAGTGTTTTTTGATACCAGGGGATGATTACATGGTTGAATGTGTTCATAAAGGGAATAATACGTCTTAAAACACTTGACTACTTTCTATTTAGTATGGATACTGATTAAAAATAGACAAGTGGAACTGAGAATGCATGGGATAGTATTTTAATTTCTATATACTTCTGAGGAACATGTTATGTCTTCTATCTTTTATTCTTTTATTCCTATTTTAAAGTGGCATGAAATATCTTTTTTTGTTGAATGTTATTAAAATTGTTTCAGTTACAATTATTGTTTTCTCTATTTTCCATTATTCGTTCTGTTTAATTATATTACTTCCTCTATTTACAAATTCTTTCTTGCATCCGCTACACTACACTTTGGTAGTAGGGGAAGAGTTTCCCGATAGGTACACCATAGGCCCCCACTCCTAGTGAGTATTTTATGGTGTTTATGGAGATTCACATCCGGAAATGTGGCTAACTAGTCTTGTGGAAACTTTTAAGTAGAATCCAGGTCCAGAACATCACAAAGTGGTTTGAGAGGTGGATTCCTTTCTTGCGTTACTATTTAGAGACAATGGATTTGGGATTCAGAAAACTTGGGACTTGTTTCCTAGTCATTCAAGGGCATTAAAAACCCTTTTTTGGGTTAAAAACCAAGTAACCTAAATTTGAATTTTTTTCTGGCTTTTTCCAATTACATTTGATATTATTTCACCATAAGGTGACACACATGATGTATGGAGTTGTTGATTACTACACTTTTTTAGGGTTTTGTTTCATTCTTAACCGAATGATACAGGGGAAGGGATCATTGTTACATGCATCATTATCGTCACAATGAAATCACATGTCATGCATATTTCCATGACATATAGATGCATTTTAGTTTTTTTCATTTCTTGACATTCTTGTGATTGTTGTGTGATATTGTGATAGTTAGATTATGATCGAATTATTTTTGGTATTGATTGACTAATTATATATATCCATTCATGTGGAGTTTGGGATTTCAAGGGTTGGATGAGTAATTTACCAATTTTATCCATTATGCTATAAATAAATGGGTGTTTTCAATTTATAGGTGTATAGGAACTTATAAATTTGAAATGGAAATCCATTTTAAAGTGAATCATGAAATCAAAAAATGAACTTGTTCCACATCTTTATACAGTCGTCTCATGTTAATGATTGGTAATGGAGTGAAATTGGTAATTAAATGAAAAATTAAATGAATCTCATACTTGATCACTTACTGATACCTGGCTGTGTAAGTGGATTGTCTGTGTTGTATTACTTTGGTAGAGATTTATCGTAGGTTTATATTCCACTAGTGATTCTTTATTTCATTATAAGCTTGTTCGGTGGCATGTTCATGGCTATCATAGACCAATTCCTAAATGAATTCCACATATCATATTCTAAGAGGGTAGTGATCACCATGCTTCAGATGTGGTTGTCCTTGAGCTGCCAGTCATACCTCTAGGAGTTCCACTTGAGTCACCTCTTGTTGTACCTCATTTTGGCACTAAAATCCATGTTCATGATAGTTTCATTTTTTTGATGCAGTCTATGCATGGTTCTCCGCATCTTTTACTTATGATGGCAGATCTGACTCATGAGTTCCAGTAGTAGTAGCCTTTTTCATTCTCTAGGGATGGTAGTCTATAGGATGTTGATCCTTTAATAGAATCAAACCTATCCATATTTGAGAATATAGAAATTATTCTTAAGAATGGAGTAAATCTTGAAACATACATTCATCATGATTTGGCCAAATGTTGATGGGATGAGATTACCCATGTCAGTCATAATTAGGGCATGTTATGGGTTGATTTCCAGACTGCCTTCTATGGGAAGTTCTTTCTTCAGAAACGGAGAGCTGAAAATGCTAGATAGTTCATTTATCTCAATAAGGTATCTATTTTAGTAATGGAATATTCATCACATTTCACTTAGTTACATCAAATTTCACTACCTCAAGACTGTGATGAGATTTTGCATGCTAGATGTTTCAAGGATTGGATCCAGTGTTCCATCCGTATACAGGTTAATGTATTTCTCCTACCTACCTTTTCTGCAATAGTCAATCAGTCTCTTATCAATGAGCATAACCAGAGGGAAGACAATAATACCTAGTAGAGAGGAACATTACTGCATTATGCAAGTAGTTCTTTTTGTGGTAGGAAACGTTCTCTCGTGGTTTCGCTTTAGGGAAATGAAAACTATATTTTCTGTTTCAATAGCTCCATGGTGTGTCATTAGTGTGGATGACAAGGGAATAAGAAGACTCATTGTGATAGGGACCGAATGGAATGTCGGGTTTGCGGATGCATGGGGAATCTGCAATATATGTGTTGGGCCTTTCCACTATATTCAAGTGGAAAAGGATCTGCACCAACTTCACAATCAAGATAATGTTCTTTTAAAACACATCATATGGGGAATTGGGATACCACTTATAGGTATAGATGAGGAGTATGTTGTTGAAAAGGATTTATACCACTGATCACTCGTAGTGCCAATTCAGTTTTTTTTACCATGGTAGTCTATAAGTTTCACATGGGTGTGGATTAGGTCACTTGCATTCACTACATCCAATACTCTAGGATCAGGTTACGAGTCCGTCTAAAATAGGAGGTACAATTATTTTATCCTATATTATAGTGTGTTCTTTATTTGATACATGTGCTTCTATCACTTTTATATTTTAACTATAATGGAGAGTAACGGACATGAGATATAGTTTTACTATAGTGTACAGACCATAGATATGGTTTTAGGGGTAGGAACATAGGGTATAATCCAATGTAGGGACAATGTAACGACCCAAACATTCATTAATGAAAATTCATCTTGATATAATTAAATTTATTAAAATGTAAAATGGTTATATAAAATATTCAATTCCTTGGTTTTTTGTTTTTGGATTTCAAAAAACCGTTAAGAATTGTTACCATAGATAATATATACTTTGACCAATGATAACATGATTTGTATTAATTTTGGTCTTTAATAAATCCTTTTTTACTCAAGAAAAAAAAGGTTATGGGCTCATCCAGTATAATTTCCCGGTATGAAGCCTATTTTTTCAAAGCATGGATATGAGTTGGTGTCATTGGGATTCGCTCAGGACAAATCTGAGTCGAGAAACAACACATTAAGCTCGAATGGAACCACCTACGTGAGAAGTGGAAGTTGATTGAGATTACCACCCGAGGGATGTTATCAGAGCCACCCCAAGAGTCTTTCACCATCGCACACATTACCCTTCAGTCATATTCTAGTGTAATAAGGTGTTATGTAATGAGACCCCAGTACTTTGATTTTGTACATTATTTTTTTATAGATAATATACATTCATTTTATAGTTCTTAAAGAAAAAATAGCATGTTTAGTTAATTACAAAATCAATTTTGAGGAATTAATGGTTTTATGAATTCAATAATATTTTAATTAAATATTATTACTAAATTACTTTTTATTAGATATAAATGATCGTATAATTATTATGAATACAATTGTTATTTTAAGTAATGTTTGAAATCTATTTTTGTCAAAACCCATGAATTTTCGATAAATGTCAGTTATTATTTAGAAAATTAAAAATTAAAATATTTTGAAAATTATTTAGATAAAGTGAATATTATTTTTGGAATCAGAATGTTGAAAAAATTTAGTGGTTAATTTTTCATAAATTTCTAAGACGGTCGATTTTTTGGGCAAAATTTGAATACTATTTAAACATATAATGTGTTTTATTACATCATAATGAATGAATAATGATATAATAAAATAATGAAAAAATTATTTTGAGAATATATATGTTTTTACATTAATATTATGTGGTTTTAGGATTTTTTTTGATTTATTATACAAAGCATTAGTGGACCCTTGAAGACTTATAAAACATTTGAACTTTTTAAATTTATTTCCTTGTGAGTGTGACTCACCTCAACATAAGAAAACCTAATATTTTATGATGTCAGACCATTGTCCATATAAAATTATTTTTTCTACTCTCATTTGGAAAAAATCCCTGGGAAAAATCCCCCAGCTGGTTTGTGGTTTTTATTATTTTAATGTGTGGTTTTCCAAACCTAAATAATAATGAATTCCATCTCTTTTTATTTATAAACCCACACAATATCCCACATCCTCTTCACTCAATGACTTTGCAGTTAGTCCAAACACTTCCCTCCTCTATCTATAATCCTCCCAAGGAGCCCCAATCTCCCATGAATCCTCTTTGAATCACCTACCAATTCTTTGGGACCGCACTTCCAAATAAGGGATTCCTTCTTTCTAATTTTATCCACATTTTGTAATATTGTTACACCCTTTTATTTTCAAGTGTAAATTTTGGGGTATGGTTTTTCACCTCCCCCAAACTTACCTATTTATGTTTTAATAATTAGAGACCCCTTTTCTCTCTCATTAATTCCTCTCATGTACAACTGTTACCAGGCCAAAATTCCGTAAGGAATTTCTTCCACCTCATTTACATTCAAGTAATTCTTTGGTGTCATGAATATAAATTTCATTAAATATTTTGTGAAATATATCTATTTGGTACCTGTACATTACATTTAATTTGAATATGATGACACAATCATTTATCTCTCATAATTTATTTTTATGAATTTTTATGTCACGTCGTTATGTTGCCAAAATTGCACCGCAATATTCTAATACAAAGTAATTGTGTAGTGAATACCATACCAATTTCTCTATCAAGGGTATTCACCATTATGAAAATATAATTATTGTTTAAAGAGTTTAATTTATGTATTAAACATTACATTAACATGGAATAAATGATTATGTTGTATGATTCCATATTGTATGATCCATGTGGCACAAATATGCATGAAATGAAATGTTTAAGAAGGGTGCGCCCAAATAGCAATCCAATGCATTGGGTAAATATTGGTATCATGATACCCCAAGTACAACTAGGGTTTATACATGATAATTAAAGTTAAATGAGGGTTTACTCATGATCCATGTGTAATGATACTTATCTCATTCTAATACCATGTTAAGTGTCGTTGCCACATTTCCATGTTACGATAATCGTATTATATCATGCCTTTATGCACATGTTTCACTTATGCTCCATTGATATTCTTATTTCTTAATATTTATATTATTCTTCATGTTCTTCCTTGTTTATTACCTTACTGAATTTTATTGCTCACCCTTTCTATATGCATGTCATCTGGTTATCCCATGTAATTCTAAGTATGAGGGAATGTACTTGTCATGTAGAGGAGGATTTCAATAAAGATGTTGTGTTTCTTGTTTTAAGTTGTTATGTAATGTTCATAATCCCCAAATACACTATACCACACAATCTCATATGTTTTATCATGTGAATATTTTGTGTAATAAATCATTTATAAGTGTGTTATAAAAAAAGGGAGGTTATTGACTACACCTTTGAGGTAGGAAACTACTCTTTCTAGTGGAACGTCTTCATTCTTCAGATTACATGCTTGAAATTGCATTATAAAAATTGAGTGGTTAGTCCACTATCATGATTTTTAATAATTCTATCATCATAGGGTATCATTTACATCACCAGAGGAAAAATTTATCTAGATAATGGTGATTGGGATTTCTAGGCTGGTAGAGTAGGACCAGAGCATCATGGTCTAGGTGGAGTGACTGCGCAGATTACATATCTCTTCACGGAGGATCAAGGTTCACATCAAGTTGACATCCCTCTAGTAGTGCATCATTTTAGGGACATCTTTTTCGATTATTTTTTTGTCTCACCTCTATATGTAGTGGTATAGTTTAATATTGATCTTGTTACAGGGGTAGATCTAGTGTCTATTCCACCTTATGGATGTCTCCTAATGAAATTCAATTTCTCAAAAGATATTTAGAGGATCTAGATGACAATGGATTCAAACATATTATTACATTCTCTTGGGGTTCACATGTTCTTTTTTCAATGAATTAAAATAAAAAATTGCATCTATTTGTTTATTACATAAGGTTGAAAAAATTTAAAATCAAGAACTTGTAACAAATACATCTAACAGATGATCTCTTCAATCAGATTATAGGATCCAATGTCTTCCCCATGATCGATCTAAGATTGATTTATCATCATGTACGATCCCGAATAATAGACATACCACATACAATATTCCATAGTAGGTATGGTTAGTATGAATACCTCATTATTTAGTTTGGTCTTACGAATGTACCTGTTGTTTTCATGGCTCTGATGAATAGGGTGTTCCAATACTATTTGGATTATTTTAATGTAGCCCTAGTGGATGAAATCGTTATTGATTCCCGCAGTCATAGTGACCATTCCAAACATCTTTAGGTTATTCTATGTACACTAAGAGAGATTCATCATTACATGAATTAGGCTAATATCTAATTATATATTGACAATGTCTACTTATAGGATCAAATAGTATCATAATATGAAGTATTTTTTTACACAGAAAATGTTAGCGTTGTACTTTCATTGGAGAATCTTGAGATTGTGTTTAAGATACAATGTATCTCGGGACTAGATGTATATTATAGGTGTTTAATAAAAGACATTTCATTCCATGCTTCACCTATTACTGGCCTGAAAAGAGAAGGGTGTCACGTTCATATGGTCAGAAGTATGGGGGAAAATCCATTTAAGAGCTAAAATGGAAGCTTGTATTGTCACCTATTATGACTCTTCTAGAGCCTCGTATAGTTTAAACCATATTCTTCTATGTATCAGGAATTGGACTAGGTGGAGTAAAAATATTGCAGGAAAATTGTTTTGTTCTTGGATCTTAAAAGATGTGGCCTCATGAGAGAAACTACCCAACACAAGACCTTGATCTAGCAGTAGATGTCCATGTATTATGATGCTGGAGACATTATCTAATGGGAGAGTTCTTTGTGGTTCACATGGTCAAAAATACCCAAAAATATATCTTTTCAAAGTATTACTTGAACCTCATATAGTGGAGATGAGTCGATTATTTATAATCCTATAATTTTGAGATTGTGTATACACATGGGTGGGTAAATGTGGATACAGCTGAACTGAGTCCAAAAACACAAATATAGGTTGTACAGTAATCCAGTTATTAATGGATGTTAATGGAACATTTTTCTGAGCTATATATATAGTTTGATGATAGTCACGAGTAGTCATATCTCTCATAATTGACAGTTAACTCTACCAATCATGAGAAGGTGAATAGTAGACAATTTTCAGTTACTGAGGTATTTTATCTCTGTGAGAGTATATAAAGTCATAAACCAACTCCATATTTTTCTATGGATATAGATGACATCTGATTTATATGTGTATGTGTCTAGGATTCTATATATATGAGATATGATTTGATAAAATAGTCCCACGATTCTCACTACGCAGTTCATCTAGGAATATATAAGATGTATTAAGATATGAAACACCCCTATTGGTGGCATTTGATGAAATGTCATATAGAAGGTTTTATCACTTGGTGTTCCACCTATCACCTAGTGAAGGTGGACCACTATAGACATATAGTCGTGAAACAACTGCTTCCAGCCCTAAAATGGATGTTGGAAGATGTTGTTATGGAATTCGTAGTCTGCTTATCTGGGTCACTAAGGGGCAGTGATGCTATCTGGGTATTCATTAACGGAATAAAGAAATAAACCCAATTCAATCAAATTTGGGAGGCATTGTTAGTTGATCAGATTATAATATTGTATATCCTTGAGATCATATATCTAAATAGTGTTCCATGTATTATCTATTCAGATAGGGATGCATGTTCTACAACATAGTTCTGACAGGGATTGCTGAAGGGTATGGGAACACCAATGCATATAAGAACAACATTTCACTGTCAGACCGATGGACAATATGAATGGAAAATATAGTTTCTAGGGGATATGATCCAAGAATGTGACCCTTATTACAGTTTTCCATGGGATATGCATATCTATCTCATTGAGATATCCTATAATAACATCTTTCATGAGACAGTATAGATGTCTCATTTTGAGGAATTATATGGTAGTCCATGACATTTACCCTTGTGCAAGATAGAAGTAGTTGAGGTGGCCCACTAGTTCCTTGCCTTTTTTAGGATACTAAATAGTATTTTCAGCTGATCGGAAGGGGTATTACTATTGGTTAGTCCAGAAAGAAATCTAATGATTATAGCCTTTGATGTCCTCTTGATTTTGAGGTTGGGGATCTAGTTTTTTCTTTCGAGTATTTCCCATGTTAGGTCATAGACTATTATGTAAGTATTTAAAAAACGTCCACATTTTCTAGTGCCTTTTGAAATTAAAAAGAGATTTGGGCTAGTAGCCCATCAGTTGCTACTACCATTGTGGTACCATGACATGTGTGACATCATTCATGCTTCACATATTTTCTAGTATCAGTACGATCTATCTCATACTTTTTATCAAGAGGAAGTTGAGTTAGATGATTATGGTGCCTTTGAGGATTACCATGTATACAACATTTAGCAGATCACGAAGTCTCATCGAGGTCGGTAAGTCCCTCTAGTATGGGTTTAGTGGCAGTACAGATGGGTATAGGATGAGACATGGAATAGGGAAGCTAAAATTTGTGCTTATTGGAAAATGTTTTTCTATGATAGTGTTCTACACCCATGGAAGGTGAACTGAGGGAAAAGTTTTTTTAGGGGGGAAGACCGTAAGAACCTCATTTTTAACTCAGGTATGGATCTTTTATCTTTCGGCCTAAATCATTACATTGGACCATGTATGTATAAGAAATGATCTAGAAAAGGTATTAGGTGTGTTCAGGGAATGTTCATATCCTAAAACCCATCTTTTGGAAAAACTGGTCAAGTCTCATGGTTGGTGCAGAGTTTTCTTAACCGTGCTGATTGTGTATTCTAGGTAGAGCCTTATCGCATGATTGGTGCAAAACCATGAAGCCTAAATATGAAATGTGGCCTTATACCCAAGTAAAATTTTCGAAAAATTGTGCACATGCTAATTCATGGGGTAAAATGTCATATTTTCCCTTAATGATCTAATTATCTACGTCCTTCCACCGTAATATGATATCCAGTGGGTTTAAACTAAATTGATCTCATTTGTGAGACCTATGAATATCTAATTTAGTAATGAATATATCTACTTCTTCTAATATACGATCAAAATTATGTTCGTCACATTGGATGTGTAACTCTATGTACCGTAGAAATCTTTATTCGTTCACCTTCTCTTTTAATCTTGACCGAGTTATCATGTTATGAGCATTTCACTCATTTTTTTAGATCTACGTTGATCTGAGCCAAATCAAGAGCCAATATCGAAGTATAATAATTTTAAAATCCTAATGTAGGTGGTTTATAACTCATCCATAATATACATTGATTTTTGATTTGACGTTTGTGTCCCAACGATTTCAACAAGTGTTATTTATATTATTTTTATTCCATGTTAATAATCAATATTATGGTATGGATATTCTCTTTGAATATATGTGATTAATTGATGGTTGTTATGTCAACAACTACATCCTTTCCATTTGGAAGGTTATTCCATATTTTTTGTTTATTGTTTGGACAAGTTTGTGCCACCATTCGTGTGTTCCATGAATTGACCACACTAAGGGTATGATTTTCTATATTTAATGGATTGTTTAAAATGAAAATTGCATAACAGAAAGTACCATGTATTCTCACTAATTGAACTGCCTATGGTATGTTCTTTAATTTGAATATAATATTTTAAATTTGAATTGGAAATAATACTTAGTATACGATTTGTCCTTAAATATTAATGAATAGTTGTTTTTATTTCCATACCACCCATTACCCCATTAATTGAAGGTAGTAATTTGAAACTCAAAAATGGTATTCAAATTAAATTGATTAAATGAATGGTTGCATGATAGATGAATTTATCACACACATGAAGATAATGTCTTGAACCAAATGAAATGATTACAATGATTTATGCTACTCGACCATATCACCAAAATGCATGGCAAGCCTTTAATTGAATGAATATTTTCATGAATTCATAATTTAACATAAATTTCCTGAACCGATCTCGCCTTTGATTCTAATCAGAGAATCCATTGAGCAATCAGGAAACCCATTCATAATCTAGGATATAACTTTCATAGGTTATGAACCACCAAGATCATGATCCTTGTATATTATTTTTATTCCTTTTATGAAACCATATGAACCCTTACATATCGTCATATTATTACTTGGATACACTCCTTGGATCCAACATTGACAAATAGGGTCCATGGATACAGCCCATAGGGACCTACCTCTACTTAGCCACATTTTACATTGGATGATCACCTTGGATACTATATGAACCTCATTATGGAATACCTTGGACTATTCTCTCTAGATTACACTCGTACCCATGCCATGATATAGTTATTACTGAGTTGGAAATCCTTGTGGTGTATGTCACTTTGGTTATTACCCTAAGACAACACTATTAAATATCATTACATATTTCCTAGTCATAAAATGGAACCTTAAAAAATTTCAACATGTTATATGTTATAAACTAGTAATTGTAAAAACAAATAATTTGTTACATGTTCAAACACCTACCAAGGGATGAAGTAGGTACATGGGTACTTAGTTACATTTTACTGCTTTACATTATATATTCATGCTTTTACACTGCTACATTTCCATTACACGAGGCAGTGGTTATAGACACCATTGGTGGTGGCCCACTAATATTTATCCCACACCCTCTCTGGACACTGTTTTGTACCTGGGGAAGAATAGATGGTTATAGGGGTTGAAAAATAAAAGAATATAGCTTAAAAGTCTTAATGGTTTTTGTTTAGAATATATTTTTATAGAATATGACCGAGACAGATCTTGGGATGCTTGGGATAGTCTTTTTATTTCATTATTTTTTTGAGGAACATGTTATTCCTGATTTTTTTATCCAATTTTTTCAATATTCTAGTGACATGACATATCATTAATTTTTTAATACTATTCATGTTTTTTAATTATTGTTAGTGTTCTATATATTTTACGTTATTCCTTATATTTACTTATATTTCATAGACTATTTACCTATGTTTACTTTCATCCGATGCGCTACACTTTGGTAATGAAGAGATTGTCTCCCCACATACACACCCTATCCCCTCACTACTAGTGGGTAGCCTCTAGCATATTGGGAGATGCGCTCGATTCCATGTGGAACACCGGGCTCAGGGCACCTGTTAAGTGGAATCTGAGTCTGGGAAGTCACAATAGGAGACCACACTTAAGTGTTATACCTACTCTTGGGAAAAAAAATTTGGATTACAGATTAAGTCTTATAGGTCAGTATTTTGGGGATACAAAACCCTATAATTTTGGGGGAATGATTCTAGGAAGGTAGTGGGATAGTTAGTTTTCGTGAAAAATGGCAATATATGTGTGAGGAAGAGATGAGAGGTGATGTTGATTTATAAGTAAGGAGAGTGGCCCTCTTTTCAATTTTCAAATCGTTTAATTATTATAATTTTTGATGTGGGGATAAAGTGGAAAACATTTGATCCAATATCAATGATTATATGATAAGAGTAGAAATATTATCTTCATATAATAATTAATAAGGGATTTTGTGACCTTATAACTAGATTTTTACCATAATTAACTTGTTTTATCCCTTACAATGATAACAAATTTATACATTGTAATCTATTGATTATAACCAATAATGAAATTGAACAAAAAAAAATAAAATTTAACATTATATTTAATAATATGAAATATATTATTATGACTCAATTTTCATAGGTGTCATAAATTAATTTCAATATAACATCTCAAAACATGATAGAAAATATTTTTTTTAAATGTTTTTTATGCCCAGAAGGTAATTTATATCTAAAAAATACATAATTATGATTCTTTTAGAAATAATTTGATTTTTATTAATAATGGGTGAAAAATTATAATTTAAATCCAATCCATAAATAATGGGATTTTTTGAATACATTAAATGGAATGATAATTTTTCTAAAAAATATGTATTTTTATAATTCTACCAAATATAAACATTATTAGAAGATTAAAAAAATATGTATCATATTAATTTTATATGATTTTATTGAAAATTCTGTAGATTTAATAAAAATAAATTTATATATTTAATAAATTTTTTACTTAAAATAAAACAATACTTTTCATGGGAATCACATAAGTTAGAATAAAAAGATTTCATTTAGATATTAAAAATAATATAAAAATTTCAGTAATGAATGAGAATTACTATAATATAGTCATGAATATTAATAATACATTAGATTTATTTATTATTAACTTCCCTTGGGTTTTCATATTCATCACCCTTAAAGAAAATGCATCTGTTCAATTTTATTCATTACTAATATATTTTGTGGTTTTTTCCTCATTATGATTTCTTATATCCATGTTTATTCAACAATAATTTCAGTTATACACAAAATATAATCATGGTGAGTTACCTTATTAAAAACGTAAAATGTATGATACATAATATCACTAGATTTTCCTTATATTAAATATTATCATCCATATGAATTACTTTATAGAAAAAAACATGATACACATAGAGTTTATATTTCTCCATAAAAAATAATTAAACACATAATCTAATTGGGATAAACTTTGTGTAAATTCTATTTAGTATGAAAATAATAGATCCCTTTCTATAATTTTATATGGTGAAATAAATAATAAACATGACATCCAATTTTTACAAAATTTCATAGCACATTCCCTTAAAGATAACTTATGAAATCAATGATTGGTTTCCAAAAATGAATGTTACTTCACAATGTTATGTACACAACTATTCTACATCATTTGAGTATCCCTCATGTGCTACTGAATCATATTTACCTTCTTAGGCATCTATTGTTCCAATTTTGGTCCAAAAAATTTATTTTAGTAACATCATATGAACATTTAGGTGTTTGATACAACCTTCTATATAATTATTTATCTAGCTATATGTCTATACATAAATAAAAACATTTATTATAAGAAAATTAAAATAATGAAATTTGATGAACCAAAATTCCATGATATTTCATTAAGATTTCATGAAGTATATCATCCAATTCATGAATTTTTATCTTTTAATGTCAATAAAAATGATGATGAAAATGAATAAATTTTGTTACATTAGTACCTTCTGACTTTTGATGTCAAATCATAAAATTAGAGGTAAATATTAGACCACAATTTGATATACTATAGAACGGTACTCCATGTATCTTGAATATTTAGTTATATTTATTTATATGAATCTATTTTAATTACAAAATTATATTAATCCGTATAAAATACATATATTCCTTGAAATAATCTAAATGAAATAAAATTTAATTACAAATTCAAGAACTATATGGTTATCCCACCAAACAATATCTGGTGTTATTTTCTATCATTTTCATTCATGAGATATAAAAGGCAAAATCATTCCCTTCCATCGTTGTAAGTCGACATTCTCCAATTTAACTGTTAATAATTTCTTGGTAAAATAAGTATCACAATTTTTAATTAGATCCCTCCAATAATATTCACAGTGATCTTGATACATCTTGGTACTTCCAGGTAAAATTTAAAACTTAGTGATCTGAGCCTTAGTAATTATTTACTCAACTTTGAATCATTTGGAAACATGAACATTTTTCTACTCAAATAATAACATATTTGTAAATATTTATGACTATCAATTTACCTTACATTACAAATATTACTTTAATTTGTAAACAATGATATTCCTTTTATTAATTTTAATTCATTCTTCAAATTATGATTTTACTGAAACATAATATAAATTTGAAATGAGGTGTAAATCCACAAAAACCAAACTAAGATTCATTAATTATTAAACAAAAATATAAAGTCCCAAACATAATATTTTTAATGATGAAATATCATTTCTACTCTAGAAATATAATAACATGATTAATTTACATGGATAATAGAAAATCAATCAATCATCCTCATTTATCAGTTCCATCACTTTTTATTTTCAGAAAATCAAATTTTATTTTAGTTAATATATACTTCAAACATTTATGGTTAGTATATATTTCACATTTTACACTATATAAAATCTTCCTAAATGTTTTGAAATAAAAAAATTAACACCATAAACTCAATATCATATGTTTTCTAATTCTCCACATAGGGTTATAAAAGTCTTGATGCATATAAAATTTCCCAATCCTCTTTAACCATGATAAAAAATAAGTCACATCTTGTTAGAATCATTATACATAAAAAAACCATATATAAATGAAAATACTAATAATGAATCATTGAAAAAATTTCATATCAATTACTAAAAATATTATTCATATTCTTTTATAATGATTAATTTAAAATACCTTTTTGAATAATCATATTTAGTGTCATAAATATATGGGTTGGGTTTTCAATAAACCACTGGTATTAACCCACTAATCAAATAAAAAAATTAAATTTAGTAACATTTTTCTATCATCACCAATAATCTAAAACTTTATCATGATAATGGTAAACAATGTTTTCTATATTTAGAAATAATATTTCTAATGATTGAATTTTTTTGTAGCCATAATTCACTTTTAATAAATTTTAAATAAAATAATTTTTTTCTACCATTTGTAAGAAAAAACCTAATTTGATTCTAATTCACATATAATATTTTAGAATTATCATTATTTTCATCTATTGAAACCAGAATTAATTTATCCAAATAATCATAAAAAAAATTATTCATAAGATCTATAAATATATAAAATCCATTCATCATAGCAAAAGAAATAAACACAAACATGTAATTGTGAAACCTAGTATAAAATGTTATCCTTATAACTCTCTCTTCATTAATTTATATTTTATTGAATACATACCACTGGTCGGTCTTTCATAACTAATGAGCACACTTGATTTATCACCACCATTTTCAAAGGCCTTGTATTTTTTGAGATTTAAATGAATGAATTTTATACGCCCTTCTACCTAAATTATTGATGAATCACATCATTAATTCATTTATTCTCACATTAATCAACATAATATATAATATAATTTTATTTAAATCATAGCACCACCTTTTTATTATATATTATCATACCATTACCAAAAATCATTTACTTGTAATCACAAGAAAAATGTCCCAACATGATACATTGATAACACATTCTATATATTATAATAAATTCACCATAAGGAATTTTACCAAATTTATCACAAGTGGGTATATATAAATTTTCAACATTGTATTTACTTGAAGGATTATTCCATGTTCCATACAATCATAACCTCTTATTATCATTATTTATATCTAAATCAAAACCTATATTTAGGCCCCATAAACACATCAAAAAAGGTATTCATAATAAAAAAACTCTTCAGTGACCAAATCACTTTTAAATCATTGTTTCAATCCTTAATAATATTGATAAATTTTAATACCATGTTCTAGAATGAAATTTGGTGCATACCAAGCCAATATAGTAAAATCTTCTTCATGGGAAACCTCTAATTCTTCCTCCTATGACATAAATTCCAATAATTTCTTATACTTTAAATGTCCATAAACATTGGTAAATATTCACCATGGAACATTTCACTCAATATTTTCCAATCCATGACATAAAACTCATAATTTTTCAATGTATTCTTTATCAAATACCATAACTGGTTTGCTTGACCTTCCAAAACGAAATTTAAAATAATTTCCATTTTATGTTCTAAAAATCCAAAAAAAAATATCTATTCCCAAACATTGATCCATTATTCTGATACAACCATATTAAAATCCGTAAGGTTCTATTTTATTAAATAAAAATTTGTATACATTTTACATTTGGGAGGGTTGGTCACTTATTTGAATGGTAATAATACTTTATAGTTTGTATTAATTGACCTGACATAGCTATAAATAGATATTTTGAAACTCTAACAAATAAATGTTTCTTATTTAGAAGTATATAATTTCATTATTTCATTAGTAATTCATTTTACTCATTTACTTTGTAAAAAATCGTTCTGAATCAACATGAATTATATAACGCAACATGGAATTCATCAATGTTTTATCATGATAACAAAATCCATATATAAAAATCACATAAAAGATTATTTTAGTATCATCTTAACCTCTAATGTTATTTCATATTTTCATTTGATACGAATAATAATACTCTATACAAATATCTTCCAATAACTACATGATTCATAATAAGAGTTCCTCTTTATTACATTTCTAGGATATTTTTCCTTTTTAGTTTTAGAGAATTTGGAAAACTATTACATGAGATATTATAAATTTCAGCACAATATACATTTTTTCCCAAAAAATATGTTCCTTTTTATTCACGCATGATTCTTTCATGAAACTATTTCTTGATGATATGTGTCACCATTGACCCTTGTATCATCCCTACAAATACATCAGCACTATAAAAAACATTTGAAATCATGGGCTATAAATAGTAAGGTTAGGAAGGGATTCAAAAAAATATGAAACCCATTATTCATTTTCAAAATTGATGAAAACCCATAGGGAATATTTTCATTTAACATATTAAATATTGAGATAATAATATTAATTTCTTATGAAATAAACATCGTAGCAAAAAAAAATTATAAATTGTTTTGATTGAAATAAAAAATAAAAATTCATAGTAAAAAATTAGAATTTTAAAATATGTGATCACATGAAAGAAAAAATTGAACCTTATCATATTATAATATTTTCTTTAATTTAGGTTTCAATTTATTCCCTTATGAAATGAAAATATTTCCATTAAATCCTATTTAAAGAATTGAAACCCCATATAGACACATTATGAAAAAAATTATTACATTATCCATTATAAGAACCCTTAAAAATAAATAACCATTATTATTAATTCTAACAGATCCCTTTGGACTAATTTAATTCCTATTAACTGAATAAAATTACTCAAAGAATCAGAGAGCTATATTCGAATAACCCATTATCATATCAATATCAGTATCACCCATTATTATATATAATTTCTTAGAATAATAAAATGGATAAAATTGAAAAAAAAATCTTCCATTTACATTATAAAATACATTAAATTTTATTCATAAAGACGAATGAAGGAGAATATTCCCTCCTTGCATTATAATAATGATAATTTTTTTGAAAACTCTTGAAATGAGAAATTCCTTAAAGAGAATAAAATAAGAAATTATTTTAAAATCCATAGACTCTTTTAGAGGAATATTGACAATAAATTATATCAGTGACTATGGGAATAGTTTTTCATGTGGTAAACATAAAAAAAGAACTTTTTATCTTATTTTAGAAGACAAAATAAAATATATGAAATTTTTTAGAAGAATACTATATAAATCATTATAAATAAATTAATATTACTTTGAAATTTACCATTACTATTTTTAAATTAATACTTAGGAACATTCTATATTCATTTTTAAGAACATTGATATAGAGGGGAAATAATTTTAAAACATTTAAAATAAATCTTTAACACAAAATTCCATACCATGTATTCTGACTCACTATGTATTAACTTTATTTTTATGAAAAATAAAATCATTTAAGGTTTTTAATTGAAAAATAAAAATTTCAGTTTTATTCAATTATCATAATACCTTTTATTTATATTATTACCCTATCATATAATGTTACTAAATTAGTTATGTTCACATTTTATTTTTGGTGGTCCTTTGGTTTATATCCACAAAGTAGGATCAATATATTGATTATGGTCAATCAGGTTATGTATAAATTATCTATATAATTTTAAAAATGTAATAAATATGATTTTAATACATTTTATAAAAATTTATATACATTTAGATATGTTGTGAATGGAAAATGAATCACATCTCTCCATAAGGGTGGTAGTACAAACATATATGTAAATAATATTACCATTTTCCAGTAGGTGGAAGAGTAAAAATATTAGTAATATATTATATTTCCATAATATTATTAATTTAAAAATTGTATATATTTATTAATTAAATATTTATATCATTTCATGTTAGTTGGTTATGGGAATTGAAATATATTTATTTTGGAAGTGGTACTCCTGATGTCATTATGTGTGATATTTTCATTTCTAATAAGAAGAAAAAAAGTTTTGAATTTTGGTCAAAAAATATTAACACTATTTATTAATATACTTATGTTATAATATAAGAATAGAATGTTTTGAAATGAAGGTGGTATAATAATAAATGAACATGAAAGAACATAGATAAGAGTTTTACATTTTCTTTCAAAAACATGCTTCGAATATTACATTGAGTAATCAAGGTATTTCTATGGGATATATTAATACCACTTGAATGTGATGAATGATGTTAAGAATGGATTAGGGTAGGTATTTTTCATGAAAAATTGGACAATAAGTGTGAGAAGGAGAGGAGTGGTGGTGCCCTTTTACAAGTTAGGGGAGTGGGACATTCGTAATTTTTATTTGAATTTAAATAATTTAGTTGTCTTACTCATCATAATCTGTTAAAAATTATATTAAATTTCAAATGATTTTATTATGGTAAAAAATATAATCCAATAAGAACTAATATAATATTTTGTAATTTTATTAGTTTTTTTATCTAAATAATCACGTTATACCTTTTACCAGGGTAACTAATTTGTAACACGATAATTATTCATTATGAAATAATATGAATTATGAAATCATTAATAAAAATAACCCGTTAAATAAAAAATATTAAATTAAATATTCATTATTAATTTTTTATAAGTACTATAATAATTATATTTTCTCCAAATTAAAAAATGAAATTTTGTTTCACAAAATTCCTTATTAATCCTAATAATTGATTTATACTATAATAGAGAATACTATTGATAAATAATAAATTTTTTTATTATTTTTTGGTTAAAAGGGACCAATTATCCTTTAAAACCAACAAAAAACTCAATGGTTATTTTTAAATACATGAAAATAAATGATATCTTTCATAAAAATTGGTATTTTTATCCACTAACCCAAAAATATATATTTTCAAAAAATCCAAAAAATAACCCCAAAATATATCATTGAAATTATGATAAAAGAACTCCATTTTATCAAATTAAATTCTAAAATTTATAAATTTAACTTTTAAATATAACCATATAATACATAGAAAACATTATAATTAGATTTAATCTTATTATTATCCAATTTGAACATTTAGATAAAATTTCATCAATGAATGTGGATATATAAAATCTTGTCCTCAATTTTAGTAATAAATGAAATTATTTTATTATTAACATGAAATGGGTTATAACTCTATGTAATAACTTATAATCAATATTCTCTTTCCATCGTCGAGCATATGGTTAACCTTCGAAGCAATTATAATAGCTTCCCATCGAGGTGGACATGTGGTTTGTGGCTAGTTTAGGGCCAGCCTAGGTGTTAGTTGATTTATTTTTAGAAATTATTATATTCACTGATAAAAATTCATATAAATGAAGTGAAAAAACCCCACATTTATAATATATAAACTGTAAATACTAATTCACTCCCTTATCATTAATAAAATCACTCTCAAACTATTAATTAATCAAATTTGAATAGTATAAATTTCATGCAGAGAAAAAACCAAATATTATTATTAAAATTATTGTATTTATATTAAAAATAATTTTTGTATAAATTATGCTATCAGTATGTGTCCTTTTGATGAAAATGGATCTATTAATGAGGCATTCAACACTACATACTAGTTATTTGATACAGTTTACAAGCCATTCAACACCAGATAAAATTCACTATATCCATAGTAGGAGTAGTTAAATATTGTGTATTAGTCATTTAACTCTATGTATGACTCAATTCACTCTATTTATGAGTGATTTTGTGCTCTTTTTGGGTCATTCAGATACCGATATGATTCCAACACATGGTGATGTTTTAGGAAATTGATATTATTAAAAGTCTTGAATCTAGATTTTATACTCCTAAAGTAGGATAATATTTATTAAAGTGATGAAGTTATTATTTTTGGGAATATATGGAAACAAATGCGATTTATGATTGAATAAAACAAATAATTAGTTTATAAAAATGGAGAATAGAGTATCTATGAAAGAAAGTGGAGTGGTTGTGGGATATCCTCATAGTCAAATTCATGTGATTCATTCTACACTGATAGTGACTAAGAGAAGAATTGAAATAGAAGATGAAGTTGATATCTGAATAATAAGGTGTTGAATAGTTTATAATATGATAAATGTTTTAATATGAATTCAAAATTCAATTTCAGAAAAGCTACAATAATTATATCGTGTGAAATATTAGAAGATCTTATGTGCACTAAAATTTTTAAAGAGAGATACACTATCAATATATCTTGTGAATCTAAAATAAAATTGTATATTTTAAATTTTATTGAATAAGAATGAAGAAGAAGATGCATGTAACATAAAAATTTTAAGAAGAAAAATAAACAATAGAAGTACTATAACATCTTCATAGAAGTCCAATTCTGTTAATGACTTTCATATTATTAAAAAAAATATGATTTTAAATGTATAGGAAACACTCATCATGGTCAATATATGTGCATCATGTGTTCAATTATATTTTATGCACATTCAAACTGATAAGTTAAAACCATATTCTCTAATGAAATCTAGAACATGATAAATTTATCTTTCTCATTTTGAGAGGTTAAACTGGTAAAATTGTGTTACATTTGAATGTGTGTTTGGATGTATGTGACAATAATGAAACATAACTCTCTAATGAGTGGTCAAATTTGTTTGATAAAATGGAAAATAAAAAATTAATTAAAATAATGATTCTCCTCCCACAAAGTATTTCATTTTATTCTTCTTGGTATTTTCAATATTAAATGTAATTTTTTTGGTTTTTATCCCCTTATATTGTATTTGATATTTTTTAAAACATCTCATTTAGTCTTTACCAATGAAAACCATTTCATATTTACATTTTTATCTTTTAAATTGTGAAAAATTATTCCAATACCATTTCCTATGATCTCGTAGAAATCTGTGTCCATTGTATAGGTTTTGATCGTTACATAAACTTTTTAATGATCTAAATCACTAAAAATGTTTTTTCAATCATACCAAGGTAAAAAAAATTGTCATGGTGTCAAATTTTATTTTCCAAAATGTCAATGTACATAAATTGTTTTATGATTTAATTGAAATCAGATGTTGTTTTTATGTTTTCCACCATCTAATACTTGTATGTATGTATATTAATAGCATTAAAAACATCTTTTTGAGTATTCTATGCACAGAACTTGTTATATAGATTCATTGGGTGTATTTATATAATAAAAATAATTCAAATTTAATTATACAATGATCTAATTTAGATTTTGTGTTATTTTTAGGGATTGTACTATTATAAAGATGATGTTGAGTTTTAAACCCCAAAATATGAGTGTTTGAATATCTAATTAAAACATTATTTTATTGACATGGAGTATCATAACAAATATAAAAATTAAATTATAGGTTATTTTATTATGATTTTGTGGATTATAATAGACATTTTTTTAGTTCTGACCCCTCGAGGATTGTTTTTATCAATTGTGCGATGATTAAAATTATATTTTTATGAAATTCAGAGTAAACCCATCCTCAAATATACATGCCCTAAATTTTTATTTAACAATAATATTTAAAATATATATTTTTTAATTATTTCATGGATGTGTGTGGTAATTTTATATGTTTTTACCATTAATAAATCTTAGTGTTTGAAAAAACTAAATATGAATTCTCATTCAACTAAATAAATAATCACAAAATGATATGAAACAAGTAAATTAATTTCCAAAATAAATCTACTATATCTGTACAAGTATTTTACAATAATTTGATGTCGTTATTAATTTTTTGATCCCCAAGTTTATATTTTAAGGAATTTGTTATAAATAAAAATTGACGATGTAGTCATTCTGAGAAAACTGGGTATTGAATTAATGGTATAGATGTTTAACTATGTAAAAAATATATAATGGGTCATTTTTAAAACATTTATACAAAATATGATGGTTTTATAACGTTTTGACCATTAAAACTAGGTTTTAGAGCTTCAGAACTCTAAAAATGTGCCTTATATTATAATTAAGAAAGTTAAACTCAGATTGATGTAATCATAGTTCTTATATCTCAAAAAAAAATCTATGGATGTTTTATTATGATTTCATTGTGTTATGTGGTATCTTTATTGGTTTTTACACATCAAAAATTGTTTCCTATATTTGAATGTTTATAACATTTTTATTTAGTTACTATAAGAACAACACACATATGATCAATTTAATAACTATAAAAATTTATTAAAATTTCAATGACTATTATGAAATGAATTCTATATAATTTTAGGCTGTTTGAATTTTTTTATCATTATATTCTTTTTTAGAGATTTAAAACACTAAAAATGAGTTTTTGATTATTTCATAGAAATTGTACACCAAATTAACATGATATATCTCTCTATATTTTGAACATCAAATAGTGTAAATTTTCATATGATTTCCAACAATCTGATAACTATATTTGAATCTTATAATTATATTTGAATCTTATAACCTGGTGACTGTTTTCATTGATTTATATATCATCAAAAATATTATTTATCCATTAATATCAAAAATAATTCTAAATATATATTCATCAAACTAATTATTTGAAAAAAATTAATCTATTTCCATTATCATTTTATTTTATTAATATCCAATGTCATTTTCATAGTTTTGACCCTGCAACAAATATTTTTAACAACATTGAAATTTTTTAAAAGATCATATTTTTTCATTCTAATCACAATTTGTTTTATATTGAAATTCTATCTATTTTTTAACATAATGATATGATTCTAGTTACATGGTTTTGGCCCCTAGAATATTTTTTTTAAAAACATCGACGTCTTTGAAAACCCACTTGTTTACACATTACTTGAACATCGCTTGTTGAATTTATATGATATTTAATCAAAAATGAAAATAATAATATAATGAACAATTTAATATGATTTCACATCAATATTTTATTTTCTTCTAGGGTTTTCTGATCAAATTCATGTTTTAGAGTTTTAAAACACTATAAAGTTGTTTTTCTATTATCCCAATAAAACACTAACTCAGATTAAAATGGAATATATTCCAATGTTTATGAAATTATTCATCAATCACATTCTTAAGTTTTAAATTTAATAAAAGGTCATTTTTTTAGTTATCCATGTTATTTTAAATAATTCAATATTTTTAAAAATTCTATATTTAGTTATTCTTAGTTTACCACATTTTAGATTGGCATGTCTTCTATTCGAACATGGCCTGAATAATTCATGTAATAACATATACTACAATAAAAAAGAGTAAGAGTATACAATATTAAATTTCTATAATTTATAATGTAACACCCCAAGCTTCCACGGTACGCTTCTCCTTAAATAATACCTTAGCGTCTGTTGTATGCAACTTCGAGATTCTAACACACCACGACCAATCAAAGTAACCATTATGAAAAGTAATACCAACTTTTTTAAATTTTATAAATTTTAACTCTCAAAATGGACTTAATTTTTGTATTCATAATATTGAATTTATCCTAGGGTGAAATTTTGGAATTTTTTGGATAACTTTTATATTTTGATGAATAGTGAAATTACTAAATTTTAATTAAAAACAACTTTTTTAATCAAAATAATTAATAGTGATAAATTATGAATTTGAGTGGTTTTAAATTATATTTAGAATATTTCTTTACCATTTAATAAAATGTTGGTCATTGTACATAATTTCACAATTAAACCTGACATAAACATGTATCAATCTTTTGATAGTTATTATATCTTAAAAACACGCTTTTTGTTCTAACAGTGGGAATTAATTTTAAATTAATTTCTGCCACTTCTGTGTTTTAAATGCGGAAAAATGGATTCCATATTTGGAATCAATATGTACAAATTTTGTAAAAAGGTATCTTTTATTTTTAGACATTTGGAATAATTACTTTGGTAAATATTTTATTTACCATGGTTAAAGGGTAAATCCGGTAAATATGGGTAAAAAAATAAAATAATAAGAAATTTCCCTAAAACATATTCTAACCTTATTGGTTGATAAATTTAAGACCATGTACATATTTTTGTCTATTTTGGTACCCCATGGAGCCACTTGTTGGTGATGAGGACACTTTATATTAATTAAGTTAAAATAAATACAAAAATTACATAAGCATATATCTTTTATCAAAAAAAATTTCATAGGGTTATATATGTTGGATATTTGACTATAAATATTAATTAGAAAGATAAAAATATTTTTTACATAATGGTATTTTATTTATAATTTTTAGACATTAAATAATTTAATTTCTTTATGACACAATGATGATGCAGTAATTATTGTATTAATGAATGATTAAGATAATTGATATTATAAATACCCAAATAAATGTAATTTTAGAATTTTTATAAATTCCAATAATTTTCAAGGTTACTATGACATATTAGGATTGTTTATATAAATTTTTTTCGAAGTAATAATGCTGTTATAGATTTATCAAAAACAAAATACCCTATAGTGTCAAAATTTACATAAAAGAGTTTTTAAAAGAAATTTTATATTATTAATTGATATTAAATTTCAAAAAATATAATTTTCGACCAAGAGACCTATATAATGATATTTTTATCATTAATGGACCACTTGGGGGGTCTCTCGGAGGTATATAGTATGTTTATTAACTATAGAATATAAAAATACAAATTGACATGGGAAGTGCCAAACTAATTAACTTAGAGTCAAATCTAAAACATATGGTTAATATAATGAACCAAACCTGTCTAAAATCTATTTTTTGAGTGGTGTTCGAATTATCCCCACCATAAACTTTAAATAATCCACTTTTTAGACATTAGAATCCGAATATGATTTTATTATAAAATAATATTTCAAGCTTTTCCAAAGGTGCCCCTCACCCCTCTTATAAAAGGGCACTCCCCCTTCTCACTAATTCACACATTCAAAGCCTTTTGGCTCGTCCAACCTCTACCCATATACTCTCTAAACTTCCCTAACTTCATCCTAGAGGCCTTAGATTGGTCAGAAAGCCAACCTACGGTGCCCTTTTGATCAAATCAAAAGGAAGACGTTGAAGAAGAGGTAATGTTTTCACCACCCTGTTTCAAGTTCATTTCTTCTTCAACTTCTTCTTTATTTGTTATTCCCATTCAAAAATAATAAATAAAGTATCTTCTATATACTATGATATTATTATAAATATGGTATAACCATATTCAGTATTCTATCCATCCTTTAAATGACATGTCGCCATACGTGCGTACGTACGGCTTACCGTGTCCACGTCGTGGTGTAATTGCTATTCAATATTTTATTATTTTGATGGGTATAATAATGATGTCTAATTCTTGTAAATAATAAATATAACATGATAATTATTTTTTATATATTATGTACTATCCAATTATATATTATTTTAATATCAAAAGAATAATATTGTCAGTCATGCATATGTACGGACTACCGTCTCCACGAACGCGACGAGATTCATTCACAATTGTATCTATTCAAGAATAATCCTAATTTGATGATTAAAAGTAATTTTTAATAACTTTATATCATTCTACATATGAATAAAGTACAACCTATCCATAAAAAACCCGACTTCTGTAACAAACCATATAAAAGAAAACGAGTAAGTTAAAAACCAAAACAGTGATAATACTAACATATTATTAACAAATCAATGTTAAAAGATCATATATGATAGCATAATTATGAATATGGTTCTTGTATAATTTAATAACAATGTTTTAATTATTATACAGTAGGTTAAAATTCCATCGACTAATGAAAAGTACAAGGTAAGTGTTTATTTCACAATCTCTCTATTATTCGAGGTTGTTTATACATGATTATCTACTAGGACCTCCTTATCATCCACATCCATGTTTCTTAAAAATGTATTTCAAAAAATTCTTACAATTTTACATAATATGGGTTAAAGTCATTTATACCTTTATTTGAATTTTTATAAGACGTTTATAAAGGAATCTTCCTTTCATTTTCCAAATAAGGTCCTTTTTAACCTTTTCGACAGAATGAAGGTAAGAATGTCTTTTTTTAACTTATACGGTAGGCGCGGCTAATTTACACTGTTATAAAATCGTTGAAGATTCCCTTATAGGCTTATAATAATATTTTCAAAGTAAATGTTTTCTTTTTTAATTATGTGACTTTTAAATGATTTAAAAAAAAGAGATATTTCTCTCAAATAGTTTTGATTTCATCTCTGTCAACATCCTTTGATGGATTTTAATCTTATTTGATGTTGATTTATTATAAAACAAAACTTCCATATTTTATTGAATGTTTTGTGATATGTTTGACTGTGGTTGTATTATCTTTATACCATTCATGGTTTATGGTGAATGTATTGACATTTTGTATTCTAGTTTTAATAGGAATGTTTATGTTATGTTTAAACCTATTCATATGAGGAATGCATTGGACATAATAAGTGAAGGGTGGAGCCCGCTATAGTTCCTTGATGCATAGATAGGTCTCAAGAGACAAACTAGTTTCTTGGCACAGGGCCTTGACAAAATCTTATTTGTAGTCTTGGAACAAGGCCTTGGATATGTGGTTATGATAGTCTGGCATTATGCATTCCATCATTATGAAAGTGGTTATTGACATTTCTTGTGATTATTCGATTAGAAGAATATACATGTGAATAAGTAAATGGATTTTATTTCATTTTTTCTTTGTCATATTATGTTGATGTTCATGTTTAAAATGCTTTTGTTTTAGTTATACATTACCTTAAATGTTTATTTCTTATTTATGAATGTTTCTGCTATATAGTTATCTTTACTAAGCATCTAAGCTCACCCCTTTCTATATTTTATTTTTCCCAGGAGGTGAAGAAGTATTTTTTGAATGACCTGCAGGGATAGTATGTGGGGATATGAGTGTGGACTATGGAGTCTATGTTTTTTTAGTTTTCATTTTTATGATGTAATGTAAGACTTATGAATATATATAGTGTTTCCAAGGATACTAAACTACTCGGTCTTTCAAGACTTGATCTTTCTTGTGATCATGACAATGTTATGTAATAATGCATGGACTCTGGGTAACTAGGGTCGGGGCATTACAGTTGGTATCAGAGAAAAGTTTAGTACAAACCATGGAAGCTAGATTTAGATAAACTCTGATTAGAGCACATAGATTTAAGATGGACATTGAGGATTAGTATAGAAGAACTTCCTAGAATTTTGGTATTATAGAGATTTTGTGTGTTTTTCGAGAAATTCATCCCTGTCTGGATATGAGCAGGTAGAGGCGGCTCTGGAACATATGTACCTAGGGGTAAAATCCGAAAACACCGCTTTGAGACAGACTTGAACGAGAACTGGTGCACGAAAATGGGCCTTGCTTCACTCTTGGTTACGACACTCCCGAGGGATATGCTTAGGATAACTCTCATTTTCATTACAAATAATTATGAAGGGTTTATGAGTATATATGTCCTTAATGAAACCATTTTTATGATTACGGATTATATCCATAAAGAGTTAAATTATTGTTACGTTTTTTACAAATATGTAATTATGTATTTTGATTCATAAACTGCTCTAGTTTGTGCCATTTTTTTTAAATGGCACCTAGTGGAAGAAATGGAAATTTTATCAATGAACATAATAAATGTATGTATTTCCCTCCTACTCAATATAATTATAGTGGAGCTGGTGATGCAACTGGTGCTGATCAACTAATCACCATTCTGGGACAACTCACTCAGGTTATTAATAATAACCATACCCGTATGGAGCACCCTGATCCACAACGTGGAGGATCAATTTTATATTACTTCATGTGGCAGCAACCATCAACATTCAATGGGAGTACAAATACATTAGTAGCTAAGAAATGGATAAGTTCCCTAGAGATAATATTTCAGGCTTTGGGGAGTAGTGAAAGGGAAGAAGTTGTCATGGCAGTTTATCGCCTCACTGGAGATACTGATCAATGGTGGCCATTGATTCAAAACACGAAGGAATATGATGAATTATGGAATATGGAATGGAGGGAGTTCAAAGATCTGTTTTTGGAAAAATACTTTCCTCATGACCATCGAGAAGATATGGAAAGGAAATTTCTGAGTCTGAGACAAAAGGAGGATGAGAATGTCACAACGTATGAGGATAACTTTACAAGGTTAGCATGGTATGCTGGAGATTACATACGTAACCCAAGAAGTAAGATTAAACGTTTCGTTGATGGGTTAAAACTATTTTTCCTTCAAGAATTAGTCTCACAATCCTTCTCATCGTACGAAGACATTGTCTGATGTGCTATCAAGACAGAAAAAGAATTCTCTAAGTCTTATGACTTTAAAGCAAAGAAAGAGAAGAAGAGGTCTTCTGATCAATCTGGGAATGGAAATTAGGGGAATAAGGGAAATTTTGAATATCAATCCAGTAGTCAATGTGGGAATAAACACCGTGGTACTTGCTTCAAGGGAATGGATGTCTATTACAAGTGGTTTGAAAAAGTCCACCATGCTCGTGATAGCAAAGGGAAGAAGGAAGCTGCTGATGATTAGTGATACAATTTCAGGGAGATAGGACATTATGAAAATGAATGTCCTATGCGTCAGGGGAACATACCTCAAAAAAGGCCAAGGGATCAAGGACAAGCTTATGCTATCACTACAGCTGAAGTAGAAGCTATGAAAGACGTGGGGTATGTAATTTAATGGTTTCCTTAAGTTTAGAAAATGCATTATTTCATTCTGGATCATTGCATTGTTTCATATCTTCCCAGTTTGCTAAGAAAAATAGATATTTCCAATTTGATTTAACAAAGGAGCTGTCAGTTAAAACTCTAAAGGGAAGTATCATTTCAACAAACTTTTGTGAATCAGTCCCCATTAGAGCACATAAATGTTCTTTATTTTTCGATGTCATTGTCATACCTTTGATTGAGTTTGATATAATCCTCGGGATTGATTGGATTTTGGAGTATGATGCGAAGATTTATTGTAAAAAGAAGGAGGTTATGATTTTTGATGATGATGATAAGGAACACCTTATCTTTAGAGAAGAATTGTCACCACCTAATTCTTATCTACATCCAACTCCAGTAGCTCAACTAAATTCAATTATCGGGGAGGAAGAGAATTAAATAACTATGGGTGAGGAAAGGAATGTTCAAATAGATGATGTACCTATTGTGAATGAATATGTAGATGTGTTTCCAGAAGATTTATCTGGACATCCTCTAGAATGAGAAGTTGAGTTTTCCATTGATATAATTCCTGAATCAAGACCTATATCGAAGACCCCGTAATGAATGGCAACTGTAGAATTAGTTGACCTAAAGAAACAACTAGAGGAATTGATTAATAAGGGATTTATTCTCCCTAGTGTTTCTCTATGGGGATTCCCTATTCTTTTTGTTAAAAAGAAAGATGGATCTATGAGGTTATGTATCGACTATAGGGAAATAAATGATATAACAATAAAGAACAAGTATTCCCTACCTCATATTGATGATTTATTTGACCAATTTCATGGAGCTCAATACATTTAAAAGATTGAACTTCATTCTGGATACCATCAGTTGTGTGTGAATAAGGAAGGCATTATAAAGACAACATTTCACACCTGGTACGGGCATTACTAGTTTACAGTAATTCCTTTGGGATTGACTAATGCACCCTCTATATTTTTGGATCTAATGAATAGAGTTTTCGAGGAATATATCTATGATTTTGTGGTGGTTTTCAATGATGATATCTTGGTATACTCCAAAATCTACAAAGATCATGAAAATAACTTGTGTATTATCCTGAAGACTCTGAGAAGACATGAATTATATGGGATGTTGAGCAAGTGTGAATTTTGGCTTCAGGAGATTACTTTTCTTGGCCATATTTTCTATAAATATGGAATCTCTGTTGATCTTTCTATGACCAAGGCAATCCATGAATGGCCAGCACCGACGAGTATAACTTAGGTACGTAGTTTTATTGGTTTTTCAGGTTATTATCAATGTTTCGTCTAGAATTTTTCCCGATTGGCTAAGCCATTAATGAAGCTCACACGTAAAGGGGTTATATTTGTCTGCAAAAATGAGTGTGAAGACTATTTTGAATAACTGAAGAGAATATTAGTCAATGCACCTATATTAACTCTACTATCATGGAATGATGGGTACGTTTTTTATAGTGATGCATCAATGAAAGGACTTAGTTGTGTGTTATGCAGAATGATAGAGTTATTTCTTATGCATCATGACAGCTAAAATTTCATGAGAAAAACTATCCTACTCATGATCTCGAGTTATAAGTTGTGATCTTTTCTTTAATGATATGGAGGCGCTACCTCTATGGTAGAAATGTGAGATTTATTCTGATCACAAGAGTTTGAAGTATTTTTTCTCACACAAAGAACTCAACAAGAGGCAAAGGAGACAACTTGAACTACTCAAGTATTATGATTTAACAATACACTATCTCCTGGGGAAGGCAAATAAGGTGGAAGATTATTTGAGCAGAAAATATCATGGAGTTTGGAATATGATGATAATTGAACGGTATACTATTTTCATGGATCTAGTGATGATGGATATGGGAATTACCATGGAAGGTGAAACATCAATAATATTTCAGATGGTTTCCAAACCATATTTACTAGAAAGGATAAAGAGTTCCCAGACCGGTGATGAAGAGTTTCAAAAGAAGATTAAAGCTATGAATGATGGGAGATTAAATGACTTTGGGTATGAAGATGGAATTTTGAAATTTGGGAAGAGACTTTGTGTTCCCAATATACCTGATCTAAAAAGGGAATTGATGGATGATGCTCGTAGTTCCAATTTCTCTATACACCTTGGGAGCACCAAAATGTATAGATATTTGAAGGAAAATTTTTGGTGGGACAACATGAAGATGGAGATTGCTGATTTTGTGTCATGATGTATGGTTTGTTAACAAGTGAAAGCTGGAAGGAAACAGCCTGGAGGAGTCATGCAACCTCTTCCCATTCCAGAATGGAAATCGGATAATATTATGATGGACTTCTTCATGGGGCTACCAAAGACTCCTAGAAGGACTGATGCAATATGGGTCATTATTGATCGTCTTACCAAGTCAGCACATTTTCTTGCTATAAGGGAAGATTTACCACTTGAAAGGCTAGAAATACTATATATAAATGATGTTGTGAGACTTCATGGAGTACCCCTATCGATTGTTTATGATCATGATCCTCATTTTACTTCAATATTCTGGAAGAGTATTCAGAAATCCCTAGATTCTGAACATCGTTTGTGCACTGCCAACCACCCTCAAATAGATGGACAATCAGAACAGACTATTCAAACCTTAGATGACATGTTGAGATCCTTCTCACTTGACTTTCAGGGTATGTGGGGTTAATATTTACCTATGGTATAATTTTCCTATAAAAACAGCTTCCATTCAAGCATTCAGATGGCACCATATGAAGCGTTATACGGAAAGATATGTCGCACAACAACCTGTTGGGATGATTTTGGTGAAAGAAAACTTTTATGTCCAGAATTGGTGGAGGAAACGATGGAAAAGGTAATGGTAATCCAAAACCACATCAAAGCAGCTCAAAGTAGTTAGAAGAGCTATGTCGATAACCGAAGGAAGGATTTAGAATTTCAGGTGGGAGATCATGTTTTCTTGAAGGTATCTCCATGAAAGGATGTTATACGTTTTGGTAAGAAGGGTAAATTGAGCCCCAGGTACATCGGACCTTTCGGAATTCTAGAACGAATTGGGGTTGTAGCTTACTATTTGGAAATGCCACCAAATCTCTTCAAAGTTCACGATGTGTTCCACATATCACTATTGAGAAACTACATGCCTTACCCAATGCATGTACTCACCTATGAGGAATTAGAATTGAAACCCAATCTCTCTTATTGTGAAGAGCCCACCAGGATTCTCGATACAAGAGAACAAGTGCTGAGAAACCAGACGACTCATTTGGTAAAAGTTCTATGGAGAAACCATAAAATGTAAGAGGAAATGTGGGAACCTGGAGAACTTATGATGAAGAACCATTTGATTCTTTTTGTGCTGTAATATTCTATAAATTTCGAGGAAGAAATAATTTGATGGAGGGGAGAATGTAACTCCCAAATCATCCACGGTATGCTTCTCTTTAAATAATACAATATCGTGTGTTGTACGCAACTTCGAGATTCTAACACACTGCGACCAATCAAAGTAGCCATTATGAATAGTAATACCCACTTTGTGAAATTTTATAAATTTTATCTCTCAAAATGGACTTCATTTTTGGATTCGGAATATCGAATTTAGCCTAGGGTGAAATTTTGGTATTTGTCGGATAACTTTTATATTTTGATGAATAGTGAAAATTACTAAATTTTAATTAAAAACAACCTTTGTAAGCAAAATAATAAATAGTGATAAATTATGAATTTGAGTGGTTTTAATGTATATTTAGAATATATTTTTCCCATTTAATATATTGTTGGTCATTGGACATAATTTCACAATAAAACCGGACATAAACAAGTATCAATCTTTTGATAGTTATTATTTCTTAAAAACACGGTTTTTGTTTTCAGAGCGGGAATTAATTTTAAATTAATTTCTACCACTTATGTGTTTTGAATTAGGAAAAACAGATTCTATATTTGGAATCATGATTTCCAAATTGTGTAAATAGGTATCTTTTGTTTTTAGACATTTGTAATAATTACTTCGGTAAATATTTTATTCACCATGGTTAAAGGGTAAATCCAGTAAATAAGGGTAAAAATTTAATATTATAATAAGAATAAATTACCCTAAAATGTATCCAAATATTATTGGTTGATAAATGTCCGACCATGTAAATCTTTTGGTCGATTTTGGGACCCCATGGATGTAGAGACCCGTATCTTGACGTACATTGACATTACAATACATTTGCGGAATACTTAGTACATAACAAAAACACACACACAAGGATCGTAATAGTTTAGTGTCTATGGAAACTCAGAACGTAATCTTCTAATCGGGGTGAAAGATCATCAACATCTCCTATAAAGATCTTCTTCTTTTTTTACCTAAAACCTTTCTTTATATCCTGGGGAAAAGAAAACATAAAAGGGTGAGCTCAAATGCTCAGTAAGGGTAAACAAAATAAATTTCAATCACATCATATACATAAGCACATAACTTTTGGAAATCTTAACCTGCAAAAAAGATCATAATTTCATAACATGGGGTAAATCATGGCAGTGAAATGTTATCACAATAATCATAACCTAAAACATGAATCTTTGTGGCATTCACACATAATCATAGAGAATCATTTCTTGTTAGTCAAGACTCATTGCCAAGACTATCTTAGTGGACAAAGTCCCTTTCTGAATCGAGTAACCCTCGTTTCAGTCCTGTTTCACTGAACCGGTATAACCTACCATTTCAGCCATGTCTATCTCATGAGATATAAAATCTTTACCCAATGCATTGGAGGGAGATATAGGTCCCACCCATCTCATAATGATACCATTCTTATGTGTGCCACAAAATCATAAACCATACATCATAGCAAAACCCATGTAATAAAAATGGGATTCTTAAACAACATGACATAATAAAACTATTCATATAAGATAAAGGAATTCATAAACATAATTCCATCACAACATAGTCAAATCAATGTAAAAATATGGATAGAAACAGAATCCTTTATTATCTTAGATGGAAAATAATTTTGATAAAACACTTGAAATGAATTCTTGAGGAAAATATCCTTTCTTCTTCAAAATCAATTTCTTTTCACAAAACATCATGCTATTTTAAAAGAAATATATTTTATTAAAAATATTCATGATATATTTTGGAGGAAGATTCATGAAAATAAGGCTTTATAAAACCATAAAAATCCGTTCGTGCCGTTTAAGTTAAAAAACATTCTTCATACTTTTGTCGGAAAAGTCAAAAAGTACCTCGTACGAAAAACGACAAAAGATTCCTTTCATACATATTACTAAAAACTCACCGAAGGGTAAAAATGGATTTAAAAAATTTTAGGTGGATGGAAATAATATTACATATTGATGAAACATGGATGTGGATGATAAAATACACCCCAGTAAATTCTTACGAATAAACAATCTCAGATAAAAATGAGATTGTGATATTTTCCCTTACCTTAGGTCCGATTTTCTTCGTATGTGTCCGAACCTCCTGTATAATGATTTAAATAATGTCATTTACTTATTACAGAATCATATTAATTGTTATGATATCATATATGGTTCACTTATGACTTTATATTACCCGTTCTTTTGTAAATTCCATGTTAAAGAAGCGTTTTGGATAAAATCGTTTCATTTATCGTAGGTGTTTTGACTTGTTGTTATTGACATTATTATTACTTATATCATGATTTACTTACTTCCAGAATATAAAATATGATTTATATATCATATATATTCAGTATATATATATATATATAATAGATAGATAAATGAAATGAAAAACACCGTTCATGGAGACGGTAGTCCGTACGTACGCATGAACGCTGTTTTCCTTTCCTTATTATCTTGAATGGAAGTAAGTAGATGACATACATATACATATATACATAAATCCAGTAGCTTTATAATGTCATATATTTCATTATTATTTCTTATATATACTTTATAATCATTCTTAAATGGTTAACATGGAGAATGAATCTCATCGCGTCGTGGAGACGGTAGTCCGTACGTACGCACGAGCGATCATATCATTTCCATAAATATTGAATTGAATTGGAGTGGATTATACAATATATCAGAATAAATATGATGTTCTAATAACTATGTATAGTTATTATTTACACCATTATACCCATCCATGTAAGGTGGTGGTGGAAAATAGATTACACCACGGCGTGGAGACGGTATTCCGTACGTACGCACGCGCGGTGATTTCTTTTTCCGTAGGATGGATAGATGGTGAAATAGGGTTGTTTCATACATATAATAACATATCATTATATGGGTGATACTGATGTTATTACTTCATAATGAAACAACTAAAGAAGAAGAAGTTGAAGAAGAAAGAAATTGAAAAGATCGGTAATGGATATTACCTCTTCTTTGGAACGCCTCTTTGAATTCTCCACTTAGGGAACTAAGATTGGTCTTTGAAGAAGACCAGAACCTCTAGGATTATTCTAGGTAAGTGGAGAGGAGAAAATGGCAGGGTTTGGCCGGGCTTGAGTGCTCAATTTGGTGTGAGGAGGAGGGGGAGGAGGTTTCCTTTTATAAGGGAGGAGAGGGGCACCTTAGGAATATCTCAAAATATTATTTTATATTAAAGTCAAAATCGGTTTATAATGGTTCCAAAGGGTCTTATTTCGAAGATAAGGTGGGGAAGGGTCGAAATCCTATCAACCAATAATATTTAGACAAGTTTAAGGTATTATTTTAACCTTATCAATTAGATTTAACCATAAGTTAAATAATTTAACTTTTACCTTGTCTTTTTGTTTTCTTACACTATATGGTTAATACACTTACTATAACATGCCAAACGAACCCCAAATTGTTTATTATTAATATATATATCCTTATCTATGTCATTTGGCCGAACCTTAGATTTTTTGGAATAAAATAACAATTAATAATATAATATTTGATTTAAAAACTATTTTGTGTCAATTTTGACACTATTTGATATATGATTTTTTTGAAAGTCATAACAGAATTATATGTTCGAACCAAGTTTATTACATCAACACTAATATATCATAGTAACCTAGAAAATTAGTGGAATTAATAAAAAGTCTCAAATTACATTCAGTTTGGTGTTTATAACATCAATTATGTCAATATTTCATTAATAAGATAATTACTGCATCATCTTTGTGTCATAAATAAATTAAATTATTTGATGTCTAAAAATTACAAATAAAATACCATTATGTAGGAAATCTTTTTATATTTCTAATGAATATTTACAATCTAATTTATCTTATGTATAACCCTATATTAAAAATGTTTTAGTAAATAAACTTTGATTTTAACTCTTTTAACTCTTCTTGGAATTAAATAATAATAAATGTCCTAATCTAATCCAAGTGGGCCTAAATGGTCATATTTTATTCCTAAGTTTGTTTTTGGTCGAATTAAACTTGTCCAATAGAATTAGTACTTGTGTTAGGGTAATATGGATTTCATATTTACCCTTAGTTACCCTATTTACTATTAACCGCGGTAAAAAAAGTAAAAAGTTACTATTCACCAAAAAATTATTTTCATCTCATTGAACCACATTTTAGTCCTTGATATTAACTGTGTCTCTCGGATTTTCGAAATTCCATTCACAGAAGTGGTAAAATTAAGTTTTATGCAAAATTCAGTTTTTAACCTACCACTTAGTGGTTTCACTATTCATCAAAAATTGAATGTTTTCAGAAAAATACCAAAATTTCACCCTAGGCTAATTTCGATATTCTGAGTCCAAAAATGAAGTCCATTTTGAAAAATAAAAATTATAAAATTTCAAAAAGTGGTTATTACTATTCCTAACGGCTAGTTTTAATAGCATATTGTTGTTTAGTGAAACTCGGTATTGCGTACGACGCAAGCTATCGAGGAAGGTCGCGATTGCGTGCAAAGCAAGGTAAGTCAAGGATGCGTGTTGTGCAAGATCCTTTTGGTGTAGCGTACAACACAAGACATTAGTGAAATAAAAAGGATATTTTTCATAAAATCTCGGGCTGTTACATTCTACCCCCCTTAAAATGAATTTCGCCCTCGAAATTCGTCGGGGTTATAAATGGTTTACTATTCGAAAGTTTCTTTAATAGAATCTCACATCGTAAAAAGGAATACCAAAACCAATCTTTAAAAACAAATGTATGAAACCTAACGGTTACCCAAATAAACTAATCACTGGGTTTCCACATAGGTGAAAATATGGATATGGAAGAAAAATCTAACCATCATGTTCTGATGGAGAGTGGTAGAGAACATGGCTATGGAAAAGCCAGTAATCACAAAGCCATAAATTTGTGACGATCTAAGGTACCATCTGATTCATCAGATATAAGATCACTAGGACAACATTTTTGGTTTTCAAGATCGTTTCCCTAAAGTTAAAGAATTTGAATTAGAATAAATACTTACTTTAGGTTGGTACACCTCATTGTTGTTCGTTCCTTTAACAATTTCAACTTCATCTTTTAAATAAATGAAGTTGAATTTGTTATTTGTGAAGTGTTAGCAGATCATGTGATAGAATGACGGGTCATTCCATCTGTCTCAAACAAAAGGTTAGCAAAAATTATATACATAAGTCGATCTATAGTGAGATTAATCATACATTGTTCCTAAAATGGACTTATACTTCATATATCATACTGCGTAATATAATAAAACTAGTTTCTACTAAACAGGGACTTCCTGTAGGCCAGTGGTAGGCGATAAAGGCCAGTCACACTTCGGTTGTGGGTTTGATTCCTACGACCTTGTCCGACGCGATGGGCTGTCGCCCGTCCTGCAGGTTGTCCCTTTTTCTAAAACTATATTACTATAACATCGAAAAAAACTTCTATCCTTAAACAATACTAACTTATGTCCAACATAATCCATTCTAATCTTTAGGCTTATCCATAATACTGCAGTCCACTCTCATAATATAGTGAAAACGATTACCAGAGATTTAATACTATCGTTAATCCCCATATATATGTCTTGTCGGTCACATCCCAAACATTCAAAGGCCTTAATCATGTATTCTCTTGAATACCTTAGTGAAAACATGAATGCAGTTTAAAGTTAACACTTTCCACATACCAAAATCCTCAAAATTCTATATACTCAAACCATGATATCACTTAGTCCTTATATCAATCATGAGCTCATGAATACTGTTATACATTTCATTTTCTCGTTTTCCCTTCATTATGCGCGTAATATCTCAATTACTTTGAATACCACATTAGACAAATACATAAATATTCCAATACCACATGATACAACATTATTTTGGAATCCCATTACATAAACACTTAATCATTCCACCACATCATTGTCATATTCAACATTGCCAATAGAGATCGCATGTGACTTCCCTTTGTCCTTTTCCTTAAGTGGTTGCTCATGTTGATCGTCACTAACCCTTGGATTAGGGCATTTATTGGCATAATGTCCCATCTCCTTGAACTTGAAACATTGAAGTGTTGGTGGTGCGTTCTCTGTAGTATTTGCTTTGTTCACATCATTAGAAACCCTTTTTCTATTACTTCGACACTCAGCTACTCGATGACCTTCTTTTCCACACATAAAACATTTTCTAGTCCCTTTAAGACAATCTCCACCATGCTTCTTTCCACACTTTGTGCATAAGGAAACATTCATCTTCTTTTCACCATTATTTTGAGATTTCTCCTTGAACTCCATCTTTCGTTTCTTTTCAAAACCATGAGATGGATATGTAACACCAACTTCCATTTCTACCTTGATAGCACAACGCACAATTTCTTCATAGCTACTGAAGTCTCTTATAGCTAATTCCCTTCGAAGACTTGGTTTTAAGCCACTGAAAAATCGATCAACTTTACTTTCAGGTTGGATGATAATGCCAGATGCATACCTTGAAAGTCTTGTAAAATTTGCTTCTTATATACCAACAGATTCCTCATCCTTCTGCTTCAGCTCAAGAAACTCCTTTTCCATCTTTGTTCGAAGAATACGAGGGAAGTACTTACTGAAAAACAAGTTCTTGAACTCGTCCCATTCCATGGACTCAATTTCATCTCTTGGCCTCGTATTCTTGATAAGATTCCACCATTGATCAGCATCACCTTCCAAACGATACACTGCTAAGATGACTTTATCATGTTCAGAACATTGATGAACTGAAAATATCTTTTCAGTAGTATTGATCCATTGTTCAGCAACAAGTGGATCGGAAGTCCCACTGAAAGAAGGTGGACGTTGCCTCATGAAGGACTCAATAGAATACTGTTCCCTTCTCTGCTCATTTGGAAGTCCAGAATGATTCATAGCTTGTGTAAGTATAGAAATAAGATTTTGCACTCTATCTCCCATAACATTTGTTTGTTCAGAAGGGCAATCATTGCATTGTCCATTGCATTGATCAACACGGTTCCTTCGGGTTCCAGCCATCGTCTAAAACCCAAAAAGAATAGTGTGAGAGGAAAAAATCATGCTTGGGAAAACAACATAATAAAGGTGGAGTATCCTCAATTTCTATCATCTTAGGTTAAATTCTATGATCGTTACCGTAGTTCTAGGACTGTATCCTATATGTATACTTATCCTTAAGGACATCCCTAGACATACCTTATAAATATATCTAGGGATCTCACTAAAGTTCTCGCATCCTAGTTTCGAAAGGTTGACTAAACCTTTCCTCTGATACCAACTGTAGAGACCCGTATCATGACGTATATTGACATTACAATACATTTGGGGAATACGTAGTACATAACAAAAACACACACACAAGGATCGTAATAGTTTAGTGTCTTTGGAAACTCGGAACGTAATCTTCTAATCGTGGTGAAAGATCTTCAACATCTCCTATAAAGATCTTCTTCTTTTTTACCTAAAACCTTTCTTTATATCCTGGGGAAAATAAAACATAAAAGGGTGAGCTCAAATGCTCAGTAAGGGTAAACAAAATAAATATCAATCACATCATATACATAAGCACATAACTTTTGGAAATCTTAACTTGCAAAAAAGATCATAATTTCATAACATGGGGTAAATAATGGCAGTGAAATGTAATCACAATAATCATAACCTAAAACATGAATCTTTGTGTCATTCACACATAATCATAGAGAATCATATCTTGTTAGTCAAGACTCATTCCCAAGACTATCTTAGTGGAAAAGTCCCTTTCTGAATCGAGTAACCCTCGTTTCAGTCCTGTTTCACTGAACCGGTATAACCTACCATTTCAGCCATCTCTATCTCATGAGATATAAAATCATTACCCAATGAATTGGAGGGAGATATAGGTCCCACCCATCTCATAATGATACCATTCTTATGTGTGCCCAAAATCATAAACCATACATCATTGCATAACCCATGTAATAAAAATGGGATTCTTAAACAACATGACATCATAAAACCATTCATATAAGATAAAGGAATTCATAAACATAATTCCATCACAACATAGTCAAATAAATGTAAAAATATGGATATAAACAGAATCCTTTATTATCTTAGATGGAAAATAATTTTGATAAAACACTTGAAATGAATTCTTGAGGAAAATATCCTTTCTTCTTCAAAATCAATTTCTTTTCACAAAACATCATGCTATTTTCAAAGAAAGATATTTTATTAAAAATATTCATGATATATTTTGGAGGAAGCTTCATGAAAATAAGGCTTTATAAAACCATAAAAATCTGTTCGTGCCTTTTAAGTTAAAAAACATTCTTCATACTTTTGTTGGAAAAGTCAAAAAGTACCTCGTACGAAAAACGACAAAAGATTCCTTTCATACATATTACTAAAAACTCACCGATGGGTAAAAATGGATTTAAACAATTTTAGGTGGATGGAAATAATATTACATATTGATGAAACATGTATGTGGATGATAAAATACACCCCCGTAAATACTTACGAATAAACAATCTCAGATAAAAATGAGATTGTGATATTTTCCCTTACCTTAGGTCCGATTTTCTTCGTATGTGTCCGAACCTCCTGTATAATGATTTAAATAATGTCATTTACTTATTACAGAATCATATTAATTGTTATGATATCATATATGGTTCACTTATGACTTTATATTACCCGTTCTTTTGTAAATTCCATGTTAAAGAAGCGTTTTGGGTAAAATCGTTTCATTTATCGTAGGTGTTTTGACTTGTTGTTATTGACATTATTATTACTTATATCATGATTTACTTACTTCCAGAATATAAAATATGATTTATATATCATATATATTCAGTATATATATATATATAATAGATAGATAAATGAAATGAAAAACACCGTTCATGGAGACGGTAGTCCGTACGTACGCATGAATGCTGTTTTCCTTTCCTTATTGTCTTGAATGGAAGTAAGTAGATGACATACATATACATATATACATAAATCCAGTAGCTTTATAATGTCATATATTTCATTATTATTTCTTATATATACTTTATAATCATTCTTAAATGGTTAACATGGAGAATGAATCTCATCGCGTCGTGGAGACGGTAGTCCGTACGTACGCACGAGCGATGATATCATTTCCATAAATATTGAATTGAATTGGAGTGGATTATAAAATATATCAGAATCAATATGATCTTGTAATAACTATGTATAGTTATTCTTTACACCATTATACCCATCCATGTAAGGTGGTGGTGGAAAATAGATTACACCACGGCGTGGAGACGGTATTCCGTACGTACGCACACGCGGTGATTTCTTTTTCCGTAGGATGGATAGATGGTGAAATAGGGTTGTTTCATACTTATAATAACATATCAGTATATGGGTGATACTGATGTTATTACTTCATAATGAAACAACTAAAGAAGAAGAAGTTGAAAAAGAAAGAAATTGAAAAGATCGGTAATGGATATTACCTCTTCTTTGGAACGCCTCTTTGAATTCTCCACTTAGGGAACTAAGATTGGTCTTTGAAGAAGACCAGGACCTCTAGGATTATTCTAGGGAAGTGGAGAGGAGAAAATGTCAGGGGTTGGCCGAGCTTGATTGCTCAATTTGGTGTGTGGAGGAGGGGGAGGAGGTGTCCTTTTATAAGGGAGGAGAGGGGCACCTTAGGAATATCTCAAAATATTATTTTATATTAAAGTCAAAATCGGTTTATAATGGTTCCAAAGGGTCTTATTTCGAAGATAAGGTGGGGAAGGGTCGAAATCCTATCAACCAATAAGATTTAGACAAGTTTAGGGTATTATTTTAACCTTATCAATTAGATTTAACCCTAAGTTAAATAATTTAACTTTTACCTTGTCTTTTTGTTTTCTTACACTATATGGTTAATAAACTTACTATAACATGCCAAACGAACCCCAAATTGTTTATTATTAATATATATATCCTTATCTAAGTCATTTGTCCGAACCTTAGATTTTTAGGAATAAAATAACAATTAATAATATAATATTTGATTTAAAAACTATTTTGTGTCAATTTTGACACTATTTGATATATGATTTTTGTGAAAGTCATAACAGAATTATATGTTCTAACCAAGTTTATTAAATCAACACTAATATATCATAGTAACCTAGAAAATTAGTGGAATTCATAAAAAGTCTCAAATTACATTCAGTTTGGTGTTTATAACATCAATTATGTCAATATTTTATTAATAAGATAATTACTGCATCATCATTGTGTCATAAATAAATTAAATTATTTGATGTCTAAAAATTACAAATAAAATACCATTATGTATGAAATCGTTTTACCTTTCTAATGAATATTTACATTCTAATTTATCTTATGTATAACCCTATATTAAAAATGTTTTAGTAAATAAACATTGATTTTAACTCTTTTAACTCATCTTTGAATTAAATAATAATAAATGTCCTAATCTAATCCAAGTGGGCCTAAATGGTCATATTTTATTCCTAAGATTGTTTTTGGTCGAATTAAACTTGTCCAATAGAATTAGTACATGTGTTAGGGTAATATTGATTTCATATTTATCCTTAGTTACCCTATTTACTATTAACCGCGGTAAAAATAGTAAAAAGTTACTATTCACCAAAAAATTATTTTCATCTCATTGAACCACATTTTAGTCCTTGATATTAACTGTGTCTCTCGGATTTTCGAAATTCCATTCACAGAAGCGGTAAAATTATGTTTTATGCAAAATTCAGTTTTTAACCTACCACTTAGTGGTTTCACTATTCATAAAAAATTGAATGTTTTCAGAAAAATACCAAAATTTCACCCTAGGCTAATTTCGATATTCTGAGTCCAAAAATGAAGTCCATTTTGAAAAATAAAAATTATAAAATTTCAAAAAGTGTTTATTACTATTCCTAACGGCTAGTTTTAATAGCATATTGTTGTTTAGTGAAACTCGGTATTGCGTACGACGCAAGCTATCGAGGAAGGTCGCGATTGCGTGTAAAGCAAGGAAAGTCAAGGATGCGTGTTGTGCAAGATCCTTTTGGTGTAGCGTACAACACAAGACATTAGTGAAATAAAAAGAATATTTTTCATAAAATCTCGGGCTGTTACAATGGAGCCACTTGTTGGTGATAAGGACACTTTATATTAATTATGTTGAAAGAAATACAAAAATGACATAAGCATATATCTTTTAAAAAAACAATTTTTACATAGGGTTATATATATTTGATAATAAAATATAAATATTAATTATAAGTATAAAAAATTTTATTACATAATGGTATTTTATTTATAATTTTTAGACATTATATAATTTTATTTATTTATGACACAATGATGATGCCATAATTACCGTATTAATGAATGATTAAGATAATTGACATTATAAATACACCAATAAATGTAATTTGAGACTTTTTATAAATTCCAATAATTTTAAAGTTTACTATGACATTTTTATATTGTTTATATATATATTTTTGAAGTAATAATGTTGTTATAAATTTATCAAAAACAAAATACCCAATAGATTCAAAATTGTCATAAAAGAGATTTTTAAAAAAATATTTTATTATTAATTGATATTAAATTCCTAAAAATATAAGCCTCATCCACGAGACTTATATCATGATAGGTGTATCATTAATGGACCACTTGGGGGTCTTCTGGAGGTATATAGTAACTTTATTAACTATATAATATAAAAATACAAAGCGACTTGGTAAGCGTCAAACTAATTAACTAAGAGTAAAATCTAAAACATAAGGTTAATATAATGACCCAAACCTGTCTAAAATCTACTGTATTAGTGGTTTTCAATCTATCCCCACCTTAGCCTTTAAATAATCTACTTTTTAGTCATTAGAAACTGAATATGAATTTATTATAAAATAATATTTGTAGCTTTTCCAAAGGTGTCCCTCACCCCTCTTATAAAAAGGCACTCCCCCTTCTCACTAATTCACACATTCAAAGCCTTTTGTCTCGGACTACCCCTTACCAAATACTCTCTAAACTTTCCTAAAATCATCCTAGAGGCCTTAGTTTGATCATAAATCCAACCTAGGGATCCCTTTTGATCAAATCAAAAGGAAGACCCCGAAGAAGAGAAAATGTTTTCACCACACATTTTCAAGTTCATTTCTTCTTCAACTTATTATTTCTTTGTTATTAACATTCTAAAATAATAAATCCAATATCTAATATATACTGTGATATTATAATAAATATGGTACAACCATATTCAGTATTCTATCCATCCTTTGAATGACATGTCACCATACGTGCGTACGTATGGCTTACCGTCTCCACATCGTGATGTAATTGTTATTCAATATATTATTATTTGGATGGGTATAATAATGATGTGTAATTCTAGTAAATAATAAATATAACTTGATAATGATTCTGTATATATGATATACCATCCAATTATATATTATTTTAATATCAAAAGAATGATATTGTCACCCGTGCGTACGTACGGACTACCGTCTCCACGAACGCGATGAGATTCATTCACCATCATATCGATTCAAGACTAATTCTCATTTGATGGTTAAAAGTATTTCTTAAGAACTTTATATAATTCTGGATATAAATAATGTACAACATATCCATAACAAGCACGACTTATGTAATTAAACAGATAAAAGAAAACGAGTAAGTTAACACCTGAAACAATGATAATACTAAGATATTATTAACAAATCAATGTTAAAAGATCATATATGATATCATGATTATGTATATGGTTCTTTAATAATTTAATAACAATGTTTTAACAATTATACAGGAGGATAACATACCATCGACTAAGGAAAAGTACAAGGTAAGGGTTTATTTCACAATCTCGTCATTATTCTGGACTGTTTATACCTAATTATCTACTAGGACCTCTTTGTCATCCACATCCATGTTTTTTAAATATGTTTTTCAAAACAGTCTTACTATTTTACAAAATATGGGTTAAATTCATTTATACCCTTGTTTTACTTTTTATAAGATGTTTTTAAAGGAATCTTTCTGTAGTTTTCCAAACAAGGTCCTTTTTAACCTTTTCAACAGAATTAAGGTAACAATGTCTTTTTTTAACTTATATGGTGGGTGCTACTATTTTACACCATTATAAAATAGTTGAAGATTCCCTTACATGCTTATAATAATATTTTCAAATTAAATTTTTTCTTTTGTAATTATGTAATTTTTAAATGATTAAAAAAAGGGATATTTCCCCCAAATAGTTTTGATTTCATCTATGTCAACATCCATTGATGGATTTTAAGATTATTTAAAGTTTATTTATTATGAAACAAAACATCGATATTGTATTGAAGGTTTTGTGATATTTTTTACTGTGGTTGTGTTATTTTTATACCATTCATGGTTTATGGTGAAAGTATTGACATTTCGTATGCTAGTTTTAATACGAATATTTATGTTATGTTTAAACATGTTCATATGAGGATTAATTGGACTTAATAAGTGACGGGTAGATCCCGCTATAGCTCCTCGATGCATCAGTAGGTCTCATTAGACAAACTAGTGTCTTCGCACAGGGCTTTGAAAAATCATATTTGTAGTCTTGGCATGAGGAATTCGCTATGTTGTTATGATAGTATGGCATTGTGCATTCCATCATTATGAAAGTGGTTATTGATATTGCATTTGATTATTTGACTAGTAGAATATCAATGTGAATAAGTAAATGGAATTATTTCATTTTATCTTTGCCATATTATTTTTATGTTCATGTTTAAAATACTTTTGTTTTAGTTATACATTGCCTTAAATATTTATTCTTATTTATGAATGTTTCCGCTATATTGTTATCCTTACTGAGCATCTGAGCTCACCCCTTTCTATGTTTTATTTTTTCCAAGAGGTGAAAAATTATTTTATGAATGACCTGTAGGGATGGTATGTGGGGATTTGAGTGTGAACTATGGAGACTATGTTGTTTTAGTTTTCATTTTTATGATGTAATTTAAGACTTATGAATATATCTTGTGTTTCAAAGCTACTAAACTAATCGGTCATTCGAGACATGATATTTCATGTGATCATGCCAATGTTATGTAATAATGTACCGAATCTAGGTTACTGGGGTCGGGGTGTTACATATAAGGGATCAAATAATAGAGGATCAAATAGATTAATAGTTATTTTGAGACAATATACATACATGGTTTACAAACATAAAGGGAAAAATTGAATCATGACTTTATAAATACTTGATAATTCTATTTATCCAATTTTTACATCATTTAATTTATTTAAAGACCCCTTCCTAGTATCATATAGAAATAAATCAAAAGAAATGGGATTTCTCAAATGATTAGTAAGTGACAACGTACAACATAATATATCTTTGCATAAGTATTTCATCAATAATATGGAAAAAATGAATAATACAATTATTGAAGAAATAAAATGATAGATAGAAGGTAATATATGTACGGATAATGTTACAATATAAATAAATACATCACATGGATAACAATTATTTATTTCATATATATGGAATGAATAATGTCAAAAGACATATTATTAACTACAATGCCTCCAATAAGGACGTCATCATCTTACAATTAAGGCCATATTATAGGAAAACATGATCTTGCCATTATTAAAATGTGTTTTGACATATTCAATTCACATAGAAATAATTTTTTAGAATATTATGATCTTATAGTTAAGATCTCATATCTATGAAATATTATTAAATGTAAATTCATACTCCAATTAACAAAAAAAAATTCTTTTTGAGACCGACTGATGGATTGAGGATATTTTTAATTCAAGGACCCACCCATATCCTGACTGATTCCAATTAATTTGAAATAAATACCAATAAAATGTAGAATAAACATGAGTTGATAATACATAAATATCAATATTGGAATAATAGACTTATGGGATGTCATTGCATTCAATAGTCAATAAATGTAATAAAATAATCACATGAAATACATGGAAATAATTTTGATTGTATCATTAGCGAATATCTGGATAAGATCAAAATAAAATTCATAGTATTCTGACATAACTGAAAAATACCTCTAGAAGATAATTATAGATTTATTTTACTAAATAATAAGAAGCATCCTTTAAATTCTAGATACCCTTTTTAGAAAATATTTTATAATAAACATGAAAAAGATTTTTGTTTGAGAGACGAAGAAAATAAGGACATTAATATTTTAAAGTAAAAATGATAATGGTTGTAGGAAAAATAATTAGTATAAAAACGATTTAACTAAAGATTTTTTTACTCATTTTGTAAGGAAAGTCAACGTTGATCGAAAATGATGTCATGTGGAATATTTAAAAATAATTTTATAGTGGTAGAAATGAAGGATTTTTATAACCTTATTTGAAAATATAAATCTTGAAATATATAATTTTGATAATAAAAAAGGTTATTTACACAATTATGGATGGAAAGGTAAAATATAAAAAAACAAATTATATTTCAAATTTTCATTATTAAAACCCATAAAAAAGAGTATTACAAAATACATTAGAAAATATATTATGAGAAATATGAATATTTTAAAAAATACGGGTTATTATTATTTTAAAATAATAAAGGATTACAATGGTAAGAATAAAAATATGGATATTGAACATATGATTACATATAAAATGACGTTTGATTGGAACATAAGCCCTTAATACATTTTTAACATTTGAATAAATATACCCCAATATAGAAATATAAAAAATAGTAATCTATATACCATGAATAAATATATTTATTGTAATAAATTCAAATGGGGTTGAATATACAACATGTAAATTAAAATACATTTAGAATACGAAACATGTCTTAAAGAAGAGAATTTGATACAATTAACCCTTAGAGAATTGGTATATTTTGAATCAGAATAACATAAAAGAAATAACATGTGGAATAATTTTATATAAAACTAATTTATTTAAAAAATTTATTACAAATAACCCAAAGGAAATAAATTTCACCTTATTATATAATAATACATAAAAATATTAAATAGTGAATCAATAATAAAGAATCGAGACAAAACCAATTGCCAGTAACTCTATATATTCAAGAAATATCATTATAACACTATAGAATAAAACCATGAAACATAATAAATTGTTTTAAAATATTATTCATATATATTAATGTTACATCCTAGGTTTTTAAAAATATACATTATGTTTCATAGTGTTCATGATCACCACCAAAACATAAGAGAACAACTAAATATTATTATTTAAATGTTACTATATAACCATGTTTATAAATTTGATGGAATTAAAAATATTAATTGAATTATTAAAATATGGTTTACACATGTATATAATTCATTAACTGGAAAAAAATTAATTATAAATGAATGTCAATCCCCTTTTAAATTAAAGAAAATGTTTTTCAAAAATACTATTTAATTGAAAATAAGTGGGTTTATAAAATTATAAAATCAATATTTTTGGGTTTTATTAATTAAATATAAATTTTATATACTCTATATAATATTTAAAATCCATCTTTTATTTTTTATTGGAATGATATATGAAAATTTTATATTTTTTGGATAAAAGGATTTTTTTAAAGTGAGTTTTACTTGCTTTTGAAGGCACACCAATTTTAAATATTGCTATTGACACTATAATAGTTTATTTTTGACAAAAAAATATCAATTTAAAAATAGGTATAGAAATTAACTTTTTTTTTATTTTTTTTATTTTTCGAATTACTTTCATTTATTGATAAATAACAAAATAAAATATTTCATTTTAATTGAATACTACCTTTTCATCATATTTATTTATAGTGGTAAATTAAATTATTGAAATGTTTTCATGTGTAATTGGATTATGTTTTTTTTAATTTTTCCAATGTAGTTCATTGGGAAAAATTCTACATCGAAACCAGCAATAAAAAGATGTGAATCATTTGAAGGTTTTTACTTAAAAAGACAAGTTTTCTCATTCCATCACCATGATTAATTTTAACTTAATTATTGTGAATTTTAGGTTTTGAATTTTAAAAAATAGATAACATATTTGGAATTAGTGGGTCTGTATTATTTAAATATTTTCATTTTAGTTTTTTCGATATTATGAATAGTAACATTGATAATTTTTATATAACAAGGTTAAATGTAAATAGGGTAATTTAGGTAAAAAATGAAATGATTATGATAATAAAATTACCCTAAAGCCTATAAAAATTTACTTGGATGAATAAAATTCTACAGTTAGCACATAGGGACTATAATTTACTTATTTAATGGAATATTTTCCATGAATACGATATAGATATTAATATAATAAATGACTCTAACAAAATTTTACACTCTTCTTTTTTATAAGTATAATAATTTAAATATTGGTGTAAACAATATATAACTTTGATTAAAATTAATACATGGAAGTATGAAATAATTATCTTCATCAAGGTAATTTATTTATAACTCTTCAAGTTTAAATAATTTCCACAAATGATGACACAACTATGATGCAGTTATTATTCTATTAATTGAAATATCTAAAAAATGATATATAAACAATTAAAATAAATATTATTTTAATTAATTATGGATATAGAAGACTTTTCATGATTACTACGACATTTTATGACCATATTCAATGTTTCATCTCGATATTATATCTCTCTTTTTATTTTTTTTAAATTCAATAAAATGAATAGTATCAAAATTGACCCTATGTATATTTTATAAAATTAATATTTTATTCAATTATATATAAATAATAAAAACCATTAAAAATTAAAATATTATTATTATAAGGTATACAGAATTATAAGGTTCAAATTTATATACATATGACACCAAATAAGAAAATCATATAACCTATTAATATTTAAAATGTTGTCACTATAATTAAAATTAAAATAGATTAATTAAGGTAAAACCGAATGATAAGGATTAAAATAATATAAAGACATGTCTAAATATTATTGGGTAAATTAGTTTTTAACAATAAAAATATAATATTTTAAATAACATAATTTGGAGTCATTTCTATGTAATTATAAAATTTAAATTAATTTATTATTTTTAAGGGTTTCCAAGGGTGCCCACCCCTCTCATATTAAAAAGGACTAATTCTACTATATTCTTTACACCTCCAAAGAAATTTGGATAAGTCAATCACAAAACAAAATACTTCCCAAAATCCCTCACGACATTCATTAATCTATATTTTATTTATAACACCCTCCATTTAAATCATTTTTTGTAAAGACTTTTGATCATTAAAATGAAAGGAAACCATTTTTTTATGTATTTCTATTTTATTTATTCTCCCCCTTCCTTAAAATAACCATAAAACATGATGAAATAAAAAATAATGTATCAAAAATATTATTATATTTTATTATGTTAATATCATCTCCAACATCAAACTCTTTTTCCAAAAACATGGAAAAGAATTTATCATTTGTGCGTACGTGTAAAGTATTTTCTCCACAAACCGATATTATTTTATTCCATAAACATATCTAAATACTGTATATAATGATGGAATTATTGATCATATACGATATTAATTAAATATTTGTAATTATATGATAATAATATATCAATTACATTCTTACATTCCATACACATAAATATTATAATGTCATTTGTTCTTACATTTGAACTATCTCATTCATGAAGCAATGTGATTTGTTTTTATTTCAGACATCACATTAATGATATATATATAAGGGAATTTAAATTATATAAATGATTTTGAAGATATTTTTATAATTTAGTATATTTGAATGGATTATTACTTTCATTTTATAATTATCATTGAAAAATGGAAATGTTACTCATGTGTTTGTACAACCTATCATTTCTATGATTATAACAATGATCATTTTTCATAACCATAAATAAAAATTTTGATTTTAATGTATAATTAATGTTTAAATGTAATTATTATTTCATGAATATTTTTCTATATATGATATACTCTTGAATTTATTGAAAATTGACATCATATCAATGTTATCTATGACTCATGTACCGAATATCTTCAAACTGTCCTATACGAAATTATATAATTAAATAACTATTATAACATTGTAATTAATGATATAAAAGGAATAATAAACATGAAAATGGTTTGAAGCAATTAAAATTTTTCTATATTTTCTTATTCATGGGGATGAATAAAATAAGTGATGAATTAGACTCAATGTAAGGGATTTTGTCTCAAAATCCATTCATTGATTCATTTCATGATAATATACAACATTAATATTTTATGAGGTTTATATAAAATAATTATAAAATTTAATATTCATATTTTTCTATTATATTGTTATTTAGTGTTTCGGATAATGTATTCATTCATGGAGACTAATATTTAAATGTTAAAATTGGTAGAGAATACCTTGAATGTCTAATGATTTAATCATCAAATTTTTTCTTCAATATATTATTTTTCCAATTAATTTTAAGTGATATAATTAGACTATATATGAAATTTTATTTCTATTTTTAATTTAATTCATTGTCTTACAAAAGGATTCTTTCTATCTGGAGACTTTGACATTCATTACAGATGAAAAATGGAATGTTTTGTTTTTTACATATAGATAACAACAACTTCCCTGTCATTTTAATTGTTATTTTAAATTTTGAATCCACTATAAGAATTCCTATTTTTTTAAGGAAAAAATACCTTATTCTCTTTTTTGGGTGTTTTGTTACTGGAATTATGTTCTTAAAATGGATTTCATATATCAATATCTTGAAATTATTTCTTTTTATTGAAAATTAAATTTTATAGTTGAAATGATAAAAATTGAAATCATTTATATGTTATATTTATATAACGGAATTTGTACATTTGAGGGGAGATTACATGATAAACCATTGATGTGTGGTTTGATGATAAACCTAGGATGTGTGGTTATTTTATTATCTCTAATTCATTGTGTATGAATGTGAGACGTTTGGATGTTTTATTTTTTAAGAGTGGCACATATGGAAGTTGATAAGATTGTTATTCCATTAAATAATGATTATTTCCCATGTTACCTTGATATGTTGTATATTATTTCAATGGATTTTATGGTAATAGTTTTTAACAGAAACTATATTAAGTGACTCATATTCAAAAGAAATTATTTAATACTTCTTAAGGGTAAAAACTATTAATTTATGATAACTTATTCACGATTTTTCATGTTTCCACAAGACTATGACTTCTCATTATTTATATATCCCATAGTGGGATTTTTATGCTCATTCCATGCTTTAAAATTATTTTTATTGGTTTTAAGAATGGAATGTAAAATTAATATTCCATAATGAAATAATTGAATACTTGTCTATAAATTATGTCATTTTTTAAGAGTTTTGTTTGATGGAAAATATTGATACTCAGTATAATATTCCTCTTTAAATTGAAGATCTTACATTGTAAGAGTTTTCCAAACTCTCTAAAAATATAAACCTAGATGATATATGGGAATGTAATGTGATTTATATTTTTAAAACAACCAGAATAAGTACTTTTTATGGTCATGCCCTAACATTTGTAATTACAGAAATGTATAAGATACCATTAGAGGTTTGGATGTTATCTTGGGGTTGGATGAAGTTCCATTATAACAAAGACGTTGACCTTCATATGGAAAATTTTTAGGGATTATGGTAATTTTGGTAGATTGGATAAAAACCTATATAAACTTATATATATATATATGGTGGTAGATGGATTACAATATTATTACAATATTATGTTATTATATTTACCATAGAGAATATTCTTCTTTTAATAATAGTTATCTATTAATTAAAGATGGTGAAAATTTTAAAATTATCAATACTCTTTCCATTTTAAGGGAACTTTTGTTCACATTTTTATTTGTTTTATATGTAACCCTAATGTTTTATGTGAAAATATTATTTTAAAATGAATAATCTTTTGTGGAAATAATTTTAAATTTAGGGATAACCTTTTAGGGTCTATAAGATCAATGATTTTGAGTTAATTATGAATTTTTACATTTTGGGATTCAAAATAAAATATAAAAGAAAAAATTTCAGGAGAAAATATGTAATTGTTATTTTTGAGGAATTTATCATATTTTTGTAATGTTATAAGATTTATATTTTATTAGAAAATGGTCAACAAGTTGAATGGGTGACAACATGTTGGATGGGTGACAACATGTCGCATCCATCAAGGCCACATGAATTGAACCCACAACTGAAGCGAGATAAGGGTACATCACAAACCATTATCCTATACTTTGTCTTTGTTATTAAGAGTTTTTTTGTTAAATGATTTTATGAATAAGATATTAATGTCATTTTGAAAGATGTTTTGTTTTTTTGGAATCCAATATGATCAAGTAAAATAGAATAATATGTTATTTTATTTCAAGAATAAATATTTAATTATGTATTAGAAGACTCAATGATAGATATATGGTGAATCATGTTATTTATAGAAGTGGATAGCATATCAGGAAGATTATTTGGAAAATATATTTTTCTAAGAGACATTAAAGTTAATCGATTTCATTGGGAGATGAATTTTTAAATTTCATCTTGGAACATTAGTTGATTAAATCCTTCTAATTTTTTGGTTAATGTATTAGTTATTATTATCTTAATGATTATTTTTTAGGATAGTTATTTGTTAAATGATCTATGTTTTACTTCATTTATTACTATTTAATTTTATAATTTTATGTACAATTTCATTAAATAAGGTTTATTATTATTTGGTAATTTTATTATCTTATATTAATAATTTCATTCTTGGATAATTATTAATGATTATATTGGTAGATATTTAAACTTTTGTGGATAATGTGATTCTCTAGAATTTGTTCATAGTGATTCATGGAAAATAAATTCGTCGTTAAAAGTTATTCTTTGGAGAAAAATATGTGTTTATATTGGAAATCTATTAAAGTTTGAATCTATACACGTCAGGTATATTAATTTCATTATATTATTATTAAATTTTTTATAGGATTACTCAACTACATGAACAGGATATTAAAACAATGTTATCCATTTACTTTTCATACTAATAAATCAATGAACTTTTAACTAATCACAGTTTATTGGTTTCATTATTGTTAAAATTATCCTCAAAATCATTTCACTCTTTGTCCATGAGAACATGATGGTTATTTTTGTTTTATATATCCATTTTGTCTAATATATAACCCTAATATATGTTATCATAGGTGATCTTCAAACATCTCTTTCATTCCTTAAAAGATAATTTTTTAACAATCCTTTTCGGATGTGGTATTCCAATAATGGTATGTTGAAAACTAAATAACCTTTTTTTTACCATGAATACAAATTGTGAGGGTGAAATTTATTAAAGTGTAGACGATGTAAAATCTCATGTTTTTAGAAAGTAACACTAGTTTTGAGAACATACAATGTAATGACCCGGAATTTCCATGAAATTTCTTTTTAAATATATGAGAACTTTACGAGTCTACAAAAATTGAAGGTGTGGGATTCCAAGGCCTGGAGTTCCTAGAATGATTTTTCTAAACATTTTATGCGGGTACATTCTATAAAGTGTGAGTGGGTGTTTCTAACATTTCATCCGGTTCTCGGAATTGAAATTTGAAGGAATTTTTGAACTCGCAGCACCAGTATTCTCTTAAGAATACTTTCACCACGATGACAGTTGGTTGAGGTTGAAAGTTAATATTTGGGTTTTTGTGGAAATAATAAAATTAAATAATCACACATTTTATTTTATTTGTTATAACCACCCATGTAGATATTTCATAGGTGGGGACCACCTGAACTCAAACCTCCCTTGAGAGGTTACGGAGGTGCGGTCCATCGAGCCTAACCTCAAATGAGAGGTTATTGTGGTGGGCACAACCTGAGAATTGAAACCTCTTGAACTCCCTATTGAATGGGGGGAAACCTCTTGAGCTCCCCACTTAATTATTCCAACCCTCCCCATAATTTATTATGCCACCCGTCAATTAATTAATTAAACCGTTTTGAAATTTTGAGATAATGATTTAATTTGAAAAGATAAATTAATATGTTGGATATATTTTTAGTTTGGTTGAATTGGGGAAAAGGGTTGGAAAATGGGAGAGTTTTTCAAAATTTGGGGAAAGCTCTCCAATGAAGAAAACTGATGCACTACTTTGAAATTATACATCGGGACATCCTCCAGTGTGGGGCAACTTCAATCGACAATTAGCTTTCCCTCCCCAACGATGTCGTATCCTCCCTCGTGATCTCCATCAACGAAAAATCTATGGTAGTGGTTTAATTTGTGTATGATTATTTTCCAATGTTCTTCCCTTTTTTAAACAAAGAACGTAGATTATTTGTTTTGAAGGATGTAAAAAATAATTGCGTGAGGATAGGATTTGACATTCAATGTTCATGTTCTTGATGAGCTGCTTGCTACCACTCTAACGCGGAGGGTGCAGGCCAAACAAACATGCCCTGACCCCTCCTCCATTCTTCATGAATGGTGTGCCCTTTGTTTTGGAAGAAGACGACCTTGGTGATGGAAACCAGAGCGGGATTTTGGGAACCGCAGAGGCATGAGAACGGTGGCTGAAAAACACTGCTAGCCCAGACGAAGAAGACTGTTCCACAACGTCGCCCCGCAACCCCCATCTCCGTGCGGCCTCCACGCCCCGCGGCTTAGCCGCCGCCCTGTGGTTGGGCCAATGCTGAATGGCCTAACCGCCCTGCGGCCAAACCATTTCCCCATAGCTAAACCGTCATACCCATTTGAACCCCGCGGCCATGCCGCGCCATCGCATCCCTCTCAGCCACCTTGCGGCCTGCCGCTCCGCCCAACGGTCTAGCCACGGCCATCCAAGTCGCCCCAACCGTGCCACCCATAGCCTTATGAGGCGCTCGTGGACTTCTGGGCCACTCTGGCCGAACCAACCACTACTGAGCCACTATGGCCGAGATTCCCCGTTGCTTAGCCACTCCAGCCTAGCCGCCCCGCGACCGTGTCACTCCGACCGAGCTGCCCCGTGGCCGAGGGCTGCTCTGGACGACCCGCCCGCGGCCCCACGCCGCTCTGGCTAAGCCACCTCGGCCGAGCCACCCTGCGGCCTCACTTCATCCATAGTCGAACACTCGAAGCCCATTGGGGTTGGCCAGACCACCCAATGGGCTAGGATGCCCAGCATGGGGTAGGACGAACCCAGCGTGCCGGGCCGTACTTTGACCTATTTACTTTTTTTGGACATAACATTAGCACTGAATGTCTGTTTGATGAACCGTCAGTGACACTAGAAATATTGGAGATAGACTTTACCTTTAAGTATACCCCACTAGATTTTTGGATTAATATGGGGAACAGACAGGTTAGATCGAACATGAATCCAACCGGGCCCCCGAGACTAAAAAGCTAATAACTCATAGACCAGACATCTGATTAACACGTAGTCTATTGCATTAAGACCCCTATGACATGGAGGACCTTTGAGATGCATCCTTGGGGAACTTTTTGGAAATTGGAATATCAACCAAGAGCTCAGGGAGAGGATCCTCCCAGAGAAGATCAAGCATACTGCAGGAACCCTATAGCTGGTTGAGACTTGTCTGCTGGTGACCTTTTTTACTCGGAGTGACTTGACAAGCCCAGTGGGGAGTGCCTTTGTATGACACAGAAAAACCATAGTGGGGAACACCTCTATATGATGCGGCAGACCCACGGTACTCAACAGGAGGGGTACTTCAGGCGGCTATGGTGGGGAGCGCCTCTATGGGACTTGGCAGGTCCACGGTACTCGACAGGAGAAGTATCTCAGTAAGTCACGAGGGTAAGCGCCTCTGTGTGACGCAACAAACCTATGGTGGGGAGCACCTCTATATGATGAACCATACCAATGGTTCTCGACAGAATGAGTACATCAGTAGTAATATATTTATGGGAAGTTCTTCTATGTGACGTCGCATGCCCACTATTCTCGATAGAGGAGGGGTTATCTAGAAGCTGAGGTGATTGATGATGTGACTGGAGATGTTACTTGTTACTACCCCTATAATAAATCCTAGTGTGAGTTGAGTCAGTATCTGTATGCTTTCCACATGTTTGAGATAGATTTCTTGATAACACAGTTGTATGTATGGGAATATACCTATGTTGGGTTATCTGTTGATTTCATACGTTGTGTTATACCCTTGGTGGATTTCTGAGACCTTGAGGGTCTCAGGGTCCCTACTCAGTATTGTTATACTCACCCCTGCATAGGCTATGCCCACACCTTGTTGTGTTGGATGCAGAATATGGACAACGCTGACTGAGGCCGAGAGTACCAGGACTGGACGATACTATGAGGTAGACCATATAGCATGTCGGTACGCAGAGGAGACATGTGGATGTGGAGTGCTGAGGAGAAGATGTGTACCTTCCCTTCATGTAGGAACCTCAGAGGAGAATCCAATAGCTGTCTTTTCTCTTTCTTCAGTGGTTTTGTTTTTCTATTGTACTTGTACCTTTGTTGTTGGGCATGTATTCCAGCCCCTTTACTTTCAGCACTCTTTTGGTTACACTATTTTCTTGTGCTCATATCTTACTGTGTGCTTGGTTATGTGAGGTTAGAGGTTATAAAGGAAATTATTTCCTAGTTTTTGGTAAAATGCCTTTTGGTGCTTGTCGTCATCCCCTAGCCTATGGGAGGCGCGCCTAGGGTAGTCACGACATGGGCCCTAGGGGATGTGTCACGAAAAATTGGTATCAGAGGAGTCAGTTCTACCACAGAACATAAGACCATGGCCATTATTTTTAAGAGAAATAGTTTTAGGTATAGTGAGTGTGGTTATCAGTTTAGGGAATCCAGTGTTGGTGAGGCGGCCAACGTATCCATACATTGGGACCATGACTTCTGATTTCCGACTCAGTGCCCGAAAACACTGATTGCGTGTGTGTTTTCATATTTTTTCTTTGTGATCTTTTGAGTTATCTCACCAGGTATAACATAGTGACCGTTGAACACCTGTTTATTTTCCGGATGCCTCCACATAGACAACCATCTAGGGTTCTGAGAGTTGTACGCACTGATTGGCCACTAAGTGACGAGGCCTTGGTGCAGTGCCCTTTTCCTGTAGAGGCACCAGAAGAGGCACCAGTAGTACCATTCATCGTTGGGACACTGAATCCTCCATCCCTAGTAGCATATGGTTCACACTACTTGAGAGTTTTTCCTGAGTTCCACTGCCAGATGCCACCCAGGTTCAGGGGACAGACAGACCCACAGGCATCTGAGGATTGGCTGGAGGCTATAGTGAGAGTCTTTCAACTGGTAGGGACACCATCAAATATCATGGTGATCCTTTCCACTAGCCTTCTACAAGAAACACCATGCAGATGGTGGAGCTTGATTCTCCTAGTCCACGACGAGATAAGTCTTCTCTTGGTAGACTTCGAGAGCCTGTTTTGGGCGGAGTTTATCTCAGCGACTCTTCGCGCAGTGCGCATATAGGAGCACCTTAATCTATAGCCGGGTAGCATGAAAGTAGTTCAGTACTCAGGGAGGTTCACTGACCTCTCACACTGCTCCATAGATATGGTATGAGACCCATTTTTCAGGACCTGGACCTTTGAGCAGGGACTCAGGTGGGAGATCAGGGCTTCGATGATCTCACTCAGCATCCCGACGCAAGCGGGGGTGTAAGAGAGAGCCTGCTTAGAAGAGAGTTTTTTTGCTGAGCAGTCACCAGCAGCGAGATCCCCTCAAAAGTTGTCATGTGGCATATTCTTCTACAGCTGGTAGTAGACAGATGTCGCAGAGGTCCAAGAGGACCAAAACTATAGGTGGATGACTACATGACTCAGGATTGGTGGTGTGAGGAACCCGAGGCAGATCTAGTCATGAAAGGATTATAAAGTGTTACTCATGTGGCGGGCCTGGTCACATGGCTCGTGACAGTCTGACCCATCATTTAGATGATCAGCAGATGGTGGAGGGACCGCCCAGGCTGAGATAGAGGTTTGATCATCGTGCTCCACAGGGGGATGGATGACGTGGTAGTGGAGATGGTTGAGTATTTGGCGGTGGGTGATAATTCGAGATGTTACCGCAACCGCCACTAAGAGGACCACCCGGACCGCAGGGAGCAGGTGGACAGGGGAGAGATCAGCTCATGTCAACTGAGGGTTACGATCATCGCACACCAGAGATGATACGAGTTACAATCTGTTTCTACTCAGCCTTACCTGCAGTACATATAGACATAGGTGATAGTCATTATTTTATTACCACTGCCCTCATTTGGAGATCGATGATTCAGACGGAGTCGATGGATCGATCCTTATGGCTATAGACTCATACGGGAGCAGATTGAATGATTACGCACCAGTTCCGGGAGTGTGAGCTTACTCTAGGAGGTGAGACCATCGGCTGAGATCTCCTATTAGCAGCTTCGAGGCCTAATGACGTCATCTTGGGTATGGACTGATTATTTACAGTCCATGTTCAGATATAATGTATTAGGTGAAAACTACGGTGTGTCTGTTTGGATGGTACCAGGTTTATCTTCACCAGAGAGAAAAGAGAATTTTCCTCACATGATGTACTTACCTAGAGAATATTTTAGCCGTTCACACATTAGTTGACAGGCCTTACCCTCAGAGCTATTGATGTGGAGAGTCTGAGCTATCCTGTAGTTGAGGACCTGTACACAGATGTTTTCCCTGATGATGTTCCTGGTCTACCTTCTCATAGATAGGTGGACTTTTACATTTTATTGTACCCCAGGATGGCACCAATATCTACACCATCATATATGATGGATCTCGCAGATCTTCATGAGTTTCGGGTACAACTGGAGGACATGTAGGGAAAGAGATTCATTCGGCCTAGTGTTTCTCCTTGGGTAGCCTTGATTTTGATCGCCATGAAGATGGATGGGAGATTGAGTCTTTGTGTTAAATATCGGATCCTGAACCAGGTGACCATGAAAAGTAATTACCCACTCCCAAGGATTGACGACCTCTTTGATCAGCTGAAGGGGGCACAGTGGTTCTCGAAGATAGACCTCAGATCAGGCTATCAACAGCTCAGAGGGCGACAGGAGGATGTCAAAAAGACAACCATAAAATGTCGGTATGGCCATTACAAGTTCTTGGTTATGTCATTCAGCGTGACCAATTATCTATTAGTGTTCATGGGACTCATGAATAGGATCTTTCAGCCATACGTTGATCATTTTGTAGTAGTCTTCATCGATGACATTCTGATCTACTCAGCTAATGAAGAGAAGAATTCCTATCATTTATAGGTATTACTGGACACACTACAAGAGCACAATCTTTATGGTAAGCTCTCTAAGTGTCCGTTTTGGATCCATGAGGTTCACTTTTAGTGGCATTTCATATCACTGGCTGGAGTTGCAGTGGATTCAATGAATATTGCGGTGGTACTTGCATGGGAGCCACCCACGAGTGTGACATGGGTATGGGGTTTCTTGTGTTTGGATGAATATTACTGGAGGTTTCTTCCATACTTCTCCAGAGTTATAGAACCACTATCAGCATTGACGAAGAAGGCTAACCCTTCGTTTGGTCGGAGAAATTCTAGCAGAGTATTCATGAGCTGAGGAAGATGATGACTAGTGGGCCCATCATGATACTTCCATAGGAGGGCGTATGGTACGTAGTTTACTACGACTCATCAGGGACCAAACTCGAAAGTGTCCTGATGTAGGAGTGAGCAGTGATAACATGTGGTTCTTGACAGCGGAGAAAACATGAATAGAACTACGCTACCCATGACCTGGAGTTAGCAGCAATTGTCTTCACCTTTAAGAAGTGGCGACACTATTGGATGGGCGAGTGCTTTATAGTGTGCTTTGATAACATGAGTCTTAGGTATATCTTCTCTCAGAAGGACCTGAACCTGAGACAATTATGTTGGCTTGAGTTCCTTCAGGCGTATGAATTAGAGATAGTCTATACTCTTAGAAAGGGGATCATTGTTGAAGATGCACTCAGTAGGAGATCTGGTATACAGCTACTAGGCTAGGCGACGGAGTAGCGGACTTCATTGAAGATATCCACTGTGGATAGACATGGATCAGCCTTTCTTCAATCTCTTACAGTCACTCCCCCACTTCTTCAGCAAGTCAAGGAGGTGCCGCTTGGGGATGCTGACTACGAGAAACAACGTGCTCAGATATCCAAAAGACATGTACCTTATTGATTTTATAAAGGTGGGGAGCATGTAATCTTCTTCAGAAGGATTACCATGGTACTAGTGTCACATCATGGGGAATTGTTGAGGAGGTTCCAGACATCCCCTCTAGCGGTACGTCCCATAGTGGTGATGATTCATCAGGATCTCGGATGGCAGCACTAGTAGCCGGGAATGAATAAAGAAATAACAGTGTTTGTTTCTCAGTTCCACACTTTTAAGCAATTGAAGGAGGAGTATCAGGTACCAGTAGGCTTGGTTTAGCCTTTTGAGATCCCATAGTGGAAGTGGCATGGGATATCCATGGACTTTGTGATAATAATTCCACACACATCTAGGGGGCATGACTCTATTTGGGTGATCGTCAACTAAACCACCAAGTCGTCCCACTTCCTACCGATCAGAGAGTAGGGTTCAGTAGAGAGATTGGGACACCTTTATGTGTAAGAAATTGTACGGCTACATGGAGTACCCTCGACGATTGTCTCTGATCATGATGTGCTTTATACTTCCCGTCTATGGAAGGGATAATAGGAGGCTTTCATGATGCAATTTTGTTTGAGCACTGCCTTCCATCCTCCGACAGATGGCCCGACTGAGTGGCCCATTCAGACCCTCGAGGGCATGTTGTGTGCTTGTCTCATTGACTACAGTTGTAGAGTGGAGGATCACGTTCCTTTGGTGTATTTTTCATACAAAAATAGTTATCACTAACCATTGGGATGACACTTTTTGGGGCATTGTACGGTCAACCTTGAAGATCACCTTTGTGCTGCACTAACCTTGGGGAGTCAGCACATGTGGGACCAGAGATTGTATGGGCTACCATAGAGAAGGAGTAGATCATCCAGGAGCGGATGAAGTCTGCATAGACCAGGGAGAAGTCATATGCCGATAAGATACGAAGACATATAGAGTTCAAGGATGGTGACCACATTTTTCTACGGGTCTCACCACGATGAGGTTTGTGCATATTTGGCCGAGGTAGCATGTTATCTATGATGTTCATCAGACCTTTCATGGTCCTCAGTAGAGTTAGAGAGGTGGAATATGGTTTATCTGTTCCACCTCAGTGGCACCAGGTGCACGACATCTTTCAGGTATCTCAGCTGAGTAGATATCTGCACGGCCCTTCTCGCATCATCGACCATGGAGAGATGGATGTCGACGATGGGTTGACTTTTATGGAAGATCCTGTAGAGATTGATGATCAGCATGAGCGGAACTTTTATGGATGGTCAATACCTCTGGTGTGCGTTCGCTGATAGCACATGATCCTCCAGGAGAGAACATGGGAGCGGGAGGCTTAGATGCATGCTCAGTACCCCAATGTGTTCCCTTAGTATGAGTTGTGTCTGACATAGAAGTAAATCCCTGAGGTGGGGAGAATGTAATGACCCGGAATATCCATGTATTTTTTTAAAATAAATGGGAATTTTACGAATCTTTGAAAATTGATCGCGTGTGATTCTGAGGCCTGGAGTGCCAGTAATGCATTTCAGAACCTTTTTTCGCGTACATTTAGTAAATGTGTGAGCAGGTTTTTCTAACATTTAAACCAGTGCTCGGAATTTAAATCCAAGGGCACCGTTGAACTCGCAGTGTCGATATTTCCTTAAGAACACCTTCACATTGATGACAGTTGGTCGAGGTTGAATGTTAATTTTTGGATTTTTTGTGGAAATAATAAAATAAAATAATCACACATTTTATTATATTTTTTGTAACCACCCATGTGGATATTTCACAGGTGGGGACCACCTAAACTAGAACCTCCCATTAGATGTTATGTAGGTGGGGACCACCGAGCCAAAACTCCCCTCAGTTTTTATGGGGGTGGGGACCACATGAGGATTGAAAACTCTTGAACACCCTATAAAATAGGGAATAACCTCTTGATCTCCCCACTAAATTTTGTGAACCCTCTCTATTATTTATTATGCCATCCATAAATTAATTAATTAAAGCATTTTGAAATTATGCCAAAATAAAACAATTTGAAAACATAAATTAAGAAGTTGTATATCTTATCATTTTGGTGGAATTGGGGAAAATGGTTGGAAAAGGGGAGTGCTTTGGAGAATTGGGGGAATGCTCTTCAAGGAATAACGCCGACACATGACTTTGACTTTCATCGTCGAGACATCCTCCAGTGTGGGAGGTCTTCAATCGATGATCGTCTTTCTCACCCCAACGACGTTCTCTCCCCCTCACAATCTTCATTAGTAAAAAATCTATGGTAGGGGTTTAATTTGAGTATGATTATATTCCCATGTTCTTCCATTTCTAAAATAAAAAATGCAGATGATTTCATTTGCGGGTTGGGAACAATTATTGCGGGAGGATAGGATTTGACGTTCAATGTTCATGTTCTTGATGAGCCTCTTCCTACCACTCTAACGAGGAGGGTAAAGGCCAAACAAACATGGAATGACCCCCCCCCCTGTAGTTCTTCTTGAGTGGTGTACCCTTCCTGTTGAAGAAGTAGACCTTAGTGACGGTAACGGGGGTTGGATTTTGGGCATTGAGGAGGCACGAGAACAGCGGTCGTCAACACCGCCAGTCGCGACGAAGGAGATAGCGCAATGGCACCACCCTATGGCCCCCAATGTTTTGCTTCCTACACGCCCCACGTTCGAGCCACCGCCCCGCATTCGGGCCGCCGCTCCGCAACCGACCCGCCCCATGGCCAAACTGCCGCCCCATGGTTGGGATGTTGTCAGCAGCTGATCCCTTTGGCCAAGCCGCACCGTCGCGGACCTCCACACCACCACGCAGCCGGCTGCGCCGCCCAGTGGCCTAGCCACAACCTTCCGAGCCACTCTGATAGTGTCGCCCATGGCCTTCCGAGCCACCCGCGGCCTTCAAGGCCGCTCCGTCCAAACCACCTATGGCCGAGCCACTTCGCCCGGCCGCCCCGTGGCCCAGCAGCTCCTGCCTAGCTGCCTCGTGACCTAGCCCCTTCGGCCGATCCATCCCGCGGCCCTGAGATGATTCGGCCGAGCTACCCCACTGCCCCAAGTCGCTCTAGTCGCACCCCCTCACAACCTCATGCCGCCCCGGCAGAGCTGCCTTGCGGCCTCGCTCCATCCACTGCCGAACCATTGCGGCCCCTCACGGCCTGCCGGATTGCCCAGCGATCTGGGCCGCCCAGAACGAGCCGGGCCGGACCCAACGGTCCGGGATGAACCCAATGGCCCAGGTCGCGCTGTGGACTGGGCCTGACCCATCGGGTCGGGCCGGGTCGATGCTAACCTGTTCGGACCGTACCTGGGCCCACTATGACCCATTTACTTTATTTTGTCCATAACTGTGGCACTGGACGTCTGTTTGATGAACCATATGCATTGTTGGAAATCATGGACCAAGATGGTCTCTTTGAGTATACCCCACTAGAGTTTTGGATTAAGATGGGGAACATACAGATTCGATCGAGCACGAATGCAATCAGGCCCTCAGGACTAAAAGGTTAATTACTCACAGATCGTGCGTCCGATTGAGGCGACATCTGTTGCGTCAATATCCCTATGATGTGGTAGTCCATTGTGATGCAACCTTGTGGGACATTGTGGCAGTTGGAGTATCGAATAGGATCTCATGGAGTGGATCCTCTTTGAGATTAGCGAGCATAGTGAAGATCCCAGTAGCTGGCTGGGGCTTGATGACTGCTGACTATTTCTACTCGAAGTGACTTGACTGGCCCAATGGGGAGCGCCTCTATGTGACATGACAATCCCATGGAGGGGAGCGCCTCTGTGGGATGTGGCAAACCCATGGTATATGAAATGAGGGGGACCTTAGCAGGCCATAGTGGGGAGCGCATCTATGTGACGCGGTAGACCCACAATACTTGACAGGAGGAGTATCTCAGCAAGTCACGAGGGGGATCACCTCTGTGTGACGCGACATTCCCGTGGTGGTGAGACCCTTTGTGTGATGCAGCAGACCCAGGGTACTCAACTAGAGAAGTACCTTAGTAGTCCAAGATTAGTCGTATGTGCCTTAGTGTGACGTGGCAGGCCCACTATACTCGATTGAGGAGGGGTTCTCTAGCAGCCGAGGTATTCGATGATGTGACAAGAGATGTTACTTGTTACTGACCCTAGAATAAATCCTTGTGTTAGCTGAGTCAATATATCTATGTTTTCCTCATGTTTGGGATAGTTAACTTGATAACAAAGGTATATTTATGGTCATATACCTATGTAGGCTTATCAGTCGATTTCGTACTATGTGGTTTATCCTTGGTGGATTTGTGAGACCTTGAGGGTATCAGGGTCCCTACTGAGTATCGTTATACTCACCCCTCCATGGGCTATGCCCACACCTTTTTGTGTTTGATGCAGATGATGGACAACAATAATTGAGGCAGAGAGTACCAGGATAGGACGGTACCCAGAGGTGGACCATATGGTGTTTTGGTACGCAGAGGAGACAGGAGGACGTGGAGTGCTGGGGATGCGATCTGTACCTAACCTTCAGGTAGGAACATCGGAGGATGATCCAATAACTGAATTTTCTCTTTCTTCAGTTGTTTTTTATTTCAGTTGTACATTAACATTTACTATTGGACTTGTATTCCGACACCTTTACATTCAGCACTCTTTTGGTTATACAGTTTTCGTGTGTTCATATCTTATTGTGTGCTTGATTATGAGAGGTTTCTGGTTATAATGGCAATGCCTTCCCAGTTTTAGGGAAAATGCTTTTCGGTTCTAGTCACCAGCCCCTGGCCAATAGAAGGTGGGCCTGGGGTTGTCATGGAAGGGGCCCTAGGGGAAGGGTCGTGACATACTTGATCCATCACATCGATCTTAATAGAACAAATAAATATTATTTTTTAAGTGTAACCATATAACCAAGATATTTAATTGGTGGAATTGAACAATATTAATTAAATTATGAAAATATGGTTTAAAATTGTATATAGTTATGTCTATGGAGAATAATTAATTATAAATTAATGTAAATACCCCTTTAAATTAAAGGAAATGTTTTTCTAAAAAACTATTTAAATGAAAATATAAGCATCTATTATATAAAAAAATAACTATTATTAAGTTATATTAATGAAATAAATTTTTTAATATATTCATTAAAATGTTATAAATTATTCTAATAAGTTTTATAGAGAAAATATAAAAATAATTTTAGTTTTTCTGATAAAAGGAGTATTTAATAAAATTGTAGTTTTTCAACCATTAGATGGCGCACTAATTTTAAATTTTTTTTGACACATTAACAGTTAATTTACTGAAAAATTATGTATTATTTTAAAATGGATTATAAAAATTTATTTTTTTTGAATTTTTTATATATCTTATAAAATCTATTTTTAATTAATAGTGATATATCATGTTATGTTTCAATTGAAAACTACTTTTTCCCTCAACTTTATTTTTAGTGTTAAATTGTAGTTTTTTAATGGTTTCAAAGGTTAATTAGATTATTTTTTATCATATAATCTAATTAAGATCATTAGAATATATGTCACATTTAAATTTGATATAAACACATGTCAATCTTCTGATTGTTTTTAATTTTATAAAATCATATTTTCTAGTTATGTTAATTGAATTAATTAAATTTTAACTACTAAAACTTATATCTTCTAAATTTTTAAAAATGGACTAGATATTTGAAATAATTGGGTCAATTTTATGAAAATACATTCATTTTATTATTATAATTATTTTATGTTATGAATATGAACTTTGGTTATTATTATTTAACATGGTTAAAGGTAAATCCTTTAATTGAGTAAAAATAATTTGATAAGGACAATAATATTTCCATAATTATATATAAATTATATTGTATGAATAAATATAGACCCTTAAAAACTATGGATCTCAATTGAATCATTTAATTGACTCTTTTATAGTAAAATATATATATTATTAAAATAAATGAAAGTGACAAAACATCACAATCTTATTTCATATATGTATAATACATTTAAAATAAATATAAAAAAGGTATAACTAAGATCATAAAATCTATATGTAAATATAAAATAATTTTCTACATCATGGATATTTATTTTGAATTTTGGAGATAAAATAATTACCATAAATGTTGACACAATAGTTATGAAATAATTATTTTATTAATTGAGATATCAAATAAATTATATTAGAAATATCTGGATAAAAATAATTTCAATTATTTATTTATTTCCATAAATATTCTAGGTAAAAATGACATGTTAAAAAATTATTCAATGTTTTTTTAATTTATATTTTTTTTGGATTTTATAAAATTTGATGAAATGATTCATGTTAAAATTGACACTATTTATATTTTACAAAAAAATATTTTATTGGAATATTTATAAATCATAAAAATAATTATAAATCAAAATGTGATTATGATTAAGTCTAAAATTTTATAAATTTTCAATTATGGAAAATTGATCTAAAATGTGTAATACTTATAACCTCTTAATGTTTAAAAAGATGTTTCTACAATTAAAATAAAAGTAGATTAAATAAGTGAAAATGGAATAATAAGGTATAAAATTAAATCAAAATGTGTCTCAATGATATTGGTTGAAATGATCTAGAACCATCCAGTTCATATAATCTAAATATCATAATTTTGAATCATTTTGATTTATCAGTTAATTTATATTAATTTAATATTTTAAGGGATTCCAAGGGTTCACATGCCTTATCCTCTAAGAGGCACTAATTCTTCTATATTCCATAGACATCCAAACCCTTTTGGTTAGGAAATTATGTGACCAAAAACCTGAATATAATCACTACACACATTCATGAGGCTTTATTTTAATCAAAAACCCATCATCATATGTGTTAAGGTGTTATAAAATGTGACCATCCAAAGGAAATACAATGTTTTTATTTATGTTTTTTTATTTTATTTCTCATTCCTCTCTATTCAAAACTTATTAAAATGTCACTAAATAATAAATAATGTATCCTATATATACTAATGGGTTATTATGTTAATATCATCACCTAAATACATATCCATTTCCACCTACTGGGTAATGAATTAATTTTTTGTGTGTATGTGTGAACTATCATCTCCACAAACCCATATAATTCGTTTTCCATAACCATCTCTCAAAACAGGTAATAATTATAGAATTAATGTACATATGTTATATTCGTGACATTTTTATCATCATATTATAATAATATATAAATTATTTTCTTATATTCCATGCACATAAAAATGATAATGTTGTTCATGCATATATGTGAACTATCACCTCCACGGAGCACTGTGATTTTTTAAACTTACATCACTTATATGTCATATATAAATATATTTATATTATTAATATTATATTAATTTTGTGACGATAATTCTGGATTTATTAAAGGATAATTAACTTCTTTCCATAATGATCATTTAAACATGGAAAATTTACTCATGCGTAAGTAAGACCTACCATCTCAATGATTATAACATTGTCAGTTTCTCATAAACATCGATAAATTGTTTATTTTTATAGTATAATTAATGTATAAAAGTGATTATTGTTTCATTGATATTATTATCTAGATGATAGGCCCATGACTATATTGAATATTTTCATCATATAAATTCATTTTTGACTCATGTACTAAATATCCTCAAATCATCTGATGAGAACATAAATAATTGACTAATTATTATAAAATGGTAATTAATTTTATAAAAGGACTACAAAAAATTAAAACATTTTGATGAAATTATAAATTTACCAATTTTTTTATTTAGTAAGCTAAATAACATATGTGATGAATCTGACTCAATGTATGAGATTTCATCACAATCTCCATTCATTGAGGCATTATTTGATAATAAGAATATTTAATATTTTATAAGGTGTATATACAACTAACATGACAATTCATATCCTTATTTTACGTATATTAATTCTATTTATATTCATGGTAAATGTATTAATTAATTGAGATTAATAATTAAATACTAAATGTTTTATGGGACACCGTGAATATTTAAATATTAAATTAGAAAGTATTTTTCTTCATCATATTAATTTACATATTTATTTAGATGGATATAAAAAGATTATACTTGAAACTTTATCTCTATTTTTAATTTCAACCAATGTTTTTCAAAATGAATATTTAAATATGGTGATTTTGACTTCAATTAAAAATGACTAAAGGAATGTTTAGTTTTCACATATATGGAAACTATGACTTCTCCCTTTCTATAAACATTATTTTAAATTTGGCTATGTATAATTGCCTTAACATCATTAAAAGAAAAACAAATCCCTTATTCTAATTATTTTGGGTATTTTGGTATTGAATTTTTTTAATGATGGATTTATAAATCCAATATCATAAAATGATTTCATAAGATTAAAAATGATATTCTATTAGTGAAATGATGAAAATTGGAATAATATATATGTAATGATTATATAATGTTACTTGGACATCTGATGGGTGGTTATAAGATAAAATAAGGACAGGTGGTTTCATGATAAACCAAGCATGTTTGGTTATGTTATAACCATAAATGCATTGGTCATGGAAGTCATTCGTATGGATATTCCATTTCATAAGAGTGAAATTTATTGTAACCGACTACATGGTTATTCCATATAATTTTGATTACGTCGCAAGTTACCTTGATATATTATATATGATTTCTAAGGTTTTTATAGTAATCCTTTGTTTATAGAAAGACTAGTAGATGGAATTTTATTCAAATTAATGTATTTACTACTTCTTATGGGTAAAAATTATTAAATTATGATAAATTAATAATTCTTTTTCATTTTTTCAAAAGACAAAAATTTTTATTTCTTTATTCATCCCTTACCAATATATTTATGATAATCCAAATTTTAAAATCTTTTTCCTGGGTATTATTAATAGTAAATTAATATACGATTTCATGATGAAACAATTTAGTTCTTTTATTGGAAGTCCTCCATTTTTATGGAATTATTTTCATCGAAGAAATTGATATTGTGTATAAGATTCCACTTGTAATTTAAGAGTATACTCTTTAAGAGTCGTTGTAATTATCTAAAACTATAAACCCAAAATTTCTATGGGAAATTTATGTGATTTATAGTTTTAAAATAACTATAATATGATACTTTTATGGTAGGGTCCTTATAATTATATTTTTATAATCTTGTTCTATAACCATTACCTTGAAATATTTGAGTTTTCTTTCATTGCGGTCAACATCAGATGAAAATAATTTCATTCCATAAATTAATGTTTCAAAATTAAAATTTTCATTCCTATTTATTAATATGAATTTCACCACTCATATATTTTTCATGATATTATAATAATTTTTTTAATTATTTATTTTTTTTCCTTTTCATTCCAATGATGTCATGTGTATGGTTTAAGAAAGTTGAATCCATGAGGTTCTTATTTTGGGTAATTCACTATTATAAAAAAGTTACATTATAATTATATTTTATTACTATTTTATTCTTATGAAATCATATTAATTAGGTATATTTCGCTTCATTTTCATATCTTTTCAATAAATATATATTTATATCTATATTTGTAATGTAATGATGAAAAATGAAACACATCACTTTATGGGAGAAGCAGTCTCCACACACATTTGGATGATGATTTCATTTTTCATTAAAGGGTTGGTTGATAAAAAATTGGATATCTATCCAAAATTATAATCATGTTATATATATAATACTTATTCATAATATCCCCCATTAAAAATATCATTTTATGGTGGTTATAAAATATGATATATTTTTATTCATCGTGGTGGTTATTTCTAACTATGCATGAATGACATTCTCATATTTCTATGGAAGTGGGAAGGGTATATAATGGATATAAAATTAACATAATAAAATTTTAGTATAATATAATTATTTATTCAATTATATTATAATGGGTAAAATGTATTTAGAGGAGAAATATTGGGAAGAAATTAATATAAGAAGTTATGAGTACTCATATTGAGATTATAAAAAATACATTTAAACACCTCTTGATAAGGGATGATTTTGGTATTTTTCATTGATAAAGGTACTAAAAATGTGGTTTATAGATATAGGGGAATTAAAAAAATTATTGTGGTATAAGAGGAATTAAAATTTTATTTTGAATATAATGTTATGGTGGAAGACTCAATTTTTAAGTGAAGGGAGCAAAATTTTTGTAATAAGTGGTGGGTTATTCATGGAAACTGGCATAAAAATTTGGGAATTATAGAGTGGAGATTTTTCCTATGATAACCCTTTAAAATAATATTATATATATATTTTTTGGGAATATATTTGTTTTATCATTTATTTTAACATTTACATTAATTAAATTTTACTACAATAAGTAATTTTTTAACCTCAGTATCTTATTCTATTGAATGTAATTAGGATTGATAATATTAAATAGTTTTGTTATTATTATTAAAAATATTAAAGTAATTTTATAAAATAAAATTTATTTAAGTGATAAAAAATAATTTCAAATTAACCAATGGGTGACAGATAAAATAGTTTTTAGATGTGAATATTACATCAGTTGTTAAATATTAGTTATTGGTTTCTAAATTGAATATAATATTTTAAATATATAATATTAATTTCAAAATAAATAGTTCATTAGGGAAAAAATTTTATTAACATGAAAACAATTCTCTTATCCTAATTATTCCATAAAAGTCTTCCTAATTTAAAAAATTCTAATTTATAATATTTTCCAAACAATCAAACATTTTACAAAAATATGAAAAATTTATAACAAAATAATATTATGATGATATTTCCAAAAATGAATCAGTTTTATAAAAATTGGAATCTATAATTTATAACCATGAAATTTAAATATAATCTTGATTAATGGTTCTTTCTATTGTGATATTGTTCACATTTAGAAATGGTTATTAGGGTACCTTTTTCATTATATAATAGAGTATTGATTATTAAATTACCATCCTAGTGAAGAAATTCATCCTCCAAACGAGGTATAAGTCATATCCTAATAAAATGTGGACAATTCATCCTCAATAATTCATCAAGTTCAAATTTTTTTCCCCAACCTTAGGATTCCTCATATTTTATTTCACCACTCATTTTCTATAGTTTCACAAAACATTATATCTAGTGTCATGAATGTGGACTAGCTCTTCATTATACTATTTGTTATGTTCTTAAAATATTCCACCAATATGGTGTTTATTCATTAGATTTGAATATAAATCCTCAAAAATTAAACCTATAATATGTTGTGCATATTAGAGCGGTTTGGTGGTGTATTTATTACGTAAATTAATACTCCAATTCAATCTAAATCATCAAAAGAAAAGACATACCAAAGACCCAGTATACCCATATTTTGAAAACATATAACTCTCTTATATTGAGATACTTTTAAGAAAATTTAATACCCGACATTAAATTCCATGTTCAATCTCTAATTATCTGTATATCTTTTTTTCTAATTCAAGGGACATTCATAATGTTCTTTATAGTTAAAATATTTGACATATCCTCCACATAATGTTTTAGACCAACTATAAACTCTCTCCAACCTCATCGCAAAGAGTTGTAGTATCAAATACATTTCAAAATAATTCTTCAATATATTCCATCATAATACATTAATGGAAGATATTGTTATTATTATAAAATTCTATCATTAGTTTATATCAATCCCATATACATTGAAATTCAAGTGATACCAACCTTTACATTTATTCTAATGAATAAATAATCATCTCAGACTGGCCGTCAGTTTTATTTAATAGGTTTTTTTCAAATGTATCTTAATGTTAATATCCTAATACAAATTTTTTATCTATGTTGAGAGTCTGTATTAGGTAAAATTCATAAAATTGCAACTTGTATTATCAGGAATCTAATAATATAGATTTGCAAAAGATGTTCAATGCATATATCCTATATTATTTCAAGGAAATTTAAATATTTTTATGGATATCAATGATGAACTATATAATGTTATTCATCATAAGAGTGTTAGTATTACAATGGAAAAGTCAATTTTATCACAGTTTAGCTTTCATATTGGTATAAGGAGAAGATTCACGACTCCATTAGGATATTTTCCTTCACATTTTCATTTCTTTCATACAAAGAAAATAGGCACATGGCCTGGAATTTCTAGCTCATACCTTCCCACTATTTTTTTATCATAATTCCTTATATATATTTATTCAAATAGGTTTTATAAGGAAATTTTTTCAATTAGATTCATCTAATTATTCCCTTTTCATATTAGGTATGGATGAAACACATAATGAAATCCCAAAAAATAATACACCATTTTCACTGTTGAATCCTTATAATTTCACATTATTTATAGCTCCCATTATCTAATATAAATCCATAACATCATAAAATATCGAATTTATATTCTGTAATAAATAAGTATTATATTTTTCTTGAAAAAGTGGAGGGTTATCCCATTGTATGACAATTATTGTTACTAAATTTACGAAATACATAATTATTGGATCCTTTTTTATCATCATCATGTCTAGAAGCACGTGGTCCTTCCCACTTAATGTACCAACTCCCGTGTAGGTCTCCCCAGGGTGGTAATAAATTAATCTATCATAGTCCTTCAATAGTTCCATCCATTTCAATTTCCCCATATGGATATCCTTCTAAGAGAATATGATGAAAACAATTTGTGACATATAAATAAATAATTATATATATATATATCAAATCTATCACTTTATAGATAGTTTCACCATATATTCATGAAAAATATTTCACCATCCGATTTAAGATCATAAGTTGGATTTTTCTATTTGTATATCTTCAATTCCCTTGACACTTAAAAAATTCTCTATCATTTTTCATATGGAAACTACCCAATACATTATTTTATTTGTCACGATTTGTTAAAAATCACCACATTCCCAATGATTGATTCAATACCTATTTATTATCATCATTTCTCTTTAACTCCTCAAAACTTTCATCTCATTCCATTGACCATGGGTATTTGACACCTTTATGTGTCAATATGGTTTACAGGTTGACCAATTGAGAAATATATTTAACACTTCATTGAAATAAAACTAATAATAAAAGTAAACTATGTAACTCAGTTATATTATTAGTTTCTGGCCAATCCTCAAACATTATTTTTTTGAAAGGTTCAATAGCAATTCTATCCTTAAAGATGATACATCAAAAAAACTAAATATCTTTTTTTTAATATTCACAGATAATAAATTACTCATATAACTCCTTTTATTTGGGAGTCTCAATAATGAATCATAAATGACTCTCATTCTCCTAAAAATTTACGAGTATATCAAAATATCCTTAAGGAATTTTGTCATTATATTGTCAAGTTATTCCATATATATTTTTTCAAAATATTTATATATTTGTTAGGTGAATTATTAATCTAATGGGAATTTTTATAAACTCATAATTTTTTTAACAGGAAAAATATTATACCATTATTATACAATACATGATCAAAATTTATTAATTGTTACAAGATTATTTTTAGGTCTTTGATAAATATTAATCTCCCTGAATTTGATCAAATTATTCATTGAAGAATGGAGTATGATGCTTAATATGAATAGTAGTTGCATTTTTCTCCCATAAATTGATGCACATTCATATAGACCCATAGTTCTTATTAATAAATTGAATAGGGTCTCCCCAATTTGAATAGACAATGAAAGTGAATATATTATAACCAAAATCCTATAATTTTTTCTTCATCACCAAAAATTCCACTCGCACCATTCTATAAAGATTCCTAGATATTGTATTTTTATAAGGTATAAGTTTAAAAGAAAAGTAAAATTTTTCTTAGTTGTATGAAGATTTAATTATTCAGGAAACATATTTTTGTATTCCTATATAATACGTACATCCTACATTTATTAAATTTTTTTCATTCATAGGCTGAGTATGCTCCTCATATGTAACAATTAATTATGGTGAGATATTAGAGGAGGATCAATATGTTTCATAGATAACGAAGTCACCCCTATAATGACAAAATATTACATACCATATTTTTGAATCATAAACTCATTCTCTTTGTTTTAAATTATTTAAATTATAATTTTAAATCCTACAAATACAAATTATTTTGTCAAATTCCTCGACATTTATGATAATAATGTTCCTTGGTAAAATATGTCAATGCATTAAAATTGGTATTCCATGACATATCCTTGTTGACATAATATTTCCACTTTGTTTCATGATTGAAAACAACATTGTAAGGGTATTAGGGGAATTTTTAATATTATAATAAAATGAAAAAGATATAAATGAATTGAATTATCTATTTAAAAATAAATAATTTTCAAAATTTGAGTTTTTGGCCAATGTACATGATATCACATCTTAAATAACTTCATCTTTAACTATTGTAATCTTTTAATCATGGAAATTCACCTTAGGGATATTCTGAGAGATAATCCATTTATTGAAGGGATATTGGGTTGAATAATAACTCAACTCCATATTTTTTTAGCACTTTATTTTAGTATATTAATTATTTTAATTGTATTCATTATCTAGATGGGTCATTTCTCCACACTTCTAACAAACACCCATGCCCTTTAAGAAACTACATGTGTGGTTCATTCTGAAATGCTCACATGTTAGAGGTTCTACACTTCCATTATTCTTTTCCATACATTTTTTCCATGGTTCACTATTTTCCACTTATTATCAATATTTCTATTGAAAATATTCTACTTGATATAATAGTTCTATTTATTCAGGGAATTTGATACTATATATTAATTTATTGATAATTGTTTTGTGACTAGTTATCTTAAATGTATTGACTAATAACATCATTGATACAATTAATTGTATATTATAAATTTTATATAATATCAATAGAGTACATTGATAATATTAAAAAGTTATCCTCATGCTAATAATGAATCCTCTCTTTCTTCGGACTTAAATTTAAAAAAAAATATCTCATTCCATATCATCTCACTACACTCGATGAAAGTAATTCTAAAAAATATAATCTTAAAATTATTACTTTATAATATATTTATCTTACCCTCCTAATTATTTCTAATTAATTACTCCATTGATCTACTTAACCCCTCAAATGATAAACTTGTATAAAAAAATCCCCCATATATTAATTAGAAAAAAAATGATATAAATTTTTTAGGGACATCTTTCAATATTAAAATAAAAATGGACCATTGGTCCCAATTAATAATAGTTGTTTCAATCATATTATGTAATATAACATTACTGCACCATGTTTTTCCTTAACACGTTTCTCCATATGGGGAAAGTTATTGGTTACAAAATTTGCCAACTACCCTTATATTCCCATAATCTACTTAGATCCAAAAAAATATTTGTTGAAATTATTTGAAAGAAAATAACTACATTGATTATGTGAATTGATTCCTTCTCTCTTGATTATGTTCGGAACTATACAAGAAAATAACATAAACATAAATACTTCATGAAGAGAACTATGAATTTAAAATTCTTTAATATAATTCATTATATGGTTCAAATCATAACAAAATTTGAATATTATGCAATATCCAATTCATGAGTCCTAATATTAGTGTCTTTTGGAGTATCATCAAATAATTACAAAATTTTTGAATCCTTTATAATGTTTTGTAAAGTGAATTTGACCAAATAATATCCCATAAGAGTGTGAAGACATGTGTGCACATAAGCATCCTTATCATGCAGCAGGAGAAGAACGAGCTAATACCCAACCAGGATTTTTTGGGTTATTACCCCAATGTTAATCATTGGTATATCCTACATCCACATGTTTGGTTCTATAAAAGGGTTTCATTATTATGAAATCTCATAGTCTCCAATTTTCTAATTTTCATTAGGTTATCTAATACAAGGACATACATCTATATTGTTTTATTTTGTTATGTTATCTCCTCTATGTTTTCTAAAATCTAATTCTCAAGGTTTTTACTTAACCTCCATTGTAATCAACTATAACATCTCAGACTCATGTAATACATATATTTTGTTTACATTATAAAAATGCTATAATATATAAGGAATCACATAATAGAGGATAAAAATGTTTAGCAACATTGGGAGACCAATTACAATCTTTTTTTCAATATGATGTTGCAATAATAAAAATATTTTATTAAAAAAATTTGGAGAACAATATTATTTCATTAGTTGTATCATCAAATTAATTTATATAACCCTTATTACTATTATTGGGGATGTACACTAACATAAGGGTACATATTAAACTATATATAAGGGGTAGAAAACATTAGAATCTATCTTTTCATATGCATGGAAAACATATTATAGTATGATTCGATAATAAGAATAATTCCAATATAAAAAGGTAATTAAAAAAATTTCTAAATCTAATATTATAATTGAAATAAATAGAAAATATGGATAAAGGTAACATTTCATAGTGATGGAATGCATAATTATAGACTTCATAATCTTACTATAAATGAATTAGAACAATACATCAAGATCAGACTATAAATCCACATTTTATTATACCCTGATCTTATAAAGTAAACAGTTTAGAACATCATGGTATTATCATTAAATCCTCATTTCTAGGACAGATTTATCATTCAATAATGGCCTCATGCCTTAGAAATATTAATTAATCAGAATACATACAACAAATAACCACGAATTGTATCTCCCAACACCTATTGGTGCATTGGGTTTCTGTATAATTCTTGGAACCACCCACAAGTTAATTAAGAGAAATTCAATCAACATATTAATGAAATAAATAACAATACAATTCATAATCAACATTACTTATAAATCAATAATCATTATTATTGTAATTATAAATATATAGGATGCGAAAACATTATTCATTAAAAAAATGTAATAACATTACCTTAATCCATTCAAGGAAGTATGGTGGATTCTATCATTACAGAATATCCTAAATGAAATATAATACACTTTAGACACAGTGGGTAAACAATTTATGAGGAAATTTAAAATTTTCATGGAAAAATATTAGGAAATTTCATATATAATTTTAATATGAAAATTTAAAAAATTTATTTCAAAAAGTAAAGAAAAATTTCATTGATAATCTAGGAAATCATTTTTATGGTTATTTAAAATAAATTTAATAAATAATAGTGGGAAATAATTAGTAAAATAACATTTAAATGATGATTAAAATCACTATTTGTAAATAATGTCATTGTTAAATGTAAATTAAGGAACCGATAATCAATAAATATTTTTTTCATGACTATAGATTGAATAAATTAATAGATAATTATTTTGAAAAATAATTCTTTTAAAATTCAATTTTTAAAAAATAAAAGATAATTCCTCTAATTGAAATAGGAATATGAAAGATAAGAACACAAATCTTTTTTCAAAATATTATTATTAAAACCCATATAACTGAAAGAGTAATAATAGTTACTTTTAAAATTTGGAATGGAGAAATGTGAATATAAAAAAGCAAAAATAAATATTTCAATTTCTAAATTAGATAGGGGTCATTGGTAGGAATTAGAATATGGATATTTCGGTGAGGTTTCCTTACCTGAAATTAAAATTATTAGAATAAAAACCCTTACAAAATTGGTAAAATTTCCAAAAAAATAAATAGAAATAATATAATTTTAAATGTAACATTAAATTACATTAAAAGATATATAACTAGTAAAATATATTAAAAGGGAAGTTTATTGACCATGTAAATGAGAATAGTTGAATAATACCAAACATGTCTCGAAGAAGAGAACTCGAGACCAAGAACCTTTACATTAGTGGTATTATTTGAATAAAAATCCAATAAAATATGGTACATGATATTTATTTTTAAATTCAAATAATTTTCAGGAAAATTATGATCAAGAATATCCATATAGTAATAATTGCACATTTTAAAATAATAATTCATCCAAAATATGAAATTGTGTATCAATTATGTGGAATTAATATAAAAACTCATACAACATACTCCCATATTTAATGAAATCAATTTAAACACATGTATAATATGAATAATCATAATGAACACTTATTTGAGAACCTCATTCATATATATTACCTTTTATAATCATCATCTATAATCATTCTCTAGAAATATATTAGGCAGTCATAGTTTATTTTCATCATTAATTTTTTATAATTTCATATGTTTTATTAAATGTTTGTAATAGAACTATTGATTATCATTTATTGAAACCAATATAATTATTTTAAGATTATTCATGATAAAAAAATATTTTTGTTTCAATTATTTATGATGTCCCATGTTCATTCCATGAAATTCATGTGTTTGGTTTGTGAATTAAATTTCCATGAATTTCTTATTTCTGTAAATTTATGAATATTAATGTGTTTCTTTATAATGATAAATAATCATATCATTAATAGAAAAAATATTATTCAAGAAATATATTAATCCTTAATATTTTATATATTATTCAAATATATTTTTATAACCATCCATGTAAAGTAGTGATGATAAACGAGACAAATAACTTTGAGGAGGGAGTAACATTCAGGTATACATGGATGTCATTTTCTTTTATAATAGATTGTGAGGAAGGATTGAAATGGTCTATCTATTAAGAATATTAAATATTATATAAATATAAAATTAATTCATTTATTACCCATTAATATATATCAGTGTCTGTTGTTTATGAGAAATGAAATATTTTTCATTATAAAGGTTGTAGTCTACACGTAATTAAAATTGATGTTATTATATCCTAGGGATGAAAAAAGTATAGTTAATGGTTATACCATTTGTAAAATAATTTTTTTGAGTTCTATAAATAATAATTTAATTGTAATAAATTTTTTGAAATATATTTGAGTGAGAAACTTATTGAATAAAAAAATAATTTATTAGTCCTGATGTTGATAACTTGAAACCACTCTTTGAGGACCCCTAGAAAATAGATAATTTTGTGATTTTTTAAGGATAAATGGGATTTAAAAAGTGGTATAAGAATATTTGGGAAGTATGAAAGATATATTTTAACTATTAATTGTATTTATAGATTGTATGTAAATATGTGGTGGATTTCTCGTTCCATAATTGAGGAGAGACACTTTTTGTAAAAAGTGATGTAGTCCTCATAAAATGTGTTTCAAGAAGTGGGAAATAATTGAGAGTAAAAGAATTTTGGTTGAAAAAACACTTCACCACATATGTTATGATATGGTTTGAGGAATTTTTTTCATTTTCTTCTTAGATTTAATTTTTACCTTCAATTACGTTTACCGCAGTTACTCATTTTCTAATAGCGGTAACTTATTTCATTGACAAATATAAAAATTTCCCATATTAAATAATATGGATATTATAAATCAAAACATTAATATACTTTTATAATATAAAACAATTTAAATTGAAAAAATTATATCTTCAAATTAAATTTGAATAATTCAAAAAAAACAAAATTTTTTAAAAAAACATTTTACAAATGAAAAAAATGATAATTATAGATTCTTAAATTAAATATGATATTTTTTATGATTAATTTTACTTATTAAATACATATTTAAGAATAAAAAATGTGTTATAAAGTATTAATGCATTATTCTATCATAATTAATTTATCAAAATCATTGTAATTGAGGGAATTTTATTTTAATCTATTCACATAAGAATCAGTCATTCCAGGAAAAAAATCATTAAAATTAAACATAACCTAACATAATTTACATATTTAATGAAATGAATTATTTTAAAATAAATAAATGTTTTTGGATTTTTTAATTTAAATTTAAAATGTAATCATGAATAAAATGATCTTTCTATTGTTATAGAGTTTTAATTTTTCAGTACTATTATATTGAAGTGTTTACCTACTACAAGAGAGTCTCATGTATTATTATTAAAATACAATTTTCCGAAAATTTGATAAAAATTTGATGTCAATATTTTGGTTTTGATAGTTACATGAATTATATCTACTTTTAAAACACTAAAAATACATTTTAAAACTTCTTATCTAAGAAATGGCTCAGTTTTGTGTAGCCAAAGTAAAGATATTTAAAAATACAATATATGGATTTTTTTCATTGAATTTATTATATTCAGAACTTTTTTCATGGTTTTAAACCCTATATGTGTTTTTCTAAAGACCCCCAAATATTTTAAAGCTATTTATTTTGAAATTTATAGAACACATCATGTCAGATTGATGAGATATATGTTCGAACATCTAATCTATAATTCAATTATCACATTCCATGGGATTTATTGAAATATAAGTTCCATTTTATAGTCTTTTATTATCACATGAATTCTTGAGGGTTTTAAAACTCTATATGTTAATTTTAAATCAACCTTAAAAAACTATAAAATCTTATTGATTTGGTGTATCTTTTTATATTTCTAAAATTAATAATTGATCTATTAGAAATGGTTTCAATTTTATTCATGGCCATTTTCATGGGTTTTACTAATTTCCACATGCTATAATGAAAATTACATATTGAAAAACGCTATTTTTACAAATTCCCAGAACACCACATAGTATATTATAATGTATTCTACTTCGAAATGAAATTAACAATTCAAAGAATATATTCCAATGTTTTCCTGGAAATATGATATTTTTTTTATTTTTTAGATATTTACATATATGATTAAATGTTTTGAAAAACTAAAAATGATTAAAAATAATAAAATTTTGATCATATGAGTTATTACATTTAAAAAATCACTTAAGAGTCATTTCTGTATCATTTAATGACAATATAAGATCATTTTCACAGTCTTGAACAACTAAAACACATTTTTAAAGACGTAAATATTTTTCAAATTTCTAACACAGTTTCAATGAGCACAAAACATGTAACTTTAATGTTCATGATATTAAAATCTTATAAAAATAATTCTAATTTAATTATCCATTGTTTTTATCTCAGTCCATGTTCATTTGTAGGCTATTGACTGTTAAATGAATTTTTAAGAGTTTTAACACCCTCAAATTTTTTTTAATAATAAGAAAATCATAACTCATATTTTCATGAAATCAGTTCATACTTTTGAAAAATCAATACATTTATTATTTTGATGATTTTAGGGTAATAAATATTTATTTTATTGGTTTAGACCCCTTAATGAACATTTATAAATACTTTGATATCCTTAAAATCATTTATTGAGTAATTCTAATAACAAAATATTATATATTAATGGTCCAACTATTACAAAAAAATATTAATAAATAAAATATAATTTTCCTATGAATACAGATAAAATGGAGTTCAATTTTTAGGTTTCAACCATTTAATTCTTGTTTGAGTGTTTTAAAACACTATAATATTCTTTTCAATAATTATTAAAAATAACAACTCAAAATTACATGGTGTTTATTTTTTATTAAAAAAATATATTTATAGTAATTTTCTTGTAATTTTATGGATATTATTTGTCTTTTTCTTATGTTTGACCCTCTCACATTCAATTTTAATGTAATGATGTCATAAAAAACAACTTCAGTAATTTTGATATAACCTCTTATTGGTTTTTCATATTGTGTGTTTAAAAAATATATAATTAATCAAATATACATTTTCCATTTATTTTATGTACATTTGAGTCCATTATCTAGGTTTTTACTATCACACACACATTTTATAATTTTAGAACACTAAAATTGAATTTTCAATCATCTCACGAAAATTGAAATTTTGATTGATGTGGTGTTTGTTCTAATATTTAAAAAATTTATCCATGGTCATTTTTCTGTTATTTCATAATGATTTGTGTCCATTTTCATATTTTCAAACCTCTATTTCACATTTTTTTAAAATTTTATAAATAGTTATATAGTTATTTATAGAACACCATACATCAGATTGTAACTAAATCAATTTTGACAGATTGGAATCATTTAATGCCCATTTTCAAATGATTTCATAGAATTCAGAAGAATTTTTAATTTTTTTTAAAAAATTACATTCATGTCATATATTTTTTTTAAAGGAAAATACATTTTTGGTTATACGGTCGAAACCTAAACTCTTATTGATGTGGAATTAATTCATATACATAAAAACCCAATGAAAGGACATCATACAATAATTTCATGGAATTCCATGGTCAATATCTTTGGTTGGACCCCATGACTCATGTTTTTAAGTATTTTAATATCATTGATAATTTATTACTTACTAAATCGTAGCTCACCACAAATTAGATTAAAATTAATAATATTTATAAATGTTACAACTAATTAAAATTCCACTATCTAAAAATATCATTGAAATTTGAGGTCAATTTCTATCCTTTCCCTTTTACAATTATGTTTTGCAATATTAAATCCCAAATATTTAATTCTAAAACATCTCAAGAAAAGGAAAAAATTTATTTATTGGGATTCAGTTCATAAATTTTAAAACAAAATGTAATAAATTGATTATATTTCATTTTATGCTAATCCATTATAGGTTTCATGGTTTTTTTACATTAAAAATTATTTATTAAAACATCAATATAATTAAAAAATTATTCTTTAATTATATTCTCACCTCACATCGATTTTTTATGAAATCTATTTAAATATTCAAAATAATAAAAATATTATTTTATTATAATTTTACATCAATTAAAAATGGTCTTATGGGCTTTGTCCAGTAGAGACTTTTTTTTAAAAATTACATAATAATGATTTTCATTTATTTGAGTAAAGCCCATCATGGATTGAAATTTATTGAATTTCATCTTTTTAAAAAATTATTCAGTATTCATTGTAGGTTAATTTCGTGTCAATTTGATGTTTTTTCTTAGTATGAGTATTCCACACGTGTTTTTAAATATTTTTATATTGTTAAACATTGTTTTATTTACACATTACGAGAAAACCACTTGTCAAATTGATGTGTAAATTTTTTAGAAATATCACAAAAAAATCTTTGTCATAAAATTTCATTGAATTTTTTGGTCATTTGAATGTATTTTCCTATTACATGCATGTTTTATAGATTTTAAACACTAAAAATTATTCATCCTACGATAATGAAATTGATCGACATACTAAGGTAGTGCCACTACTATCATTTTGAAAACAATTTTAAGGCAACCTCCTTATGGCTTCATGAAAATAATTTGTTATTATTAAAAACTAATTACATAATTATTCAATGAACATAACTTGTTGTGTTTACATTCCATCATTTCATAAATAAAACAAATACTTTTATAACATTTTCTAATGATTTCACGGTAATTCAAGATCATTTTTTATTTGTGAATGATATTATTTGAATGTCCATGGACATAGTAGAAGTTGTTTGTCCAATTATGAGAAATTTTTTTCGTCATTTCCCATGGATTTCTCCTCATTAATAAAAAATAGAAACCATGTAATCATCAAAATATAAAATTCACTTACAATTTATAAATAATTTTTAAATATTATAATTTACATTTATTTTTAATTATTTATTTATTGTAAAAATATTTCATCTATTATTGTAATACCATCGTTGGGTTAAGAGAAAAAATGTGTGGAATCCGTATAAGGGTATCCAAACATGTTCCATGAACCATGGAACATCATTATTGATTTCTCAAAGAATTTTCACTATCTGAAAAAAATCATTATTTGTAAAAGTAATAATCTCTACTGATAATAAATGGTTCTTATTATTATATTCAGGGCATATGTGGGAGGAGGAGGATTAAATATATCAGTTCTACAACACATTATTGATGATGTTATCCATGAATTTGACATATTTTTCTAGAGGATTTGTTAATAAAACATTGAACACTCTAAATTATTTAATCATGTTTAAATATCTATAATAGATAATTAATAATATAGATAATACCTTATCCAGTATCTTAAACCATAAAAAACATTACATCAAATAATAATAATAACAACAATAATATTTTATTGACATTAAGAAACCCATAGATTATTAAATACCATATATCTATATTAATGATACTAAATCTATAATATCTATTGGAACATTTCACTCAGCATGTATATCCCCCTTGAAAATTGTCATACCTTGAATAATAACAATTTATTTAAATATCTAAATATAATAGTATAATTCATTCAATAAATAATATTGTTATGAGAATAATGTAAAAAAATATTATTCCTCAAAACTAGAGATTTATATTTACCCTAATTTTGAATTGGAATATAATTTAAATATGGGTCTTAATACACTTAGTGTGGGAAATTATACGCCTCTTAGTGGAATTATGGTAACTCACCAATATTCTTTTATTAGATTCTACAAACATGTTTGGTATCCCATAAATAATTATGTAAATTTTCACAATGTAAATAACCACATATAAAAGATTGTTCTGTAATGTAGTCATTATATTGTTCATATTTCATTAAGTATGATGAATAATCATGTCATTAACCTATATTCTTGAATATACATAGTTAACATGATCGAAAGGAACCTTTTGATAAGACTACCTTGAAAAATTATTAAATAAGATAATTAAATTACAAACAAATGGATTGAAATAACAACTTCCATTAATTTGAAATGAATATATGTTTTCTTGACATATTCATTAATTCCATTTCATTCATGTCACACCATGAAATCCTACAATTCCATAAGTATATGTCATCATGATTTTTTTCAAAGAATATATGTACATGAAAATTTATATAAATAAATATAAATACAACGTCTAATTACTAATACACATGTCCAAAAATAGATATATCCAATGACATTTATAACATGAGGAATTTCTATGGTGGGGTATTGTAACACCCCGAGATTTTATGAAAAATATTATTTTAATTTCATTAATGTCTTATGTTGTATTCTACACCAAGATTACCCTGCGCTATACGCAACACCGTATTAGCTTGCAGTATACGCAACACTATTCTTGGACCGTGTTACACACAATTTTGATAATAGTTATTCTACGCAACATTGAGTATATATATATATATATATATTAAATGTATAAATTAAATATGGTTGGATTCTGTTATACGAAACAACGAAGTATTCTTTCACAACACGCAACCCTGACTTGGCTTGCATTACACGCAATCACGACCTTCCTCGATAGCGTGTGTTGTACGCAATACCGGGTTTTAATAAACAATGTTATATTATTATAATATTGTCATGAACTAGCCGTTATGAATAGTATTAACTAAATTTTGAATTTTATAACATTATTATTCATCTTACACATTTCTAGAACATGGTATAAGAACAAAATAAATTTTTCGGGTAAAATAAGTATTTTTCAAAAAATGCAGTTTTACCGCCTTTTGATGGCGCAACCACTTTAAATATAGTTTTTGACATGTTTATATGTTCAATTTGACAAAATAATATTCTTCTTTTGAATCAGGATGTAAAAATTTACATTAGATAAAGTTTTGATATTTTTCCGACAACTTTCATATTTTAATGAATAGTAAAAACACGCTATATTTTAATTAAAAACAACTTTTTTCATCGTAATATATTATGTGGTTAAATTATAATATTGAATGGTTTTAAAGTATATTTAGAATATATTTTTACCACTTAATATAATGTTGGTCATTGGACACAATTTTACAATTAAACCGAACATAAACAAGTGTCAATCTTTTGATAGTTATTATCTCTTAAAAACACGCTTTTTGTTTTGACAGCGGGAATTAATTTTAAATTAATTTCTGCCACTTCTGTGTTTTGAATTTAGAAAAATGGATTCCATATTTGGAATCAGGATGTTCAAATTGTGTTAATAGATAACTTTTATTTTTAGACATTTTGAATAATTACTGCGGTAAATATTTTATTTACCATGGTTAATGGTAAATCCGGTAAATAAGGGTTACAAAATAATATTATAATAATATTAAATTACCCTAAAACGTGTCTTAACCCCATTGGATGATACATGGTCGACCATGGGCATCTTTGGGTCGATTTGGGGACCCCATTGATCCACTTGTAAGTGATAATGACACTTTATTTTAATTAAGTTAAAATGAATACAAAATTGACACAAGCATATATCTTTTAGCAAAACAATTGTTACATAGGGTTATATATGTTGGATTTTAGATTATAAATATTCATTAGAAAGATAAAACTCTTTCCTACATAATGGTAGTTTATTTTTAATTTTTAGACTTTAAATAATTTAATTTATTTATGACACAATGATGATGCAGTAATTATCTTATTATTGAAATATTGACATAATTGATGTTATAAACACAAAAATAAATGTAATTTGAGACTTTTTATGAATTCCACTAATTTTCTAGGTTACTATGATATATTAATGTTGATTTAATTAACTTTATTCGAACAGTTAATTCTGTTATGACTTTCACAAAAATCATATATCAAATAGTGTCAAAATTGACACAAAATAGTTTTTAAATCAAATATTATATTATTAATTATTATTTTATTCCTAAAAATCTAAGGTTCGGCCAAATGACATAGATAAGGATATATATATTAATAATAAACAATTTGGGGTTCGTTTGGCATGTTATAGTAAGTGTATTAACCATATAGTGAAAGAAAACAAAAAGACATGGTAAAAGTTAAATTATTTAACTTAGAGTTAAATCTAATTGATAAGGTTAAAATAATATCCTAAAATTGTCTAAATTCTATTGGTTGATAGGATTTCGACCCATACCCACTTTAGCTTCTAAATAAGACCCTTTGGAACCATTATAAACCGATTTTGACTTTAATATAAAATAATATTTTGAGATATTCCTAAGGTGCCCCTCTCCTCCCCTATAAAAGGACACCTCCTCCCCCTCCTCCTCACACCAATTTGAGCACTCAAGCTCGGCCAACCTCTACCAAACTCTCTTCTCCACATCCCTAGCAACATCCTAGAGGTTCTGGTCTTCCTCAAAGACCAATTCTAGTTCCCTAAGAGGAGGTCTCAAAGAGGCACCTCAAAGAAGAGGTAATTACCGTTACCAATTCTTTCATCTTTATTTCTTCTTCCACTTCTTCTTCTTAAGTTGTTTCATTATGAAGTAATAACATCAGTATCACTCATATACTGATATTTTATTATAAGTATGAAACAACCCTATTTCACAATCTATCCATCCTACAGAAAAAGAAATCATCGCGCGTGCGTACGTACGGAATACCGTCTCCACGCCGTGGTGTAATCTATTTTCCACCACCACCTTACATGGTTGGGTATAATGGTGTAAAGAATAACTATAAATAGTTATTACCACATAATATTGATTCTGATATATTGTATAATCCACTCCAATTCAATTCAATATTTATAGAAATGATATCATCGCTCGTGCGTACGTACGGACTACCGTCTCCACGACGCGATGAGATTCATTCTCCATGTTAACCATTTAAGAATGATTATAAAGTATGTATAAGAAATAATAATGAAATATATGACATTATAAAGCTACTGGATTTATGTATATATATATATATGTATTTCATCTACTTACTTCCATTCAATACAATAAGGAAAGGAAAACAACGTTCATGTGTACGTACGGACTACCGTCTCCATGAACGGTGTTTTTCATTTCATTTATCTATCTATTATATATATATATATACTGAATATATATGATATATAAATCATATTTTATATTCTGGAAGTAAGTAAATCATGATATAAGTAATAATAATGTCAAGAACAACAAGTCAAAACACCTACGATAAAAGAAACGATTTTACACAAAACGCTTGTTTAACATGGAGTTTACAAAAGAACGGGTAATATAATGTCATAAGTGAACCATATATGATATCATAACAATGAATATGATTCTGTAATAAGTCAATAACATGATTTAAATCATTATACAGGAGGTTCAGACACATACGAAGCAAATCGGACCTAAGGTAAGGGAAATATCACAATCTCATTTTTATCCGAGATTGTTTATTCGTAAGTATTTACTGGGGTTTATTTTATCATCCACATCCATGTTTCCTCAATATGTAATATTATTTCCATCCACCTAAAATTGTTTAAAACCAATTTTACCCTTCGATGAGTTTTTAGTAAAGGATATGAAAGGAATCTTTTTTCGTTTTTCGTACGAGGTACTTTTGGACTTTTCCGACAAAAGTACGAAGAATGTTTATTTTAACTTAAACGGAACGAACGGATTTTTATGGTTTTATAAATCCTTATTTTCATGAAGCTTCCTCCAAAAGATTTCATGACTATTTTTAATAAAATCTCTTTCTTTTAAAATTTGCATGATGTTTTGTGAAAAGAAATTGATTTTGAAGAAGAAAGGATATTTTCCTCAAGAATTCATTTCAAGTGTTTTATCAAAATTATTTTCCATATAAGATAATAAAGGGTTCTGTTTCTATCCATATTATTACCTTGATTTGACTATGTTGTGATGGAATTATGTTTATGAATTCCTTTATCTTATATGAATGGTTTTATGATGTCATGTTGTTTCAAGAATCCCATTTTTATTACATGGGTTATGCAATGATGTATGATTTATGATTTTGTGGCACACATAAGAATGGTATCATTATGAGATGGGTGGGACCTATATCTCCCTCCAATGCATTGGGTAAAGATTTTATATCTCATGAGATAGACATGGCTGAAATGGTAGGTTATACTGGTTCAGTGAAACAGGACTGAAACGAGGGTTACTCGATTCAGAAAGGGACTTTGTCCACTAAGATAGTCTTGGCATTGAGTCTTGACTAACAAGAAATGATTCTCTATGATTATGTGTGTATTCCACAAAGTTTCATGTTTTAAGTTATGATTATTGGGATTACATTTCACTTCTATGATTTATCCCATGTTATGATATTATGAGCTTTTTTGCAGGTTAAGATTTCCAAAAGCTATGTTCTTATATATATGATGTGATTGATATTTCTTTTGTTTACCCTTACTGAGCATTTGAGCTCACCCTTTTATGTTTTCTTTTCCCCAGGATATAAAGAAAGGTTTTAGGTAAAAAAAGGGATGACCTTTATGGGAGATATTGAAGAACTTTCACCACGATTAGAAGATTACGTTCCAAGTTTCCAAAGACACTAAACTATTACGATCCTTTAGTGTGTGTTTTTGTTATGTACTAAGTATTCCGAAAATGTAATGTAATGTCCATGTACGTCAGGTTTGGGGTCTCTACAGTTGGTATCAGAGGAAAGGTATAGTCAACCTTTGGAAACTAGGATGCGAAAACGTTAGTGAGATCCCTAGAGATATTTTTAAGGTATGTCTAGGGATGTCTCTATGGTTAAGTATACGTATAGGTTATAGTCCTAGAATTGTTCTAACGATATTAGAATTAAACCTAAGATGTTAGATATTGAAGGTACTCCCCCTTTATTATGTTGTTTTCCCAACCATGATTTTTGCCTCTCACACTATTCATTTTGGGTTTTAGAAAATGGCTGGAAACAAGATGATTCACGATAATGGAGGATATGATGGACAATGGAATGATATTCTTCATGAGCAACCAAATGAAATGGGATTTCGAAGTCCAAAGATCATTATTATGCCGAATCAGCAATCTCATAATATGATCAATAAAGTAAAATTTGGTAAGTTTCCTGACTCGGCTAATAAGAGAAAGATAGAGTTTCATGATGATCATAGAGGAAAGAAAGTTCAATTTCCCCTATGTAAATCATGTGGGAAGAGGCATCAAGGTGAATGTTTCAAAGGAACTGGAAGATGCTTTGAGTATATAAAAGAAGGACACAAATCAAGTAAGTGCAAAGGA